>CM053029.1:560470397-561956600 GCA_028564925.1 Lithobates sylvaticus | reverse complement strand
CACCACACACACACCACACTGACACACACACCACACACACACCACACACACACCTGAACACACACACCCCCACACACACACCACACTGACACACACACTGACTTTCTTAATATATGGCTGTACTGTGTGTTACAAACTATAAGAAAGTCAGCACCCAACAGCATGTTACACTGACAGAGCCATGCCAGCACCTGCTCTGCTCTGATCATCATAATGACTATGAGCACATAAAGAAATGCTACTTTACACATGTGATGGAGGACAGTAAAAACACACAGCCAAGCTACATTTTTACCACCACCCCCCCCCAAATCACTCCCCTTTAAGAATTTTTCACCCAAGCTCTGCAATCAGGTCCGCCTGTCAGTTTTTTCTGTGGACCAGTGGGTACAGTAGCTGCGTATGATGGCACAGTGACGGCAATTGATGGCACAGTAGCCGCGAATGATGGCACAGTAGCTGCAATCGATGGGTACAGTAGCTGCGTTTCATGGGCACAGTGGCAGCAATTGATGTGTTTTTTTTTAGGGCTGCGGAAATTAACGATGAATTTCTTGATTAATCGTAAATTCTTTTGATCGGTACTCACCTCTCCGACGGCTTCCGGGTCTTCAGGGAGTTCTGTCGGAGATCCGGTGACGTCACAGACATCGATGTCACCGGACTCCTCCCCCCTTCTCCAGTCATTGGCGGTGCCCACGCTGGACAATGGTAAAGTAATGGAGCCGTAGCCGACCTGGGTTTGTGCGCGCATTTGCGAGGGGGGTGGCACCGCCCGCTGCAATGTGGGATTGTAGTCCGCCCGGCCTGGTCCGCCTATTGGCTGGCGACCTAACTGTCGCAAGCGATCGTGACCAGGAGACACAGAACAGGGACGAGTGTGTGTAAACGCACACTTCCCTGTTCTGTTCTGACAGCAGTGACAGATTGTGTGTTCCTATTGGCTGGGAACCACGATCTGTCACTTCCTGTAGTTAGTCCCTCCCCCTTCAGTTAGAATCACGTAGCAGGGAACATAGTTAACCCCCTTCACCGCCCCCTAGTGTTAACCCCTTTACTGCCAGTGACATTTTTACAGTAATCAATGCATTTTTAACCACTTTCAGACCGGACCAATTGGCAGCCAAGGACCAGGCCCCTTTTTGCGCTTCGGCACTGCGTCGCTTTAACTGACAATTGTGCGGTCGTGCGACGTGGCTCCCAAACAAAATTGACGTCCTTTTTTTTCCCACAAATAGAGCTTTCTTTGGTGGTATTTGATCGCCCCTGCGGTTTTTATTTTTTGCGCTATAAAAAAAAAAAGAGCGACAATTTTGAAAAAAACGCATTATTTTTTGCTATAATAAATATCCCCCAAAAAATATATAAAAAAAAAAAAACATTTTTTTTTTCCTCAGTTTAGGACCGATACGTATTCTTCTACATATTTTTGGTAAAAAAAATCGCAATAAGCGATTATTGATTGGTTTGCGCAGAAGTTATAGCGTTTACAAGATAGGGGATAGTTTTAAAGCATTTTTATTAATATTTTTTTTTTATTAGTAATGGCGGCGATCAGCGATTTTTATTATTGTGACTGCGACATTATGGCGGACACATCGGACATTTTTGACACATTTTTTGGGACCGTTGTCATTTTATACAGCAATCAATGCTATTTAAATGCACTAATTCCTGTATAAATGACACTGGCAGTGAAGGGGTTAACCACAAGGGGGCAGTGTAGGGGTTAAGTATGCCTAGGGGTGTGTTTCTTACTGTGGGGGGGCGTGGCTGTCAGCTAGTGAATGCTGATCTCTGCTCCAATCACAGGGAGCAGAGATCGGCGTCACTAGTTGCTAGCAGAACGGGGAGATGCTGTTTATCTCGGCATCTCCCCGTTCAGCCTTCCTGTGAGACGATCGCGGGTGTCCCCGCGGCAATCGAGTCCGCGGGGCCCGCGACTGGCCTCACGGGGGTCCCGTCCGGAGCGGAAGCGCTCCGCTCCCGGCACGCTCCCGATGGCACGGACAGGCATTAAGGAGGGACTTATATATACGCCCTCCTGCCTGTACGTGCCATTCTGCCGACGTATATCTGTGTGCGCCGGTCGGGAAGTTGTTAATTGCACTGGTCGCTGTATTAATGCCAATGGTTCCAAAAATGTGTCAAAATTGTCCGATGTGTCTGCCATAATGTTGCAGTCACGCAGATCGCAGCCATTACTAGTAAAAATTTTTTAAAATAAATAACAATGCTTTAAATCTATCCCCTATTTTGTAGACGCTATAACTTTTGCCCAAACCAATCAATATACGCTTATTGCGATTTTTTTTTTTCAAAAATATGTAGAATACATATCGGCCTAAAACTGAGAAAAAAATTAGTTTTTTAAAAAAAATGGAGATATTTATTATAACAAAGTACAAAATATTGTGCTTTTTTTTCAAAAGAAATTTAAAAATTTTTTTGTTTATAGCGCAAAAATAAAAACCGCAGAGGTGATCAAATACCACCAAAAGAAAGCTCTATTTGTGGGGAAAAGAAGGACATAAATTTTGTTTGGATACAGCGTTGCACGACCTCGCACTTGTCAGTTAAAGCGACGCAGTGCCGAATCACAAAAAAACGCTCTGGTCAGGAAGGGGGTAAATTCTTCCGGGGCTGAAGTGGTTAAGGGCCTCTTTATAAATCATTTGTTGGACAAATATCACCAACATTTATGCAGCCTGGATGAATTTTGGCCAAAACTTCTGTAATAGATTAATTCTTATGATTGTCAGGCTTCATAGTAGCTGTAATGTGGTATATTGAGGGAGTTCAGAAAACTATACCACATTTTGGCCACTAGATGGTGCTGCCGATCATATAAATCAATCTATTACAGAAATTGTGGCCAAAATGCATCGATTCTGCACCAATGTGTGTGACATTCATCCAGCAAATGATTTATAAATCGATCCCTTAGGCCTCATACACACAATACGAAAATCAGAAGGGAAAATTCGTAAGACGAGCTGTCTGCGGATTTTCGGATCGTTGGTACTGTACGGTGCTTTTGACAGCTGATTTGACTTGTTCGTCAGACAAAAGCTGGATGTGCAGGCTATAACATTTTTGTTGGATGTGAACTCAACATCTGATTTTCGGATGGTTAGTACAGAAATCGTCATAAAAGTCAAAAGTACCCGGTCGGGAGCTCCGTGACCCCGGCCGCGGGACCAGCGGACTCGATCGCCGCTGGTGTCCCGCGATCGGGTTACGGAGCTGAAGAACGGGGAGAGGTTTTGTAAACGCTATAACTTTTTGCGCAAACCAATCAATAATCGCTAATTGCGATTTTTTTTTTTACCAAAAATATGTAGAAGAATACGTATCGGCCTAAACTGAGGAAAAAAAATGTTTTTTTATATATTTTTTGGGGATATTTATTATAGCAAAAAGCAAAAAATATTGCATCTTTTTCAAAATTGACGCTCTATTTTTGTTTATAGCGCAAAAAATAAAAACCGCAGGGGCGATCAAATACCACCAAAAGAAAGCTCTATTTGTGGGGAAAAAATGACGCCAATTTTGTTTTGGAGCCACGTCGCACGACAGCGCAATTGTCAGTTAAAGCGACGCAGTGCCGAATCGGTCCTTTGGCTGCCAATTGGTCCGGGGCTGAAGTGGTTAACTGCTCCCCGACCACTGTATCCTCTGCCCCATCCCCGCTGTATCCTCTGCCCCGTCCCCGCTGTATCCTCTGCCCCGTCCCCGCTGTATCCTCTGCCCCGTCCCCGCTGTATCCTCTGCCCCGTCCCCGCTGTATCCTCTGCCCCGTCCCCGCTGTATCCTCTGCCCCGTCCCCGCTGTATCGCCTATGTATCCTCTGCCCCGTCCCCGCTGTTTCCTCTGCCCCGTCCCTGCTGTTTCCTCTGCCCCGCCCCAGCTGTTTCCTCTGCCCCGCCCCAGCTGTTTCCTCTGCCCCGCCCCCGTTGTTTCCTCTGCCCCGCCCCGCTGTTTCCTCTGCCCCGCCCCCGCTGTTTCCTCTGCCCCGCCCCCGCTGTTTCCTCTGCCCCGCCCCCGCTGTATCCTCTGCCCCGTCCCCGCTGTTTCCTCTGCCCCGTCCCCGCTGTATCCTCTGCCCCGTCCCCGCTGTTTCCTCTGCCCCGTCCCCGCTGTATCCTCTGCCCCGTCCCCGCTGTATCCTCTGCACCGTCCCCGCTGTATCCTCTGCACCGTCCCCGCTGTATCCTCTGCACCGTCCCCGCTGTATCCCCTATGTATCCTCTGCCCCGCCCCCGCTGTTTCCTCTGCCCCGCCCCGCTGTTTCCTCTGCCCCGCCCCCGCTGTTTCCTCTGCCCCGCCCCTGCCGTTTCCTCTGCCCCGCCCCTGCCGTTTCCTCTGCCCCGCCCCTGCCGTTTCCTCTGCCCCGCCCCTGCCGTTTCCTCTACCCCGCCCCCGCCGTTTCCTCTGCCCCGTCCACGCTGTTTCCTCTGCCCCGCCCCCGCAGTTTCCTCTGCCCCGTCCCCGCTGTTTCATCCCCCCCGTCCCCCCCCCCCCCCCCCTGCAGCTCTGCCAGTTTTTCTCCTATCCTCTCCCACAGGCTGCTGCAAGGAGATCTGTCAGGATGGAGAGCAGGGAAGAAGCCTGGCCCCTTCCTTGTCTGAAATGACCGAGTCAGTGTTCGGTCCCGATCACTGTTTTTTTTTTTTTTTTTAAACTGAGGTATAGTAAACTGTGTTTATTATGTCTCAGTTTATGAATGAGCAAAAAGCCTCTGTACAGAGTTGTTCTTGTTCATTCATTCGGTGCTGCTGAGGGCTGTGTCCTCATTTTCCTTCTATGTCTCAAAAGTGAAACATCAGAGGTCTGTTTAGACCCCTGATATTTCACCAAAGCCCCCCAAACGGGGATCCTAAAAAACATACAAAAAAAAAAAATATGAAAATGTTAAAAAATACTAAAGTAACAAAAATAAACAACTTCTGACACCAATGAAGTGAAGAAGGCTAAATATAACTAAAATACACAGAGAAACCGGTAGTCATTATTTGTAATTTGGTTTAAAAAAAAAAAAAAAAAAAAAAGAATTGGCTGCTCTAAAATGTCCGGGCCTTTTTTTTTTTTCTTAGCCCGGGCGACTGCACCGACGTTCCACATGCAGGATTGGATGATGTTAGCTGGAGAAATTTAGCAGTTTCATGTTTGGTTGTTTTTAATATTTTTTACTGTTTTTAAAAATGTTGTTTATTTTTTTCGGGGTGGGTGGAAGTCCTAGGGCACAAAACAGTCTAGTACCGGCACTGCCCTTAGGTATGGCATATACATAGTTACACTGCACTAATGTAACTATGTATAAAGTTTCCTGGAATTCTTCTTTAATATCCTTTGTTTTTTCATGTAGAACTTTTTCTGATTCTTCGCTTATTTTTTTTTTTTTTTAGGTAACATCACATGAATTTCTGAAGGGGTCACTTATTTAAGTCAGTTTGCAGACTGTTGTGTTCCTAGATCTCCAGCCTACAGAATGCCGATATACATTCGAAAAGGGCCCTTAGAAATCCCTCCGGGTTCTGAGAAGGACTGGGCCAGTGAAGAACATGAGGATTATTTCTTGAGGGATCCAGACCAAGCACGAGACTCTCTCCCACAGCCGTATCGCATGATCGCAAAAGTGGTAGAACGCCTGATTGACCAGACCATTGAGCTCATCAATATACGGGAACAGAGCCGGGAAGAGGAGAAACTCAAAAAGAAAACTGACATCTTACAGCCAGCTGCTGAAATCCATGTAATTATATTGCTCTGCATTTTTATTATGAATTTCAATATGAATCCCCTGTGTCATACTGATTTTAAACCAGGTGAAGGTAATAATAAGCTGCCTTAAGCTGGCCATACACTGCGAGATTTCTCTCATTCAACCCTTTGTCCTGAATGTTAGAAATCTGTCTATCCACTGTAAACAGTGTGAATGGTTTAATCTTCTGCTGCCGACTATTGTATTCTGACAGCCGCCACCAACAGCTGTTATGCCCCGTACACACGGTTGGAAATTCCGACCACAAAATCCATCAGATTTTTTCCGACGGATTTTGTCCGACACTGGTGTTGCATACACGCGGTCGGACAAAGTTGTCGGAAAATCCGATCATTCTGAACGTGGTGACATTCGTTACAGACGACGGAACTACGTAGAGGCTAGTAGCCAATAGCTTTGGTCTCGTAATTTGATCTGGGCACGCGTGGCACTTTGTCCGTTGGAATTCTCTACACACGATCGGAAAAAGTCTGATCGGATTTTGTTGTCGGAAAATTTGAGACAACATGGTCCGATCGGACATTTTGCGTCGGAATTTCCGACTGTGTGTACGGGGCATTAGAATATCCAAACAGTGGCTGCATACAATAGTCGGCAGCAGAAGATTAATCCATAGAAACTGTTTAGCATGGAAGGGGTGAATCAACAGATTTCTAACATTGAGTCAACATTTTCCATCTAACGCCTTTGATTTTCGGATCAATGGCTGTCGGGTGGGAGGGTCCTGACAGGGCCACCTATGACTTGAATAGCAACTTGTTCATGAAGAACTATCCAAATATTGCTTTGTGTAACACCAACATTAGGTTGATCCTGCTTTCTATGTGGGCAGCACAGTGGTATAGTGGTTAGCACTATCGCCTAGCAGTAAAAAGGGTCGCTGGTTCGAATCCCAACCATGACACTACCTGCCTGGAGTTTGCATGTTCTCCCTGTGCCTGCGTGGGTTTCCTCCGGGTACTCCGGTTTCCTCCCACACTCCAAAGACATGCTGGTAGGTTAATTGGCTTCTGTCTAAAATTGGCCCCAGTATATGAATGTGAGTCAGGGATCTGGGATTGTGGGCTCCTTGAGTGTAGGGACCAATGTGAGTGTGCAATGTATGTGTGAAGTGCTGCGTAAATTGACAGCGCTATATGGGTACCTTAGCTAAATAGGGGTAATTTGTAGACACACACACTCACTCAGGTTGGACTGGGTGGACTGGTGTCTTTATTCAACCTTACTAACTATGTAACTATGTGTCTGTTTTTTTTTTTCTGTCTTCAGTCTTTCGGTCTGTGTCCTGCTACTTCCTATCAATCTTTGTATGATCACCTCTGGCAACCTTTTTGCCTGGAGGTATCACCCTTGAGCATCTGCTGCTATTTTGGTACAACCGGAAATCACCTTTGGCAACCTTTTTGTCTGGAAATACCATCCTTTTTTTTTTCTCCAGAAAAAACGTTTATTGAAGATCACATATAAACATACACCGATGCCACAAATACATTCCAGTACATAAACATCCATTATAAGCAATAATTTTACGCGGTCTGCAGATCTAGCTAGGCATTCCCTGACTGCCTAGTCGTGCCTTGTGCCATGTTCTAGACTGAATTGCCAGTGCCCATGGAGTTGAGTCAGTGGCCCAACAAACACCCTGTTCAGGTACCGATACCTAGCAATCTGCCCATGAATCGATCCACTGGGGCAAGCCACGGTACATTCAGCCACAGCCCCCATAGTTTCTCGAATTTCTGGGCGCAACCCCTATGTTGGAAAATAGTATTTTCTTTCCGAAGCATATCTCCCATTGTATTAATCCATTCTTTGAGAGCAGGAGGATCCTCAGATATCCAGTGGGTAATTATTAGCTTGCGTGCCAGAAATAGAGATCTAATAACTGCCACCCTGGTGCATTCCTCCCATTCCAATTCATCCAGTACATTGAGTAGGCAGTGTTTTGGATTTGTAGGCAACAAGACTTGAAATACCCTGTTTATGGTGTCCAACACCCCCTTCCAATAGGGGTGAAGTTTCGGGCACCTCAACGGAAATACCATCCTTGAGCGCCTGCTCCTTTTTTAAGTTGTATATTTGGATTTGTGGAACCCTAGGTTTCTTGCAGAGGTGACTTGGAGATCCTTGAGCTATGGGTTACTGACCTTCCATCTGATGGTGCCTGCATAGTTTTAGGTCCAACGCCACTTGGCTGAGCCAACAAGAGTGACATTCTGGCCACGACCCATCTCCACCAATATGAGGGGTATTTTCCCAATGACCCCTGATGGACTAAATTTAGCAGTGTTTATCTGAGACATGGAAACTACTTTAAGGGTTCCTCTAGGGCAGTGATGGCAAACCTTGGCACCCCAGATGTTTTGGAACTACATTTTCCATAATGCTCAACTACACTGCAGAGTGCATGGAGGATCATGGGAAATGTAGTTCCAAAACATCTGGGGCTCTAAGGTTCGCCATTACCGCTCTAGGGTAAAAAGGCTGAAAAAGTCTGCTTTAAAGTGTCCCGGTCTGTCTTCCATTGTCATCTTGTTGGGGCACTTTTATAGTCATGTGCTGCAGATCCCAAATTAAACCCTTGAGTTATTAATTCAACATGAATTAGTTCCCCCTTCGGTCTTTAGCCTTAATGTTACCTAGGCCACATTCAACTAACTTGTACTCAGTGGCTGTCCAGTCTCCCTAGGTTTTATGATCCTTGCCTATAAGGGTCAAGCAGTAAGTCCCGAGACCAGCAGAGTATTGTTGAAATCTGGTAGTTCACGAATCAAAATTTGTATTGAAATGTTTTGCAATGCAAATTCACACTATAAAACAGCCATTCTAAACCTTTTTAACCAAAGGAACTCTTGAAATATCTTTAGAGTTTTAGGGAAGACCCTGCTATTAATTACTATATCTACAGCTCATGGTGATGACCACAGGGAAGAATGCTCCCCATATTTGTGGTCATTGGGAAGAATCCCCTCCTTGCAGATAGCTAAAAAGTCCAATGGTGTCAGTGGGAACTTATCTGAGAGGCAGAAATTGATCATTGTTCAAGTAGCCCCTAGCAACCTCTGGAGGAATCCTATGGTTACACACAGTGGCGGCCGGTCCATAAGGGGCGCAGGGGTGACCCCCCCCCCCCCCCCCAAAAAAAAAATGTTTTTGACCAATAGGAAAGCGCTTAATAGAACAATTTATTTTTAAATAAATGATAATATGACTAACGGTTTTTAACATCTTAAAGTAAAAAAAATGTTAGTCCTATTATGATTTATTTAAAAAGAATTTGTTTTATGTGTGTGCAGTGCACTGCGGGGCGCCGGACTAATAGAAGTCTATTAGGTCCGTCATTGTTTTTTGGAAAAATCTTTTCATTCGAGTTTTCATAGCAATACAAAAAGAGAACACATAAAACATTGAAGAACAGCCTGATAACCAGACGGCACATTGTACATTTAACAAACAAGACCATAGCACTAGGCCAACAGTATAGCTCCAAGGCTAATACACAGCTATAAAAAATATATAAATGGGTAATAATTTTTTGGGGGCATATTCCTTCAACTAATTGATTGGCACTGCTGTGCATGATCAGATAGTTGAGGCTTTTGTGGACCCTATGCCTAGAAATCACCTCTGCTGATTACACTGTGTGAGAGTGGATGATGCTGTGATGTGGAGACACTCGATGTGTCTAATACCCCAATGCCTGTAACATTTGGCTTTCTGGTAAGAAGATTATATGTGAGCACGGTGGTGTAATGAACTGAAGTGTGAGGATCTTTCTTCCTTCTCTCACCGTCTCCTTTGAACTTTTTCGAATACACAGCTATAACTTTAAATATTTCACTGTACAATAACTCGGATATAAATTCTTAAAATGTGAGTTCTATTGGCTCTCATTACTAATGACATTGTATGATTCTATAAAAAAATGCAATAGACCCGGGATATAGTACCCAAAAACCCAACCTGCATCAAGGGAAGCTCTGTACTAAATCCCAAAAGAATTGTTATACCGCATACACACAGTTGAACTTTCCAATGGAAAATGTTGATTGGGAGCTTGTTGTCGGAAATTCCGACCGTGTGTAGGCTCCATCGGACAGTTTCCATCGGAATTTCCGTGGCACAAAATTTGAGATCTGGTTCTCAAATCTTCCGACAACAAAAATCCGTTCCCGTAAATTCCGATCGTGTGTACACAATTCTGACGCACAAAGTGCCACGCTTGCTCAGAATCAAGCAGAAGAGCCACACTGGCTATTGAACTTCATTTTTCTCAGCTTGTCGTAAGTATTGTACGTCATTGCGTTCTTGACGTTCTGAATTTCCGGCAAGATTTGTGTGACCGTTGTGTATGCAAGACAAGTTTGAGCCAACATCGGAAAAAATCCATGCAGTTTGTTGTCGGAATGTCCGATCGTGTGTACGGGGCATTACACATTTCGCAAACATAAAATATTGCAACCACCAGGAGCCTAAGGTCCGTCCAATGTTTAACAAGCACGTGATTAGAGCCTGGGGCTCTAATTGGCTTGTTTTGCAGAGCACTGCGCCCCGAACCCTCCCCCTTTTGACTTTAGCAAATCAAAATGTGCCATTGCGTCACTTCCGGTTTCATGTCCCAGCCAATCAGAGGCTGAAGATGGAACACGGAAGCTGCCGGGTATCGGGAGCCGTGACAGCCCAGGATGGAGTCACTGTTTGAAGGTAAGAACCTGGAGGGGTTTGCGCCCCCCAAATTTTTTTTTTTTTATCACCAGCCGCCACTGGTTACACAGAACCCTGGCTCAGAAACGCTGCTATAGAGTAATACTGTGGAGAATGTTCCTCCCAGAAAGTACTTAGAACTACAAGACCCAGGCGACTCCTATGAGTTCTCAGATACACAGTCATGGGAGCTGTTCCTGGCCACACCATGCTGCTCCACACAATAATTTGATTCACTGATTGCACAGCTTAAACATGCCAAACGACTTGATTTATGGGCACAATAAATATATTGCCAGATATATTGTTTTTAAAGTGTGAATGTTCCATTTAGCTTTCTTTCTGAAAAATACACCATTGTCATCCTTTTTAATATTTTTTTCATGTATTTCTCCACCTGTTGAGATGTTTCTTTTATTACTTTTAGGTATCCAGAAGAGTTAATTGTGTCGCTGCAGGAGCAAATGGAACGTTTTTATTTGTTGGCCTTTCTGAGGGTTTGATGGTTTACAGTTTATCGGGTGGCGACTGGATCTGTGGCTGGGAAGCAGATAAATTAGAAGTGTGCAACCTGAGTATATGTCATGTGAAAAATCAGACCTACCTAGTTGGCACAGTGGATGACATGGGTAAACATTTGTCCTACATACTGTTACACATAAATACTTTAAAAATGTTTTTTTTTTTTTAATAAATGTTTCCAACTAGCCCACCCTGCACCCTTTATGAAAACCATCTCTAAGGCCGCGTACACACGAAGGGACAATCCCCGCGGGATTATCCTCTGGACTGAAGTCCAGCGGATAATCCCCTCGGCGGACCAAAGTTTTAAGTTTGGTTTTAAAAATTATCCGCTGGACTTGGCAGTCCGGCGGACAAATCCCGCCGTTAGTAGGCAAGTCCGCGGGACTTTTGAAAATGAACGGACTTGCCGCTCATCGGCAAGTCCGTTCATTTAGCACGTGACTTCAGGTTACGTAGCTAGCGTAGGCAGTAAATGCCGCCGCGCTAGCTCCGTAAGCTGGCATGGATTTAAAGGACTCCCCACGCCGAAAAACGGGCGTGGGGGTCCCCCCCAAATCCATCTCAGACCCTTATCCGAGCACGCAGCCTGGCAGGCCAGGAAAGGGGTGGGGACGAACGAGCGCCCCCCCCCTCCTGAGCCGTACCAGGCCGCGTGCCCTCAACATGGGGGGTGCCCTGGGGAAAGGGGGGCCGTGCGACCCCCCCACCCCAAAGCACCTTGTCCCCATGTTGATGAGGACAAGGGCCTCTTCCCGACAACCCTGGCCGTTGGTTGTCGGGGTCTGCGGGCGGGGGCTTATCGGAATCTGGGAGCCCCCTTTAATAAGGGGGCCCCCAGATACCGGCCCCCCACCCTATGTGAATGAGTATGGGGTACGATGTACCCCTACCCATTCACCTAAGGTGTAAAATGTAAAGTACAAAAACACACACACTTTTGAAAAAATAGTTTATTGCACTGCTCCGGGGGTCTTCTTCCGTCTTGGGGGTCTTCTCGCCGGACTCCCCCCCCATTTACCAAGCTCTTTTACCGAGCGGGGAAGTCCGGCTACCTTCTTCGTCGTCGCCGCCATCGTCGTCTGGGGGGGTCTCGATCCGCCTTCGGGGGTCTTCCGGGGGTCTCTTCTGTTCTTGCGGCGGTCGTCGTCTTCCGCGCCGCCTTCTTCTTCTTGTTCTTCTTCTTCTTCTTCTTCCGATGTTGACCCGATGCTCTCTCTGCCCGGAATGGCAGAGGCGCGCTGCACTGGGACTTATATAGGGACATGGGGACAGGGTCACATGCTCATGTCACATGGTGACCCCGCCCCCTTGTGATGTCACAGTCCCAGCATCCTTCGGGACTGTGACATCACAGGGGGGCGGGGTCACCATGTGACATGAGCATGTGACCCTGTCCCCATGTCCCTATATAAGTCCCAGCGCAGCGCAGCTCTGCCATTCCGGGCAGAGAGAGCATCGGGTCAACATCGGAAGAACAAGAAGAACAAGAACAAGAAGAAGACCCCCGGAAGACCCCCGAAGGCGGATCGAGACCCCCCCAGACGACGACGGCGGCGACGACGAAGAAGGTAGCCGGACTTCCCGCTCGGTAAAAGAGCTTGGTAAATGGCGGGGGAGTCCGGCGAGAAGACCCCCAAGTGGGAAGAAGACCCCCGGAGCAGTGCAATAAACTATTTTTTCAAAAGTGTGTGTGTTTTTGTACTTTACATTTTACACCTTAGGTGAATGGGTAGGGGTACATCGTACCCCATACTCATTCACATAGGGTGGGGGGCCGGTATCTGGGGGCCCCCTTATTAAAGGGGGCTCCCAGATTCCGATAAGCCCCCGCCCGCAGACCCCGACAACCAACGGCCAGGGTTGTCGGGAAGAGGCCCTTGTCCTCATCAACATGGGGACAAGGTGCTTTGGGGTGGGGGGGCCGCACGGCCCCCCTTTCCCCAGGGCACCCCCCATGTTGAGGGCACGCGGCCTGGTACGGCTCAGGAGGGGGGGGCGCTCGTTCGTCCCCACCCCTTTCCTGGCCTGCCAGGCTGCGTGCTCGGATAAGGGTCTGAGATGGATTTGGGGGGGGACCCCCCCACGCCGTTTTTCGGCGTGGGATTCCCTTTAAATCCATGCCAGGTGACGGAGCTAGCGCGCCGGCATTTACTGCCTACGCTAGCTACGTACCTGAAGTTACGTTCGAAATGAACGGACTGCTCCGTGTGTGGGCAAGTCCGTTCATTTTCAAAAGTCCCGCGGACTTTGGCCGGCGGATTATCCGCCGGAGAAGTCCGTGTGTGTGTGGGCAAGTCCACACGCTCGGAAAGTCCGGCGGACCCAGCTGGAAAGTCCGCCGGCAAAAGTCCGCACGTGTGTACGCGGCATAACACAGACCTGTTTAAAAAGTTGCAGCCAAACCACAGTTTCCGTTTCACTTCTCACCTCTTTGGAGCAGGATGACATGTGGTTGGACCCATGCACTTTTATTATGGGAACGTCTGGACAACATGCATTACACGCATTTTCATGCATTTTTATTCAGGCACTCCTATTGAAGTCTATGGGACCAAATCTACCCAAAAAGAAGCTCCTGTACTATTTTGAGCAACAGGTGCCTGAGCACTCACGTGTAAGCAGGCATGATTTAAAAAAATAGGTTTTTTAATGTTTGTTATGTTTTCAATTGAAGCTTAGAGCTAGTAATGGCTCAGGTGTGAATTGGGCCATACCCTGGACATACATTTTTTTTCCTTCAACCTCGATTTCCCCATGAAGACAGTTGGGTAATCCCTCCCTCTGCACTATTGTATTCCGACAGCAGGAGGTTTTCCCCACCGTCAGATTACAATGACCACTGCGGCCAGCTATAGCCAGAGAAAAAAAAAAAAAAGACATCCAAGAGGTGCTGGGACTTTGATATAAGTTTATACGAAGTAGTGAGAGGGCAAAAGCATATTAAGAGCCCACTGACTCAGGTTAGGCTGCTCAGGACAGACAAGACAAGGCTACCCTCCAGTGGGTACCCCAACAGGTTGCCACAAACATAATGTGCATACATGGAAGGGACACCAGACCAAAAAGAATAAAAAAGAGTCCATTTTAATTTATTGGTATTGTGCTAAAATACATCCAACGTGTTTCAGGGGGTCAAAGGAACTCTCCCTTCATGGGGGGGGGGGGGGGGGGGGGGACGACCTTCATGGCTACAACAAAACATAATATAATGTAAGTATAAATATGACTGATAAGTCATGTACCTAACAATTGTGGATAATATGTATTTTATCCATGATGTATGTATGTTTTTTTCTGCCGTGATCATACAAAAAAAAAAAATCAGTCTTTCCCCATAGATGAATCGAAATTCAGCTGGAATTTTCTATGGCCGACTTTAGTGTATCACGGATAAGCTAATAGTTTGCAGTACTGTACAAGTCAGCTGGCAGCAACATTGAATTGGCAGCTATTATTATTATTTTTATTACACAGGATTTATATAGCGCCAACAGTTTACGCAGTGCTTTACAACATGAGAGCAGACTGCACAATTTTAATACAGTTTAATACAGTAGGAATCATTAGAGCTTACATGCTAAGAGGGAGGGTCGAGAGACACAGAAAGTAATAACTATGGGGGATGTGCTGATAAAATACATTTACAGTTGTTAGGTGGGGCAGGATAGGCCTCTCTGAAGAGGAGGATTTTCAGGGATCTTCTAAAAGTGGACAGAGTAGGAGATAGTCGGACAGATTGGGGTAGGGTAGGGAGTCCCAGAGGATGGGAGAGACTCTAGAGAAGCCATGGAGGCGAGCATGGGAAGAAGAAACAAGGGAGCTAGAGAGCAGGAGGTCTTGGGAGAAACAAAGAGAACATTTTGTTTTTTATTTTGAGACTAGGTTAGTGATGTAGCTGGGGGCTGAGTTGTGGATGGATTTGTAAGTTATTGTTAGTATCTTGAATTTAATTTGTTGGGTGAGTGGCAGCCAATGGAGGGATTGGCAGAGAGGAGTAGCAAACACTAAACAGTTTGTAAGGTGGATGAGTCTTACAGCAGCATTCATGATGGACTGAAGGGGGCATAGCCTATGTAACGGATAGCCAATGAGGAGGGTGTTGCACTAGTCAAGGAGAGAGACAACCAGGGAGTTGATTAGAAGCTTTGTGGTGTCATTGGTTAGGAAGGGGCGTATCTGGGAGATGTTGCGGAGATTGAGGCGGCAAGCTTTGGACAGTGATTGGATGTGGGGCCGAAAGGAGAGTTCAGAATCCAGGATTACTCCTTGGCCTGCAGGGACGGGTTGATAGTTGAGTCATTGATTTTGACAGAGAAGGGGAGTAAGGAGATGGGGCATAGGTTGTTTAGATTGGTGTCATCCAGTGAAGGCTTTTTAAGTATGGGGGTGACTAGCGCATGTTTTAGAGAGTTGGGAAAGGTGCCAGAAGAGAGGGAGAGATTAAAGAAGTGCGTTTTAGAGTGTAGGAAAGAGCCAGAGGGTGACCGTAGCATTTGCGAGGGGATAAGGTTCAGGAGTGGTTAAGTGGGTGTTCGAAAAAAGTTTAGCAACCTCATCTATAATAGCAGGGTTGAATGAGGGAAGTAATTATTGTACCTGTGGACATGGAGTATTAAATGGGGGAGGTATCTGCACATTGGAGATCTCCTCACAAATTGTATCAATCTTTTCTTTGAAGTGATTGAGACAGAAATAGTATTTTTGAAGTGCAGATTTGTATTGATTGAAGTCTTTGTGAGACTTATCCCGTGTACACACGACTGGACTTTCCGGCAGACTAGGTCCGACGGGATTAGTCTGTTGGACAATACGAACGTGTGTGGGCTAATCCATTTGTTTTTCGGGACGAAAATCCGACAGACCTAGAAATAAAACATGTTTTAAATCTGTCTGACGGACTCAATTCCGACGGACTTAATTGGGGAAAAACGTTTGTCTGTGTGCTGGTCCGATGGACCAAATACGACGCAAGGGAAGCTATTGGCTACTGGCTATTGAACTTCCCATCCTACGTCATCATGTTCAAAACGAACGGACTTAGTGTGTGGCCAAGTCTGTTCGTTTTGAATGTCCGTCGGAACTCCGCTGAAAGTCCGTCCAAAAGTCTGTCGGACCTAGTTTGCCGGAAAGTCCGGTCGTGTGTACGCAGCATTAGTCTTATGCTACAGGTGGGCGCTCAAGAGCATGGCTATGTTTTTTGAGACTTCTGGTGTCATCTGTTTGCCAAGGTTATAGGGGTCGGGCCTGATTCTGTGTGTAGTAAGGGGGGCGAGCTTGTCTAGGAAGGATGACAGTGAGCTGTTGTAGACAGAAGTGGATAGGTTGGGGCAGGACAGGGCTGAGATTTTGAACAGTGTATCCTGTAGCCATTCTAACAGCAGATTTCCAGACCTGTTTGTGCAGGAGGTTTTGATGGAGAGAGGATGGATGCAATTGAGGACACCCAATTTAAAACTGTACTTCTTTTTTTAAAGACTGTTCTGCTTAAGGCCTGATGGCCGAAATGTGTTGGATTTTTGATTGTTGTTCACCTGCATTAATAAAACAATGTTTTAGCCGACTTCCATGGCACCAGCCTTTCTCCCTTTTTGCATGGCCTGCATATTAGATCTTTCTATACATCATTGTAACACAACTGCAATAACTAACATATAATCTGTATACTTTTCTTTTATTATCAGGCATTGCTCGTCTATTTTACTTTTCTGAAGAGAACCTCCATTTTGTGAAAGCTATAAATGAAACCGTAAGAAATGTTTTGTTTTAAAATGAGATGTAACTCACTACTGATACAAATACTACAGATATTTTTTTAGAAACGATATTTTGTTGTAAATTAATGTTCAGTTACCATATATACTCGAGTATAAGTCGAGTTTTTCAGCACATATTTTTTGTGCTGAAAATGCCCCCCTCGGCTTATACTGGAGTCAAGCATTTTTCTGCTGCAGAAAATGACACTTTCCAAACCGACTTTGGGGCCCCGTATTTCGGGGCCACTTGGTGATAGGAACCCCAAATTTGGTGTGCAAACCGAGGAACTAGCAATACAATATATCCAAAGCTGGGGTTCCCGAGATACGGAGCCCCAAAGTCGGTTCAGAAAATGTCATTCTCTGCTGCAGAAAAGTGCTTGACATTTTCCGAACCAACTTTGGGGCCCGGTATCTCACTTAGTGCTAGGAACCCCAGCTTTGGATATGTTGTGCTTTTTTTTGGGTTTGCATACCAAATTTGGGGTCCCTAGAACTAAGTGGCCACTTAGGGATATACGGGGCCCCAAAGTCGGTCAACTGTGTCCATCTGCAGCAATGTAATTTTGGGACCAATTGGGTACAGAAACACTACATTTTGCCTGCAGCTAGGGGGCATATAGGAACCCTAAACTACCAAGTTTGAAGTTCGGGGGACCTATGGCTGCAAATGGGCACAGTGAGGCATGCAAATGGACACAGTGAGGCTGCAAATGGGCATTGTTGACCGTCTTTTCCACTTACTGTACAGTAGCTGCGCATTTCTCACCCTAGGCTTATACTCGAGTCAATAAGTTTTTCCAGTTTTTCTGTGGTAAAATTAGGTGCCTCAGCTTATATTCGGGTCGGCTTATACTCGAGTATATACGGTACCCTTCGTCCCGGTTAAAACATCTGGCTAGCTTTTGGACCAGCCTTTCTCAACCTGGTAAACATGGAGGAACCCTTGATCATAGGAAGTAACATTCCTAATGTTTGTAGTCAGTAGGAAGAATCCCCCCCCTTACAAATACCTGCAAAGATCATTGGTTACTTAGCTGAGTATCAAAGCTCAAGGAACCCTTAACAACCCCTGGAGGAACCTTGGTTGAGAAAGGCTCTTTTAGACAGTTCATCAGCAAAGAGGTTTGTTCATTGTGTGTGGAGTGGGGTGGGATTCAGCTCTACATCTGGAAGAATCGAAAACCTAGACAGAAGATCTCAGTCTTGTAACATACTCAAGCTGAGAGCAAAGCTGCCTTCTCCAAATATTCCATGTAGAGGGAGTCCACCAAAGGGGGCGAGAATATGTTCTTTATGTGCCCTATGTCCTTCAGTATATTGCACAGCTGTTATATGTGGAGTTTTATTTGTTACTGAATGCTCCTTTTTTCTTCAAAATGTAAAGGGGGTTTTAGTCCTGAAGAAATTATATTACTAATGGTTTGATTAATGTTTTTAACAGGAAGATATAAGCAAGCGCACCGTTTGTATTACATTTAAGCTGTCCCATGGAGGTGACTATGCTGGAGTTCTTTTGGAAGGTGTGTACTTTCTAATAATGAATTAATAAATTGTATGTAACGTTATAATAATAATACCAACTACATTTGTTTTTACATTCAATTACAAGTAAAGTTCACCTTCTCTGCACTAATTAAATACCTTCATTCAATTACTAAAGCTGGTCATAGATGGTGGGATTTTCTTTCCTCCAAGCACAGTTACAGTAAAGACAATCGCTTGATTCCCCTGGAATCCCTCCCATGGAGCTATTGTGTTCCTCCAGCAGGGGCGCTCAGGCAGCCATCCCTGCCGGGAGAACACACAGTGATTCTTGCTAGCGACTATAGCCGTTGACAAGAGTCGGATGAAGAATCCAACATGCTGGTTGTACCCAAGTCGATTGATGGATCAATTTGGGTAAAGTTAACCATGCCTATAGGTTGTTAGAGGGAACTGCCGAGATTCCAACTGTCTATGGCTGGTTTGACAGTTAAGCCTACTACACAGGGGCGGAATATCGACCGGTTAGATAGAAACCAGCCGACATTCGGCCCGTAAAAAAAAAAAGCTTGATGTAAACCAGCATGATATAAACCATCTGTCTGTTTGTAAGTGTACATTTTAAATATGTAGGCAGCCATATTTGCTTATTACAAATACAGGCTCCACATCGCAACACATTGATTGTGCTTTACTGCTTCTTCTCACAATGCAGGTCTTTGAGTCACATTTTTTTTCTTGTGTATCTGATATATTATCTCAGCAACTGTTAAAAGAGAGACAGAGTAATTGCACCAAAAACTGAATTCCAGGTATTGATTTTATAGCATAGCTACATTGGACCAATGCACTGTAAGTATGCATATGCCTTACCTGTGGGCCTCCTGTAGAAGCTGGAAATCACTGTAGCAGTCTCTGCTACTACAGTGAGTGTCACTATCTTCTGGGTCTTGTGCTGAACACCTTACATTTTTCTCAATGAATATAAGGTGTTCTCTGATTGGATGAAGTGAAGGCAGGCACAATCTTCACCTAGTTCTATCTGAGAATGCCTTGTATTCATTGAGAAAAATGTATTCTGTGTATGGTTCCTGCAGCCGCTCAGCACAGGACCGGAAGACAGCATGTTTCACTGTTGTAGCGGAGGCCATTACAGTGATTTGCAGTTTCCACAGAGATCACACAGGTATGAACATGTATACTTACATTGGTCTGCTGGACCAATATAAAATCAATACCTGGAATTCAGCTTGAACCATTGGTGGCTAATCTCTATAAAAGAGACTTAAACTGCAAAAAGAAGAAAAGAAAAAAGAAAAGAACAAAGCAATCTTCTCCCTGAAAATTAATGTCATAATGTGCTACTAGGCATTGCATAATAGCAAATTTTGAAAGTCTTACCTGAAAACGAAGCCCTCCAGCGATGCGCTGACAGGGCTTCCATCTTCACTCAGTCTTCCTTCCGCGGTTTGTAGGCAGCCGTTGTTTGACTGGCGTCACAGTCATGGCATGGCTCTCTCTATGGAGGGCACGCTGTGCATTGAGAGCGCAGTGCGCATGCGCTGGTGACATCACCGGCGCCGCTAAAGGAATTATCTCCTAAATGGTTTATGTTTAGGAGATATTTACTGTACCTACAGGTAAGCTTTATTACCTTAGGCTTACCTGTAGGTACAAATTAAAAGAAAAAGCCTTTACTACCACTTTAACCACTTCAGCCCCGGAAGATTTGGCTGATCAATGACCAGGCCATTTTTTGCGATACGGCACTGCGTCGCTTTAACTGACTATTGCACGGGCGTGCGATGCTGTACCCAAACAACATTGACGTCCTTTTTTTCCCCCTCACAAATAGAGCTTTCTTTTGGTGGTATTCGATCACCTCTGTGGTTTTTATTTTTTGCGCTATGAACAAAAGAAGAGCAACATTTTTGAAAAAAACACATTATCTTTTACTTTTTGCTATAATAAATATCCCAATTTAGACCGATATGTATTCTTCTACATATTTTTGGTAAAAAAATCGGAATACGCATATATTGATTGGTTTGCGCAAAAGTTATAGCGTCTACAAAATAGGGAATAGATTTATGCCATTTTTATTATTATTATTATTATTTTTTTTTTATCTTGCATCACGGGACACAGAGCAGCTATAGTAATTACTATCTGGGTTATACGCCACCTATAGGTGAATGGACACTGGCACACCCAAAAGACAGGAAGTCCCCCCTCTATATAACCCCTCCTATACAGGAAGTACCTCCATTTTTTTCGCCAGTGTCTGTAAGGTCGTGGTCACTGATGTGATACATGTGCTCTTGGAGCATACTTTAGGTCTGGACGGTTCTATTAGGAATCATGGACTGCAATCGGATCCATTTGCAAACTAGCTGAATTACAGGACTTGAAAATATTCAGGTCACATATTTAGCAGTGGATCTGCCAGTTTTATCAATGATGCCTATGGTTTAAATGGCAAAAAAAGATTCTCTATAAGGTGTGGGAGTATCTAGGACCACCCATCATTGGATGTCAGGTGTACAAGACCACTATTTGGTCTTTTGTTTATACATATACAGGGTTTTTACCAGGTCAATGTCAATCACGTAGAAGATGCTGCCTTTGGCCTCAGCGTATTACAAATAACAGAGTAGGTCCTTCTTTGGTGGCAGTTTCTATGATGGTGTCTCCCTCCCCTCAGGGGCATTGCTTTGGGACATCCCAGATAGTAATTACTATAGCTTCTCTGTGTCCCATGATGTACGATAAAGAAAATATGTTTTTTCCTACAGCTTACCTGTAAAATCTTTTTCTTGGAGTACATCACGGGACACAGAGGCCCCTCCCCTCTTTTGTGAATTGCTTGCTACAAAACTGAGGCACTTCATGTATAGGAGGGGTTATATAGAGGGGGGACTTCCTGTCTTTTGGGTGTGCCAGTGTCCATTCACCTATAGGTGGCGTATAACCCAGATAGTAATTACTATAGCTGCCCTGTGTCCCGTGATGTACTACAAGAAAAGGATTCTACAGATAAGCTGTAGGAAAAATCCTATTTTTTACTAGTAATGGTGGTGATCTGCATTTTTTTTTTTTCTATTTTTAATTTTTTGGGGACTGCGATATTGCGGCGGACAAATTGGACACGTTTGACACATTTTTGGGACCATTGACAATTATACAGCAATTAGTGCTAAAAAAATGCACTGATTACTGTATAAATGTCACTGGCAGGGGAGGGGTTGATCAAGGGGTTAACGGTGTTCCCTAGTGTGGGTTCTAACTGTAGGGGGATGGGACTGACTAGGGGAAGAGAGCGATTAGTGTCCATACTTGGTATGAACACACGATCTGTCTCCTCTCCCCTGAAAGAACTGGGATCGGTGTGTTTACACACACCGATCCCAGTTCTCGCTCTGTCACGAGCGATTGTGGGTGCCCGCTGGTCATCGCCTGCGGGGCACTCGCATCGGCTCTGACGTGTCGCCTCTCCATGTTGTTCTATGGGTTGATTTACTAAAGGAAAATTCCGTGTACTATAAGTGCACTGCAAGTTCACTTGGAAGTGCAGTCGCTGTAGATCTGACCGAACACCCATATATATCTTTTGTTCAGCCTGTGGGCTAAACAAAAGAGATCTAAACAATTCTTTCATCTATGCTAAACACAGAGGATGGATGAATCTTCCGCTGCAGGTATTGTTTTCTGACAGCTGGCACTGCTGGCTGTCAGAGAAGCCAAAGAGCGGCTGCATCTGACTGGTTCGGCTGACCATTTCCGCCTGGTTCTTTTTGATTTTTTTTTTTTTTTTTTTTAGTCGAAGGATGTTTGGTGGAGTGAAGCCAACAGGGCCAACCCACTGATTGAATTTCAGCCACTTAATCAGGCAGTGGACAAAATTTGTTCCATGTATGGCCAGCTTCATCAGAAACCTTGTTTTATTTCCCCAAAGGACATATGATACAACCTCACTTTTGTTCCCACTTTCAGATGCAGTCTTTTATAAATAGGTACATTAACTTGTACATTTGCAGTTATAGTAACCAGCGTGGTCACATTGCTTTGTTGTACATATCTGAGGTGCACAATCTTATGGCTACAGTAGATTTCTGTGGGTTGTAAATCCTGGCAGTTCTGTCTGTTTCACTAACCGCTTAGCGACCACCCACTGTAAATTTACCATGGCCGCTTTGCGCCAGATCACATACCTGGTACGTAATCTTGCAGTTCTGGGTCTGGGGAATGCGCGTGACACGATATCTGCCTGGACCCGCCTTTCGTTCAGGAGAAAGGCAGAACGGTGGTCTGACTATGTAAACAAGGCAGATCGCCATTCTGTGAGAGGGGAATGTTCTGATCTTGTGTTCCTGCTAAGGAACATGGATCTTTACGTTTCCCCAGTCAAAGCACCCCCCCCCCCACAGTTAGTAGTCACTCCTAGGGAACACATTTAACCCTTTGATCGCCCCTGGTGTTAACCTCTTTCATGCTAGTGTCATTAGTACAGTAACGGAGCATATTTTTAGCACTGATCACTAGAGCTGCGCGATTAATCATATAAAGATCTTGATTCAGCCCCCCCCCCCCCCCCCCCCCCACGATCTCCAGGCTGGATTAGCACGATTTTCCGTATCTCCCCTTTAGAACCACGGAACCAGCGTGGAACGCAAATGGCGCCAATATCAGAACTGACGTCAGCAACCGGAACTGATGTCAGTCAGAAAGCATAGTGCCCGGCCTGGACTGAGCAAGCGCAATCAAAACGTCGCTCGATCCCGATGCTCGGGGCTGGTTATTCATTTAATACAGCAAGGGGCGGATGCTTTTCTCAAAGGGGCGGATGTGTGGTTATAAAGACAGCAAGGGGCGGATGCTTTTCTCAAAGGGGCGGATGTATGGTTCTACATTGAACACAATCAATAGACATGTGCACTGACAAAAAAATTCGTTCATTTTCGTTTCATTCGTATTTTTGCTTTTTTCGGAATTCAGAAATTTCGGGAATTTTCACATTTCTATTTTTCCGAATTTCGAATTTTCGGATTTTCGGATTTCCGAATTTCCGAATTTTGGATTTTCGGTTTTTCGGAATTCCGAATATTTGGACTTTCGGAACTCCAAATTTCCGAATTTCCGGATTTTCAGAATTCGGAATTCAAAGATTTGAAAATCCCAAAATTAGAAAATCTGTAAAAAAGAAAGAAAATCAGTTTAATTATTAAGTTAACGAGTACAAAATTATCCGAAGTTACAAATGATCTGAAATAACGAATGTCGCATCTAAACAAATGGAATGGAACAAATTAATAATAATAATAATAAAAACGTTTTATTATTGTTATTTATTATTATTAGATTGTTACGTTCCATTTGGTTAGATGCGGCATTCGTTATTTCAGATAATTTGTAACTTCGGATAAATTAGTTACGTTCACTAACAGACAAATTTGAAAGGGAATGCCAATACCTATAATTTTAATAGTTAGTTATTATTTAGAATAAAACAGATTTTCTTTTTTTTCAGATTTTCTAATTTTCTAATTTTTGAATTTCCGAATTCGGAAAATCCGAAATTCGGAAAATCCGAAATTCGGAAAATCCGAAATTCGGAAAATCCGAAATTCGGAAATTCGGAAAATCCGAAATTTCCGAAAATTCGGAAATTCAAAAATCCGAAAATTAGGAAATTCAAAAATCTGAACATTAGGAAATTCAAAAATCCGAAAATTAGGAAATCCGAAAAATCGAAATTTGAAAATTCGGAAATGCGAAATTCGAGTTTTCGGATTTCCGAATTTCCGAAATTCGGAAATTCGTAATTTTCGGACATTTGAAAACTCGGAATTAACGAATTTGTCAAAATTCGTTAAAAAACTAATTCGGAACTAAACAAATTGCACATGTCTAACAATCAACACGATGCTCAGGGCTGGTTATTATAATGGGCGGATTCTATCCGCCCCTTGCTGTATTAAATGAATAACCAGCCCCGAGCATCGGGAGCGAGTGGCGTGTTGATTGCGCATGCGCCATCTACAGCTGATTTTTCTTTTTTAAATTAACCATTTTAAAGAATTGTGAGAGAATCGTGATCTTTATTCTAAGCAAAAGAATCACGATTCTCATTTTTCCCAGAATCGTGCAGCTCTACTGATCATTGTATTAGTGTCACTGGTCCCCAAAAAGTGTCAGTTAAGTGTTCGATTTGTCCGCCGCAATATCACAGTCCCGCTATAAGGCCACCATTACTAGTAAGAAAGAAAAAAAGAAAAAAATATAAATGCCATAGTTTTGTAGATGCTGTAACCTTTGCGCAAACCAATCAATATACACGTATTGGGATTTTTTTTTTTACCAAAAATATGTAGCAGAATACATATTAGCCTAAATTGATGAAGAAATTAGATTTTTTTTTGTTTTTAATTATTGGGAATGTTTTATAGCAGAAAGTAAAAAAAAAAAAAAATATATATATATATATATATATATATATATATATATATATATATATATATATATATATATATATATATATATATATATTTTTTTTTTTATTTTTTTGTATATAGCGCAAACAATAAAAAACACAGAGGAGATCAAATACTACCAAAAGGAAGCTCTATTTGTGGGGAAAAAAAAGGACATACATTTGGGTACATCGCCGCACGACCGCGCAATTGTCAGTTAAAATAACACAGTGCCGTAATGCAAAAAATGGCCTGGTCATGAAGGGGGATAAACCTTCAGGCGCTGAAGTGGTTAATCAAAGCATTGTCATTATTTTACGCAGAGTTTTTTTGTTTAATTTATATCTTACAAAAGTATAATTGTGGGAACTGTAATAATGTCTGCAATTTATAAATGAAACAACCCCCTCTGTCTAGCATAACTTTGTTTATTGATCATCGACTGTATTTTATGTAATGTTGGTTTGAACTGTTTTCTCTCAAAACAAATCTATATTCCAGGTTCTGAGGAATGTTGGTTGGAAGTGTACAAGCTCCCCAAGGATTCCTGGCTAAAGGAACTGGATCATGCCCATGCCACTATGCCGAGCACACCTATAATAAACACTGAGGTGGGCCCTCTAACACACATAATTGAAATGCTTTTTCTAAATAGCAATAATTACCAAAACTGATATTTTTGGGGAGACAGTGCTAAGCTGAATTACCTTTGCTCATGCTTTTCCTGGACTCTAGAAGTGGCATTGCCCCATCAGTTATGGTTTTGCAGTCCCTTGCCATGTAGACAACCTTGACCTGCTGCAATATCCATAATCTGAAGACCCAACAAAAAATCTAAAAAGATTTTTGGATAGATTATGGAGATATCTCTTTGCTTTTTGTCCCTGAGGCATCTGGAAATAAGAGGGAACAGGTATCACTGCTACGAGACGGCACTGTCAGCTCTTAGGCTGGGTTCACACTTATTCAAATTGGATGAGGGTTTCCCCACATCCAATGTGCATGACAGGAGAGCGTGATCGGCTCTTAACCACTTTCAGACCGGACCAATTTGCAGCCAAAGGACCAGGTCCCTTTTTGCGATTCGGCACTGCGTCGCTTTAAACTGACAATTGCGCGGTCGTGCGTCATGGCTCCCAAACAAAATTGACGTCCTTTTTTTCGAACAAATAGAGCTTTCTTTTGCTGGTATTTGATCGCCCTTGTGGTTTTTTGTGCTATAAACAAAAAAGAGTGAAAATTTTGAAAAAAAACGCATTCTTTTTTATTTTTTGCTATAATAAATATCCCCCAAAAATATATAAAAACATTTTTTTTCCTCAGTTTAGGTCTGTGATGGACCTAGCCGGGACACGGGCTGTTGGAGGGGACTGAGTGCGAGCCTGTTGCCTTTCGATTATGGGCCCTGGCATTTGGGGGAACAGTGCTCTTTGAGCTGCAAGCCTGGGACCCCTGAGCTGGTGATACTTGGATTCAGGTCCATGCTGGCCCCCCAATACACATAGAATCTGTATGTGTATTTGGCATATTAGCAAGAGACGCTAATGTCATGACTCATGAACTCCAGCCACCTGTGTTATGTAATTGAGTATAGTCTGGCTTGTAGAAGTGTTTCACCTATTGTTGTGTGTGCTAATTAACCCTGCAATTGAATGAAGGAGCCCAGTGTTGATTAAGATAATTAGCTCATGCTAATTAGGTTAAGCTTTAGTCATCTAGCTGTATATAAGTGTGACATGTCAAATAAAGACTCATTCCTGATGTAGCCTACACTGGTGTTGTCTGGTGACTGGGTGAGCTAATGGGTCTTGGATTGTGTGGTACCGGACGGAGGAAGCATTTACGGCGGACATATTGAGTACGAGGTCCGTCACAATTGGCTGGCAGCGGTGGGATTGTGCTTCCTTGTCGTGAACACATCCAAACCATCACCTGGATCCAAGGCCCGGATAGCAGAGGTACAGATACGTCATGGAAGAGGAATTCGGAAGGAGGTTGCGAGAGATGCGGATACAGCACAGAGGATCAGTATCGGTGCAGGTCCTGCTGGGATGGTATGATTCTGTTCGCCTACAACTCTGGAAAGAAGCGCTAGCCTGTGAGCAGCGACACCAGGGAAAAGTTCTCCCCTCCATCCATGTAAGGTACTGGTCGCAGTATGAAGTACGATTGCTGTTATTGGGGGAACAACCGAAGCAGGAGTGGACAGCTGAGTTAAGCAGGCTGATCCGGGCAGAAATGCGTTTGGACGAGAGCTACAGAGCCCTCCGGTGGTATGTAGCCCAAGTGTGCCCGTGGACAGCGGATGACAGGCCCACGGAAGGCTTTGATTATAATGGCCTGGGATTGTTGTACTGGAGGCTGTCCGAGGTCCCCGACTTTGGGAGTAATCTGGAGTGGCGTTTGGAGGAAATAATGGAGCACAGAGAGCAAAGATTGAACATCTCGGAAGTGCTCTGGGCACAGGAAGATTTGGAGTTCCTGGCCGCTCAGGAATGGGAGCTGGAGATCGCCTACATACAGCTGCTAGACTCTGCTCAGCAGCAGGGTGGGGCTCCCTTTGCCTGGGACTATCAGGAAATACCAGCAGACAGCTCTGAAATCCTGGCTGAAGAGTCAGCAATGTGGCATAGTAACAGAGTGCTTTGCCCACCTGCCCCCGCAGCTATGGACGCGGAGGTCTTATGGCGGATGCAGCAAGTGCTGACTGACCTTGAAAAACCTGTTACTGCACAAGATGAGGTTGGATGGAGGAATGTGCCTGTCCAGCAGCATGCCAGAGAATCGGCAGTGGAAAATCTGGAGATTGCCATCCCCAAAGCTGAAGTGCTGACAACAGGGCAAAGCTCTGCTAACCTCTGCCCAGCACCGATGGCATCTTCTAGGTTCCACGGACAGATGGTGAACCTCTATCCCCAGCCATCAGTTGTAGAGCATGGGTATTTAATAGACTTTTCTGCTGAGGAAAAACAACCTGATGAGCCTCCATCAGAAGAGCTGGTATTAGGGCCAAACTTCACTGAGCTCTGCCCAGCACCAACGGCAGTATCCGTGGAGTTACAAGGAACTTCCCCAGCTGAAGCGCAGGTCCCCGGACAGAGGGTCCAAGACCTCTGCCCCACACCGGTGGCAGTTATGGAGGCTCAGGGTGAGAAGGTGGCAATCACTTCCCAGCAGCAGATACAGGGGGAGAAGGGAGAGGAGGTGTTTGTCGTCCCTCCCCAACAGTTGGCCAGGGTGGAGAAAGCGATCTTTCCTCCCCAGCAAAGATTTGTGCACCTGGGAGACAGTACCAGAGACATGTTGTCCCAGCAGCCAGATGTGGGAGTGGAGGAAGCCAGCCTCCTGCCCCAACGGTTAACCAGAGAGGAGGATGTGGAGTCCCCAGCAGAAGTGCTGGCAACCGGGCAGAGTGCTACCCACCTCTGTCCAGCACCAGCAACAGCTGCGGAGTTCCAGGGAGCTGGGGCAGTCGGCCTCTCTCCCCAACAGTTAGCTGGAGGAGATGATGTAGGGAAGCTCCTACACCCACCTGAACTGCTGACAACGGAACAGAGCGCTGCTGGCCTCTGCCCGCAACTAAAACAGGACAGATTCCCTGTAAAGGTGGATGGGAATGCAGTCTCCACCAGTATAACCCAGGGATGCTGGGCGGTCGGCCCAGATCCCCAACAGCAGGATGGAGTGAGCCCAGTCACCCTGTCTTCTCTCCAGTGGCTGAAAAGACTCCAGGGAGAAGGGCCAGTCCAGGCCTCTCCCCAGCGGCAGATATGTTCTTTGAGAGAGGCAGAGGTTGGCTGGGTGAGTGCTCTGTTTGAAACAATTTGTTTGGGGTACTGGGTGGATCCCAGCATTAGAGGACTGGAACCACTGACTAACTTCAGAGTCAACCCGTCTGGGGTCCCCTCCTGTGTTAGTCTCCTGCCGAAAGGGGAGAAATGTGATGGACCTAGCCGGGACACGGGCTGTTGGAGGGGACTGAGTGCGAGCCTGTTGCCTTTCGATTATGGGCCCTGGCATTTGGGGGAACAGTGCTCTTTGAGCTGCAAGCCTGGGACCCCTGAGCTGGTGATACTTGGATTCAGGTCCATGCTGGCCCCCCAATACACATAGAATCTGTATGTGTATTTGGCATATTAGCAAGAGACGCTAATGTCATGACTCATGAACTCCAGCCACCTGTGTTATGTAATTGAGTATAGTCTGGCTTGTAGAAGTGTTTCACCTATTGTTGTGTGTGCTAATTAACCCTGCAATTGAATGAAGGAGCCCAGTGTTGATTAAGATAATTAGCTCATGCTAATTAGGTTAGGCTTGAGTCATCTAGCTGTATATAAGTGTGACATGTCAAATAAAGACTCATTCCTGATGTAGCCTACACTGGTGTTGTCTGGTGACTGGGTGAGCTAATGGGTCTTGGATTGTGTGGTACCGGACGGAGGAAGCATTTACGGCGGACATATTGAGTACGAGGTCCGTCACAAGGTCGATACGTATTCTTCTACATGAATTAAAATGAGGGATGGTGGCGCTGTTCAATAAGGGTAAAAAAGATATGCTAAAAATTCATATATGCTGTATCATAAAGGAAATGCAGGAGTTCAGATTGAAAGAACGAAAAATATTAAATAATAATGAAAAATGTGTATAAAATTGTGTATATATTAAAATGGATGATGATCTCCACCCTCTAGGTGGGTTATTCCAAAGGTGTATAAAGAATAATTTATGTGCAAAAGAGCTGACACATATATGTGAATATATTGATGTAAAGTGAAAATATAAGAATAAAATAAAGTGACTCCGTGACATACAACTAATTAATATGTAAACTAATTAGATCTGTATCAAAATATACCATAAAAAATATATATATATGTATAAAAATATGTAGAAAAGAAGAAACCAAGTGAACCGTGGTTAAATAAAGTGACTCCGTGACATACTATTAATTGATATATAAACTAATTCAGTCTGTATCAAAAACATTCCATAAAAATATAGGTGTAAAAAGATTATTATATATATATATAAAAAATATAGAGATAAAAGAATCCAAGTGAACCGTGGTGGTAAACAGTATAGGTGCTCAAGTTTAGTTGTGCTCCAACCGATGTGTAATATAAAGTCCTTAAAGCGTGTCCAAATGAGATAAAAACAAGTGTCCAGACAATGATGAAAAAAAAATATATATATATAAAAATTATATATATATAAAAATATAAAAATATAAAAAATGTGAATCAAAATTAATAACGTCTTGTTTAAAACTCAAAGAATTCCTGTAGAAAATGAATCCAGTAGCATATACGGGTAGCCGGTGTATTTATTCAGTGCTCCCCTCCTTCCATAGAGTGACCCCTATTAAGCAAACACTCACCAGAGTGCCTAACCCCTGCAGGGGTAATAGGCATGTAACAATCCTCAGCAGATAGTATGGAAATCCTCCTCTGTAAGGTAAATGATGGAAGAAATCCTCTCCAGTGGATGTATTCAGCTTGTTCCAATATTGGGGCTGTGGGATGCACCTCCGTGCAGACCGTATGTGAAAGAAAGGAATGAAACTAATAGCGTAACTCTGTTTAACTACGTTGGATATTTATTAATAAAAGATTGCTGATGCTGGCCACAACGGCTATTAAAAAATCCAAGACATAAAATAAAGCTTTAAAAAACAAAGCGCTCAGCGCTGGACTATGCGATGGTACACCGCAAAGCCCTGTTAGCCGGCGTGCGTTCCAACAGTAGGCTGGGACGAAACCGGAAATCGCAAATCGGAAGTGACGTGACGTGTATCAGGGTATCATCTTACGTACGTTTCGTCGTAGGACGTCTTCGGAGATGATACCACCCTGATACACCTCTAGGAATATATACCGTTCAGCCGGAGCCATGGTACCAATTAGAAGCGAGTGGGGGCGGGCCAGTAGTACGATACCCGGGGCCGCTCAAAAAATATATTAAAGGCTATTGTATGCAATCCGGCGACATGTAGGTTATATAAGATTATCAATGGGTCATTCTAACCACCCACGGGAAGCGCAATTAACCCCCCTCCAGATTAACTCAAGGTAAAGGGTGAACCGTAGCTCCTGTACTGAAGGCATATTGAGGGCTATATAAATAAAGGGATACATATATTGCATTAAAAATCACAATAACAAAGGACAATCATTGGCATAAATACAACAGTAAATATCAGTCCTAAGTTCCATATACATGTGCTGTGAAGGACGCAGCACATGTGTATGTATCAGAAACGAACATTATATATGGACATTACAAAGAATATATAATGTAGATAAATTAGTGCAAGGAGTATTCCATACCATATAAGGAATAAATATGCATAAACAGATGTATTTATAAATTATTTGTGGTATTAAAAACGACATCATTAAGAGAGAGGCATATAAATAATACTAGAAAAAATACTGGAAAAAATAATAGAAAAAATATTATAGAAAAAATGCTGGGAAAAATGGCCAAAATAATAAACTATGAAAGGCCCTCCAGAAAAACCCATATTAAGTATATGGGCAATACATAAAGATATAGGAAATGGGATATGTATAACCAGATAAAAAGGATGTCAGTATAATATTTGGAAAGGGAGTCCAAATATATATCCGCACACATGTATTTCAAAGAATGGAAACATAATATAGTGAAATATATATATATTAATCTCTATAAAGAGACAGAACATGAAAAAGGGGGAGAACCATATGTAAGATATTCCATAGTGTAATGATATGTGAATGTGTATGCATAGAACAAAGGAATGAACAATGTATGGAATATTAAATCGCATAAGGGTATAAAGGTGTATATGCATAAAAACCAGTAGGATTATGTCGTCCATATAATCGAAGGGTATTAGATACTAATACCATAATGTCAGACGAATATACATATATATATATGTGTATTCACACAAATACACGTAGGGAGCCAATAAGGTATGATAAATAAGAGATCAAGAGGTAAAAAATTAGGATACAGTGTTAAAAATTGGATAAAAAACAATTAAGGTCTATGTCGATATTTAACCCCTTGGGTACTAAAGACCCGAGACGATATATCCACCTGGTTTCATTCTGGGATACCTGAATGGTTTTATTCCCTCCTCGCCAATGGTTATTGATAATATCTATCCCGTAAAAAACTAGACCAGATGGGTCTCTTTTATGAAATTGATCGAAGTGTCTGGATAAGTGATGTTTAGGAAAACCCGTTTTAATATTGTTGATATGTTCTCTTATACGGACACATAAGGGTCTGGTGGTTCTACCCACATATTGTAATCGGCAAGGACATTCGATAACATATGTTACATGGGTACTGTTACAGGTAATTAATTCCCTAATCTCAAATTCCTCACCAGACCTCGATCTGAATTTGGTTTTTCTCCTGGGTTGTTTTTTGCTCACCCGGCAAGCCAAACACCTCTGACATTTATAGAACCCCTTTAACTCAGGCATTATTTTAACAGGCTTTGGTGGATCAATTACATTTTTTACCAATTGGTTTCTACATTAAGAAACCAATTGGTAAAAAATGTAATTGATCCACCAAAGCCTGTTAAAATAATGCCTGAGTTAAAGGGGTTCTATAAATGTCAGAGGTGTTTGGCTTGCCGGGTGAGCAAAAAACAACCCAGGAGAAAAACCAAATTCAGATCGAGGTCTGGTGAGGAATTTGAGATTAGGGAATTAATTACCTGTAACAGTACCCATGTAACATATGTTATCGAATGTCCTTGCCGATTACAATATGTGGGTAGAACCACCAGACCCTTATGTGTCCGTATAAGAGAACATATCAACAATATTAAAACGGGTTTTCCTAAACATCACTTATCCAGACACTTCGATCAATTTCATAAAAGAGACCCATCTGGTCTAGTTTTTTACGGGATAGATATTATCAATAACCATTGGCGAGGAGGGAATAAAACCATTCAGGTATCCCAGAATGAAACCAGGTGGATATATCGTCTCGGGTCTTTAGTACCCAAGGGGTTAAATATCGACATAGACCTTAATTGTTTTTTATCCAATTTTTAACACTGTATCCTAATTTTTTACCTCTTGATCTCTTATTTATCATACCTTATTGGCTCCCTACGTGTATCTGTGTGAATACACATATATATATATGTATATTCGTCTGACATTATGGTATTAGTATCTAATACCCTTCGATTATATGGACGACATAATCCTACTGGTTTTTATGCATATACACCTTTATACCCTTATGCGATTTAATATTCCATACATTGTTCATTCCTTTGTTCTATGCATACACATTCACATATCATTACACTATGGAATATCTTACATATGGTTCTCCCCCTTTTTCATGTTCTGTCTCTTTATAGAGATTAATATATATATATTTCACTATATTATGTTTCCATTCTTTGAAATACATGTGTGCGGATATATATTTGGACTCCCTTTCCAAATATTATACTGACATCCTTTTTATCTGGTTATACATATCCCATTTCCTATATCTTTATGTATTGCCCATATACTTAATATGGGTTTTTCTGGAGGGCCTTTCATAGTTTATTATTTTGGCCATTTTTCCCAGCATTTTTTCTATAATATTTTTTCTATTATTTTTTCCAGTATTTTTTCTAGTATTATTTATATGCCTCTCTCTTAATGATGTCGTTTTTAATACCACAAATAATTTATAAATACATCTGTTTATGCATATTTATTCCTTATATGGTATGGAATACTCCTTGCACTAATTTATCTACATTATATATTCTTTGTAATGTCCATATATAATGTTCGTTTCTGATACATACACATGTGCTGCGTCCTTCACAGCACATGTATATGGAACTTAGGACTGATATTTACTGTTGTATTTATGCCAATGATTGTCCTTTGTTATTGTGATTTTTAATGCAATATATGTATCCCTTTATTTATATAGCCCTCAATATGCCTTCAGTACAGGAGCTACGGTTCACCCTTTACCTTGAGTTAATCTGGAGGGGGGTTAATTGCGCTTCCCGTGGGTGGTTAGAATGACCCATTGATAATCTTATATAACCTACATGTCGCCGGATTGCATACAATAGCCTTTAATATATTTTTTGAGCGGCCCCGGGTATCGTACTACTGGCCCGCCCCCACTCGCTTCTAATTGGTACCATGGCTCCGGCTGAACGGTATATATTCCTAGAGGTGTATCAGGGTGGTATCATCTCCGAAGACGTCCTACGACGAAACGTACGTAAGATGATACCCTGATACACGTCACGTCACTTCCGATTTGCGATTTCCGGTTTCGTCCCAGCCTACTGTTGGAACGCACGCCGGCTAACAGGGCTTTGCGGTGTACCATCGCATAGTCCAGCGCTGAGCGCTTTGTTTTTTAAAGCTTTATTTTATGTCTTGGATTTTTTAATAGCCGTTGTGGCCAGCATCAGCAATCTTTTATTAATAAATATCCAACGTAGTTAAACAGAGTTACGCTATTAGTTTCATTCCTTTCTTTCACATACGGTCTGCACGGAGGTGCATCCCACAGCCCCAATATTGGAACAAGCTGAATACATCCACTGGAGAGGATTTCTTCCATCATTTACCTTACAGAGGAGGATTTCCATACTATCTGCTGAGGATTGTTACATGCCTATTACCCCTGCAGGGGTTAGGCACTCTGGTGAGTGTTTGCTTAATAGGGGTCACTCTATGGAAGGAGGGGAGCACTGAATAAATACACCGGCTACCCGTATATGCTACTGGATTCATTTTCTACAGGAATTCTTTGAGTTTTAAACAAGACGTTATTAATTTTGATTCACATTTTTTATATTTTTATATTTTTATATATATATAATTTTTATATATATATATATTTTTTTTCATCATTGTCTGGACACTTGTTTTTATCTCATTTGGACACGCTTTAAGGACTTTATATTACACATCGGTTGGAGCACAACTAAACTTGAGCACCTATACTGTTTACCACCACGGTTCACTTGGATTCTTTTATCTCTATATTTTTTATATATATATATAATAATCTTTTTACACCTATATTTTTATGGAATGTTTTTGATACAGACTGAATTAGTTTATATATCAATTAATAGTATGTCACGGAGTCACTTTATTTAACCACGGTTCACTTGGTTTCTTCTTTTCTACATATTTTTATACATATATATATATATTTTTTATGGTATATTTTGATACAGATCTAATTAGTTTACATATTAATTAGTTGTATGTCACGGAGTCACTTTATTTTATTCTTATATTTTCACTTTACATCAATATATTCACATATATGTGTCAGCTCTTTTGCACATAAATTATTCGTTATACACCTTTGGAATAACCCACCTAGAGGGTGGAGATCATCATCCATTTTAATATATACACAATTTTATACACATTTTTCATTATTATTTAATATTTTTCGTTCTTTCAATCTGAACTCCTGCATTTCCTTTATGATACAGCATATATGAATTTTTAGCATATCTTTTTTACCCTTATTGAACAGCGCCACCATCCCTCATTTTAATTCACTCCTTTATTACAACTTGTGTGTAATATTCTACTGGGAGGCTGCAGTTCTCTTTGTTCCTAAGCGCGGATTCTTTAGTTTATTGTATTCTTCTACATATTTTTGGTAAAAGAAATTGCAATAAGCGATTATTGATTGGTTTGCGCAGAAGTTATAGCGTTTACAAGATAGGATAGTTTTATAGCATTTTTATTAATAATTCTTTTTTTTTATTAGTAATGGCGGCGATCAGCGATTTTTTATTGTGACTGCGACATTATGGCGGACACATCGGACATTTTTTGGGACCATTGTCATTTATACAGCAATCAATGCTATTTAAATGCATTGATTCCTGTGTAAATGACACTGGCAGTGAAGGGGTTAACCACTAGGTGGCAGTGTAGGGGTTAAGTATGCCTAGAGGTGTGTTTCTTACTGTGGGGGGGCGTGGCTGTCAGCTAGTGAATGCTGATCTCTGCTCCAATCACAGGGAGCAGAGATCGGCGTCACTAGTTGCTAGGCAGAACGGGGAGATGCTGTTTATTTCCACATTTCCCCGTTCAGCCTTCCCGTGAGACGATCGCGGGTGTCCCCGCGGCAATCGAGTCCGTGGGACCCGCGACCGGCCTCACGGGGGTCCCGCTCGCGCGGGCGCCTGATGGCATGGGGGCATCTTAAAGGGGACGTATTTATACGCCCTTATGCCTGTCCGTGCCATTCTGTCGCCGTATATCGTCGTGCGCCGGTCGGAAAGCGGTTAATAGAGCCGGTTCACACAGCTCTGGGGTGGTCACAGAGCGCATTGGGAAAGGGTCCTTTGTGTCTTTTGCCCCATTTCAGGTCTGAATTCAGGACCAGATTCATACCTGAAACGGAGAACAGGGACGCACCGGACCCCCTGCTATGAGCTGCGGCTAGTGTGAACCTGGCTATACTTTTCCTTACCCTACTAATTAAAAGTATTTTATTACTGTATTACCTTTTGCAGAGATTCCCCCTCACGTTCTGTCCTTCTAACCTCTATCCTTAAAATAAAAGTGAAAATCTTATTGATAGCGACACAACTTCTCTTATAGGAACATACAAAATGTATGTTGTCCTTGGTGCAGTAATATTTAGCACAAATATATAGTTGTATATATCAGATTTGCTGCATATAAGGCAGTCTTCCCATACCCCATACCGCATTCAGTAGATTTCATTAGTCAGTTTCAAATTGACTAATCATACGAAATGCAGATCAGTTATTGACTAATTAACCACAAAACCTGTATATTTGAATTTACCAGTAATTAGATGAGCCTTTCTCAACCATTTTAACACAGTAGAACCCTTGACATAATTTTTTGGTCTCAGGGAACCCCCTGCTAAAAATTACATTGCAGTATGTTAGTGTGATGGTCAGTGGGAAGGATGCTCCTTACATTTATGGTTATTGCAAAGACACCCTTTATAGATAACTAAAATTGTTATCATTGGTTACTAATCTGGGGGTCAGAAATTTATCTTTGCACAAGGAACCTTTAGCAATCTCTGGAGAAACCCAAGGATTCCACCGAACCCTGGTTGCGATCGGTGAATAATGCCCCGTACACACGAGCGGGTTTTCCGTCTGAAAAAACTTGGATGTTTTTTCCGACGGAATTCCGCTCAAGCTTGGCTTGCATACACACGGTCACATAAAAGTTCTCTGAACTTTCGACCGTCAATAACGCAGTGACGTCCAACACTACGACAAGCCGAGAAAATGCTTCAGAGCATTCATCGAATTGTTTCCGAGCATGCGTAGGAATTTTGCGTGACGGAATTGGTACAGACGATCGGAATTTCTGATCGGAACTTTTTTCGACCAAAAAATTGAGAACCTGCTCTCAATCTTTTGCTGGCGGGAATTTCCCCAGCAAAAGTCAGATGGAGCATACACACGGTTGGAATTTACGACCAAAAGCTCACATCGGACTTTTGCTGGCGGAATTTCCGATTGTGTGTACAGGGCATTAGATGATAAAAGTAGTACGTATCCTTTTTCTTCATGTCGGTAACCTTTTTATCATGTAAATCACTACTACAACATGTATTACTTGCTTTTTTATTATTATTACTTTTTTTTTTGTATTAGCATTGTTCACTGTGGATATTAGGAACCTAATAATAGTCCTATTCTCCTCAGTACTTGAATCATCTCGTTAGTCTATAATGCTTAAAGAATACAGTTGAGGAAGTAAACTACCCAATGTCACCAGCATTTTTTTTTCACAGTTTGTGATTTTATTTTGATTCCTTTATCAATAGAAGTAACCTTCTCCAAAAGGAGGGGTCCACCATAAGGACTATGTTACACTAGCGGTCCTGTCGCTAGCACAACTCGCAACAACAATTCTAGAAAAGGGTAGAGAAATACTTACTAGTTTCCATGTGTCGCTTCCTGACTGGCTGTATGAGCAAGATGTCACTCCCTCCCTACTGGATTTTCCTTCAGCATGGGAGTAATGCATTGTTCATACAGCCATTCAGGTAGTAATACATCTAAGCAGATGAGTATTTTCTCTGAAGTTTTTAGCGATCTGTTGCTGTTGAGTTGTAGCTAGCAACAGGCTCACTAGCATGCCATGATCCTAAGGCCACATAAGGTTCTATCGGTTCAGTTCCAGACAGAGAATTATTTGGGTGGCCATTGGATAGTGCTTAATATCTACTCTATTGAAGGCAGTGTTCATTAAGTGAAGGAACATCACTCTCTACCTCTGGCGTTAATAACCTACTTTATAATTGAGGGATGAACAGCACTGGACATGTTTGGATATTCATCTCTATTTAGGAACACTTTTTTTTTTAATATTAGATCTTATTAAATATTTTTCAAAGGTTACGCTCAGAAAGCACATAGCCTGGGACAACATGATCCCATATATTATTACATTAATAGAACAGAAATACAGTAAAACCTTGGTTTGAGAGTAACTTGGCTTGAGAGCATTTTGCAAGACAAGCAAAATGTTTTAATAAATTTTGCCTTGATATACAAGCGATGTCTTGATATAAGAGTAGCGTCATGTCACAACTGAGTATCAAAAAGAAGAGAGGAGCCTCTAAGTGTAGCAATATGGTTACATTTAATGAAGATCCAACATTTAGCAACTTATTGCTGCACTTAGAGGTGCCTCTCTTCTCTTTTATAGCCTGTAAAAAAATGCTTTGATATACAAGTGCTTTGGATTACAAGCATGTTTCTGGAACGAATTATGCTTGTAAACCAAGGTTTTACTGTATAGCAATCCTTTACAACAGTTCTTACAAGCTAATAATATAATCAATATAAATATGCATTACCACCTGTTCATCCTAATCATCTATACTGTGCTAGCCAGTGTTTCCCATGGACAAAAGAACTGCCCAAAAAAACGCGAAAAAGAGAAAATAGTCTAGAAAAAAAAAGAAGGGAAAAAAAAAAGAAAAACCACACACATATCTGGGGAGCTCTTATCTGACCAAGGAAAAACTTTCTGCACCGCCATTTTAAGTCAAGACAAAGCTATTTATGAACACTTACTAAAATCTGTAAGGACATGTAACACTGCATGGGAGTTATTGTGGGTCTTTGGTGTTTTAAAAAAATTTTTTTTGTTTGTTGAGATGGTAATATTTATTTATATGTTTGCAGTGTTTACAGGGTTTCCACAATCAGGGTAGTGATTTAGATTAATTATTTTGGTTCATGGAAGTCCTACAATATTTGTACAATATATGACCCTAAGGCCATCGGACTTGAAATTCTCTGCCATAGGTGCTGATGGTCAATAGGGGAATGTAACTGTTGATTGGATGTCTTTTAGCACTACAAATTACATCGCAAGCGCTAATCAGTCAAAAGTATTAGTTGAGTTATTGATACAGATAATTAATCCACTTGCCTCTGATAAAGTCAAGAATACTTTTCTGCCATTTTTGTATAAATAGGAAGATACCCCAATGGGGTTTTGTTATGGCTAAGGGGGTTTACAGTGCCAGAACAGTATTTAAACAGGTTGAATTTGAAGACTTTGGTCTTTTTTTTCTTTTATCAGCAGTAATCCTATTATTTTGATACTATTGTCTACGATAGGTCAATCAAAGAAGCCGTTCCATTGTAAATAAAAATGGACCTCTGCTTTTTATTACAGTACTTCTCATTCTTACATGGAGTCAGGCAAATACCCTTTGAAGAGGCAAGAGATTAGGTTTGTGGTTGGCAACCAGCATAATCAATTTGTCCCCCTTCCGTTTCACCTGTCTGTGACACTTTGGGGTTTTACCAAAGTATTTGCCTCAGTTTTGGCTTTGCTTCACGCTCAGAGGAATCATATTGTGGCATACCTGGACAATCTTTTGCTGAAGAACTACTCTTCCCTTTCCCTGACGGCCAACATATGCCTGATGGTACAAACTCTGCAGAGCTTTGGATGGATCTTCAGTTTGAGGAATTCATTGCTGGTCCCATCTCATAGATTGGAGTATCTAGGCCTGAGCCTAAATATGGCCTTGTCCCTTCATCCTTAAGCCAGAAGAATCCCTCGATTTGTGTCTGCATGGGGAGGTATTGGATCTCATAGTTACCTCCTTCAAGGCTTTGCCATACACTATTTTACTTCAGACCATTGCAGCTCAGTAATCTGATAGTGTAAGACAAGAAGACTCAGTCGTTTGACTGCCCCATGCATCTGTCCTCCAGGCTATACTCTCCTTATGGTGGATTTGCGTAATCTTTAATCATGGAGAAAGACATTTCTTCTCAATTATGAAATGTTCTCACAACAAATGCCAGCCTGTGAGGCTGAGGTGCAGTCCTAGTACACTCTAAGTGCTTGGGATTTGATTATTGAAAGAAGCTTGCCTTCCAATCAACATTCTGGGATTCAGGGTGATTCAGTTGCCCCCTCAATGCTGGACTCCTCTTCTGCTAGGACACTTGACGAGAATCTAGTTGAAAAATGCCATGGCTGTGGCCTTTATAAATCATCAAGGAGGCAGCAGGAGGTGTGACACTCTAAATGAAGGAGATTTGATTGTCTCGTAGGCAGAACTTCATGTTCCAGCCCTGTCCACCATTCACAGTTCAGGCGTGGAAAAACCTTGTCAGAGTCTGGATGCCGGGGAATGGGCCCCACTATCTTGAGGTATTTCAAGGCTTTTACCACAGATCGGGGACACGAATGTAGATCTACTGGTGTCTAGGTTCAACATCAAACTAGACGGGTTTGTCCACCAGGTTCAAGGACCCTTGGGCCTTCACAGTGGATGCTCTGATGACTCTATTGGATTATTTTTAGACATACTCAAACTCTTGGCAGATGCTCCATTGGTTCTTCTGGATGATCCAGACCTTCTGTTCCAAGTGCCAGTGTTCTACCCAGCTTCTCTGTCGCTCACTAATGGCTTGGCTGTTGAAGCCATGGTCCTGAGGGATGGGTTGTCTTTGGGATTCTGTCATCCCTTCCCTAATAAAGGATAGGAAGACGACTTCTTGCAAAGTCTACCATGACACCTTAAAGTTTTATTTTGCTTGATGCGAAGGAAGAAACTTTCATCCTAGAAGGGCTTTGTGAGATATAGTCTGTCTTTCCTCCAGTCTGATCTGGATCAACATCTGGCCTTGAGTACCATCACTGGGCAAATCTTGACCTTTCTGTTTAAAAAAAACCTCTGGCCTTTCATTCTCTAGTTAAGACATTTGTTCAGGATGTATCTCACATCTCTCCCTTAGTTCAATCTCCTGTGCCCCCATAGGACCTCAATCTGGTTTTCTCTGTTCTACAAAAGCTGCCTTTCTAAGCTATTAAGTATATTCCCCTGTCCAACCTTGCGCGTAAGGTGGCTTTTCTTGTTGCTATCATATCTGTGAGGAGAGTCTATGAATTAGTGGTCTTATGCTGTAAGGAGCCCTTCTTAGTGTTGCACAAGGACACAATTGTCTTGAGGCTTTTAAGTATAACTAAAGGCAAAAGTTCTTTTAGTTCTGGACAGAGAGGAGAGGGAATTGAACCCCTGTCAGGTTTTATTGCTGCCTGTTAGCGAGATTCCCCCTCTCTATTTGTCCTGTTTACCATTATCACTGAAAAGAAAATCCCAAATTTTGGGTTGACATCAGAACAGTAATATGGGGGACAGTAGTTCTGGTGACCCCCACAGGATTCCCTCACTGTGGGGGGATTTCCTCTCACTTATTTTAGCTATGGGACAAGAAGTGAAGAGAAATCTCCCCAATGGACAGAAATGGCAAAAATAAACCTGACGGGTTATAACCCTCCCCTACTCTATATCCAAAAATGGGGGGGGAAAAAAGGTTTTGTCTTTAGTGACCTCCTTCCTCCCCAAGGTTGCCTCCGTTTTTTCAACATTAATCAGGACATTCTCCTTACTTTTATGACCTACCCAAAAGCATTCTTAGGAAATTTCCCTGCACTGTCTGAAATGCATGCTGTGAGAGTTTATCTCTCAGCTACTGCTCACTTTTGTAAATCGGATTCCCTGTTTGTGCTTCCTGAGGGCTTCTGCAAGGGTCTCTCTGCATCTCACTCCACCATTGCTGGGTGGGTCAGACAAGTTATCATAAGAGCATGTAGTCTGAAAGATAGGGCCTCCCCCTAACCTGTTGAGGTGCAATCTGTACTAGATCTGTTAGGGCTTCATGGGCTTTTTTTGGGCATCAGGCATCTGTTTCTCAGATGGGGAGGAGGTCCAGTGTAAGTACACCTTACAGATTTTCTGTAAGGGTGAACTTACACTATAAAGTGTTTGTAAAAGGAAATAGCCGGAGCCAATGGCTCCTGCTGCTGCATCTCAGCCAATGAGGGGCGAGAGACCCAGCAGAGCCTTGGCTCCCGTGCACATCCCTGGGTCGAGATCATGCTTAGGTAAGTGTTGGGAGGGAGCCGCACACGGAAGTTTTTTTTTTACCTTCATACATAGAATGCACGAAGGTAAAAAAACCTTCATCCTTTAGAACCACTTTAAAGAACTCCATGTCATGTACTGTACTCCAGGAAGGGGCTTTACTGTAAATATTTTTTTTCTAGACACATGCTTGTTGACAAAGAGTAGTTCCCAGTGGTGTCGGGAGGGGGGGGGGGGGCTGGAGCCCCAAGTGGGCCCCCAGAAAGCCCCAGTTCTCGGCCATTCACATATCTATTATTAGGCCAGAGCGGACCTCGGCCGAGTGACATAGCAGGTCCCGCCTTCTGCAGCCTGCAACACCTATGATGGATGTTTCACTGGTCCAATGCCCGGACCGCGGGACGCGTGACATCCATCATAGGCGCTGCAGGCTCCAGAAGGCGGGAATTACAATGCGGCCACTCGGGCAGGCAGCTCTCCACTCCTCTCCTGTCCTCTCCTGTCTCTGCCTGCTGGCTACTGGGATGGGCGCGCCACACACTATGGCTGAGCTGCAGGAGGAGGTCATGGTCACCTGAAGTCTTAAGTGTAATGGTCAGGTAGGTCAGTGCTTGTTAGTGTGGGTCAGGTAGGTGAGTGTGGGTCAGTGTAATGGTCACTGTGTGTCAGGTAGGTCAGTGTGTGTCAGGTGCGTCAGTGTAATGGTTGGTGTGCGTCAGTGTAATGATCAGTGTGGGTCAGGTAGGTCAGTGTAATGGTCAGGTAGGTCAGTGCTTGTTAGTGTGGGTCAGTGTAATGGTCACTGTGTGTCAGGTAGGTCAGTGTGTGTCAGGTGCGTCAGTGTAATGGTTGGTGTGCGTCAGTGTAATGATCAGTGTGGGTCAGGTAATTCAGTGTAATGGTCAGGTAGGTTAGTGCAATGTTCAGTGTGTGTCAGGTAGGTCAGTGTGTGTCAGGTAGGTCAATGTGCGTCAGGTAGGTCAGTGCAATGGTCAGTGTGTGTCAGGTAGGTCAGTGTAAGGATCAGTGTGTGTCAGGTAGGTCAGTGTAATGATCAGTGTGTGTCAGGTAGGTCAGTTTTTAGTGGTCAGCATTGATGGGCACTGGTAAGACAGGCAGCAACCAGCAAGTGAGCTTACCCCCCCTCGTGTCGGGCTCGGACTTCGGGCTGAAGCCCCTGGTATTTTTCCCACCTAGAAACACCCCTGGTAGTTTCCCATTTATTTTATACTGAAGGCTGCTATTTGTCGTGTTTTCTATTTTAGTTTTATTCATATTAATGCTGATTTCCTCAAGTACAGCAGATGTCATCGCTTATCTTCGTATTAATCAAAAATGTAAATGTCCATAGATTTCATTTCACATGTTTTATGCGAAATGTTCTCCTTCTGAACCTTTGGGACTAGATTGCTGCAGCTGCCATGTTATTTTGTGATTCCAACATCATAGTGTAGTATGCCAAGTGTGTTCAGTTTTTTTCACCTGCATTCTGTATCCACCAGGTGGCAGGCTTGTATATAATTATATTCCTTGTACCATAATTTCAGAACTATAAATTGTGATGACCTGCAGGTATCGTTCTGTAGGTATAGTCCAGACTTAAACAAAGGGAGAAAGAAGCCACTCTAGACAGAAGTTCCATAAAACACGCGCCCTGTTGGAGCAAACAGGTGCATGGATGAAAGAGCAAGAAAAATCCTGGACGGCTGCACACCGATACAACACCTTATTGTGAAATATAAAATCCAAAACAGTCAGTCCATGCTATGCAGAGGTAGAGGCAATAGCTAACACATTTCACACCGTAGGTCGGTGCTTAATCACAGCTAGTGTAACATTGTTTGACTGTGCATCTAAATAGGGGTAAATTATTTTTCATCAAGACCACCCCCCTGCACAGTCAAGTCAAAACAAGGAACACATGAAGGAGAACTCCGAAGCAGGTACAGGCATGTAAGGCCCCTTATCAAGGAATAATAGAATATTCCCGTGCTACCCGGACCGAAAACGATAATAACACACTAGTTGCAGCAAACACCGGGTTGGTCAAACCATAACCAAAAATAGAAATGTAAGTAAAATCAATAGTGGTAAATCTACAGTAAAAAGTGCTAAAAGACTAAATATGTAACTCCAATGCAATGTACAAAAGTGACAATGCAAACACATACCATATATGCTCGAGTATAATGAGGCGTACACACGGTCGGAATTTCCGATGGAAACAGTCCGATGGGAGCTTTTCATCGGATTTTCTGACCGTGTGTATGCCCAACAGTCTTTTTCTGTCGGAATTTCCGACGGACTTTGAATTGAGAACCTGTTCTCAATTTTTCCGACGGAAAACCTTTCTATCAGATTTTCCGATCGTGTGTATGCAATTCCGACACGCAAAATTCCGACGCATGCTCGGAAGCATTAAACTTCCCTTTTATAGTGCTGTCGAATGTGTTTTATGCCGCTGTGTTATTGACCGTCGGAATTTGGTGTGATCGTGTGTAGGCAATACAGCTTGAGCGGAATTCCGTCAGAAAAAAACGTCAGATTTTTTCCAACGAGAATTCCGATCGTGTGTACGCGCCATTAGCCGAGTTTTTCAGCACATTTTTTTTTTTTCTTCTAAATTCATGTCACAAATTATTAATTTATATGACTAACAATACTATGGATTTTTTTTACTGATTGATCTATTTATTTCATTCTTCCTCTTGTGTCTCATATAGATTAGTGTATATATCAAGTAACTACAACTACAAAATTATACATTTTATACTTTTCATGTGGTTACTTTTTTTTCTCTTTCTGAACAAACAAAGTGTCTTTCTCATTTTAATTCACATGTCTATCGGAGGCCACCCCCCCAAGCGAGGGGGTTCATGCATTAAATATAGTATGTTTATAGGAATTCTCAATTATTTTTCTTGTGAACACGTCATTGGAACAAAAACATTTTTCCAACAATTACTTTAATTATACATTTTTGTTTTATCTGTGATTTATGATCTGTATATGAATGAATTTATGATCTGCATATTAATTGTTTTATATATTGTCACATCGAAACATACAAAATCTTTAATTTCATTTTATTTAATGTGATTTGGTATAATATGGTTTAAATCTTCACTTATTTCGTTATGGAAGCATTATTTACTTATGGACTTGTTTTTAATATGGGATGTTCTCTGAAGGGGATGCAGATTGTGGATGGTTTCCTTGATATACCTGCACCTGCTTCGGAGTTCTCCTTCATGTGTTCCTTGTTTTGACTTGATTGTGCAGGGGGGGTCGTCTTGATGAAAATTCTTTTTATTGGCCATTTACCCCCATTTATATGCACAGTCAAACAATGTTACACTAGCTATGATTAAGCACCGACCTACGGTGTCAAACGCATACGATATTGAATTCTACCTCTGCATAGCATGGACTGACTGTTTTGGATTTTATATTGCACAATAAAGGTGTTGTATCGGTGTGTGGCCGGCCAGGATTTTTGATCATTCTGTAGGTGTAAGCATTTTTTTGATGCCTAACTCTATTGACTCCTTTGTTGCAAATGGCATGGTTAGTGTAATTGTGTAAGTAGACAAAGGGCAAAGTGCAGTACCCTACAGCAACCAATGAGCAGCCAATGACCAATCACTTGAGCAATCATTGTTCATTGTGTCAGCTCCTTAAATTTGATTGGTTGCTATGGATTAATGCACTTTGCAAATCATCCCTACTCTTACAGTGCCTTAAATAAGGCTGTAAATGTGTAAAGGATAAATCACTATTGGATTCCTGTCCCTGGCAAGCGAGCTTTCTAAAATGATAAATTGACCGCCGCCTACTGTAAGAACCCCAGGAGCTATTTTTCAATAGATCATTTGAGGTTACTTGATCATTTTGTTTTCATTGTGTCATTTTATTTGTAATGAAAAGTAACAATTATTTGTGGCTGTTTTTTCATTTTAGTCTACTGGTATGCATCTATCAGAGCCAAAGATCACACAGCCATTGCTTTTAATGAAGATTAAGCCACCAAAACCAATTACAGGTAATATGATTTCATTAATGATGTGTTTTAACATGTCATATTAGTTGACAATTTCACCTTGCACCTTCCCGTCAGGACACTGCATGCATGGAGTTTATATGTTCTTCCCCTGTTTACAGTTGCAAAGATGAACATATGAGACATTGGGTGTCCCAGGCCATTACCATAGATCGCCAGTCCACAATACAAGAGTTAAAATCGAAATCTATGTTTATTGTGCTTTTTAAAGTGGAACTTTTCCCAAAACAGTTTGATAACCATTAATGTTATCAAACATTCCACAATAATAATTATGCTACCAAAACTAGTGCGTGCTGTAAATTGCCTCCATCATTGCTCCTGCGTCTTGCTTCTTTAGGCTGCCATTTTGTTGAAGCCCAGCTGATCGGTCTCGAGTGCCTCTGATTTTAGGTACAGTGCAGAGAATAGAGAGCAACTGAGCTTGCGCAGAGTGGAGGGCATTACTGGATTTAAAAAGTATTGGCACTTATTTGTAATGTTTTATTAAAGTGATCTATCAGGACTTCTTTTTCTGACTAAAGCAAGGCAGATATTATGCAATTTACTTTCTTTCAACAATGGGTGGAAGGAAAAAAAAAAATCGCTCATTAAGGGCCAGTTCACACCACAAAAACGCACTCCAGATCAGTTCCAGATGCATTTCTGCTTGCGCATTTTTAAGTGTTTTTGATGCTTTCCGATGCATTTTTGATGTGTTTCCAGGTGCTTTTTTTCTTGTTTTTTTTCCACTATACTAGGGTCCAGTGCGTTTTTGGTGAGTTTAGGTGCGTTCCAGTACGTTTTTGATGCACTTTACTGTGTTCCAGTACAGTCCCAGTGCAGGAAAAATGCATCATGTTCTACTTTTTTTCAGGAAACTGAAAAGCCCTGGAACTGACTGCACTGGTGTGAACTTGGAAACCATGCAACCTACTTTCCATGTGTTTTTGATGCAGAACAAAAATGCACCGGACTGCATGTGGTGTCAACCGGCCCTAACACAGTTAGGGGGGAGGCCCTCCTGCTGCGCTAGGTTTCCCAGACATCCGAATACAATGATTGCATGAATGATCGCACTAAAAAAAAATACTACAGGCTGACTATACTGAAGTCAAAATATAGATGGAAATTTAACCAGTTCCTTCTGAACCAGCAAAATTGTGATGCATCTATGGCCAGTCTAAAGTTCCACTTTAAATTATTATAAATGAATTATTATTATACAGGATTTATAAAGTGCCAGCAGTTTACGCAGCGCTTTACAATGTAGAGGGGTACAAAGCAAAAAGTACCTCCCGGTATTAGTGGGACTTTAAAGGCAAACAATAGGAACACAAAAGGTACAAAAGTATCAAATTCAATTATACAGATAGCCTATAAAAATTGGATATCAGGTGGGGGGAGGTTTGGGACTTTAGATGAGGCACATAATGCCATGTGCCTCCATCCCTATTACTGTTTAGAAAAAAAGGGGGAGAGGTTGGACTTTAAAAATTGGATATAAGAACAAATTGAGGTGACTGTAGTCGAAACTGTAGAGTGGTCCTAAAGGCCCAACGTGTTTCAGGACAGAAATCGTTCCTTGATGAGGGGCACTGATGCCTAGGAGTCACAATGTTCTATAAAAGAGCAACATATTAATCATGGCATAAAACTGAGAAATTGCATAAATTTTACATCGTCAGAGGGGCAGCAAATATAGTGAAATTACATACCAAAAAATACAGTCGGCAAGGAAATCCACTGTGATATCCACAAAAGTCGCCGTGCAGCGGGAGAACACCCTTCGCCCCAGATGGAGCAGATAAGGGTGAACAGTGGGCCTCCACTGTTCCACGCAATTATTCCCAAAGTTGGCAGCTACGGATGGAGTTGTGCCGATAGTTGCACCCTTGCAGGTACACAAACTGTGGATAACATCAAAAAGGGGAGAAGGGAAGCATCAATGATCCCGCCACCAGTAGTCATGGGAGAAAAATACAAAAGCAATACCCCAGTTGCCACCATAATGCAATAGCATAAATGTGGGGGGCAGAGGGGGGGCGCCCATACATCCAAACATATGCTGGAGTGGGAAAAGCGTCCTGCTTGTAAGCAAGCAATCTAGTCCCCATACCTTGCGGATGATGATATCCACGTGTGTGTCCCAGATTGACAGCAGCAGCGCCCCGTTCATTCTGGGTCCACTGCCTTAAATGGGAGCCTGAGGCTCTAATTGGCTTCACCCATTAGTGACATTATTGAATTAATATTCGCTAATGTCTTCCTGTTTTTCCTCCTGGCCAATCAGGAAGCGGGTCCTGAGACCCGATTGTCCGGGAGTCCTAAGACCCAATTGGCCGGGAGGAGAAGCTACCGCCAGGACTCTTGGTGGCTTCCCCCTGCGTCTCCTCCAAGCAACGACCTTGATGGGATAAGTGTGGGGCTGGCAGGGGGGCCTAAGGGGCAAACGATGCGGTGATCGAGAAAATTAAGCACCAGCCTCCACTAGGGGGGACAGTACAATTACAATACCGTTTAATACAGAAGGAATAGGAGGGCCCTGCTCATGGAGCTTGCAATCTAAAGGGAGGGAGAGGTGGTACAAAATAGCTGCGGGGGATGATCTGATGGAGGTGACGCGGGTACAGTTCTTAGGTGGAAGTGGGTAAGCTTCTCTGAATAAGTGAATTTTCAGTGACCACCTGAAGAAAGACAGGGAGTTTCAGAGGATGGGAGAGGCTCTGTACATGTCCTGGAGGCAAGCATTGGAGGAGGTGACAAGGGAGCTAGAGAGCAGGAGGTCTTGGGAGAAGCAGAGAGGGCAATGTGGATGATATCTGCAGATGAGGTTGGTGATGTAGCTGGGGGCGTTGTTGTGGGTGGCCTTGTATTTTGTGGTTAGTATGTATGCTATGACTATGCACCCCAGAGCCAAATATATACATGGTCCCGAAAATGAAGCCCTGGCCCTTCAATGGTTAAACCAAAAGTAATTGATACTACCCATATAAGCATTATGGATATTACAAGGCAGGACAGAAAACAGACTCTAAAGAACTTTTAGAAATGAATATATATGTCCTGCATGGTCACTATTTTGTTTCTAATGTTTAAAACCAAAATAACCATCTAAAGTAACGGAAATATCCACATACATGGGGCAATCCTTCACGATTGAGCGATCTGCTCAAGGTGGTGGGCGTAAACGAGGACCGGACACCAATAAGAAGGAGTCCTCTGACGCCACCACAACGTCCAGAAGAAGCTACACACCCTCTTGTGAAACGCGTCGACGTCACTGTCCTACGCACGCCAGGACGCAACTGCCCACAGGTGTGCTCGAGCCGCAACACTGGGTTGAAGGGACGCGGAAATGAATAGAGCGCCAGGCTGACTTTTTGAACCAGCCGATACTAACCAGCAAGCCGCATTCCAAAGACCACGGGCGGATAGATGTTACCCACCTAAACGGAACTACCAAACAAAGCTATTGAAAAACTCAGCAGCGCTGCAGACTACGGAAACTACTAGCAGCGAAGTTTGGTTCCTTATACAAATGAAGATGGGTCCTTGAAACATCCCACAGCCCACGGAATATATCAAATAAATGGAAGCGGTAACGTATGCTGGCAACCCTATGCAATCTCAATATATTTTGAATTGACTTTATTTTTGTTTTGTACACCCGCACTCTGCCTTTTATGAGCCAAATAGCAGCATGGACAATCCCTGTTAGGGGAACCAGCTGATACAAAACAACTGAGGGTACAAATACACGCCAACCAATACAGTACTAAGTGGATGATCTACTTGTTTTATATACCCATACTTTTGCTTCTGTGAGACAACAAGCAGCATGGACAATCCCTGTTAAGGGAACCATCCAATATATAAACAACTTTGGGTACAAACATATGTAAATCAACACAACACTAATTGGATGACTTTCTTGTTTACTTCATTAATTAACTCAATCAGGATTGCCTCGGTTGGGAATTACTGCGCACATTAGGTTCACATTCCGCGGTTACCCTCCCCTTTTCCCTTCCACTTACCTTTTCCTTTTCCTCCCCCCTACCAGGCTCGAGCCACCCATGGAGCACACGCAGTATTCACCCCACAAATATTCGATATAAAGGGAGGTTGTCTCCCATTATCGTTAAAACTATTTTGATACAACCTTACGGTTTTGAGTGGGATAATATACTGCAGGTCTTCCCTGGCGTCCGGACGACATTTGTTTTATATGTTACATGTTTGTATATGTCCCCCCTAGTATGTGTCTGTTTTGATCTGGTTCATAATTGAACCAAGAAAACATATGTAATCATGTCTAGTCATATGGTTGTGCTTTAATTTAAACTCTCTATATATGTGATATTATTTAATTTAACGTATTAATTTCTTAATAAATATACCAATGAATTTTTTCATAAAATCTTGGATACTTATAATTATTTATATATAAGATGCATGCGACTTTTCAATGAGCCCCCCTTTTTTCGGCTTCCTATCTTTGGAAACCACAGTTTTTCTTCTATATGTTTAGGGGTTGATTTGTCAACAGCTTAAATTAATGTCTTAACCACATATATACAACAAGCCTCATTTTTGCTCTTCAAATTTTCATTAGTTATATTGGGATCACCGGTGATCCGTTCTGGAGGCACTCTTGTTTAATTAATTCTTTAGCACACCGCCTCACTAGTTCCCCTTTCCGTATACTTTATAGACATTAGACGTCTGGGTAAACTATCCTGATATCTTCGTCTCGGTATGGCATTTGTCATCGGAGAAGATATTGATCAGGAAATTAGTCAAGCATTTAATAAAGATACAGTTGCTACACCATCGAAAGAAGAAGAAATAAAAATACGTTTTAAAGAACACAAAAAATTAATCATTAAACATCTCAATAGGAAATGGGATATATGTTTCCTCGAAACATATATAGAAAATAAAATAATCCCCAGAGGTCTCCGTGACAAAGTAGTTCCAGCCGAACATTTACATAGCCAGACCTTCCTTGAGAAATGGAAAAATCTATGCATAGACCATGGGGTTGCAGTCATGCAACTGATAGTCGAGGAGGAAAAAACTCAACTTGCCGAGCTGTCAGCAGCAATTACAGAAAGCTCGACAGGACTTGAACCCCATAAAAACACAGAGGAGTTTTTGAAACTAAATGAAACGCTTAAAAAAGAAATAGAGAGAATTCAACATAATTTAAAAACTACAAAGCAGTCTAAATTTAGACGTGACCTAGGCGACTGGGAAAAAAGGGGACATCTTCGATTTAAAGCCACGTCGAAGCCGAAGTCGAGCCCGCCGTGGAAATCGAAGATCTTCCTCAAGAGGGAATAGATCAAATAGTGACAATGATGATGAGGAAACAATAAAATCAGTGACTTTTTTAGAAAAGGAGGGGGCAGAGAACGGGGACAAAAACCAGATGCAAAAAGACAGACCCAGTTCATACAAAACATCGGCCCCCAAATCACTGACCAAGAAAGACCAAAATCACCACCAAAGGCGAAGTACGCACGAGGAGTCAGAGGAGTCAACAGAATCATTAATGGAAAAACTAGAAGATAGTGACAGGAAAATAATCAACTTATCAAAATTTAACTTGTCCAGTAGACATAAGAAACTTCTACAACGAGGCATGTCGTTTTCCCCAACAAGTCAAATGGATGAATTTACGGTCTATAAGGATATTTCCCTTTTCCTCCGGAAGGTATATTTTCGATTTCTCCATGCTAATAAATCTACAACAGTAGATAATAAAGATACTATTGATGCAAACAACCAGTTTGATGAAGCACTGGAGATTCTTGAATCCCTGTGGGAGGAAGGGGGAAATAAACCCAATGAAACAAATCGGGGACCTACAAAAAGACAAACCAACCTTAATATTAAATCCAATAAAATGCCCTCCTTGACTAAAAATAAATATTTAAGTCTCTTTCTAGAGATGATACAGATTGATCTGGCCAAAATAGACTGGAATCAAAAACAACATGATAATTTGACCAGTGAGGAACGAAAGGCCACAAAAGAACTAACTGAGGCCAAGGATATAGTCATAAAACGTAGTGACAAAGGGGGGAATGTGGTCCTACTCGATAGTTGGGATTATGAGAGAGAAGTCTTTCGACTTTTGGGAGATAAAAATACTTATGTAAAACTCCCCCATGACCCCTTTCCCAACCTTGTCCTAGAATTAAACGACAAATTGAAATTAGCCAAAGAAGCAGGTCTCCTGAACAACAAAGAATTCAACTACCTTCAAGTAAACGAATTTAATGTCCCGACATTTTACATTATTCCTAAAGTTCATAAATCCCTGCACAATCCCCCAGGTAGACCAATAGTGTCAGCCATTAAGGGTCCACTTGAACGAATAGGTAAACTGTTGGATAATATGCTCAAAGATATGGTCTTTAGCCTTGACTCCTTTGTCAAAGACACAGGAGATGTCTTAGGACATCTAGCTGAACTCCAAGTACATGAAAATCTTCTCCTAGTAGGAATTGATGTAGAATCACTTTATACATCAATCCCCCATGAATGGGGCATTAAAGCTACCAAGACATTCCTTGAAAAAAACTTTCCCACATGCGGACCACAAAATGAATTTGTGGTTGATCTACTTATTTTTGCTTTAAGGAACAACTTTTTTCAATTCCTGGATAAATATTATCAGCAGATAAATGGCACCTCGATGGGTGCCCCATGGGCACCCGCTTATGCATGTTTACACCTGGGCCTATGGGAGGAGGACCTGGTATACACCTCGCCAATGTACCTGAGCCATGTACACACCTGGCTCAGGTACATTGATGACGTGCTGGTACTATGGAGAGGAGACGAAGCCTCATTAAAAGAATTTATCTCTACCCTGAATCAAAATGATCGCAACATTAGACTTACATTTACATTCAGTTACGAGGAGATCTCCTTTCTGGATCTGGCGATAGGTATTAAAAATTCTACAATTATGACACATACTTTCCGTAAGGAAACATCTGCAAACACACTATTGAGGGCAGATAGCCACCACCCTCAATGGCAGAAAAATAGCATACCCATAGGACAATTTCTTCGTATCAAACGAAATTGTTCTAGTGTGGAAAGCTATAGACGAGAGAGCTCAGATCTATACGCCAGATTCAGAGAGCGAGGCTACTCGCATAAACAACTAAGGAGAGCGAAACAAAAAGCAGCTGGTCGCGATAGAACGTCACTCCTACATAGATCCAAGCACAAACAAAAAAGAACATCCACTGAATTTCAACAGGACATGGGTCCGGTATGAATTATAACCGAATTTGGAACACAGTGGGAATTAGTGAGGAAAACATTAAATAAACACTGGGAGATCCTCCTTAATACCCCGGGTATAGCGAAAATAGTAGGCCCTGAACCAAAATTAGTGGCCAAACGTGCACGTAATCTAGGTGATGAACTCATCCAATCAGAATACACGAGAAATCCAAATACATCTTGGTTGTCAGAATTCCCCAGAACAAAGGGCATGTTCTCCTGTGGACACTGTCAAATATGCCCACTTATACACAGAACGGACACCTTTAGTGATTCCAGGGATGAAAATACATTTCAAATCAAAAGTTTGATCAACTGTGCAACAACAAAGGTCATATATATGATCACTTGTCCTTGCAATAAGAAATACATAGGAAAAACTAAGCGTCAGCTTAGGATTCGTATTGGAGAGCATATAAGAGAAATAGGGGAAAAAAACCCCAGAGAAACCGGTAGCGAAACATTTCGCAAAATTTCACCAGGGCAAGCTAGCTGGCATGAAAGTTAAGGGCATTTATGCCCTAAATCTGTCCCCACGAAGGGGTGACTTCGATCAGGTCCTACAACAACGGGAAAAGAGATGGATATTCCGTCTCGGTACTCTCTATCCGATGGGCCTTAATACAGACCTCAACCTCCAACCCTTTTTAACTGTATAAAAATAAGTCAATCAATAATGAAAAAGGACGGATAGAATATAGCAATGCACTAGGATATCGAACGCATAATCTATACTTCAAGATATTTAAACATCTATTTTAATGTGTTTTCGGAAATGACTGTAATTATGTTGTCTATATCCGTATTGTTCTTTTCCCTTACTCTATCCTTCCCTCCTCCTGTAGTAGGCACTAGATGCTGTCATCGGATTTTTTGTGTAAATGTAAAGGCACTTATTAGATCGGTCTATGTGTGGACCAATTATGTCTCATATAGGATCTCAGAAATGGTCAGGGATCCTTTATAAAACGCCTAGCCATACGATACTGGTATGTGACACTATTTGACCCACACATCTACCGACAATTTTTATGTATGCTATGACTATGCACCCCAGAGCCAAATATATACATGGTCCCGAAAATGAAGCCCTGGCCCTTCAATGGTTAAACCAAAAGTAATTGATACTACCCATATAAGCATTATGGATATTACAAGGCAGGACAGAAAACAGACTCTAAAGAACTTTTAGAAATGAATATATATGTCCTGCATGGTCACTATTTTGTTTCTAATGTTTAAAACCAAAATAACCATCTAAAGTAACGGAAATATCCACATACATGGGGCAATCCTTCACGATTGAGCGATCTGCTCAAGGTGGTGGGCGTAAACGAGGACCGGACACCAATAAGAAGGAGTCCTCTGACGCCACCACAACGTCCAGAAGAAGCTACACACCCTCTTGTGAAACGCGTCGACGTCACTGTCCTACGCACGCCAGGACGCAACTGCCCACAGGTGTGCTCGAGCCGCAACACTGGGTTGAAGGGACGCGGAAATGAATAGAGCGCCAGGCTGACTTTTTGAACCAGCCGATACTAACCAGCAAGCCGCATTCCAAAGACCACGGGCGGATAGATGTTACCCACCTAAACGGAACTACCAAACAAAGCTATTGAAAAACTCAGCAGCGCTGCAGACTACGGAAACTACTAGCAGCGAAGTTTGGTTCCTTATACAAATGAAGATGGGTCCTTGAAACATCCCACAGCCCACGGAATATATCAAATAAATGGAAGCGGTAACGTATGCTGGCAACCCTATGCAATCTCAATATATTTTGAATTGACTTTATTTTTGTTTTGTACACCCGCACTCTGCCTTTTATGAGCCAAATAGCAGCATGGACAATCCCTGTTAGGGGAACCAGCTGATACAAAACAACTGAGGGTACAAATACACGCCAACCAATACAGTACTAAGTGGATGATCTACTTGTTTTATATACCCATACTTTTGCTTCTGTGAGACAACAAGCAGCATGGACAATCCCTGTTAAGGGAACCATCCAATATATAAACAACTTTGGGTACAAACATATGTAAATCAACACAACACTAATTGGATGACTTTCTTGTTTACTTCATTAATTAACTCAATCAGGATTGCCTCGGTTGGGAATTACTGCGCACATTAGGTTCACATTCCGCGGTTACCCTCCCCTTTTCCCTTCCACTTACCTTTTCCTTTTCCTCCCCCCTACCAGGCTCGAGCCACCCATGGAGCACACGCAGTATTCACCCCACAAATATTCGATATAAAGGGAGGTTGTCTCCCATTATCGTTAAAACTATTTTGATACAACCTTACGGTTTTGAGTGGGATAATATACTGCAGGTCTTCCCTGGCGTCCGGACGACATTTGTTTTATATGTTACATGTTTGTATATGTCCCCCCTAGTATGTGTCTGTTTTGATCTGGTTCATAATTGAACCAAGAAAACATATGTAATCATGTCTAGTCATATGGTTGTGCTTTAATTTAAACTCTCTATATATGTGATATTACTTAATTTAACGTATTAATTTCTTAATAAATATACCAATGAATTTTTTCATAAAATCTTGGATACTTATAATTATTTATATATAAGATGCATGCGACTTTTCAATGAGCCCCCCTTTTTTCGGCTTCCTATCTTTGGAAACCACAGTTTTTCTTCTAAGTGTGGGGCTGGCAGGGGGGCCTAAGGGGCAAACGATGCGGTGATCGAGAAAATTAAGCACCAGCCTCCACTAGGGGGGACAGTACAATTACAATACCGTTTAATACAGAAGGAATAGGAGGGCTCTGCTCATGGAGCTTGCAATCTAAAGGGAGGGAGAGGTGGTACAAAATAGCTGCGGGGGATGATCTGATGGAGGTGACGTGGGTACAGTTCTTAGGTGGAAGTGGGTAAGCTTCTCTGAATAAGTGAATTTTCAGTGACCACCTGAAGAAAGACAGGGAGTTTCAGAGGATGGGAGAGGCTCTGTACATGTCCTGGAGGCAAGCATTGGAGGAGGTGACAAGGGAGCTAGAGAGCAGGAGGTCTTGGGAGAAGCAGAGAGGGCAATGCGGATGATATCTGCAGATGAGGTTGGTGATGTAGCTGGGGGGCGTTGTTGTGGGTGGCCTTGTATTTTGTGGTGGGTGGCCTTGTATTTTGTGGTTAGTATGTTGAATTTTGTAAAGTGGGGTAGGGGTAGCCAGTGAAGGGATTGGCAGAGAGAAGTAGCAGTCACAGATAGATTAGTAAGGTATATTAGTCTAGCAGCAGCATTTATAATAGACTGAAGGGGGGATAACCCGTGTAAAGGTAGGCCAGTGAGGAGAGAGTTGCAGTAGTCAAGACAGGAAATGACCAAGGAGCGAATACATAGTAAAGAAGGGGTGAATTCTGGAAATGTTGCGGCGGTTAAGGCGACATGATGCAGCCAGTGATTGGATGTGGGGACTGTAGGAGAGGACAGAGTCTACGATTTACACCCAGCACCTTGGAAGGACCAATGGTTGTGCCATTGATCTCAAAGGTAAAGTCTTGGGGAGGGGATCGGGGAAGAGGAAATAATACAAGCTCAGTTTTAGAAAGATTGAGTTTGAGGAAGTTGTGGGACATCCATACTGATATGTCACTCTAAGTGGCATAATAATACTGATATGTCACTCTAAGTGGATATGTCTCCTCACGTACCGTCAGGAGATTGAGGGTGTGAGTTGGATAAATCTGAGTGTTGTCAGCATAGAGATGGTATTGGAAGCCATGGGAGGTTATCAACTGGCCCAGGGAGAAGGTATAGAGAGAGAATAGCAGGGGCCCAAGGATGGAGCCTTGGGGTACCTCAACAGAAAGTGGAAGAGGAGATGGTGTTGTATGTGAGCCTGAAAGTATGCTGAGATAGGTAGGAGGAGAACCAGGAAAAAGCTGAATCATGGAAGCCAAGGGAATTGAGTTTGTTGAGTGGGTGGGTAACTGGGTCAAAAGCAACAGAAAGGTCCAAGAGTAGGAGTATGGAATACTGGCTGTTGGTTTTAGCAATTAGTAGGTGTATGGTGTATATCAACGGTTCAATATATGTAATCACCACATCACAATTCTTTAGTGATATACCACTTTTTCCATTACAACTTGTGGTCAACACATTTCTCACATGCGTTGTAACAATGTATAGCATCACTCCCTTCCACCCTCATACAACGTACACCAGCTTACATGCGTTTTAGCATTTGGTCTGGTGTGAACAAGCCCTTAAAGTTAAGAATTCACTAAAACATGACTGCTTACAAATATCCCCTTTGTGTTTGTCACTTAGGAAGCACATTTAAATCTGTTCAAGAGGCTGTACAGAAGAGTGATGACAGCAGTGTGTTTGGTACTGGACAGAATCACGTCATCAGTTCTCATCAATGGGAGCAGCAAGAAGCAATATTTATGGGCATATATGAAAAATATCTTAGCATAGATGTGCCAACGATCCCAGAAGGAGAGACATCAAGGTAAAGGAGGTTAGGACAGTGTACGGAAAATATTATTATGGCTTTATATGATGGCTTACAACCCAAATAAATACAGGCAAAACCATTAAACCATTATTGAAGGTTTCTACTTTTAGGTGAGAATGCAGAATCTGTTTCATTGGGCAATATGAGCTCTACGTATTGATCTGTTCCAAAAAAAAACTTTATGCTGCCATGTTCAAGAGAGCAGCATAAAGCTTTTTTTGGAATGGATCAATATTTAGAGATCATAGGGCTGGATTTTCTAAGGCAAATAGACTGTGCACTTTGCAAGTGCAGTTGCTCTAGAGGTTAGCGAATGAGATGAAGCTCTGGAGCAGCTCCACTTCCAAAGTGCACAGTCTATTTGCCTTAAGTAAATCCATCTCCGACTGCCCTATGAAATAGATAATATCTGCGTAATAGGGTGGGGGGGGGGCCTTACATTCAAAAAAATACCTGGCACCAACCCTTCTAAGTACATTTTATGGAGAAAGAGTCCCCATTTATTCCTCACAAGGAGAAACTATGGAAAAAAGGGATTTTGAAGGTGCAGTTAATGTAAATATTATACCATTTAAAATTCATCCAGATTCTTTATTAATCGCTTGCCGACCGCCGCATGTACATATACGTCGGCAGAATGTCACGGCTGCGCAAATGGGCGTACCTGTACCATATACGTGTGCCATGTGGTTGCGTGCGCTACCCTGATGCGAGCTCCGTGAGTAGGATCACGGCTTCTGCAGACTCTATGTCCGTGGGGATACCCGCAATCGTTTCACGAAGAGGAAGAACGGGGAGATGCTAATGTAAACGAGCATCTCCCCGTTCTGCCTAGTGACAGTGTCACTGATCACAGCTCCCTGTGATCGGGAGCAGTGATCAGTGACTTGTCACTCGTAGACATGCCCCCTAACAGATGGAATCACTCCCTAGGACACACTTAACCCCTCCCTTGCCAGCTAGTGGTTAACCCCTTCACTGCCAGTGTCATTTTTACAGTAATCAGTGCAATTTTATAGCACTGATCGCTGTAAAAATGACAATGGTCCCAAAAATGTGTCAAAATTGTCCGATGTGCCCGCCATAATGTCGCAGTCACGATAAAAATCGCAGATCCCCGCCATTACTTGTAAAAAAAAAAAAAAATAATAAAAATGATATAAATCTATCCACTATTTTGTAGACACTATAACTTTTGCGCAAACCAATCAATATATGCTTATTGCGATTTTTTTTTTTTACCAAAAATATGTAGAAGAATACATATCGACCTAAACTGAGAAAAAATATATATTTTTTTTTATATATTTTTGGGGATATTTATTATAGCAAAAAGTTAAAAAGAATGTGTGTTTTTTTTCAATGTGTCCGCCATAATGTCGCAGTCACGATAAAAATCGTCGCCATTAAAATTATTAATAAAAATGCTATAAAACGAACCCCTATTTTGTAGACGCTATAACTTTTGCACAAACCAATCAATAATCGCTTATTGCGATTTTTTTTTTTTTTACCAAAAATATGTAGAATACGTATCGGCTTAAACTGTGGAAAATAAATGTTTTTTTATATATTTTTTGGGGATATTTATTATAGAAAAAAGTAAAAATTAATGCGTTTTTTTTAAAATTGTCACTCTATTTTTGTTTATAGCGCAAAAAAAAAAAAAAAAAAAAAACGCAGAGGTGATCAAATACCACCAAAAGAAAGCTTTATTTATGGGGAAAAAAAGGACAGCAATTTTGTTTGGGAGCCACGTCGCATGACCGCGCAATTGTCAGTTAAAGCGACGCAGTGCCGAATCGCAAAAAGTGCTCTGGTCTTTGGCCAGCCAAATGGTCCGGTGCTTAAGTGGTTAATCTGCAAAAAAACAGGATTCCCATACGTCTCCTTTAATGCCGCTTTAAGAGTTGGAGCATTTTCTATCGAGCTCCTGATCTGGTCATACTTTCCAGTGCAGACAGGAGAGCGCGTGTTGTGAAACTCAATTCATGGCATTGCAGAGTGCAAAGATGCCCCTCTGACCCGAGCCTGTAGGAGGAAGTGTTCATAGGGCTGGTTTGTAAAACCTGTATCAAAGGAGAAATACATCTTATCATTACAGCCTTGTACAGCCGGTTCTGACTTTCATCCTTTAAGCCACATCTGGAAGATGAAACACCGTGTTTTGCATCGCTCTGACTTTCAGAAATCACATATTTTTTCCAACCTCTGCAAGTTTCTTTAGATGAAAAGGCAACATTACTAAGGCCTGGCTCACAATTTATTTTTCTTTATTTATGTTCGCTATCTCATTTAGTGGTAAATGGTTAAAAGGAAAGTATAATATATTTTCAGCAATGTATGTTAGCTATTATTCCAGGGTTTAAATTGAATTTGTTTTTGACTCCCATTTTTACATTCTTGCTCGTCCATATTTTTGCAATTATAATGAACATAGAAATGTGCATATTTAGCTATGAGAAAAAGCATTTTAATCACTTCAGCCCCGGACCAATTGGCAGCCAAAGGACCAGGCCCCCCTTTGCGATTCGGCACTGCGTCGCTTTTACTGACAATTGCGCGGTCGTGCGACGTGGCTCCAAAACAAAATTGGCGTCCTTTTTTTTCCCCCACAAATAGAGCTTTCTTTTGGTGGTATTTGATCGCCCCTGTGGTTTTTATTTTTTGCACTATAAACAAAAATAGAGCGACAATTTTGAAAACAATGCAATATTTTTTGCTTTTTGCTATAATAAATATCCCCAAAAAATATATAAAAAACATTTTTTTTCCCTCAGTTTAGGCCGATACGTATTCTTCTACATATTTTTGGTAAAAAAAAATCGCAATTAGCGATTATTGATTGGTTTGCGCAAAAGTTATAGCGTTTACAAAATAGGGGATAGTTTTATAGCATTTTTATTAATATTTTTTTTTTTTTACTAGTAATGGCGGCGATCAGCGATTTTTTTTTTTTTTTTTTTTTTTTATTGTGACTACGACATTATGGCGAACACATCGGACATTTTTGACAAATTTTTGGGACCATTGTCATTTATACAGCAATCAATGCTATTTAAATGCATTGATTCCTGTATAAATGACACATGCAGTGAAAGAGTTAACCACTAGGGGGAGGGGAGGGGTTATAGGCTGTGACGTGTGTGTGTTTTTTTACATTAGGGGGTGGGGCTGACATCTGACGTCATTGATCGGCTTTCCCGATGACCGGGAACAGCCGATCAGTGACAGGCAGTGTAGGAAGCGCGGGGAGAGGTTTGTTTACACAGACCTCTCCCCGTTCTTCAGCTCTGTGACCCGATCGCGGGACACCAGCGGCGATCGGGTCCGCTGGGCCCGCGGCCGGGGTCACGGAGCTCCCGACCGGGTCGTGAGCGCGCCGCTGGTGGCGCGCGCGCGACCCACAGCCAGGCAATTAAAGGGCCACGTACCTGTACGTGGTTTTGCCTGGCCGTGCCATTCTGCTGACGTATATGTGCAGGAGGTGGTCGGGAAGCGGTTAACTTAAACTTAAAGTTCAATTCTGGGATAACTGTAACTAATGTTAAAACTGTCTCCTCCCTCCTCCCAGCACTTATGCTTACTAACCTGTGTAAGAAGGGAATGTATACTTGCCTATGTTCAGGCCACTCCAGTTCAATCACATGATCTCCTCTGCGTCAGCCAGTGCCAGCTACAGGTGAGAATAAAGACTGATCGACAACGGATAGTAAAGTCTGACATCAGTCATAAGCTTACTATGGCTCATCTGTTGTCGGCGCTCCCTCTTCTCTCCTGCAGCAGCGTTGGCTGTCACAGGGGAGCTGGATCACATGACTGGACTGGAGCGGCCTGAAAATAGGTAAGTATATACATCTTTCTTACACAGGTTAGTAAGCATAGATGTTAGGAGGTGGAGGGGGCAGTTTTAAATAGTTAGTGTTCTCTTGGAATTCCACTTTAACATCTGCTAAGATAGGCCAGCAGTCAAGCAGGGAATGGATTGTATAAAGAATCAGTATGTATAACCAAAACTTTCCATTTTAGTTTTGGATAGGGTAGAGAGAGGGAAACCTCTGTCAGTTTATTATTTGCTGTATGTGTCCCACTGGGGAATTTTCCTTTTACTACCTGTGTCTGAGATGAAACAAGAAATAAAAAGAGAAAATCACTTTAGAGCAGCCTTTCTCAATCTTTTTACCGCATAGGAACCCATGAAATCATTTTTTAGGTCTCGAAAAATCCTTGCTCAAACCAATTCATTGGGGGGGGGGGGGGGCAGTAGGGAAACTGCCTCTTGCATAGATGGTCAGTGGGAAGAATGCCCCTTTACATTGGTGGTCAGAATACTGCCCTTACTTAGTTAAAAAGTTCATTGCTATCATGCAGCTGGCTTATCCAAGTGGTGTTGGCCCTGTAACTATGCAGGCACCAATCGAATGGGAGGTCAAACAACCACCGCTCAAGGAACCCCCAACAACTTCTAGGGGAACCATGGCTGCTTCAGAGAGAGGGCAATTCCTCTTTTAGACTGTTGTCATCGGGACAGGCATCCCCATTAGCAGATACAGTACCTTGAAAATGTATTCATACCCCTTGAAATTTTCCACATTTTGTCATGTTACAACCAAAAACGTAAATGGATTTTATTGGGATTTTATTGGTTGTAACATGACAAAATTTGGAAAATTTCAAGGAGTGTGAATATATTTAAGGCACTGTATCCCTTCACTTTCTGTTCTGGTCACATCTCTTAAAATTCTGGAGTTTCTATTCCTTCCTGTCTCTGTGACAATGGTCACCGCGACAAATAAAGAGTGTACAATTCTACAGCGGAGACACAGACAGCGACTCTTCCTGCTCTATCCAAAACTAGAATAGAAGTTTTGCCTGTACCTACACTTTAACACACAGGGGAAGGATTACTTGCATCAAGCGTATCTTTTTTACATGTATTGCTACAAAGTAAATGTAAGTAAGTGTTCATTCCACGTTGATGCACATATGAAATAATCTTTCTGTTTTGTTCAGGCACACCATGTTTCATTTTCTTCAACCTAATAAAATACTGCACAATGATACAGAAACAATGCAGTCAGGTAAGTGTTTATTTGTACTTTAAAAGAGTGTATCACTAAGGGCTCATTCACACCAGCCACAACATTGAATGCACAGCCACTGGCATGCCCTGGGAGGAACTGTGCCGTGCCAGTCCTGGAGCATCTTGTTGTTTTGTTTTTCTTTTTGTGTGTAAATGTATTTAAATGTCACAACTTCTATTGGCCAAATATGTTGTATGGCAGTGTGAACTGGCATGACGGGGAACAAGACTTTTTGCCTTGTCTTGCGTTGGGACTGTGGTGGACAAGACTGGTAAAAACTCAGTAAAAATGTGATCCTTACACTCCTGCACCATTAGTGTGCCGGTTTTCTACAAAACCTGTTCCAGACTGCCTTCTTACACAGTGACCGGGTATCACACTGTCACACCACCCAGCAGGTGGTGCTTTGATGGAGGAAACCCCTGCAAGAGGTAGCGAGATCGATGCCCGCATTCTTTATCAATTGTGACAACTTTGGGGGTTATGTAACTCAAATGTAGCGCTTACCAGTGAGTTCAGTCCATGCCAGATATGCCTTTTCAGAGCCTTGCCTACAAACTTTTATTTAACCACTTGCCGACCGGGCCATAGCCGAAAGACTGCTACAGCGCGGTCGGCTTATTCTGGGTGGACGTCCGTGGGACGTACTCCCAGAATCTAGCGCATCACGGTAAACGGCCGCTGATAGCGGCCGTTTACCATGTGATCGCTCCGTCAAATGACAGAGCAATCACTTGTAAACAAACCGGAGTCACATCATGACGCCGGTTCCTCCCTCCCCTCTCTGTACCGATCGGAGAGGGGGAGAGATTGCATCAGCGCTGTGGGCTGGATGTGTAGTGCCCACAGCGCTGCTCAGTGACAATACTCTGCCAATACTCTGCAACACTGCAATACTCTGCCAATACTCGCCAATACTCAGCAATAAATTTTTACGCAAACAAAGAATTTTTTTTTTTTTTTTATTTACTGTCTTTTTTGATTTATAGTGCAAAAAATAAAAAACCCAACGGTGATTAAATACCACCAAATGAAAGCACTATTTGTGTGAAAAAAGGGTTGCATGACTGAGTAATTGTCATTTAAAGTGTGAGAGCACCGAAAGCTGAAAATTGGTCTCGTTAGGAAGGGGGTTAAGTGCCCAGTGGTCAAGTGGTTAAAACAGAAAATAAATGTTCATGGCAAACAGCTTCCCTCAGAGGGGTTTCCATCATCAATACGAAACAAGCAGTATTCAGCCTCCTGGCTGTCTTTGGCATCCCTGCTGCTCAGGCCTCGTGCCTTGGTCCTCTTGCCCATCTAACGCAACATCCCAGTGCTTGTCCACAAACTCTGTACCTCTGTCAATTCTGTCTCTTTCCTGCAGATTCCTGTTGGCCTGCCTCTTGGCGCGGGCCTCTGTCTGTCCTGTCCCATACAGCATGGTGCAGTCATGCACACCTCTCTGCTCCCTTGCAAATACACACATGGACTCCTCAGAAGGATGGAGCCCTGATCTATAGTCCTGATTACCCTAAGTACCCAGCACACACCTGCACCATCTATATGCCTATCTGTAAAACCTGTTATAGACTGCCTTTTTTACACCGTGACAAGGTGACATTGTTAATCCGGCTTTACGATCGCATAAGAGAGCCCAGAAAGGCATCGGAGGGCAGCGGGGGGGGGGGGGGGGGGGGGGGGGGGGGGGGGGGGGGGGGGAGAGGATGTAAAATAATTGAAAAAAAAAAAATATTTTTATATTTGTCAGATTTATGGTAAAAAAAAAAAACAATGTACCGAATAAAAGCCTTATACTGTATATGTCCTTAAAAATTAAGTTGACAAATCTGTCTTAGAATTATTGTGACGTTTCCCACTTTTAGAGCGTGATGTTCTCACATTGAAGAGATATATATTACCATAATGGTACAGGTTTTCATTACTCTGAAATGATGAATCAATGATTCGATCTATGTGTTACCATAAATAATGCTGTAAGTATACACAGACCTCACAGTTAGTGGTAGTTTTGACAGTGACATGTACAACAATAAATACAGTACACATTGGGGGAGATTTGGTGCATACAGAATCTGAAGCAGCTGTGCATAGTAACCAATCAGCTTCGAGGTTTTATATTCAAAGCTTAAAATGATTGTAAAGGTTTTTTTTTTAAAATAACAAACATGCCATACTTACCTTTTCTATGCAAGGGTTTTTCACAGAGCGGCCCCATTCCTCCTTTTCTGGGGTCCCCAGGTGGCGATCCTGGCTCCTCCTCTTCATCGAGTGCCCCCACGTAAAGCCACATTCCCTGGGGGCACTTGTGCGGGCACGCTCCCGACACGTCCATTGACACAGGCAGCAGGACTCAGCCCTTTCCCCCACGGCTCCCATGTCACTGGATTTGATTGACAGCAGCGGGAGCCAATGGCTCCTGCTGCCATCAATCTATCCAATGAGGACCTGAAACAGCGGCTGGAGCTGCTGGGCTTGTTCTCATCGCTGGAACGTTCGGGTTCAGGTAAGGTAAAGGGAGGGGGTCAGCTGCAGCACAGAAGGTTTTTTCACCTTAATGCATAGAATGCATTAAGGTGAAAAACCTTGAGACTTTACAACTCCTTTTAATTGAACAAACTGAAGTTAGAAGCTGATTGGTTACTGTGCACAGCTGCACCAGATTCTGTATGCACCAGTTTTAGTAAATCTCCACTCTCCTTATAGAATTTGGAAGAAGTAGAACCACTGATAGGTAGTTATTTCTGTCTCTGTTCCTGTGTGTGTGTGTATATATATGTGTGTGTGTGTGTGTGTGTGTGTGTGTGTGTGTATATATATATATATATATATATATATATATATATATATATATATATATATATATATATATATATATATATATATATATATATAATATGTATATATATATATAGATACACACACACACACATACATATATATATATATATATATATATATACACACACACACACACACACTCACACAGTGCTGTGAAAAAGTAATTGCCTCCTCCCATGCTAAATCATGAATAAACTGTGATTAACCACCATTTTTTGGAAAGCTGAGTTGAATTTCACTTGCCACACCCAGGTCTGATTACTGCCAGACATGTTGAATCAAGAAATCACATAAATAGAAGCTGTCTGACAAAGTGAAGCACAAAAAGCCACACATCATGCCACAATCTAAAAAAAATCAAGAACAGATTAGAAACAAACATGTATCAGTCTAGGAAGGGTTTCAAAGCCATTTCTAAGGCTTTGGAACTACAGTGAACCATGGGCAGAGCCATTATCCACAAATAAAGATAACTTGGAACAGCGGTGAACCTTCCCAGGAGTGGCCAGCCTATAAACATTACTCCAAGAGCATGACTACGACTCATCCATGAGGTCATAAAAGAACCCAGAACAACATCTAAAGGACCGAAAACCTCACTTGCCTCAGGTAGGATCAGTGTTCATGATTTAACAATAGAAAAGAGACTGGGCAAAAATAGCATCCATGGGAGAGTTCCAAGGCCAAAGCCACTGCTGACCAAGAAGAACACAAAGGATCATCTCACATTTTACCAAAAAACATCTTGATTATCCCCAAGACTTTTAGGCAAATATTCTGTGGACTGATCAGACAAAAATTTTACTTTTTGGAAGGCGTCCCCTTACATCTGGCATAAAACTAATACAGCATTTCCTAACAAGAACATCATACCAACAGTCATAACAAAAGAAAGGGTTTCACCATGTCAGATCCATGTCATAATACTCTCCAGTATATAGTAATCTCCGGTACCCATATACTATATACCGGAGAGTATTATTTCGTTATCATACTGTTCATGTAAATTTTTGTTTTTAGTTTTTTCTTGTATGTATTTGTTGCACAAACTGTGTTTTTTACCATCGATCATCCCCATGATTGATTATTTTTATGTACACTTAATAAATAAAATTTTTTGCATTACCCAAGTGTGTGTTGCCTCTAAAGTCCCAATGAAGGGGGGATTTCCTTTTTTCTTAATTATACCAAGAGTCAGACAGGGTGGTAGCGTGATGGTCTGGGGCTGCTTTGCAGCTTCAGGACCTGGACGACTTACCATAATTGATGGAACCATGAATTCTGAGCTCTACCAGAAAATCCTAAAGGAGAATGTCCGGCCATCAGTTTGTGACCTCAAGCTCAAGTGCACTTGGGTTATGCAGCAGGACAATGATCCGAAACACAACAGCAAGTCCACCTACAAATGGTTCAAACAAAGCAAAACTTAGGTTTTGGAGTGGCCTCGTCAAAGCCTGGACTTAAATCCAATTGGGATGCTGTATCGGGACCTTACACAGGCCGTTCATGCTGGAAAACCCTCCAATGTGACTGAATTAAAACAATTCTGCAAAATGCTCCACAGCAATGTGAAAGACTCATTGCCAGTTATCACAAACACTTGATTGGTTGTGCCACCCTTGGAGGCAACAACTGCAGTTATTAGGTTTAGCGGGCAATTACTTTTTCACATAAAGCCAGGCAGGCTTGGACAGTTTTTTTGTTTTAATAAATGAAACCATCATTTTAAAAACTGCATTTTGTATTTACTCGGGTTATCTTTGTATAATAATAATAATCATTTTTTTGATGATTTGAGTCATTTAAGTGTGACAAATATGCAAAAAAATTAAAATCTGAATTCACAGCATTGTATATACAGTATAAAACATTCTGATAATAACATTCATTTATGTATCCTTCTGTAGCTGTACCTAATGCCATAAGTGTGCACTGGAGTGGATGCCACAATTTCTTCATCTACCTACTGGCCAAATCTATTAAGGATAAGGCAGGTAAATACTTTTTGAATAACTATAACAGTTTGCTGGGTTAGAAACAAATTTAATATAAAAATGTGTATTGTGTTTTACTGCTAAACTTCCTAAAATAAAAGGGCTTTGTGAATTTTGTTTTCTCTTATGTATTCAAAAACCAAGTTTTTCTAGTTCACTGTAGCTACTAATATACTAATGACATAATAATATGTTAAATGATTAGAACATGATAAACATATAATAACACAATGATATGCCAATAAAATATCAGATAAAAATAATGTAATTATATAACTGTAAAGAAAAAAAGTGTATACCGCGCTAACCTAAAAAAGAATAAAATAAACTAAATAAACAGGCGGCAGCTTATAATTGCAAGATATACACAATCACTAACAGAAAATATGGAAAAAAGCCACGCACAAAATAAAATGAAATAGAAAATAAATTAGATGGTGACAATATTAATTAATTATGTATAGTGACAATATAATTAAATCACCCAAATTAACATGAAAATACACATTATCACTGTGTATTCATGTTTATTTGGGTGATTTATATATATTGTCACTATACATAATTAATTAATATTGTCACCATATAATTTATTTTCTATTTCATTTTATTTTGTGTGCGTCTTTTTTCCATATTTTTAATTATATAACTGTAACATAGAAATATGTTAATAAAAGTCAGTCTGATACTAGTATAGGTTTTCATAGATTCCTCTACAATCATTCTAACAGTGAATGAACTTAAAGTAGAACTATAAGTAAAATTTTTTTTTTTTCCCATTTTGGGTAGAGAAAGGGAGGGATATAACTCCTGTAAGATTTATTTTGTGCACGGCTTTTTTTCCATATTTTCAATTATATAACTGTAACATAGAAATATGTTAATAAAAGTCAGTCTGACACTAGTATATGTTTTCATAGATTCCGCTACAATCATTCCAACAGTGAATGAACTTAAAGTAGAACTATAGGTAAAACTTTTTTTTTTTTTTTTCCATTTTGGGTAGAGAAAGGGAGGGATATAACTCCTGTAAGATTTATTTTTGCGCTCTTTGTCCCATTAGAGGAATTTGCCTTCACTTCCTGTTCTATAGCCAAAACAGGAAGTGAAAGGAAATTCCTGCAAATTAAGGGAATCTCTTGGGGGCCCCCAGGCCACCGGAACTAGTGTCCCCATTAGAAGTTTTCCTCTACGTTACTTTTCTGGGAACAACCCAAAATTTAGTTTTTTTGCTTTTACTTTCAATGATAAAGGTAAACAGAACAGATTAAGGCTGGGTTCACAGTAAAGATCGCAGCGCCTCACAGCAGGAGTCCGGTGCGTCTCCTTTCACCATTTCAGCCCAAATTTTGGGCTCAATTTGGACCTGAAACGGACCAAAAGATGCACAGGCCCCCTGTGCAAATTCCCACCAGAGCCACTCCGGAGATGTGTGAACTGGCTCCATAGAGAGCCAGTCACAATCTCCTGCTATGCAAATTGGATGCAGAGAAACCCTCGTCCAATTTGCATAGGTGTGAACCCAGCCTGAGAGGGTGAATCTTCCTAATGGGTACACAGACAGCAATAAAAACTGACAAGTGTTCTAATCTTCCTCCACTCTAACCAAAGCTAAAAAAATAAGTTTTGCGTTTTAGTTATACTTTAAATCTGAAATCAAGGCAAACAGCTTAATACACCATTGAAATGCAAATATGAGAGCTATTTACCTGTCCATCCAGTCCGGAGATTTAAGTAGGATACACAATATAGGAAAATTGGATGGGCGATCGTCCAGTTTTCCTCGATTTGTTCCCAGTTGGTTGAACCCAAGGGTGCTACTCATTATACGAAAAATCTCATATGATAAAAAGGCATTTTTTGTTTTAATGTAGGAATGTTTTACATAGATTATATTGTTGTTTATTAATAATAATGTGCAGTCTTTCATATTTGATTTTTCTTGTGCAAAAACAGTACACATTAAACGAAAATCGTTCGTTCTGTTCACATATTAGAAAAATTTGTCACTGCGAAAATTTTCGTTTGGGTGGTATGCCTCGGCTGTCGAACATCGTGTACACATTTTACAAAAACCATTGTTCCTCGTGCGAAAATGATCTTCTAGTGTATATCCGACTTTAAACAGCTCATTCAGAGAGCACAGCCAAGTTAAAAAACATGAAACTAGTTTACTGTTTTGTGACAAATAATAACATCATGGTATTGGATGAATGTGTATCTTTTTTTTACAAAAGTGTCCTCCCATAGGGATTAAAGATATACGATTACATGTGGACTCTGTAGACATTGGCCCGTGCCCCTGTCATGAAGAAGCTGGCATATATCAGTGAAACTGAGTATGAAAGAAAACTAGTGTTAAAGTGGATGTAAAAGCTTGACTTTTTTTTTTAACCTTGATGCATTGTCTGCATTAAAGTGTTACTAAACCCTAAACAGTAAAATCAGTCTGTATATGCAGTAAAGCATGCTTGTTATACTCACTGTGGAACCTAAGAGGTTAATACTCTGCATTGTGTAAAAAGACTGTTTAATCCTGTCTCATCTGATCCTCTCCTCCTTCCACTGTCCCCAATATATTTCCTGATAATACAGAGCCAGGGTCACTGGTTCAAATCCCAACCTTGACACTACCTGCCTGGAGTTGGCATGTTCTCCCTGTGCCTGCTTGGGTTTCCTCCGGGTACTCCGGTTTCCTCCCACAATCCAAAGACATGCAGGTAGGTTAATTGGCTTCTGTCCAAAATTGTCCCTAGTATATGAATGGGGGCCTTGGATTGTGGGCTCCTTGAGGGTAGGGACCGATGTGAGTGTGCAATGTACAGGGATAGGGACAATTGTAGACACTCACTCAGGTTGAACTGGATGGACTGATGTCTTTATTCAACCTTACTAACTATGAAATGTTGTGTTCCACCACCTGGTATAAGGAGGGCCACTCATCAGAAAACTTTAAGCCACCAGGACCCTCATCACTTAAATGCTTAATTCTATGCTTGGTGTGTACTTGACATCCGCTTCCTTTGTGCTTATATCCAATGTCCCCAGCAGGATTAACCCAGAATGAAAGAACAATAACACGATAATCGTGCGATATGTTGATTAAAAGGAAATATAAAAAATATATGCCGGCACCCACTATGTACGGCCTGGTTAGTATACAGTCCTTGCCGCCACTTGTCTCTCGGAGCCAGTGTGCGTTCCACCTGAGCCGGACTTGAGGTCAATAAAGATCCCGGTATTTCCGCCACTAGTCAGGCCTCAATGCATTTCACCAGAAGGCCTCAACAGGAAGTCGACATCATTATATACATCATAGACATGTGCCTGAGACATCATAGGCTTGTATGATGCCTTTCTGGACACTGGAGCTGTATCCTAGGATTGCCCTATACAAGTCTATGCGGTTTCCCTTTTCAGATGCAGCAGGTATCAGAAAAGAATTCCCGCCTGAGGAAGAGTAAACAGCGCAGATAGACACAACACCATAAGTAAAGAAGATAAATAATAGGTTGGGGTTGGGGGTGTTTGCATAGGTTAGTTCAGGAGTAGAAGGACTTACCATAAAAGTACAGTTGCTCTTTAATGGTTGGGTGCTGACAATGTATATTTGGTGTGGAAGTCAGAAGTAAATTTGTGGCACAGAAGTCCCAGCAGTAAGCATACAAAGATGTTTGACGTTCAAAGGAGGCCTTGGTGGATGCTAATTGCAAGTGTACCAAGTGCAATATCAAATATATTCTCCTGTATATATTGGGGCATACATCACAGACATGGCCACAAACCATGGAGCTTGTGCGGTAATGACGCTGACAAACACTGACCTTATTGATCTTCTGTGCATGTGATACTTACGAAAGGTAGCTGGGGGGGGGGTGCGCCATTCCCTGCTGGGAGAACACAGTAATTAGTGCTAGCTAAAAAATCTAGCATGCTGGTTGTACCCAAGTTGATCAATGAATCAACTTGGGTACATTCAGCAAGCCCATACATGGTTCGAATCTCGGCTGGTCCCTGCAGAACTGGCTGAGATTCTAACTGTCTATGGCCAGCTTTATATACCCAGGAATCATTATTCCACCTACAATTGCATCCAGTAACAGCCACCATTTACACTGGACAAGATAGCAGTGAATGATATTGCATCTTAAACAGCGGCGGCCGCTCTTTTAGGGGCGCAGGGGCACCGCCTCCCTAAGTCATGCGCCCGGCCCCTAATTGTTTGCCCCCCCCACAAAAAAAAAAGGAGCACCAGCTGCCACTGATCTAAAACTTACTCCATGACCTTTAGTGGGAACAGCCCCAGGATTCCATCACGGACATCGCAAACTGCTACACATCCAGAGGACCAAGTACTAACTTTGGCAATAAAAGGAAAGAACCACTTTGAAAGGTATATTCAGAAGTTGGAACATACAAACAAGGCTTTGGCTTATTAAAGAAGAGGTTTCATATACCTAGAATAGGATGACTAGATGTACTGAGCACATTAACAAGGAACAAGAATGTAGAATGGATTATGCAATCCTAGATCTAGATGACCTAGAAAAACATAATTTCTGCAATAATATTACAGCTTTTGGCTTGCCTGAAGCAACAGGCCCTTGGGACCTCACGCCTACACTACACTATATTTAACTATTTATTGAAGTGCTTTTAGAACATAAGTGACCTTCACAGTTCCTTGAAATACTCAGTCTACCCAAATTAGAGTTACTAGACAGGATCATTTTCATTTTCCGACCGAAAAATAGAGAACCTGCTCTCAATCTTTTGCTGGCGGGAATTCCACCAGCAAAAGTCCGATGGAGCATACACACGGTTGGAATTTCCGACCAAAAGCTCACATCGGACTTTTGCTGGCGGAATTTTACGATCGGGTGTACGGGGCATTATATGTATTTTTCTAGGACTGTTTCATATATACGATTTACCTTATAGATTTATGCTCTTGAAGAAGCGGTCCCTTGATCGCGAAACTGTTGATGATTTCATAAATCTGTGAGCAACTTCTATAACCAGTAAATCACTTGGGAAGTCTACAAGTACCTGTATACTGTATCAACCTTCCTCCCCTTTTTTGTTTTCTTGTTTTTGATCTCTGTAATTATATATATAATATATATATATATATATATATATATAGTTTTATATGTAATAAACAATTTTTTAAGCCGATTTTCTGTTCATTGGTACCAAGATAGTCCATTTTCCTTGTGGGTGAAGGAAGACAACTGTCCTATACCTCCCTTTCCATTTGCAAATAATGGGGAGCTGTATGATGCAGTAAAATGCACCTGCTGCACATCACTGCAGCCCAAAATGGACAGCTGCCTGCACTTTAAACTGCTCCATTTTAATGTGTGGGTAAGTGTGAATGGGCCCTTAAATGTCTCTAAATTAGGTCAAAGGATAAGTGAAAGTTTGTTCGTAAAAAATAAATCAAACTTTGTTTCTAGCACTATGCTTTATCTTTAAAAACCTTTATAAAATCTTTAGCGCAGAAGTCAGGCAGCAAGTCAGCATTTGAGTTTCCATAGAAACATGAGCACTGAGATGTCCTTTTCAATATGTCATATCCACTCTGTAGTCCTACAGACTGCAAATTTAAGGGAGGGGCATAAATAATAAATAAGATAGTGTCTATGGGTCTGCAGGGTGCTCGTGCCAATCTGAACAGGACATCTTCGCATTCAGATATCTGTGGAAACCCAATTGCTGATATGATGCGTGGTGTGCAATGGCTTTTGAATCTGAAAATATTGTTGTTCCTCAAAATAGATGAGGTGCAGGGGACGTGTCCTGACTATGGAGAACCGCAAACGCAGCTGAGCTCTGTTCTACCTGGGCTTTTCACATTTTAGTCAGCTTTTTTTTTTCTCTATGTCAGTGTTGGACAAATAGAGAATTTACGCCGGACCCCTTTTACAACAAGACCTGCATGAGTACTTCATAATCTCACCTGTGTCTTCTCCCATCATAGCACCGACAAATGGCTCCCAAGTCGAATCGGCATAAAAACCCTACTGTGATTACCCAAAAGTTTGGCTGCCCCACTGCAGGACTGCTCTTCTTCGCCAATATCCATCCCAGCTTACCCGACTTAATCTCCTCCACGATCAGAGGAGAACACAGAGCTATCACAAGTGGTCTCCAATTTGGCAGTCCCAGAACTGTGATCCCTGCTTCAGTCCCTTCCCACTAAGGATGATCTGCATACGTGGGCGATGGAGTTCAAGGAAGCCTTGAATTTAAAGGTGGATGCCATTAGGCAGCAGGTTTTTAGTACAGTGACCAAGGTAAAGGTAATTTATTGGCTCCTGACTTAACAAGGAGGAATGTTTCCTCACAAAGTATCAACGTGCTCCTATCTCCCTGTGACTAAGAGTGGAAGATGGAGAAAATCGTTCCCATAGAAACAATATCCACCTACGAGGCCTCTCTGAAACAACCTCCAGCTCCAATTTTTAGGTGACAGTGATGGCTATTCTGAACAAAGTGCTAGGGAGTCCACTGACCGATGCCATTGAATTGGACAGGGTCCACAGGGTTACAGGATTACAGGAAGCGGCTATCCATCCAGCCCACTGGAAGTGCTATGCAGAGTGATTTTCTTCACTATTAAAGAGAACATTATGCAGCATGCCTGGCACCCGAGTCCCCTGAAGTTTAATGGGGCATGAGTTACTCTCCTACCTGACATCTCCAGAGCCACCCTTTCTATGCGTAGAGTAGTGAAACCCCTGCTCAACCTCTCCTAAGATCACAGGGTGCTTTACAAATGAGGTCACCCCTTTCATATCTTTATTTTTTTTATTTTTTTCCTTCTTTTAAACAATAGATTTTATTAAGGGTTTTATATGTTTACATACAACCATACTTGGAAAAAGAATAAAAAGACGTAAACAATTCACATGCTGTGTGTGTGTGTGTGTGTGTGTGTATATATGTATATGTGTGTGTATATATATATATATTTATATATATATATATATATATATATATATATATATATATATATATATATATAGGCTTCTAACTCTACTGAAGCACATATCTATACTTTCCATCGACTATGCATTAACCTGAAGAGATAGAAGTAGGTGTTCACTATAATACTTGTTTAGGCATGCATCTACACATCAGACATACTAGAAACACAATGCCTGGAGAAGCAGCGGCCCTGCTACCTAAAACTTCTCTTAGTTGTGAGCAAACTCCTTGTAATGTATATAATCACCATGAGTTTACCTATCTACCATGGTAAAAGGTTACACACATGTCTTTATACATTAATATATATCCACATATGTGCAGGCTCTGCAACAATATTGGCTACTTTGCAGTATTCTGAGGGACACCAATGAAAATGGGGCCAGACCAGGCACCGCCAGCCATGGTTCCCATAATTTTTTTTAATTTATTTGGTATGCCCCTATTTCGGTAGACTCCTTTCATATCTTGGTATCTAAGGATGTAGAAACTTCTCCTCTGCTCTATCTGAATCAGCTTCCTGCCCTTTTTGGCCTCCCTAGTTGTAAAGCCCATTGATGTACCAAATTGGAAGGTCTCCCTGAAAAAGACAGGCCTCACGTGTTATCAGCTGCTCTTCCGCAGTGGTGGAGGAGATCCAGATCTTGACACCTCCGAGAACCACTTTGCTCTCATTTGCCTGCAGAGTATGAACTTTGATTCCCACTGCACAGACTGAGTCCTAGTGCCTTAGCCATGCACAGCTGGACAGTACATGTGAATACATGCTGTTTGCTTTCTATTTTCCTTGTGGAGACTGCTTTCCTAAGGCTGGCCATACATTATACAATTTTCTTTTATACTTTTCCTTTAGATTTACCAAAACCATATAATACTGTATGATGTCAAACTTAAACACTTTCAATTTGCATGCAATCAGGCAGGCACTACTAGTTGAAGGTAAATCTAAAGGAAATTGAACAAGAAAATTGTATGATGTATGGCCATCTTTACAGACAGGAGTCCATTGTACCCTCCTTGCACCCCTATCCCAGGGTGATGCATTCTATATTGCTTCTGACTGTTTTGACTGGTCTGGTTTCATGCTGTGTGAAGGAGCTCCCTGTGGCAGGGTTGTCTCTTTACTCACATTGCCCTCTTTGCGCCTAAACATTGCTTAGACTGGACATTGGACTGAGTGTCCTCATCCCCACCGACACTTTCCTTTGTCCTCCTATGCTCTTTAGTGGACCGAGCAATCTTCATGCAGTATGTCCCTATCCTTCCCATTTAGTTTGCCTGGTGTGACTAGCTATGGAGTGGATTCTTTTTGATTTTGTGATGTAAGCTGCACCAAGTTTTACTGTTCTAGGTCTCTCTAGTAATGTTACATTATATAGATCTCAGGTGCCTGTCATGGTTGTTCCAGAGAGCAATAGCTCTGATTGAAATGTTCGCTGTAAGATTTAACCTCCTAGATGGGAACTTTAACTCGTAGCACCTGTGTTTTTCCCATCTGCATTGGCACAAGCCTTGTCTCAACCTGCCTCTCATTAGGTTTGGCACAGTGTCATTTTTGCTGAAGCGCAAAGGCTAACTTATGCAGGCCATACATGGTCGAATTTTGAACGAATTTTCTTTTCAAAATCAGAAAGTTCGTTTTTTTTGTGATCCGATGATGCCACCATTGATTTTCGAAATTCGGCCGACCAAGCCTTCAATTTCACCTCATGTTGCTACAGAAAAAAATTTTCTTGGCCAGGAATCTTCTTTTCTCTCCGTAAATTTTCTTTTCTTATTACATTTCTCGCACCATTATCCCATTATTGATTAGAAAATCGGTCGTTTTTCAAAAAATTTCCAACATGTCCAATTCCTCAAATTTGATTTCCGAATGAAAATCGGCTGTTGCTGCAGCCCACTAATTGTGCGAAATTCATACGAAAATTCTTAGATACGATTTTCAAAAGAAAATTCTTTCGAAAATTGAACCGTGTATGGCCGGCATTAGAAGTGCAGAACATATAGGAACACTTTAAGCAGGATCCTCTGTGGCTGTTTGCTGTTCCCCCTAAGCATTTGGCTAGTTTACTGATCGACTGTATATATCATCTACAGCTTGTTAACCCTTTCATGGCTAAGCCTATTTCTGACATTTTGGTGTTTACAAGTTAAAATCCGTATTTTTTTGCTAGAAAATGACTTGGAACCCCCAAACATTATATTTATATTTTTATATAATATATATATATATATATAATATATATATATATATATATATATATTTTTTTTAGCAGAGACTCTAGAGAATAAAACGGTGATTGTTGCAATATTTTATGTCACACAGTATTTGTGCAGCAGTGTTTTAAGCGCAACTTTTGGGAAAAAGATACTTTCATGAATTTTAAAAAAACGAAACAGTAAAATGAGCCCAATTTTTTTGTATAATGTGAAAGATGATGTTACGCCGAGTAAATAGATACCAAACATGTCACGCTTTATAATTGCACGCACTCGTGGAATGGCGACAAACTAGGGTACCTAAAAATCTCCATAGGCGACGCTTTAAAAATGTTTTACAGTTACCAGGTTAGAGATACGGAGGGGGTCTAGTGCTAGAATTATTGCTCTCGCTCTGATGATCGCGGCGATACCTCACATGTGTGATTTGAACACCGTTTACATATGCGGGCACGACTTCCGTATGCGTTTTCTTTGCTGTGCGAGCTCGCGGGGAAGGGGGCATTTTAAAAAAAAAATTCTTATTTATTTAATTTTATATAATTCAATTGTTTTTTTTTTTTGTTTTTTTTAAATGTGATCACTAGGATTGAGCGAACCCGAACTGTAAAGATCGGGTCCGTACCGGACTTTTGGGTGTTCGGGACCCGAACTATTGGCTGTAAGTTCGGCTTCGGGTCCGGTGTTCGACGATGTATTTGCGCCTTTTTAACAGCTGCAGGGCAGCCAATCGACGCTAGTTTCACTAGTGTGCCCTTAGAAGCCATCACAGCCATGCCTACAAATGGCATGGCTGTGATTGGCCAGTGCAGCATGTGACCCAGCCTCTATATATATTCCAGACACACAGCACACAGCGTCATTCTGCTATAGACAGGTTCCCGTGCTGCTGAGAGAGAGGATTTTTAGGAGTTAGTGTGATAAAGTCAGTCAGTCAGTCCACATTCCTTTAATTTTCTTCTAATTAGTTAGATCAGTGAGCGATCTAGATAGCTAGAGTAGGGTAGGGAGTTTCTTTATTAACCGCTTCCCGACCGCCTAACGACGATATACGTCGGCAAAATGGCACGGGCAGGCAGAATCACGTACCTGTACGTGATCGTGCATGTGCCTGCCTGTGGGTCGCGCGCGCGCCGCTAGCAGCACGCTCGCGACCCGGTCGGGAGCTCCGTGACTCGGCCGCGGGACCAGCGGACCCGATCGCCGCTGGTGTCCCGCGATCGGGTTACGGAGCTGAAGAACGGGGAGAGGTTTGTGTAAACAAACCTCTCCCGCGCTTCCTACACTGACTGTCAGTGATCGGCGGTTCCCTGTCATCGGTTCCCTGTCACATGTACAGCCACGCCCCCCTACAGTAAAATGAACACAACACGTCACACTGACTCCTCCCCGCCCCCTAGTGGTTAACCCCTTCACTACAACTGTCATTTACATAGGAATCATTGCTATTTAAATAGCACTGATTTCTATATAAATGACAAATGTCCGATGTGTCCGCCATAATGTCGCAGTCACAATAAAAATCGCTGATCGCCGCCATTACAATAAAAAAAAAAATATTAATAAAAATGCTATAAAACTATCCCCTATTTTGTAAACGCTATAACTTTTGCGCAAACCAATCAATAATCGCTAATTGCGATTTTTTTTTTACCAAAAATATGTAGAAGAATACGTATCGGCCGAAACTGAGGAAAAAAAATGTTTTTTTATATATTTTTTGGGGATATTTATTATAGCAAAAAGTAAAAAATATTGCATTTTTTTCAAAATTGTCCCTCTATTTTTGTTTATAGCGCAAAAAATAAAAACCGCAGGGGCGATCAAATACCACCAAAAGAAAGCTCTATTTGTGGGAAAAAAAAGGACGCCAATTTTGTTTGGGAGCCACGTCGCACGACCGCGCAATTGTCAGTTTAAAACGACGCAGTGCCGAATCGCAAAAAGGGGCCTGGTCCTTTGGCTGCCAATTGGTCCGGGGCTGAAGTGGTTAAACAAAAGAAAGAGGCAGAGAGAATTATTGAAGAGATTCCTAAATCAATTGTACCCTGGCTGGGGTGCAGTGCACAGTCTTTTAACAGTGCCATGAGGCCAGTGCCAGACAAAATATAAAAGTTTTACCTGCAAGCTCAGTGCACCATTAGGACCAACACTGCATATACTAAGAGATACACCATAGTCTGTGTGTATTCTGCTATTGGAAAAACATTGCAAAAAAAAATTATTTTGCTGTGTTTTTTTTTTTCCCAATAGCATTTTCTGCGTGTTCATACATACACGCTGTAGACACTATCCGTGTATTCTGATATTGGAAAAACATTGCAAAAAAATTTAATTTTGCGGTGTTTTTTTCTTCCCAATAGCATTTTCTGCGTTTTCATAAACGCTTTACACACTATCCGTTTATTCTGATATTGGAAAAACATTGCAAAAAATTTTAATTTTGCAGTGTTTTTTTTTTTTTCCCAATAGCATTTTCTGCGTGTTCATAAACGCTTTAGACACTGTACGTGTATTCTACTATAGACAAAAACACCCATTTAGGGCGAGATCATAAATTTTGAAAATATGAGGAGATCATCAAAAAGGGGACGTGGCCCGGGTCGTGGTGCTGCTGGTGGCGCTCCTGTTGCAGGGAGAGGACGTAGTCGATCTGCGCCAGCTACACGCACTAGTGAAACACCTTCCTCAGGTGCGAGTAGGCGACAGAGCCTAATGAGGCTGTACGAATGTTGAGGCCAGGACAAGTACAGGCGATAGTAGATTGGGTTGCTGACAGTGCCTCCGGTTCCTTCACATTGGCTCCCACCCAGTCTCCTGATGAAAGTTAATATTTTTTTCCAGAAAGTGCGTATTCTAGGGTATTCCCACCATATGTGCGGCATCGTGCCGTTGAGTTTCTGAGGTTCTTAATGACTTCCTGTACCTCTTCTGCTGAGAAGGGGGCCTCCAGCATTTTATTTTTATTTTTATTTTTTTTTATGTTATTTTAAGTTATTTCCCTATCCACAGTTGTTTGCAGATCACTTGCCATGCTCTTAACAACATTTTGTTGCCATTTGCAGCCCTCTAGCCCTTTCCATGACTTTTTTACAGCCATTTTAGTGTTCAAAAGTCCGGGTTCCATTGACTTCAATGGGGTTCGGAGTTCGGGGTCAAGTTCGGTCCCGAACCCGGACTTTTTTTCTTAAGTTCGGCCGAACCTGAACATCCAGGTGTCCGCTCAACTCTAGTGATCACTTTTATTGCTGTCACAAGGAATGTAAACATCCCTTGTGACAGTAATAGGTGGTGACAGGTACCCTTTATGGAGGGATCGGGGGTCTAAAAGACCCCAAATCCCTCCTTTGCACTTCAAAGTATTCAGATCACCGAAAACGGTGTATCTGAATACTGTGTACTTTTTTAAATTCGGCGCCATTGGCTGCCGAGTAAACAGAAAGTGACGTTGTGACGTCACTTCCGTGTTTACATCAAGGAGACTGGAACCAAGCCATTTCCGGCTTCGTTACAGTCCCTCACTAGCCGATCAAACGGGAGGCCCGGTAAGAGCGGCGCAAGGCGCATCGGTTGTTATACCTGTAAAGCCGATTGCCGGATCTGAACAACGGTAGCAGGATGATGCCTGCAGCTGCGGGCATCATCCCGGTATAACCCTCGAAAGCCGAGTATGCATATCTGCGTAAGCTCGGCGGGAAGGGGTTGAAGTTCACTCTAGCTTTCTTACCTGGTCACTCTTCCTAATTGGGTTGTCACTCCTTGAACTCCCTTCCTCCTCCCTTATACTTCATCTCGGTTATCTCTACTGTTTACCTATAGTATATGTCTCATGTTTGCTATGCATGATGGCAATGTTGTAATCCTCTGACCTGGATTTTCTGTTCTCATGCCTTCTCCTCATATAGGATGCAACATGTCTTGGTGAATTTTGCCCAGGGTGGCTTCTGCTCTAACTTAAGCCCCATACACACGCGCGGATTATCCGAGGACCAGGTCCGTCAGACCATGTCCGTCATACTTTGTCTGATGTTGGTTTTGCGTACACACGGTCGGACAAAGTTGTCGGAAAATCCGATCATTCTGAACGTGGTGACGTTTGTTGCCTACGACGGGACTACGTAGAGGCTAGTAGCCAATAGCTTTGGTCTTGTAATGTGATCTGAGCATGCGTAGCACTTTGTCCGGTCGGACTACCATACACACGATCGGATTTGGTGTGATCGGACCGTGTTGTCGGAAAATCTATCCAGCAGGAGATAGGACTTTGTCCGTCGGACAATACGACGTACACTGTCCGATGGTGCCTACACATGGTCTGATTTGTCAACAACATTGTCCGATCGGACAGAATCCATGCGAAAATCCGACCGTGTGTATGGGGCTTTATAGTTAGCCACCCACCTCACTTAACATATACTGGCGGTCCCTGGGTTACAAACATCTGACTTACAAACAACTCCTACTTACAAATGGAGGGAGACAAGTGAGAGGAAATCTACCCCTAGGAAGGGAAATTCACTCCTGTAAGAATTATTATGGAAAAAAGGTGTCTCCACTGAAGCTTTATCACCAATCCTTGTTTCCCCAGCAACCTAAAATTTTCAAAATCCAATTGTCATTGGGACAGAAAGTGAGGTGAAATCTTCTGAACAGGAGCACAGACAGCAAAACAAATGTTACAGGGGTGATAACCCTTCCCTATGCTATCCAAAAAAACATAAAAATTTTTTCTTTTGGCTGGAGTTAAACTTAAAAAATGTACCTTTTCCGACTTGCATACAAATTCAACTTAAAGTGGTGTTTCCCCCTAAAAAAACAAAAAAGGCTTAAAAATAAAAAAAAATAATTTGAAAAAATTTTTTTTTACATACCTCTAAAGGCCTGTTGCTAGGGGGTCCCTCGTAGTCTGCCTTCCTACACTGACTGTCAGTGATCGGCGGTTCCCTGTCATCGGGAACGCCGATCAATGACGTCACACGTACAGCCACGCCCCCCTACAGTAAAATAAACACAACACGTCACACTGACTCCTCCCCGCCCCCTAGTGGTTAACCTCTTCACTACAACTGTCATTTACATAGGAATCAGTGCTATTTAAATATCACTGATTTCTATATAAATGACAAATGTCCCAAAAATGTGTCAAAAAATGTCCGATGTGTCCGCCATAATGTCGCAGTCACAATAAAAATCGCTGATCGCCGCCATTACTAGTAAAAAAAAAAATATTAATAAAAATGCTATAAAACTATCCCCTATTTTGTAAACGCTATAACTTTTGCGCAAACCAATCAATAATCGCTAATTGCGATTTTTTTTTACCAAAAATATGTAGAAGAATACGTATCGGCCGAAACTGAGGAAAAAAAAATGTTTTTTTATATATTTTTTGGGGATATTTATTATAGCAAAAAGTAAAAAATATTGCATTTTTTTCAAAATTGTCCCTCTATTTTTGTTTATAGCGCAAAAAATAAAAACCGCAGGGGCGATCAAATACCACCAAAAGAAAGCTCTATTTGTGGGAAAAAAAGGACGCCAATTTTGTTTGGGAGCCACGTCGCACGACCGCGCAATTGTCAGTTAAAACGACGCAGTGCCGAATCGCAAAAAGGGGCCTGGTCCTTTGGCTGCCAATTGGTCCGGGGCTGAAGTGGTTAAGAATAAACCCACAGACCCCATCTTGTTTGTAATCTGGGGACCTTCTGTACTCCTCTTCCCCTGCAGGAATAGGAAGTTCTGGTTCTTGACACCTTTTACACTTATGTCTTCTCCATACTTTCACAGGTTAATTGCCTGTTCGGCTTTTTCAGGAGAGTCGTTTTTGTCTCTGAGCTGACAGCTCTTATCCTCTTTTTCTCTACTCTTCTGTACTCCACTGGAGTAAATGGGTACAGTAAAAATACTATCTCTCAGGATTAGGAGCCTCTATGTTCCTGAAAAAAGGTCACAGGTTCCTTCCCTCTTGAGTTCTGGAGACTGCATGGTCATGTTGCTTTTTTTTTTTTTTTTTTTTACACAAAATTTATTTTAACTCTTCCAACCCTCCCCAATTGGGAACATTTAGGTTTCCCTATTTCTACCATAGCTACTACAACAATTCTAAATCACAATGTTTCCATTGTCCTGGCAGGCAGGACCCTGCTCTAAACATTTGAAGATATAATAAAAGATGCACAGGACGGGTATCTTTTTCTGAAGGGCAGGATTAATGGACAACTTGTGCCTTTGGCGTATGTCTACTTACCTAATATTTCATAACTGACCTTTTTGGAATCATGTATGTCGGTCCTCCCAATTTTGCAGCAGGGAAGATGATTTTACACGGAGACTTCAATGTAGCCCTTGATCTCCTAATGGATTCCTTTAGAGGTTCTTCAAACTTCTCCTATCCCTACTTAAAGATAATTAAATTGTGCCTGGCACTTTCAGCACCACAACTCTCAGAACTATACTTTTTTCTCCTCAGTGCATTTCTGCTTCTTCAGGGTAGGTTACTTTCTTGTGTATCATGCCCTTCTGGACAACATTTCTGAGTCCACTATTGAACCTATTCACATCTCTGATCCTGCTCCCTTCAAAATAACTGTTTATCTCACATCCCAACCTACTCAGCATTCCTATTGCCGTCTCACTGAGAGCGTTCTTTAAGATGAGCCGCTGAAGGCTGAACTGCAGACAGATCTCTCTTCCTTTTTCACTTTAAACAATACCCCTAATAGGAGGCCACTCTCTACCTAGGAAGCTGATAAATGCTTCATCAGAGGTTCTTTCATTAAATTAGGTGCTAGGCATAAAACAAGCTCTTTGATTTTACAGCTATGGAAGCCCTTGATTCACTACCTTGGAGCTCAACATAAAAAAAAAAAAATGCAGGTGATTAGATTGGCATAGAATAGTGTATATGGAGGTTTTCTATTTGTATGTACTTGTTTTTTTCTGTGTTGGTTGAACTGTATAGATTTGTGTCTTTTTTCCACCAGATTAACTATGTAAAATGTTATATAGTAGGCGCATGTTTTACAAATTTGGTAATAAGTCTGGCAGGCTACTTGCTTACTTGATCCCATAGAAACCCTTCTACATGGGTCTTTGTTTTTTAATTGCCAAATCCTCCAAAATTGCAGATTGTTTTTAAGGATTTTTACTCGTCCTCTCAATTCTCCTCCCACCCCCTTCTTTTTCTCTCTCTCTCTCTCTCTCTCTCTCTCTTGCGGCGTACACATGGTCGGAATTTCCGATGGGAGCTTTTCATCGGATTTTCCGACCGTGTGTATGCCCAACGGTCTTTTTCTGTCGGAATTTCCGACGGACTTTGGATTGAGAACCTGTTCTCAATTTTTCCAACGGAAAACCTTTCTATCGGATTTTCCGATCGTGTGTAGGCAATTCCGACACGCAAAATTCCGACGCATACTCGGAAACAATTAGACGCATGCTCGGAAGCATTAAACTTCCCTTTTATAGTGCTGTCGAACGTGTTTTATGCCGCTGTGTAGGCAACACAGCTTGAGCGGAATTCCGTCGGAAAAACCGTCACAGTTTTTTCCGACGAGAATTCCGATCGTGTGTACGCGGCATAAGAGTCCAATTCTTTTATCAGGTTAGGAATCATTATTTCAGGGCAGGTGACAAAAATTAGTAACTTGTCGGTGTATGCAGCCACTTTGTATACCTGCATTTTCTTAGTCTGGTAGGGTTAAAATTAATATAAGTGGTGAGAAGGGGCCTACCTGTTGGGTGCCATTAGCCAAGGCAAAATCAGGAGAAAGGATCTCTTTGGTCTTGACGGCCACAGCTAGGTGATCATACATTGCGTTAATCCAAGCCAACACATTGGCTCCAATCTCAGTGTATTGGATAGTAAGTTTCATGAACCACCAGCTAACTCTACCAAACACCTTTTCAGAATCTCTCTCTCTCTCTCTCTCTCTCTCTCTCTCTCTCTCTCTCTCTCTCTCTCTCTCTCTCTCTCTCTCTCTCTCTCTCTCTCTCTCTTTCTTTTTTTTTTTTCTTTCTTCCTTATTCCTTTTTTCTACTTCCTCAGGAAAACAGAATATTTTTTGGCAGGATGCATGACCTCCCCTTTGACTAGCGAATTTCAGCCCCTCACAGTTGTTTTGGTAGTCCTTTTAATTGCGGCTCTGCTCTAGACAAATTTTTACCAAACTCGATTGTGATACTTTGACTATTTAGCTCTACTCCTTACATTGTTAGTCTTTCCATGCAATGCTTTTTTAATATTGATGCATCAGGGTCAACATTGATGGTAGAATGATTTAATTGTGTTATACTTGTTCATATTGATGCTATAAATAAATAAATAATTATTTTGTTAAATTATTTTGTTAAAAGTGAGCCAGGAGGAAGAATATTTTTTTATTTTATGATCACGTCTCCATTTATCCTTTGATGATTGGTTTATAGAGCATCCTGCAATAGCAAGCTGGGAGTAATCATTTTAGAGTTGTCTCAACAGTCTGGGTGTTCTTGTTTGCTGGAGGCTGTATGTGATAAAGAAAAATGTAGTGTACATTTGTTTAAGATAACACTGGAATTTGCATTTGCACAGCCATTGCCAATAATTCTTGTAATGCGTCTAATATTTTTATTTTCTATGATTGTCAGCTCCATGTAATGGCTATAATCAGAAAAATTACAGCATTATGAACTGTAGCTAGAACTGCTGATTATTAGCAAATCACATTTTTTAAAATAAAGTTGTAGTAATGAAGGGATGAATGTCACACATTTGCGTAGGCCCGTGATATACGGTGAGTATATCATGGGTCTGCACAAATGCGTGACATTCTTCCCTTTATTTGTGCAGGCTGGACACATTCTCCCCATATTTTCTATAATCGATTTATTTCCTGTGATCGTTAGCTCCATCTAGTGGCCAAAATGCAGTATCGTTTTCCGAAGTACTTCAATGAGAAAACATATAGCATTTTGGCAACAAAATGGTGCTGACCAACATAGGAATTAATCCATTACAGAAAATATGGGGAAAATCTGTCCAGCCTGCACAAATATTTGAAACATTCATTCATCAAATGTTTTATAAATGGACCCACAAGTGTATATATAGCATATTCCAGATGTAATATGCTTGGTATTGTTCTCTTCTGTTGATTTCAACAGTGGTAACCCAGGAAGCTTGAAGGTCAGACGTCACTTCAGCAATGATAAAAAATTGTAGGATAACAACTGATTGAACAAAAATGGTCATAGCTGGCATATAAACAGCTTTTTGTGTTTTCACACTGTAGATAATAAATAGCGTGTGAATCAAAGCTTGGAGGGTGAAGGACTAGTTAGTGTGCTCTGAAAAAAAAATACATTTGAGAGTAGTCATCGGCTGTTACCATGTGAGCGTAATTCACTTATAAATAAAATAGCCATCTGTTAGCGATGGTCCTATCTTTCATGTGTCACTTGGATATTTCAGCCTTTCTTGCATTGATTTCTACTCCCTAAGGTCCTGGTCTTTATTTTACAACAACATCTCCAAGGCAGGATGGGATTTATTACTCTGGATCTAATCTCAAGATTTCTTTTCTCCTTATTTTTTTTGTACATTTTCTGTAGGAAGATACAGTTAAAGATGTGCTTCTTTCAGCAGCATTCTTTTCTTATGCCGCGTACATACGAGCGGATTTTCCGTCAGAAAAATCTTGGATGGTTTTTCTGAAGGAATTCCACTCAAGCTTGACTTACATACACACGGTCACACAAAAAATTGCTGAACCTTTGACCGTCAGGAACGCGGTGACGTACAACACTACGACGAGCCGAGAAAAGGAAGTTCAATGCTTCCGAGCATGCGTCGAATTGTTTCCGAGCATGCGTTGGAATTTTGTGCGTCAAAATTGTTACAGACCATCGGAATTGAAATTGAGAACATGCTCTCAATCTTTTGCTGGCTGGAATTCGGCCAGCAAAAGTCAGATGGAGCATACACATGGTCGCATTTTTTTTCGACCAAAAGCCCTCATCAGTCTTTTGCTGGCCGGATTTTCGATCGTGTGTATACGTCATTAGGCTATTTGCCTGCCCATGGCACACTTTATTTGGGGACAATTTCCATCAAAGAAGACAGGCTGAAGATAAAATGGTCTCCTAGCATGTTGGGATCACTGCATTTTAAGACCAACACCGCCAAAATCAGTTTACTGGAAGGGGTTGGGGTTTGGTCATCCAATGCCACTCATCTTTGTCTCCCTGTTCCACCAGTTTAAAGCCCTTCCGTGTAACAGTGGGCTACAGCACCCTCTGCCTTTGGAAAAACTGAACTTCAGTCTTGCACAGTTATGAAGGCTCTTCTTCTGCACAAAAATTGCTAACTTTCACTGTCCACTGTAAGCTTCTCACAGTGTGCATTAGAAGCTGCAGCAAGTCGGACAGATCCGGCCTGTAGGATGTCCAGTATCAACTAGACCTTTCCACCCTAGCCTTGTTGTCCCAGACCCACACATTTCATTCATTAGATTTCCTTTTTGTTTTTTCAACATGGAGGCTCAGCATTAAACATGGGCAGTACCTAGGGTGGTCTTTGTGCAAATGCAGCCTACCTAGGAATGCCAACTCTTCCAGACTGACATCTACCCTTCAAGGCATTTTATTAATTCCTCTAAAGATATAGCCCACTGCTTTCTTAAGGGCGGGGGCTCTTGAAAGGAGTACTGAGGCAGGGTGCTGTGATGTTTTCCGGAATCTATGTACTGGAACCTGACACTCCCACCCACCAGCTATGATCAGCCTGCATTGCATAAAGAAATACAAAGACCCAGTGATGACATCACTGGGTTTGAAAAAAAGAAGGGTTTGGGTTGGCAGTACTTCCCTAGTCTGGGGGATTCCAAGGGGCCCAATGCCTCCTGATTTGAGCAGTGCTACCTGGTCTGGCCAGGGGCTGGGAAGGCAGAGAGCCTGCAATGTTAAGGGCTCCCTGGGAGTGGCATCCTAGGAGTGTTTCAAGTATATCTTGGGTGTGGGACCCCATGATGAGAAAGGGCACTTGGCCACAACACCAAAGCTTTTTTTCTGCCTCGTAGTCTAGGCCTTTTTGTTGAGACTGGGGCAATTTTTTTATTCGTCTCCATGAGTCTGTCACTTCACGTTTTTGTGTGTGACCTTTTCACTCAGGACTGTAGGGTGTGGGTCTTCAGGCCTACCCTGAAGTCTAAGGGGAGTATGTATAGTGGACATCAGGTTCCTTCCTTCCCTACCTTAGGCGTCTCTCTTGGGGAGAGTCACCCACCCAGTACTCATTGGTTAGCTCTCCGTGATCGACTGATCACGGAGAGCGGGCCCCACTATGCCTTTTGACTAGGTGGACCGGAGTGTGCCTTGCCTCCCTCAGGAGTCTTGTGCCCTGTGGGGTGGGGCAAGGAAGGGTCCTTCCTCTTCAGAAGGGGACCATGTGACACACTCTAGTGCACTTTTGTGTGTGTGTTCACATGCACTTTTTTGGTTTACTTTCTGTATGCACTTTAAAAGATTCAGATCATCAAATACATTTTAATATTACACAAAGATAATCCTGAGTAAATACAAAATGCAGTTTTTAAATGATGATTTAATTTAATAAGGGAAAAAAGCTGTCCAAACCTGCCTGGCCCATTCGTGAAAAGGTAATGGCCCCCCTCCCTTGCTAAATCATGAATGACTTGTGATAAACCACGTTTTTTGGAAAGCAAAGTTAAATTTCCCTTGCCACACCCAGGCTTGACCACCAGACCTGTTGAATCAAGAAATCACTTAAATAGAAGCTGTCTGACAAAGTGAAGCATGCGAAAAGATCTCAAAAAGCAACACATCATGACGCAATCCCAAAAAAATTCAAGAACAGATTAGCACAGTCTGGGAAGGGACTCCAGCGAACCACGATGAGAGCCATTATCCACAAACTGGAGGGCCCCAAGGGATTCCTTTTATTTGTAGGGATTTCCTCTCAATTCCTGCTTTGGCTATGGGACAGGAAGTGAAGGCAAATCTCCCCAATGGGACACAGATGACAGAAATATACCTTACAGGCATGGGCGTCCGCAGAACTTTTTTCAGGGGGGGGGCATCATTTTAAGGTCACCCATGCTCTGACCCTTTTCGACAATATCATTATCAAAATTATCATGGTAAGAGACTGCAGACGTGGTACAGGAGATGGTCAGAGACTGCGGACATGGCCCAAGAGACTGTCAGTGACTGCATACATGGCTCAAGAGACTGTAAGAGACTGCGGACATGGCATAAGAGATGACCAGAGACTGCATACATGGCCCAAGAGACTGTCAGAAACTGCATACATGGCTCAAGAGACTATAAGAGACTGCATACATGTGGGGGGTGACAGAGAGAGATGGGGGGTGACAGAGAGAGAGAGGGTGTGACAGAAAGAGACAGAGGTGGGTGACAGAAAGAGACAGAGGGGGTGACAGAAAGAGACAGAGGGGGTGACAAAAAGAGAGAGAGGGGGGGTGACAGAGACAGAGGGGGTGACGGAGAGAAAGGGGGTGAAAGAGAGAGAGGGGGTAAAAAAGACAGAGGGGTGACAGAGAGAGAGAGGGGGGTGACAGAGAGGGGGTGATAGAGAGGGGTATGGGGGGTCAGAGAGAGGGACCCCCCTATCCCTGTCTGCAGTCCCTCAAGTGCCCCTATGTCCCAGTGGTGTGTGTAATGCTCAGTACCTTTCATTCTGGGTGAGGATAGGAGGTGCTCTGTTCCTTCCATCGGATCTATGATGTGACATGGAGCGGTCCCTGGCTGCTTGCATTTCCTGCCCGTCTTTGTTCTCTGAACCCCCAGTCAGTCTGTCCTCCAGGCCTGGGAGCAGTGAGGAGGTTTAAGGAGTCAAGGGGTTCCAGGCTCTGGGAGGCGCCGGGGACGTTGTGCCCACTGTTCCTAGCTTCTTGCTGCTCTCCTTTCCCATGGGTTCTGCCTCCTGGGCCGCTCGCTTGCACTATGTAGACAGGGTGATGTCATTCTGCCCACCCCTTGAGGCCTTCGCTTTCCCGCTCCTCACACCAGCTGTCACCGGCCCTGATAAACTGTGTACAGGTGCGAGGAGGGCTGGCTGCCGGTGCTAGGATAAATACTGAGTGGGGAACTCCTGATCCGGTCCCTGATTCCAGGGGGGGGGCACTTGCCCCCCCTTGCCTCTACCTGCAGATGCCCATGCTTACAGGGCTTATAACCTTCCCTTACTATTTGCAAAATATAATAAAAAGTTTTGCCTATAGTTCTACTAAGTTAATAGTCATATTTACTAACAATTTCCTTTCGCCTTTTAGATGTTGACCCAAAAGCTGATATTGTGTGGCCGTGTTCTGCTCCCATTAAATTCTCAGCAGTCAGCTCTTGTACCTCATACCTGGCCCTTGCACTTGAAAATGAAACACTTGCAGTATGGGACATGAAGTACTCTGGTAAGACTTATGCTTATGATTTTAAAGTAATTTGCAGCAACATGGTTGCTTTAACCGATTTACTTGTAGACTAATATTGAATTCTTGTTTCCTAGGTTTTCCTTTGGCTGTTGTTGCCCTCCCAGAGGGTCGGCATATAGGTAGTCTTTATTACTTGGAACACGATGCTTGCAGTAAAGAACCTCCAGCTGACACTAGAGCCCAGATCTTGGTGTGGTGTACTGATAAATCTCTATACCTCGTCACTGCAGCAGGGGGTAGGGAACGTGGTATGGTTCTTCTTCGAGAAAGGTGAGGCCTCTGCATGATCTACATCTTTTTCCAGTTGTCCATCAGATCTTCACAACCTTTGCCACATATGAACTCCCATTGCTTGCAATCCAGGTTGGGGTCTTTTGCAGGATCCATATACAACTGACCCTTTTCATGCTGACCTCCTGTTTTCAATTCTCTTTAATCACTGATCTAAAACAAGTATAGATGATTTTGACTTTGTTCTTGCATGCTTGTTCCTAGACAGTAACACAATATTGAAGAGGAAGATCAGCCCACTTATTTCTCAGTAAAAGTTTAATTGACTATGTTGACCAAAAAATGGTCTTTAAGGCCTCATGCAAACAGGCACATTAGGGGCAATCATCATAAAATTCTATCTGTTTACTGTGCCCCAGAACCCAGGTGCCTATAGACATGAATGGCTGTATGCGGGTAAACACCGGTACTCATGTAACCCAGGGTATAGCGTATGGATGTATTCTTCAAACACAGAGTTTCTGCATTTGGAGAATACCTTCATACACTACACAGGTTTATGTGAGTACTGCCATATATCTTCTTACAGCCACACATACTTCCGGTCTGTGGGCCAGGTCTTAAGCTTGCTACACACCATACAATTTTCTTGTACAACTTCCCTTTAGATTTACCAAAACCATATACAATAATACCTTGGATTATGGGCATAATCTGTTCCAGAAGAATGCTTGTAATCCAAAGCACTCGTATATGAAAGCGAGTTTCCCCATAGGAATCAATGGAAACTCAGATAATTAGTTCCAGTGTCACTGCTAGTGTATGCAGTACCACATGTGGCCAGAGATGGGGGGGGGGGGGGCGCCGGAGATGGGGTTCCTAGCACCAAGTGGCCCCGAGATACGGGGCCCCAAAGTCGGTTTGGAAAATGTCATTCTCTGCTGCAGAAAAGTGCTTGACATTTTCCAAACCAACTTTGGGGCCCCGTATCTTGGGGCCACATAGTGCTAGGAGCCCATTGGATATGTTGTAGTGCTAGTTCCACTGGGTTCGCACACCAAATTTGGGGTTCCTAGCACTAAGTGGCCCCGAGATATGGGGCCCCAAAGACTGTCAACTGTGTCCATCTGCAGCAATGTCATTTCGGGACCCTTTGGGTCCAGAAACCCCAAATTTTGGCTGCAGCTAGGGGGCATCTAGGAACCCTTAACTACCCAGTTTTGGGGGACCTATGGCATGCAAATGGGCACAGTGAGGCTGCAAATGGGCATTGTTGATTGTCTTTTCCACTTACAGTAGCTGCGCATTTATCATCCTAGGCTTATACTCGAGTCAATACGTTTTCCCATTTCTCTTTGGTAAAATTAGGTGCCTCGGCTTATATTCGGGTCAGCTTATACTCGAGTATATACGATATATTAAACCTCAAGTTTAATGCAAAGAAAGACACTTCCTGGCAACTACATCCACTGGGTGGAAAACTTGATAGAAATCTGCCTACAAAAATAGAGCACTAATTATACTTATTATATTGGTAGTGTACAGATACATTTTATAAGGTAATATCAGATTCTATGTGTGCATTGCTATTTTAAATAAGGCTGATTTTTAGAAAATAAAGATTTTCCACAGCTGAATAATTTGTGACAACATCATGCATGTATTCGTATCAACAGCTATTCCCTATAATGCCCCGTTGGAAATTCAGACGGAAAATGTCCGATCGGACCATGTTGTCGGAAAATCCGGCCGTGTGTGGGCTCCATCTGACTTTTTCCGTCTGAATTTTCGACGGAAAAAATAGAGATCCTGCTCTCAAATTTTCCAACAACAAAATCCAATCAGACTTTTTCCGATCGCGTGTAGAGAATTCCGACGGACAATGTGCCACGCATGCTCAGATCAAATTACGAGACCAAAGCTATTGGCTACTAGCCTCTACGTAGTTCCGTCGTACGCAAAGAACGTCACCACGTTCAGAATGATCGGATTTTCCGACAACTTTGTCCGACTGTGTGTATGCAACACCAGTTTCGGAAAAAATCAGACGGATTTTGTGGTCGGAATTTCCGACCGTGTGTACGGGGCATAAGTCTTGCACTGCACAATGGGGTTTATTTACGAAAGGCAAATTTACAAGTGCACTTGGAAGTGCAGTCGCTGTAGATCTGAGGGGAAGATCTGAAATGAGGGGAAGCTCTGCTGATTTTATCATCCAATCATGTGCACGCTAAAATGCTGTTTTTTATTTTCCTTGCATGTCCCCCTCGGATCTACAGCTACTGCACTTCCAAGTGCACTTTCAGTGCAGTGCACTTGTAGTGCAAAGCGGAGTTGCCTTTCGTAAATAACACCCAATGTGCTGTAATCATTTTATAACAATGACAATAAATGAAAAACAAAATCCAGAAAAAAGTATGATAAAGGAACCAAATAAAAACAGAACCCAAATAGTGCCAAAATAGGCTCAATAGTCCATAAATATAGTCCCATCAATCCAATAAATGCCGGTGCCATCAAATACTACATGCAAAAATGTTTCAGTCTCCAGTGTTCAACTTGCAGTATTTATTCACCACTTTGTGCAAAAAAAAAAACTGCATGCAATATGTGCACCATCCTTCGTATGGACTTTCACCTTAGGGTTATGATCTTACACCTAAGTAGGGTCACAATTTGCTTGTGTCCCAGCTTAGGGGACTGAGATAGATCTTTTCCTGTTCCTAGTGTAAAGCTGGATACACACTATACAATTTTCTGTAGATTTTTTTTCCTTTAGATTTACCAAAACCATATAATATGAGGTCAAACCTTAAGGCCCCTTTCACACTAAGGCCCCATGCACACGAGCCGCAGATGTAAACTCTGCTGAACGCATGTTTTAAAAAGCAGAAACCTGCGTTTAAAAACGCGCGTTTTGCTGTGTTTTCATGCCGCGTTTAGCCACGTTTGCGTCTATAAGCGTTTGTAAAGATAACATCATATAGACCCTCCCCAAGTTCAGAAAGCATGTATTATTAACTATTTCTGCCATATGCAAGTGTACAACTGCTCTCTCTGCTGCTGCTCACTCTGATCAAAATGGCAGAAATAGTTAATAATACATGCTTTCTGAGCTTGGGGAGGGTCTATATGATGTCATCTTTACAAACGCTTATAGACGCAAATGCGATAAAACGCGGCATTAAAACGCGGCAAAATGCCTGTTTTTAAACGCAGGTTTCTGCTTTTTAAAACATGCGTTCAGCAGAGTTTGCATCTGCGTCTCGTGTGCATGGGGCCTTATACGACTTGTCCCACGATTTTGGACTGCAAAGTAGCATGACAAGTCGTTCCCCATGATTTCCAATGACAGCCATTCATATCTGTACGACTTCAAATCGTTCCGACTCCAAAGTAGTCCCTGCACTACTGGTCCGATTTTGATGCCACTTACACAGGCATTCCTTAAAATCGCGGTAAAATCGTGCGACTTTGGAGTCGCACAAGTGTGAAAGGGGTCTAAGCGTTTCAATTTGTATGCAGTCAGGAAGGCCCTTGCACTACATGGTTTTGGGAAATCTGAGGATAAGAGTCTGCAGAAAATCTAATAGTGTGTATGGGGTCTTACCTCCGATAGTGACTCTTTTCAGCCATATGTATGTAAAAAGAAAAACCATTGCACATAGTGCTTTACTACCGACTACAAGTCATGTACAGACAGGGACTATGAGCATAACACGCAAACACACACTCATTGGCCGGCTCAGTATAACACGATGAGGAGGAGGTAGATGCCGATGACTGCAGGATTCAGCCACCAATTAAATATGATTTTTAGTTGTATGGCTTGTTTAATTGATGATCACACCAAATCTCCAGTGTATTGTAGACCTAGGGTGGCATTTCAAGCTATTCTAAAAAACACAGATTTACAGGTGACAGGATTGCTTTCTATCTACTGGTATATTAACATATCTTTTATCTCTAATATTATTTTTCCAAAGTACTGGCACCTCCGATAACCAGATCAGTGCAGTATCTCCCATCCACTCCCTTCCAAGTATGGTAAGATTTTATATACATTCAATTATGTTAAATATTTTTTTTTTTAAAGAGAAAACTATCTATTTCAATATTTCTGTGCGTTCCCTGCTGGTCCTAACATTTTTAATCTTTAAGACCCCTTTCACACTGGGGCGGTGCAGGCGTTAGCGGTAAAGAGGCTCTTTACCGCTGCGCTTTTCAGCCGCTAGTAGGTTGCTTTTGACCCTCGCTAGCTGCTGAAGTAAGGGTTAACAGAGACCGCGTTGCAGCGTTTCGGCAGCGCTGCCCATTCATTTCGTTTTGGGAGAGCTTTATACACCGTTCCCCCACTGCCCCAAAGATGCTGCTTGCAGGACTTTTTTCCCGTCCTGCAAGCGCGCCGCCCCAGTATGAAAGCACTCAGGCTTTCCCACTGGGGTGGCTTGAGAGGCGCTTTTCAGGCGCTATTTTTAGCGCTAAAATGCCTGAAAAGCTCCCCAGTGTGAAAAAGGGGTCTAATGCCCCATACACACGGTCGGATTTTCCGACGGAAAATGTCCTATCGGACAATGTTGTCGGAAATTCCGACCGTGTGTAGGCTCCATCGGACTTTTTCCGTCGGATTTTCCGACGGACAAAGTTTTATCTCCTGCTCTCAAATTTTCCGACAACAAAGTCCTATCGGACTTTTTCCGATAGTGTGTAGTGAATGCCAACGGACAAAGTGCCACGCATGCTCAGATCACATTACAAGACCAAAGCTATTGGCTACTAGCCTCTACGTAGTCCCGTCGTCACCACGTTCAGGATGATCAAATTTTCCGACAACTTTGTCCGACCGTGTGTATGCAACACCAGTGTCGGACAAAATCCGTCGGAAAAAATCCGACGGATTTTGTGGTCGGAATTTCTGACCATGTGTACGGGGCATTAGTGTGAGCTTCTATGACATTAACCTTTCTTTATAAATACGTATGCATTCGCCATGGTAACCAGTGTTATTCCATCTGTCGTTTCTAGTGCACATTAAGGTTTACTTTTTTGAACATGTTACACCCATATTTAGGGTGCAGCATGTAACATGTTCAGCATCAGACCCCTCTCCTCCCTATCCCTGCCCCCTCCTTGTGACAGCAAGCAAGGGATCTTCTCCCAGTATTCGCTGCCACAATTCAAAGAGAGTGCGGCAGTGCGGGGCTCACACGCGGCCGCGTCATTGATTTACAGATCCTTGCATTCAAACTACAAGTACCAACAACCTTTGTAGATGTCGGCTTGTAGTTCTCAGTGAACTACCAGGGCTTATTGAGTGCTGTGGTAGTTCATTGATTCTTCCTGTCAGTGTAAAACTGCCTGTCCATACTTCTGTATGTACGGCAGATAGCTCACACTTGCAGTCTGCAGGAGACCTGCCTGGCATCAGCGATCTGCTGATCGCTGGTGCATTTGTTTTCCAGGCTCCTAAAACAAAAAATAGTACATGCACATTTTTTTACCTGCAAAAATTTTTTAGATTTTATTATTTTATGTTAAAAGGTGAATTTATCCTATAACCACTTGCCGACCAGCCGCCCTCATTATAATATGGCAGGTTGGGTTGGCTGTGCAAATTGCCGTAGGTCTACGTCGGCCGCTTTAAGAGAAATAGCAGCGTGCGTGCCCGCGGCGTGTCGCCGGAGCCGATGCTCAGCGATCGCTCCACAGAGAGCCAGAATGGGGATCTGTCAATGTAAACAAACAGATCCCCATTCTGTCAGGGGAGTCGAGAGAGATCGTCTGTTCCTAGTGATCAGGAACAGTGATCTCTCTCTACTCCCAGTCAGTCCCCTCCCCCCACAGTTAGAAACACCTTCCTAGGGAACACTTAACCCCTGGATTGCCCCCTAGTGTTAACCCCTTCCCTGCCAGTGTCATTTATACAGTAGTCAGCAGCTATTTTTAGCACTGATCGTTGTATAAATGTCAATGGTCCCAAAAAAGTGTCAAGTGTCCGATCTGTCTGCCGCAATTTTGCAGTGCTGCTAAAAAAAAAATCGCTGATCCCCCCCATTACTAGTAAAAAAAAAAAAAAATTATAATAAAAATGTCTTAAATATATCCCCTATTTTGTAGACGCTATAACTTTTGCGCGAACCAATTATAGATTGCTTATTGCGATTTTTATTTATTTATTCTTTTTACCAAAAATATGTAGAAGAATACATATTGGCCTAAACTGATGAAGACATTTCTTTTTTTTGGGATATTTATTATAGCAAAAAGTAAAAAAAAAAATTTTTTTTCTAAATTGTCAGCCTTTTTTTGTTTATAGTGCCAAAAATAAAAACTGTAGGAGGTGATCAAATACCACCAAAAGAAAGCTCTATTTGTGGGCGAAAAAAAGGACATAAATTTGATTTGTGTACAACGTCGCATGACCGCGCATTTGTCAGTTAAACCAACGTAGTGCCGTATCGCAAAAAAATGGCCTGGTCATTAAGGGGGTAAATCCTTCCAGACCTGAAGTGGTTAAAGCAGAACTAAAGTCAGGGATACTTGCCTATTCTGCAATAGTTCAGCGGCCATGCGCAGGAGTACAGTGTGCCCTATGCATTCGCAGCTCTGTGTATATTTTGCAGAGCATTGAAAATAGGCAGGGAGTTGTATTTTATTGCAGAAGAGACATTGCATGCAATAAAGAACCTGCTTGCTGTTTTTTTTTTTTTTTTCAGCCTTTTGTTCTGCTTTAAAGTGTATCTAAAGCCAAACTTATTTTATTTTTTTTTTATTCAGCTGCCCATACACTGATTAGGATTTTTTTTAGATCAGGCTAAATAAAAAAAAATTAACAATTCCCTCCATCCACGCTGTACAGATGGACGAATCTCTCGCTATGGCTTTTGTATTTTTATAGGCAGCACTGTTGACTGTCAAAGTACCTGAACAGCATCTGCTTTAGATGCAACTATGTTTTGATGTCATGCGGTAGATGTCCCACAGGACCACCCACAGAGCGAATTTCACCCAGTTCTTCAGGACCTGGACAAAATGTGTACAATGTAAGGCCCACTTTAGAGGGGAGGGAAAACCTTCTAATAGGGATAATCTGTTCAGGTGACAGCTGTCTAATCAGCAGCCCAGATCCTCCTCTTGGGTCCCCTGCTGGATCTTCTGGCTCCTCCCCCTGCCAAGTGTCCCCATAGCAAGCCACTTGCTATGGGGGCACTAATGCAGGCTCATTACCAATCCTCATGCCCCGTACACAAGAGCGGAATTTCCGTCAGAAAAATCTTGGATGGTTTTTCCGATGGAATTCCTCTCAAGCTTGGCTTGTATACACACGGTCACACAAAAGTTCTCTGAACTTTCGACCATCAAGAATGCAGTGACGTACAACACTACGACGAGCCGAGAAAACAAAGTTTAATGCTTCCGAGCATGCGTCGAATTGTTTCCGAGCATGCGTAGGAATTTTGGGCATTGGAATTGGTACAGACGATCAGAATTTCTGATCGGAACTCTTACCGACCAAAAAATTGAGAACCTGCTCTCAATCTTTTGCTGGTGGAAATGCCGCCAGCAAAAGTCCAATGGAGCCTACACACGGTCGCATTTTCCGACCAAAAGCTCTCATCGGTCTTTTGCTGGTGGCATTTCTGATCATGTGTACGTGGCATCACTGTCTAGTGACACAGACAGCGGGACTTGGCCCTGCCCACCGCTTCCTGGTCTCCAGCTGTGATTGACAGCAACAGGAGCCAATGGCTCCCACTGCTGTCTCTGAGCCAATGAGGAGGCAGAGAGAGACACTGCCCTCATGCACATCACTGTATCTAGATCAGGCTCATGTTACCTTAATGCAGAGAATCCATTAAGGTAACAAAATACTTTTGCCCTTAGAATCACTTTAGGGGGCTGATTCCCTTTACTTTGGAAAAATTCTCTCTTACTTCCTCTTGTGTGTTCAAGACAGGAAACAAATGAAGACCTCCCAAATGGGACATTATAGATGACAAAGAAAACGTACTTTCTCTATCGAAAATGGAAAAAAGTTTTGAATTTACATACACTGTACTTTAAAGCAAACATTTTATTGATAGCTGTGAATATCTAATACGTTTTTTAAGCAATAATGTAGTTATTTTTTTTATACTAGATATACATTTTCCTAGGATTAAAAATAAATCTACAAGAAAAATACAAAGAAGAATTCTACCTAGGTTATGTGAATTCTGAATGTCTGTATATAATGTGAGTAGCAATGAATCAATAATATTTGGCCGACCTTGCTGACACGTAATAACATTACTATATTATAGGTGCTCTTACATTATTGGAACAGTACAGTGGAGCTTTTCGATGTTGCCAGATGTGAACCAGTTTGCCAATTTTGCCTGCCATCAACTCATATGCTGGCAAGTCCATGGCAGCCAGTTTATGCTCTTGATACAGATAATCTCAGCCTATTTCTTAAAGGTAAATAATATAGTTCACATGTATATATCATACATATTGATGTTGATTCATCCTGTGCTGTTTTAAAGTATATGTAAATCTAGTCGAGTAAATCTCATATAATCTTTAGCATGTCAATATAATTTTAACCACTACAATACTGTGCACTTTCGCCCCCTTCCTTCCCAGACCAATTTTCAGCTTTCAGCGCTTTCGCTTTTTCAGTGACAATTGCGCGGTCATGCAATGCTGTAACCAAATAAATTTTTTATCATTTTGTTCGCACAAATAAAGCTTTAGTTTGGTGGTATTTATTCGCGACTCCGTTTTTAATTTTTTGCAATATAAGCGAAAACATAGCAGAAATTTTGAAAATAAACAATATTTTCTCCTTTCTTTTTTAAAAGAAATCCAATAAAATCAAATTGTGTCATATATTTAAGCCAAAATGTATTCTGCTACATGTTTTTAGTAAAAAAAAAATTCCGTTAAGTGTATAATAATTGGCTCGCGTGATCACGGACATATGTACGCAAATGATCATGTACAGATGTGTGCAGGTGATCACGGACATATGTGTGCAGATAATCATTGGCACATGTTATTTTACTGAGACATATGTGAGGGACATGTATTTTTATTATTTGGGGACATGTGTTTTTATTTGGGGACATGTGTGTTTTGGGGACATGTGTGTTTACACTGTGGGGACACTACTGGTGATCAGTGAGTAAAAAGCTGTAAAAAAACAGCTAATACTCACTGATCACCAGCCTGGCTGCAGCGATCCACTCTCCTCTCCTCACCGACGACTTCCGTGTGAGGAGAGGAGAGCCAATTGCCTAGCAACCGGCTGTTTGTTTACATCACATGACGGCTGTGATTCGACATGGCCGTCATGTGATCAGGAGGGCCAATCACCGAGCCCTCCTGCCGATCCCAGATGCGTCGTGTCTGGGTGACATGGCCGCATCGGGAACGCACCGCTACACGGGCACGCGCGCGCGATCCCTCTACTTCTAAAGGACGTTCCGGAACATCCGATCAGAAGTAGACGGCTCCCACCCGGCCGTATATGTAGAGTGGCCGGGTGGGAAGTAGTTAAAAAGCATTTGTAAATCTGCAGATTTCACTTAGTGATTGTAAAGATTGATTTATTTTTTATTTATTTTTAAATCAAAAAACATACTTACCTGCTCTGTGTAATGGTTTTGCTGCCCGGTTCTCTTCTTCCCGGGTCTCCTGCTGGCGCTTCTGGCTCACCCCTCTTGCTGCTCACAGGTTTGATTGACAGCAACTCTCAGCCAAGCCTGTGAGAGCCAGAAGATGGCAGAAGAGTTGCTGCAGATGTGCCAGATGTGCACAGCGCTGGACTGAGACTTGGTTCAGGTTAGTATTTATGGAGTGCTGGGGGCACTATTACAAGTGTTTTTACCGTAATACAGAGAATGCATTATTATTCTAAAGGCAGAAGTTTTTTTATCTTAAGTGGATGTAAACCCGAAAAATTGTATTTTATTTTTTTGTCTGGCACAATATAGAGTATGGGATTTCAGATCAGCTGTGCCCAGTCTTGCCACAAAGAGTTAATCCAGCTCTGAGCAATCCTCATATCTTTTTTAAGTGAAATAAAATGGACAAACTGTGAAAACTTTGTCCGTTCTTCCCCCTTGCTGTGATTGACAGGTGATTTACATATCTCATGCACTAGCCTAAGACATGCATTATTTTTTAATTCCCACCCCCACTCCTTTTTTCAGCAGCTCTGCAAGGATTGGCTGTTCTACACCTCAGCATGATTTGGCATGCTGAAGTCATGTGGGGACTTTTCTGGGTTTTGACTGGATGTTAGTGCTCATAGCAGAAGTTCAGTGTAACAAATTCACAGTAGAAAATGCATGTTGATAAGGGGTAGAGGTGGGCGGGGAGTCTACTGACATCACGACTCCACCCACTGAGCCCTGGAAAACAGACCCACCCACAAAATCTGCAGTTTTTCGGGTCTCATAGCAGACAGAGGGGAGACATTTGACAAATAAGGATACATGCAGGAGGCATGTATATCCTTCTAGATCAGGGCTCGACAATCCCCAGGCGCCAGGGTGCCATGGCGACTAGAATTAGTGACCTGGCGCCCGGGGCAGCCCATCTGGGGTATGCTGTCTCGGTGCGGACCCCCCTCCTCGGCCGGTAATCGAGGCCGCGGCTTTGCGGCCTTCTGCAAGCCTATGCTTCCTTTTAAAATCTTGGCGCCATCTAGTGGTGGCCGTTGGTATGACATCCAGCAATGCTAATGGAGCCCTGCCTGCTGCCTCCATTTACACAGGCGAATAGAACCAAAATACACACACATATATATATATATATATATATATAAAGTAATATGTGTATGTATGCTTTGGTTGTAGTCGTCTGTGTAAATTTTAAGATAGCTTTTTTTCAATATAAAAAATTAACCATTGTCGGTCGTTATCGATCGGCTTTTTTTCTCCTCGTGCTGTCAGGGCGAGGAAAAAAAATAGCCGATTACCGGCTGTGTTGACATCACGTTATCAGCTGTCATTGGCTGACAGCTGATCACGTGGTAAGGGGTCGGGATCGATCCCTTACTCGGATCTGTGATCCAGCAAGTCTCACAGACTCGCTGATCACAGAGCAGGGGGCGCGCAGGCCGCTCGTACAGGGGACAACGTCATAGGACGTGGTCCCGGCAAAGCAGAACGACGGCTACAGCGCGGATCTCAAGAAGTTAAAAAAAAAAAAAACTGGCTCCTAACTTTTTTAGCTGGCTCCTAGATTCCAAGCAAATTTGTCAAGCCCTGTTCTAGATAACCAATATTGCAGTAGTTTTAGAAAGGATGAGAGTGGGTTTACATCCACTTTAATGCATTCAATGCTTATAGATAAAAAAAACCTTTTGTGTGCAGCTCCCCCCTCAGCACCCCAGATACTTACCTGAGCCCCATCTCGATCCAGCGATGTTGCATGAGAGACTCGGCTATCCGGGACTATTCCTCCTGATTGGCTGAGACACACAGCAGGCACCATTGGCTCCCACTGCTGTCAATCGAATGAGGAGAGAGAGGGGGTGGGGCCGAGCCACGACTCCATGTCTAAATGGACACACAGAGCAGTGGCTTGGCTTGGGTGCCCCCATAGCAAGTTGCTTGCTGTGGGGGCACTCGTCAGGAGGAAGGGGCCAGGAGCACCGATGAGGGACCCGAGAAGAGGAGGATCTGGGCTGTTCTGTGCAAAACCACTGCACAGGGCAGGTAAGTATGACATATTTGTTATTTAAAAAAAAAAAAAAAAAAAAGGCTTTAACCACTAGCTGACCGCCCACTGTCAAATGACGGCGGAGCGGTGCAGCTATTGTGGCGGGCCGCCTTCATATGACGGCGCTCGCTTTTTGGCCACTAGGGGGCGCGTGCGCAGCGGGAGGCGCGCGCGTGCCCGCCGCGTAGCTGGGGCCCCGATGTGCGTGCCTGGCGGTCGCGATGACCCGCGATTGCCCGGTAAGTGAGCAGGATGTGGATCGGTGTGTGTAAACACACCGATCCACGTCCTGTCAGAGGAGAGGAGACCGATGGTGTGTCCCTTGTACATAGGGACACCGATCGGTCCCCTCCCCCCACAGTTAGAATCACTCATATAGGGTACATTTTAACCCCTGCAGCGCCCCCTAGTGTTAACCCCTTCCCTGGCAGTCACATTTATACAGTAATCAATGCATTTTTATAGCACGGATCGCTGTATAAATGTGAATGGTCCCAAAAATGTGTCAAAAGTGTCCGATATGTCCACCGCAATGTCGCAGTCATGATAAAAATCGCAGATCGCCGCCATTACTAGTAAAAAAGAAATAATAATAAAAATGCTATAAATCTATCCCCTATTTTGAAGACGCTATAACTTTTGCGCAAACCAATCAATATACGCTTATTGCGATTTTTTTTTTTTTACCAAAAATATGTAGAATACGTATCGGCCTAAACTGAGGAAAAAATTTGTTTAAAAAAAAAAAAATTGGATATTAAATTATAATAAAAAGTTAAAAATATTATGTTTTTTCAAACTTGTCGCTCTTCTTTTGTTTATAGCGCAAGAAATAAAAAACCGCAGAGGTGATCAAATACCACCAAAATAAAGCTCTATTTGTGGGGAAAAAATGATAAAAAATTTATTTCGGTACAGCGTTGTATGACCGCGCAATTGTCATTCAAAATGCGACAGCGCTGAAAGCTGAAAAATGGCTTGGTCAGGAAGGGGGTGTTCGTGCCTGGTAGGCAAGTAGTTAATATCACTTTAAGGTAAAAAAACTTTTACCTTTTAGAACCATTTTAAATAATACCTAGTGATCTTGCCATAAAGACACTTGTTAAAGTGACTTGTTATAGGGTGACAACACTTTGTCTTTGTCTCCTATCTGTGCCCTTGTGTTGTCACCATATCGCACAGGCCGACGTGTGGCTATTTCAACACACAATTTGCAGGCATGTCCCACAGACGTCACTGTCAGGAAACCTGCCTTGGAAAATACAAGACAGGAATTGACTGTAAAGAGATTTCAGGATATCAGCACCATTCAGATACAAGAAAGGATATAAAAGGTGAAAACAGTAATTTGTGTGATGCACAATAAGTGAATTCCGTATCATTTAGTTTACATGTACTTTGATATCAGACCATTGCTAACGCTGGCCGTAGATGGATCAAAATTTATCTGGTTCAGCAGGGCCCGTTCGAATTTTCAATCCACGTGTAGCTGTACTTGTTTGACAGAAATCGATTGTTAGATCATCTTCTGTCGAACAGGAATGTTGGAAAACTTTTGTTGACCAGTGGCTACAACCGCTGATCAGTGTATTTTTACAGCAGAGAGTTCCGTTGCCAGAATACAATGTGCCAGCAGGGGGGGCATCCATCCATCGTGTTTGTATGGATGGAAGGACCTGTTCATATTTGTTTCCATCAGCCCTCTCGCTGAATCGCCCATGCAACTTCCTTCAAATAGAAAACACAGCATTTAACAAAAAAAGCCTGCATTTCTTTCGCAGAGTAGTAGTTTATTAGGTTTCTATAAGAAAACAGAACAGATACAGCCAGTAAACCTGATGGGAATGCAGTCCCTGGACCCAGCATAGGACAAGGCAGCAAGTCGGTATGAGACAGGGTCATATAAGGAGATCAGGAATGTTAGTTCCCAACAGGATGGGATAATGCAACGCAAGGACTAAGATGAAAAGGATGGTGGCTCAACCATCCTGTCAAATCATTAGAATGTAAGAAGAGTAGAGTAGAATGTATGCAGAGTACACAAGAAAGAGGAAAAACACCCCACCCCAACTGAGGGTAAAGCTGGGTATACATGTTGAATCTGCTTTTGTTCAGCCAGCGGGTTGAACAAAAAAAAACACCTCAGAGACAAGAAGCGTAGATGCAGGAATTTCCCCCGTCTGTACTATTGTATTCTGACAAGGGAGAATCACCACCCTGTCAGAGTACATAGATCAGCGCTGCAACCTTTGGCTCCAGCAGCTGATCGAATGCTGGTTTTCCAGCAGAACCTTCGACAGAAGCCGGTCTAATGACCGGATTCTGTTTAACAGAGAGAGGTACACACGGACTGGAAATCGGAACGTTTTTGCTGAATCAGGCGAATTTCAATATGTGTATACCTAATTTAAGTAGGAGGAAATGAGCAGAAGAAGCACAGATTAACCACTTGCTTACTGGGCACTTAAACCCCCACTCCTGCCCAGACCAATTTTCAGTTTTCAGCGCTCTCGCAATTTGAATGACAATTGCGCCGTCATACAACACTGTACCCAAATGACATTTTAATCATTTTTTCCCCACAAATAGCAGGGGCCTGACTCACAGGTGAAGGGCTTCTCCCAGTCACTTGCAAAACAAAGATAAGGCCTCATGCACACAGACGTTTTAAAAAACGGGCTGTAAAGCTAGTACAGAAGCCGAGAAAAAAGCAGCGTTAAAAACTCGATTTTTCAATGCATGTTAAGCCACGCTAGCTTTCAGCCACGTTTCTCTGTCTCTATTCAAAATCAATGGTTCCCTATGAGAGCCCATTGATTTGAATAGAAGTCACACCAGAAGTCGGATCAAGATGATCCGACTTGCGATGCGACCTGTGTGCTGAGACTCTTGAAGGGGAACCCCGCAAAAATGTAAAAAAAAATTTTGCGTGAGGTTCCCCCCCAAGACAATACCAGACCCTTCGGTCTGGTATGGAGCTTAAGGGGAACCCACCACACTGTAAAAAAAATGGAGTGGGGTCCCCCCCCCACGATCCATACCAGACCCTTTGTAAAAATATGAGTTATTACTGTATTAATAACTATATTTCATAATTCATATCGATGAGGGAAATTTCAAGAAAATCCGTAAAAATGTCCAAAATGTATTTAATAATAAAAATAGCGAAATATTACAAAAACAGAATGAAGAATATAAAGGTAGCATCGATAAGCTTCTTATTCTTGAAATAAAAATTGTATGAATGTATCTTTGTGTGTGTGCGTGTGTGTGTAAAATATATCAGTCTCCCTCCTCGTGTCAGCAGCCGGAGCGTCTCTCCTTCCAAAAACTGTAGTACAAGCTTTTTCCTAAAAGCCCATGAAAACAGCCCCACCTTCCTAAAAAGGCTGGCTTAAGGTTCATCTGAGCTATATGGTACTACAGAAAGACCGGGAACTTTGAATGCACAATTCCCCTCCCACCTTTCTTAGGCTGCTCTGTCCAACAGGATGTTGAAATACAAAACCACCTCTAATCAAAACATTCCATTGCTGGCAAAACTGCCTTGTTTTAAACATTTTAACTTTATACAATACAATTTTCCTAACTTCTAAATGTAAGATATAAAAATATTAGTAGATAGATTATATACGTTTAAAATGTACTTGTAATGTACTTATTCAAGAAATATTGTAATATAAAGAAATAACTTTTGTCTTTAAGATAACATATTGAAGCTCTGTGTCTTTAAATGAGCATGTAACCTTATCTCTTACAATGGGGGATGGTGTATGTTCAATTCACTCCACATTACAACCATATGTGGGAAGTTTTTAAAAGTTTCAGACCAATTTCTACATATATATGTAGAAATCCTATATATATACTAATTTCACTTTATCCATATCTAGAATATATGATTATGCATATAAGCAAGTCAATTATTTTCTAACAATTCCCTCTCAAAATGAATGATTAATCAATCTGTTCATTTTAATCCATATCTATTTTTCATATCTAATTCATTCATACCTCATTCGCATCACATCTGTATCCATACATTCAATTAAATCTTAAGATAATTGACTTGAATATACATTTTCAAATTTGATTCTATATAAGGAAAATTGAATTCATAAAACTTTGGCTTCATATACCATAAAAATATTTTTACCCTTATTATTTCCTTTTTCTTTTACCAAATAAATCAATCCCCTTAATTCCATAATTCATAAATGTAACATTGTTGTACAATACATTGAAATATGAATATCACTTCAAAAATGTATGTTTCATATCTTTTTTTTTTTTCCTCCAAATTATGTTTAGCATAACTTAATTAACACCAGATGTTCCCTCTAACTAGAACTAGAATGACTCTATTGTAAGCAAGTTTAACCCTTTCAACACTGAAAATACACTACATGTGTTTAGAAAAATCAATGTGTAAAAAATATCCCATCTTGATATGATAACCATATCTTGTTACATAAAAATTATATATGAAAACTGCAATGTCTGATGTATAAAATGATATCATCAGTAGTCAAAAAATCAAAAAGTCCATTGTTTTTAAAATTTCCTATGAGGTTCGCTTGAGAATTTTTCTTCTTCTTCCTGCACTCTAAAGTTGGAAAAACTTTATTGAACATAGAAAGACAACAATAATTATAACGAATGAATCTCTTCTGTCAATTCTTCTCCCAGAACCGATATTCTTGAATTTCAAGATTTTGTTTTCATCTGGAAGGTCTAGAAATATTAAATTTCTTTCTTTTGGTGACTTACAAGTCAAATCCTAAAAAAGAATGCAGTATCATTATTGAGAATTTAAATAAATGCAAAATATACCTTCATTTACTTATTCTTTTTACATACCAAAATATGTTTTAATAATAACATTTCTAATTACCATACTTTGCTCTATTTTCCTTAAACTGATCTATACTCCTTAATTTATTATTCTGTGTATTTAAACTATAACAGGACGCAATTTCTCCTTTTGTTTGTCATGATATAAAATCAACCATAGAAGACCAAAACAAAACTATATATTGAGTCACTTCGCCTCTTTTAATATTTCAGAGTAATGCGTGCTGTACTGTACTTCTAGCATTTTCCAATTCAGCATTTTCGGTAGAATTTTTGCTGAATAGTATAACCATTCTTTGGGTAACACATACCTGTTGGAAAATTCTTAATAGCTTTAACAAATCCTGGCTCAAAACATCTCTCAGCACTTGTTCTAACAATACCCTTTACAGGCTTTCTGAATACATTTAACTGAGAATATTCTGTTACCACATCTACCTGTATGGGTTTAGATTGTAAAGTTTTAAAAAATGGGCAATATTTGTCATATAATTCACCTGAATGAATTCTCTTTAAAAGACTTTGTAATGACAGATAAGGTGTCTGTAATATGATCCTACTAGATCTTACAATCTTTTCTGTTACTTTGACTGCAAAATAAACACTTAACAATTGCTTCATATTTGTGTCAAAAGTCTTTTCCATATTTGTCATACCTCTGGAGAAAAGACCTACCATTTCCGGTTCACCATCTTTCACCTGAGACAAAATCACTGATATGGAATTCTCAGATACCTTAGTAGACATTAGAACAGGTGTAGATATTCCAACTTCGATTGTATGCAATGAGACAGCATTCTGCAAATCTTTTTTCAACATTTCAAAGGCATTTGTCTGGATTTGATTCCATTGATCAAACACAACATCTTTTTGTTTCAAGAAATCCATTAATGGTTTAATTTTATCATCATATTCCTGTAAAAACTCTTTGCAATAATTTACTTCACTCAAAAATTGATATAATGCCTTGTAAGATGTTGGAATTGGAATAGCAGAAATGTTTCTAACTTTTTCCTGTGATAACTGTCTCTGTCACTGACTAATTTGCATATGAAGAAAATTAACTTCATTTTTCATTAACTGAACTGACTCTGTGTTCAATTTTAACCCTGCTGTTTGTAACAAAGTAAATAACTCCGTCAACAGAGTGACATGTTCCTCTGGATTTTGTGTAGACAGCAAAATTTTGTCCACATGCTGGAAAATACATTTTGGTCTAGAAAATTTTGAGAAAACTTTCTCCAAGCACTCATGCACTAAGCCATCACTGATATCTAATTCGGGAATTATTCTAGTAAAAGCATAAGTTATTTTATCAAAGTTAAAAGCGAGTTTATAATGACAGCTGTTTGTCAATGGTACTGAAAAATGGCTATTGGCTATTTCCAGTACTGAAAATACTTTGGCCTTGGCATCCATTTGTGACATTAAATTTAAATTAGGAACAATGGGTTTGTTATTAGTAATGCATTTATTCAGTGATTTTACATCAACTGATATTGAATACGAATCATCAGCATTCTTCATAGGCCAAATACAATTATTTACCACTGATTGTGCCTTCTTTACTATTCCTTGCTGTAAAAAGGATTGTATGATGTCAAAAACTGGAATTATGGATTCCTGTGGCAACTTATTTTGAATTTGGGGCTTCGGGTCTCTTCCCTCAATTTCTATCTCAATATCTTTAAACAAACCTGTATCCAATTTGGTCTGACTCCAAAGACTTTTATGTGCTTTAACCGATTGTTCCAATTCGAGATTGGTTCCTGTGTGTGGCCAATTAAAATCTGAAGACATGTCAGCGACTGCTGTACAAATACTTCCAACATTACTGTACATTGAAGAATCTTTTAACATAGGTTTGGACCTAGATGAATCTTTCCATATAGTAGAATTACTTAAATCAATAATCCAATCTAATTTACTAATCACATCCATGCCTAAAATATTCTCTGTATCTTGGCAACACCATATGTCTATATTTGTTTTCAAAATTCCTGGAATCTCAAAATTCACATCAGAAACTTTAGCTGCAACTGTTTTTTCTTTTCCATTGAAACCAATTAAATTACATTTCGGAGAATCAATATTCACAGATAATTTGTGTCTAGTTAAACTGAGTTCAGATCCTAAATCTATTAACCATTTAGTATTTTTACCATTTAATAAACCATGTACCCATGGCCTTCCACTTTCATCTACTAAAAGTGAAGTCACATATATTAAAATTGGAGGGGTCTCCCTAATGCCTGATAGTGATGGAAGTAATCCATCCCTCTCATTTTCATCATTGTTTGTCATATTGATTGAACTGTCATTAACAGTCAATGTACTGATCTGTTTGGCTTCTGAGGCATAAGGCAAATCAATCAAACTATTGTTTAAAGAAGAAAGAATAAATGAATCAGAAATATGTTCTGTATTTTCTTCTTTAAGCTTCCTTTGTGTATCATGTATTGAAATAACATTTCCTGTCTGCTCTGAAAAATTAGTTCTGTCTGTGACGTGTATCTCATCATCTCTGGGTGTGGCCTCACACGTGGCAACTTTTAAATCACCATTTTTCTTTTGTTTGTCTAAAATTTGTCTGCATGCTGCAGCTTTATCTAATATTTTTGTTTTAAGCAAAACTTCATGTTCCTGGTCATATTTTATAGACCGCTTAACTGGTACCAAAGGTAATTTGGGTTCAAACAAACCTTTCTGTTCTTGGTCATCAACCTCGATAAACCGCATATCTTGTACAAAAGACTTCTTCATAGAGTCTGCATTCTTGCTTGACTCTGTTTTAAACTTTACATTATTCTGTAACTCAGACAACTTAATATCCTTTATTTGAATTGCACTCTGCAAATCATGTATCCGCTCAGACAAACATACCTGAGTCTCTGTTTTACCTTGCCTGTGTTTTTTCAGGAACTCCTGATATCATTGTATCATAAACTTTAATCAACTTAATCAAATTCCTAACCTGTTTGCTGAATTTCTTAAAAGTAAATTTTGACTTTTGTATTTTGATATTAGCTTGTAAACATTCATTAAACATGTAACACCATAATTCATCATCTTTAACAAACTTTGACAAATTTTTAAATTCGAATTCACTCTCATCAGACAATTCATGAATAAGATTCATACTTACCAAAGTAGGATAAACTTCATTCATGTAACACGCGTTCCCTCTCTTGGCGGGAAATTACTTCATCAAGAAACAGATATTCTTGCACGTGCAAACGTCTCACCGATTTAGATGTTTCTTTTTCTTCCAAGTTCAATTCAATGATGCCGAAAATATGCTTTTTCGATTTCTTCTGAAGCTTGACTCAATAGTCAGTGTTTGTGCTTCAATTCCCTCTCGGCAAGCAAAAGTAGAAATTATTCAAAAAAGTTCAATATTCGGATAAATTGAAGCAGGCAGGCTCGCCAAAATGTAAAAATATGAGTTATTACTGTATTAATAACTATATTTCATAATTCATATCGATGAGGGAAATTTCAAGAAAATCTGTAAAAATGTCCAAAATGTATTTAATAATAAAAATAGCAAAATATTACAAAAACAGAATGAAGAATATAAAGGTAGCATCGATAAGCTTCTTATTCTTGAAATAAAAATTGTATGAATGTATCTTTGTGTGTGTGCGTGTGTGTGTAAAATATATCAGTCTCCCTCCTCGTGTCAGCAGCCGGAGCGTCTCTCCTTCCAAAAACTGTAGTACAAGCTTTTTCCTAAAAGCCCATGAAAACAGCCCCACCTTCCTAAAAAGGCTGGCTTAAGGTTCATCTGAGCTATATGGTACTACAGAAAGACCGGGAACTTTGAATGCACAATTCCCCTCCCACCTTTCTTAGGCTGCTCTGTCCAACAGGATGTTGAAATACAAAACCACCTCTAATCAAAACATTCCATTGCTGGCAAAACTGCCTTGTTTTAAACATTTTAACTTTATACAATACAATTTTCCTAACTTCTAAATGTAAGATATAAAAATATTAGTAGATAGATTATATACGTTTAAAATGTACTTGTAATGTACTTATTCAAGAAATATTGTAATATAAAGAAATAACTTTTGTCTTTAAGATAACATATTGAAGCTCTGTGTCTTTAAATGAGCATGTAACCTTATCTCTTACAATGGGGGATGGTGTATGTTCAATTCACTCCACATTACAACCATATGTGGGAAGTTTTTAAAAGTTTCAGACCAATTTCTACATATATATGTAGAAATCCTATATATATACTAATTTCACTTTATCCATATCTAGAATATATGATTATGCATATAAGCAAGTCAATTATTTTCTAACACCCTTATCCAAGCACGCAGCCCGGTAGGTAAGGAAAGGGGGCGAGCACCGCCCCCCTTCTGAACCATACCAAGCCACATGCCACATTTTTATTTTTGTGGGGTTCCCCTTCAAGATTCTAACATGGACAGGTGTTTTTAAGCTGCAAAAAAACGCTCAAAAAAGCGGCTGTAAAAATGTCCGTGTGCATGAGGCCTTAGGGCTCTTTCACACGGACGTGTCCGTGTATGGAGCCCGCTCTGCACATCCCCCGCTGTGCAGGAAGATGACAGGTCTGTCTCTGCACTCTGTGCAGGGACGGACCTGTCAGAGCGCCGCTCTCCCCTATGGGGAATCGGATGATGACGGACCGTAGAGTCCGTCGTCACCCGATCCGATCCGCAGACGGATGGAAAAATAGCTTTTTCCTCCGTCACACTTTTTCGGATCGGGTCAGATGTCAGCGGACATGTCACCGCTGACATCCGTCCCTCCATAGAGGTCTATGGAGGGTCCGTTCAGGTCCGCCAAAAAAACTGACTGTGGGAAAGGGGCCTTAGGCAAACCTTTTCATTTTACAAAGCAAACTTGCTCTCTCAGGGTTTTGGCTTAGTGAGGCCAAGAGCAATCCTTTGCTCTAGTCCTGCTTGGCTTATACCACCTGTTGGTGGACACAAGTAGACTGCAAAATCTGGTCTGAAACCAACCCTGCCAAGGTGGCTGGTAAAACCTGGACAGGATTCCACTTAAGTTCTCCGCAAATGAACGCATGCAAGGTGAAATATAACGTCCATCAATCACCTCGCCTTTCATAATGTCAGTGTGTGTGTGTGTGTGTGTGTGTGTGTGTGTATATATATATATATATATATATATATATATATATATATATATATAATTTAGATAATAATTTTTTTTAAGCTGTACCCTTTATCATTAAAAATCAGGAGCTTTTTAGAAGACAGATGTCATTTATCTGCCACGGACTAGAGAAAGTATTTTCTCAGTCTCCTCGCACCTAATAATCACTCAAAGAATGTAATTTTGTAACAAGTTAGTAGGTGAGAGGCAGCAGCAGAGAAATGATCTAAAAAGTCCACATGTGTTAAAACCAGAACTTTACAGCCATCAGGACTGACATGGCCGTCATCGCTAAGCCATCATCTCAGGCTAGGAAGCAGATGCTGACCTTTGTGGAGTGATAACCATATGCAAGCACTAGAAGTTCCCATTTCACACAATGTACTCTGTAATCATTCAATCACTATTTATTTTGCTCCCCAGAAAAGTGAAGGTTTCGGAATGTCGGAGTTTAAGTAAAAAATAGTTCCTGCCTACAGTGCGCTTGCAAATGGAGTACAAGCAGATCAATTGCAATTTGCACCCATATTTCTTCACTGCAGAGCTTCCTGCTGCACAGTGGTGGCACTCTCATTCTGTTTCTCTCAATGCAGTTCTATGAATAAAACAAACTCCTTGTAAGAGCTAGCGAGTATAAAAATATGAAAGTTGCATAATAAATCCTTTTTCATTAAACAATACATTAATAACATTAATAGGTGTTCACTGACTGTACACTATATTTTATTGTTTAGGCTACTTGCACACTGAGGCGCTGGGCACGCTTTACCGTCGTTTTAGCAGCGCTTTTTCGGCCGCTATCGGGGCAGTTTTACCCCCCGCGAGCGTCCAAAAAAGGGTTAAAACCGCCCGCAAAGCGCCGATGCAGCATCGCTTTGCAGCCGGGTTTGGAGCGCTGCCCCAATGTTTTCAATGGGAAGGGGCGCTTTAGGAGCGGTAAATACACCGCTCCTACAGCGCTCCAAAGATGCGGCTTGCAGGACTTATTTCAGCGTCCTGCAAGCGCACCGCTCCAGTGTGAAAGCCCTCGGGGCTTTCACACTGGAGACTGGAGACACAGCAGCGGCAGTTTGAAGGCGCTTTTCAGGCGCTATTTTTAGAACTTTAGCACCTGCAAAGCGCCTCAGTGTGAAAGGGGCCAAACAAACAGCTGGATGGAGATGCTTCCATATTCCTGAGGGTGTTTCATGCTGTTAGATGTGACGTTTTTCTTTATTTTACAGGTAATGAGAAAGTGACACCTGGAGAGACTTTGTCTGCAGAAAATGACGGTTTCTCAGTCTTTGTCTTCAGTTTAAACAAGTTAATAAAAACACAAAAACCTGTTGGGGTTTTGTCCCAAAATTTACCATGGGAGCAAAAGTGCAAACTACTGTTACAGTCAAGGTGAGGATATAAAATAAAAAATATGAAAGTTCTTGTAAACATTAAAGTAGAATGACATTCTGGCAAAAGAACCCAATACTTTTTTCACTCATTGCACACATTACAAGTATGCAGAATCCTTAGGCACCCTGATAGAAAACCTGAGATGCTCACAACCCCCTTGATTGAATTTACTCCACATCAAAAATCCCCTTTTACATCAGAGACCATCTTTAACATCAGAGGCCCCCATCACATCAAAGCCCCCCTATATATGAGGCCCCCCCCATCCCCACAGATTCAAAGCACCCCCCACATGACAGACCCCATCAGAGTACCCCAAATGACAGAGTCTCCCTATCGCATCAGAATCCCCGATCAGCACAAAGTCCCTCCCATTAGAGTCCTCTGAACCAGGGCAAACTGGGTCTCGTGCTTTCGGAACCCCAGAGGAACCCAAATGGCACCCTGGTTGAGAAACGCTGAACTAGAGGCATAGAGGATTTATAAAAAAAAACTAAAAACACCTAAAAAACGACCCCACACCCTAATCCCCCTCCACCAGATTATTTGGACCAGTGCACAAAGCAAGGCCCATAAAGACATGGATGAGCAAGTTTGGGGTGGAGGAAGTTGACTGGCCTGTACTGAGTCCTGACCTCAACCCGATAGAACACCTTTGGGATGAATTAGAGCGGAGACTGCGAGCCAGGACTTCTTGTCCACATCAGTGCCTGACCTCAGAAATGCGCTTCTGTAAGAACGGTCAAACATTCCCATAGACACACTCCTAAACCTTGTGGACAGCATTCCCAGAAGAGTTGAAGCTGTTCTAACGGCAAAGGGTGGGCCAACTCAATATTGAACCCTACGGACTAAGACTGGGATGCCATTAATGTTCATGTGTGTGTAAAGGCCGGTGTCCCAATACTTTTGGTAATATAGTGTATGTGACTGACAGATTACATCAACATTCTTATCTCTGTACAGAAGGGGAGATCGATGGTATAGAAGCCAACAATGGGAAACCCACATCAATATCAAAACACAACTTAATCTAAATTGTACGTTTTCGGTATTGGGTGTAATGAATAAAGGTTCAATCCACTGCCAGATAGCAGTCTATTGTCAACCACTCTCTACTTGGATGGAAAATGGAAAATTTACTTTTGTCAATGTCAATGTTAGATTGGCTTTCCCCTCCAAACTGGGGGTGAGGGAACATAATGGGTCCATAGGAGGGATTCCCCCATCCACACTTCCTGCAACCCGTGGTTGCAGGAAAGAAAATTGCTTCATCTATGGCTGGCCTTAGATCTATTTGCTTGAACCAATCTATATCATGTTTAGCTGGAATGGTGTACAGCTGGATAAAATCTGGATCTTTAGCACCCGAGATGAATTTCTGGATCATACAGGAGACAATAGATGAGGTTATACAATGACCACACTGATATGTGAGACCATGTTCCATCCTGATAGCATGTATCACATGCAAGCCCTCGTCTGCCAGGAAACTAGAATGTGAAGGGAAACTGTATTAATATTATGATTTTAATGTATTGCATCTTTTATTTTCTTTTTATTAGGCTACAGACTCTACCAGAGAGGAGAAAGCAGATTGCAGAATCCTGGTCTCTTCTTAGGAAACAAGCATCTGATTTAATGCACAGAGACACCCTGAGCAGATAACGAGGGAACAAAAGCTTGCAATGTGCTCTGCATTTGGAAATACTGTATCTATCTAAATTTCTAATATTGATTGATAGCTGGAAAAAACGAACCCTAAATAGCTTTTCTACTGGAATACTAAACCTTTAATTTAGACAACTTTGTTATTTCTTTTGCCACTTATGGAAACTTTACTCAAAAGAACTGTAGGGTTCCAGGACATAGCACCTCCAAAGCTGATTACCCCCAGAGGACTACAGTGTTTTTACTCTAATGCCCTGTACACACGATCGGAATTTACGACAACAAATGTTCGATGTGAGCTTGTTGTCGGAAATTCCAACCGTGTGTAGGCTCCATCGGACATTTGCTGTCAATTTCCGACAACAAATGTTTGAGAGCTGGATCTCAAATTTTCCGACAACAAAATCCGTTGTCGGAAATTGCAATCGTGTGTACACAATTCCGACGCACAAAATACGCATGCTCGGAATCAAGCAGAAGAGCCGCACTGCTATTGAACTTAATTTTTCTCGGCTCGTCGTACGTGTTGTACGTAACCGCGTTCTTGACGTTCGCTTAAAGCGGTTGTGCACACATTTCATTTAGTAAATCTCTTTGCCTTCCAAATCAGGCAAAGAGTACTAAATGAAATGTGTTTTTTTTTTTTTTCCACTTACCGTATATACTCGAGTATTTAAGCCGAGGCACCTAATTTTACCACACAATGGGAAAACTTATTGACTCGAGTATAAGCCTAGGGTGCGCAGCTACTGTAAGTGGAAAAGAGTGTGCCCATTTGCAGCCTCACTGTGCCCATGCAGATGGACACAGTTGACCGATTTGGGGCCTGTATCTCAGGGTCACTTAGTGCTAGGAACCCCATCTTTAGATATGTTGTAGTGCTAATTCCACTGGGTGGAATACAACATTTGGGGTTCTAGCACCAAGTGTCCCCGATATGGGGCCCCAAATTCGGGTCAGAAAATCTCAAGCACTTTTCTGCAGCAGAGAATGACATTTTCTGAACCGAATTTGGGGCCCTTATCTCGGGGCCACTTAGAGGAACCCCATCTTTGGATATGTTGTAGTGCTAGTTCAACTGGGTTTGAATGCCAAATTTGGGGTTCCTAGCTCCAAGTGTCCCCGAGATATGGGGCCCCAAATTCGGGTCAAAATGTCAAGCACTTTTCTGCATCCGGGTCGGAAATTTTTTTTTGCTGCAAAAAGTGCTTGACTCGAGTATAGCCGAGGGGGGCACTTTCAACACAAAAAAAATGTGCTGAAAAACGCTTATACTCGAGTATATACGGTACCTTGTAATCGCTGACTTCCTGTCCTCTGTCTCTGCGGCGGTGGGCGGGGTCTCTGCGTCGATCGTCGTCACTGTCTCCTGGGATCTGGTGTCATTGATCCCAGGAGTCAGTGCGGACATCTTCGAAATCTCGCAAGATTTCGGCACATCTTCCGAAATCTCGCGAGATGTGCAGATGTGACATCTCGCGAGATTTCGGAAACGTGAGCTGCACTTTGCCGTTACTGCGCACGCGCTCGGCGCAGTAACGGCGGTGCATGCTGGGCCATCTAAAGTGCCTGTGGGGTTTACATGCCCACAGGCAAGATGGCACCCAGCAGGAAAGGGTTTATATAAATTATTTTATAGGAGGAAAACCGGGAGCAATCAATTATAAAGATGGAACACGTGAGTCCCCCAATTTACCTCCTAATCCTTGCATTGTATTCCCCAAAAAAAAAAAAAAAACACACAGTGCAGAACCGCTTTAATTTCCATCAACATTTGTGCGACCGTGTGTTTGCAAGACAAGTTTGAGCCAACATCTGTCGGAAAAAAAAACACTGTTTGGTTGTCGGAAAATCCGATCGTCTGTACGCGGCATAATGCCACGTACACACGAACGGATTTTCCGTCAGAAAAATCTTGGATGGTTTTTCGGATGGAATTCCGCTCAAGCTTGGTTTGCATACACACGGTCACACAAAAGTTCGCTGAACTTTCGACCGTCAAGAATGAAGTGACGTACAACACTACAACGAGCCAAGAAAATGAAGTTCAATGCTTCCGAGCATGCGCCGAATTGTTTCCGAGCATGCGTAGGAATTTTGCGTGTTGGAATTGCTACAGACGATCTGAATTTCTGATCTGAACTTTTTCCAACTGAAATATTGAGAACCTGCTCTCAATCTTTTGCTGGCTGGAATTCGGCCAGCAAATGTCCGATGGAGTATGAGCATGAAAATTGAGAACCTGCTCTCATCGGTCTTTTGCTGGCTGAATTTCCGATCGTGTGTACGGGGCATTAGTGTCTATGAAGACTAGAAAGGACAAAAGTGCTGTATACAGTATGTTGTAGATCAGAATTGAGAACTGCTTTACTTTATTCTTTATAGTGACTTTTAGGTTGTTTTACGTAAAGGGTAACTCCACTTTCATGGGAAAAAAATTGCAAATAAAGAATTAGCATATACAATTGCTACACAAGTCATACTGTAATTGAATGTTATTAAAAATTACCTTTTAACCAATACAAGATTTTATTCCACTGGCTTATTCCACTATTCCACTCTGCCGATCCCCGCTGTTGGCGCTGTTGTAAAGATGTGGGGACGCTATATCATGCCTATTGGACCTGCCCTCTGATCGCCCCCTACTGGCAGACGATGCACTCCTTACTCCACTCCATCTTCGGTTCCTGGGTGCCCTTCAACCCTAAAACTTTCCTCCTGGGCCTCCCACCCCCCCTCTTTTTCTAAACTTTCTGAAAAGCTCTTGGCCCAGGCGCTAACAGCTGTGCGATATTTGGTAGCCCTGAAATGGAAAAGGAGGGAACCCCCCTCATTGCCTGAACTGCACTCCAGGATCAAAGATGTTAAACGGATGGAATATCTGACAGCTTTCCTAAATAACACCCTCAATACACACAATAGAATATGGGAGCTGTGGGATATGCTGGAGGCCCCTACAACCTGATATCCTGACGAACCTTGACCTCGGGGAGGTGGCATGTGGTTGGTGTCCCCAGGCGGTGCAGAGGTCCTAGGGCAGGTGGTTGTCCTCTCCTATCTTTTCTCTTCCACTACTTTCTATCTGGCCATCTCCGCTCTCTCTTGCTTTTCTGATTCTCCCTAACCCTCTCCCTAACCCTCTCCCTATATTCCCCTTCTCCTCTATTCGCCAACACACACTTTTTTCAGGTTAGAGCTCTGTTGTGATACAGAAATTCTGAATCCTAATCAATCTGATGATATCATATACTCAGGGCCATCTTTAAGGCAGGACAAAAGGGGCAGCTGCCCTGGGCCCTGTCATTGTTGTGGGGCCCAAAGCAGCTGCCTCATACTTGCCAACTATCCCAGTTTAAATTCCCTTGTCCCTTGAAGTTTTAGTCCTGTGCTGTGTCCCGATATCTCAGTGTGAAGTGCTGGTACTAATGCTGCCCTGCAGACCCTGTGTTTACATGTAAATAACCGGCATTCATATGTAAATGGAAGCAGCTTTACTAGGTAAATAGCTGCGGCCGGCGGCATTGATATGTAAATTAAGGCGGCATTCATATGTATATCATGCTCCCCTGCAGTGAGAGAGATGATGTGCTGTAACCTCTAGCAACTAATCGGTGAGCCATAATGTGTGCTGTAACCTCTAGCAACCAGTCAGTAAGCAGTAATGATATGATGTAACTGCTGGCAACCAATCGCAATTGCTGCCTGATCTGATACAATAAACTGATTTTAAGTCCAGCTGCTATTTTTTGTATGTCTCAGAGCAGGTGGAGAGTGAAATTGCATGGGGGGGAGGGGGGCCAAGAACATTTTTGCCCAGGGTCCAACAAATATTAAAGACGGCCCTGCATATACTGTCTTTGGATATACGATTTGCCTGTCTTAACCGAGTTTTATCACTGGCCATAATGTATGCTGACAATTCGCCAGGTCTACGATTTCTACAGCAATGCGTTTCTTCTTATATTTTCTGTTGGAAAATTTTAAAAATCAATAAAAAAATTGTCAGTTTTCAAAAAATTATCTTTCCTTTAAATTTTTTTGTAATATGCAATACGGCAACCTGGAGGTGTTCTGTATACAGAACGCCCCCCATAAACATAATTTCCTGCTTGTGTGATTGGCTCACTGATTTTCCCAGAAGTCTGCACTAAAATAAAAGTCAGATTTCAGGCATCCCCTGCAACAAAAATTTCATTTTTGGTGAGATACTCCCAATAGGAAATCACATCTAAAGGGATGCAGACCCTGACATTTTCCTCATTAGAGCCCTACAGGTGCAGCAGCTAATTGATAATTAAGAAACCACCCCCATTAGATTACCTTACCACATGGACACAGAGGAACACACAGGGATTTCTTCAGAATAACAAACGGTAGGAATCTGCAACAAAGTTTGTTAAAATCTTTGCGTTGTACATAGATCACCCAGAGGGGGGTGTTTTTTTCTCAACAAAAGTGGAGTTACTCTTTAACCACTTAAGGACCAAGCCTCTTTTTTAGATTTGGTGTTTACAAGTTAAAAAAATTTTTTTTGCTAGAAAATTGCTTAGAACCCCCAAACATTATACATTTTTTTTCTAACACCCTAGAGAATAATATGGCGTTCGTTGCAATACTTTCTGTCGCACCGTATTTGCCCAGCGGTCTTACAAGCGCACTTTTTTTAAAAAAAATACACTTTTTTGAAAAAAAAAATAAGACAACAGTAAAGTTAGCCCATTTTTTTTTATATTGTGAAAGATAATGTTACGATGAGTAAATTGATACCCAACATTTCACGCTTCGAAATTGCGCCCGCTCGTGGAATGGCGACAAAATTTTACCCTTAAAAATCTCCATAGGCTACGTTTAAAAAATTCTACAGGTTGCATGTTTTGAGTTACAGAGGAGGTCTAGGGCTAGAATTATTGCTCTCACTCTACTGATCGCGGCGATACCTCACTTGTGTGGTTTGAACACCATTTTCATATGCGGGCGCTACTCACGTATGCGTTCGCTTCTGCACACAAGCTCGGCGGAACAGGGCGCATGTTTTCTTATTTATTTTACCTTTTATTTTTACACCTGTTTTTTTAAAAAATTAAAAATTGTGTCACTTTTATTCCTATTACAAGGATGTAAACATCCCTTGTAATAGAAAAAAAAAGCATGACAGGACCTCTTAAATATGGGATCAAAAAGACCTCACATCTCATATTTACACTAAAATGCAATAAAAAAAAGAAATAATAATTTGTAATTTAAAAAAATATGGGCGGAAGTGACGTTTTGAGGTCGCTTCCGCCCTGCCGGCCGAACACGGAGATACTGGGGTTATGGCAGCTAGCTGCTGCCATAACAACTATATTCATCCTCAAAGTAAGGACGTATATCGGCGTGCGGCGGTCCGGAAGTGGTTAACACAGGATGTTCATTGAATTTCTAAAGTCCGTCAGAATTTTGGACAGCAAAGGTCCGATGCAGCCCACACACGATCAAATTGTCCGATGGATTTGTTCCGTCGGACCTTTGCTGTCAATGTCCGGTCGTGTGTACGTGGCATCAGAGAAAATTCCCTTGCAATGTGCAATTTCCCTCACAAAGTGAACAGTCTATTTGACTTTAGTATATCAACTCCTTTGTCACTCTTTTAAAACCCAAAAGCAAAGGCATGTCTGCAAATAAAAGGTTTAATACTTAACCCTCCGCCACCTGCTCTGCTGATCTCCACTGTCTTCCTGTTCTAATAAGCACTATATCCCACCATTCCACAGCATTTTTTGTGGCCATAATAAGAGAGTACTTTACTAATTTCTATATACCTTTTGTAAATTTCCAATAAAAATTGTATACCTTTTTAAATACCCACTGGTCTGTCTATAATCATCCTGAGGGGTTTATGCTGTGCTATATGCACTAGGCTGTTTTTTGTGATAATAGGAGAGTAGGGTTGCCACCTGTCCAGAATTCACCCGGACAGTTCCGGTTTGGAATCGTGTGTCCGGGTTTCAGACTGCCCGAAACCCGGACACATTATTTAGATTGGACTATGGCTTCCCAGCAGGGTTGCTGCATACAGTTGTCTAAGCTAAGAGTGTCTGTTACACTCTCTTTCACACTGCACAAAGCCAACACTAACACCCCCCCCCCCCCCAACACACACACAGACAGGAGAGGAGAGAGGGCTTGTTTTGCACCGCTTCCCCCCACCCCTACCCCTCTGTGTCTGCCCACACTGCAACCCCCGGCGCTGTGCCTCAGAAAAGGAAAGTTGGGACTGGAATTTTGAAGTCCAGCAGCCTCAGATACATCTGGATGAGAGGTGCTGACTGCCAAGGGGTGAGTGAGCTCACCATCCATCCCTGTCTGTGACTGAAGTCTCCCCCCTTCTCTCTCCTGCATCTTAATAAGTACACTAGGGCAAATCAGGGTTCTCAGAGCACCCATTACATCAGAGTTCCCCTTTACACCAGAGGCCACAGTGTTTCCCCTTACATCAGTCTTCTCTGTACATCAGAGTTCTTAGTGTTCCCCCTTAAATCAGGGTTCCCAGAGCATCCCTTATGGTAGAGGCCCCAGAGTTCTCCCTTACATCAGAGTCTGCAGAGTCCACCCTTACAGTGAAAGGGAACTCTGGATTCAGATGTAAAAGGGGAACTCTGTGGACTCTGATGTAAAAAGGGAACTCTGTGGATTCAGATGTAAAAGGGGGAACGCTACGGATTCAGATGTAAAAGGGGAACGCTACGGATTCAGATGTAAAAGGGGAACGCTACGGATTCAGATGTAAAAGGGGAACTCTGCGGATTCAGATGTAAAAGGGGAACTCTGCGGATTCAGATGTAAAAGGGGAACTCTGTGGACTATGATGTAAAAGGGGAACTCTGCGGATTCAGATGTAAAAGGGGAACTCTGCAGACTCAGATGTAAAAGGAGAACTCTGCAGACTCAGATGTAAAAGGGGAACTCTGCGGACTCTGATGTAAAAGGGCAACTCTGTGGACTCTGATGTAAAAGGGGAACTCTGTGGACTCTGATGTAAAAGGGGAACTCTGCAGATTCAGATGTAAAAGGGGAACTCTGCAGACTCAGATGTAAAAGGGGAACTCTGCGGACTCTGATGTAAAAGGGGAACTCTGCGGACTCTGATGTAAAAGGGGAACTCTGTGGACTCTGATGTAAAAGGGGAACTCTGATGTAAAAGGGGAACTTTGAAGTAAAAAAGGGGAACTCTGATGTAAAAGGGGAACTCTGCGGATTCAGATGTAAAGGGGGAACTCTGTGGACTCTGGTGTAAAGGGGGACTCTTGTTATTAACTTCATATGATTAGAAATGTTATTTAATAGCAAAATATATGTATAGATTATACTATAAAAAAAAATTGCAGTGCGCTGCTAAAGTGTTGGGGTTTGACTTGAAGAAAAGGTGGCAACCCTATAGGAGAGGCAGGTTTGAAATTTTCAGACAGTGCCTAATAATTGTAAGACGGTTTTCCTTTTGTGGAGAAGAAAGGCTTTTTTGGACTTAATACATTTTATGCATAGAATTCAAAGTTAAGATAAAATACTATATTCGTAAAGCCTGGTCTCCAAGCATGCTGGAGATAGGAATTCATATAGTTTATGAGTGATACCTTATCTAGAACATCAGAGCACCACCACAAAGCCAAGGTCTTCCCCTTTCCTCCCAATTGCTAGATAATAGACCGACTGTCATCCATCCAAGTACTGCTTAATACCTCTCTTTGGACCCAATATCACTAATCCATCATTAAACTATGCTATTAAAATGAACACTCTTATTCTTATTTTGTTCTATGGCCAAATGTTGCCGCCATCCTCATTGTTAACTACATTCTTGCATTAAAATAATACAAAAAAGCACCTTTTACTAAAAGTTACTTAATGTGAAAAATTACAATCTGTATCTGGTCTATTCAAATAATGTGATACTGTATATGAATCACTTCACAGTATAGTATAACACTGACAACTGATGGACATAATTATTTTCTGTTTATCAGTTTTTTCATTGGAAATACAATTATATAATCTATTTGATGAATTAACCGCTTCACCCCCGGAAGATTTTACCCCCTTCCTGACCAGAGCACTTTTTGCGATTCGGCACTGCGTCGCTTTAACTGACAATTTGCGCGGTCGTGCGACTTTACACCAAAACTAAATTGGCGTCCTTTTTTTCCCACAAATCGAGTTTTCTTTTGGTATTATTTGATCACCTCTGCGATTTTTATTTTTTTTGCGCTATAAACAAAAAAAGAGCGGCAATTTTGAAAAAAAAGCAATATTTTTTACTTTTGCTATAATAAATATCCCCCCAAAAATATATAAGCAATAAGTGTATATTGATTGGATTACGCAAAAGTTATAGCGTCTACAAAATGGGGAATAGATTTATGGCATTTTTTTTTTATTATTATTAGTAATGGCGGCTATCTGCGATTTTTATCGTGACTGTGACATTATGGTGGACACATCGGACACTTTTGACACTATTTTGGGACCATTGTCATTTATACAGCGATCAGTGCTATAAAAATGCACTGATTGCTGTGTAAATGACACTGGCAGGGAAGGGGTTAAACACTAGGGGGCGATCAAGGGGTTAAGTGTGTCCTAAGGAGTGATTCTAACTGTGAGGGGGATGGGCTACCACTGAAATGACAGCGATCACTGCTCCCGATGACAGGGAGGGACTTGTTTACATAGGCATCTCCCTGTTCTGCGGCTCCCTGACACGATCGCGGGACACCGGCGGACATTGAGTCCACGGGCACGGTCACGCTGCACGCAGCGGCGCGCCCACTAGCCCCTGCCAATTAAAGGGGACGTACAGGTGCGCCCATTTGCCCACCGCTGCCATTGTGCCGGCGTATATCGGCATGCAGCGGTTGGCAAGTGGTTAAACAGTTGGTTATTTTACAGGCAAATTGTCTATTGGTTTATCTCAATTTAAGATGGTGAAATTATCTTTTAACCACATGCCTACCGGGCCATAGCCGAAAGACGGCTACAGCGCGGTCGGCTTATTCTGGGTGGACGTCTGTAGGACGTCCTCCCAGAACCTTGCTCCCGTGCGCCCCCTGGGGCGCGCACTCGGCAACATCCGTGACGGCCTGGTCCCGAGGACCCGGCGCATCACGGATCACGGTAAACGGCCGCTGATAGCGGCTGTTTACCACGTGATCGCTCCGTCAAGTGACGGAGCGATCACATGTACCCAAACCGGCGTGACGCAGGTTCCTCCATCCCCTCTCTGTACCGATCTGTACAGTGAGAGGGGAGAAGCGGAGAGGGGGAGAGACGGGACCAGCGCTGTGGGCTGGATGTGTAGTGCCCACAGCGCTGGTCAGTGCCTGCAATACACTGCCACCACTGTGCAATACTCTGCAACCACTGTGCAATACTCTGCAACCGCTGTGCAATACTCTGCAACCACTGTGCAATGCTCTATTCCATCAAATACCACCAAAAGAAAGCTCTATTTGTGTGAAAAAAAGGACACAAAATTCATTTGGGTACAGTGTTGCATGACTGAGTAATTGTCATTCAAAGTGTGAGAGCACCGAAAGCTGAAAATTGGTCTGGTCTGGTTAGGAAGGGGGTTTAACTGCCCAGTGGGTAAATAGTTAATGGCTGCAATAACAGGTTCCCCAGTAGAAAAAAATGACATAATAATGCATATAAGGTTATGAAAAGAAAAATGAGATGATCAGAAGAGCTTATCTATTAGTAATATCAGCAGATGTCATTGTTTATATGTAAAGATGGCCATACATGGATCGAAATTTCCCTGGTTCAGCAGGGACCTGTCGAATAAATGCAGTTTGATCAGTACCGCCGGCGCTGATCAGTGTATTCTGACAACAAACACAATAGCTCAGCAGAAGGAAACTGAATAGACTTCTTAAAGTGGATGTAAACCCTCACATATACCGAGAGAAGTGAACAGCCTCAGATGATACACAGAGATGAAACAAATCTCCCTACTTAAGTTTAGAATTTTTTTCTCCCGGTTCCAGCAGGGGGAGGGGAGTCTTGACATACACTGCGTGACAGCTGATTGTAGGAAAGACACCCCCCTCTCCACATAGGCAGATGAACGAAGATACTTTCGGAGCTGTGCTGTGAATAGACCAGCTCTCTGCTAATCTATTTGTAGCAACCTCCTGACCCAAATTTCCAGCTACTTTTATCTTGGTTGTCGGGGAGCTTGTCAGAAGTTATCATGCTGATAACAGAAGAACAGAGCAGCAGAAAGACACAGGTCTTATGGCTTTGAATGAATGAATGATTTGTATAGCTCTGCAAATGCGAACTGAATCGCCTCAAGGCGCTTGTCTGCTCTTGTTGTCATGCAATATTTAGAAGAGGTGGGTCTTAAGTTTTTTCCTAAAGGCCTGATGGTTTTCTTCCAAGCGGATGTTGTTTGGTAGAGCATTCCATAGCCGAGGTCCCTGTACTGCGAATCTTCGTTCTCCCTTCGATTTGTATCGAGCTTTGGGGATGAGAAGGCGGTTCTGGTTTGTCGATTGAAGGCTGCGATTTGGTATGTATTTTTCTACTTTCTCACAAAGGTATTGAGGAGCGTTTCCTTGTGTACATTTGTGGGTGAGGCAGAGGGTCTTGAATGTGATCCTGTCTTTTACCTTGAGCCAATGGAGGGTCCTTAGGGATGGGGAGATGGATTCCCAGGGTTTCTTTCTGGTGACTAATCTTGCTGCTGTGTTTTGGACGACTTGAAGGCGTGCAATCTGGTAATCCTATGTAGAGGGAGTTTGCGTAGTCGAGACGCAAGTTGATGATAGTTCCTACTACTACCGCTTTTTCCTTTTCCGGGATAAATGGGATAAGTCTGCGCAGCATGCGGAGGAGATGATGGGATGCGCTGATTACGGATCCTATTTGTGCCTCCATGGTTATCTCTGAATCAAAGATGACTCCGAGGCTTTTGGCTTTGGTGCTTGGGAGGATGGTCTGTGCAAGGATGGTTGGTGGTGTCCATGGGGTCTTCGTCTTTTTCCTTTGGTTTGCGTCGAGGAGCAGTAGTTCTGTTTTCGATCCATTTAGTTTGAGGGAGCTAGTGGTCATCCAGTCATCTATCAATGTGAGACGTTTTCCTAGTTACTGGTATTGGTCTTTTTGTCCGGTGATCTGGAAGTACAGTTGAGTGTCGTCAGCGTATGAGTGGAAGCATAGATCCGATTTGCTAATGATTTTGAAGAGTGGCCGGATGTAGATGTTGAAGAGTACCAGTGACAATGGTGATCCTTGAGGGACTCCATAAGTAATTGCCCGGGTTTCCGAAGTGAAGGCTCCTAGTTTCACTGTCTGTGACCGGTTTCCTAAGAAGGAAGCGAACCATGGAAGATCTACATCTGTAACTCCTGCCACTTCCTTGAGGCGGCTGAGAAGCGTGTTGTGGTCCACTGTGTCGAACGCCGCATTAAGATCCAGCAGTACCAGAAGACATGATTCTCCATCATCCGCTGCTTCTAGGGCGTCATCCCATATTTTCAGAAGTGCCGTTTCTGTGCCATGGCCTGGGCGGAAGCCAGATTGTAGCGGGTCCAAGAGCTTGTGTGTGTCCAGGTGAAGTTGAAGCTGTTGTACTACTGCCTTCTCCATAATCTTGGAAATGGTGTTCAGGCTTGTTACCGGTCTGCGATTGTTCGGATCTTTGGGGTCGAGGTTGTTTTTTTTTAGCAGTGGTTTGACGATGCCTTGCTTGAGGGACTTGGGAACCAATCCTTCTTTGAACGACTGATTTACTAGGTGTGTAATAGCGGGGGCCAGAATGTCGGAGCATTCTTTTAAGAGTTTTGTGGGGATTATGTCGTTTGGCGATGTGCTGTCTCGGAGGCTCTTGATTACATTTTTGGTTTCATCCGTGGTGATCGGGGTAAGCGAAAAAATGTGGTGCTTGTGCGTTGTGCATGTAAAATTCCTTACCTGGGTTTGGTTGAGTAGAATTGGTTGTTGTTTTTTTTTGTTGAATTATTTTCTGAATGTTGTCTATTTTGTTGATGAAAAAATCCGATAAATCGTTGCAGTATTCTTGAGTTTCGTTTCCTAGGGGCTCAAGGCAGGTGGGGGTTCATAGTCTGGGCGACTAGTTTGAAAAGTTCCCGTGGCCGGTTTAAGGCTTTTAAGAGGGTGTTTGAGACATGTTATTTTTTGCTGTGAAAATTGCTTTATGATATTTCTTGGTGAGTATTCTGTAGTTTGTGTGATTTTCCTTTGTGGTGAGAGATAAGAAAACACTGCAGATATACTGTACAGTGGTGTGAAAAAGTGTTTGCCCCCTTCCTCATTTCCTGTTCCTTTGCATGTTTGTCACACTTAAGTGTTTCGGAACATCAAACCAATTTAAACAATAGTCAAGGACAACACAAGTAAACACAAAATGCAATTTGTAAATGAAGGTGTTTATTATTAAAGGTGAAAAAAAATCCAAACCATCATGGCCCTGTGTGAAAAAGTGATTGCCCCCTAAACCTAATAACTGGTTGGGCCACCCTTAGCAGCAACAACTGCAACCAAGCGTTTGCGATAACGTGCAATGAGGCTTTTACAGCATCCTGGAGGAATTTTGGCCCACTCATCTTTGCAGAATTGTCCTAATTCAGTTACATTAGAGGGTTTTCGAGCATGAACGGCCTTTTTAAGGTCATACCACAACATCTCAATAGGATTCAGGTCAGGACTTTGGCTAGGCCACTCCAAAGTCTTCATTTTGTTTTTCTTCAGCCATTCGGTGGTGGACTTGCTGGTGTGTTTAGGATCATTGTCCTGCTGCAGAACCCAAGTTCGTTTCAGCTTGAGTACACGAACAGATGGTCGGACATTCTCCTTCAGGATCTCTTGGTAGACAGCAGAATTCATAGTTCCTTTTATCACGGCAAGTCTTCCAGGTCCTGAAGCAGCAAAACAGCCCCAGACCATCACACTACCACCACCATATTTTACTGTTGGTATAATGTTCTTTTTCTGAAATGCAGTGTTCCTTCTACGCCAGATATACTTGGACACACACCTTCCAAAGAGTTCCACTTTTGTCTCATCGGTCCACAGAATGTTGTCCCAAAAGTCTTGGGGATCATCAAGATGTGTTGTGGAGAAATTGAGACGAGCTTTGATGTTCTTTTTGCTCAGCAGTGGTTTTCTCCTTGGAACTCTGCCATGCAGGCCATTTTTGCCCAGTCTTTTCCTGATGGTGGAGGCATGAACGCTGACCTTAACTGAGGCAAGTGAGGCCTGCAGTTCCTTGGACGTTGTTGTGGGGTCTTTTGTGACCTCTTGGATGAGTCGTCGCTGCGCTCTTGGGGTAATTTTGGGCGGCCGGCCACTCCTGGGAAGGTTCACCACTGTTCCATGTCTTCGCCATTTGTGGATAATGGCTCTCACTGTGGTTCGCTGGATTCCCAAAGCTTTGGAAATGGCTTTATAACCCTTTCCAGACTGATAGATCTCAATTACTTTCTTTCTCAATTGTTCCTGAATTTCTTTGGGTCTCGGCATGATGTGTAGCTTTTAAGGATCTTCTGGTGGACCTTACTGTGTCAAGCAGCTCCTATTTAAGTGATGCCTTGATTGTGAACAGGTGTGGCAATAATCAGGCCTGGGTGTGGCTAGAGAAATTGAACTCAGGTGTGGACAACCACAGTTATAGTATGTTTTAACAAGGGGGGCAATCACTTTTTCACACAGGGCCATGATGGTTTGGATTTTTTTTCACCTTTAATAATAAACACCTTCATTTACAAATTGCATTTTGTGTTTACTTGTGTTGTCCTTGACTATTGTTTAAATTGGTTTGATGTTCCGAAACACTTAAGTGTGACAAACATGCAAAGGAACAGGAAATGAGGAAGGGGGCAAACACTTTTTCACACCACTGTATGTGCCCAGCTCAAATTTCATGAATCGGGTTTACATCCACTTTAAGTGTGTGTTATTTAGTTACCTTACAGTCCATGTTTTATGTTTTCATTATCCTAAAGCCAGCCTTACATAGAATGAAATTTGACCGGTTGAGGGATCACCCGAATTTCGAACAATGTATGGACAGGTTGATAATACACATACCTATAAAAGTTTCTCTTCTCACCCTAAAGCCCAGCTTAGCTCTCATTTAAAAGTTGGTTAAATGTTGTAAATAGGTATTGGGTAAGGTAAAATTAAAATGATATTCATAAAAAAATGTGCATAGCTACTTGTCTAGGGAAACTGCTTGTACATTCGTTCTGTGTGAATATGGCAAAATTGAATGTTCCCAGGTTATTTCCTCCACAGGTCATATGTTATTCATTCATAAAAAATGAATGTGTGGTTTGTGACAATACTGAATTGTGACCACTGGATGGAGCTGGGGATCATAGGAAACAAGTAAAGGAAATCAGTATTTATTTCTGACAGTGACTTCATTATCGGCATATGCCCGCATAGGAGCATAGCTTAGATAGGCAACATCAAAGCGTGTCGCACAAAAAAAGATTAACCATAGGGCCTGAGATATACAAAGTAAAGACAGTAAAAGATAAATAACCAAACCCACCAAAAAGTGGGAATGGTGTATACCATACAGAAGTAAAAATAAAGAGAGTTCAGGAAATATAGTGAAAAACAAGGGAAAGATATACATGGTTAAAAAAAAAAGTAAAGCAAGACAAACAACATGAATGAATACCATCAGTACGCACAAGCAATGATGCACAAAAGAAAATATAGAACAAAAATGAAAAAAATACCGGTCACACAGAGTGGCACTGTAAAAAAGGATGTTTGCTATGCTGGCCCACCTATATCAAACACCTCTCTGCGCTCGAATGGATGATGATATCTTGCTGTTTATGAATATATGTGAGAAGTATATAAATAAATACAAATAAATAAATAAATATATACGCGGTCAAGTGTGCAACCAAACTCTTGGCTGCTAGCAGCTGCTTAAAAAAGGATCGTATGTAAAATTACAATAAAAAACAGGTGTTAAAGGTATTAAAAAATATATTAAAAATATATATTAATCCAAACCTGTTAAAATACTGTAGCAGCGCTTAAATATCAGAGAATAAAAAACTGATAAAATAGTGGATAAAATTGATATACCACTGTGCGAATAAATAGTATATAAAAAAATGTGTCAGAAGAATAAATAATCAAATGTGGCAATAAACAGATCAATGGATAAATAAATCAATTGATATTAATATCGACGGAAGACCAATTAATCGCTCATTAATTAATTAATAAAGTCCAGCATTCTCCATAATAGGAAAAAAACAGGAGATGATAGTTCTATATTCAGTGTGCCGCAAACTGATCAGTCCATTCACCAGTACACTCCACCACGTGTTTGAAGGTTCCCCTTTGGGGATGCACTCACCAGAGCTACAGAAAATATAGGCATATAACCTCTCTCATCAGGACACTGCTCCTTCCTTTACCGATATCCTCCAATTCTCCTCCACAGCCTCTTATTCAACAGCTCACCATTGCCAGACAGGTCATGTGTAGAAAGAATTGCAACCACATAGCGTGATACTGCTTAAAACATTTAAATGGATCAAACACCCCTTAGTATAAAATGCGTACCGGACAAAACATAAAAATCACCGCTCCACAAAGCGGAAACTGGCAGAGTGGATCCGGAAAGGGAACACAGGCACAGTGCAATATCTACATTTATCCATTTTTAATGCTGATTTTTATGTTTTGTCCGGTACGCATTTTATACTAAGGGGTGTTTGATCCATTTAAAGGGGGGTGAATAAATGTTTTAAGCAGTATCACGCTATGTGGTTGCAATTCTTTCTACACATGACTTGTCTGGCAATGGTGAGCTGTTGAATAAGAGGCTGTGGAGGAGAATTGGAGGATATCGGTAAAGGAAGGAGCAGTGTCCTGATGAGAGAGGTTATATGCCTATATTTTCTGTAGCTCTGGTGAGTGCATCCCCAAAGGGGAACCTTCAAACACGTGGTGGAGTGTACTGGTGAATGGACTGATCAGTTTGCGGCACACTGAATATAGAACTATCATCTCCTGTTTTTTTCCTATTATGGAGAATGCTGGACTTTATTAATTAATTAATGAGTGATTAATTGGTCTTCCGTCGATATTAATATCAATTGATTTATTTATTTATCCATTGATCTGTTTATTGCCACATTTGATTATTTATTCTTCTGACACATTTTTTTATATACTATTTATTCGCACAGTGGTATATCAATTTTATCCACTATTTTATCAGTTTTTTATTCTCTGATATTTAAGCGCTGCTACAGTATTTTAACAGGTTTGGCTTAATATATATTTTTAATATATTTTTTAATACCTTTAACACCTGTTATTTTATTGTAATTTTACACAGAGTGGCACATCCAAAAATATTGAAACAGAAACTGAAAGGGAAAATCGCATTCAATAACACAACAAGCAATATGGCCTCTATGATTAAGCCCCACGTTGACGAAATGCATTAGAGAGAGTTCTTCTATGGGTGGTAACTGAGCTGAAGCCAATTCTTAGGCCCCTTTCACACTTGTGCGACTTGGGACTGCAAAGTTGCATGACAACTTAGTGAAGATTGGGTGTAACTAGTGCGCACAACCTCACTTTGTAACCAACTAAACTAGGAAGCTGCCAACATAAATGTGATCTCGCACAGTATAGGTATTGATATAAAAGGTATGTGGTGCTACCTTGTAAAATACTAAAAAAATATAAATCGCATGGAATAAGGGTAAAATCGCATAAAAGTCGCAAAAAAGTTGCATGAAAATTAATATGCCTGGTATGCATAAAACTTCATGTGCCAGTGAATACTTCAAATCTAATACATAAAATGTAAAAAAAAAATAATATCGCATGTGAATTGATGTGCAAAGAAATCCTCATGTGCAAATAAGTGCAAATATTTCCACAAAAATATGTGTAGAAAATCTGAAATGATAGAAATATCTAAGGGGGAAGGATTATTCCCCAACAGTATTCAAATATATAAATAGTGTGCAATTCCTCTCCAGCATAATGTGCCAAACAATAAATAATGAATATATATCAATGCAATAAATATATAATAACGGTAATGGATAAATATAAAGTGCAAGTGCCAAAAAATGCAAGTGCCAGAATAAAAATATAAAATTAATTAGTGACTTCCACTCCAAGTGACTCCAAAAAAGAAAAAAAAAAACACAACACAAATAACGTGAAGCAGGTCCACTATGATAGTCCTCAATAGTAAACCATCCAGGAACTGTCTATAAAATGGTGATATTCTGTGCATCCATCCAGTGAAATCTGTGTCATCCAGGGTGCTCCCCACTGTTTCCCCCAGCCTCTCACCTCCAGCAGCGGCCTCCACAGGCCTAGTAGTGCTGTATGTGTAATATCACTTTGGGCAGGTCGATCTCCCTGTATCCACTCCAACCAGGAACTGCAATACTCCCGATAACCAATTAATGATAACGAGGGTAATAAAGGAGAGAGGGGGGTCCAATGTGTAGTATAATTTTATTTAAACAAACATAATAACTTGCATTAAAAACTTGTCACAGACGATGAAGACAAAGGACGCTTCCGGTCTCGGCCGTGACCAGAAGCAAAACACTGACACCTGGTTCCTTCCCTCACGTGTATCGTCACGGAGCACGTGACTTTTTCAAAGGGTCCTTACACCTAGCGCTGACTCCATGCATGTACTTTGATGAACTCTTCCTCTTCTTTACATGTGCCATGGGAGACAGATTGCTGCTGAAGGAGTGCTGACAACACATCTCCAGCGCTGCAAGAGGCTATCTTACCCACCACATACGTACCCTTGGTACCCACTTGTATCTTTACACTGTATTAACTCTTGTACTGTTATCTTCATACCCCAATGTGTTTAGTGACCTGAGCTGTAGACTATATGTGCCAGTTACTTGTGTTATACCCCATTAGCAACTTCAGACCAGGCAAAGGCAAAAGTTTCAAAAGTAGTGCCTCACCAACATAAGACCTATCCTAACTATTGTCTCAATAGGGAACAACATAGGACCACAGCCAATAGAAAAAGAATCAAATCCATATATGGCACAAAATGGTATTCCACAACCACTGACTTTTATGTAAGCCAAAAACTGGTAAAGGACATGGGTCCAAAAATGTTTTAATTTAAGCCACACAGGCCAAGGGTTTAAACCTCGAAAATCAGCTTGCACTCTTTTTTTTAACTTTAGTCAGTGTCATCTCTGGGATGGGATATGGTCTATGAGCATCCACTTCCAGCACAATAGCAGATATTTTTTATCCAAAAATGTTGTGGTCTGATTGTTTAGAAGAGTTGGAGGCTAATGCCCCGTACACACGATCAGACTTTCCGCCAACAAAATCGTGGATTTTTGTTCGAAGGTTGTTGGCTCAAACTTGTCTTGCATACACACGGTCACATAAATGTTGGTCAACAATTACGAACGTGGGAACGCGGTGACGTACAACACATACGACGAGCCAAGAAAAAGCAAGTTCAATAGCCAGTGCCGCTCCTTCTGCTTGATTCAGAGCATGCGTGAACTTTTGTGCGACGGACTTGTGTACACACGAATGGAACTTTCTGACAACGAGATTTGTTGGCAGAAAATTTGAGAACCTGCTATCAAACATTTGTTGGCGGAAAGTCAGACAGCAAATGTTCGATGGAGCATACACACGGTCGGACTTTCCGACAACAAGCTCACATCCAACATTTCCAGTCGGAAAATCCGACCGTGTGTACGCAGCAGAGTTCCTTCCAAATGGCAGTTGTATGGTTCTCTTTAAATGAGGTGATGATCTTTCCTACATGGAATAAGCTGCATGGCTAGCAGAGCAAGTAGATGACATCTTCTGACGTACAGGTGAGGTGATGCTTAATCTTTATCCTTTTACGTTACTCTGCTAAACGGATTGAGATCAAATATCACCTCCCCTGTAATCTCTCATACAGCTGACAAAATTTAATTATATTGATTTCTCTAATGTGTGATGATAGATCTTTAGGCTGCTCTGGAAGTGACAGGTCAGATTCGCAACTTAGTGATTATATGAGAAATATGAGACAGTTTTGATATACCATCTACAAATATGAGGCAAGATTGTAAAATTAGTAGTACGAGGAACTATTTCTTTTTCTATAGGATATTTTTCATGTTGATCCCCCCATCAATCCTGGCGATTTGCTGAAACAGCTTAAGGCCATTCTGTAACATTCTGTAGGCTTTTTTTTCGGTCGTGTTCTTTGCACAATACATCAGCAAATCAATCCGTGAATATTGTCATATCCCACGAATTCTTGAATTTATGGACATTTTTATCACTTACATTATTGCTGTTATTATTTAAAGAGTAACTCCCACTTTTGTTGAGAAAAAACTTTCCCCCCTGGTTGATCTATGTACATTGCAAGGATTTTAACCACTTCCCGACCGGCGCACGACGATATACGTCGACAGAATGGCACGGACAGGCATAAGGGCGTATATATACGTCCCCTATAAGATGCCGCCGTGCCATCGGGCACCAATCGGGACCCCCGTGAGGCCGGTCGCGGGTCCCGCGGACTCGATCGCCACGGGGACACCCGCGATCGTCTCACGGGAAGGCTGAACCGGGAGATGTGGAAATAAAACAGCATCTCCCCGTTCTGCCTAGCAACTAGTGACGCCGATCTCTGCTCCCTGTGATTGGAGCAGAGATCAGCATTCACTAGCTGACAGCCACGCCCCCCCACAGTAAGAAACACACCTCTAGGCATACTTAACCCCTACACTGCCACCTAGTGGTTAACCCCTTCACTGCCAGTGTCATTTATACAGGAATCAATGCATTTAAATAGCATTGATTGCTGTATAAATGACAACGGTCCCAAAAATGTGTCAAAAATGTCCGATGTGTCCGCCATAATGTCGCAGTCACAATAAAAATCGCTGATCGCCGTCATTACTAGTAAAAAAAAAAATATTAATAAAAATGCTATAAAACTATCTCCTATCTTGTAAACGCTATAACTTCTGCGCAAAGCAATCAATAATCGCTTATTGCGATTTTTTTTACCAAAAATATGTAGAAGAATACGTATCGGCCTAAACTGAGGAAAAAATATGTTTTTTTATATATTTTTGGGGGATATTTATTATAGCAAAAAATAAAAAAGAATGCGTTTTTTTCAAAACTGTCTCTCTTTTTGGTTTATAGCGCAAAAAATAAAAACCGCAGGGGTGATCAAATACCACCAAAAGAAAGCTCTATTTGTGGGAAATAAAGGACGTCAATTTTGTTTGGGAGCCACGCCGCACATCCGCGCAATTGTCAGTTAAAGCGACGCAGTGCCGAAAGGACCAGGGGCCTGGTCCTTTGGCTGCAAATTGGTCCGGTCTGAAAGTGGTTAACAAACTTTGTTGCAGATTCCTACCTTTTGTTATTCTAAAGAAATCTCTGTGTGTTTGTCTGTGTCCATGTACACAGTGAATCTAATGTGAGTGTTTACATAATTATCAAGCAGCTGCTACACCTGCAGGGCTCTAATGAGAAAAATTACAGGATCTGCATCCCTTTAAATGTGATTTTCTATTGGGAGTAGCTCACCAAAAATGAAATTTTTGTTGCAGGGGATGCCTGAAATCTGACTTGTATCTTATTGCAGATTTCTGGGAAAATCAGTCACACAAGCAAGAAATGATGTTTCTGGGGCGGCGTTCTGTATACCATCTGTGTACAGAACACCTTCAGGTTGCCGTATTTAATTGGATTTTACAGAAAATTACAGAGCTGCAGATTGGAAAGGTCATTTTAAATAACATTTCAATTACAATGTGACTTTTGTCGCATTTGTATACACTATATTATAATTTTTTATATTTGCTTTTTTTTCCCCACGAAAGTGGAGTTACCTTTTAAAGATTAACTCCATGGAACATAAAAATTGCCCCTTGCAGTGGGGCTGCCCCCACCCTGCAAGGGTATAATGCTCTTATAGATTTAGGGCAGTCTTTATCATACCTTTTAACACTGGGGAACACTTGAAATAACTTTCTAGTCTTGATAATAATTACTATATCTACAATTCTCTGAACATTGGCATGATGACCAGTGGAAAGAATTCCTTCTTTACAGATAGCCAACAAAGATCATTAGGCCCCATGTACACGGGACATTTTTACAAAATCTCTTGTGAACATTTTTATTTATTTTTTAACAAGAAGTCTCCTGAACGATTTAACTTGACAGATAGTAACCCACATTTAAAACGTCCGTGTTTACATGCCACTCTTAGTGGCATTTTGCTGCGTTTGCGTTTAGAAGCGTTAAAAAAAAGTAATTAAAAAAATATATTTTGTTTTTTAAATGGGCAAAAATGAAAAACGCCTATAAAGGAAACGCGGGTTACCGCGTTTAGACGCATTTGGCGTCTGAAACGTAGGAAACTTCGGCATCTGAACCCATTTTTTTGCTTTTTAACCTCACTGGCGGTAATCCTGAGTCTGTCTCGGGGCAGGAACTTCATTACCAAAAGCGGTAACCCCGAGCCAGACTCGGGCTTGCGTTGCAGGATACAGGGGGGGGGGGGGGGTTACTTACCTTATCCCCTGGATCCTGCGATGTCTGCCTCTGAACATCCGTTTAGCAGCATCCCGTGTACATGGGGCCTTAGTGTCACTTACTGTATATACAAAAGGCAGAAATTGCTCAAGGAACCCCTAGCAACCTCTGGAGGAACCCTGGTAGAGGTCTAGTGCAGTTTTTCTCAACTCCAGTCCTCAAGGCGCCCCAACAGGTCATGTTTTCAGGATTTCCCTCAGATTACCCTCATTAATTACTAAGGCAGTGAAATGGATAAAATCACCTCTGCAAAATAATGAGAATCCTGAAAACATGACCTGCTGGGGCGCCTTGAAGACTGGAGTTGAGAAACACTGGTCTAGTGTATCGGGAAAAAAACACTTTTACTTACCTGATCCTCCACTCTTGTAGACGTCCTCAGCACTGCTAGACTGGTCCCTGCTGCCTTTTCTCCCCTTCACTCTGGCAGTTGCAGGTCCTCTAACAAAGGCATAACTAGAACCTTCAGAGCCCCAGTGCAAGAAAATATAAAGGGCCCCACTGACCCCCATGGCCCTTTCCATTGGTCCCAGGGCCCTTTCCTCCAGGGCCCCTACCACTGATCCTTTGCTCCTTTATAAGCCCTTGTTCACACTGCTGCGACTTATCATGTGCAACACTAGACATATGCGGTTTGTTTTGTTTCCGAATAAATATTTGGGTGAATTTTCCATTATTCTGATATATCCGAATACCTGAATTACAATATCAACAAAGTTTATCGAATGCTCCAAATAACGAAACAAAGTTTGTCAGAATTTCCGAAATTCTAATTTAATTTTACATTGAATTCCATTCAAATTCGAAATGTAAACATATTTCTGAAATCAAAGACAGTGGGGTTGATTTACTAAACGCAAATCCACTTTGCACTGCAAGTGCACTTGTAGTGCCAGGTGGATTTGCCTTTAGTAAATAAACCCCTGTGTGTGTTATTTCGAAATAATGCTGTTTTTGTTAAGTCAAAGGTGATTAAGGCGAGTTCACACTATAGCACGGAGCGGCTCACAGAAGGGGGTCCGGTGCGTCTGCATTCACCAATTCAGGTTCGATTTCAGCCTGAATTTTTGGCTGAATTCAGCCCTGAAACAGACCAAAAGACGCACAGGACCCCTGTGCAATTCGCACCGGAGCCGCTCTGAAGATGTGTGAACCGGCTCCATAGAGAACCAGTCACAATCTCCAACTATGCAAATTGGATTCAGGGAAAGCCGCATCCAATTCGCAAAAGTGTGAACCCGGCCTTAACGAGTCATGGTAATCATTTGATAAAGATTTTTCTTTTCTTTGTTCACTTTGCCGCATTCGAATCGAAAAAAATCAAAAATTTTTCATTCGACCGATTCTAAATTTATCAATTTAAACATTTAGAATCGAAAAAAATCTATAAATTTGAAGAAAGTTCGAAAAAAGACATACAGCGAATTCTGAATACGATTTGAAAGAATCAACCAAATTTAACAAAACGAAATACCGTATTTATCGGCGTATAACACGCACTTTTTCCCCCTAATTGGGGGAAAGTCGTGGGTGCGTGTTATACGCCGATACCCCCAAAAAAAAAAAAAAAAAATGTCAAAAATGGCAAGCGCCACCGAAAAAATAGTGAGCACTGCCGAAAAAGACCGAATTGCGGCCGAAAAAAACCGAAGCTGCGCCGGAATAGACCGAGCAGACTGTTCGGCTCTGCTCGGAGTCCCGCCTCCCTGCGCTCGCTCCGGAAACAGCAGGGAGGCGGGACCGCGATCGGAGCTGAACAGGCGGCTCGGCCTTTTCCGGGGCCGCTTCGGTCTTTTTCGGCCGCGCTCGGTCTTTTTCGGTGGCGCGCGCGACAGAGAGTCTCGGCGGCGGGAAATTTAAACCCGGACCGGACTTCAAATGTCGCTGGGCATGGCTGCAATGACGCTGGCAAGGTACAATGTCGCTGGGCATGGCTGCAATGACGCTGGCAAGGTACAATGTCGCTGGGCATGGCTGCAATGACCCTGGGCAAGGCTGCAATGATGCTGGGCAAGGCTGCAATGACGCTGGGCATGGCTGCAATGACCCTGGCAAGGCTGCAATGATGCTGGGCAAGGCTGCAATGACGCTGGGCATGGCTGCAATGACCCTGGGCAAGGCTGCAATGATGCTGGGCAAGGCTGCAATGATGCTGGGCATGGCTGCAATGACGCTGGGCATGGCTGCAATGACGCTGGGCATGGCTGCAATGACGCTGGGCATGGCTGCAATGACGCTGGGCATGGCTGCAATGACGCTGGGCAAGCTGCAATGATGCTGGGCAAGGCTGCAATGACGCTGGGCATCGCTGCAATGACGCTGGGCAAGGCTGCAATGACGCTGGGCATGGCTGCAATGACGCTGGGCAAGCTGCAATGATGCTGGGCAAGGCTGCAATGACGCTGGGCATCGCTGCAATGACGCTGGGCAAGGCTGCAATGACGCTGGGCAAGCTGCAAATGACGCTTAAATGTAAGTTTTTTTTTTTTTTTCCCCTAAACTTCCCTCCTAAAACTTTTTTTCCTTAAAATGCCCTCCTAAACTTGGGGTGCGTGTTATACGCCGGTGCGTGTTATACGCCGATAAATACGGTAACTAGATTAAGGAATATAAACAAAACAAATTTTTTCGTCCTGCACATGTCTATGGAACACACAAAATTGTATGACAAGTCAAAGCACATTTATTTCAATGGGTGCCGTCTTATTCAATGCCACTCAAAGTCACAACGACAAAAGATTCCTCCACTACTTTTCTGCAACTTTGGTGCAATTTGAGTGCCATAGACTGCAATGTTAAATCACAAAAGTTGCAAGGAAATTGCAAGGAAATTGCATGACTTTGGGGTTGCAGCAGTGTGGACCTAGCCTTATGGTTCTATGATGGGACCCTATGACATGTTCTACAGCGGGCCCCCTTCCTGCTATCTTGCCCCCCCACAACGGTGGCAGAACACTCTTTGTGACAGTGGTAGTCCTGCCACTGTCCTCTAACATTATCAAGTTTAACTGCTTGTGGACCAGCTGCCGCAGTTTTACTGTGGCAGGTTGGCTCCGCTGCGCAAAATCACGTTATATTGCGTGATCTCGCGGGGGGCTTGGCTAGCCCGCTGCAAGCTCCTTGAGTCCGACCACGGACTCGACGGGGATACCCGCAATCATCTCACGGAGAGGAAGAACGGGGAAATGCAAGCATTTTTTTTGCAATAAACAAGCATTTTCCCATTCTGCCTAGTGACAGGACACTGATCACAGCTCCCTGTAATCGGGAGCGTTGAGCAGTGATGTGTCACACGTAGCCCCTCCCCCATCACTCCCCAGGACACACTTAACCCTACAGCGCCACCTAGTGTTAACCCCTTTACTGCCAGTCACATTTACACATTATTCAATGCATTTTTAATCGCACTGATCGCTGTATAAATGCCAATGGTCCCAAAAATGTGTCACAATTGTCCGATATGTCCGCCATAATGTCGCAGTCAGGATAAAAATCGCAGATCGCCGCCATTACTAGTATAAAAAAAATTATTAATAAAAATGGCATAAAACTATCCCCTATTTTGTAGACGCTATAACTTTTGCGCAAACCAATCAATAAACGCTTATTGCGATTTTTTTTACCAAAAATACGTAGAAGAATACTTATCGACCTAAACTGAGGAAAAAAAAATTTTTTTATATATTTTTTGGGGATATTTATTATAGCAAAAAGTAAAAAATATTGCATTTTTTTCAAAATTGTCGCTCTTTTTTTGTTTATTGCGCAAAAAAGAAAAACCGCAGAGGTGATCAAATACCACCAAAAGAAAGCTCTATTTGTGGGAAAAAAAGGATGTAAATTTTGTTTGGGAGCCACTTTGCACGACCGCGCAATTGTCAGTTAAAGCGGCGCAGTGCCGAATCGCAAAAAGTGCTCTGGTCTTTGGCTGCCAAATCCTCCGGGGCTGAAGTGGATAATGCAGGTAGAGTTGCCACCTCATCCCTGTAAAGCCAAACACCTTTGAATTACACAGGCACCAAGTGAGTTTAATTACCACCTTAATCAGCCACAGAACCTGTGTAATTAATATGTGTTCAGGTTTAAAGGGATGAGGTGGCAACCATAAAGGCAGGCCACCCGGCAGGAGGGAGGGGCCAGGATTGCTGGTGTGGGACCCGAGAAGAGGAGGATCAGGGCTGCTCTGTACAGAACCACTGCACAGAGCAGGTAAGTATAACATGTTTCTTGTTTTAATGTCCATGTGGGCACTTGCTGAAGAGGAGGAGTCTGGAGTGCTGGAGGGGGACCCCAGAAGAGGATCGGGGCTCCTCTGTGCAAAACCATTGCAAAGAGCAGGTAAGTATGTTTGTTATTTTAATTTTGTTTTTTAAAAGAAGCTTTAATGCCATTTTAACTGAGGATTCCAAGATAAAAAAGAAGCTGCATACTCTGTAAGGGATTAAATCAGCTGCTGACAATTCTTAAAGTGTTACTAAACCCACAACAGTAAAATCAGTCTGTATATGCAGCATAGCATGCTTGCTATACTCACTGTGGAATTTAAGGGGTTAATACTCTGCATTTTGTAAAAAAGGCTGTTTGATCCTGTATGCACAGATCCTCCCCTCCTGCACTGTCTATCTGGGGAAGGCCAGCTAACACAGGCAGAGTAGCCGACCTGCACATGCTCAGTTGTGTCTTTTATGCTGGAGAGAACAGTTACTTATTCTCAGAGATAGCCAGGTCACATGATATTGGCATCACACATGTGGGCCTGTATACAGGCTGCAGTGAAAATCTCCTCATTCCTGAACTCTCAGCAGTTATCATTTGCATTATCTTTGCAGTTTATCATGTAACCGTGGTATACAGATCATACAAAAAGGCATATAGTGGCAATATTTTAATGTAAAAAAAAGATTTATAAGCTGTGGGCGCTGTGGGGGGATAGACTAGTTTCATATTACTGGGTTTAGTAACACTTTAAAAACTAAGGGTTTAATATTAAAGTTGAAGTCCACCTTAACACTAAAATCGCTACATCTACAGACATCCACAATCTAACACTAACCTATCAAACCCTGTAAAGAAGAAATCGGTATACATAGCTTTTCTGAATCCGCTCCAGTCCGATCCCATGCTGAGCTGTCAGCGGCGGCTTCGCTGTGTAGGTGGGCGCAGAGGACACAGCCGACAACGGAAGCCCCATAGAAACTCTATGGGTGACGTCACTTCCCATTCATTTTAAAGCCGTAGTCAGCTGTGTCCTCTGCAGAGCTTCCGCCGATGGAGACCGTACCGGATTGGCTTCCAAAAAAAGTATGTATACTGATTTCTTCTTTACAGGGGGCCAGATAGGTTAGTGTTAGATCGTGGATGTCTGCAGATGTAGCTATTTTAGTGTTAAGCCTCGTACACACGATCGGATTTTCTGCAGACAAAACATCAGACTTTTGTCTGAAGGGCGTCGGCCAGGACCTTGTCTTGCATACAAACGGCACACAATTGTCGGCCAACAAACACGAACGTAGTGATGTACTACGTGGCTTTTCAGCTCTTTAGCGCCACCCTTTGGGCACCTTCTGCTAATGTTGTGTTTGGCGAGCTTTGATTCCGAGCATGCGTGTTTGTACTTTGGACTTTTGTCTGACGGACTTGTGTACACACGATCGGAAAATCCGACAACAGACATTTGTCCGCGGAAGATTTTAAAGCCTGCCAGCCAACATTTGTCCGCGGAAGATTTTAAAGCCTGCCAGCCAACATTTGTCCGCGGAAGATTTTAAAGCCTGCCAGCCAACATTTGTCCGCGGAAGATTTTAAAGCCTGCCAGCCAACATTTGTCCGCGGAAGATTTTAAAGCCTGCCAGCCAACATTTGTCTGCGGAAAATCCGCCAACAATTGTCCGATGGAGCGTACAAACAGTAGGATTTTCCACCAACAGTCTGTCATCACATATTTCCTGTCGGAAGATCCGATCGTGTGTACGAGGCTTTAGGCTGGACTTTAATTTACGTAGTGTGACGAGGGAATACAAGTACCTGCAGAATATTCCAGCTTTGGGTTCCCCGTCTGTGAATTTCCATGTGACCCCCTGAGCTGGACAGCGGTTATGTTGCAGTGTATCAGTAGTCCTGATTTTATCACATGAACCTGCCTCTCTACACTGATGAAAAGCAATCGATTTCCTTTTTATCTTTGGGTGGGCTTGTTAGAGCAGATTTCTAGAGCTGCCAGTGTTGCTATTAGCAGGTCAGTAGTAGTGAAGATTTCATATCATTCATCACATTATACAGGACACTGAGCATAGATCATCAAAAGGAAAAAGGAAAACAGCTGTAGGCTTTGTCAGTGTTCTAACTAAACTCAACATATTGGCTTTATTTATCAAAGTGCCTGATGGAAGAAATGTCACAATGTGTCCCCCTGCAGCAGCCAATCATATTCTCTATATTGCAGATTAGAAAATGAATGCAAAAAGGGATTTGTTCAGGGATGCCAACCTCCCGCAGCATTTTTTACTGACAAACCATGGGAAATTTACTGGCGGAGTAACATTTTTTACTGGCAACCTGAGAAATTACAAAACTCCTATTGAAAATTAAAACAGTGAATATTTGAACAGTATAAACATGATATGGAAAACAATGACAATATCTATGTAGCGGTCACACTTTCACAAGTGTGCGCTATATGTGGAAATTAGACATGTGCACAACAAAAAAATTTGTTTATTTTCGTTTAGTTTTTTTTCGTTTCCTTTGATTCGTAACGATTCGTAAATTCGGAAGTCGTCGGTGTTCGTATTCGTAACGATTCCTACATTCGTAAGTCGTCGGTGTTCGTATTCATAACGATTCGTACATTCGTAAGAGTTATTTTTTCGTTGATTCGTTTTTTCGTTAGTTTAATTTTCGTTTATTCGTTTATTCGAAATTCGGACGCATTCGTATTTATTCGTACATTCGTAACTGTAGCGATACCCCCAGTTAAGAGGGCCGCAAGTTTGTTTTGGGTCCCTGAGTACAGCTCCACCAACCCCCGGCAATTTGCTCTACCCGCTCTGGCACAGTTAGTAAAGGGGTATGTATCTATGCACATATAAATATCACTTATACTCTAAGTGTAATGGACTCAAACTCACAAGCAGACTGCTGAGATAAGAATAACTGGCTTTACTTTGACAGTATGAAAAGAAATAGTAACATGCATCAAACATTTGACTTACAACACATTAGCAGGTCCCTGCAATATGCACTTTAACATGTACACATATATGACTCAAAATAGCAATGGGGAACGGAGCGCCACGTGTGCGACCGTCTACTATGCACCTCTGAGGTGCAACAAATCTAACTGCGACTATCTAATGGATCAGGCCTGATCCCTAGCAATAGAGCTCAGTCCTTGAATAAGTACAGTATTCTTCACCGGCAAGAGAACTGTAGAGGTGGTGCACATGTAGCTTTAAATGGTGTGTTTGTAATCCACAGAAAGAAACATCTGCTGCTCTGAGGTAATTGTGCCTTGGCAGTTCAATAGGCATGGAAGTGAATGTGACAATGTATGATGAGCCTTTCAGCTCGCTCACCACTCCTGGGGTACCGTCCTCAGCTCCGGGACCTCCAATGGCGGCGTCCGGCCTCCTCCGTCACAGCCCCTGCGCTCCGGTCCTCTCTCCGACCGACCGACTGTAGGGAAAAGTCTCCGCTCCGCTGCTGCTGACACTGAGGGGTGAGAGTCTCTCTCCTCCTGCTGCAAGGCCCAGGCTTCAGGCCTTCAGCAGTCCCGGTCCGCACAGGTGTCTCCTCACTTGCAAGTCTCTGCGTCACCAGCCCAGTCAGAACAGGAAGAGGCGGTCTCTCCTCTTCCCTTTTATCACCTCCCCCAGAAGCCTCTCGGGCGGAAACAAACAGCCTCCCGGGAGCCTGGGGAATTATGGGGAATGTAGTCTTCTCCCCTAAAAGGGGAACGACCCCGCTACACACTCCCCCCACTTTGAATCTTTGGTCCCCAAAGACATTGTTCAATCTACAAGCTTTCTTTGAGACAACACGTTCACATAATTCAGACAGAGGAGCTTCCCACCAATTAGCATAAGATGGGGAGCTGTCCTGTCTACAGGTCACTTCAGTGTGGGCGACCTGTTTAACTGTGCCAGAGAGTGAGCTGGGGTTGCCCTCCACCAAATGAACAGTGGATGGGTCAGGGCGTTCAGCACTTCTCCTTGCTGTGGTAACAGAGTCCTCTGAACTTTTTCCCATTTGGGGGTAAGTCAACTTCTTGGGAGGCTTCACCACTCTGCGAGAACTCTGTTCTCTTGGGACTTCTTCAGGAACACATTCTGGCAACATCTCTGGTTCTGGAACATCTACTTCTTCTTCTGAGTAGAGACCAGGGATATCTTCCCAGCACTCAGGCACAACACTGAATGGAACAAACTCTGTAGCTTCTGGGTTCAATGTTCTGTCTTCCACATCTTCAGTAAGTGGAAGATCTATGGCGGAATTTCCTGGAGTTGAGGAAGGCCATAGCCATTCAAGTTCTCCTCTTTCTTCTTCTGCTGTCAGGGGGTACTGTCCACCCCTAGCTTGGGATGTTTGAGACCGAGTGTTAGGCCTGGGGGTATCCAGAATGGAAACAGATTCAGGTAAGTCTCTCGCTGGAGGTATTCTGACTGCTTCAGTAAGTGGGAGCAAATGATTCCTATGCCAGGTGTTCAAAGGCCCCACTCTTCCTTCTGGCTTCAACTTGTAGACAGGCAATCCAGGTAGCTTTCTACAAATGATATATGGCTCTGATCTCCATCTATCAGCAATCTTGTGTTTTCCAGGGATCCCTAGATTGCGTAACAGTACACGGTCCCAAGGCTGTAGGTCCTGTACTCTAACCTTCAAGTCAAAGTTCCTTTTATTTCGGGCCCCCCTCTGGTCAGAGGCCGCCTGAGCCTTCTCGTAAGCTATCTTCAAACTGTGCCTCAATCTGTCCACATATCCTTTGTGGGAGGCCTCAGAGGCATGGTCTAAGGAAATGCCAAAGGCCAAATCCACTGGCAATCTTGCTTCTCTCCCAAACATAAGTCGGTAAGGAGAAAAACCTGTCACATCACTTGTGGTGCAGTTGTAGGCATGCACTAGAGCTGAAATGTGTTGACTCCAATGTTGCTTCTTCTCTGTTTCTAAAGTTCCCAACATGTTCAATAGGGTCCTGTTGAACCTTTCAGACTGGGCATCACCTTGAGGGTGATATGGTGTGGTCCTAGTCTTCTCTACCCCCAGAGAATCTAGTAGCTTCCTGATCAGGCGACTCTCAAAGTCCCTTCCTTGGTCTGAATGGATTCTCTGTGGTAGTCCATAATGAACAAAGTATTTCTCCAGAAGTACCTTAGCCACTGTAGAGGCCTTCTGGTCCTTGGTTGGGAAAGCCTGAGCATAACGGGTGAAATGGTCGGTTACCACCAGAACATTTCCCAATCCACTCAAATCGGGTTCGAGGCAGAGAAAATCAATGCATACCAGATCCATTGGGCCTTGACTCTGTAGATGGCCCATTGGGGCAGCTTGATGGGGTAAAGTCTTTCTCTGAATGCATCTTGCACAGGAATGGCAATACTCCTCCACTTCGGCCCTCATGCAGGGCCAATAAAACCGGTCTCTGATAAGTTGGAAGGTTCTCTCTGCTCCTAAGTGACCATGCTGGTCATGTAAGGCAATCAGCACAGTCTCTCGATGCTTTTCGGGGAGAAACAACTGCCACTTATCTTCTGAGCTATCAGAGGGGCCCCTTCGGTAGACCACTCCCTGATGCACCTGTAACTTGTCCAACTCTCTCCTTAGTAGGCGAGCTTCTTTGGAAGGGTGAAGTCGGAGTCCCTCTTGACTCTTGTTTTCCAAGGCTTCCAAGACCAATCTCCCCATGGGGTCTTCCAATTGGTCACACCTTAACTCTTTCTTGGACAGCTTCGGTAGGCACTCTTCTTCTAGTTGAGTTACCCCACAGTAACACTTTGGGACTCCCACTGTGGTAACTCCTATCTCTTCCGCTCTAGATCCTCCTCTGTCTTGGAGTTCAGCCCCCTGACAAAGGGCTCGCACTCCTTCTGGTGCCACTTGGGTCCAGTCTTCCCAATCATCGACCATGACATGAGATCTTCGGGACAGGGCATCTGCATCTCTATTTCCAGCCCCTGGCCTGTACTTGAGGCTGAAATTGAATCCAGACAACGCCGCCAACCATCTGTGTCCAGTTGCATCCAGCTTGGCGGTGGTGAATAGGTAGGTCAAGGGGTTGTTATCTGTTTTTACAGTAAACTCGGCCCCATACAGATAGTCCTTCAACTTGTCAACTACTGCCCATTTGAGGGCTAAGAACTCCAACTTGTGGGTGGGGTAGTTCTTCTCGGAGGGGGTCAGGCTCCGGCTCACATAGGCCACTGGTCGTAGCTGGTCTTCATACTCCTGGTAGAGTACTCCACCTAGGCCCTCATGGCTGGCATCAACATGTAGCTCATATGGTCTAGTGGGGTCAGTGTAGGCCAAAACTGGGGCTGTGGTGAGACTTCTCTTCAAGGTTCTGAAAGCCTCTTCACACCTTGAGTTCCATTGGTCTTGGACCGACTCACCGGGCCTCCTAGGCCCCAACCCATCTTCCTCTCCTTCTGTCTTGAGCAGCTCGTTTAGGGGCTTTGCAATGCGGGCAAACCCATCCACAAACCTGCGGTAGTAGGAGCAGAACCCCAAGAAAGACCGAAGTTCTGTAACTGTTGTGGGCCTTGGCCACGAAGTAACTGCCTCCAACTTCTCAGGGTCTGTAGCCACTCCTTTTTCAGACACTATGTGTCCCAGATAGTTCACAGAAGACTGATAGAACCGACACTTCTCGGGGGAAAGTTTGAGTCCCTCTTCACTGAGCCTCTTCAGTACTTTCTCCAATCTGGCTTCATGTTCTTCCAAAGTCTTTCCAAAGACAATGACATCGTCCAGGTACACAAGGACTTCTATGAGGTTCATGTCTCCAACTGTCCTTTCCATAAGGCGTTGAAATGTAGCAGGAGCTCCAGATAGGCCCTGAGGCATCCTGTTGAACTCAAAGAACCCTACTGGGGTTATGAAGGCAGTCTTTTCTCTATCTTCTGGATGCATGGGGATTTGGTAATACCCACTCTTGAGGTCCATCACACTGAACCACTTAGCTCCAGATAAACTCTGTAAGGCATCCTCTATCCTTGGCGTGGTGTACTGATCAGGAATGGTCCTCCTGTTGAGAGTTCTGTAGTCAATGCAGAGCCTCAATGACCCATTCTTCTTCCTGACCACCACTATTGGGGAGGCATAGGGGCTTCTGGACTCCCTAATCACTCCCGTCTTCTTCAGTTCCGCAAGCTGCTCCCTCAGATCCTCCAGATCTGCTAGCGGGACTCGCCTGACTCTCTCTCTGAATGGCTTGTCCTCTTGCATGCGGATTCGATGGGTGGCACTCCTCGCACACCCCACATCAAACTCATCTTTAGAGAAAATCTTCTCCCATCTGGTCAGCTGGGCCTTGGCTCTCTCTTTCCAAGCTCCAGGTAGGTTTGGGTTTTCCATGGAGAGTTTCTTCCAAACATCTTCTCCTTTACCCGTTCCCTTCACTTCTGACCAGCCAACTGGGACAGCAGGACTCACCTGTCCCAGAAGCATCCTGGCAGGGATCTCCACGGGCCGCTCCGTGGGGTTCCTCACTCTTCCTCTAGCCTTCTTCAGGTCCTTCAATGAGATCACTTCTGGTATCACCTCCAGACCTGAGTGACCCTCCATTGGGTCGGGTTCCAACATTACAAAGGGGCCAGGCTGCTCCCAATTAAGTTTCACCGTGGCTCTCATGCAGGTCACTTCTCCAGGCTGTAACACCGCTCCTTCTTTTCCAAGCCTCCATACCCTTCCTATCCCCTCACCTGGGGTCTTCTGCTCTAGGACCAACCGCTGGTAGGCCGCCTTCAGCATGGGATGGATCTTGGGAGCTGAAAGATTCTCTTTCTTCACCAGGGGGGTCAGAAGCCTTCTGACTAGGTCCGTGTTTGTCCCTATAATCAGGGAAGTCTTGCTGGTTCCAGGTGGACGAGGGCACACCACTGCTAGGGTGTCGAACACTTCAGTCTTCCCAGCTACGGATGGGTCAAAGGTCAATCGTATGGGTAAGTATCCATCATAGGGGAAACTCTGAGTTCCCAGTCCCCTTATCTCCAACTCCTCTATCTTCTGTATGGGCAAATGGCGCAGGTGTCTATCATAAAAGTCTCTGTATAATAGGGTCACCTGTGCTCCAGTGTCCAAGAGAGCCTTCTTGTATATCCCCTCCACTTGGATGGGTACAGTAGTAGATGGGCCAACCAGCTCTTCTGGATAGGGCCGAGTTGATGCTGTCTTCTTCTTTGGACTCTTTTCTTTACCAGCACTGGATTTGCGCTTGATCCTTTCTTGAGCCTGGTATGCATTCATTTTCTCCCTCTTAGTGGGAGTGTGGACCCGCTGAGGGACATTGTTATCTCTCATTTTTAAGGGTTCTTGTTTAGGAGTACTGTATTTCTTCGGAGGGGTCTTGCCCTCTTTCTCTGGTGTGTACCTTGGTTGGGGAACCCTGGGTTCCTTTTGAGGGGTCTGATCTCCTCGCTTTCTCTTCCCGTTCTTGGAGCTCACTGAAGGTGATGGGCACCCGGTTGACTCCTTCACCGGGGCCCTTTGGCGTTTCCCGCCGGCTGGCGGCTATCTGTTTTCTTCCTCATGGGACTGGAACATACAGCTGCAATATGGCCCACTCCGCCACAATTAAAACAGATCATCTCCCCGTAGTCAGGTGGGGATGCTGGTGCTGAAACAGTTGGAAACAATTCCCTCCTGCTTGCTTCTTTCTTGGGACTGGGCGTCTCTTTCGCCACCAGAGATGTCAGTATCTCCATCATCTGGGACATCTGCAACTTCAGGGCATCTACTTCTGTCTCTCTTTCAGGGGTTAAGGCCGACCTGACCGTGGCCACTGGAAGTTTTGTAGACCCCATCACTTGCTTCTCCCGTTTCTCTTCCAACATGGCCTCTTCTTCTCTGACCATTCGAATGAGATCGGGGTAGTCCAGGCTCTTCCCATCCTGCCGGGTACGTAGTATTAGTGCGACAGGGTCTAGGGGTTGGGCTCCCCTCATCACCTGCTGGGCACGGGCTTCATCTACCTTCCCCGGATCTATCCCCTTCTTCAGGATAAGCCTATGCAGGATCTTGTCTATACGTCCCATATACTCCGACAACTTCTCCCCTGTCTTCTGGTAACAGTGTTCCAGTTGATAGGTAAGTTCTGTGACTTTTTCTGTCCCACCAAACACACTTTCCAGGATGTCTAGGTATTCCTGGGCAGTGCAATCCTTCTTACTCGTCTTCAGATTGCGTATGGCCTCTAAGGCAGGCCCCTTTAGGCTCTCAACAATCCTTTGCTTCTTTCTACTTTCTGGGACCTCCCATTCTTCTAAGGCCTGCGTGGCACCATCTAACCATTCTTCAAATCCCTCTTCCCCCGAGGGTACAGGTTTTCTTCCAGAGAACATCCGGAGTTTCCTGTATCCCGACATCGGGTAGTCCCCGGGGTCTCTTCTGCACTGAGTCACTATCTCCCCTAGGACAGCGCACAGTTCTGCACTAAGAGTGGTCTGTGCGGGTGCGGGACTTTCCGCGCCCTTCTGCTCTTCCTTCTTTGGGGATAGCATAGTTTTCATAGGAGAACAGTCTCCCTTGCGCGGCAGCGCATGCAGCAATTGATAGGACTGACCGTCCAGTGCTCGTATGCTTTGGCTCCTGAACTGCTCTGGGGTCTCTTCCTGCCATTCTGCTAGGGCGTATGTATACCCGGCATCATTTCTCATGTCCATTATCCATGACTTGTGGCCTGGGGATAATGACATTATGAGCTGCTTGACTGCCTCTTTCTGCCATATCCCTGGCAGTTCAATGACTGCTGCTGCGGCTGGATCAGTGCCCCAGAGTGTGTACCACCGTCCCACTTCTATCGGGTCCATGCCGGTACCTTCTGGCGGCTTTTCCCGCTGACTCAGGATCCCGGATTACGAGCCCCCACGTGTAGCCATACCCCCAGTTAAGAGGGCCGCAAGTTTGTTTTTGGTCCCTGAGTACAGCTCCACCAACCCCCGGCAATTTGCTCTACCCGCTCTGGCACAGTTAGTAAAGGGGTATGTATCTATGCACATATAAATATCACTTATACTCTAAGTGTAATGGACTCAAACTCACAAGCAGACTGCTGAGATAAGAATAACTGGCTTTACTTTGACAGTATGAAAAGAAATAGTAACATGCATCAAACATTTGACTTACAACACATTAGCAGGTCCCTGCCACGTATGCGACCGTCTACAATGCACCTCTGAGGTGCAACAAATCTAACTGCGACTATCTAATGGATCAGGCCTGATCCCTAGCAATAGAGCTCAGTCCTTGAATAAGTACAGTATTCTTCACCGGCAAGAGAACTGTAGAGGTGGTGCACATGTAGCTTTAAATGGTGTGTTTGTAATCCACAGAAAGAAACATCTGCTGCTCTGAGGTAATTGTGCCTTGGCAGTTCAATAGGCATGGAAGTGAATGTGACAATGTATGATAAGCCTTTCAGCTCGCTCACCACTCCTGGGGTACCGTCCTCAGCTCCGGGACCTCCAATGGCGGCGTCCGGCCTCCTCCGTCACAGCCCCTGCGCTCCGGTCCTCTCTCCGACCGACCGACTGTAGGGAAAAGTCTCCGCTCCGCTTCTGCTGACACTGAGGGGTGAGAGTCTCTCTCCTCCTGCTGCAAGGCCCAGGCTTCAGGCCTTCAGCAGTCCCGGTCCGCACAGGTGTCTCCTCACTTGCAAGTCTCTGCGTCACCAGCCCAGTCAGAACAGGAAGAGGCGGTCTCTCCTCTTCCCTTTTATCACCTCCCCCAGAAGCCTCTCAAACGGAAACAAACAGCCTCCCGGGAGCCTGGGGAATTATGGGGAATGTAGTCTTCTCCCCTAAAAGGGGAACGACCCCGCTACATAACATTCGTAACATTCGTAGATTCGTAATCGGAGCATAATTCATAATTTTATGTAATGTGTATGCTATTATTACATTTGAAGAGACACGGAAAATTACGAACCGAAAAAAAAAGTTACGAATGTACGAATTTTTTCGTTCAATCCATTCGAAGCACGTTAAGCAACGCCATTGTAAGAGACACGAAAAATTACGAATCAAAAAAAAAAAGTAACGAATGTACGAATTTTTTTGTTCAATCCATTCGAAGCACGTTAAGCAACGCCATTGTAAGAGACACGAAAAATTACGAATCAAAAAAAAAAAAAAAGGAACGAATGTACGAATTTTTTCGTTCAATCTATTCGAAGCACGTTAAGCAGCGCCATTGTAAGGGAAACAGAAAATTACCAATTCAACAAAAAAAAAGTTACGAATGTACAAATTTTTTCATTCATTTTCGTTGTTCCTGTTTTCGTTTTTCGGATTTTCTTCATTTGTACATTCGTTGTTTCTAATTTGTTTTTTTCGGGTTTTCGTTGTTTTTTTCGGATTCGTTCGATTGGAACGATTCGTTAATCGGATTCGTTCGATTCGAACGATTTGTTATTCGTTAAAAAAAAATTCGAATCATTCGTTCATTCGTACGAAAACGAACGAACTAAAATAACGAAAAAAAACTAAACGAATTGCACATCTCTAGTGGAAATTTAGTTTTTCCCTCAGAACAGTAATGGGGTCCTGAGGATTAATTGTGCAGGTTAACTTTGGCATCAGTTTGGCTGGACTAGGGTTCTGCCTGGTCACGGGTACAGTGAGGTACACATGACAGGCCTAGAACCAGGCCTGGTTGGACGTCTTAGATATCAGTCTTCCCCGGAGCCAATCAGTGGGTGCGTCTGGCCCCACTGTGTAGTCTGGGGAGGGGTACTTAAGGTGCTGAAGTCACGTGTTCGGGGTTCGGCCGCAGTCTTGCTTCCTGGTTCTGGGCCGGGGTAGCCCAGCGAGGGGGCCCGTCCTAGGAGCACTTGCCGTCCCGCAAACATGGTCAGTTTGACCAGCCCCATAGACCCACATGGTCTGGAGTGGGGATCCGTCTGTTCCCGAGTCTCGGAGCCGGTTAGCTTGAGGCCCAGTAACTGAAGGAGGATTCAAGGCGTCTCGGTGTGCTCTCATTATTGGAGGGACACCAAAGCTCGTATAGGTGACTGGGGGAGGACTCTTCAGAGGAGGGCCAACAAGCTGGCATCTCAAGAGGAGCCTGGTTGCTGAGTTGTATGGACACTAAAGAATCCACACTTCCATAGTGCCGCCAAGGAGACAGAGAAAATTCCAGGTACTGTGAGAAAGGTTCCTAGTCACCTTCAGTTGCAAGTTCATTTTGTGTCAGAGACTTTTACCAACTTTCCGGATCACATTGTCAGCTGCCATACCTCTGGCTAGAGATTTGTCTGGCATTGAAGCACCCAGCTGCGAGTGGCTACTCTCTGGGTTTGATTAAAGACATTTGTGGATGTCAGCAGTTCAAGGTGCCTGAGTTTTATCACCCGTGCCCTCTATTCCCATCAGAGACTGTGTTATATTGGATGTTACCACTTCAAAAGGACTTTTATTGTGTCAGCATCCAAAGTTGTTGGGTACAAACCCTGGGAACCCCTGGACATTCATCAACAAGCCAAGCGGAGGTAACTGATAAGCCCAAAAGTCAAGACCGGCCCTCTGAGGGTTATGGCCGCTACATCTATAACAAAGTCATTTGCTTGATTTACACTTAAAAAGTCAACACAGAATGAAATTATCAGCCCCTGATATTTACTGGCAGTTGCAAAAAAAAAAAATCACAGATTTTTTACAAACTGTCAGTAAATTTACTGGTGGTTGGCAACCGTGGATTCATTTAATTTCAATAACAGCAAATAAGTGGGATGGCCCAAAAAAAATTTAAAACTGTATTGAAATCTTAGATCTGATATAATATTGTTTCTTTGCATTAACCACTTAAGCTCCGGAAGGTTTACCCCTAATGGCAAGGCCATTTTTTTGCCATTTAGCACTGCACTACTTTACCTGGTAATTGCGTGGTCACGTAACACTGTACACAAACTAAATGTAAATGTAAAATTGTAAATGTAAATTTTTTTTCACACAAATAGAGCTTTCTTTTGGTGCCATTTGATCTCCACTGGATTATTTATTTTTTGAGATATAAACGAAAAAAGACTGAAAAATTTGAAAAATAAAAAAACAAAACATTTTTTTACTTTCTGCTATAAAACATCCAATAAAAAAAATCTAATCTCTTGATACATTTAGGCCAAAATGTACTCTGCTACATGTCTTTGGTAAAAAAAAAAAAAATCCCAATAAGGGTGTATTGATTGGTTTACATGAAAGTTATAGCGTCTACACACTATGGTATACTGCACAGCCGATCCGTCCTATACGCTCACTACGCAAGCTGCGTAGGGCCCCGCTGCTGTAAGGGGGCCCCCAAGGGCAGATTGGCTCTGCACCCGGAGCTCCAATTATACCGGGATGATGTCCGCAGCTGCAGGCATCATCCCGGTACCGTTGTTTAGAGCAGGCGATTGGCTTTCCAGGGATAACAACCGATGCGGCTAAAAGCCGATCAGCTGTTATCCTGGAGGAGCAGGAAGGGGAGGGGACTTCCCCCCTCCCGCCGCCTCCCGCCGCTCTGAACGGGCCTTCCATCCCACCGGGAGACCCGATCCTCGGTCCGCCACTTCTGGCGGCTAGGGACAGACTGGCACGAAGCCAGAAACAGCTTTGTGCCAGTCTCCTGATTGTAAACACGGAAGCGACATCACAACGTCACTTCCTGTTTACTCGGCTGCCAATGGCGCCGGTTTAAAAAAAATATACAGTATTCAGAATCGCCAAAAACGGCGATCTGAATACTTTGAAGTGCAAAGGAGGAATCGGGGGTCTTTTAGACCCCCGATCCCTCCATAAAGAGTACCTGTCACCACCTATTACTGTCACAAGGGATGTTTACATTCCTTGTGACAGCAATAAAAGTGATACATTTTTTTTTTTAACACAATTTAATTATATAAAAATAAATAAAACATATTTTTTTTAAAGCGCCCCCGTCCCTGCGAGCTCGCGCAACAAAGAAAACGCATACGGAAGTCGTGGATATTTGGATATGTAAACGGTGTTCACACATGTGAGGTATCGCCGCAAACGTCAGAGCGAGAGCAATAATTCTACCACTAGACCTCCTCTGTAACTCTAACCTGGTAACCGTAAAAAAAAAAAATGAAAGCATCGCCTATGGAGATTTTTAGGTACTGTAGTTTGTCACCATTCCACGAGTGCGTGCAATTATAAAGCTTGACATCTTTCACATTATACAAAAAAATTGGGCTAACTTTACTGTTTCGTTTTTTTAAAATTCATGAAACTTTTTCACTTTTTCACTTTTTCCAAAAAGTTGCATTTAAAACAGTGCGGCACAAATATTGTGACAGAAAATATTGCAACAATCGCCATTTTATTTGCTAGATTCTCTGCTTATGATGTGTGCAAAAAATGGCTCTAGCAGCAAATGGGTTGGGTTATATTTATGCTAACTGAACATTATTTCAAGTCTAAAAGACAGCAAAAGCGGTGTCAAAGCCTTGGTGAGAAATCTCAATGTATAGTAATGCCAGTACTGTAGAACAAGGGCGGCCCATCCATTGTGGGCTCCTGGCAGTTCCCGAGCCTCGGAACTGGCTAGTTCGAGGCCCAGTAACTGAAGGAGGATTCGGATGTGATTCGGATGTGTCCCTTTGGGCTCTCGGCATTGGAGAGACACAGCAACTCGTACAAGCAACCAGGGGAGGACTCTTCGTAGGAGGGCCAAGAAGTTGGCTGCTCTGTAAGAGCCTGGGAGCTGAGATGTATGGACACTAGAGAATCCACGTTTCTTACGGTATCGTCAAGCTGGCTGAAAGGTCCAGGTACCGTGGGGAAAGTTCCTAACTTATCTTCAGTTACAACCTAGTCTGTGGCAGAGACTTTTGCAAATTTCCGAGTCACTTGTTGGCTGCTAAATCTACCGTTAGAGGTTTATCCAGCAGTGAAGTGCCCAGTTGCGAGTGGCTACTCTTTGGTCTATCTAAAAAGACATTCAATTGATGTCAGCAGTTCTGAAGTGCCTGAGTTTTATCACCCGTGCCCTCTATTCCCAACTGAGAGACTGTGTTACAGTTGGATGTTACCCCTGCAAATAAAAATCCTTAAAAGGACTTTTTGTGTGTCAGCTTATGAAGTTACTGGGTACTAACCCTGGGAACCCCTAGACAACGAACGACGAGCTACAAGGAGGAGGTAATTGGTAAGCCCAGAGAAAAAACAGCAGCTCCTTCGGTGGTAAGTGCTACATTTAGTATCCTCTATCACAGCGAGGATTTCAAACATTTTCCGTGAAGCTTAAGTACTCAGATCCTTAATGACAAGACAAGCTGTTCTTCAAAGTACTTCACATATTGCTGTCATCCTGACCTGGTAAGATTTTGAATAAACTTGTCACACTTCAATATGTACAGCCATGTAATGGAGCCTGTTCATGGTCAGGACGGAGCCTCTAATTTGATCTGATTTTATAGGAATGGGAGTAATAACATTAGACTCTGTACGGTAGTTTTGTATGTTGTATTTTTATGCAGTCTTGCTGCAGATGAGCGTCAGTTCATAATAGTTTCTTTTTTTACTTTCTCATGAAATAGCAAGGAGCCAAGAATAGCAAAAAAAGATCTGTGAGGTATGAGCAAGAGGAGCTGTTCATGCTTGCATACAGACATCAAGAATAAAGATTTCAATTTTCAAATTAGAAGAATCAGAAAAAAAACAATATGATTGCTGATCGGTTCATCTTTTGTCTTTTTTTGCTCCTTCAAGCGGAAGTAAACCCATCGATTTAACAGTTTAAAAAAAAAAATGGCATGCCGGGAATGCTAACTGCACATTGGCTGTGCTCTCAACCAAACAGTCAAACCATCCAATGGCTGGTGTCATAACGGATCACATGTGCAGCACTGTGGCAGTTGAAGATTAAACAGAAGAGGCAAAGATGGCAGCTTCCTTGGCTGAAAACAATAGGGGGGTTTACTTCCACTTTCATTTTTGCCAGTCCTTCTCCTAACCTCCAATCATCTCCAGGTATTTCCTTCACTCACCTCTTTCAGTACAATCATTTTCAATCTCGTCATACGCTAGTAGAAGTTCGAATGAAAATGTTCAATTTATTTGATCACTTGATGAATGTCGTTTGAAAGCACTTTGTTTGCTTTTAACCACTTTCTGCCCACGCTATAGCCGAAAGATGGCTACAGCGCAGGCTTCCAGTGCTGGGAGGGCGTTCATAGACGTCCTCCTGTGATTGCGCTGCTCGCGCACCCCCTGCCGGTGCGCTCTGTGATCGTCAAGTCCTTCGGACCTAGCTGATCACAGAGCAGGGTAAAGGGACAATCACAGCGGCCCTTCACCACGTGATCAGCGGTCAGCTAATGACAGATGATCTTGGAAGTAAACAGAAGCCGGTTATTGGCTTTTTTTCTCCTCCCGATCAGTGTGAGGAGAAAAGAAGAAAGCCAGGAACCGGCTTCTGTTACAGGGACAGCCGTCCCAATCTGTGCCCAACAGTTCCGCTAATTAGCGCCCACTAGTGCTGCTAATCAGTGCCCATCAGTGCTGCCAATCAGTGCCCACCAGTGCCACCTATCACTGCCTCATCATCAGTGTCACCTATCAGTGCCTCATCATCAGTTCCGCCTATCACTGCCACCTACCAGTGCCCATCAGTTCTGCCTATCGTGCCCATCAGTGCCACCTATCAGTGCCCTTAAGTGCCTCCTCATCAGTACCCACCAGTGCCACCTTATCAGGGCCACCTATTGGTGCCCATCAGTTCTGCCTCATCAGTTCCACCTCATCAGTGCCTATCAGTGCCCATCAGTGAAGCCTCATCAGTGCACATCAGCGAAGGAGAAAAATTACCTGTTTGCAAAATTTTATAACAAACTAGGAAAAAACTTTTTTTGTTTCTTAATCATTGTTTCCTAATCAGCCAGTGGTGATTAAAGATCACCAAAAGAAAACTCTATTTGTGTGAAAAAAATTGATGGCTTTTTTTTTTGGGTACAGTGTAGCATGACCGCGCAATTGTCATTGAAAATGCGACAGCGCTTAAAGCTGAAATTTGGCCTGGGCAGGCAGGGGGTATAAGTGTGCCATAAGCAAGTGGTTAACATTCAATTTTGGAATTACTGTCAGTTCCAGAACGAAAACCACATACACTGTTAGAAATTCATCCGAAAAATATTCCATTCTGCTCCTCAGAATTTTCTGGTTACTGTGATCAAAGACAAATGTCTATCTGACCCCCCCCCCCCCCCCCCCCCCCCAACAGAAAATTAAACAAATGTTCTTAGAGTGAAAAATCTAGAAGGAAATTCTACTAGTGTATGGCCAGCCTAACCCAATCAGAAGTAATGAGCCACAATATCTGTTTAACTCCCTCCTCCCTATCACACAACATGCAGCCAATGGAATATATTATGGGTGAGTTGAGTCGCCCCTCGCAAGCTTTATGTCGGTTTGTGTCAGAGCTTACACAAAGCTTAGGGCTTTCTCCCTGCTCTCACATGATTGGCCTGCTCAGCACAGGCACCATAGTGGTCACACCAGTGCAGAGAGAGCAGTGACCCCCCCCCCCCCCGCTCTGGGGGTTTGTTGAAGGCCAGGTTACCTTGTGCCTTTAAGTGATGTAGCAGAGATGTTAGGCTTGAACTAGCACTGGGCTGTTGGGGTGGAAAGCTAAATTGCATTGGGAGGGGGGGGGGGCACTGATAAGCTACACTGATGGGCACTGATTGGCATTAATAGGGCTCCACTGATAGTCAGGGCACTGATGTACCCTGTCACACTTACTGGTTACTGGCTCTTCTCTCCTCGCGTTGTGACAGCAGACACCCCGTGAGAAAAGGAATGCTGATAACCGGCAAGTGTGTTTACATGTGATCAGCTGATTGGATACAGCTGATCACATGGTAAAGGGTTGCTGTGATTGGCCCTTTACCGCAATCTGTGCTCAGCTGTGTTCAAAGGACACATCGGTCACAGAAGCATGCTGGATGCGCCCCAGGGAACGCAGAGGGGGGGGCCTTTTGGCCATAGAGTGGGTCTGAAGTGGTTATAAAAAAAAAAAAAAGAGCTGCTTACTCTAAAATGCCGGGGCCTATTTTTTGTCCCAGTCCAGGCCTGAACACAACACTACCACCTAGTGGCATAACTACTAAGCATAGTATAATATATGAGAATCGTTGTTGCACCTTTGTCCGTATAAACAGTATGCTAACAATAAACTCAGTTACATGGTTTTAAAAAAGTACGAGGACCCTATGAAGCAAATTGTCCCTCTAAGCTTCTCAGGGTACTACTAGAAAGCAGCTTTACACTCATTCTACTAAAATAATTGATATTAAGCCCTCTCCTTACTGTCTTGGCCTTTCTAACATTGGAAATATATCGAATCTTTACTCCTTCATTCTTTTACATTATTGATGGAAGCAGCTTGGGGTCATAAGACCACCAGCAAACCCAGGACCACCAACATTTCTCTGCCATAAACCCTGCTAGGGTTTACTTAAAATTTTCTACATCCTCATGAATAGTCACTAGTATGTTTTTTTTATTGCTTTAACCTGTACAAAAATAGTTTTGATTATGAATAAGATCTTAATAATGCATATAGCTTTAGGTTTCATTAAAAATGTATCAGAGCTGTCACAGAACAAACCTACATAAGCAACATTTTCACAAAGAAATGAGGACGGGTACGTGAACTAAATTATTGATCCTAGACAAATATGATTTAACACAATTAAGATTTACTCTAACGAAGCCCCTATGATTAACAATTTAATCTCATTTCAGCACTTTGCTTGTCAAGTCATTTACAGTTGGGGAATTAGTGCAGCCTTGAAGCGGAGGTCATTCTGTGGGTTCCAATGGCATTGCAGCTCTTTGAATGCATAGGTCACCTAATTCTCTGAGGTATTGCTTATTTATTTTCAAAGAGGAATTAAAAGTTTCTGCTGTGTTATGGGTGTGTTGTATGTTAACAAGGCTGTGCGTTGTGATCCATTTAACTGAACTTGTCAGAATAACACCATTAAAAAAAGAACTGTAGATTGTGAAAATGCAATATACAATTATTTGACCATGTATGGCCATGCATCAGTGATGTGTACACTACTTGCCCCCTTTTATGGGAAGGCACCAGATTGTCATAGATTCCCCTGGAGATTGGGTAAAGGCCCCTGGAACCCACTTTCTATTCACTAGGTGGGTATGTGAAAGATTTAAAAAAAAAAAGTTAAAGCTGAATTCCTGGTATGGCTTTTTTAGTTATAATGGTCCTGCTTGTTGGGCCAATGTAAATATCTATCTGCCATTGATGTGGGATCCCTCTAGAAGCTGGAAATCACTAGAGTAGGCACTGCTACCACCAGTGGTGGCTGGTGACGTTTTAGGATGGGGTGCGACAGACACCGCCCTTCCTTTTTGACCCCTCCCACTTGGTGAAAATGGGTGTGGTTTCAGCAAAATAGTGGGTGTGGCTCTAAGGTGGTGTGGTTAGCGTCTGAGATGAACGATGGATGGAGGGAGAGAGAGGGAGGGACAGCAGGCCCAGATCCTACACAACCATAGAAAAATGTGTATTCTAGAAAGTTTAACAATTAGCAGATAAAGATACTCCAAACACCTGGTGTTAGCGCTTCAATGATCCCGGCACCATGGTTGTTATGGTGGCAGGATGATTGAAGTCCATCCTTACATCAGGTGCCCCCAGCAGAGTCCCTCCTTACATCAGGTGCCCCCAGCGGAGTCCCTCCTTACATCAGGTGCTCCCAGCGGAGTCCCTCCTTACATCAGGTGCCCCCCAGCGGAGTCCCTCCTTACATCTGTGTCCCTGTCAGCGGAGTCCCGCCTTACATCTGTGTCCCCTTCAGCGGAGTCCCTCCTTTCATCTCTGTCCCCAGCGGAGTCCCTCCTTACATCTGTGTCCCCAGCGGAGCCCCTCCTTACATCTGTGTCCCCAGCGGGGCCCCTTCCATACATCTGTGTCCCCAGCGGGGCCCCTCCAAACATCTGTGTCCCCATCGGAGCCCCTCCTTACATCTGTGTCCCCAGCGGAGCTTCTCCTTACATCTGTGTCCCCAGCGGAGCCCCTCCATACATCTGTGTCCCCAGCGGAGCCCCTCCATACATCTGTGTCCCCAGCGGAGCCCCTCCATACATCTGTGTCCCCAGCGGAGCCCCTCCATACATCTGTGTCCCCAGCGGAGTCACTCCTTACATCTGTGTCCCCATTGGAGTCCCTCCTTACATCTGTGTCCCCAGCGGAGCCCCTCCATACATCTGTGTCCCCAGTGGAGCCCCTCCATGCATCTGTGTCCCCAGTGGAGCCCCTCCTTACATCTGTGTCCCCATCAGGGGAGCAGCAGGGTCCTCCTCACATCTGTGTCCCCGGCAGCACAGCCCTCCTTCAAGCCGCATCTGTCTCTCCCCAGCTAGTTCCTGGCTTTCTCTGTGTGTTCATGTTCTCCCCCATTCTGAGCTGGATGTGCGGGGCCCCTTTTCCCCTGGTTTTGTGGACCAGATACTCCGTGGTTCTCATCTTTGCTTGATGTATAATACCAATAGTATTCCCTGAAGAAGCCTCTGGCAAAATGCGTAATGATCACTATTGGTAATGGTACATTGATTCCTACGTCTGGACCTGCATATGTTTAATTCTCATCCTTTTTCTTACTACCACAATCTGAATTGGAGTGGACCATTGAGACAGATCTTTTCGTATATGTATTACACCTTAGCTATCCTACCTACGGGGGACTGTTACACTCATTTGTTTGCACGTACTTTTGATATGTTTTTAGGAGATTTTAACTATGTTGTTAAATACATTTTGATATTTTTTTTATAACATAAGTACTCCTTTTTTCATACTTGGGATTATAGCTGGCAACTATTAAAGTCCTATACTTTGTTATTGTTCTTCTATCTCTGGTATAGCACATACATACATACAGTGGCTTGCGAAAGTATTCGGCCCCCTTGAACTTTTCAACCTTTTGCCACATTTCAGGCTTCAAACATAAAGATATAACATTTTTATTTTTTGTGAAGAATCACCAACAAGTGGGACACAATTGTGAAGTGGAACGAAATCTTTTGGATTTTTGAAACTTTTTTTAACTAATAAAAAAACGAAAAGTGGGGTGTGCAAAATTATTCGGCCCCCTTGCGTTAATACTTTGTAGAGCCACCTTTTGCTGCGATTACAGCTGCAAGTCGCTTGGGGTATGTCTCTATCAGTTTTGCACATCGAGAGACTGAAATTCTTGCCCATTCTTCCTTGCAAAACAGCTCGAGCTCAGTGAGGTTGGATGGAGAGCGTTTGTGAACAGCAGTTTTCAGCTCTTTCCACAGATTCTCGATTGGATTCAGGTCTGGACTTTGACTTGGCCATTCTAACACCTGGATACGTTTATTTGTGAACCATTCCTTTGTAGATTTTGCTGTATGTTTGGGATCATTGTCTTGTTGGAAGATAAATCTCCGTCCCAGTTTCAGGTCTTTTGCAGACTCCAACAGGTTTTCATCTAGAAAGGTCCTGTATTTGGCTGTATCCATCTTCCCCTCAATTTTAACCATCTTCCCTGTCCCTGCTGAAGAAAAGCAGGCCCAAACCATGATGCTGCCACCACCATGTTTGACAGTGGGGATGGTGTGTTGAGGGTGATGAGCTGTGTTGCTTTTACACCAAACATATCGTTTTGCATTGTGGCCAAAAAGTTCGATTTTGGTTTCATCGGACCAGAGCACCTTCTTCCACATGTTTGGTGTGTCAGGTGGCTTGTGGCAAAATTTAGACGAGACTTTTTATGGATATCTTTGAGAAATGGCTTTCTTCTTGCCACTCTTCCATAAAGGCCAGATTTGTGCAGTGTACGACTGATTGTTGTCCTATGGACAGACTCTCCCACCTCAGCTGTAGTTCTCTGCAGTTCATCCAGAGTGATTATGGGCCTCTTGGCTGCATCTCTGATCAGTCTTCTCCTTGTCTGAGCTGAACGTTTAGAGGGACAGCCAGGTCTTGGTAGATTTGCAGTGGTCTGATACTCCTTCCATTTCGAAATGATCGCTTGCACAGTACTCCTTGGGATGTTTAAAGCTTGGGAAATCTTTTTGTATCCAAATCCATCAGTCATTTAGGACAACATTGGATCATTCAGAGATCCTCGCTGAACTTCTGGAGTGAGTTTGCTGCACTGAAAGTAAAGGGGCCGAATAATTTTGCACGCACCACCTTTCAGTTTTTTATTTGCTAAAAAAGTTTAAAATATCCAATAGATTTCGTTCCACTTCACAATTGTGTCCCACTTGTTGGTGATTCTTCACAAAAATTTTAAATTTTATATCTTTATGTTTGAAGCCTGAAATGTGGCAAAAGGTTGAAAAGTTCAAGGGGGCCGAATACTTTCGCAAGCCACTGTACTTACAGTACATTGGTCTAAGCTGGACCAATGCAACTGTGTAAAAATTGCCATTCCTGGAATTCTGCTTTTAGACTGCTTTGCGACTGCCGGCTGTCAATTGACGGCCAGGCAGCGCAGCTCTCAGGGCAGCGCGCTTCCTTCCCGGCCCTCCAGGGAGCGCGCGTGCCCGGTAACACAGCAGGACCGTGGATCTGTGTATGTAAACACACAGATCCACATCCTGTCAGAGGAGAGGAGACCGATGGTGTGTTCTCAGTACAGAGAAACACCGATCGGTCTCCTCCCCTTGTGAGTCCCCTCCCCCTACAGTTAGAATCACTCCCAGGGAACATATTAACCCCTTCAGCGCCCCCTAGTGTTAACCCCTTCCCTGCCAGTCACATTTATACAGTAATCAATGCATTTTTATAGCACGGATCGCTGTATAAATGTGAATGGTCCCAAAAAATTTGTCAAAAGTATCCGATATGTCTGCCGCAATATCGCAGTCAAGTTAAAAATCGCAGATCGCCGCCATTACTAGTTAAAAAAGAAATAATAAAAAAAATGCTATAAATCTATCCTCTATTTTTTAGACGCTATAACTTTTGTGCAAACCAATCAATATACGCTTATTGTGATTTTTTTTTACCAAAAATATGTAGAAGAATACGTATCGGCCTAAACTGAGGAAAAAATCATTTTTTTAATATATTTTTTGGGGATATTTAGTATAGTTTTTTTTTTTTTTTAAACTTGTCACTCTTCTTTTGTTTATAGCGCAAAAAATTTAAAAACGCAGAGGTGATCAAATACCACCAAAAGAAAGCTCTATTTGTGGTACAGTGTTGTGTGACCACGCAATTGTCATTCAAAGTGTGACAGCGCTGAAAGCTGAAAAATGGCCTGGTCAGGAAGGGGGTGAAAATGCACTGTATTGAGAAAAGGCTAGCTTTAACTATTCTTACAAATGTTCCCTCTCACCTCCTCCTACCTATCCTGATTGCCTGTATAAAAAAAAAAGATCTGTGTACGTATTTTTTTTTTAATCCACTCTGGTTTGGTTAAGTGATTCAGCAGCTCCAGCTTCCCTGTGCCAGAAAGCAGCTGCTGCAGGGTGGGGGAGGGAGCACTGACAACGGCTGGGCCATGGGAACCTATGGGTGATGTCTGGGAATGCACACCTGTTGTCGAGTGCCCCCTTACACAGGGGAACCGGAGATGCTGGATCACATAGCCCCACTGGAAAAAAAAGGTATGGGCACCATTCAGAGAATGCTTTGCATTTTCAGAATTGATACATAGCATTCTGTGATTGGGCAAGGTGGAGAGCGTGACGTCACCACCCCACCTCTCCACTTTCTGCAATTGGATATGCCTGTTGATGACTCATAAACTCAAATAACCTCTCGGAATACACTAAAGCCCCATACACACGGTCGGAAAATCCGACCACCAAATCCATCGGATTTGGTCTGACGGATTTTGTCCGACACTGGTGTTGCATACACGCGGTCGGACAAAGTTGTCGGAAAATCCGATCATTCTGAACGTGGTGACGTTTGTTGCCTACGACGGGACTACGTAGAGGCTAGTAGCCAATAGCTTTGGTCTTGTAATGTGATCTGAGCATGCGCGGCACTTTGTCCGTCGGAATTCGCTACACACGATCGGAATTGGTGTGATCGGACTTTGTTGTCGGAAAATTTTTAGAGCAGGAGATACAACTTTGTCCGTCGGACAATCCGATGGAAAATGTCCGATGGTGCCTACACACGGTCGGAATTTCCGACAACATTGTCCGATAGGACAGAATCCATCGGAAAATCCGACCGTGTGTATGGGGCTTTAGAGTGTACTAAGGACAGCCTCTCTGGATACATCAAATAGTGTTTAAGTCAGTTTTTATAATTACGTCATTTTTATCAGTACATATTAATATTTAGCTATAACGAAACAATAATGTTAGAAGCAGAATAAATAATTATTTATCAGTTTTGTGATTTTGTAGATTTAATATGTTTTCTAGAAGTGGAAGGAAGAGGCCTTTAAAAGGTACAGTTTGTGACTGCCTTTATTTCCACATGCGCTGAACTTTGTGATCCAATCTGTAAGCTGGCAAGGACACCTCAAGGTTATGTACTGATAGAACACAGTCATCAGAACAGTCCGCAATTATCTTGATTACTTCCCTCACCGTATATACTCTGACACCCATGGAAAAGATATGTTGATTCATTTTCGTAACACAAATCACTTTGTAAATGACTTCCTGTTAAACTGACATTCAACCAAGGGCAAAAATTATATTTGTAATTGGCCCTCAGGAAGGATGACAGGTTGTAGAATACACCCACATGGATATAGGCTAGTGCTGTTGTTGGCCGGCTTTATTGTACGCCACTTGGAAGAAATAACAATCCAAGCCATAGCATAAAAAAATTTGCAAGAATTTTCCATTAGGATTTTTTTGAAGACAAGCATGTACAGTAGGCAGGTGCCTTCTTGGTTGCTTGTTGTTGTTAGGGAGTATGGGCTGCCCAGGTGGGGAAGGATTAATATTGGGTCTGCCGGTTTTCTGGGTTTTTTGGTTCTACCCTCCACTTTGTTCAGCCTATAAATTCGGAGGTAGGGGGGGTTTAGAGAGTAAATGGGAAAGAGAAGAAGGTCCAGTCCAGAAGAAGATGTGACCCAGAGCAACCCTCGAGGGACCCTAATGGACTTCTACCTGCAAAGATATGCCTGGGCAGCTGAGAAATAGTTAGGGACTATGATCAAGGAATGTACTGTTGCAGCCTTCAAGTAACATTTTGTTAACTGTTCTTAAAGCGGTGTTCCGGACGAAATTATACTTTTTAAATAAAAATACCCCTATAATACACAAGCTTAATGTATTCTAGTAAAGTTAGTCTGTAAACTAAGGTCTGTTTTGTTAGTTTTTAGCAGTAGTTTGTTATTTTATAAACTTGCAGCAGGCCGTGGCCATCTTAAGTGTGGGCATCTGAAGCCAGACTGTATTTCTTCCTGGATCTCATCCTTGCAGATTTCGTACATGCTCAGTGCAGCATAAGCAGTGTAATAGGTTTCAGGTCAGGTTTCCATAGCAACGGCAGTTTGAGAGGAAGTTGCTGCCCCTTCCCAGGAGGCATTGCAAACAGGAAATGATGCGATGGGCCGCGGCCAGGGAGCAGGAAGTGAAAAATTAATACAGCAGATATACAGTCTGTGCTGAAAAAAAAATAAAAAAAATATCCAATTTGTTTACAGTGCACAGTTTAGTGAGGGATGCTGAAGAGTTGTAAAAGTGGGTGGAACTCCACTTTAAGCATGGTCTGAAGATTTTCAAATGGGCGCATGGTGGTACGTGGCATATCAGAAGAACAAGGCTGTAAAGTTCACACGGGGTACAGGAGGAAAGCCACCACAAAAGGTAACTCAGAAGGAAAGTTGGAGTAGGAGAATAGTTACCTCAGGTAACCATGAACTGGTGAGAGGAACAGCAGCCAGCCAGCGAGGAGCGGTACCAGGCTCGGGTGACAGGTAGTGCTCTGGCTCCCTCCCTAGTAGTTGGTTCCCCCCAAAAAGCAACAGGGACCGACCCCTTGGTACAGAGATCCCATGTAATCAGCCGCATGGTATGGGAGACTGAAGGTGTTAAGTAAGCGCATGCATGAGGTGTGCGCTAGGTGCACAGCGGGACCCCTTTCTGTCACTGAGTGGCAGAGATATGCTGGACTGGTGGATAGGGCATGAACTCAGCAGTGTCCCTCCTAATTGCAACATTAATCAGGCAAAGGTGTGTAGTGACATGGGACGGAACACTTCACAGATGAACTCTGTATGTTACACAACTGTACACAGTGTACGGCTCATCTCCAAGCTGGGGTTCCGCCTTATTGTTTACTTCGGCTGTTCCCAGGTATTGATCAGTGCGTACATGAGAGGTGAGGTACTCCTGTGTGTGCAAGGGCAAGGAGGCCCTGCCCAAAAGCTTTTGATAAATCCACACACTATTCTTTAGTCTCCACCCTGGGGAAGACAGAGGATCCCTTGAAATGGTTTTAATATATAAATGCTAACAAAGGATCCCTCAATGTGTGTACCTGGGATACTCCAGGCAATGGCAAGTTTCTTAAATTGGGCGCTACACAACTCTCCCACTACTCAGCTCTGAACATTTGAGAATGTATGATTCAGCCCATACCAGCTGCTCACACTGGTTCTTGTGGTCACAGTTCTGCATGACTGGTTGCCAGGTCACCATAGACATGAAAAAAATATTACCAGGTGACAAGGTATTTGAGTATGCAGTTTCATTGCCTGCAATTCCAACATGAGACTTCCTCAGTCGATGCAGTTCCTTCAACCACTGCAAAATGGTGCCTAGTAGAAATCGCATTTCATCCATCATTAAACACTCCCAAAACAAGAATTTATTATTGACGCAAAGGATATCGGTGAACTGGAGAAAGTGCAAAGAAGGACAACCAAGCTGATAAGAGGCATGAAGGAGCTCAGCTATGATGAGATTAGATGAACTGAACTTATTCTCTCTTGAGAAGAAATGATTAAGGGAGATATGATCACCATGTAGAAGTACATAAGTGGTCCATATAGTGAATTTGGTGTAGAGTTATTCACTTTAAGGTCATCACAAAAGACATGGGGGCACTCTTTACATCTGGAGGAAAAGATATTTAACCTCCACATACGGAAAGGCTTCTTTACAGTAAGAACCAGTGCTGTCTCTTGGCCTAGGCCAACAAGAGCCCCCCTACCCATCATTCCGAGTCTCGCCTCGCACATAAACAATCCCTGGTGGCCGGCGGCTTGCTGTAGCGCGGCACTTGTTATGTGCAGAATGGAGTGGCCAGGTGGGGGGGGGGGGGACTAGCATCCCAATAGAGCAGCCGGTGACTGACCATGCAACTGGCAGAGGTGGAGCTTAATGCTCCGCCTACCCTCCTTCACTGGCATTCTTACACATTGCAACTCCTCCCCGGGACGGTGTCCAGGAGGAGAGCGAGGACAACGTGGAAACCCTCAGGCAGTGATATAGCTATGGGGGTGGAGGGCGAAATGCACCCAGTGACACCCTCCAGGAAACAGGTGTTGTCGAACCCCCCCAGCTCTGAAGCGGAGACAGCGTGCACCACCAGTGAGAGCTCAGCTAACCTCCTCTGGGAAGCGCTCTCCCGGGGGGTTAGCTTGCGGGCGCGCTCCCGAGTCCTGTATCCGGCGTCCATAAGCCGCCGTCTACAGGACTCGGCCCACCCCCGACCCTCGCAGCATTGGAGTTGATTGACAGCAGAGGAGGAGAGAGGCGGCAGCTACAGCAGGAGGGGCCGAGAATCCTCTGCTGATGTCTGTTGGGATGAGAGGAGGAGAGAGGCGGCTGATCATGTGAGCGACGAGTGGCGCTCTGAAATTGTGGCTCTAAAAATTACAATGGTCCCAAAAATTTGTCAAAATTGTCCGATTATTAATAAAAATGCCATAAAACGAATCCCTATTTTGTAGGTGCTATAACTTTTGCGCAAACCATTCAATATACGCTTATTTCTTTTTTTTTTACCAAAAATATGTAGAAGAATACATATTGGCCTAAACTGATGAAGACATTTTTTATGGGATATTTATTATAGCAAAAAGTAAAAAATATATTTATTTTCAAACCTGTAGGAGGTGATCAAATACCACCAAAAGTAAGCTCTATTTTGTGGGAAAATAAAAGGACATACGTTTTGTTTGTGTACAACATCGCATGACCGCGCAATTGTCAGTTAAAGCAACATATTTTTTTACCAAAAATATGTAAAAGAATACGTATCGGCCAAAACTGAGGAAAAAAAATAGTTTTTTTTATATATTTTTTTGGGGATATTTATTATAGCAAAAAGTAAAAAATAATGCGTTATATTTCGAAATTGTCGCTCTATTTTTGGTTATAGCGAAAAAAATAAAAACCGCAGAGGTGATCAAATACCTCCAAAAGAAAGCTCTATTTGTGGGAAAAGAAGGACGTCAATTTTGTTTGGGAGCCACGTCGCACGACCGCTCAATTGTCAGTTAAAGTGCCGAATCGCAAAATGTGGCCAGCCAAATGGTCCGTGGCTTAAGTGGTTAATAAGATTTTTAAAATAAAGATATTCATCCAAAAAAAAAAAAAATGGAACTGGAAACCTATCAGCAGACAAAACTTGGTGTATGAGTCAGTCTGATGGTAACTATGCAAAATTGAAATATGAATTTTGTGTGGAGTGGCCCTTTAAGTGGGCCGTAAGGACTAGGCTGGATCTAGTATTGGGTTAACAAGTAACTTCTCAGTACGTTTTGTCCAGAAACACGTTTAAATTCAGGACCTTGCTGCACAAAAACCTTGGATTTCCATTTCACACAGGGAGATTGGAGTGACCGTGACATATTCACTACAACCTCAGCTTATTAGCAGAGCAGGAAAATACATTCATATCCACTTGTGTAATTACATTAACATCCTGTTCATGAATGGAAAAATCAACAGATGTCTGAGAAAGGATCAATATAAAGGTGACACTATATGAACTCTGTGATGGATCTGGTGTATGATCAGTGTGCAGTAATGTAGAATATTTTATGTATTAACAGAGCCAGACATGGTATATCTTCCCAGATAATCTAATAAATACTAAGCAGGGGACGGAGCTCTGAACACAAAACAAAATGATGAAACCATAAAACCAATGTTCCATTATCTATAGACTTTTATTCAATTCCCCACATCAGATTAGCTTTATAATGTTATTTATTTCATTACACATATTGGTCACTAATTATCTTTTGCGTCGTAAATTGAACTTCAGACATGTGGGAACAAATGTTGCAGGTTCCCAAATTCAGGGCGTTTTCTTTCCAAGGTTCAAGGCCGTCTTTAACCACTTCAATACCAGACACTTAGACACCTTCCCGCCCAAGCCAATTTTCAGCTTTCAGCGATGTCGCAATTTGAATGACAATTGCGCGGTCATGCTACTCTGTACCCAAACAAATTTTTTATCATTTTGTTCCAACAAATAGAGCTTTCTTTTGGTGGTATTTGATCACCTCTGCGATTTTTATTTTTTGCGCAACAAACAAAAAAAGACCGAAAATTTTGCAAAAAAACAAGTTTTTCTTTGTCACTGTTAATTTTTTTTGTAAATAAGTGCGTTTTCTTCTTCAATGACGGGCACTGATAAGGCGGCACTAATGGGCACTGATAAGGCGGCACTGATGGGCATCGATGAGGTGGCACCAATTAGGGGGCACCGATGAGGTGGCACTGATGATGGGCACTGATAGGCGGCACTGATGGGCACTGATAGGTGGCACTGATGGGCATTGATAGGTGGCACTGGTATGCGGCACTGATGGGCACTCAGGTGGCACTGATGGGCACTCATAGGCGCCACTGACGGGCACTCATAGGCGGCACTGATGCACACATATAGGTGGCATGGATGGGCAATGATAGGTGGGCATGGGTGGGCACGGATGGGCACTGATAGGTGGCACTGATGGACGCTGATGAGTGGCACTGATGACACTGATGGGTGGCATTGCTGGGCATCCCTTTTTTTAACTTTTTTTTTTTTATTAAATATGATGTGCCAATCAGTGCCCATCTGTGGGCACTGATTGGCATATTTTTGGCATTTTTTTTAACATATGGATGGCCATGGGGGATGTACCTGGCCATCCACATGCTGGGGGCTTCCCTGGTGGTATTGGGGGCTTCCCTGGTGGTCCTGGGGGCTTCCCTGGTGGTCTAGTGTGGGCATCTGAGGGGGGGCTGCGCTGATAAACAATCAGCGCATACCCCCCCTGTCAGGAGAGCCGCCGATCGGCTCTCCTCTACTTGCGTCTATCAGACGCGAGTGAGGAAAAGCCGATCAACGGCTCTTCCTGTGTACATCGTGATCAGCCGTGATTGGACACGGCTGATCACGTGGTAAAGAGCCTCCGCCGGAGGCTCTTTACCGAGATCAGTGTAGCGGTGTGTCAGACTGACACACCGATCCACCGATCGCCGCGATGCGCGCCCCCACGGGCGCGCGGCGGCTGTTATCCTGAAGGACGTCATATGACGCCCAGTCAGGATAACGAAACCACTTTCCGGACGTCAATTTGCTATTGACCGGGCGGGAAGTGGTTAATATTGATTGGACCCTGGGCAAAACTTTTTTTGGGCCCCCCCCCCCCCCCCATGCAGTTTTGCTCTCCACCTACTCTGAGACATACAATAAATAGCAGCTAGAGGTATCATTACCGCTCACTAACTGGTTGCTAGAGGTTACAGAACACATTACAGCTCACTGGTTAGTTGCTAGAGGTTTACAGCACATGTTTTTTGCTTGTTTATTGGTTGCTAGAAATTACTGTGGATATGACCTCAGGGGGGCATGATATACACAGGGGGGCCTCAGGGGGGCCGCTATTTACACATGAATGCTGCCACTATTTACATAGGGTCTGCAGGTGAGTCATCTGTACACAACAGCTGGGCAGCATTTCACACTGAGATATTGGGACACAGCACAGGACTAAAATCTCAAGGGGCGAGGGAATTTAAACCAGGATAGTTGGCAAGTATGAGGCAGCTGCTTTGGGCCCCACAACAATGACAGGGCCCAGGGCAGCTGCCCCTTTTGCCCTGCCTTAAAAACGGCCCTGCCAAGGTTATGTGAAATGGTGGTACTTGAACTATATAATTGTGCAGTTTGAGTGTGTAATAATTTGTTCTAAAGATGCCTAAGCCCCCGTACACACGGTCAAAAATTCCAACCACAAAATCCGTCAGATTTTTTCTGACTGATTTTGTCCGACACTGGTGTTGCATACACACGGGTCGGACAAAGTTGTCGGAAAGTTTGATCATTCTGAACGTGGTGACGTTCGTTGCGTACGACTGAACTACGTAGAGGCTAGTAGCCAATAGCTTCGGTCTCGTAATTTGATCTGAGCTTACGTGGAACTTTGTCCGTCGGAATTCTCAACACACGATCGGAAAAAGTCTGATCGGATTTTGTTGTCGGAAAATTTGAGATCCTGCTCTCAAATTTTTTCCGGCAGAAATTCCGACAGAAAAAGTCAGATGGAGCCCACACACGGGCGGATTTTCCGACAACATGGTCCAATCGGACATTTTCCGTCGGAATTTCCGACCGTGTGTACGGGGCATAACACTGCACTCTATATAAAGCGCACGAAAACAGCTACATACATGTAGCATAATCCCGGGTCCCTTGAGGCCTAATGTTGACTAGGGTTGCCACCTGTCCGGGATTCACTCGGACAGTTCGGGTTTGGAATCATGTGTCCGGGTTTCAGACTGCCTGAAACCCGGACACAGGATTCAGACTGGACTATGGCTTCCTAGTAGGTTTGCTGGCTTCAGTTGTGTAAGCTGAGAGTGCCCTGTACACTCTCTTTCACATTGCGCAAAGTTAGCACTAACAATCCCCCCCCCAAACACACACACACAGATGGGAGAGGAGAGAGGGCTCGATCTGCACCTCTTCCTCCCGCCCCTACCCCTCTGTGTCTGCCCACACTCCAATCCCCGGCGCTGTGCCTCAGAAAAGGAAAGTGTGGGCTGGAAATTTGAAGTCCAGCAGCCTCAGATACACCTGGATGAGAGGTGCTGACTGCCAAGGGATGAGTGAGCTCACCATCCATCTCTGTCTGTGATTTGAAATCTCCCCCCTTCTCTCTCCTACCTCTGAGTGAGCACACTAAGGTAAATCAGGGTTCTCAGAGCACCCCTTACATCGGAGTTCCCCTTTACACCCAAGGCCACAGTGTCCCCCCTTAAATCAGGGTTCTCAGAGCACCCCTTACATCGGAGTTCCCCTTTACATCCAAGGCCACAGTGTTCCCCCCTAAATAAGGGTTCATAGAGCACCCCTTACGTCTGAGTTCCCCTTTACACCCAAGGCCACAGTGTTTCCCGCTTACTTCAGAGTCCTCTCCGTACATCAGAGTTCTCAGTGTTCCCCCTTAAATCAGGGTTCCCAGAGCATCCCTTATGTTAGAGTCCCCAGAGTTCTCCCTTACATCAGAGTCTGCAGAGTCACCCCTTACAGTGAAAGGCAACTCAGTGAGTTCAGATGTAAAAGGGGAACTCTGTGGACTCTGATGTAAAGGGGGATTCTTGTTATTAACGTCATATGATTAGAAATTTTATTTAATAGCAGAAAAATATATGTATAGTTTTATAATGAGAAGACAATAAATTTTGGGACTTTAAATGAAGCAGGAACCAAAGGGGTAGCTGCCTCCATCCCTATCATTGATTAAATACGAGAGCAAGTGGTGGGACTTTATATGAAGCACACAGCAGCACAAAAGGAAGTCAAGTGACTGGGAAATACTGTTTATTCATGTTGTATAATCTAACATACAACTAAATGGGTATATAACCTCCAAATGCATTTGACCATTTACAACATAAGTTACTTAGTAATCCGCAATCATGGAACAGTTGTAGAACAGACAATGGATACACCTTTATAGACATAGGTAAAGTAAAAACAAAACTGAAAACAAAAAATGAAAAATGAGAAAAGGGAAAAAAATTAAAAATAATAAATAAATAAATAAAGGAAATAAAAAGAAATAAGCATGATTCATATACTAAATGATTATAGACCTGAATAAAACCATAGAGAATATAGATTGATCCATGGTAGAAAGGTAGTAAAATGTAAGGCTTGACGCGTTTCGCGGCCTTATAGCCGCTCATCAGAAGCATAAACCATGGAAGATATCTAAAAACAAAAAATATTAATTCTAAATTGTCAAAGGGATAATGTGCTTCATATAAAGTCCCACGACTTGCTCCCAATTTTAAACATATGTATAGTTTTCTACTATAAAAAAAAAATTGCTGTGTGCCGCTAAAGTGTTCGAGTTTGGCTTGAAGAAAAGATGGCAACCCTAATGGTGACCTCCAGAGTTAGGGACAGCTGACATCCTTCTTTGTAGAGCGTGTTAAAAGGCATGGTGGGTGTACTGCAAGATGAAATCGTGGGCGCCAGACACTTTTTGAATGCAAAGAGATTTATTGTCTCTTGAACAGAACTGTGGGAGAGAGGGTTAGGGCCAGGACACCCTTAAGTGGATGCAATGATAATTGGCAGACTCTGAGACTTTTATAGGTAGACAGCTATACAGTGGAAGGCCTCCAGCCAGACACCAATTCTGTATAGGTAGGGCCGCTGTCTCCTATGGCAACAATCTTGTAGCAGTTAATAAGTAGTCCTATTCAACTATTGGCAACACAAACAGTTCTCCACTTACTCCACAGTCTCTCGCCGTAGGTCTTCACTCAACGAACTCCCAGTCTTTTATGAGACTTCGGATCCAATAGCCACTGAATCCCCTGAGCTCCTCCACTTTTAGCACTCAGTATCTTCCTCAAGCGTCACCCCCACTTCCCTGCTGGGTCACTGGCTTGGCACTCTCAGATACTCTTCAAGCGTCACCCCTGCTGACCCGATAGGTCCCTGGCTTGGCACTCACTGAAGTTTTCCCAATTCTTCACCGTCCCCGGCTTGTGAGAAGACTGCTCTGGTACTGGCTTCAGCTTACTCACCGTGATCTCCGGTAACAAGGTGGATGGTCCCTTAGTGGCGACAGCTTCTACCTCCGACCACAGCTGGTTCCCTGTCCGGTTTAACCGCTACTTCTGGTTGGACTACAACCCAGCAGTCCCAACCCTACGCTGCTCTCCCGCTCCTGGAAAGGCCCTCAGGCAGCCTAGCAGCTAAATGTCCCCGGGATAAACCTCAGGCTTGCGGCCTATCAGCCTGGGGCAGCACAACACACGTCCAGGTTGGACCAAACACTGATCACCTGACTCCACCACAATAAATAGGCTCTCCCAGCAGGCCAAGGGTTCAAAGAAAATCCCTGCCCATTGGCTGAGACACCCCATCCATTCATGTCTGAGCCTGCAAAGCCCTTGTTGTATCTAATATCACTAGCATAGTGCCACCTAGTGACAGAAGAGAAAAGTAGCAAGAAGTCCAGTTTGAGAGAGGAGTCAATTGATCTCCTAACAATCGGCCAAGGCAACTATCGCTTGGCAACTAAATTTGATTGCTACCCTACCTAAACATCAGGGTGCTATATACAGGAGTTCAGTTATACTCCATCACAGTAGTATGATGCTGGTACATTATGTTTTAATGTAGTGTCTTATGTCTTTTGAGACACATTTTAACAAATCTAATAAAGGAATTAAATATTTTTAAAATGGTATACGACTAACCATTCCTAAGGGAGGTTTTCAGCACCTTCAAAGTACCAACTTTTTTCCTTTTTTGTCTATACTTTACTCCAGGATGTGGTGCTGATATCAGGGGCAGACTGACCATTCGGCCACTCGGGCACTGCCCGAGGGCCCTGGGCCACTAGGGGGCCCCATCAGGGTTGCCAGCCTCAGTAAAACCAGGGACAGTATGTAAAAATCTGTGTTTTTTTTTTACATCTGTCTCTGAAATGTCCCTTATCGACATCCTTTTGGTCTAAAAATCCAGAGATTATAGCTGCCCCACCTCTCCAGTACCTTCTCAGCCAATAGAGACATGTCTGTGTATACTGTGTGATTGTATACTGTGTGTGTGTATACTGTGTGGCCCCATAATCTCTGATTGCCTGGGGGCCCCATGAGTTGTCAGTCCGCCCCTGGCTGATATTCAACTAAATACATTTCCATTACGAAAATCTACTCCATCACAGTGCATCACTTGTAAGCACAAACATTCATAGACTTCCCCTGAAAAGCAAGAAAATAAAATGAAGAACTAAACCCTAAAATTTCAAAATGTAATACTGTATGTTATAGGTCAGTGATGGTGAACCTTGGCACCCCAGATGTTTTGGAACTACATTTCCCATGATGCTCCACTACACTGCAGAGTGCCAGAGCATCATGGGAAATGTGGTTCCAAAACATCTGGGGTGCCAAGGTTCGCCATCACTGTTATAGTTTATCAGTCATTGGATGGGGTGGCTGCATTTGTTTTCTTTTTTTCCTGGCCTTAAAGCGGGACTGTACTGAAAAAAAAAAATTTAAAAGCCAGCAGCTACAAATACTGCAGCTGCTGACTTTTAAAAAATGGACACTTACCTGTTCCAGGGTCCAGCGGTGTCGGCAGCAGAGGCCGATCGATCGCTCGGCTCCCTGCTGTAGCCGGCGCCATTCTCGGTGAGGGAATCAGGAAGTGGCTTCACTTCCCGATTCCCTACTGCGCATGCGCGAGTCGCTCGGCGCAATGAGAATCTTCAGCGCCGTCTGCCGGGTCACGTGTGTGTCCCGGCAGACAGCGCGCCGGGACAGGAGGTGACGTAAACTCCCGTGGGAGTTTATGCCCGGAAGTGGGTGCAGATACCTGTCTTAGACAGGTATCTGCACCCCCCTCCCCCCTGAAAGGTGCCAAATGTGACACCAGAGGGGGGAGGGTTCCGAAAAGCGGGAGTTCCACTTTAGGGTGGAATCCCGCTTTAAAGTATTACTAAACCCAGGACCCTGCATTCACTATATCTGGTCTCCCACAGTACACAGAACATGGACATGCAATTATTTTAGTAAATATAAACTGCTAAATACCTTTTCTCATCAGCAGTATATAGATATATAAAAAGACTGCTGTGTTATTGCTACTGACAGACTGTATCATATACACTCACCGGCTACTTTATTAGGTAAACCAGGGTTCTGTGCTGGGACCAATCCTGTTTAATTTGTTCATAAACAACCCGGAGGATGGGGTAAACAGTTCAATCTCTGTATTTGCGGACGATACTAAGCTAAGCAGGGCAATAACTTCTCCGCAGGATGTGGAAACCTTGCAAAAAGAAAATTATTGGGGTGGGCAACTACATGGCAAATGAGGTTTATTGTAGAAAAATGTAAAATAATGCATTTGGGTGGCAAAAATATGAATGCAATCTATACACTGGGGGGAGAACCTCTGGGGGAATCTAGGATGGAAAAGGACCTGGGGGTCCTAGTAGATGATAGGCTCAGCAATGGCATGCAATGCCAAGCTGCTACTAACAAAGCAAACAGAATATTGGCATGCATTAAAAAGGGGATTAATTACACAGATAAAACGATAATTCTCACACTCTACAATACTCTGGTCCGGCCGCACCTGGAGTATCCTGTCCAGTTCTGGGCACCAGTCCTCAGGAAGGATGTTCTGGAAATGGAACGAGTACAAAGAAGGGCAACAAAACGAATAAAGGGTCTGGAGGATATTAGTTATGAGGAAAGGTTGCGAGCACTGAACTTATTCTCTCTGGAGAAGAGACGCTTGAGAGGGGATATGATTTCAATATACAAATACCGTACTGGTGACCCCACAATAGGGATAAAACTTTTTTGCGGAAGGGAGTTTAACAAGACTCGAGGCCACTCATTAAAATTAGAAGAAAAGAGGTTTAACCTTAAACTACGTAGAGGGTTCTTTACTGTAAGAGCAGCAAGGATGTGGAATTCCCTTCCACAGGAGGTGGTCTCAGCGGGGGGCATCGATAGTTTCAAAAAACTATTAGATAAGCATCTGAAGGGCCTGCAACATACAGGGATATACAATGTAATACTGACATATAATCACACACATAGGTTGGACTTTATGGACTTGTGTTTTTTTTTTTTCAACCTCACCTACTATGTAACTAACTAACCTGTTCAATTGCTTGGTAACACAAATTGCTAATCAACCAATCACATAGCAGCAACTCTTTGCATTTAGAGCATATAGGCGTGGTAAAGACGACTTTCTGAAGTTCAACCCGAGCATCAGAATGGGGAGCAAAGGGGATTTAAGTGACTTTGAACGTGGCATGGTTGTTGGTGTCAGACGGGCTGGTCTGAGTATTTCAAAAACTGATGATCTACTGGAATTTTCACGCACAACCATCTCTAGGGTTTACAGAGAATGCTCAGAAAAAGAGAAAATATCCAGTGAACGGCAGAAAAATACCTTGTTGATGTCAGTGGAGAATAGGCAGACTGGCTTGAGATGATAGAAAGGCAACAGTAACTTAAATAACCACTCGTTACAACCAAGGTTTGCAGAACACCATCTCTGAATGCACAACACATCGACCACAGAAGACCACACCGAGTGCCACTCCTGTCAGCTAAGAACAGGAAACTGAGGCTACAATTTGCACAGGTCACCAAAATTGGACAATAGAAGATTGGAAAAACGTTGCCTGGTCTGATGAGTCTCCATTTCAGCTGCGACATTCAGATGGTAGGGTCAGAATTTGGAGTAAACAACATGAAAGCATGGATCCATCATGCCTTGTATCCACAGTTCAGACTGGTGGTGGTGATGTAATGCTGTGGGGGATATTTTCTTGGCACACTTTGGGCCCCTTAGTACTAATTGAGCATCGTTTAAATGCCACGGCCTACCTGAGTATTGTTGCTGACCATGTCCATCCCTTTATGACTACAGTGTACCCATCTTCTGATGGCTCCTTCCAGCAGGATAATGCTCCATGTCACAAAGCTCAAATCATCTCACCACTGGACAATGAGGTCACTGGACTCCAATGTTTTAAATGAATAATTGCGCTAATATGAACCTACTAATATTGCACAGTGTACCACCAAATAAAGTGAATAATTATGAACATATAGTGAACCATACAAAATATAAGACATATATAAAAATATATAAATATATATAAAATTCCTTCTGTGTAATGGTAACAATAGAGCAAACTTTTACCATAAGTGTGCACTGTCAGCGTTTGAGGAGATCCCAGCGTTATGCTGTATGCAACTGATCATTTCATATGCAATCTATCCTGGGGGAAAGCATGAGTGAGGATCACCCTAACTAAATAGGGATCACTTTGTTATACTATCTGCGCAATGGTCTTGTTTGTTCCTTGTTTTTTATGTTATGGAAGCCTGCTGAAAGTTGAAAATTCATCTATGGGAATCAGCAGTGAAATCTCTGAATGTTATACAGAAGACTCATCAAGGCTTGATTATCTAGTCCCACATATGTGAATTTATTGGCAGAGACTTTGGTTTGTACACAGTGGAATGTGATATTCTTTTACTTGTGGCAAAAGTTCCTTTTATTCGATTTTTTTTTAATCGATTAATCTACTAATTTCGATTAATTATAATGCACATACAGATCCAACTAATTTTATTTGATCTCCTTGCATTGCAACTCTGCATTAGTCAGTGGTAAATGTGGTATACACTATATACAATCACCTAACACTAGTTACATAGTTAGTTAGGTTGAAAAAAGACACAAGTCCATCCAGTTCAACCACAAAAAAAAAAAATATATATATATATACACATACATATACATATATCATACAATCCCATATACCCCATTCTATACCCACAGTTGATCCAGAGGAAGGCAAAAAAAAACCAGCAGAGCATGCTCCAATTTGCTAAAGCAGGGGAAAAAATTCCTTCCTGATCCCCCGAGAGGCAATCGGATTTTCCCTGGATCAACTTTACCTATAAATGTCAGTACCCAGTTATATTATGTACATTTAGGAAAGTATCCAGGCCTTTCTTAAAGCAGTCTACTGAGCTGGCCAGAACCACCTCTGCAGGGAGTCTATTCCACATTTTCACAGCTCTTACTGTGAAGAAACCTTTCCGTATTTGGAGATGAAATCTCTTTTCCTCTAGACGTAAAGAGTGCCCCCTTGTCCTCTGTGTTGACCGTAAAGTGAATAACTCAACACCAAGTTCACTATATGGACCACTTATATATTTATACATGTTGATCATATCCCCCCTTAATCTCCTCTTATCAAGGGTGAATAAATTCAGTTCCTCTAATCTTTCCTCATAGCTGAGCTCCTCCATGCCTCTTATCAGTTTGGTTGCCCTTCTCTGCACTTTCTCCAGTTCCCCGATATCCTTTTTGAGAACTGGTGCCCAAAACTGAACTGCATATTCCAGATGAGGTCTTACTAATGATTTGAACAGGGGCAAAATGATATCTCTCTCTCTGGAGTCCATACCTCTCCTAATACAAGAAAGGATTTTGCTTGCTTTGGAAACCGCAGCTTGGCATTGCATGTTATTATTGAGCTTATGATCTACCAAAACCCCCAGATCCTTCTCCACTACGGATTCCCCCAGTTGTACTCCCCCTAGCATGTATAATGCATGCATATTCTTAGCCCCCAAGTGCATAACTTTACATTTATCAACATTAAACCTCATCTGCCACATAGTCGCCCAATTAGACAGAGCATTGAGGTCAGCTTGTAAATTGGAGACCTCCTGTAAGGATGTTATTCCACTGCATAGCTTGGTGTCATCTGCAAAGACAGAAATGTTACTTTTGATCCCAGACCCAATATCATTTATAAAGATATTAAAAAGTAAGGGTCCCAGCACTGAACCTTGGGGTACACCACTGATAACCTTAGACCATTCAGAGTAAGAATCATTAACCACGACTCTCTGAATTCTGTCTTTTAGCCAGTTTTCTATCCATTTACAAACCGATATTTCCAAACCTGTAGACCTTACCTTACACATGAGCCGTGTGTGGGGAACTGTATCGAACGCTTTTGCAAAATCCAAGTATACCACGTCCACAGCCACGCCTCTGTCCAAGGTTTTACTTACCACCTCATAAAAAGAAATGAGGTTTGTCTGACAACTTCTGTCTTTCATGAACCCATGCTGTCTGTTGCTTAAAATATTTTTTTCCTGCAAGAACTCGTCTATGTGGTCTTTTATTAATCTCTCCAGTATCTTCCCAACTATAGAAGTTAAACTAACAGGTCTATAGTTACTTGGTAAAGACTTTGTTCCCTTTTTAAATATAGGCACCACGTTCGCCCTGCGCCAATCCAGTGGTACTATTCCTGTCATTAATGAGTCCCTAAAAATTAGATACAATGGCTTTGAAATTACAGATCTCAATTCTTTTAGGATCCGTGGGTGGATGCCATCAGGTCCAGGTGCTTTATCCACCTTTATTCTGTCTAAATATTTCAGGACCATATCACTTTTGAGCCATTGTGGATTTGGGGCTGTGTCACTACCACCCCCATTATGGACATGAGCTCCCCCATGCTCCTTTGTATACACAGAGCTGAAGAAAGTATTTAATGAATTGGCCTTCTCTTTGTCCCCAGTTACCCACTCTAGATTATTTTGTAAAGGGCCTACATGCTCAGACTTGACCTTTTTACTATTAATATATTTGAAGAATTTTTTGGGGTTTGTCCTACTATCTTTTGCAATCTGTCTTTCGTTTTGAATTTTTGCATCCTTGATTTCCTTTTTACATATTCTGTTATGTTCTTTGTAACATTTAAATGACACTAGTGATCCTTCATTTTTATATTTTTTAAAAGCTCTTTTCTTATAGTTTATAGCTTTTTTAACTTTGGCCGTGAGCCACATAGGTTTTATTTTTAGCCTTTTAAATTTATTGCCCATGGGAATATACTTTGCAGTGAGTTCACAAACAGTCTTTTTGAAGAATTCCCATTTCTGTTCTGTGCCCATTGATGCCAATATTCCCTCCCAGTCTAAGTCCTGGAGAGCAGCCCTCATCCTTGGAAAATTTGCCCTCTTGAAATTAAGTGTTTTTATCTTTCCTGTATGTGATTTTTGCTTACAGCTAACATCAAATGAAATCATGTTATGGTCACTGCTACCCAGATGCTCCTTTATCTGAACATTAGTAATATGCTCTGCATGGTTTGAGATTACCAGGTCCAGCAGAGCATCATTCCTGGTTGGGGCCTCAATAAACTGGACCATAAAATTGTCCTGTAATAGGTTTATAAATTTTTGTCCTTTAACTGTCCCAGCAGTGCCATTATTCCAGTCAATTTCTGGGTAGTTAAAATCCCCCATTATTATCACTGTCCCAGCCCTTGCAGCCCTTTCTATTTGTGCAAGGAGCTGAGTATCCACCTCCTCATTAACATTGGGTGGTCTATAACAAACTCCAATGATTAACTTTGAACTACGCACATCTGTATGCAGTTCCACCCATAATGCTTCAGACTCATCACACTCTCCATCCCCCAGGTCCTCTTTCACACTCGCTTTGAGATCACTTCTCACATACAGACAGACCCCTCCACCTTTCCTTTTAACTCTGTCTTTCCGAAAGAGTGCAAAGCCAGGAATATTTATAGCCCAGTCATGTGAGGACTGCAGCCAAGTTTCAGCAATACCGATTACATCATAGCTCTCCTGATGCACCAGAGCTTCCAACTCACCTATTTTGCTTGGCAGACTTCGGGCATTGGTGAACAAACACTTTAATGCATTACTATATTTTGACCAGTCACATACTATCCTCTTGGGTGCTCCGAGATTGCAACTAGGACTTGCTACTATACTTACCTTGGGTTTATGTGCTTTAGTTACCCTACCACTAATGCCCCTAATATTACCCTCTGGAATATGTTCCACGCTGACTATTCCTATCTCTGGACCCCCCCCCCATCGCCTAGTTTAAAAACCCCTCTAACTTTTTGGCCATCCTTATTCCCAGCTGATCTGCACCCTCCTCATTTAGGTGCAGTCCGTCCCTTCTATAGTACCGGTTATCGACTGAGAAGTCGTCCCAGTCCTCCAGGAACCCAAACCCCTCCTTACTACACCAGCTCTTCAGCCACTTGTTTACTTCCCTAATCTCCCTCTGCCTTTCTGGTGTGGCTCGATGTACCGGTAGTATTCCTGAGAATACTACCTTGGAGGTCCTTTTCCTCAATTTAGCTCCCAATTCCCTAAAATCGTTTGTTAGGACACTCCATCTGCCTCTGACTTTGTCATTGGTGCCAACGTGCACCATAACAGCCAGGTCTTCCCCAGCCCCTCCCAGTAATCTGTCCACCAGATCCGTGATGTGCCGAACCCGAGCGCCCGGTAGACAACATACAGTTCGGCGCTTCAGGTCTTTGTTACAGATTGCCCTCTCTGTCCTTCTAAGAATTGAGTCCCCTATGACCAGAATCTGTCTTTCCTTTCCCTTTGCTCCCCCCCCCCCAATCTCACTGGAGGAGTTCTTCCCCTGGCAGCTAGGAGAGTCCCTCAGCTCCAGCAGTGCTGGTCCCTGACTGGTATCACCAATGTCACTCAATGGAGCATACTTATTGGGATGCTCCAGCCCTGGATCAGCCTCCCTGGCCCTTCCCCCTCTACCCTTCCTGACTCTCACCCATCTACTATTTTCTAGTGCCTGCACCTCTTTGTCTCCACCCATCTCTGTGCTGGCCCCTGCCGGCACCTGCCATGTACATTCCCGGCTCTCCTCTAGTATGGAGGGACTTCTCAGTGCTGACAGTTGCTTCCCCAGATTCAGAACCTGGGCTTCCAGGGAAACAATGTGCTTACATTTTGCACAGCAGTATTCACCCTCGATCAGATGATCAAGGAATGCATACATGCCGCAAGATGTACACCGAGTTGCCTCTCCACACCCGCTGGGCATCGTACCTATAAATTTAATGAGGATTAGAGTTTATACCCAGTCCAAATGACCTAACAACTAGCTTCCTGACACTAATACTCAACAAGACAATACACAGGTACTAACAATCCACACACACACTACTCAGACAACACTCAGGTACTTACACTACACAGGTACTATGACCCCTGTTACAACCTCCTGTTATAAACTCCTGGTTTTAACTCACCACTTAGACAAGTTCCACTAACTCCTGGTTTTAACTCACCACTTAGACAAGTTCCACTAACTCCTGGTTTTAACTCACCACTTAGACAAGTTCCACTTGGACAGAGTTCAACCAGTCTCAAAGATGAGCAGGCTCACGATGAGCTCTACAGACACTTATATAGGCCTGAAACACCTGTGAGCAATTAGGCACTCCCCTTAGTTAGTTTCCACAATCCATGACTTAACTTCACAGTTCACACAAATACATTTTAAATTTAAACTGTAGCACTGACGTAAGTCATTTTTTTTCCACAGTAGCGTGACAATCCCTCCACCTCCGGTCTAACTAATCACTCTCTCCTTATGGCATGGACCCCTGTGCAAACAGGTGGTCAAGCAAGCGGGTATCAAAAGGGTTAACACGGACCATAAACTTCTCTCACGTCTCCTTAGATCTCAGCAAGGATGCCAGGTCATGGGTAGAAAGAAAAGATCTAAGTGCTCACCGCTGAAGTATAAGATTTCATTTTTGCATTCAAACACAAACTACTCACATAAAGATGATAAAAACACAGCATGTAAAGCCGACAATCGTGTTAGTTCCGTAGGGCAGCAGCGGGTGACGTCATGCGTAGCTCCTCCCCCGTACGCGTTACGTTCAATCAGAACTTCAACGTCACCGGATTCCTCCCCCCTTCCCTTCGTTAGCAGAAGGAGGCATTTGGGGAAGGGGGGAGGAGTCCGGTGACGTTGATGTCCGCGACATCACCGGATCTCTGACGGAACTCCCTGAAGGCCCGGAAACCGGCAGAGAGGCGAGTACCGATCAAAAGAATTTTGATCAATCAAAAGAATTAAAGATTCATCAAGGAATTAATCTTTAATTTCCACAGCCCTATATATTTTATATATTTCTTATATTTTGTATGGTTCACTATATGTTCATAATTATTCACTTTATTGGATGGTACACTGTGAAATATTAGTAGGTTAATATTAGCGCAATTATTCATTTAAAACATTTTATTTTTGTGTATCAGTTCACATATATAATTGCAGCTATATTATTTAGTTATCTTTTAATATTTATTTCTCACATATTTTAATATTTATTCACATCAGCGCTTTAGTATATTTTTACACTGTACTCCAATGGCCTCCACAGTAACCAGATCTCAGTCCAAAAGAACATCTTTGGGAAGTAGTGGAATGGGAGATTCGCATCATGTGCAGCCAACAAATCTGCAGCAACTGGATGATGCTATCATGTTAATATTGAACATAATTTCTGAGGAATGTTTCCAACACCTTGTTGAATCTATACCACGAAGAATGATGGCAGTTCTGAAGGCAAAAGGGACCAACCCAGTACTGTATGTCATTTTTTTATTTGATTTGAACCATAGATACACTTTAAGTAGAACTTAAAAATTCAGCCTTTTCTCATACCCTGATTGTGAGATTGGCTGGAAAGAAAAATACCAACCAGTCTCAAATAATTGTATATATTAAAACAATTCTAAGAAGATATGTCATCATAAGGACGCCTTCATTCAGCATATTGAAAAGTGTTGAGTGCTTTCAAATAACTGTTATTTAAGATCACAAGTGCCAGAATGAGCTGTTTTTTCTGTAACTTCTGAATCTAACATTTGAAGCCGTGATTGAGATGTCAGAGTAACCTTACACAGTAATACTGTTTTACATAGATGAATATGCTGGCTGGTCACATGCCAAGGCTTAGTGGTGCCACATCTTGTAAAGACCCCTAACCCATTATAAGCCATTAATGGCTCTTATAAGTTGATGGCTAATAAGGTGAGCTCTCATTCATCAGTATGAAAACTTGCATGGCAGTCAGGGTACCTAATAAGATTGAAATACAAGCACAGGAGCTTTCTATGAGCATACATAGAGATGTAGCGATGCTCAACGATTTCAAGACCAAGCACTCAAAATCAGCCAGTACATTTTACTGTATGTTGTAAACACATACACTATATTACAAAAAGTATTGGGACGCCTGCCTTTACACACGCATGAACTTTAATGACATCCCAGTCTTAGTCCGTAAGGTTCAATATTGAGTTGGCCCACCCTTTGCAGCTATAACAGCTTCAACTCCTCTGAGAAGGCTGTCCACAAGGTTTCGGAGTGTGTCTATGGGAATGTTTGACCATTCTTCCAGAAGAGCATTTGTGAGGTCAGGTATTGATGTTGTACGAGAAGGCCTGGCTCGCAGTCTCCGCTCTAATTCATCCCAAAGGTGTTTTATCGGGTTGAGGCCAGTCAAGTTCCTCCACCCCAAACTCGCTCATCCGTGGACCCCTGCTGTGAGCCGCATCGGTATTAAGTGTGAACCCAGCCTGAAACAATTGTACCTGCTAATTCCAGGTCTTTCTGAAGCTCTCCACAATTGGTCCTTGGCTCTTGGACAACTCTTCTAATAATTCTTTTCACTCCTCTGTCAGAAATCTCTAATAATTCTTTTCACTCCTCTGTCAGAAATCTTGCAAGGGGCCCCTGGTCATGGCCAGTTTATGGTGAAATAATGTTCTTGCCACTTGCAGATTATGGCCCCTACAGTGCTCACTGGAACATTCAGAAGTTTAGAAATCCTTCTGTAACCAATGCCATCATTATGTTTTGCAATAATAAGGTTGCAAAGGTCTTGAGAGAGCTTTTTGCTTTTACCAATCATGAGATATTTCTTGTGTGACACCTTGGTAATGAGACGCCTTTTTTATAGGCCATCAGTTGAGACTTAACCAGCTGATATTAATTTGCACTAACAAGGGGCAGGATTGCTTTCTAATTACTGATAGATCCCACTGGTGTCTTGGCTTTCCATGCCTTTTTGCACCTCCCTTTCTTCATGTGTTCAATACTTTTCCCCCGTGTCATTCCGTTTTATTACACATAACTTAATTTCTGAACTTATATGTTTTGGTTACTTTATATGTATGGATTGCATGGCTTGTCACCGACTTGTGGGGAAAACTTCATGTCAATAGAACCTTTAGAAATATATTGATCTAGAAAAATGGTGACGTGTTCAATACTTATTTTACCCGCTGTATATGTTATACCATTTTTGTAGCAAAAGTGGAGGTTTATTTTATTTAAAAATGATTTAAATATGTGGATCTCAAGGTTTTCTTATTCATATGAGTGTAGCGTTCTGCTATACAGTGTCTTGTCTCCATGTTCTCCTCCCCGAACCAGGGCTACATCATTTCCCAACAGCAGCAAATGTTTCAGAAGTCAACCTCTGTTTGATGGTTCTAGTGTTCGTCTTTTTTTTTTAAATCTTTTTAATGAGTTTTTAAACATTTAACAGAAAAACAACATACATTGGTCATGACAAGAGTTGACTTTGGTCCCTACAGAAATATGATATAAGGCAAACAATTACATGAAATATGGCAGGGAGCTCAAGACATCACAATGGTCTCAGCAGGTTGGCATTCATGGGTAGAAGGACATCGTGGGGCTAGAACGTGTATCTCAGAAACATACATTACATTGACAGTTGCAAATTCCTATTCATTGGCAGAAGATAGTGGATTAGGAAGAGTGCGAGTCTGAGGCTGTGGAGGAATCTGCCGGCCATTTGGACTAGTGTTCATCTTTAATAAGAGATGTAGAATTTCACAAACAAAAATCCAGTTGAGTCTGAGGATGAAACCATTTTACTCTGCAAGCATCACTAAATGTATACTTACCAGCATCTTCATCTTAGTCTCCAGTGCACCTCAACCCACACTTGATATGCCCAGCTTCTGGACGGTCCCACCCAGACCACACCCACTTTGCAAGTGGTCCTGCCAAGACCTCACCCACTTTCTGGCCAGCCCCACCCTTACTTATTTAGGGACCGCCCACTCACATCCAGAATCCCCTCAGCTAATACACTTTTTGAGTTACTGTATATGCTCAGTAGCTCAAATAATGGTGATGCTGTAATCTCGAGACATAGCCCAAGACATGATGTCATCAGGATAGAGGTGCGGGAACTGTCCATATCTTGGATAGCTCTCATCTATGCAAGTGGAAAATATGGATCGGAAAAAAATGTAATTTATGTTAATGGAACAATTAATGTAACTTCCAGTTTCTGTGCACAGATTATGGTATTTACTCTTTAGAATTTCATGTGTACATTTTTTTTTATTGAGGTCAAAGGTCATCACTTTTGGGAGCTGCATGCTGATGTCAATGCAGCAATAACATTCATACCCATGAACCGTTCTCCTGTCATTAATTGGATTCACAGGCTAAGCCTTTAATTATTTAGCTCACAGTCCACCGTAAATCCAAACAGAGCTAGTTGTTAGGCGGTATTGATGAGAAAAATGACTTAAGCATGGGTATCAGACTCCACCATGCATACTAAGAACTGTTCAGTGTAATTGAAGAAAAATGCTGCTAATTGAACAGCCACATCCCAGGCAAGGGCTTTACATATAAATACAAATAATCCCCTCCTAGAGTCCATTTATGGAAGTTCTTCTACTGGCAGGATCTCCAGGAAGGAAACCTTGCGATTCCCGAAAAAAGATTTGCTAAATTAATCTCTACACAGACATAATGCTAAACATACTGATAAATACATTTAGGAGTGTAAATACTCTTTAATTAACTTTTACCCAGGTAGACCCTAATGAGAGTTTTCTTGTCTAAAGAACTGCGGTAGGACCATAAGGTTGTTCTTTGGGACCAGGGAATGATGTAACTGGTATATGACCTTTGTAAGGCTCTCTGGAAGTCTATATAAATTAAAAGAAACCTGGAATATAAAGATTTGATACAGAATACAATCGTCTTTTAAATACACTACTTGACTTTCACAGCCAACCTTCCGTGACGCACTGCTAGATCCCACACATACGCACATGGAGCTCCAGGTGGATGTTGTCTTTTATGCCCAAAATTATCCAAGATTCCTGCACTTGCTGTCTCCTGGCCTTCTTGGATGTGTGATGTGGATATCCCAGAAGACTGTCAGCATCCAAAGCTGCTTCACTTTGGCCTAGGTGAGAAATAAGAGAGAGAAAGGAGAAATCCATAGAAAAGGAGGTATTTACTAAAAGAAACAATTAAAATGTATACAGTATATGATTATGTAAAGGGGAGTTACTGTAATGAGAATCATTTAAATAAAGTGAAAAGTCCACTTTATTGAGAAATACTATTGTAGAAAGTTGATACAGCAAGGATTTTTTTTTTAATATATGAGAACTATTGGATGTTATGTAGGACCAGTGTTGACGATCCTTCGGCCGCAAATGCAGGGTCAAGATGCTTTTGAGATCATTCAGAATGTAGTGAAGTTCCAACATGAACAAACGCTTGATGAGACTGAACTTTAGGCTCGATTCACATCTATGCATTTTGCTTTTGAGCGTTTTTGCAGTGCTTTTTGCGGTGCTTGCCGCATTTTTGGACACGCGTTTTTTACAGCGATTTTGCTGCGTTTTGCGTTTTTTTTTTCCTTTTTAACCCATGTTAAAAAATTTCCCTGCATTTCTGCAAAATGCATCAAAAAACGCGCTAGTGTGAATGGAGCCTTATGCCCCGTACACACGGTCGGATTTTCAGACGGAAAATGTCCTATCGGACAATGTTGTCGGAAATTCCGACCGTGTGTAGGCTCCATCGGACTTTTTCCGTCGGATTCTCCGACGGACAAAGTTTTATCTCCTGCTCTCAAATTTTCCGACAACAAAGTCCTATCGGACTTTTTCCGATCGTGTGTAGCGAATTCCGACGGACAAAGTGCCTACTAGGCTACTAGCCTCTACGTAGTCCCGTCGTAGGCAACAAACGTCACCACGTTCAGAATGATCGGATTTTCCGACAACTTTTTCCGACCGTGTGTATGCAACACCAGTGTCGGACAAAATCCGTCGGAAAAAATCCGATAGATTTTGTGGTCAGATTTTCCGACCGTGTGTACGGGGCATTAGACAGGAACTCCAAGGAAATGATTGCCCTGCTACAATAGATTGGAAATCCCTGCAGCACACTCTACTTAAAGTGACACAAAATGCTGGTTATATTCAAGTATATACTGATTTAAAAAAGTACCTTCTATTGCTATCAACCTGTAAGTAGGAACGTAGCCACCCTCTCTTACTCACTCCCACGATGCACTAGGACCTATGGGTCTCCAGGGTCTCCAAACTTGTAAACAAAGGGCTAGATAACTGTCCTTTATGCCCCGTACACATGGTCGACAGGACTAAAACTTCAAGGGACAAGGGAATTTAAACTGGGATAGTTGGCAAGTATGAGGCAGCTGCTTTGGGCCCCACAACAATGACAGGGCCCAGGGCAGCTGCCCCTTTTGTCCTGCCTTAAAGATGGCCCTGAGTATATGATATCATCAGATTGATTAGGATTCAGAATTTCTGTATCACAACAGAGCTCTAACCTGCAAAAAGTGTGTGTTGGCGAATGGAGGAGAAGGGAAATATAGGGAGAGGGTTAGGGAGAATCAGAAAAGCAAGAGAGAGCGGAGATGGCCAGATAGAAAATAGTGGAAGAGAAAAGATAGGAGAGGACAACCACCTGCCCTAGGACCTCTGCACCGCGGGGGACACCAACCACATGCGACCTCCCCGAGGTCAAGGTTCATCAGGATATCAGGTTGTAGGGGCCTCCAGCATATCCCACAGCTCCCACATTCGATTGTGTGTATCGAGGGTGTTATTTAGGAAAGCTGTCAGATATTCCATCCGTTTAACATCTTTGATCCTGGAGTGCAGTTCAGACAATGAGGGGGGGTTCCCTCCTTTTCCATTTCAGGGCTACCAAATATCGCGCAGCTGTTAGCACCTGGGCCAAGAGCTTTTCAGAAAGTTTAGAAAAAGAGGGGGGTGGAAAGTTTTAGGGTTGAAGGGCACCCAGGAACCGAAGATGGAGTGGAGTAAGGATTGCACCATCTGCCTGTAGGGGGCGATCAGAGGGCAGGTCCAATAGGTACGATATAGCGTCCCCACATCTTTACAACAGCGGGGATCGGCAGAGTGGAATAGTGGAATAAGCCAGTGGAATAAAATCTTGTATTGGTTGAAAGGTAATTTTTAATAACATTCAATTACAGTATGACTTGTGTAGCAATTGTAAATGCAAATTTTTTTTTATTTGCAATTTTATTCCCATGAAAGTGGAGTTACCCTTTACGTAAACCAACCTCAAAGTCACTATAAAGAACAAAGTAAAGCAGTTCTCAATTCTGATCTACAACATACTGTATACAGCACTTTTGTCCTTTCTAGTCTTCATAGACACTAATGCCCCGTACACACGATCGGAAATTCAGCCAGCAAAAGACCGATGAGAGCAGGTTCTCAATTTTCATGCTCATACTCCATCGGCCTTTTGCTGGCCGAATTCCAGCCAGCAAAAGATTGAGAGCAGGTTGTCAATTTTTCAGTCGGAAAAAGTTCAGATCAGAAATGCCGATCGTCTGTAGCAATTACAACACGCAAAATTCCTACGCATGCTCGGAAACAATTCGACGCATGCTTGGAAGCATTGAACTTAATTTTCTTGGCTCATCGTAGTGTTGTACGTCACCTCATTGTTGACGGTCGAAAGTTCAACGAACTTTTGTGTGATCGTGTGTATGCCAACCAAGCTTGAGCGGAATTCCATCCGAAAAACCATCCAAGATTTTTCTGACGGAAAATCTGTTCGTGTGTACGTGGCATTATGCCACGTACAGACGATCGGATTTTCCGACAACCAAACGGTGTTTTTTTTTTCCGACAGATGTTGGCTCAAACTTGTCTTGCAAACACACGGTCGCACAAATGTTGATGGAAATTAAAGCGGTTCTGCACTGTGTGTTTTTTTTTTTTTTTTGGGGAATACAATGCAAGGATTAGGAGGTAAATTGGGGGACTCACGTGTTCCATCTTTATAATTGATTGCTCCCGGTTTTCCTCCTATAAAATAATTTATATAACCCTTTCCTGCTGGGTGCCATCTTGCCTGTGGCATGTGAAACCCCACAGGCACTTTAGATGGCCCAGCATGCACCGCCGTTACTGCGCCGAGCTCGCGCGTGCGCAGTAACGGCAAAGTGCAGCTCACGTTCTCCGAAATCTCGCGAGATGTCGGCACATCTGCCGACATCTCGCGAGATTTCGGAAGATGTGGCCGAAATCTTGCGAGATTTCGAAGATGTCCGCACTGACTCCTGGGATCAATGACACCAGATCCCAGGAGACAGTGCGGTGTGACGACGATCGACGCAGAGACCCCGCCCACCGCCGCAGAGACAGAGGACAGGAAGTCAGCGATTACAAGGTACCGTATATACTCGAGTATAAGCCGAGTTTTTCAGCACATTTTTTTTGTGTTGAAAGTGCCCCCCTCGGCTTATACTCGAGTCAAGCACTTTTCTGCAGCAAAAAAAAAATTTCCGACCCGGATGCAGAAAAGTGCTTGACATTTTCTGACCCGAATTTGGGGCCCCATATCTCGGGGACACTTGGAGCTAGGAACCCCAAATTTGGCATTCAAACCCAGTTGAACTAGCACTACAACATATCCAAAGATGGGGTTCCTAGCACTAAGTGGCCCCGAGATACAGGGCCCCAAATTCGGTTCAGAAAATGTCATTCTCTGCTGCAGAAAAGTGCTTGAGATTTTCTGACCCGAATTTGGGGCCCCATATCTCGGGGACACTTGGTGCTAGGAACCCCAAATGTTGTATTCCAACCCAGTGGAATTAGCACTACAACATATCTAAAGATGGGGTTCCTAGCACTAAGTGACCCTGAGATACAGGGCCCCAAATCGGTCAACTGTGTCCATCTGCATGGGCACAGTGAGGCTGCAAATGGGCATCGTTGACCCTCTTTTCCACTTACAGTAGCTGCGCATTTCTCACCCTAGGCTTATACTCGAGTCAATAAGTTTTCCCAGTTGTTTGTGGTAAAATTAGGTGCCTCGGCTTATATTCGGGTCGGCCTATACTCGAGTATATACGGTAAGTGGAAAAAAAAAAAAAACACATTTCATTTAGTACTCTTTGCCTGATTTGGAAGGCAAAGAGATTTACTAAATGAAATGTGTGCACAACCGCTTTAAGCGAACGTCAAGAACGCGGTTACGTACAACACGTACGACGAGCCGAGAAAAATTAAGTTCAATAGCCAGTGCGGCTCTTCTGCTTGATTCCGAGCATGCGTGGAATTTTGTGCGTCGGAATTGTGTACACACGATTGCAATTTCCGACAACGGATTTTGTTGTCGGAAAATTTGAGATCCAGCTCTCAAACATTTGTTGTCGGAAATTCCGACAGCAAATGTCCGATGGAGCCTACACACGGTTGGAATTTCCGACAACAAGCTCACATCGAACATTTGTTGTCGTAAATTCCGATCGTGTGTACAGGGCATTAGAGTAAAAACACTGTAGTCCTCTGGGGGTCATCAGCTTTGGAGGTGCTATGTCCTAGAACCCCACAGTTCTTTTGAGTAAAGTTTCCATAAGTGGCAAAAGAAATAACAAAGTTGTCTAAATTAGGTTTAGTATTCCAGTAGAAAAGCTATTTAGGGTTCGTTTTTTTCCAGCTATCAATCAATATTAGAAATGTAGATACAGTATTTCCATATGCACAGCACATTGCAAGCTTTTGTTCCCTCGTTATCTGCTCAGGGTGTCTCTGTGCATTAAATCAGATGCTTGTTTCCTAAGAAGAGACCAGGATTCTGCAATCTGCTTTCTCCTCTCTGGTAGAGTCTGTAGCCTAATAAAAAGAAAATAAAAGATGCAATACATTAAAATCATAATATTAATACAGTTTCCCTTCACATTGCAGTTTCCTGGCAGACGAGGGCTTGCATGTGATACATGCTATCAGGATGGAACATGGTCTCACATATCAGTGTGGTCATTGTATAACCTCTTCTATTGTCTCCTGTATGATCCAGAAATTCATCTCGGGTGCTAAAGATCCAGATTTTATCCAGCTGTACACCATTCCAGCTAAACATGATATAAATTGGTTCAAGCAAATAGATCTAAGGCCAGCCATAGATGAAGCAATTTTCTTTCCTGCAACCATGGGTTGCAGGAAGTGTGGATGGGGGAATCCCTCCTATGGACCCATTATGTTCCCTCACCCCCAGTTTGGAGGGGAAAGCCAATCTAACATTGACATTGACAAAAGTAAATTTTCCATTTTCCATCCAAGTAGAGAGCGGTTGACAATAGACTGCCATCTGGCAGTGGATTCAACCTTTATTCATTACACCCAATACCGAAAACGTACAATTTAGATTAAGTTGTGTTTTGATATTGATGTGGGTTTCCCATTGTTGGCTTCTATACCATTGATCTCCCCTTCTGTACAGAGATAAGAATGTTGATGTAATCTGTCAGTCACATACACTATATTACCAAAAGTATTGGGACGCCGGCCTTTACACACACACATGAACATTAATGGCATCCCAGTCTTAGTCCGTAGGGTTCAATATTGAGTTGGCCCACCCTTTGCCGTTAGAACAGCTTCAACTCTTCTGGGAATGCTGTCCACAAGGTTTAGGAGTGTGTCTATGGGAATGTTTGACCGTTCTTACAGAAGCGCATTTCTGAGGTCAGGCACTGATGTGGACAAGAAGTCCTGGCTCGCAGTCTCCGCTCTAATTCATCCCAAAGGTGTTCTATCGGGTTGAGGTCAGGACGCTGTACAGGCCAGTCAAGTTCCTCCACCCAAACTTGCTCATCCATGTCTTTATGGACCTTGCTTTGTGCACTGGTGTGCAGTCATGTTGGAACAGGAAGGGGCCATCCTCAAACTGTTCCCACAAAGTTAGGAGCATGAAACTGTCCAAAATGTCTTGGTATGCTGACACCTTAAGAGTTCCCTTCACTGAAACTAAGGGGCCAAACCCAACCCCTAAAAAACAACCCCACACCCTAATCCCCCCTCCACCAGATGATTTGGACCAGTGCACAAAGCAAGGCCCATAAATGCATGGATGAGCGAGTTTGGTGAGGAGGAATTTGACTGGCCTACACAGAGTCCTGACCTCAACCCAATAGAAGACCTTTGGGATGAATTAGAGCGGCAGACTGTGAGCTGACCATCGAAGAATGGTCAAACCTCCACATAGACACCCTCCTAAACCTTGTGGACAGCCTTCCCAGAAGAGTTGAAGCTGTTATAGCTGCAAAGGGTGGGCCAACTCAATATGGAACCCTACGGACTAGGGAAGCCAAATTCATGCGTGTGTAAAGTCAGTGTACATATGTATGTAGAGAGAAATAGTTCTAAATGACAGCATCAGTGTCTCTTTAGGATGGGCCTGGACTAGTAGAAGAAGCTTAGTTGCTGGCTATACAAGCTGAAAAGAAGTGATGAGAGCTAGAAATAGTTCACTATTCATTTTACATTTGCAGCATAATAAATCCATTATGCCTCTAGTTCAGTGTTTCTCAACCAGGGTGCCATTTGGGTTCCTCTGGGGTTCCGCAAGCACGAGACCCAGTTTGCCCTGGTTCAGAAGACTCTAATGGGAGGGACTTTGTGCTGATGGGGGAATCTGATGTGACAGGGAGACTCTGTCATTTGGGGTACTCTGATGGGGTCTCTCATGTGTAGGAGAGGTTCTGATGTGATTTGGGGGGGGGGGGGGGCTTTGAATCTGTGGTGATGGGGGGGCCTCTGATATACAGGGGGGCTTTGATGTGATGGGGGCCTCTGATGTTAAAGATGGTCTCTGATGTAAAAGGGGATTTTTGATGTGGAGTTAATTAAATCAAGGGGGTTGTGTGCATCTCAGGTTTTCTATCAGGGTGCCTAAGGATTCTGCATACTTGTAATGTGTGCAATGAATGAAAAAGGTATTGGGTTCTTTTGCCAGAATGTCATTCTACTTTAATGTTTACAAGAACTTTCATATTTTTTATTTTATATCCTCACCTTGACTGTAACAGTAGTTTGCACTTTTGCTCCCATGGTAAATTTTGGGACAAAACCCCAACAGGTTTTTGTGTTTTTATTAACTTGCTTAAACTGAAGACAAAGACTGAGCAACCGTCATTTTCTGCAGACAAAGTCTCTCCAGGTGTCACTTTCTCATTACCTGTAAAATAAAGAAAACGTCACATCTAACAGCATGAAACACCCTCAGGAATATGGAAGCATCTCCATCCAGCTGTTTGTAGCTGTTTGTTAACGATAAAATATAGTGTACAGTCAGTGAACACCTATTGTTATTAATGTATTTTTAAAAGAGCTGAAATACCGAAATAACAATTATAGTGCCACATCCCTTTTAAATATGAGATATCCAAGAAGGTTTGTTTTGGGACTTTAAAAGCGCAAAATACACCAATTTGTAGAAAAATACAAATTGTATTAATACAATTGAAAAGAAAACATAAATAAATAATTTTGTTCAAAAAAATACATCACTGAGTACATAAGAACAATCGCAATGCTGATAAGTCTCTACATGTTTCACCATAAATAATAGGGCTTCTTCAGGAGAACTGAAGCCCTATCATTTATGGTAAAATCAAAAGAACACTGCGCTGCCTAAAACTAAATGGAAAAAGCAGCTGACACAACAACTAGCGTAATTATCGGCGTATAACACGCACCCCAAGTTTAGGAGGAAATTTTAAGGAAAAAAAACTTACATTTAAATGCCCATCAATGCAGCCTTGCACAGCGTCCATCTGCATGCTTGTCAGGGTCATTTGCAGCCTTCTTAGTGTCATTTGCAGCATCCATCTGCAGCCTCCTCAGTGTCATTTGCAGCCTTGCCCAGGCTGCAGTTAAACTGCAGTGACATGTCAGTGTCACTGCAGTTGGAAAATTGGCGCCATTGGCCGTTCTCGCAGCTTTCGGCCGTTCTCGGCCGCCTTTGGCCTTTCTCGGCCACCTTTGGCCTTTCTCGGCAGCTTTCGGCCGCCGAGAACGGCCGAAAGAGGCCGAAAGCTGGCGAGAAAGGCCGAAGGCGGGCGAGAAAGGGCGAAAGTTGCCGAGAAGGGCCGAAGGCAGCTATCGAAAGCCGCTGAGAAGGGCCGAAGGCGGCTGAAAGCTGCCCGGAGCCTCACAACGGCAGGGGATCGGTGGGGGATCGGCGTATAGCACGCACCCCTGATTTTTCCCTGATTTTAAGGGGAAAAAAGTGGGTGTTATACGCCGATAAATACGGTAGATAAGTTTGTTTGAAAGATAAGTGGGTATATAAAGTGTAGCGCTGAAATAGCTAAAGCAATAGTGTAATTAAACAAATGTAGGGGCCACCATATGTACAAAAGACACAATAAATGGTGACAGGTACTGGCAACCAATCTTGTGATAAGACAGTGTCAGAGAAAAACAATAAACAATATGAAAGTGACTAGTGTAGTAACATTAGGATCCCACATAGGTAAACATAAATAAAAATAAACATATAATAAGCTGTCCAAGGACAGATTTAGACGTTGAAGTGATAAACTGCAAAAAATAATACAAAAAACGACCGAAAAAAACGAATCTATCATTTATGGTGAAACATGTAGAGACTTATCAGCATTGCGACTGTTCTTATATACTCAGTGATGTATTTTTTTTTAACAAAATTATTTATTTATATGTTTTCTTTTCAATTGTATTAATAAAATTTGTATTTTTCTATAAATATGTGTATTTTGCGCTTTTAAAGTCCCAAAACAAACCTTCTTGGATATCTCGTTATTAATGTATTGTTTAATTAAAAATGATTTATTATGCGACTTTCATATTTTTATACTCGCTAGCTCTTACAAGGAGTTTGTTTTATTCATAGAACTGCATTGAGAGAAACAGAATGAGAGTGCCACCACTGTGCAGCAGGAAGCTCTGCAGTGAAGAAATATAGGTGCAAATTGCAATTGATCTGCTTGTACTCCATTTGCAAGCGCACTGTAGGCAGGAACTATTTTTTACTTAAACTCCGACATTCCGAAACCTTCACTTTTCTGGGGAGCAAAGTAAATAGTGATTGAATGATTACAGAGTACATTGTGTGAAATGGGAACTTCTAGTGCTTGCATATGGTTATCACTCCACATAGGTCAGCATCTGCTTCCTAGCCTGAGATGATGGCTTAGCGATGTGACGGCCATGTCAGTCCTGATGGCTGTAAAGTTCTCCTCATGCAGACTTTTTAGATCATTTCTCTGCTGCTGCCTCTCACCTACTAACTTGTTACAAAATTACATTCTTTGAGTGATTATTAGGTGCGAGGAGACTGAGAAAATACTTTCTCCAGTCCGTGGCAGATAAATGACATCGGTCTTCTAAAAAGCTCCTGATTTTTAATGATAAAGGGTACAGCTTAAAAAAAAAAAAAAAAAAAAAAAAACATATATATATATATATACACATACATACATACACACACACACACACACACACACACACACACACACATATATATATATATATATATATATATATAGCGCCATAACCCCTTGGGGCGGCTGAATTTTTCTGGGCTTACCAATTACCTCCTCCGCCTTGTAGCTCGTCATTACATAGTTATAGTTAGGTTGAAAAAAAAGACAAAGTCCATCCAGATCAACCACAAATAAAAAAAATATATATGTATATCATACAATCCCATATACCCTCATACATACCCACAGTTGATCCAGAGGAAGGCAAAAAACCCTAGCAGCGCATGCTCCAAATTGCTAAAACAGGGGAAAAAATTCCTTCCTGATCCCCGAAGAGGCAGTCGGATTTTCCCCGGATCAACTTTACCTATAAATGTTGGTACCCAGTAATATTATGTACATCTTGTCTAGGGGTCCCCAGGATTGATACCCAGTAACTGTGGAGACTGACACTTGAATTACTTTTTAGGATTTTTATTTGCTTAAAACGCAGTCTCTCAGTTGGGAATAGAGGGTAAGGGTATAGAAGCTCAGGCACTTTGGAACTGCTGACAATCAGTCAGTGCCTCTCTCTAGATGATCCAGGGAGTAGCCACTCGCAACTGGATAACTCAACTGTTGGATAAACCCTTGTTTGTAGATCTAGCAGCCAACAAGTGATTTTTAGCTTAGCAAAGTCTCTGCCACAGACTTGGTTGTGAAACTTTAAATGAATGCAAAAGTCTCTCACAGGAACTTAGTTGCCACTGAAGGATATGTTAGGCACAGCACCAGTATCTTGCAGCCAGTCTGGCGAAACCGTAAAAAAATGCGGATTCAATTAGTGTCCTTACAGCTCAGCTTCCAGGCTCTTACCGATCAGCCAGCCTCGTGCGTGGCCCTCCTCCGAAGAGTCCTCCCCTGGTCGCATGTGAGAGGACACCGGAACACTTTAGAATCCTCCTTCAGTTACTGCGCCTCGAACTAGCCAGTTCCGAGGCTCGGAAACAGATGGATATACGCACCCCAGGCCATGAGGGCCTCTGGGGCTGGTCAGGAGGACCAGGACCCTGGAGTTAGCAACAACTTCTGGACCGAGACGGACCCCAGGCCGGAACGGAAAGGAACCCAGAACCACGTGACTTAAGCACCTTAATACACCACGGAATACACAGCGGCACAAACGCGCCCACTGATTGGCTCCGAGCAGAGATTGGTACCCAATGCGTCCAACCAGACTGCGTTCTAAGGCCTGTTCACAGGTGCTCACCCACCTATGACCAGGCAGAACCTCAATACAGCCCAGTCAAACAGATGCCAAAGCATAACCTAGAGCAATTAACCCCAAAACTCCAGTCTCCAGTCTTGGGCAAAAACTAAATTTAAATACATAGCACATACTTTAGAAAAGTACCGGCGCTACACATTATATATATATATTAGAGTGACATTATGAAAGGCGAGGTGATTGATGGACGTTATATTTCACCTCGCATGAGTTCATTTGCGGAGAACTAAGGTGGAATCCTGTCCAGGTTTTACCAGCCACCTTAGCAGGATTGGTTCCACCAACAGGTGGTATAAACTAAGCAGGACTAGAGCAAAGGATTGCTCTTGGCCTGGGACTCACTAAGCCAAAACCCTGATAGAGCTGCTTATGTGAAGTTTGCTTTGTAAAATGTAAAGGTTTGCCTAAGGCCTCATGCACACGGACGTTTTTACAGCCTCTTTGAGCGTTTTTTGCAGCTTAAAAACACCTGTCCATGTTAGTCTATGGCTTCATGCCCACCTAGGCATTATTGAGCTGCAAATGGCATTGGCGTTTTTAAGCTGTAAAAAAAAAACCAGGACCAGTGCGTTCTGAGACTCCAGCGTTAGAGCTGTAAAAACGTCAGACACCGGCAAAAGGTGTTAAACGCAAATTAACGAGGCTTAACCCTGTGTTAAGCCTCGTCCGGCGTTTCTGTCTCTATTCAAAATCAATGGTTCCCTATGGGAGCCCATTGATTTGAATAGAAGTCACACCAGAAGTCGGATCAAGATGATCCGACTTGCGGTGCGACTTGTGTGCTGAGAATCTTGAAGGGGAACCTCGCAAAAAAAATTGTGGCATGTGGCTTGGTATGGTTTCCTTACCTACTGGGCTGCGTGCTTGGATAAGAGTCTGGTAAGGATCGTGGGAGGGACCCCACGCCATTTTTTTCGGTGTGGTGGGTTCCCCTTAAGATCCATACCAGACCAAACCTCACGCAAAAAAGGTTTTAAAATTTTTGTGGGGTTCCCCTTTAAGAGTCTCAGCACACCTGATCCGACTTCTGGTGTGACTTCTATTCAAATCAATGGGCTCCCATAGGGAACCATTGATTTTGAATAGAGACAGAGAAACGCGGCTGAAAGCTAGCTTAACATGCATTGAATTCAATGCAAAACACGGAAAAAAATCAAGTTTTTAACGCTGCTTTTTTCCTGGCGTCTGTTCTAGCTTTACAGCCCGTTTTTTAAAACGTCTGTGTGCATGAGGCCTTATCTTTGTTTTGTAAGTGACTGGGAGAAGCCCTTCACCTGTGAGTCAGGCACCTGCAATATTCAGTTAGTGCCTGGATGGTAAGGATTTATTTTCTGTTTTTAATTACTCTTAGGGCCCTTTCACACGGGCGGACCGTTCAGGACGCTCCATAGACCTCTATGGAGCGACGGATGTCAGCGGTGACATGTCCGCTGACATTCATCCGCCTCCTCTAAGGTCCGTCTTCATCCGATCCCCCATAGAGGAGAGCGGCGCTCTCACAGGTCGGCCCCTGCACAGCTTGTCACCTGTCATCTGCCTGCTCAGCGGGGATCGACGGAGCAAAGTGGAGCCCGTAGACGGACACGTCCTTACTCATAAGGCATGCATAGCCTCCACAGCCTAATGCCCTGTACACACGATAGAATTTTCAGACGGAAAATGTTTGATAGGAGCTTGTTGTTTGAAATTCCGACCGTGTGTAGGCTCCATCGGACATTTTCCATCGGAATTTACATCACACAAAATTTGAGAGCTGGTTCTGTTGTTGTAAATTCCAATTGTGTGTACACAATTCTGATGCACAAAGTTCCACGCATGCTCGGAATCAAGCAGAAGAGCAGCACTGGCTATTGAACTTCATTTTTATCGGCTAGTCTTACGTGTTGTACGTCACCGCGTTCTTGACGTTCGGAATTTCCGACCAACTTTGTGTGACCGTATGTATGCAAGACAAGTTTGAGCCAACATCCGTCAGAAAAAAAACATGGATTTTGTTGTCGGAAAATCCTATCGTGTGTACGCAGCATTAGAGTGTAGTTCTAAGATACTAATGCCGCGTACACACGAGCGCAATTTCTGTCGGAAAAATCTTGGATGTTTTTTCCGACGGAATTCCGCTCAAGCTTGGCTTGCATACACACGGTCACACAAAAGTTCTCTGAACTTTCGACCGTCAAGAACGCGATGACGTACAACACTACGACGAGCCGAGAAAATAAAGTTCAATGCTTTCGAGCATGCGTCAAATTATTTCCGAGCATGCGTAGGAATTTTGCACGTCGGAATTGCTACAGAAGATCGGAATTTCCGATAGGAACTTTTTCCGTCGGAAAAATAGAGAACATGCTCTCAATCTTTTGCTGGCGGAAATTCCGAAAGCAAAAGTCCAATGGAGCATACACATGGTCGGAATTTCCAACCAAAAGCTTCAAATTGGACTTTTGCTGGCAGAATTTCTGATCGTGTGCACGGGGGCATTACGCATTGAAATAGGTGCCCATATGATATCCTAAGGATTCTCTCTTCTGCATCTGATTGTTGTTGGTGCAGTGAGAGCGAGCTCCTGACTATACTACATATATGGCCGTCCTGCCCTCGGATCAAACCTTTTTGTTTCCTTGTCTTCAATAATAGCCCTTCTCTCTGTGTACCCCGGTTCCATCTCTACTGTCAAAAAAGGCCTTAGCCTTTTCATGTTAGCTGTTAGGGCAGTGACCCGCCCAACAATAAAAGACCACACATATACTGGGCGACACAGTGGTGTAGTGGATAGCACTTTCGCCTAGCAGCAAAAGGGTCGCTGGTTCCAATCCCAACCACGACACCACCTGCCTGGAGTTTGCATGTTCTCCCTGTGCCTGTGTGTACTCCGGTTTCCTCCCACACTCCAAAGACATGTTGGTAGGCTAATTAGATCCTGTCTAGGGACCTTAGATTGTAAGCTCCTTGAGGGTAAGGACTGATGTGAATGTACAATGTATATGTAAAGCACTGCATAAAATTGACAGCGCTTTATAAGTACCTGAAATAAATAAGAAAATAAATATCTCTACAACGCAGGAATGGTTTTCTGAACTATCCCTCCTTCAACACATGGAGAAATTAACCACCTGGCTCATTGATCCTGGCTCATGATGGCCTATCGGGATACTTGGACTACCTGGATCATTTACAAGGACTCCTTGACATTGAAAGATGCCTTGCTATCTCCATGATGACCTAATCACGTTTCCAGGTGTCAGCCTTCTCTTCTATCCCTCCAGGCACCTAGTGTTCTTACTTTCTCTCTCCAAAGCCCCCCTTTTTATTTAATCTGCTCCTCTTCTGCTCGCTTCCTCCTATTTAAAGTGGTTGTAAACCCTTACAAACCACTTTGACCTGTAGGTCCAAGAAATATCTCCTTAACCTACACGGTTAAGAAGATATTTTACAAATAAAGGGCACGGCTGTCTACGGCGCATGCGACTAGAATTACATATACTTTAAAACAGCACAGGATGAATCAACATCAATATGTATGATATATACATGTGAACTATATTATTTACCTTTAAGAAACAGGCTGAGATTATCTGTATCAAGAGCATAAACTGGCTGCCAAGGACTTGCCAGCATATGAGTTGATGGCAGGCAAAATTGGCAAACTGGTTCACATCTGGCAACATCGAAAAGCTCCACTGTACTGTTCCAATAATGTAAGAGCACCTATAATACAGAAATGTTATTACATGTCAGCAAGGTTGGCCAAATATTATTTATTCGATGCTACTCACATTATATACAGACATTCAGAATTCATATAACTTAGGTAGAATTCTACTTTGAATTTGGCTTGTAGATTTATTAATCCTAGGAAAATGTATATCTAGTATAAAAAAATAACTACATTATTGCTTAAAAACATTTTAGATATTCACAGCTATCAATAAAATGTTTGCCTTAGGCCCCTTTCACACTGGGGCGGTGGGTGCGTCGGCGGTAAAGCCTTTAACGTCTATGCATCGCATAGTAGCCCATTATGTGTCACTTACCTGACACAGGAGCCAGCGATGTCACCGCTGTCCCATCTTCCACGGAGCGCCCATCTTCCTTCCGTCAATTTTGTGGCGCTATTCGGCCACTAGCGGGTCGCTTTTACCCCCGCTAGCGGCCGAGAAAGGGTTAAATCCACCTGCAAAGTGCTGCTGCAGCAGCGATTTGCCGGCGGTATAGCCACGCTACCCATTAATTTCAATGGGCAGGAGCGGTGGAGGAGCGGTATACACACGGCTCCTTCACTGCTCCAAAGATGCTGCTAGCAGGACTTTTTTTAGCGGTCTGCCAGCGCACCGCTCCAGTGTGAAAGCCCTCAGGACTTTCACACTGGAGACACAGGAGCGGCTCTTTCAGGGCGCTTTGCAGGCGCTATTTTTAACGCTGTAGCGCCTGCAAAGCGCCCCAGTGTGAAAGGGGTCTTAAAGTACAGTGTATCTAAATTCAAAACTTTTTTCCCATTTTGGATAGAGAAAGTAAGTTTTCTTTATCATCTATTATGTCCCATTAGGGAGGTCTTAATTTGTTTCCTGTCTTGAACACGCAAGAGGAAGTAAGAGAGAATTTTTCTAATGTGAAGGCAATCTCTGCATTAAGGTAACCTGAGCCTGATCTCAATACAGTGGCTCTCTCTGCCTCCTCATTGGCTCCTGTGGGAGCCATTGGCTCCTGTTGCTGTCAATCACAGCCAGAGATGAGGGAGCGGTGGGCAGGGCCAAGTCCTGCTATCTGAGTCACTAGACACAGACAGTGAGGCTTGGTAATGAGCCTGCATTAGTGCCCCCATAGCAAGCGGCTTGCTATGGGGACACTTGGCAGGGGGAGGAGCCAGAAGTGCCAGCAGGGGCCCCAAGAGGAGGATCTGGGCTGCTGATTAGACAGCTGTCACCTGAACAGATTATCCCTATTAGAAGGTTTTCCCTCCCCTCTAAAGTGGGCCTTACATTCTACACATTTTGTCCAGTTCCTGAAGAACTGGGTGAAATTCGATCTGTGGGTGGTCCTGTGGGCCATCTACTGCATGAAATCACTTTTGTCAGGCAAAACATGGTTGCACCCAAAGAAGATGCCGTTCAGGTACTTTGTCAGCCAACAGTGCTGCCTATAAAAATACAATGGCCATAGCGAGAGATTCGTCCATATGTACAGCGTGGATTGAGGGATTTGTTCATTTTTTTTATTTAGCCTGATCTAAAAAAAAAATCCTAATCAGTGTATGGGCAGCTGAATAAAAAATAAAAACAAGTTTGGCTTTAGATACACTTTAAAGCAGAACAAAAGGCTGAAAGAAAAATTGCAAACAGGCAGGTTCTTTATTGCATGCAATGTCTCTTCTGCAATAAAATACAACTCCCTGCCTATTTTCATTGCTCTGCAAAATATACACAGAGCTGCGAATGCATAGGGCACACTGTACTCCTGCTCATGGCCGCTGAACTATTGCAGAATAGGCAAGTATCCCTGACTTTAGTTCTGCTTTAACCACTTCAGCTCCGGAAGGATTTACCCCCTTAATGACCAGATACGGCACTACGTCGCTTTAACGGACAATTGCGCAGTCATGCGATGTTGTACACAAACAAAATTTATGTCCTTTTATTTTTCCATAAATAGAGCTTACTTTTGGTGGTATTTTTTTAATTTTTTTTTTACTTTTTGCTATAATAAATATCCCATAAAAAATGTCTTCATCAGTTTAGGCCAATATGTATTCTTCTACATGTTTTTGGTAAAAAAATAAAGAAATAAGTGTATATTGAATGGTTTGCGCAAAAGTTATAGTGTCTACAAAATAGAAGATATATTTATGGCATTTTTATTACTAGTAATGGGGGTGATCAGCGATTTTTAGCAGCACTGCAACATTGCGGCGGACAGATCGGACACTTTTGACACTTTTTTGGAACCGGTGACATCTATACAGCGATCAGTGCTAAAAATAGCTACTGACTACTGTATAAATTACACTGGCAGGGAAGGGGTTTACACTAGGGGGCAATCAAGGGGTTAAGTGTTCCCTAGGGAGGTGTTTCTAACTGTGGGTGGAGGGGACTGACTGGGAGTAGAGAGATAGAGAGATCGCTGTTCCTAATCACTAGGAACAAACAAACAATCTCTCTCTACTCCCCTGTCAGAACGAGGATCTGTTTTTTTTACATTGACAGATCCCCATTCTGGCACTCTGTGGACCGATCGCGGAGCATCGGTTACAGTGACACGCCGCGGGAGTGCACGTCTGCTATTTTTTTTAAAGCGGCCGACGTAGACCTACGGCGATTCATGCAGCCGAGCCAACCTGCCATATTATAATGAGGGTGGCTGGTCGGCAAGCGGTTAAAAGGATAAATTCACCTTTTAACATAAAACAATAAAAGCTCTTTTTTTTGCAGGTAAAAAAATGTGCATATACTATTTTTTGTTTTAGGAGCCTGGAAAACAAATGCACCAGTGATCAGCAGATCGCTGATGCCAGGCAGGTCTCCTGCAAACTGCAAGTGTAAGCTATCTGCCTGTACAAGGATCTGTAAATCAATGACGTGGCCGTGTGTGAGCCTCGCACTCTCTTTGAATTGTGGCAGCGAATACTGGGAGAAGATCCCTTGCTCGCTGTCATAAGGAGGGGGGGGGGGGGATAGGGAGGAGAGGGGTCTGATGCTGAACATGTTTTACATGTTGCACCCTAAATATGGGTGTAACATGTTCAGAAAGGTAAACCTAATCCAATGTGCACTAGAAACAACAGATGGAATAACACTGGTTACCATGGCCAATGCATACGTATTTATAAAGAAAGGTTAATATCATAGAAGCTCACACCAAGACTCCTTTCACACTGGGGTGCTTTTCGGGCATTTTAGCGCTAAAAATAGCACCCGAGTGCCTCTCAAGCCACCCCAGTGTGAAAGCCCAAGTGATTTCACACTGGGGCGGTGTGCTTGCAGGACGGGAAAAAAAAGTCCTGCAAGCAGCATCTTTGGGACGGTGTGGGAACGGTGTATACAGCGGTCCCAAAATGCCCTGCCCATTGAAATGAATGGGCAGCGCTGCCGAATCGACGCAACGCGGTCGCTGTTAACCCTTACTTCAGCCACTAGCGAGGGTCAAAAGCGACCCGCTTTACTGCTAACGCCTGCAGCACCCCAGTGGGAAAGGGGTCTTAAAGATTAAAAATTTTAGGACCAGCAAGGAAAGCACGGAAATATTGAAATAGATAGTTTTCTCTTTTAAAAAAAATATTTAACATAATCGAATGTATATAAAATCTTACCATACTTGGAAGGGAGTGGATGGGAGATACTGCACTGATCTGGTTATCGGAGGTGCCAGTACTTTGGAAAAACAATATTAGAGATAAAAGATGTGTTAATATACCAGTAGATAGAAAGCAATCCTGTCACCTGTAAATCTTTGTTTTTAGAATAGCTTGAAATGCCACCTTTAGGCCTACAATACATTGGAGATTTGGTGCGATTATCAATTAAACAAGCCATACAACTAAAAATCATATTTAATTGGTGGCTGAATCCTGCAGTCATTGGCATCTACCTCCTCCTCGTCATGTTATACTGAGCCGGCCAATGAGTGTGTGTTATCCTCACAGTCCCTGTCTGTACATGACTTGTAGTCGGTAGTAAAGCACTATGTGCAATGGTTTTTCTTTTTACATACTTATGGCTGAATGGAGTCACTATCGGAGGTAAGACCCCATACACACTATTAGATTTTCTGCAGACTCTTATCTTCAGATTTCCCAAAACCATGTAATGCAAGGGCCTTCCTGACTGCATACAAATTGAAACTCTTAGGCCCCTTTCACACTTGTGCAACTTCAAAGTAACACGATTTTACAGCGATTTTGCCGCGATTTCGAGGAATGCCTGTGTAAGTGGCAACAAAATCGGACCAAAGTAGTGCAGGGACTACTTTGAAGTCGGAACGACTTGAAGTCGTACTAATATGAATGGCTGTCATTGGAAATCACGGGGAACGACTTGTCATGCTACTTTTCAGTCCAAAATCGTGGGACAAGTCGTATAAGTGTGAAAAGGGCCTTAAGGTTTGACCTCATATTATATGGTTTTGGTAAATCTAAAGGAAAAAATCTACAATAAAATGGTATAGTGTGTATCCAGCTTTACACTAGGAACAGGAAAAGATCTATCTCAGTCCCCTAAGCTGGGACACAAGCAAATTGTGACCCTACTTAGGTGTAAGATCATAACCCTAAGATGAAGGATGGTGTACATATTGCATGCAGTTTTTTTTTTTGCACAAAGTGGTGAATAAATACTGCAAGTTGAACACTGGAGACTGAAACATTTTCGCATATAGTATTTGATGGCACCGGCATTTATTGGGTTGATGGGACTATATTTATGGACTATTGAGCCTATTTTGGCAATGTTTGGGTTCTGTTTTTATTTGGTTCCTTTAGCATACTTTTTTCTGGATTTTGTTTTTCATTTATTGTCATTGTTATAAAATGATTACAACACATTGGGGGTTATTTACGAAAGGCAACTTCACTTTGCACTGCAAGTGCACTTGGAAGTGCAGTCACTGTAGATCCGAGGGGGACATGCAAGGAAAATAAAAAACAGCATTTTAGCTTGCACATGATTTGATGATAAAATCAGCAGAGCTTCCCCTCATTTAAGATCTTCCCCTCAGATCTACAGCGACTGCACTTCCAAGTGCACTTGTAGTGCAAAGCGTATTTGCCTTTCGTAAATAACCCCCATTGTGTAGTGCAAGACTAATAGGGAATAGCTGTTGATACGAATACATGCATGATATTGTCACAAATTATTCAGCTGTGGAAAATCTGTATTTTCTAAAAATCAGCCTTATTTAAAATAGCAATGCACACATAGAATCTGATATTACCTTATAAAATGTATCTGTACACTACCAATATAATAAGTATAATAAGTGCTCTATTTTTGTGATTTCTATCAAGTTTTCCACCCAGTGGATGTAGTTGCCAGGAAGTGTCTTTCTTTGCATTAAATCTGAGGTTTAATATACCGTATATACTCGAGTATAAGCTGACCCGAATATAAGCTGATGCACCTAATTTTACCACAAAAAAATGGGAAAACTTATTGACTCGAGTATAAGCCTAGGGTGAGAAATGCGCAGCTACTGTAAGTGGAAAAGGCGGTCAACAATGCCCATTTGAAGCCTCACTGTGTCCATTTGCATGCCTCCCTGTGCCCATTTGCAGCCATAGGTCCCCCGAACTTGGTGGTTAAGCTAGATGCCCCCTAGCTGCAGCCAAAATGTGGGGTTTCTTGACCCAAAGGGTCCCGGAATGATATTGCTGCAGATGGACACAGTTGACAGACTTTGGGGCCCTGTATCTTGGGGTCCACTTAGTGCTAGGAACCCCAAATTTGGTGTCAAACCCAGTGGAACTAGCACTACAACATATCCAATAGCTGGGGTTCCTAGCACTATGTGGCCCCAAGATATGGGACCCCAAAATCGGTTCGGAAAATGTCAAGCACTTTTCTGCAGCAGAGAATGACATTTTCCGAACCGACTTTGGGGGGCCCGTATCTCGGGGCCACTTGGTGCTAGGAACCCCATCTCCGGCGCCCCCCCCCCCATCTCTGGCCACATGTGGTACTGCATACACTAGCAGTGACACTGGAACTAATTATCTGAGTTTCCATTGATTCCTATGGGGAAACTCGCTTTCATATACGAGTGCTTTGGATTACAAGCATTCTTCTGGAACACATTATGCCCATAATCCAAGGTATTATTGTATATGGTTTTGGTAAATCTAAAGGGAAGTTGTACAAGAAAATTGTATGGTGTGTAGCAAGCTTAAGACCTGGCCCCCAGACCGGCAGTATGTGTGGCTGTAAGAAGATATATGGCAGTACTCACATAAACCTGTGTAGTGTATGAAGGTATACAGAAACTGTTTGAAGAATACATCCATACGCTATACCCTGGTTTACATGAGTACCGGTGTTTACCCGAATACAGCCATTCATGTCTATAGGCACCTGGGTTCTGGGGCACAGTAAACAGATAGAATTTTATGATGATTGCCCCTAATGTGCCTGTTTGCATGAGGCCTTAAAGACCATTTTTTGGTCAACATAGTCAATTAAACTTTTACTGAGAAATAAGTGGGCTGATCTTCCTCTTCAATATTGTGTTACTGTCTAGGAACAAGCATGCAAGAACAAAGTCAAAATCATCTATATTTGTTTTAGATCAGTGATTAAAGAGAATTGAAAACAGGAGGTCAGCATGAAAAGGGTCAGTTGTATATGGATCCTGCAAATACCCCAACCTGGATTGCAAGCAATGGCAGTTCAGATGTGGCAAAGGCTGTAAAGAACTGAGGGACAACTGGAAAAAGATGTAGATCATGCAGAGGCCTCACCTTTCTCGAAGAAGAACCATACCATGTTCCCTACCCCCTGCTGCAGTGACGAGGTATAGAGATTTATCAGTACACCACACCAAGATCTGGGCTCTAGTGTCAGCTGGAGGTTCTTTACTGCAAGCATTGTGTTCCAAGTAATAAAGACTACCTATATGCCGACCCTCTGGGAGGGCAACAACAGCCAAAGGAAAACCTAGGAAACAAGAATTTTCAATATTAGTCTACAAGTAAATCGGTTAAAGAAACCATGTTGCTGCAAATTACTTTAAAATCATAAGTCTTACCAGAGTACTTCATGTCCCATACTGCAAGTGTTTCATTTTCAAGTGCAAGGGCGAGGTATGAGGTACAAGAGCTGACTGCTGAGAATTTAATGGGAGCAGAACACGGCCACACAATATCAGATTTTGGGTCAACATCTAAAAGGCGAAAGGTAATTGTTAGTAAATATGACTATTAACTTAGTAGAACTATATGCAAAACTTTTCATTATATTTTGCAAATAGTAAGGGAAGGTTATAAGCCCTGTAAGGTTTATTTCTGTCATCTGTGTCCCATTGGGGAGATTTGCCTTCACTTCCTGTCCCATAGCCAAAGCAGGAATTGAGAGGAAATCCCTACAAATAAAAGGAATCCCTTGGGGCCATCCAGATTGTGGATTATGGCTCTCATCGTGGTTCGCTGGAGTCCCTTCCCAGACTGTGCTAATCTGTTCTTGAATTTTTTGGGGATTGCGTCATGATGTGTTGCTTTTTAAGATCTTTTCGCATGCTTCACTTTGTCAGACAGCTTCTATTTAAGTGATTTCTTGATTCAACAGGTCTGGTGGTCAAGCCTGGGTGTGGCAAGGGAAATTTAACTTCGCTTTCCAAAAAATGTGGTTAATCACAAGACATTCATGATTTAGCAAGGGGGGGGGGGGGGGGCATTACTTTTTCACATATGGCCAGGCAGGTTTGGACAGCTTTTTTCCCTTATTAAATTAAAGCATCATTTAAAAACTGCATTTTGTATTTACTCAGGATTATCTTTGTGTAATATTAAAATGTATTTGATGATCTGAATCGTTTAAAGTGCATCCGGAAAGTAAACCAAAAAAGTGCATGTGAACACACACACAAAAGTGCATTAGAGTGTGTCACATGGTCCCCTTCTGAAGAGGAAGGACCCTTCCTTGCCCCACCCCACAGGGCACAAGACTCGTGAGGGAGGCAAGGCACACTCCGGTCCACCTAGTCAAAAGGCATAGTGGGGCCCCCTCTCTGTGATCAGTCGATCACGGAGAGCTAACCAATGAGTACTGGGTGGGTGACTCTCCCCAAGAGAGACGCCAAAGGTAGGGAAGGAAGGAACCTGATGTCCACACATACTCCCCTTAGACTTCAGGGTAGGCCTGAAGACCCACACCCTACAGTCCTGAGTGAAAAGGTCACACACAAAAGTGTGAAGTGACAGACTCGTGGAGACAAATAAAAAAAATTGCCCCAGTCTCAACAAAAAGGCCTAGACCACGAGGCAGAAAAAAAGCTTTGGTGTTGTGGCCAAGTGCCCTTTCTCATCATGGGGTCCCACACCCAAGATATACTTGAAACATTCCTAGGATGCCACTCCCAGGGAGCCCTTAACATTGCAGGCTCTCTGCCTTCCCAGCCCCTGGCCAGACCAGGTAGCACTGCTCAAAATCAGGAGGCATTGGGTCCCTTGGAATCCCCCAGACTAGGGAAGTACTGCCAACCCACACCCTTCTTGGTGCACGCCAAGTTCGGGTTCCTTCCAATGAAGATTCCCCGGGATCCCCAACATACCAGCAGGGATACCATACAGCCAGTGATCCCAGCCAAAGGGCCAACATGATGGCAAAGCACCTCTACTGGACATTGATAAGAACAGATACTACATTTGATCTTAGCCAAAAGGCAGAGAAGCGATGATGTTGTTCAACATGCTAATGCCATTCCTATATAAAACCTTACAAACCTTTTTTCAAACCCAGTGATGTCATCACGGGGTCTTTGTATTTCTTTATGCAATGCAGGCTTATCATAGCTGGTGGGAGGGAGTGTCAGGTTCCAGTACATACAGTGGTGTGAAAAAGTGTTTGCCCCCTTCCTCATTTCCTGTTCCTTTGCATGTTTGTCACACTTAAGTGTTTCGGAACATCAAACCAATTTAAACAATAGTCAAGGACAACACAAGTAAACACAAAATGCAATTTGTAAATGAAGGTGTTTATTATTAAAGGTGAAAAAAAATCCAAACCATCATAGCCCTGTGTGAAAAAGTGATTGCCCCCCTTGTTAAAACATACTATAACTGTGGTTGTCCACACCTGAGTTCAATTTCTCTAGCCACACCCAGGCCTGATTATTGCCACACCTGTTCACAATCAAGGCATCACTTAAATAGGAGCTGCTTGACACAGTAAGGTCCACCAGAAGATCCTTAAAAGCTACACATCATGCCGAGACCCAAAGAAATTCAGGAACAATTGAGAAAGAAAGTAATTGAGATCTATCAGTCTGGAAAGGGTTATAAAGCCATTTCCAAAGCTTTGGGAATCCAGCGAACCACAGTGAGAGACATTATCCACAAATGGCGAAGACATGGAACAGTGGTGAACCTTCCCAGGAGTGGCCGGCCGCCCAAAATTACCCCAAGAGCGCAGCGACGACTCATCCAAGAGGTCACAAAAGACCCCACAACAACGTCCAAGGAACTGCAGGCCTCACTTGCCTCAGTTAAGGTCAGCGTTCATGCCTCCACCATCAGGAAAAGACTGGGAAAAAATGGCCTGCATGGCAGAGTTCCAAGGAGAAAACCACTGCTGAGCAAAAAGAACATCAAAGCTCGTCTCAATTTCTCCACAACACATCTTGATGATCCCCAAGACTTTTGGGACAACATTCTGTGGACCGATGAGACAAAAGTGGAACTCTTTGGAAGGTGTGTGTGTCCAAGTATATCTGGTGTAGAAGGAACACTGCATTTCAGAAAAAGAACATTATACCAACAGTAAAATATGGTGGTGGTAGTGTGATGGTCTGGGGCTGTTTTGCTGCTTCAGGACCTGGAAGACTTGCCGTGATAAAAGGAACTATGAATTCTGCTGTCTACCAAGAGATCCTGAAGGAGAATGTCCGACCATCTGTTCGTGTACTCAAGCTGAAATGAACTTGGGTTCTGCAGCAAGACAATGATCCTAAACACACCAGCAAGTCCACCACCGAATGGCTGAAGAAAAACAAAATGAAGACTTTGGAGTGGCCTAGCCAAAGTCCTTACCTGAATCCTATTGAGATGTTGTGGTATGACCTTAAAAAGGCCGTTCATGCTCGAAAACCCTCTAATGTAACTGAATTAGGACAATTCTGCAAAGATGAGTGGGCCAAAATTCCTCCAGGGCGCTGTAAAAGCCTCATTGCACGTTATCGCAAACGCTTGGTTGCAGTTGTTGCTGCTAAGGGTGGCCCAACCAGTTATTAGGTTTAGGGGGCAATCACTTTTTCACACAGGGCCATGATGGTTTGGATTTTTTTTCACCTTTAATAATAAACACCTTCATTTACAAATTGCATTTTGTGTTTACTTGTGTTGTCCTTGACTATTGTTTAAATTGGTTTGATGTTCCGAAACACTTAAGTGTGACAAACATGCAAAGGAACAGGAAATGAGGAAGGGGGCAAACACTTTTTCACACCACTGTAGATTCCGGAAAACATCACAGCACCCTGCCTCAATACTCCTTTCAAGAGCCCCCGCCCTTAAGAAAGCAGTGGGCTATCTCTTTAGAGGAATTAATAAAACCCCTTGATGGGTAGATGTCAGTCTGGAAGAGTTGGCATTCCTAGGTAGGCTGCATTTGCACGAAGACCACCCTAGGTACTGCCCATGTTTAATGCTAAGCCTCCATGTTGAAAAAACAAAAATGAAATCTAATGAATGAAAAGTGTGGGTCTGGGACAACAAGGCTAGGGTGGAAAGGTCTAGCTGATACTGGACGTCCTACAGGCAGGATGTATCGGACTTGCTGCAGCTTCTAATGCACACTGTGAGAAGCTTACAGTGGACAGAGAGTTAGCAATTTTAGTACAGAAGAAGAGCCTTCATAACTGTGCAAGACTGAAGTTCAGTTTTTCCAAAGGCAGAGGGTGCTGTAGCCCACTGTTACACGGAAGGGCTTTAAACTGGTGGAACAAGGGGACAAAGATGAGTGGCATTGGATGACCAAACCCCAACCCCTTCCACTAAACTGATTTTGGCGGTGTTGGTCTTAAAATGCAGTGATCCCAACATGCTAGGAGACCATTTTATCTTCAGCCTGTCTTCTTTGATGGAAATTGTCCCCAAATAAAGTGTGCCATGGGCAGGCAAATAGCCTAATGCCGTGTACACACAATCGGAAATCCGGCCAGCAAAAGACTGATGAGAGCTTTTGGTCGAAAAAATGCGACCATGGGTATGCGCCATCGGACTTTTGCTGGCCGAATTCCAGCCAGCAAAAGATGGAGAGCATGTTCTCATTTTTTCGGTCGGAAAAATTTCCGATCGGAAATTCCAATCGTCTGTAGCAATTTCGACGTGCAAAATTCCTACGCATGCTCGGAAACAATTCGACGCATACTCGGAAGCATTGAACTTCCTTTTCTCGGCTTGTCGTAGTGTTGTACGTCACCGCGTTCCTGACGGTCGAACATTCAGCAAACTTTTGTGGGACCGTGTGTATGCAAGCCAAGCTTCAGTGGAATTCCTTCAGAAAAACCATCCAATATTTTTCTGACGGAAAATCCGCTCGTGTGTACGTGGCATAAGAAAAGAATGCTGCTGAAAGAAGCACATCTTTAACTGTATCTTCCTACAGAAAATTTACAAAAAAAAAAAAAAAAGGAGAAAAGAAATCTTGAGATTAGATCCAGAGTAAAAAATCCCATCCTGCCTTGGAGATGTTGTTGTAAAATAAAGACCAGGACCTTAGGGAGTAGAAATCAATGCAAGAAAGGCTGAAATATCCAAGTGACACATGAAAGATAGGACCATTGCTAACAGACGGCTATTTTATTTATAAGTGAATTACGCTCACATGGTAACAGCCGATGACTACTCTCAAATGTATTTTTTTTTCAGAGCACACTAACTAGTCCTTCACCCTCCAAGCTTTGATTCACACGCTATTTATTATCTACAGTGTGAAAACACAAAAAGCTGTTTATATGCCAGCTATGACCATTTTTGCAATCAGTTGTTATCCTACAATTTTTTATCATTGCTGAAGTGACGTCTGACCTTCAAGCTTCCTGGGTTACCACTGTTGAAATCAACAGAAGAGATTAATACCAAGCATATTACATCTGGAATATGCTATATATACACTTGTGGGTCCATTTATAAAACATTTGATGAATGAATGTTTCAAATATTTGTGCAGGCTGGACAGATTTTCCCCATATTTTCTGTAATGGATTAATTCCTATGTTGGTCAGCACCATTTTGTTGCCAAAATGCTATATGTTTTCTCATTGAAGTACTTCGGAAAACGATACTGCATTTTGGCCACTAGATGGAGCTAACGATCACAGGAAATAAATCGATTATAGAAAATATGGGGAGAATGTGCCAAGCCTGCACAAATAAAGGGAAGAATGTCACGCATTTGTGCAGACCCATGATATACTCACCGTATATCACGGGCCTGCGCAAATGTGTGACATTCATCCCTTCATTACTACAACTTTATTTTAAAAAATGTGATTTGCTAATAATCAGCAGTTCTAGCTACAGTTCATAATGCTGTAATTTTTCTGATTATAGCCATTACATGGAGCTGACAATCATAGAAAATAAAAATATTAGACGCATTACAAGAATTATTGGCAATGGCTGTGCAAATGCAAATTCCAGTGTTATCTTAAACAAATGTACACTACATTTTTCTTTATCACATACAGCCTCCAGCAAACAAGAACACCCAGACTGTTGAGGCAACTCTAAAATGATTACTCCCAGCTTGCTATTGCAGGATGCTCTATAAACCAATCATCAAAGGATAAATGGAGACGTGATCATAAAATAAAAAAATATTCTTCCTCCTGGCTCACTTTTAACAAAATAATTTAACAAAATAATTATTTATTTATAGCATCAATATGAACAAGTATAACACAATTAAATCAATCATTCTACCATCAATGTTGACCCTGATGCATCAATATTAAAAAAGCATTGTATGGAAAGACTAACAATGTAAGGAGTAGAGCTAAATAGTCAAAGTATCACAATCGAGTTTGGTAAAAATTTGTCTAGAGCAGAGCCGCAATTAAAAGGACTACCGAAACAACTGTGAGGGGCTGAAATTCGCTAGTCAAAAGGGAGGTCATGCATCCTGCCAAATAATATTCTGTTTTCCTGAGGAAGTAGAAAAAAGGAATAAGGAAGAAAGAAAAAAAAAAGAGAAAAAGGGTGAGAGAGAGAGAGAGAGAGAGAGAGAGAGAGAGAGAGAGAGAGAGAGAGAGAGAGAGAGAGAGAGAGAGAGAGAGAGAAGAGAGAGAGAGAGAGAGAGAGAGAGAGAGAGAGAGAGAGAGAGAGAGAGAGAGAGAGAGAGATTCTGAAAAGGTGTTTGGTAGAGTTAGCTGGTGGTTCATGAAACTTACTATCCAATACACTGAGATTGGAGCCAATGTGTTGGCTTGGATTAACGCACTGTATGATCACCTAGCTGTGGCCATCAAGACCAAAGAGATCCTTTCTCCTGATTTTGCCTTGGCTAATGGCACCCAACAGGTAGGCCCCTTCTCACCACTTATATTAATTTTAACCCTACCAGACTAAGAAAATGCAGGTATACAAAGTGGCTGCATACACCGACAAGTTACTAATTTTTGTCACCTGCCCTGAAATAATGATTGCTAACCTGATAAAAGAATTGGACTCTTATGCCGCGTACACACGATCGGAATTCTCGTCGGAAAAAACTGTGACGGTTTTTCCGACGGAATTCCGCTCAAGCTGTGTTGCCTACACACGATCACACCAAATTCCGACCGTCAATAACACAGCGGCATAAAACACGTCCGACAGCACTATAAAAGGGAAGTTTAATGTTTCCGAGCATGCGTCTAATTGTTTCCGAGTATGCGTCGGAATTTTGCGTGTCGGAATTGCCTACACACGATCGGAAAATCCGATAGAAAGGTTTTCCGTTGGAAAAATTGAGAACAGGTTCTCAATCCAAAGTCCGTCGGAAATTCCGACAGAAAAAGACCGTTGGGCATACACACGGTCGGAAAATCCGATGAAAAGCTCCCATCGGACTGTTTCCATCGGAAATTCCGACCATGTGTACGCCGCAAGAGAGAGAGAGAGAGAGAGAGAAAAAGAAGGGGGTGGGAGGAGAATTGAGAGGACGAGTAAAAATCCTTAAAAACAATCTGCAATTTTGGAGGATTTGGCAATTAAAAAACCCATGTAGAAGGGTTTCTATGGGATCAAGCAAGTAGCCTGCCAGACTTATTACCAAATTTGTAAAACATGCGCCTACTATATAACATTTTACATAGTTAATCTGGTGGAAAAAAGACACAAATCTATACAGTTCAACCAACACAGAAAAAAAACAAGTACATACAAATAGAAAACCTCCATATACACTATTCTATGCCAATCTAATCACCTGCATTTTTTTTTTTTTTATGTTGAGCTCCAAGGTAGTGAATCAAGGGCTTCCATAGCTTTAAAATCAAAGAGCTCGTTTTATGCCTAGCACCTAATTTAATGAAAGAACCTCTGATGAAGCATTTATCAGCTTCCTAGGTAGAGAGTGGCCTCATATTAGGGGTATTGTTTAAAGTGAAAAAGGAAGAGAGATCTGTCTGCAGTTCAGCCTTCAGCTTCTCATCTTAAAGAACGCTCCCAGTGAGATGCCAATAGGAATGCTGAGTAGGTTGGGATGTGAGATAAACAGTTATTTTGAAGGGAGCAGGATCAGAGATGTGAATAGGTTCAATAGTGGACTCAGAAATGTTGTCCAGAAGGGCATGATACACAAGAAAGTAACCTACCCTGAAGAAGCAGAAATGCACTGAGGAGAAAAAGGTATAGTTCTGAGAGTTGTGGTGCTGAAAGTGCCAGGCACAATTATCTTTAAGTAGGGATAGGAGAAGTTTGAAGAGCCTCTAAAGGAATCCATTAGGAGATCAAGGGCTACATTGAAGTCTCCGTGTAAAATCATCTTCCCTGCTGCAAAATTGGGAGGACCGACATACATGATTCCAAAAAGGTCAGTTATGAAATATTAGGTAAGTAGACATACGCCAAAGTCACAAGTTGTCCATCAATCCTGCCCTTCAGAAAAAGATACCCGTCCTGTGCATCTTTCATTATATCTTCAAATGTTTAGAGCAGCGGCCTGCCTGCCAGGACAATGGAAACATCTTGTGATTTAGAATTGTTGTAGTAGCTATGGTAGAAATAGGGAAACCTAAATGTTCCCAATTGGGGAGGGTTGGAAGAGTTAAAATACATTTTGTGTAAAAAAATTAAAAAAAAAGAGCAACATGACCATGCAGTCTCCAGAACTCAAGAGGGAAGGAACCTGTGACCTTTTTTCAGGAACATAGAGGCTCCTAATCCCGAGAGATAGTATTTTTACTGTACCCATTTACTCCAGTGGAGTACAGAAGAGTAGAGAAAAAGAGGATAAGAGCTGTCAACTCAGAGACAAAAACGACTCTCCTGAAAAAGCCGAACAGGCAATTAACCTGTGAAAGTATGGAGAAGGCAGATTAGAGTGGAAAAAACTAAAAAAGTGTAAAAGGTGTCAAGAACCAGAACTTCCTATTCCTGCAGGGGAAGAGGAGTACAGAAGGTTCCCAGATTACAAACAAGATGGGGCCTGTGGGTTTATTCTTAACCACTTCGCAACCAGGCCAATTCTGACATTTCTCTCCTACATGTAAAATTCATTATTTTTTTGCTCGAAAATTACATAGAACCCCAAACATTATATATGTTTTTTTAGCAAAGACCCTAGAGAATACAATGACGCTCGTTGCAACTTTTTATCTTGCACGGTATTTGCGCAGCAATTTTTCGAACACGTTTTTTTCAGAAAAAAAACAATTTCATGCTTAAAAAAAAAACAAACAATAAAGTTAGCCCAATTTTTTTTGCATAATGTGAAAGATGAAGATACGCCGAGTAAATAGATACCCAACATGTCATGCTTAAAAATTGCACGCGCTCGTGGAATGGCGCCAAACTTTGGTATTTAAAAATCCCCATAGGCGACGCTTTAACATTTTTTACTGGTTACATGTTTTGAGTTACAGAGGAGGTCTAGGGCTAGAATTATTGCTCTCGCTCTAACGTTCGCGGCGATACCTCACATGTGTGGTTTGAACACCGTTTTCATATGTGGGCGGGGCTTACCTATGCGTTCACTTCTGCGTACGAGCTCACGGGGACAGGGGCGCTTTAAACATTTTTTTTTTTTTTTATTATTGTTAATTTGACTTTTATTTTTTAAATTTGACAGTTTAAAAAAAAAAAAAAAAAAAAAATTGATTACTTTTATTCCTATTACAAGGAATGTAAACATCCCTTGTAATAGGAATATTACCTGATCGGACCTATTAACAGTGAGATATGGGGTCAATAAGACCCCACATCTCACCTCTAGGCTGGAAAGCCTAAAATTAAAAAAAAAAAAAAAAAAACGATCACCGCTTCCCAGCGGAGGCGGCGCCGTTATTCGAATGCAGAGGCCGGGCGTGACGTCATCACATCGCGCCCGGCCTCCGAACGATCATAGAGACTCCGGCGACCATCTGGTCCGCCGGAAATCTCTATAGTGATCATCCGGTGCCGGCGGTTCCTGTGACCGACTCACCGATGGAAGCGGTGAGTCGGTAGAAGCACCGGAGGGCGGCGGGAGGGGGGGGGCGTCCCCTCCCGCCGCCCATAAGAACGATCAAGCGGCGGAACAGCCGCTATGATCGTTCCTATGGTGCAGGGAATCGCCGGCTGAAACCGGCAATATCTGAATGATGTCTGTAGCTACAGGCATCATTCAGATATACCCCCGCAAACCGGAGGCCGTCATATGACGGCCGACGGTCGGGAAGTGGTTAAAGAGGTGTGTCACTTAAAAAAAAAAAAAAAAAAAAAAGGAAAAGTCAGCAGCTACAAATACTGCAGCTGCTGACTTTTAATAATCGGACACTTACCTGTTCCAGGGTCCAGCGATGCGGGGGTTCCAAGCTCCGCTAGCCCCCCGATCTGCTCGGCGGCGCCGGCATTGCAGCTGTGGGCACCCGGCAGTGGCTTCACAGATGGGCACCCACTGCGCATGCCGTGATTGGCCGCACAGTCATCTGGGACACGTCACAGGTCCCAGATGACTGGGCAGCCCTTCCTGCGCCGAGGGGAAGTGATGTCACCAACCTAGACTAGGCAGAACGCAGACTACGAGGGACCCCCTAGCAACAGGCATTTGGAGGTATGTAAAATAAAAATAATTTTCCAATTATTATTTTTTTATTTTTTTTATTTTTTTTAGCCTTTTTTGCTTTTTCACTTTAAGTTGAATTTGTATGCAAGTCGGAAAAGGTACATTTTTTAAGTTTAACTCCAGCCAAAAGAATAATTTTTATGTTTTTTGGATAGCATAGGGAAGGATTATCACCCCTGTAACATTTATTTTGCTGTCTGTGCCCCTGTTCAGAAGATTTCACCTCACTTTCTGTCCCTATGACAATTGGATTTTGAAAATTTTGGGTTGTTGGGGGAAACCAGGATTGGTGATAAAGCTTCAGTGGAGACACCTTTTCCCCATAATAATTCTTACAGGAGTGAATTTCCCTTCCTAGGGGTGGATTTCCTCTCACTTGTCTCCCTCCATTTGTAAGTAGGAGTTGTTTGTAGGTCAGATGTTTGTAACCCAGGGACCACCAGTATATGTTAAGCGAGGTGGGTGGCTAACTATAAGTTAGAGCAGAAGCCACCCAGGGCAAAATTCACCAAGACATGTTGCATATTATATGAGGAGAAGGCATGAGAACAGAAAATCCAGGTCAGAGGATTACAACATTGCCATCATGCATAGCAAACATGAGACATATACTATAGGTAAACAGTAGAGATAACCGAGATGAAGTATAAGGGAGGAGGAAGGGAGTTCAAGGAGTGACAACCCAATTAGGAAGAGTGACCAGGTAAGAAAGCTAGAGTGAACTTTAACCCCTTCCCGCTGAGCGTACACAGATATGCATACTCGGCTTTCGGGGGTTATATACCGGGATGATGCCCGCAGCTGCAGGCATCATCCTGCTACCATTGTTCAGATCCGGAATTCGGCTTTACAGGTATAACAACCGATGCGGCTAAAAGCCGCTCAGCTGTTATACCGGAGGAGCGGGAGGGGACGTCCCCCCCTCAAGCCGCTTCGCGCCGCTCTTACCGGGCCTCCCGTTCCAACTCTTCTGGCGGCTAGTGAGGGACTGGAACGAAGCCGGAAATGGCTTGGTTCCAGTCTCCTTGATGTAAACACGGAAGCGACGTCACAACGTCACTTCCTGTTTACTCGGCTGCCAATGGCGCCAGATTTAAAAAAAGTACACAGTATTCAGATACACTGTTTTCGGTGATCTGAATACTTTGAAGTGCAAAGGAGGGATTTGGGGTCTTTTAGACCCCCGATCCCTCCATAAAGAGTACCTGTCACCACCTATTAATGTCACATTCCTTGTGACAGCAATAAAAGTGATCCAGAGCGAGAGCAATAATTCTAGCACTAGACCTCCTCCGTAACTCTAACCTGGTAACCGTAAAACATTTTTAAACCGCCGCCTATGGAGATTTTTAGGTACCGTAGTTTGTGCAATTATAAAGCGTCACATGTTTGGTATCTATTTACTCGGCGTAACATCATCTTTCACATTATACAAAAAAATTGGGCTAGTTTTACTGTTTCGTTTTTTTTTTTAATTCATAAAAGTATCTTTTTCCCAAAAAGTTGCGCTTAAAACATTGCTGCACAAATATCGTGTGACATAAAATATTGCAACAATCGCCGTTTTATTCTCTAGAGTCTCTGCTAAAATATATATATATATATATATATATTATGTTTGGGGGTTCTAAGTCATTTTCAAGCAAAAAATACGGATTTTAACTTGTAAACACCAAAATGTCAGAAATAGGCTTAGTCATGAAAGGGTTAACAAGCTGTAGACACTGTGCCAAACCTAATGAGAGGCAGGTTGAGACAAGGCTTGTGTCAATGCAGATGGGAAAAACACAGGTGCTACGAGTTAAAGTTCCCATCTAGGAGGTTAAATCTTACAGCGAACCTTTCAATCAGAGCTATTGCTCTCTGGAACAACCATGACAGGAACCTGAGATCTATATAATGTAACCTTACTAGAGAGACCTAGAACAGTAAAACTTGGTGCAGCTTACATCACAAAATCAAAAGAACCCACTCCATAGCTAGTCACACCAGGCAAACTAATTGGGAAGGATAGGGACATACTGCATGAAGATTGCTCGGTCCACTAAAGAGCATAGGAGGACAAAGGAAAGTGTCGGTGGGGATGAAGACACTCAGTCCAATGTCCAGTCTAAGCAATGTTTAGGCGCAAAGAGGGCAATGTGAGTAAAGAGACAACCCTGCCACAGGGAGCTCCTTCACACAGCATGAAACCAGCCCAGTCAAAACAGTCAGAAGCAATATAGAACGCATCACCCTGGGATAGGGGTGCAAGGAGGGTACAATGGACTCTTGTCTGTAAAGATGGCCATACATTATACAATTTGCTTGTTCAATTTCCTTTAGATTTACCTTCAACTAGTAGTGCCTGCCTGATTGCACGCAAATTTAAAGTCTTTAAGTTTGACATCATACAGTATTATATGGTTTTGGTAAAGAGGAAAAGTGTTGAAGAAAATTGTATAATGTATGGCCAGCCTTAGGAAAGCAGTCTCCACAGGGAAAATAGAAAGCAAACAGCATGTATTCACATGTACTGTCCAGCTGTGCATGGCTAAGGCACTAGGCCTAAGTCTGTGCAGTGGGAATCAGAGTTCATACTCTGCAGGCAAAAGAGAGCAAAGTGGTTCTCGGAGGTGTCGAGATCTGGATCTCCTCCACCACTGCGGAAGAGCAGCAGATAACACGTGAGGCCTGTCTTTTTCAGGGAGACCTTCCAATTTGGTACATCAATGGGCTTTACAACTAGGAGGCCAAAAGGGGCAGGAAGCTGATTCAGAGAGAGCAGAGGAGAAGTTTCTACATCCTTAGATACCAAGATATGAAAGGAGTCTACCGAAATAGGGGCATACCAAATAAATAAAAAAAAATTATGGGAACCATGGCTGGCGGTGCCTGGTCTGGCCCCATTTTCATTGGTGTCCCTCAGAATACTGCAAAGTAGCCAATATTGTTGCAGAGCCTGCACATATGTGGATATATATTAATGTATAAAGACATGTGTGTAACCTTTTACCCTGGTAGATAGGTAAACTCATGGTGATTATATACATTACAAGGAGTTTGCTCACAACTAAAGCCCCATACACACGCTCGGATTATACGAGGACCAGGTCCGTCGGATCATGTCCATCGTACTTTGTCCGATGTTGGTTTTGCGTACACACGGTCGGACAAAGTTGTCGGAAAATCCGATCATTCTGAACGTGGTGACGTTTGTTGCGTACGACGGGACTACGTAGAGGCTAGTAGCCAATAGCTTTGGTCTTGTAATGTGATCTGAGCATGCGTGGCACTTTGTCCGTCAGGAATTCGATACACACGATCGGATTTGGTGTGATCGGACTTTGTTGTCGAGAAATCTATCCAGCAGGAGATAGGACTTTGTCCGTCGGACAATCCGATGGAAACTGTCTGATGGTGCCTACACACGGTCGGATTTTCCGACAACATTGTCCGATAGGACAGAATCCATCGGAAAATCCGACCGTGTGTATGGGGCTTAAGAGAAGTTTTAGGTAGCAGGGCCGCTGCTTCTCCAGGCATTGTGTTTCTAGTATGTCTGATGTGTAGATGCATGCATGCCTAAACAAGTATTATAGTGAACACCTACTTCTATCTCTTCAGGTTAATGCATAGTCGATGGAAAGTATAGATATGTGCTTCAGTAGAGTTAGAAGCCTATATATATATATATATATATATATATATATATATATATATATACATACATATATATATATATACATACATATATACACATATATATATATATATATATATATATATATATATATATATACATACACACACACACACACACATACACCACAGCATGTGAATTGTTTACCTCTTTTTATTCTTTCTCTAAGTATGGTTGTATGTAAACATATAAATCCCTTAATAAAATCTATTGTTTAAAAGAAAGAAAAAAAAAAAAAAAGATATGAAAGGGATGACCTCATTTGTAAAGCACCCTGTGATCTTAGGAGAGGTTGAGCAGGGGTTTCACTACTCTACGCATAGAAAGGGTGGCTCTGGAGATGTCAGGTAGGAGAGTAACTCATGCCCCATTAAACTTCAGGGGACTCGGGTGCCAGGCATGCTGCATAATGTTCTCTTTAATAGTGAAGAAAATCACTCTGCATAGCACTTCCAGTGGGCTGGATGGACAGCCGCTTCCTGTAACCCTGTGGACCCTGTCCAATTCAATGGCGTCGGTCAGTGGACTCCCTAGCACTTTGTTCAGAATAGCCATCACTGTCACCTAAAAGCTGGAGGTTGTTTCAGAGAGGCCTCGTAGGTGGATATTGTTTCTATGGGAACGATTTTCTCCATCTTCCACTCTTATGCCGCGTACACACGATCGGAATTCTCGTCGGAAAAAAACTCTGGCGTTTTTTCCGACGGAATTCCGCTCAAACTGTCTTGCCTACACACGATCACACCAAATTCCGACGGTCAATAACACAGCGGCATAAAACACGTTCAACAGCACTATAAAAGGGAAGTTTAATGCTTCCGAGCATGCGTCGAATTGTTTCCGAGCATGCGTCGGAATTTTGCGTGTCGGAAATTGCATACACATGATCGGAAAATCCGATAGAAAGGTTTTCCTTCGGAAAAATTGAGAACAGGTTCTCAATTCAAAGTCCGTCGGAAATTCCGACAGAAAAAGACCGTTGGGCATACACATGGTCGGAAAATCCGATGAAAAGCTCCCATCGGACTGTTTCCATCGGAAATTCCGACGGTGTGTACGCCGCATTAGTCACAGGGAGATAGGAGCATGTTGATACTTTGAGAGAACATTCCTCCTTGTTGAGTCAGGAGACAATAAATTACCTTTACCTTGGTCACTGTACTATAAACCTGCTGCCTAATGGCATCCACCTTTAAATTCAAGGCTTCCTTGAACTCCATTGCTCACGTATGCAGATCATCAGTACTGCCAAATTGGAGACCACTTGTGATAGCTCTGTGTTCTCCTCTGATCGTGGAGGAGATTAAGTCAGGCAAGCTGGGATGGATATTGGCGAAGAAGAGCAGTCCTGCAGTGAGGCAGACAAACTTTTGGGTAATCACAGTAGGGTTTTTATACTTAGTCGACTTGGGAGCCATTTATGTCGGTGCTATGATGGGAGAAGACACAGGTGAGTCTAGAGAAGCAGAGATTATGAAGTACTCATGCAGATCTTGTTGTAAAATGGGGCCGGCGTAAATTCTCTATTTGTCCAACAATGACATAGAGAAAAAAACAAAAAAAAAGCTAACTAAAATGTGAAAAGCCCAGGTAGAACAGAGCTCAGCTGCGTTTGCTGCTCTCCATAGTCAGGACACGTCCCCTGCACCTCATCTATTTTGAGGAACAACAATATTTTCAGATTCAAAAGCCATTGCACACCACGCATCATATAAGCAATTGGGTTTCCACAGATACCTGAATGCGAAGATGTCCTGTTCAGATTGGCACGAGCACCCTGCAGACCCATAGACACTATCTTATTTATTATTTATGCCCCTCCCTTAAATTTGCAGTCTGTAGGGCTACAGAGTGCATATGACATATTGAAAAGGACATCTCGGTGCTCATGTTTCTATGGAAACTCAATTGCTGACTTGCTGCCTGACTTCTGCGCTAAAGATTTTATAAAGGTTTTTTAAAGATAAAGCATAGTGCTAGAAACAAAGTTTGATTTATTTTTTATGAACAAACTTTTACTTTTGACCGTTCCTTTGACCTAATTTAGAGACATTTAAGGGCCCATTCATACTTGCCCACACATTAAAATGGAGCAGTTTAAAGTGCAAGCAGCTGTCCATTTTGGGCTGCAGTGATGTGCAGCAGGTGCATTTTACTGCATCATACAGCTCCCCATTGGCAAATGAAAAGGGAGGTATAGGACAGTTGCTGAAGCTATCTTCCTTCACCCACAAGGAAAATGGACTATCTCGGTACCAATGAACAGAAAATCGGCTTAAAAAATTATTGTTTATTACATATAAAACCATATATAATTACAGAGATCAAAAACAAAAAAGGGGAGGAAGGTTGATACAGTATACAGGTACTTGTAAGACTTCCCAAGTGATTTACTGGTTATAGAAGTTGCTCACAGATTTATGCAATCCTCAACAGTTTTGCGATCAAGGGACCGCTTCTTCAAGAGCATAAATCTATAAAGGTAAATCGTATATATGAAACAGTCCTAGAAAAATACATATTATGCCCCTTACACATGATCGGAAATTCCGCCAGCAAAAGTCCGATGTGAGCTTTTGGTCGGAAATTCCGACCGTGTGTATGTGTGTTCTCTATTTTTCGGTCGGAAAATTAAAAATTAAAATGAATCCTGTCTAGTAACTCTAATTTGGGTAGACTGAGTATTTCAAGGAACTGTGAAGGTTCCCTATGTTCTAAAAGCACTTCAATAAATAGTTAAATATAGTGTAGTGTAGGCGTGAGGTCCTAAGGGCCTGTTGCTTCAGGCAAGCCAAAAGCTGTAATATTATTGCAGAAATTATGTTTTTCTAGGTCATCTAGATCTAGGATTGCATAATCTATTCTACATTCCTGTTCCTTGTTAATGTGCTCAGTACATCTAGTCATCCTATTCTAGGTATATGAAACCTGTTCTTTAATAAGCCAAAGCCTTGTTTGTATGTTCCAACTTCGTAATATACCTTTCAAAGTGGTTCTTTCCTTTTATTGCCAAAGTTAGTACTTGGTCCTCTGGATGTGTAGCAGTTTGCGATGTCCGTGATGGAATCTTGGGGCTGTTCCCACTAAAGGTCATGGAGTAAGTTTTAGATCAGTGGCAGCTGGTGCTCCTTTTTTTTTTGTGGGGGGGGCAAACAATTAGGGGCCGGGCGCATGACTTAGGGAGGCGGTGCCCCTGCGCCCCTAAAAGAGCGGCCGCCGCTGTTTAAGATGCAATATCATTCACTGCTATCTTGTCCAGTGTAAATGGTGGCTGTTACTGGATGCAATTGTAGGTGGAATAATGATTCCTGGGTATATAAAGCTGGCCATAGACAGTTAGAATCTCAGCCAGTTCTGCAGGGACCAGCCGAGATTCGAACCATGTATGGGCTTGCTGAATGTACCCAAGTTGATTCATTGATCAACTTGGGTACAACCAGCATGCTAGATTTTTTAGCTAGCACTACCGTAATTACTGTGTTCTCCCAGCAGGTATGGCGCACCCCCCCCCCCCCCCAGCTACCTTTCGTAAGTATCACATGCACAGAAGATCAATAAGGTCAGTGTTTGTCAGCGTCATTACCGCACAAGCTCCATGGTTTGTGGCCATGTCTGTGATGTATGCCCCAATATATATAGGAGAATATATTTGATATTGCACTTGGTACACTTGCAATTAGCATCCACTAAGGCCTCCTTTGAACGTCAAACATCTTTGTATGCTTACTGCTGGGACTTCTGTGCCACAAATTTACTTCTGACTTCCACACCAAATATACAATGTCAGCACCCAACCATTAAAGAGCAACTGTACTTTTATGGTAAGTCCTTCTACTCCTGAATTAACCTATGCAAACACCCCCAACCCCAACCTATTATTTATCTTCTTTACTTATGGTGTTGTGTCTATCTGCGCTGTTTACTCTTCCTCAGGCGGGAATTCTTTTCTGATACCTGCTGCATCTGAAAAGGGAAACCGCATAGACTTGTATAGGGCAATCCTAGGATACAGCTCCAGTGTCCAGAAAGGCATCATACAAGCCTATGATGTCTCAGGCACATGTCTATGATGTATATAATGATGTCGACTTCCTGATGAGGCCTTCTGGTGAAATGCATTGAGGCCTGACTAGTGGCGGAAATACCGGGACCTTTATTGACCTCAAGTCCGGCTCAGGTGGAACGCACGCTGGCTCCGAGAGACAAATGGCGGCGAGGACTGTATACTAACCAGGCAGTACATAGTGGGTGCCGGCATACATTTTTTATATTTCCTTTTAATAAACGTATTGCACGATTATCGTGTTATTGTTCTCTCATTCTGGGTTAATCCTGCTGGTGGCATTGGATAGAAGCACAAAGGAAGCGGATGTCAAGTACACACCAAGCATAGAATTAAGCATTTAAGTGATGAGGGTCCTGGTGGCCCAAAGTTCTGGTGAGTGGCCCTCCTTATACCAGGTGGTGGAACACAACATTTAAGTGAAGCATTGTAAAAATAAGAAGTGCATGTATCACTAATGCACATGTGGTAGAAAAAAAGAAGTGAAATAGGAGAATTTTGTTTTGCATGATTTTTGTTATTATTCTCAGGACTTTTTTTTATCACTCTCAGGACTCTCTATTGTATACTTTCATTATTTTTGCAAATTGATATTGGTTGCATGGATTTGTTTATTTTTACACGTATTGATTAAGATCATTTGCGCGTACACATTTGTGTTAGAGCTAGCGCCTCAACCCATAATCAAACATGTTATCCTCGATCCTCTTCTTCTTGGGTCCCCCACTGGCGCTCGCTGCTCCTTCTCTTCTTAGTGGGCCACCTGCAGGCTTGTTCCTGAGCTGCACTGCTTGTGTCCATAGACGCAGACAGTGCGGCTCAGCCCTGCACCCTGCTCTCTGCTCACAGAATTTAATTGACAGCAGCAGGAGGTAATGGCTTCCACTGCTGCCTCTATGAGCAGAGAAAGAGGGGACAGCCGCTGCAGATGGGAAAGTGCTGGATCGAGATTGGGCTCAGGAAAGGATACAGGAGGTGAGGGGGGCGATACAAATACAGGGACATATTTTCCTATAAAGTGTTACTAAACCCAGGACCCTGCATTCACTATATCTGGTCCCCCACAGTACACAGAACAAGGAAATGCGATAATTTTAGTAAATGTCAACTGCTAAATACCTTTTCTCATCAGCAGTTTATAGCAGTCTTGTGACATCTATGAGTGTCTGGTTTAAGCTTGTAGGAGGAGTTTCCATTCTGCACTGACTGTCCTATGAGACTGCAGGACCCCTGACCCTCTGTCTGGACAGTGCTGATTGGCCCTGTGCTGATCACATGCACTCTTCCAAAAAAAACACAATCTAGCAATACACACCGAACTGAGCATGTGCAGCCTGTCCCCTGGCTCTGTATTATCAGGAAATATATTGGGGACAGTGGAAGGAGGAGAGGATCAGATGAGACAGGATTAAACAGTCTTTTTACACAATGCAGAGTATTAACCTCTTAGGTTCCACAGCGAGTATAACAAGCATGCTTTACTGCATATACAGACTGATGTTACTGTTTAGGGTTTAGTAACACTTTAATGCAGAGAATGCATCAAGGTTAAAAAAAAAAAAGTCCAGCTTTTACATCCACTTTAACACTAGTTTTCTTTTATACTCAGTTTCACTGATATATGCCAGCTTCTTCATGACAGGGGCACGGGCCAATGTCTACAGAGTCCACATGTAATCGTATATCTTTAATCCCTATGGGAGGACACTTTTGTAAAAAAAGATACACATTCATCCAATACCATGATGTTATTATTTGTCACAAAACAGTAAACTAGTTTCATGTTTTTTAACTTGGCTGTGCTCTCTGAATGAGCTGTTTAACCACTTCAGCCCCCCGGACCAATTGGCAGCCAAAGGACCAGGCCCCTTTTTGCGATTCGGCGCTGCATCGCTTTAACTGACAATTGCGCGGTCGTGCGACGTGGCTCCAAAACAAAATTGGCGTCCTTTTTTTCCCACAAATAGAGCTTTCTTTTGGTGGTATTTGATCGCCCCTGCGGTATTTATTTTTTGCGCTATAAACAAACAGAGCGACAATTTTGAAAACAATGCAATATTTTTTGCTTTTTGCTATAATAAATATCCCCAAAAAATATATAAAAAAAACATTTTTTTTCCTCAGTTTAGGCCGATACGTATTCTTCTACATATTTTTGGTAAAAAAAAATTGCAATTAGCGATTATTGATTGGTTTGCTCAAAAGTTATAGCGTTTACAAAATAGGGGATAGTTTTATAGCATTTTTTTATTAATATTTTTTTTTTTTACTAGTAATGGCGGCGATCAGCGATTTTTATTGTGACTGCGACATTATGGCGGACAAACAGAGCCAGCACCCTGTGGGAGTGTGGAGACAGCTGTTTTGGGAGAAGTCATTACCTTGGAGCGGTGATTCTTTGTATTATGGCGGACACATCGGACATTTTTGACACATTTTTGGGACCATTGTCATTTATACAGCAATCAATGCTATTTAAATGCATTGATTCCTGTATAAATGACAGTTGTAGTGAAGGGGTTAACCACTAGGGGGAGGGGAGGGGTTATGGGCTCTGACGTGTGTGTGTGTGTTTTTTTACATCAGGGGGCGGGGCTGACGTCTGACGTCATTGATCGGCTTTCCCGATGACCGGGAACAGCCAATCAATGACAGGCAGAGTAGGAAGCGCGGGGAGAGGTTTGTTTACACATACCTCTCCTCGTTCTTCAGCTCCGTGACCCGATCACGGGACACCAGCGGCAATCGGGTCCGCCGGTCCCGCGGCCGTGGTCACGGAGCTCCCGACCGGTCGCAAGCGCGCCGCTGGCAGCGCGCACGCGACCCACGGGCAGGCAATTACCAAACCACGTACAAGTACGTGATTTTGCCTGCCCGTGCCATTCTGCCGCAGTATATCTGCGTGAGGCGGTCGGGAAGCGGTTAAAGTCGGATATACACTAGAAGAAAATCGGGCGATCATTTTCGTACGAGGAACAATGTTTTTTTGTAAAATGTGTACATGATGTTCGACAGCCGAGGCATACCACCCAATTTTTCGCAGTGACAAATTTTTCTCATATGTGAACAGAACGAACGATTTTCGTTTAATGTGTACTGTTTTTGCACGAGAAAAATCAAATATGAAAGACTGCACATTATTATTAATAAACAACAAAATAATCTATGTAAAACATTCCTACATTAAAACAAAAAATACCTTTTTGTCATATGAGATTTTTCGTATAATGAGTAGCACCCTTGGGTTCAACCAACTGGGAACAATCGAGGAAAACTGGACGATCGCCCATCCAATTTTCCTATATTGTGTATCCTACTTAAAATCTCCGGACTGGATGGACAGGTCTCATATTTGCATTTCAATGGTGTATTAAGCTGTTTGCCTTGATTTCAGTATAACTAAAACGCAAAACTTTTTTTTTTAGCTTTGGTTAGAGTGGAGGAAGATTAGAACACTTGTCAGTTTTTATTGCTGTCTGTGTACCCATTAGGAAGATTCACCCTCTCAGGCTGGGTTCACACCTATGCGAATTGGACGAGGGTTTCTCCGCATCCAATTTGCATAGCAGGAGATTGTGACAAACTCTCTATGGAGCCGGTTCACACATCTCCGGAGCGGCTCTGGTGCGAATTTGCACAGGGGTCCTGTGTGTCTTTTGGTCCGTTTCAGGTCCAAATGGAGCCCAAAATTTGTGTTGAAATGGTGAAATGAGACGCACCGGACTCCTGCTGTGAGCCATTGCGATCTTTAGTGTGAACCCAGCCTCAATCTGTTCTGTTTACCTTTATGATTGAAAGTAAAAGTAAAAAAACCCAAATTTTGGGTTGTCCCCAGAAAAGTAATGTAGAGGAAAACATCCAATGGGGACACTAGTTCCGGTGGCCTGGGGGCCCCCTAAGAGATTCCCTTAATTTGCAGGTATTTCCTCTCACTTCCTGTTATGGCTATAGAACAGGAAGTGAAGGCAAATTCCTCTAATGGGACAAAGAGCGAAAAAATAAACCTTACAGGAGTTATATCCCTCCCTTTCTCTACCCAAAATGGAAAAAAAAAAGGTTTTACTTATAGTTCTACTTTAAGTTCATGTGTCAGTGTCAGACTGACTTTTATTAACATATTTCTATGTTACAGTTATATAATTGAAAATATGGAAAAAAGCCGCGCACAAAATAAAATGAAATAGAAAATAAATTATATGGTGACAATATTAATTAATTATGTATAGTGACAATATAATTAAATCACCCAAATAAACATGAATACACAGTGATAATGTGTATTTTCATGTTTATTTGGGTAATTTAATTATATTGTCACTATACATAATTAATTAATATTGTCACCATATAATTTATTTTCTATTTTATTTTATTTTGTGCGTGGCTTTTTTCCATATTTTCTGTTAATGATTGTGTATATCTTGCAATTATAAGCTGCCGCCTGTTTATTTCGTTTATTTTATTATTTTTTAGGTTAGCGCGGTATACAATTTTTTTCTTTACAGTTATATAATTACATTATTTTTATCTGATATTTTATTGGCATATCATTGTGTTATTATATGTTTATCATGTTCTAATAATTTAACATATTATTATGTCATTAGTAGCTTCAGTGAACCAGAAAAACTTGTTTTTTGAATACATAAGAGAAAACAAATTCACAAAGCCCTTATATTTTAGGAAGTTTAGCAGTAAAGCACAATACACATTTTTATCTTATATTCTTTTTCTAACCCAGCAAACTGTTATAGTTATTCAAAAAGTATTTACCTGCCTTATCCTTAATAGATTTGGCCAGCAGGTAGATGAAGAAATTGTGGCATCCACTCCAGTGCACACTTATGGCATTAGGTACAGCTACAGAAGGATACATAAATGTGTTTTAAACTGAATGTTATTATCAGAATGTTTTATACTGTATATACAATGCTGTGAATTCAGATTTTAATTTTTTTTGCATATTTGTCACACTTAAATGACTCATCAAAAAAAAATATTATTATACAAAGATAACCCGAGTAAATACAAAATGCAGTTTTTAAAATGATGGTTTCATTTATTAAAACAAAAAAACTGTCCAAGCCTGCCTGGCTTTATGTGAAAAAGTAATTGCCCCCGAAACCTAATAACTGGTTGTGCCACCCTTGGCGGCAACAACTGCAATCAAGCGTTTGTGATAACTGGCAATGAGTCTTTCACATTGCTGTGGAGCATTTTGCAGAATTGTTTTAATTCAGTTACATTGGAGGGTTTTCCAGCATGAACGGCCTGTGTAAGGTCCCGATACAGCATCCCAATTGGATTTAAGTCCAGGCTTTGACGAGGCCACTCCAAAACCTACATTTTGCTTTGTTTGAACCATTTGGAGGTGGACTTGCTGTTGTGTTTCGGATCACTGACCTGCTGCAAAACCCAAGTGCACTTGAGCTTGAGGTCACAAACTGATGGCCGGACATTCTCCTTTAGGATTTTCTAGTAGAGCTCAGAATTCATGGTTCCATCAATTATGGTAAGTCGTCCAGGTCCTGAAGCTGCAAAGCAGCCCCAGACCATCACGCTACCACCACCATGTCTGACTGTTGGTATGATTAAGAAAAAAGGAAATCCCCCTTCATTGGGACTTTAGAGGCAACACACACTTGGGTAATGCAAAAAATTGAATTTATTAAGTGTACATAAAAATAATCGATCATGGGGATGATCAATGGATAAAAAACATCACAGTTTGTGCAACAAATACATACAAGAAAAAACTAAAAACAAAAATTTACATGAACAGTATGATAACAAAATAATACTCTCCGGTATATAGTATATGGGTACCGGGGATTACTATATACTGGAGAGTATTATGACATGGATCTGACATGGTGAAACCCTTTCTTTTGTTATGACTGTTTGTATGATGTTCTTGTTAGGAAATGCTGTATTAGTTTTATGCCAGATGTAAGGGGACGCCTTCCAAAAAGTAAATTTTTTATCTGATAAGTCCACAAAATATTTGCCTAAGAGTCTTGGGGATAATCAAGATGTTTATTGGTAAAATGTGAGATGAGCCTTTGTGGTGTTCTTGGTCAGCAGTGGCTTTGGCCTTGGAACTCTCCCATGGATGCCATCTTTGCTCAGTCTCTTTCTTATTGTTGAATCATGAACACTGATCCTACCTGAGGCAAGTGAGGTTTTCGGTCCTTTAGATGTTGTTGTGGGTTCTTTTATGACCTCCTGGATGAGTCGTCGTCATGCTCTTGGAGTAATGTTTATAGGATGACCACTCCTGGGAAGGTTCACCACTGTTCCAAGTTATCTTAATTTGTGGATAATGGCTCTCCCCGTGGTTCACTGTAGTTCCAAAGCCTTAGAAATGGCTTAGAAACCCTTCCTAGACTGATACATGTTTATTTCTAATCTGTTCTTGATTTTTTTAGATTGTGGCATGATGTGTGGCTTTTTGTGCTTCACTTTGTCAGACAGCTTCTATTTATGTGATTTCTTGATTCAACAGGTCTGCAGTAATCAGACCTGGGTTTGGCAAGTGAAATTCAACTCAGCTTTCCAAAAAATTGTGGTTAATCACAGTTTATTCATGATTTAGCATGGGAGGAGGTAATTACTTTTTCACAGCACTGTGTGTGTGTGTGTGTGTGTGTGTATGTATATATATATATATATATATTTCACACACACACACACATTATATACAATATAGTCCATCAAGAATGAATAGAGAATGTTGCTGGTAGCACCATCTAGTGGGCATAATGATAGTTAAAGTATAATTGCATCCAAGATGGCATAAAACTGCTGTCAGGTAGTTATTGTTGCCCATGTCCCCTATTACAGGATTTATCCTATGCACTGGAAGGAGACCTGTTCAACAGGGACAGAGACAGAAATAACTACCTATCAGTGGTTCTACTTCTTTCAAATTCTATAAGGAATGTGGAGATTTACTAAAACTGGTGCATACAGAATCTGGTGCAGCTGTGCACAGTAACCAATCAGCTTCTAACTTCAGTTTGTTCAATTAAAAGGAGTTGTAAAGTCTCAAGGTTTTTCACCTTAATGCATTCTATGCATTATGGTGGAAAAGCCTTCTATGCTGCAGCTGACTCCCTTACTTTACCTTACCTGAACCCGAACGTTCCAGCGATGAGAACAAGCCCAGCAGCTCCAGCCGCTGTTTCAGGTCCTCATTGGATAGATTGATGGCAGCAGGAGCCATTGGCTCCCGCTGCGGTCAATCAAATCCAGTGACATGGGAGTCGGGGGGCAGGGCTGAGTCCAGCTGTCTGTGTCAATGGACGTGTCGGGAGCATGCCCGCACAAGTGCCTCCAGGGAATGTGGCTCTACGTGGGGGCACTCGATGAAGAGGAGGAGCCAGGATCGCCGCCTGGGGACCCCAGAAAAGGAGTAATGGGGCCGCTCTGTGAAAAACCCTTGCATAGAGAAGGTAAGTATGGCATGTTTGTTATTTAAAAAAAAAAACCTTTACAATCATTTTAAGCTTTGAATATAAAACCTTGAAGCTGATTGGTTACTATGCACAGCTGCATCAGATTCTGTATGCACCAAATCTCCCCCAATGTGTACTGTATTTATTGTTGTACATGTCACTGTCAAAACTACCACTAACTGTGAGGTCTGTGTATACTTACAGCATTATTTATGGTAACACATAGATCGAATCATTGATTCATCATTTCAGAGTAATGAAAACCTGTACCATTATGGTAATGTATATCTCTTCAATGTGAGAACATCATGCTCTTTAAAACAGCAAATAGTTTTAAAAAGTGGGAAACGTCACAATAATTCTAAGACAAATTTGCCAAATTATTAAGGACAGTATAAGGCTTTTATTCGGTACACTGTTTTTTTTACCATAAATCTGACAAATATAAAAATATATTTTTTGTATTATTTTACATAAAAACAGCATTTAATCATTTTCTTTTTACTTTTCAAGGTCTTGTACCATGACAGCTACAGCCTGTTCCATTCTGCAGTAGATTAAGTGGCCAGGTTTGTAAACAAAGCCATGTAATCATCATGATCAGCTGTCATAGTGATCACATAACCGGGAACCAGGCTGATTGGTTCCTGGTTATTGGTGCAGACCAGCAGATGTCAGTGACAGCATGGTCTTAGACTGCGGAGCATTCCATTTATAGTTCTATGACTGCGCTGTCACTATTTTTATTCTAAAATGTTAACCACTTCCCGCCCGTAGGACATCATATGACGTCTTTGGGTTGAAGTGGTGATATCTGAACGATGCCTGCAGCTACAGGCATCATTCAGATACCTTTGTTTTCAGCCAGCGATTCCCTGTAATGTAAAAGACACCCTAGCAGCTATTCAGCCACTGGATTGCTTTTACAGGCAGAGGGAGGGGGCATCCTCTCCCCCCCCTCCCCCCGCTGCCCTCTGATGCCTTTCTGGGCTCTCTTATGCGATCGTAAAGCCGGATTAACAATGTCACCTTGTCACGGTGTAAAAAAGGCAGTCTATAACAGGTTTTACAGATAGGCATATAGATGGTGCAGGTGTGTGCTGGATACTTAGGGTAATCAGGACTATAGATCAGGGCTCCACCCTTCTGAGGAGTCCATGTGTGTGGGTGCAAGGGGGAAGAGAGGTGTGCATGTCTGCACCATGCTGTATGGGACAGAACAGACAGAGGCCCGAGCCAAGAGACAGACCAGCAGGAAGCTGCAGGAAAGAGACAGAGTTGACAGAGGTACAGAGTTTGTGCACAAACACTGGGATGTTGCGTTAGATGGGCAGGAGGACCAAGGCACAAGGCCTGAGCAGCAGGGATGCCAAAGAGAGCCAGGAGGCTGAATACTGCTTGTTTCGTATTGATGATGGAAACCCCTCTGAGGGAAGCTGTTTGCTGTGAACGTTTTATTTTCTGTTTTAACCACTTGACCACTGGGCACTTAAACCCCCTTCCTAACGAGACCGATTTTCAGCTTTTCGGTGCTCTCACACTTTGAATGACAATTAGTCATGCAACACTTTTTCTCACACAAATAGTGCTTTATTTTGGTGGTATTTAAATTGGGTTTTTTATTTTTTGCGCTATACATCAAAAAAGACTGAAAATTCGGTAAATAAAAAAAAAAAAAAATTCTTTGTATCTGTTAAAATTTATTGCAGAGTATTGGCGAGTATTGGCGAGTATTGGCAGAGTATTGTCACTGAGCAGCGCTGTGGGCACTACACATCCAGCCCACAGCGCTGCTGCAATCTCTCCCCCGATCGGTACAGAGAGGGGAGGGAGGAACCGGCATCATGATGTGACTCTGGTTTGTTTACAAGTGATTGCTCTGTCATTTGACAGAGCAATCACGTGGTAAACGGCCGCTATCAGCGGCCGTTTACCGTGATGTGCTAGATTCTGGGAGGACGTCCCACGGCCGGTCGGCAAGTGGTTAAATAAAAGTTTGTAGGCAAGGCTCTGAAAAGGCATATCTGGCATGGACTGAACTCACTGGTAAGCGCTACATTTGAGTTACATAACCCCCTAAGTTGTCACAATTGGTAAAGAATGCGGGCATCGATCTCGCTACCTCTTGCAGGGGTTTCCTCCATCAAAGCACCACCTGCTGGGTGGTGTGACAGTGTGATACCCGGTCACTGTGTAAGAAGGAGGTCTGGAACAGGTTTTGTAGAAAACCGGCACACTGATGGTGCAGGAGTGTAAGGATCACATTTTTACTGAGTTTTTACCAGTCTTGTCCACCACAGTCCCAACGCAAGACAAGGCAAAAAGTCTTGTTCCCTGTCATGCCAGTTCACACTGCCATACAACATATTTGGCCAATAGAAGTTGTGACATTTCAATACATTTACAGACAAAAAGAAAAACAAACAACGAGATGCTCCAGGACTGGCATGGCACAGTTCCTCCCAGTGCATGCCAGCCGCTGTGCATTCAATGTTGTGGCTGGTGTGAATGAGCCCTTAGTGATACACTCTTTTAAAGTACAAATAAAGACTTACCCGACTGCATTGTTTCTGTATCATTGTGCAGTATTTTATTAGGTTGAAGAAAATGAAACATGGTGTGCCTGAACAAAACAGAAAGATTATTTCACATGTGCATCAACGTGGAATGAACACAGGAATTTGATTTACTTTTTAGCAATACATGTAAAAAAGATACGCTTGATGTAAATAATCCTTCCCCTGTGTGTAGGTACAGGCAAAACGTTTATTCTAGTTTTGGATAGAGCAGGAAGAGTCGCTATCTGTGTCTCCGCTGTAGAATTTTACACTCTTTATTTGTCGCAGTGACCATTGTCACAGAGACAGGAAGGAATGGGAACTCCAGAATTTTAAGAGATGTGACCAGAACAGAACGTGAAGGGATACAGTGCCTTGAAAAAATATTCACACTCCTTGAAATTTTACTAAATTTTGTCATGTTACAACCAAAAACGTAAATGTATTTTATTGGGATTTTATGTGATAGACCAACACAAAGTGGCACATAATTGTGAAGTGGAAGGAAAATGATAAATGGTTTTCAATTTTTTTACAAATAAATATCTGAAAAGTGTGTGTGCATTTGTATTCAGCCCCCCCCCCCCCCCCCGTGTCAATACTTTGGCCAAAAAAATAAAACCAAAAAAAATAAATAATACTTTGTAGAACCACCTTTAGCTGCAATTACAGCTGCAAGTCTTTTTGGGGATGTCTCTACCAGCTTTGCACATCTAGAAAGTGAAATTTTTGCCCATTCTTTTTTGAAAAATAGCTCAAGCTCTGTCAGATTGGATGGAGAGCGTCCGTGAACAGCAATTTTCAAGTCTTGCCACAGATTCTCAATTGGATTTAGGTCTGGACTTTGACTGGTCCATTCTAACACATGAATATGCTTTAATCTAAACCATTCCATTGTAGCTCTGGCTGTATGTCTAGGGCCGTTATCCTGATGGAAGGTGAACCTCTACCTCAGTCTCAAGTCTTTTGTAGACTCTAACAGGTTTTCTTTTAAGATTGCACTGTATTTGGCTCCATCCATTTTTCTATTAACTCTGACCAGCTTCCCTGTCCCTGCTGAAGAAAAGTATCCCCACAACATGATGCTGCCACGGTGTTTCACGGTGGGGATGGTGTGTTCAGGGTGATGTGCAGTGTTAGTTTTCCACCATGCCTAGCATTTTGATTTTAGGCCAAAAAATTTAATTTTGGTCTCATCTGACCAGAGCACCTTCTTCCACATATTTGCTGTGTCCCCCACATGGCTTCTCGCAAATTGTAAACAAGACTTCTTATGGCTTTCTTTCAACAATAGCTTTCTTCTTGCCACTCTTCCCTAAAGGCCAGATTTGTGGAGAGCACAACTAATAGTTGTCCTGTGGACAGATTCTCCCACCTGAGCTGTGGATCTCCGCAGCTCCTCCTGAGTTCCCATGGGCCTCTTGGCTGCTTCTCTGATTAATGCTCTCCTTGCCCGGCCTGTCAGTTTAGGTGGACGGCCATGTCTTGGTAGGTTTGCAGTTGTACCATACTCTTTCCATTTTTGGATGATGGATTGAACAGAGCGCCATTAGATGTTCAAAGCTTGGGATTTTTTATAACCTAACCCTGCTTTAAAAACTTCTCCACAACTTTATCCCTGACCTGGCCTGGTGTGCTCCTTGGCCTACATGATGCTGTTTGTTCACTAAGGTTCTCTAACAAACCTCTGAGGGCTTCACATAACAGCTGCATTTATACTAAGATTAAATTACACTCAGGTGGACTCTATTTACTAATTAGGTGACTTCTGAAGGCAATTGGATCCACTAGATTTTAGTTAAGGGTATCAGAGTAAAGGGGGCTGAATACAAATGCACACTACACTTTTCACATATTTGTTTGTAAAAAAATTTAAAAAACATTTATCATTTTCCTTCCACTTCACAATTATGAGCCACTTTGTGTTGGCCTATCACATAAAATTCCAATAAAATCCATTTACGTTTTTGGTTGTAACATGACAAAATGTGGAAAATTTCAAGGGGTATGAATACATTTTCAAGGTACTGTATCTGCTAATGGGGATGACGGTCCCGATGACAACAGTCTAAAAGAGGAATTGCCCTCTCTCTGAAGCAGCCATGGTTCCCCTAGAAGTTGTTGGGGGTTCCTTGAGCTGTGGTTGTTTGACCTCCCATTCGATTGGTGCCTGCATTGTTACAGGGCCAACACCACTTGGATAAGCCAGCTGCATGATAGCAATGAACTTTATAACCAAGTAAAGGGGCATTCTTCCAACTGACCACCTATGCAAGAGGCAATTTTACTACTCCACCCCCCCTCCCCCCCCAATGAATTGGTTTGAGCAGGGATTTTTCAAGACATAAGAAATTATTTCATGGGTTCCTATGCTGTAAAAAGATTGAGAAAGGCTGCTCTAAAGTTAATTTCTTTTTATTTCTTGTTTCGTCTCAGGTAGTAAAAGGAAAATTCCCCAGTGGGACACATACAGCAAATAATAAACTGACAGAGGTTTCCCTCTCTCTACCCTATCCAAAACTAAAATGTAAAGTTTTGGCTATACATACTGATTCTTTATACAATCCATTCCCTGTATGACTGCTGGCCTATCTTAGCAGATGTTAAAGTGGAATTCCAAGAGAACACTAACTATTTAAAACTGCCCCCTCCACTTCCTAACATCTATGCTTACTAACCTGTGTAAGAAAGATGTATATACTTACCTATTTTCAGGCCGCTCCAGTCCAGTCATGTGATCCAGCTCCCCTGTGACAGCCAACGCTGCTGCAGGAGAGAAGAGGGAGCGCTGACAACAGATGAGCCATAGTAAGCTTATGACTGATGTCAGACTTTACTATCCGTTGTCGATCAGTCTTTATTCTCACCTGTAGCTGGCACTGGCTGATGCAGAGGAGATCATGTGATTGAACTGGAGTGGCCTGAAAATAGGTAAGTATACATACCTTTCTTACACAGGTTAGTAAGCATAAGTGCTGGGAGGAGGGAGGAGACAGTTTTAACATTAGTTACGGATATCCCAGAATTGAACTTTAAGTTTAAGTTAACCGCTTCCCGACCGCCTCCTGCACATATACGTCAGCAGAATGGCACGGCCAGGCAAAACCACGTACAGGTACGTGGCCCTTTAATTGCCTGGCTGTGGGTCGCGCGCGCGCCACCAGCGGCGCGCTCGCGACCCGGTTGGGAGCTCCGTGCCCCCGGCCGCGGGACCAGCGGACCTGATCGCCGCTGGTGTCCCGCGATCGGGTCACAGAGCTGAAGAACGGGGAGAGGTCTGTGTAAACAAACCTCTCCCCGCGCTTCCTACTTCCCGTCACAGCCTATAACCCCTCCCCTCCCCCTAGTGGTTAACTCTTTCACTGCATGTGTAATTTATACAGGAATCAATGCATTTAAATAGCATTGATTGCTGTATAAATGACAATGGTCCCAAAAATGTGTCAACAATGTCCGATGTGTCCGCCATAATGTCGCAGTCACAATAAAAATCGCTGATCGCCGCCATTACTAGTAAAAAAAAAAAAATATTAATAAAAATGCTATAAAACTATCCCCTATTTTGTAAACGCTATAACTTTTGCGCAAACCAATCAATAATCGCTAATTGCGATTTTTTTTTTTACCAAAAATATGTAGAAGAATACGTATCGGCCTAAACTGAGGAAAAAAAAATGTTTTTTTATATATTTTTTGGGGATATTTATTATAGCAAAAAGCAAAAAAATATTGCATTGTTTTCAAAATTGTCGCTCTATTTTTGTTTATAGCGCAAAAAATAAAAACCGCAGGGGCGATCAAATACCACCAAAAAAAAAAAACTCTATTTGTGGGAAAAAAAGGATGCCAATTTTGTTTGGGAGCCACGTCGCACGACCGCGCAATTGTCAGTAAAAGCGACGCAGTGCCGAATCGCAAAAAGGGGCCTGGTCCTTTGGCTGCCAATTGGCCCGGGGCTGAAGTGGTTAAAATGCTTTTTCTCATAGCTAAATATGCACATTTCTATGTTCATTATAGTTGCAAAAATATGGACGAGCAAGCATGTAAAAATGGGAGTCAAAAACAAATTCAATTTAAACCCTGGAATAATAGCTAACATACATTGCTGAAAATATATTATACTTTCCTTTTAACCATTTACCACTAAATGAGATAGCGAACATAAATAAAGAAAAATAAATTGTGAGCCAGGCCTTAGTAATGTTGCCTTTTCATCTAAAGAAACTTGCAGAGGTTGGAAAAAATATGTGATTTCTGAAAGTCAGAGCGATGCAAAACACGGTGTTTCATCTTCCAGATGTGGCTTAAAGGATGAAAGTCAGAACCGGCTGTACAAGGCTGTAATGATAAGATGTATTTCTCCTTTGATATAGGTTTTACAAACCAGCCCTATGAACACTTCCTCCTACAGGCTCGGGTCAGAGGGGCATCTTTGCACTCTGCAATGCCATGAATTGAGTTTCACAACACGCGCTCTCCTGTCTGCACTGGAAAGTATGACCAGATCAGGAGCTCGATAGAAAATGCTCCAACTCTTAAAGCGGCATTAAAGGAGACGTATGGGAATCCTGTTTTTTTGCAGATTAACCACTTAAGCACCGGACCATTTGGCTGGCCAAAGACCAGAGCACTTTTTGCGATTCGGCACTGCGTCGCTTTAACTGACAATTGCGCGGTCATGCGACGTGGCTCCCAAACAAAATTGCTGTCCTTTTTTCCCCATAAATAAAGCTTTCTTTTGGTGGTATTTGATCACCTCTGCGTTTTTTTTTTTTTTTGCGCTATAAACAAAAATAGAGTGACAATTTTAAAAAAAAACGCATTAATTTTTACTTTTTTCTATAATAAATATCCCCAAAAAATATATAAAAAAACATTTATTTTCCACAGTTTAAGCCGATACGTATTCTACATATTTTTGGTAAAAAAAAAAAAAAAAATCGCAATAAGCGATTATTGATTGGTTTGTGCAAAAGTTATAGCGTCTACAAAATAGGGGTTCGTTTTATAGCATTTTTATTAATAATTTTAATGGCGACGATTTTTATCGTGACTGCGACATTATGGCGGACACATTGAAAAAAAACACATTCTTTTTAACTTTTTGCTATAATAAATATCCCCAAAAATATATAAAAAAAATATATATTTTTTTCTCAGTTTAGGTCGATATGTATTCTTCTACATATTTTTGGTAAAAAAAAAAAAATCGCAATAAGCATATATTGATTGGTTTGCGCAAAAGTTATAGTGTCTACAAAATAGTGGATAGATTTATATCATTTTTATTATTTTTTTTTTTTTTACAAGTAATGGCGGGGATCTGCGATTTTTATCGTGACTGCGACATTATGGCGGGCACATCGGACAATTTTGACACATTTTTGGGACCATTGTCATTTTTACAGCGATCAGTGCTATAAAATTGCACTGATTACTGTAAAAATGACACTGGCAGTGAAGGGGTTAACCACTAGCTGGCAAGGGAGGGGTTAAGTGTGTCCTAGGGAGTGATTCCATCTGTTAGGGGGCTACCCTACGAGTGACAAGTCACTGATCACTGCTCCCGATCACAGGGAGCTGTGATCAGTGACACTGTCACTAGGCAGAACGGGGAGATGCTTGTTTACATTAGCATCTCCCCGTTCTTCCTCTTCGTGAAACGATTGCGGGTATCCCCACGGACATAGAGTCTGCAGAAGCCGTGATCCTACTCACGGAGCTCGCATCAGGGTAGCGCACGCAACCACATGGCACACGTATATGGTACAGGTACGCCCATTTGCGCAGCCGTGACATTCTGCCGACGTATATGTACATGCGGCGGTCGGCAAGTGATTAATAAAGAATCTGGATGAATTTTAAATGGTATAATATTTACATTAACTGCACCTTCAAAATCCATTTTTTCCATAGTTTCTCCTTGTGAGGAATAAATGGGGACTCTTTCTCCATAAAATGTACTTAGAAGGGTTGGTGCCAGGTATTTTTTTGAATTTAAGGCCCCCCCCCCCCACCCTATTACGCAGATATTATCTATTTCATAGGGCAGTCGGAGATGGATTTACTTAAGGCAAATAGACTGTGCACTTTGGAAGTGGAGCTGCTCCAGAGCTTCATCTCATTCGCTAACCTCTAGAGCAACTGCACTTGCAAAGTGCACAGTCTATTTGCCTTAGAAAATCCAGCCCTATGATCTCTAAATATTGATCCATTCCAAAAAAAGCTTTATGCTGCTCTCTTGAACATGGCAGCATAAAGTTTTTTTTTGGAACAGATCAATACGTAGAGCTCATATTGCCCAATGAAACAGATTCTGCATTCTCACCTAAAAGTAGAAACCTTCAATAATGGTTTAATGGTTTTGCCTGTATTTATTTGGGTTGTAAGCCATCATATAAAGCCATAATAATATTTTCCGTACACTGTCCTAACCTCCTTTACCTTGATGTCTCTCCTTCTGGGATCGTTGGCACATCTATGCTAAGATATTTTTCATATATGCCCATAAATATTGCTTCTTGCTGCTCCCATTGATGAGAACTGATGACGTGATTCTGTCCAGTACCAAACACACTGCTGTCATCACTCTTCTGTACAGCCTCTTGAACAGATTTAAATGTGCTTCCTAAGTGACAAACACAAAGGGGATATTTGTAAGCAGTCATGTTTTAGTGAATTCTTAACTTTAAGGGCTTGTTCACACCAGACCAAATGCTAAAACGCATGTAAGCTGGTGTACGTTGTATAAGGGTGGAAGGGAGTGATGCTATACATTGTTACAACGCATGTGAGAAATGTGTTGACCACAAGTTGTAATGGAAAAAGTGGTATATCACTGAAGAATTGTGATGTAGGGATTACATATATTGAATCGTTGATATACACCATACTTTACACCAGGGGTGGCCAACCAGTGGCCCGCAGAGCCCTCTGATGTGGCCCGCGACCTCCTGCTCTGGAATGGCGGGTTAGCAAGCCCAGATCACAGGTTGCCGACCCGTCACTCATACCACAGCATTAGTGTTTTGAATGAAGCTGGTGGTAGAGAAAGAAAGTGGCTGCAGAGCAGAGCCCCTTAAGCTGATGCTTCCTGTACAGCGCCGGCTTTTGCCACAGGCAGAGTCTATGGCAAAGTTTAGTTAACCCACAGGATAGACACAGGTGCTCTACGCTGCACACACGGTGTGGGTAAACCGCAGCACATCAGTGTGAAAGCAGTTTAGGCCCTTTTCACATGATCGGCCATACCCAATCGGACCCTCGATTCACCTCTATAGAGCGGAAGATGTAAACAGACTTTTGTCCGTTTACTCCCGCCTGCCTCCAATCCGATCCTAAAAATCTGATAGAAAAAAAAAAATAGAAGGGAAGAGCCCTCACTCTTAAAAAGGTTGGGCACCCCTGCTTTACACCATACACCTACTAATTGCTAAAACCAACAGCCAGTATTCCATACTCATACTCTTGGACCTTTCTGTTGCTTTTGACTCAGTTACCCACCCGCTCAACAAACTCAATTCCCTTGGCTTCCATGATTCAGCTTTTTCCTGGTTCTCCTCTTACCTATCTCAGCACACTTTCAGGCTCACATACAACACCATCTCCTCCACTCCTCTTCCACTTTCTGTTGAGGTACCCCAAGGCTCCATCCTTGGGCCCCTCGTATTCTCTCTCTATACCTTCTCCCTGGGCCAGTTGATAACCTCCCATGGCTTCCAATACCATCTCTATGCTGACAACACCCAGATTTATCTCTCTACTGTTCAACTCACACCCTCAATCTCCTCACGTACCACAAACTTAGAGTGACATATCAGTATGGATGTCCCACAACTTCCTCAAAATCAATCTTTCTAAAACTGAGCTTGTATTATTTCCTCTTCCCCGATCCCCTCCCCAAGACTTTACCTTTGAGATCAATGGCACAACCATTGGTCCTTCCAAGGTGCTGGGTGTAAATCGTAGACTCTGTCCTCTCCTACAGTCCCCACATCCAATCACTGGCTACATCATGTCGCCTTAACCGTCGCAACATTTCCAGAATTCACCCCTTCTTTACTATGTATTCACTCCTTGGTCATTTCCTGTCTTGACTACTGCAACTCTCTCCTCACTAGCCTACCTTTACACGGGTTATCCCCCCTTCAGTCTATTATAAATGCTGCTGCTAGACTAATATACCTTACTAATCTATCTGTGACTGCTACTTCTCTCTGCCAATCCCTTCACTGGCTACTCCTACCCCACTTTACAAAATTCAACATACTAACCACAAAATACAAGGCCACCCACAACAACGCCCCCAGCTACATCACCAACCTCATCTGCAGATATCATCCACATTGTCCTCTCTGCTTCTCCCAAGACCTCCTGCTCTCTAGCTCCCTTGTCACCTCCTCCAATGCTTGCCTCCAGGACATGTACAGAGCCTCTCCCATCCTCTGAAACTCCCTGTCTTTCTTCAGGTGGTCACTGAAAATTCACTTATTCAGAGAAGCTTACCCACTTCCACCTAAGAACTGAACCCGCGTCACCTCCATCAGATCATCCCCCGCAGCTATTTTGTACCACCTCTCCCTCCCTTTAGATTGCAAGCTCCATGAGCAGGGCCCTCCTATTCCTTCTGTATTAAACGGTATTGTAATTGTACTGTCCCCCCTAGTGGAGGCTGGTGCTTAATTTTCTCGATCACCGCATCGTTTGCCCCTTAGGCCCCCCTGCCAGCCCCAGACTTATCCCATCAAGGTCGTTGCTTGGAGGAGACGCAGGGGGAAGCCACCAAGAGTCCTGGCGGTAGCTTCTCCTCCCGGCCAATTGGGTCTTAGGACTCCCGGACAATCGGGTCTCAGGACCCGCTTCCTGATTGGCCAGGAGGAAAAACAGGAAGACATTAGCGAATATTAATTCAATAATGTCACACAAATGGGTGAAGCCAATTAGAGCCTCAGGCTCCCATTTAAGGCAGTGGACCCAGAATGAACTGGGCGCTGCTGCTGCCAATCTGGGACACACACGTGGATATCATCATCCGCAAGGTATGGGGACTAGATTGCTTGCTTACAAGCAGGACACTTTTCCCACTCCAGCATATGTTTGGATGTATGGGCGCCCCCCCTCTGCCCCCCACATTTATGCTATTGCATTATGGTGGCAACTGGGGTATTGCTTTTGTATTTTTCTCCCATGACTACTGGTGGCGGGATCATTGATGCTTCCCTTCTCCCCTTTTTGATGTTATCCACAGTTTGTGTACCTGCAAGGGTGCAACTATCGGCACAACTCCATCCGTAGCTGCCAACTTTGGGAATAATTGCGTGGAACAGTGGAGGCCCACTGTTCACCCTTATCTGCTCCATCTGGGGCGAAGGGTGTTCTCCCGCTGCACGGCGACTTTTGTGGATATCACAGCGGATTTCCTTGCCGACTGTATTTTTTGGTATGTAAATTTCACTATATTTGCTGCCCCTCTGACGATGTAAAATGTATGCAATTTCTCCGTTTTATGCCATGATTAATATGTTGCTCTTTTATAGAACATTGTGACTCCTAGGCATCAGTGCCCCTCATCAAGGAACGATTTCTGTCCTGAAACACGTTGGGCCTTTAGGACCACTCTACAGTTTCGACTACAGTCACCTCAATTTGTTCTTATATTCAATTTTTAAAGTCCAACCTCTCCCCCTTTTTTTCTAAACAGTAATAGGGATGGAGGCACATGGCATTATGTGCCTCATCTAAAGTCCCAAACCTCCCCCCACCTGATATCCAATTTTTATAGGCTATCTGTATAATTGAATTTGATACTTTTGTACCTTTTGTGTTCCTATTGTTTGCCTTTAAAGTCCCACTAATACCGGGAGGTACTTTTTGCTTTGTACCCCTCTACATTGTAAAGCGCTGAGTAAACTGCTGGCACTTTATAAATCCTGTATAATAATAATTCATTTATAATAATTTAAAGTGGAACTTTAGACTGGCCATAGATGCATCACAATTTTGCTGGTTCAGAAGGAACTGGTTAAATTTCCATCTATATTTTGACTTCAGTATAGTCAGCCTGTAGTATTTTTTTTAGTGCGATCATTCATGCAATCATTGTATTCGGATGTCTGGGAAACCTAGCGCAGCAGGAGGGCCTCCCCCCCAACTGTGTTAGGGCCGGTTGACACCACATGCAGTCCGGTGCATTTTTGTTCTGCATCAAAAACACATGGAAAGTAGGTTGCATGGTTTCCAAGTTCACACCAGTGCAGTCAGTTCCAGGGCTTTTCAGTTTCCTGAAAAAAAGTAGAACATGATGCATTTTTCCTGCACTGGGACTGTACTGGAACATAGTAAAGTGCATCAAAAACGTACTGGAACGCACCTAAACTCACCAAAAACGCACTGGACCCTAGTATAGTGGAAAAAAAACAAGAAAAAAAGCACCTGGAAACACATCAAAAATGCATCGGAAAGCATCAAAAACACTTAAAAATGCGCAAGCAGAAATGCATCTGGAACTGATCTGGAGTGCGTTTTTGTGGTGTGAACTGGCCCTTAATGAGCGATTTTTTTTTTCCTTCCACCCATTGTTGAAAGAAAGTAAATTGCATAATATCTGCCTTGCTTTAGTCAGAAAAATAAGTCCTGATAGATCACTTTAATAAAACATTACAAATAAGTGCCAATACTTTTAAAATCCAGTAATGCACTCCACTCTGCACAAGCTCAGTTGCTCTCTATTCTCTGCACTGTACCTAAAATCAGAGGCACTCGAGACCGATCAGCTGGGCTTCAACAAAATGGCAGCCTAAAGAAGGAAGACGCAGGAGCAATGCTGGAGGCAATTTACAGCACGCACTAGTTTTGGTAGCATAATTATTATTGTGGAATGTTTGATAACATTAATAGTTATCAAACTGTTTTGGGAAAAGTTCCACTTCAAAAAGCACAATAAACATAGATTTCGATTTTAACTGTTGTATTGTGGACTGGCGATCTATGGTAATGGCCTGGGACACCCAATGTCTCATATGTTCATCTTTGCAACTGTAAACAGGGGAAGAACATATAAACTCCATGCATGCAGTGTCCTGACGGGAAGGTGCAAGGTGAAATTGTCAACTAATGTGACATGTTAAAACACATCATTAATGAAATCATATTACCTGTAATTGGTTTTGGTGGCTTAATCTTCATTAAAAGCAATGGCTGTGTGATCTTTGGCTCTGATAGATGCATACCAGTAGACTAAAATGAAAAAACAGCCACAAATAATTGTTACTTTTCATTACATATAAAATGACACAATGAAAACAAAATGATCAAGTAACCTCAAATGATCTATTGAAAAATAGCTCCTGGGGTTCTTACAGTAGGCGGCGGTCAATTTATCATTTTAGAAAGCTCGCTTGCCAGGGACAGGAATCCAATAGTGATTTATCCTTTACACATTTACAGCCTTATTTAAGGCACTGTAAGTGTAGGGATGATTTGCAAAGTGCATTAATCCATAGCAACCAATCAAATTTAAGGAGCTGACACAATGAACAATGATTGCTCAAGTGATTGGTCATTGGCTGCTCATTGGTTGCTGTAGGGTACTGCACTTTGCCCTTTGTCTACTTACACAATTACACTAACCATGCCATTTGCAACAAAGGAGTCAATAGAGTTAGGCATCAAAAAAATGCTTACACCTACAGAATGATCAAAAATCCTGGCCGGCCACACACCGATACAACACCTTTATTGTGCAATATAAAATCCAAAACAGTCAGTCCATGCTATGCAGAGGTAGAATTCAATATCGTATGCGTTTGACACCGTAGGTCGGTGCTTAATCATAGCTAGTGTAACATTGTTTGACTGTGCATATAAATGGGGGTAAATGGCCAATAAAAAGAATTTTCATCAAGACGACCCCCCCTGCACAATCAAGTCAAAACAAGGAACACATGAAGGAGAACTCCGAAGCAGGTGCAGGTATATCAAGGAAACCATCCACAATCTGCATCCCCTTCAGAGAACATCCCATATTAAAAACAAGTCCATAAGTAAATAATGCTTCCATAACGAAATAAGTGAAGATTTAAACCATATTATACCAAATCACATTAAATAAAATGAAATTAAAGATTTTGTATGTTTCGATGTGACAATATATAAAACAATTAATATGCAGATCATAAATTCATTCATATACAGATCATAAATCACAGATAAAACAAAAATGTATAATTAAAGTAATTGTTGGAAAAATGTTTTTGTTCCAATGACGTGTTCACAAGAAAAATAATGGAGAATTCCTATAAACATACTATATTTAATGCATGAACCCCCTCGCTTGGGGGGGGTGGCCTCCGATAGACATGTGAATTAAAATGAGAAAGACACTTTGTTTGTTCAGAAAGAGAAAAAAAAGTAACCACATGAAAAGTATAAAATGTATAATTTTGTAGTTGTAGTTACTTGATATATACACTAATCTATATGAGACACAAGAGGAAGAATGAAATAAATAGATCAATCAGTAAAAAAAATCCATAGTATTGTTAGTCATATAAATTAATAATTTGTGACATGAATTTAGAAGAAAAAAAAAATGTGCTGAAAAACTCGGCTAATGGCGCGTACACACGATCGGAATTCTCGTCGGAAAAAATCTGACGTTTTTTTTCTGACGGAATTCCGCTCAAGCTGTGTTGCCTACACACGATCACACCAAATTCCAACGGCCAATAACACAGCGGCATAAAACACATTCGACAGCACTATAAAAGGGAAGTTTAATGCTTCCGAGCATGCGTCGGAATTTTGCGTGTCGGAATTGCATACACACGATCGGAAAATCTGATAGAAAGGTTTTCCGTCGGAAAAATTGAGAACAGGTTCTCAATTCAAAGTCCGTGGGAAATTCCGACAGAAAAAGACCGTTGGGCATACACACGGTCAGAAAATCCGATGAAAAGCTCCCATCGGACTGTTTCCATCGGAAATTCCGACCGTGTGTACGCCTCATTATACTCGAGTATATATGGTATGTGTTTGCATTGTCACTTTTGTACATTGCATTGGAGTTACATATTTAGTCTTTTAGCACTTTTTACTGTAGATTTACCACTATTGATTTTACTTACATTTCTATTTTTGGTTATGGTTTGACCAACCCGGTGTTTGCTGCAACTAGTGTGTTATTATCGTTTTCGGTCCGGGTAGCACGGGAATATTCTATTATTCCTTGATAAGGGGCCTTACATGCCTGTACCTGCTTCGGAGTTCTCCTTCGTGTGTTCCTTGTTTTGACTTGACTGTGCAGGGGGGTGGTCTTGATCAAAAATAATTTACCCCTATTTAGATGCACAGTCAAACAATGTTACACTAGCTGTGATTAAGCACCGACCTACGGTGTGAAATGTGTTAGCTATTGCCTCTACCTCTGCATAGCATGGACTGACTGTTTTGGATTTTATATTTCACAATAAGGTGTTGTATTGGTGTGCAGCCGTCCAGGATTTTTCTTGCTCTTTAATCCAGGCACCTGTTTGCCCCAACAGGGCGTGTGTTTTATGGAACTTCTGTCTAGAGTGGCATCTTTCTCCCTTTGTTTAAGTCTGGACTATACCTACAGAACGATACCTGCAGGTCATCACAATTTATAGTTCTGAAATTATGGTACAAGGAATATAATTATATACAAGCCTGCCACCTGGTGGATACAGAACGCAGGTGAAAAAAACTGAACACACTTGGCATACTACACTATGATGTTGGAATCACAAAATAACATGGCAGCTGCAGCAATCTAGTCCCAAAGGTTCAGAAGGAGAACATTTCGCATAAAACATGTGAAATGAAATCTATGGACATTTACATTTTTGATTAATACGAAGATAAGCGATGACATCTGCTGTACTTGAGGAAATCAGCATTAATATGAATAAAACTAAAATAGAAAACACGACAAATAGCAGCCTTCAGTATAAAATAAATGGGAAACTACCAGGGGTGTTTCTAGGTGGGAAAAATACCAGGGGCTTCAGCCCGAAGTCCGAGCCTGACACGAGGGGGGGGTGTGGCAGGGGGGGTAAGCTCACTTGCTGGTTGCTGCCTGTCTTACCAGTGCCCATCAATGCTGACCACTAAAAACTGACCTACCTGACACACACTGATCATTACACTGACCTACCTGACACACACTGATCCTTACACTGACCTACCTGACACACACTGACCATTGCACTGACCTACCTGACGCACATTGACCTACCTGACACACACATGACCTACCTGACACACACTGAACATTGCACTAACCTACCTGACCATTACACTGAACTACCTGACCCACACTGATCATTACACTGACGCACACCAACCATTACACTGACACACCTGACACACACTGACCTACCTGACACACAGTGACCATTACACTGACCCACACTAACAAGCACTGACCTACCTGACCATTACACTGACCTACCTGACCCACACTGATCATTACACTGACGCACACCAACCATTACACTGACGCACCTGACACACACTGACCTACCTGACACACAGTGACCATTACACTGACCCACACTCACCTACCTGACCCACACTAACAAGCACTGACCTACCTGACCATTACACTTAAGACTTCAGGTGACCATGACCTCCTCCTGCAGCTCAGCCATAGTGTGCGGCGCGCCCATCCCAGTAGCCAGCAGGCAGAGACAGGAGAGGACAGGAGAGGAGTGGAGAGCTGCCTGCCCGAGTGGCCGCATTGTAATTCCCGCCTTCTGGAGCCTGCAGCGCCTATGATGGATGTCACGCGTCCTGCGGTCCCGGCATTGGACCAGTGAGACATCCATCATAGGTGTTGCAGGCTGCAGAAGGCGGGACCTGCTATGTCACTCGGCCGAGGTCCGCTCTGGCCTAATAATAGATATGTGAATGCCCGAGAACCGGGGCTTTTTGGGGGCCCACTTGGGGCTCCAGCCCCCCCCCCCTTCCGACACCACTGGGAACTACTCTGTCAACAAGCATGTGTCTAGAAAAAAAGAAAAAAAAATATTTACAGTAAAGCCCCTTCCTGGAGTACAGTTCATGACATGGAGTTCTTTAAAGTGGTTCTAAAGGATGAAGGTTTTTTTACCTTCATGCATTCTATGTATGAAGGTAAAAAAAAACTTCCGTGTGCAGCTCCCTCCCAACACTTACCTAAGCATGATCTCGACCCAGGGATGTGCACGGGAGCCAAGGCTCTGCTGGGTCTCTCGCCCCTCATTGGCTGAGATGCAGCAGCAGGAGCCATTGGCTCTGGCTATTTCCTTTTACAAACACTTTATAGTGTAAGTTCACCCTTACAGAAAATCTGTAAGGTGTACTTACACTGGACCTCCTCCCCATCTGAGAAACAGATGCCTGATGCCCAAAAAAAGCCCATGAAGCCCTAACAGATCTAGTACAGATTGCACCTCAACAGGTTAGGGGGAGGCCCTATCTTTCAGACTACATGCTCTTATGATAACTTGTCTGACCCACCCAGCAATGGTGGAGTGAGATGCAGAGATACCCTTGCAGAAGCCCTCAGGAAGCACAAACAGGGAATCCGATTTACAAAAGTGAGCAGTAGCTGAGAGATAAACTCTCACAGCATGCATTTCAGACAGTGCAGGGAAATTTCCTAAGAATGCTTTTGGGTAGGTCATAAAAGTAAGGAGAATGTCCTGATTAATGTTGAAAACGGAGGAAACCTTGGGGAGGAAGGAGGTCACTAAAGACAAAACCTTCCCCCCCCCCCCCCCATTTTTGGATATAGAGTAGGGGAGGGTTATAACCCGTCAGGTTTATTTTTGCCATTTCTGTCCATTGGGGAGATTTCTCTTCACTTCTTGTCCCATAGCTAAAATAAGTGAGAGGAAATCCCCCCAAAGTGAGGAAATCCTGTGGGGGTCACCAGAACTACTGTCCCCAATATTACTGTTCTGATGTCAACCCAAAATTTGGGATTTTCTTTTCAGTGATAATGGTAAACAGGACAAATAGAGAGGGGGAATCTCGCTAACAGGCAGCAATAAAACCTGACAGGGGTTCAATTCCCTCTCCTCTCTGTCCAGAACTAAAAGAACTTTTGCCTTTAGTTATACTTAAAAGCCTCAAGACAATTGTGTCCTTGTGCAACACTAAGAAGGGCTCCTTACAGCATAAGACCACTAATTCATAGACTCTCCTCACAGATATGATAGCAACAAGAAAAGCCACCTTACGCGCAAGGTTGGACAGGGGAATATACTTAATAGCTTAGAAAGGCAGCTTTTGTAGAACAGAGAAAACCAGATTGAGGTCCTATGGGGGCACAGGAGATTGGACTAAGGGAGAGATGTGAGATACATCCTGAACAAATGTCTTAACTAGAGAATGAAAGGCCAGAGGTTTTTTTTAAACAGAAAGGTCAAGATTTGCCCAGTGATGGTACTCAAGGCCAGATGTTGATCCAGATCAGACTGGAGGAAAGACAGACTATATCCCACAAAGCCCTTCTAGGATGAAAGTTTCTTCCTTCGCATCAAGCAAAATAAAACTTTAAGGTGTCATGGTAGACTTTGCAAGAAGTCGTCTTCCTATCCTTTATTAGGGAAGGGATGACAGAATCCCAAAGACAACCCATCCCTCAGGACCATGGCTTCAACAGCCAAGCCATTAGTGAGCGACAGAGAAGCTGGGTAGAACACTGGCACTTGGAACAGAAGGTCTGGATCATCCATAAGAACCAATGGAGCATCTGCCAAGAGTTTGAGTATGTCTAAAAATAATCCAATAGAGTCATCAGAGCATCCACTGTGAAGGCCCAAGGGTCCTTGAACCTGGTGGACAAACCCGTCTAGTTTGATGTTGAACCTAGACACCCGTAGATCTACATTCGTGTCCCCGATCTGTGGTAAAAGCCTTGAAATACCTCAAGATAGTGGGGCCCATTCCCCGGGATCCAGACTCTGACAAGGTTTTTCCACGCCTGAACTGTGAATGGTGGACAGGGCTGGAACATGAAGTTCTGCCTACGAGACAATCAAATCTCCTTCATTTAGAGTGTCACACCTCCTGCTGCCTCCTTGATGATTTATAAAGGCCACAGCCATGGCATTTTTCAACTAGATTCTCGTCAAGTGTCCTAGCAGAAGAGGAGTCCAGCATTGAGGGGGCAACTGAATCACCCTGAATCCCAGAATGTTGATTGGAAGGCAAGCTTCTTTCAATAATCACATCCCAAGCACTTAGAGTGTACTAGGACTGCACCTCAGCCTCACAGGCTGGCATTTGTTGTGAGAACATTTCATAATTGAGAAGAAATGTCTTTCTCCATGATTAAAGATTACGCAAATCCACCATAAGGAGAGTATAGCCTGGAGGACAGATGCATGGGGCAGTCAAACGACTGAGTCTTCTTGTCTTACACTATCAGATTACTGAGCTGCAATGGTCTGAAGTAAAATAGTGTATGGCAAAGCCTTGAAGGAGGTAACTATGAGATCCAATACCTCCCCATGCAGACACAAATCGAGGGATTCTTCTGGCTTAAGGATGAAGGGACAAGGCCATATTTAGGCTCAGGCCTAGATACTCCAATCTATGAGATGGGACCAGCAATGAATTCCTCAAACTGAAGATCCATCCAAAGCTCTGCAGAGTTTGTGCCGTCAGGGAAAGGGAAGAGTAGTTCTTCAGCAAAAGATTGTCCAGGTATGCCACAATATGATTCCTCTGAGCGTGAAGCAAAGCCAAAACTGAGGCAAATACTTTGGTAAAACCCCAAAGTGTCACAGACAGGTGAAACGGAAGGGGGACAAATTGATTATGCTGGTTGCCAACCACAAACCTAATCTCTTGCCTCTTCAAAGGGTATTTGCCTGACTCCATGTAAGAATGAGAAGTACTGTAATAAAAAGCAGAGGTCCATTTTTATTTACAATGGAACGGCTTCTTTGATTGACCTATCGTAGACAATAGTATCAAAATAATAGGATTACTGCTGATAAAAGAAAAAAAAAAGACCAAAGTCTTCAAATTCAACCTGTTTAAATACTGTTCTGGCACTGTAAACCCCCTTAGCCATAACAAAACCCCACTGGGGTATCTTCCTATTTATACAAAAATGGCAGAAAAGTATTCTTGACTTTATCAGAGGCAAGTGGATTAATTATCTGTATCAATAACTCAACTAATACTTTTGACTGATTAGCGCTTGCGATGTAATTTGTAGTGCTAAAAGACATCCAATCAACAGTTACATTCCCCTATTGACCATCAGCACCTATGGCAGAGAATTTCAAGTCCGATGGCCTTAGGGTCATATATTGTACAAATATTGTAGGACTTCCATGAACCAAAATAATTAATCTAAATCACTACCCTGATTGTGGAAACCCTGTAAACACTGCAAACATATAAATAAATATTACCATCTCAACAAACAAAAAAAAGTTTTTTAAAAAACCAAAGACCCACAATTCCCATGCAGTGTTACGTGTCCTTACAGATTTTAGTAAGTGTTCATAAATAGCTTTGTCTTGACTTAAAATGGCGGTGCAGAAAGATTTTCCTTGGTCAGATAAGAGCTCCCCAGATATGTGTGTGGTTTTTCATTTTTTTTTTCCCTTCTTTTCTTTTCTAGACTATTTTCTCTTTTTCGCGTTTTTTTGGGCAGTTCTTTTGTCCATGGGAAATACTGGCTAGCACAGTATAGATGATTAGGATGAACAGGTGGTAATGCATATTTATATTGATTATATTGTTAGCTTGTAAGAACAGTAATAAAATACTTTTAATTAGTAGGGTAAGGAAAAGTATAGCCAGGTTCACACTAGCCGCAGCTCATAGCAGGGGGTCCGGTGCGTCCCTGTTCTCCGTTTCAGGTATGAATCTGGTCCCGAATTCAGACCGGAAATGGGGCAAAAGACACAAAGGACCCTTTCCCAATGCGCTCTGTGACCACCCCAGAGCTGTGTGAACCGGCTCTATTAACCGATTCCCGACCGGCGCACGATATACGGCGACAGAATGGCACGGACAGGCATAAGGGCGTATAAATACGTCCCCTTTAAGATGCCCCCATGCCATCGGGCGCCCGCCGCGAGCGGGACCCCCGTGAGGCCGGTCGCGGGTCCCACGGACTCGATTGCCGCGGGGACACCCGCGATCGGCTCACGGGAAGGCTGAACGGGGAAATGCGAAAATAAACAGCATCTCCCCGTTCTGCCTAGCAACTAGTGACGCCGATCTCTGCTCCCTGTGATTGGAGCAGAGATCAGCATTCACTAGCTGACAGCCATGCCCCCCCCACAGTAAGAAACACACCTCTAGGCATACTTAACCCCTACACTGCCACCTAGTGGTTAACCCCTTCACTGCCAGTGTCATTTACACAGGAATCAATGCATTTAAATAGCATTGATTGCTGTAAAAATGACAATGGTCCCAAAAATGTGTCAAAAATGTCCGATGTGTCCGCCATAATGTCCCAGTCACAATAAAAAAAATCGCTGATCGCCGCCATTACTAATAAAAAATAAATTATTAATAAAAATGCTATAAAACTATCCCCTATCTTGTAAACGCTATAACTTCTGCGCAAACCAATCAATAATCGCTTATTGCGATTTTTTTTACCAAAAAAATGCAGAAGAATACGTATCGACCTAAACTGAGGAAAAAAAATGTTTTTTTTTATATATTTTTTGGGGGATATTTACTATAGCAAAAAATAAAAAAGAATGCGTTTTTTTCAAAGTTGTCACACTTTTTTGTTTATAGCGCAAAAAATAAAAACTGCAGGGGCGATCAAATACCACCAAAAGAAAGCTCTATTTGTGGGAAAAAAAGGACGTCAATTTTGTTTGGGAGCCACGTCGCACGACCGCGCAATTGTCAGTTAAAGCGTCGCAGTGCCGAATCGCAAAGAGGGGCCTGGTCCTTTGGCTGCAAATTGGTACGGTCTGAAAGTGGTTAAGAGCCGATCACGCTCTCCTGTCATGCAAATTGGATGTGGGGAAACCCGCATCCAATTTGAATAAGTGTGAACCCAGCCTAAGAGCTGACAGTGCCGTCTCGTAGCAGTGATACCTGATCCCTCTTATTTCCAGATGCCTCAGGGACAAAAAGCAAAGAGATATCTCCATAATCTATCCAAAAATCTTTTTAGATTTTTTGTTGGGTCTTCAGACTATGGATATTGCAGCAGGTCAAGGTTGTCTACATGGCAAGGGACTGCAAAACCATAACTGATGGGGCAATGCCACTTCTAGAGTCCAGGAAAAGCATGAGCAAAGGTAAGTCAGCTTAGCACTGTCTCCCCATTAGAAAAATATCAGTTTTGGTAATTATTGCTATTTAGAAAAAGCATTTCAATAATGTGTGTTAGAGGGCCCACCTCAGTGTTTATTATAGGTGTGCTCGGCATAGTGGCATGGGCATGATCCAGTTCCTTTAGCCAGGAATCCTTGGGGAGCTTGTACACTTCCAACCAACATTCCTCAGAACCTGGAATATAGATTTGTTTTGAGATAAAACAGTTCAAACCAACATTACATAAAAGACAGTCGATGATCACAAATCAAAGTTATGCTAGACAGAGGGGGTTGTTTTATTTATTTTTTTATTTATAAATTGCAGACATGATTACAGTTCCCAAAATTATACTTTTGTAAGATGTAAATTAAACAAAAAAACGCTGCGTAAAATAATGACATTGCTTTGATTAACCACTTCAGCTCCTGAAGGTTTATCCCCCTTCATGACCAGGCCATTTTTTGCATTACGGCACTGTGTTACTTTAACTGACAATTGCGCAGTTGTGCGACGCTGTACCCAAATACAATGTATGTCCTTTTTATAGCACAAATAGAGCTTCCTTTTGGTGGTATTTGATCTTCTTTGTAGTCTTTATTGTTTGTGCTATATACAAAAAAAGACCGTCAATTTTGAAAAAAAAATTTATATATATATTTATATATATATATATATATATATATATATATATATATATATATATATATATATATATATATATATATATTTTTTTTTTTTTTTTCTCTTTACTTTCTGCTATAAAACATTCCCAATAAAAAAAAAATTCAAAATCGAATTTCTTCATCAATTTAGGCCAATATGTATTCTGCTACATATTTTTGGTAAAAGAAATCCCAATATGTGTATACTGATTGGTTTGCGCAAAAGTTACAGCATCTACAAAACGATGGCATATCTTTTTTTTTCTTTTTTTCTATTTTACTAGTAATGGCAGAGATCAGCGCCTTACTGTGATATTGCGGCGGACAAATCGAACACTTAACTGACACTTTTTGGGGACCAGTGACACTAATACAATGATCAGTAGAGCTGCACGATTCTGGGAAAAATGAGAATCGTGATTCTTTTGCTTAGAATAAAGATCACGATTCTCTCACGATTCTTTAAAATGGTTAATTTAAAAAAGAACATTCAGCTGTAGATGGCGCATGCGCTATCAACACGCCACTCGCTCCCGATGCTCGGGGCTGGTTATCAGTGATGTAAGTAGCTGAGTTAAAATAAATGGAGTTACTTAACGTAGTTACTTTAGAGGGTAATGAGTAATCTAACTGATTACTTTTCCCCTCATGGTAACGCAGTTCCCATTACTTTGGCTTAGTTACTCCAATTACATCTACCGCCACTAGATGGCAGTAGTATAATTCCGGTGTCCTGCCGAAAAAGTTCCCCTGCCGGATAAGGACCCCCTGTACTGCGCAGGCGCAGCGCTTGCGCAGTACGAAGGACTACGGAGCTTCCGAAAATTGCCGAACCTAAACAGCTCTGAGTGAAGTCTACACCACGCGGGCGCAGTTAACATGTAATTGTATGAGGTGATGCCGCACGCTCCTGATGCTCGTGCTACTCTGCAAGGGGTGTCTATCGTGTAACTAAGGGGCGGGTCTAGTATTACTGTAACCAAGGGACGCATTTATTATTATTGTTATATATCGAGCTCTGCCCATTAATTTAACATTCGCCCTCTTCTGTAGAAATCCAACCCCTTACACAATATAATAATAATAGATCCACACCTTGCTTACACGCTATAACAGATCTGCCCCTTGGTTAGAGTAATAATAGAGCAGCCCCTTGGTTACACGATATATAACAATAATAATAAATGTGCCCCTTGGTTACAGTAATACTAGACCCGCCCCTTAGTTACACGTATAGAATATAAAAAAAAAAGTCACAGTTACTTTGCTGAGTAACTAATTACTTTTCCAATGTAGTAACTGAGTTACTAACGCAATTACTTTTTTGGGAGAAGTAATTTGTAACTTAACTAATTACTTTTTTAAAGTAAGATGACCAACACTGCTGGTTATTCATTTAATACAGCAAGGGGCGGATAGAATCCACCCATTATAATAACCAGCCCTGAGCATCGTGTTGATTGTTAGACATGTGCAATTTGTTTAGTTCCGAATTAGTTTAAGGAACTTTGACAAATTCGTTAATTCCGAATTTTCAAATTTTTCAATTTCCGAAAATTACGAATTTCCAAATTTCGGAAATTCGGAAATTCGAAAATTCTAAATTCGGAAATTCGAAAATGCGAAAATTCGAATATCGCATTTCCGAATTTCGATTTTTCGGATTTCCTAATTCGCAGATTTTTGAATTTCCTAATTTTCGCATTTTCAAATTTCCGAATTTCGGATTTTCCGATTTTCCGATTTTCGGAATTCGGGATTTTCGGAATTCGGAAATTCAAAAATTAGAAAATTAGAAAATCTGAAAAAAAAGAAAATCTGTTTAATTCTAAATAATAACTAACTATTACAATTATAGGTATTGGAATTCCCTTTCAAATTTGTCTGTTAGTGAACGTAACTAATTTATCCAAAGTTACAAATTATCTGAAATAACGAATGCCGCATCTAACCAAATGGAACGTAACAATCTAATAATAATAATAAATAACAATAATAAAACCTTTTTATTATTATTAATTTGTTCCATTCCATTTGTTTAGATGCGACATTCGTTATTTCAGATAATTGGTAACTTCGGATAAATTTGTACTCGTTAATTTAATAGTTAGTTATTAATTAAAATGATTTTCCTTTCCTTTTTTTCAGATTTTCTAATTTTGGGATTTTCAAATCTTTGAATTCCCGAATTCTGAAAACCCGAAAATTCGGAAATTTGGAGTTCCGAAAGTCCGAATATTCGGAATTCCGAAAAACCGAAAATCCAAATTCGGAAAATTTCGAAATTCGGAAATCGGAAAAATAGAAATGTGAAAATTCCCGAAATTTCCGAATTCCGAAAAAAAGCAAAAAAACGAATGAAACAAAAACGAAAATGAACAAATTTTTTTGTCAGTGCACATGTCTATTGATTGTGTTCAATGTATAACCATACATCCGCCCCTTTGAGAAAAGCATCCGCCCCTTGCTGTATTAAATGAATAACCAGCCCCGAGCATCGGGATCGAGCGACGTTTTGATTGCGCTTGCTCAGTCCAGGCCGGGCACTATGCTCTCTGACTGACATCAGTTCTGGTTGCTGGCGTCAGTTCTGATATTGGCGCCATTTGCGTTCCGCGCTGGTTCCGTGGTTCTGACGGGTAGATATGGAAAATCAAGCTAATCCAGCCTGGAGATCGCGGGGGGGGGGGGGGGATGAATCGAGATCTTTATACGATTAATCGCGCAGCTCTAGTGATCAGTGCTAAAAATATGCTCCGTTACTGTACTAATGACACTAGCATGAAAGAGGTTAACACCAGGGGCGATCAAAGGGTTAAATGTGTTCCCTAGGAGTGACTACTAACTGTGGGGGGGGGGGGGGTGCTTTGACTGGGGAAATGTAAAGATCCATTTTCCTTAGCAGGAACACAAGATCAGCACATTCCCCTCTCACAGAATGGCGATCTGCCTTGTTTAAATAGTCAGACCACCGTTCTGCCTTTCTCCTGAACGAAAGGTTAAGTTAATGTACCTATTTATAAAAGACTGCAACTGAAAGTGGGAACAAAAGTGAGGTTGTATCATATGTCCTTTGGGAAAATAAAACAAGGTTTCTGATGAAGCTGGCCATACATGGAACAAATTTTGTCCACTGCCTGATTAAGTGGCTGAAATTCAATCAGTGGGTTGGCCCTGTTGGCTTCACTCCACCAAACATCCTTCGACTAAAAAAAAAAAAATCAAAAAGAACCAGGAGGAAATAGTCAGCCGAACCAGTCAGATGCAGCCGCTCTTTGGCTTCTCCGACAGCCAGCAGTGCCAGCTGTCAGAAAACAATACCTGCAGTGGGAGATTCATCCATCCTCTGTGTTTAGCATAGATGAAAGAATTGTTTAGATCTCTTTTGTTTAGCCCACAGGCTGAACAAAAGATATATATGGGTGTTCGGTCAGATCTACAGCGACTGCACTTCCAAGTGAACTTGCAGTGCACTTATAGTACACGGAATTTTCCTTTAGTAAATCAACCCATAGAACAACATGGAGAGGCGACACGTCAGAGCCGATGCGAGTGCCCCGCAGGCGATGACCAGCGGGCACCCACAATCGCTCGTGACAGAGCGAGAACTGGGATCGGTGTGTGTAAACACACCGATCCCAGTTCTTTCAGGGGAGAGGAGACAGATCGTGTGTTCATACCAAGTATGAACACTAATCGCTCTCTTCCCCTAGTCAGTCCCATCCCCCTACAGTTAGAACCCACACTAGGGAACACCGTTAACCCCTTGATCAACCCCTCGTGTTAACCCCATTCCCTGCCAGTGACATTTATACAGTAATCAGTGCATTTTTTTAGCACTAATTGCTGTATAATTGTCAATGGTCCCAAAAATGTGTCAAACGTGTCCAATTTGTCCGCCGCAATAATCGCAGTCCCCAAAAAATTAAAAATAGAAAAAAAAAAATGCAGATCACCACCATTACTAGTAAAAAAATAGGATTTTTCCTACAGCTTATCTGTAGAATCCTTTTCTTGTAGTACATCACGGGACACAGGGCAGCTATAGTAATTACTATCTGGGTTATACGCCACCTATAGGTGAATGGACACTGGCACACCCAAAAGACAGGAAGTCCCCCCTCTATATAACCCCTCCTATACATGAAGTGCCTCAGTTTTGTAGCAAGCAATTCACAAAAGAGGGGAGGGGCCTCTGTGTCCCGTGATGTACTCCAAGAAAAAGATTTTACAGGTAAGCTGTAGGAAAAAACATATTTTCTTTATCGTACATCATGGGACACAGAGAAGCTATAGTAATTACTATCTGGGATGTCCCAAAGCAATGCCCCTGAGGGGAGGGAGACACCATCATAGAAACTGCCACCAAAGAAGGACCTACTCTGTTATTTGTAATACGCTGAGGCCAAAGGCAGCATCTTCTACGTGATTGACATTGACCTGGTAAAAACCCTGTATATGTATAAACAAAAGACCAAATAGTGGTCTTGTACACCTGACATCCAATGATGGGTGGTCCTAGATACTCCCACACCTTATAGAGAATCTTTTTTTGCCATTTAAACCATAGGCATCATTGATAAACTGGCAGATCCACTGCTAAATATGTGACCTGAATATTTTCAAGTCCTGTAATTCAGCTAGTTTGCAAATGGATCCGATTGAAGTCCATGATTCCTAATAGAACCGTCCAGACCTAAAGTATGCTCCAAGAGCACATGTATCACATCAGTGACCACGACCTTACAGACACTGGCGAAAAAAATGGAGGTACTTCCTGTATAGGAGGGGTTATATAGAGGGGGGGACTTCCTGTCTTTTGGGTGTGCCAGTGTCCATTCACCTATAGGTGGCATATAACCCAGATAGTAATTACTATAGCTGCTCTGTGTCCCGTGATGCAAGATAAAAAAAAATAATAATAATAATAAAAATGGCATAAATCTATTCCCTATTTTGTAGACGCTATAACTTTTTGCGCAAACCAATCAATATATGCTTATTCCGATTTTTTTACCAAAAATATGTAGAAGAATACATATCGGTCTAAACTGAGGAAAAAAAAAAATTTTTTTTTTTTTTTAAAATTGGGATATTTATTATAGCAAAAAGTAAAAGATAATGTGTTTTTTTCAAAAATGTTGCTCTTCTTTTGTTCATAGCGCAAAAAATAAAAACCACAGAGGTGATCGAATACCACCAAAAGAAAGCTCTATTTGTGAGGGGGAAAAAAAGGACGTCAATGTTGTTTGGGTACAGCATTGCACGCCCGCGCAATAGTCAGTTAAAGCGACGCAGTGCCGTATCGCAAAAAAATGGCCTGGTCATTGATCAGCCAAATCTTCCGGGGCTGAAGTGGTTAAAGTGGTAGTAAAGGCTTTTTCTTTTAATTTGTACCTACAGGTAAGCCTAAGGTAATAAAGCTTACCTGTAGATACAGTAAATATCTCCTAAACATAAACCATTTAGGAGATATTTCCTTTAGTGGTGCCGGTGATGTCACCAGCGCATGCGCACTGCGTTCTCAATGCACAGCGTGCCCTCCATAGAGAGAGCCATGCCATGACTGTGACTCCCGCCAGTCAAACAACGGCTGCCTACAAACCGCGGAAGGAAGACTGAGTGAAGATGGAAGCCCTGTCAGCGCATCGCTGGAGGGCTTCGTTTTCAGGTAAGACTTTCAAAATTTGCTATTATGCAATGCCTAGTAGCACATTATGACATTAATTTGCAGGGAGAAGATTGTTTTGTTGTTTTTGAAGTTTAAGTCTCTTTTATAGAGATTAGCCACCAGTGGTTCAAGTTGAATTCCAGGTATTGATTTTATAGCACAGTTACATTGGTCCAGCAGACCAATGCAAGTATACATGTTCATACCTGTGTGATCTCTGTGGAAACTGCAAATCACTGTAGTGGTCTCCGCTACAACAGTGAACCATGCTGTCTTCCGGTCCTGGGCCGAGCGACTGCAGGAACCATACACAGGATACATTTTTCTCAATGAATACAAGGCATTCTCTGATAGAACTAGGTGAAGATTGTGGCATTACTGCCCTGCCTCTTCACTTCATCCAATCAGAGAACACCTTATATTCATTGAGAAAATGTAAGGTGTTCAGCACAAGACCCGAAAGATAGCGACACTCACTGTAGTAGCAGAGACTGCTACAGTGATTTCCAGCTTCTACAGGAGGCCCACAGGTAAGGCATATTCATACTTACAGTGCATTGGTCCAATGTAGCTATGCTATAAAATCAATACCTGGAATTCAGTTTTTGGTGCAATTACTCTGTCTCTCTTGTAACAGTTGCTGAGATAATATATCAGATACACAAGAAAAAAATTGTGACTCAAAGACCTGCATTGCAGTAAAGCACAATCAATATTTTACTAGTAATGGCAGAGATCAGCGCCTTACTGTGATATTGCGGCGGACAAATCGAACACTTAACTGACACTTTTTGGGGACCAGTGACACTAATACAATGATCAGTAGAGCTGCACGATTCTGGGAAAAATGAGAATCGTGATTCTTTTGCTTAGAATAAAGATCACGATTCTCTCACGATTCTTTAAAATGGTTAATTTAAAAAAGAACATTCAGCTGTAGATGGCGCATGCGCTATCAACACGCCACTCGCTCCCGATGCTCGGGGCTGGTTATCAGTGATGTAAGTAGCTGAGTTAAAATAAATGGAGTTACTTAACGTAGTTACTTTAGAGGGTAACGAGTAATCTAACTGATTACTTTTCCCCTCATGGTAACGCAGTTCCCATTACTTTGGCTTAGTTACTCCAATTACATCTACCGCCACTAGATGGCAGTAGTATAATTCCGGTGTCCTGCCGAAAAAGTTCCCCTGCCGGATAAGGACCCCCTGTACTGCGCAGGCGCAGCGCTTGCGCAGTACGAAGGACTACGGAGCTTCCGAAAATTGCCGAACCTAAACAGCTCTGAGTGAAGTCTACACCACGCGGGCGCAGTTAACATGTAATTGTATGAGGTGATGCCGCACGCTCCTGATGCTCGTGCTACTCTGCAAGGGGTGTCTATCGTGTAACTAAGGGGCGGGTCTAGTATTACTGTAACCAAGGGACGCATTTATTATTATTGTTATATATCGAGCTCTGCCCATTAATTTAACATTCGCCCTCTTCTGTAGAAATCCGCCCCTTACACAATATAATAATAATAGATCCACACCTTGCTTACACGCTATAAACAGATCTGCCCCTTGGTTAGAGTAATAATAGAGCAGCCCCTTGGTTACACGATATATAACAATAATAATAAATGTGCCCCTTGGTTACAGTAATACTAGACCCGCCCCTTAGTTACACGTATAGAATATAAAAAAAAAAGTCACAGTTACTTTGCTGAGTAACTAATTACTTTTCCAATGTAGTAACTGAGTTACTAACGCAATTACTTTTTGGGAGAAGTAATTTGTAACTTAACTAATTACTTTTTTAAAGTAAGATGACCAACACTGCTGGTTATTCATTTAATACAGCAAGGGGCGGATAGAATCCACCCATTATAATAACCAGCCCTGAGCATCGTGTTGATTGTTAGACATGTGCAATTTGTTTAGTTCCGAATTAGTTTAAGGAACTTTGACAAATTCGTTAATTCCGAATTTTCAAATTTTTCAATTTCCGAAAATTACGAATTTCCAAATTTCGGAAATTCGGAAATTCGAAAATTCTAAATTCGGAAATTCGAAAATGCGAAAATTCGAATATCGCATTTCCGAATTTCGATTTTTCGGATTTCCTAATTCGCAGATTTTTGAATTTCCTAATTTTAGCATTTTCAAATTTCCGAATTTCGGATTTTCCGATTTTCCGATTTTCGGAATTCGGGATTTTCGGAATTCGGAAATTCAAAAAATAGAAAATTAGAAAATCTGAAAAAAAAAAAAGAAAATCTGTTTAATTCTAAATAATAACTAACTATTACAATTATAGGTATTGGAATTCCCTTTCAAATTTGTCTGTTAGTGAACGTAACTAATTTATCCGAAGTTACAAATTATCTGAAATAACGAATGCCGCATCTAACCAAATGGAACGTAACAATCTAATAATAATAATAAATAACAATAATAAAACCTTTTTATTATTATTAATTTGTTCCATTCCATTTGTTTAGATGCGACATTCGTTATTTCAGATAATTGGTAACTTCGGATAAATTTGTACTCGTTAATTTAATAGTTAGTTATTAATTAAAATGATTTTCTTTCTTTTTTTCAGATTTTCTAATTTTGGGATTTTCAAATCTTTGAATTCCCGAATTCTGAAAACCCGAAAATTCGGAAATTTGGAGTTCCGAAAGTCCGAATATTTGGAATTCCGAAAAACCGAAAATCCAAATTCGGAAAAATTCGAAATTCGGAAATCGGAAAAATAGAAATGGGAAAATTCCCGAAATTTCCGAATTCCGAAAATAAGCAAAAAAAAACGAATGAAACAAAAACGAAAATGAACAAATTTTTTTGTCAGTGCACATGTCTATTGATTGTGTTCAATGTATAACCATACATCCGCCCCTTTGAGAAAAGCATCCGCCCCTTGCTGTATTAAATGAATAACCAGCCCCGAGCATCGGGATCGAGCGACGTTTTGATTGCGCTTGCTCAGTCCAGGCCGGGCACTATGCTCTCTGACTGACATCAGTTCTGGTTGCTGGCGTCAGTTCCGATAGTGGCGCCATTTGCGTTCCGCGCTGGTTCCGTGGTTCTGACGGGTAGATATGGAAAATCAAGCTAATCCAGCCTGGAGATCGCGGGGGGGGGGGGGGATGAATCGAGATCTTTATACGATTAATCGCGCAGCTCTAGTGATCAGTGCTAAAAATATGCTCCGTTACTGTACTAATGACACTAGCATGAAAGAGGTTAACACCAGGGGCGATCAAAGGGTTAAATGTGTTCCCTAGGAGTGACTACTAACTGTGGGGGGGGGGGGGGGGTGCTTTGACTGGGGAAATGTAAAGATCCATGTTCCTTAGCAGGAACACAAGATCAGCACATTCCCCTCTCACAGAATGGCGATCTGCCTTGTTTAAATAGTCAGACCACCGTTCTGCCTTTCTCCTGAACGAAAGGCGGGTCCAGGCAGACATCGTGTCGTGCGCATTCCCCAGACCCAGAACTGCAAGATTACGTACCAGGTATGTGATCTGGCGCAGAGTGGCCATGGTAAATTTACAGTGGGCGGTCGCTAAGCGGTTAGTGAAACAGACAGAACTGCCAGGATTTACAACCCACAGAAATCTACTGTAGCCACAAGATTGTGCACCTCAGATATGTACAAAGCAAAGCAATGTGACCACGCTGGTTACTATAACTGCAAATGTATAAGTTAATGTACCTATTTATAAAAGACTGCAACTGAAAGTGGGAACAAAGGTGAGGTTGTATCATATGTCCTTTGGGAAAATAAAACAAGGTTTCTGATGAAGCTGGCCATACATGGAACAAATGTTGTCCACTGCCTGATTAAGTGGCTGAAATTCAATCAGTGGGTTGGCCCTGTTGGCTTCACTCCACCAAACATCCTTCGACTAAAAAAAAAAAAAAATCAAAAAGAACCAGGCGGAAATAGTCAGCCGAACCAGTCAGATGCAGCCGCTCTTTGGCTTCTCTGACAGCCAGCAGTGCCAGCTGTCAGAAAACAATACCTGCAGCGGAAGATTCATCCATCCTCTGTGTTTAGCATAGATGAAAGAATTGTTTAGATCTCTTTTGTTTAGCCCACAGGCTGAACAAAAGATATATATGGGTGTTCGGTCAGATCTACAGCGACTGCACTTCCAAGTGAACTTGCAGTGCACTTATAGTACACGGAATTTTCCTTTAGTAAATCAACCCATAGAACAACATGGAGAGGCGACACGTCAGAGCCGATGCGAGTGCCCCGCAGGCGATGACCAGCGGGCACCCACAATCGCTCGTGACAGAGCGAGAACTGGGATCGGTGTGTGTAAACACACAGATCCCAGTTCTTTCAGGGGAGAGGAGACAGATCGTGTGTTCATACCAAGTATGAACACTAATCGCTCTCTTCCCCTAGTCAGTCCCATCCCCCTACAGTTAGAACCCACACTAGGGAACACCGTTAACCCCTTGATCAACCCCTCGTGTTAACCCCTTCCCTGCCAGTGACATTTATACAGTAATCAGTGCATTTTTTTAGCACTAATTGCTGTATAATTGTCAATGGTCCCAAAAATGTGTCAAACGTGTCCAATTTGTCCGCCGCAATATCGCAGTCCCCAAAAAATTAAAAATAGAAAAAAAAAAAAATGCAGATCACCACCATTACTAGTAAAAAATAGGATTTTTCCTACAGCTTATCTGTAGAATCCTTTTCTTGTAGTACATCACGGGACACAGGGCAGCTATAGTAATTACTATCTGGGTTATACGCCACCTATAGGTGAATGGACACTGGCACACCCAAAAGACAGGAAGTCCCCCCTCTATATAACCCCTCCTATACATGAAGTGCCTCAGTTTTGTAGCAAGCAATTCACAAAAGAGGGGAGGGGCCTCTGTGTCCCGTGATGTACTCCAAGAAAAAGATTTTACAGGTAAGCTGTAGGAAAAAACATATTTTCTTTATCGTACATCATGGGACACAGAGAAGCTATAGTAATTACTATCTGGGATGTCCCAAAGCAATGCCCCTGATGGGAGGGAGACACCATCATAGAAACTGCCACCAAAGAAGGACCTACTCTGTTATTTGTAATACGCTGAGGCCAAAGGCAGCATCTTCTACGTGATTGACATTGACCTGGTAAAAACCCTGTATATGTACACCTGACATCCAATGATGGGTGGTCCTAGATACTCCCACACCTTATAGAGAATCTTTTTTTGCCATTTAAACCATAGGCATCATTGATAAACTGGCAGATCCACTGCTAAATATGTGACCTGAATATTTTCAAGTCCTGTAATTCAGCTAGTTTGCAAATGGATCCGATTGAAGTCCATGATTCCTAATAGAACCGTCCAGACCTAAAGTATGCTCCAAGAGCACATGTATCACATCAGTGACCACGACCTTACAGACACTGGCGAAAAAAATTGAGGTACTTCCTGTATAGGAGGGGTTATATAGAGGGGGGACTTCCTGTCTTTTGGGTGTGCCAGTGTCCATTCACCTATAGGTGGCTTATAACCCAGATAGTAATTACTATAGCTGCTCTGTGTCCCGTGATGCAAGATAAAAAAAAAAAAAATATAATAATAAAAATGGCATAAATCTATTCCCTATTTTGTAGACGCTATAACTTTTGCGCAAACCAATCAATATATGCTTATTCCGATTTTTTTACCAAAAATATGTAGAAGAATACATATCGGTCTAAACTGAGGAAATATTTATTTGGGATATTTATTATAGCAAAAAGTAAAAGATAATGTGTTTTTTTCAAAAATGTTGCTCTTCTTTTGTTCATAGCGCAAAAAATAAAAACCACAGAGGTGATCGAATACCACCAAAAGAAAGCTCTATTTGTGAGGGGGAAAAAAAGGACGTCAATGTTGTTTGGGTACAGCATTGCACGCCCGCGCAATAGTCAGTTAAAGCGACGCAGTGCCGTATCGCAAAAAATGGCCTGGTCATTGATCAGCCAAATCTTCCGGGGCTGAAGTGGTTAAAGTGGTAGTAAAGGCTTTTTCTTTTAATTTGTACCTACAGGTAAGCCTAAGGTAATAAAGCTTACCTGTAGATACAGTAAATATCTCCTAAACATAAACCATTTAGGAGATATTTCCTTTAGTGGTGCCGGTGATGTCACCAGCGCATGCGCACTGCGTTCTCAATGCACAGCGTGCCCTCCATAGAGAGAGCCATGCCATGACTGTGACTCCCGCCAGTCAAACAACGGCTGCCTACAAACCGCGGAAGGAAGACTGAGTGAAGATGGAAGCCCTGTCAGCGCATCGCTGGAGGGCTTCGTTTTCAGGTAAGACTTTCAAAATTTGCTATTATGCAATGCCTAGTAGCACATTATGACATTAATTTGCAGGGAGAAGATTGTTTTGTTGTTTTTGAAGTTTAAGTCTCTTTTATAGAGATTAGCCACCAGTGGTTCAAGTTGAATTCCAGGTATTGATTTTATAGCACAGTTACATTGGTCCAGCAGACCAATGCAAGTATACATGTTCATACCTGTGTGATCTCTGTGGAAACTGCAAATCACTGTAGTGGTCTCCGCTACAACAGTGAACCATGCTGTCTTCCGGTCCTGGGCCGAGCGACTGCAGGAACCATACACAGGATACATTTTTCTCAATGAATACAAGGCATTCTCTGATAGAACTAGGTGAAGATTGTGGCATTACTGCCCTGCCTCTTCACTTCATCCAATCAGAGAACACCTTATATTCATTGAGAAAATGTAAGGTGTTCAGCACAAGACCCGAAAGATAGCGACACTCACTGTAGTAGCAGAGACTGCTACAGTGATTTCCAGCTTCTACAGGAGGCCCACAGGTAAGGCATATGCATACTTACAGTGCATTGGTCCAATGTAGCTATGCTATAAAATCAATACCTGGAATTCAGTTTTTGGTGCAATTACTCTGTCTCTCTTGTAACAGTTGCTGAGATAATATATCAGATACACAAGAAAAAAATTGTGACTCAAAGACCTGCATTGCAGTAAAGCACAATCAATATGTAGCATTGCAATGTGGAGCCTGCATTTGTAATAAGCAAATATGGCTGCCTACATATTTAAATATACACATACAAACAGACAGATTGTTTATATCATGCTGGTTTACATCAAGCTTTTTTTTTTTTTTTTACGGGCCGAATGTCGGCTGGTTTCTATCTAACCGGTCGATATTCCGCCCCTGTGTACTAGGCTTAACTGTCAAACCAGCCATAGACAGTTGGAATCTCGGCAGTTCCCTCTAACAACCTATAGGCATGGTTAACTTTACCCAAATTGATCCATCAATCGACTTGGGTACAACCAGCATGTTGGATTCTTCATCCGACTCTTGTCAACGGCTATAGTCGCTAGCAAGAATCACTGTGTGTTCTCCCGGCAGGGATGGCTGCCTGAGCGCCCCTGCTGGAGGAACACAATAGCTCCATGGGAGGGATTCCAGGGGAATCAAGCGATTGTCTTTACTGTAACTGTGCTTGGAGGAAAGAAAATCCCACCATCTATGACCAGCTTTAGTAATTGAATGAAGGTATTTAATTAGTGCAGAGAAGGTGAACTTTACTTGTAATTGAATGTAAAAACAAATGTAGTTGGTATTATTATAATGTTACATACAATTTATTAATTCCTTATTAGAAATTACACACCTTCCAAAAGAACTCCAGCATAGTCACCTCCATGGGACAGCTTAAATGTAATACAAACGGTGCGCTTGCTTATATCTTCCTGTTAAAAACATTAATCAAACCATTAGTAATATAATTTCTTCAGGACTAAAACCCCCTTTACATTTTGAAGAAAAAAGGAGCATTCAGTAACAAATAAAACTCCACCCGTAACAGCTGTGCAATATACTGGAGGACGTAGGGCACATAACGAACATATTCTCGCCCCCTTTGGTGGACTCCCTCTACATGGAATATTTGGAGAAGGCAGCTTTGCTCTCAGCTTGAGTATGTTACAAGACTGAGACCTTCTGTCTAGGTTTTCGATTCTCCCTGATGTAGAGCTGAATCCCACCCCACTCCACACACAATGAACAAACCTCTTTGCTGATGAACTGTCTAAAAGAGCCTTTCTCAACCAAGGTTCCTCCAGGAGTTGTTAGGGGTTCCTTGAGCTTTGATACTCAGATAAGTAACCAATGATCTTTGCAGGTATTTGTAAGGGGGGGATTCTTCCTACTGACTACAAACATTAGGAATGTTCCTTCCTATGATCAAGGGTTCCTCCATGTTTACCAGGTTGAGAAAGGCTGGTCCAAAAGCTAGCCAGATGTTTTAACCGGGACGAAGGGTACAGTATATACTCGAGTATAAGCCGATCCGAATATAAGCAGAGGCACCTAATTTTACCACAAAAAACTGGGAAAACGTATTGACTCGAGTATAAGCCTAGGGTTAGAAATGCACAGCTACTGTTCAGTAAGTGGAAAAGACGGTCAACAATGCCCATTTGCAGCCTCACTGTGTCCATTTGCATGCCATAGGTCCCCCGATATTCAAACTCGGTAGTTTAGGGTTCCTATATGTCCCCTAGCTGCAGCCAAAATTTGGGTTTTCTGTACCCAAAAGGTCCAGAAATTACATTGCTGCAGATGGACACAGTTGACCGACTTTGGGGCCCCGTATATATACTTAGTGCTAAGAACCCCAAATTTGGTGTGCAAACCCAAAAAAAGCACTACAACATAACCAAAGCTGGGGTTCCTAGCACTAAGTGAGATACCGGGCCCCAAAGTTGGTTCGGAAAATGTCAAGCACTTTTCTGCAGCAGAGAATGACATTTTCTGAACCGACTTTGGGGCTCCGTATCTCGGGAACACCAGCTTTGGATATGTTGTATTGCTAGTTTCACTGGGTTTGCACACCAAATTTGGGGTTCCTATCACCAAGTGGCCCCGAGATACAGGGCCCCAAAGTCGATTCGGAAAATGTCATTTTCTGCAGCAGAAAAATGCTTGACTCCAGTATAAGCCGAGGGGGGCATTTTCAGCACAAAAAAAATGTGCTGAAAAACTCGGCTTATACTCGAGTATATATGGTAACTGAACATTAATTTACAACAAAATATTGTTTCTAAAAAAATATCTGTAGTATTTGTATCAGTAGTGGGTTATATCTCATTTTAAAACAAAAAATTTCTTACGGTTTCATTTATAGCTTTCACAAAATGGAGGTTCTCTTCAGAAAAGTAAAATAGACGAGCAATGCCTGATAATAAAAGAAAAGTATACAGATTATATGTTAGTTATTGCAGTTGTGTTACAATGATGTATAGAAAGATCTAATATGCAGGCCATGCAAAAGGGGAGAAAGGCTTGTTCCATGAAAGTTGGCTAAAACGTTGTTTTATTAATGCAGGTGAACAACAGTCAAAAGTCCAACGCATTTCGGCCATCAGGCCTTAAGCATGGTATATGCAGACCAGTCTTTAAAAAAAGAAGTACAGTTTTAAATTGGGTGTCCTCAATTGCATCCATCCTCTCTCCATCAAAGCCTCCTACACAAACAGGTCTGGAAATCTGCTTTTAGAATGGCTACAGGATTCACCTTTCAAAACGTCAGCCCTGTCCTGCCCCAACCTAGCCACTTCTGTCTACAACAGCTCACTGTCATCCTTCCTAGACAAGCTTGCCCCCCTTACTACACACAGAATAAGGCCCCGACCCCTATAACCTTGGCAAACAGATGACACCAGAAGTCTCAAAAAACATAGCCATGCTCTTGAGCGCCTGTATCATAAGACTAATGCCGCGTACACCCGACCGGATTATCTAGCAAACTAGGTCCGACAGACTTTTCAAACGGACTTTTGGCGGAGTTCCGACGGACTTTCAAAACGAACGGACTTGGCCACACACTAAGTCCGTTCGTAAGTCCGTTCCTTTTGAACGTGATGACGTACGACGGGAAGTTTAATAGCCAGTAGCCAATAGCTTCCCTTGCGTCGTATTTGGTCCATCGGACCAGCACACAGATAAACGTTTTTCCCGAATTAAGTCCGTCCGAATTGAGTCCGTCAGACAGATTTGAAACATGTTCTATTTCTAGGTCCGTCGGATTTTCGTAACGAAAAACAAATGGATTAGCCCACACACGTTCGGATTGTCCAACAGACTAATCCCATCGGACCTAGTCTGCTGGAAAGTCCGGTCGTGTGTACGCGGCATAAGTCTCAAAAAGACTTCAACCAATACAAATCTGCACTTCAAAAATACTATTTCTGTCTCAATCACTTCAAAGAAAAGATTGATACAATTTGTGAGGAGATCTCCAATGTGCAGATACCTGCCCTATTTAATACTCCATGTCCACATGTACAATAATTACTTCCCTCATTCAACCCTGCTACTATAGATGAGGTTGCTAAACTTTTTTCGAACACCCACTTAACCACTCCTGAACCTTATCCCCTCGCAAATGCTACGGTCACCCTCTGGCTCTTTCCTACACTCTAAAAATCACTTCTTTAATCTCTCCCTCTCTTCTGGCATCTTTCCCAACTCTCTAAAACATGCACTGGTCACCCCCATACTTAAAAAGCCTTCACTGGATGACACCAATCTTAACAACCTATGCCCCATCTCCTTACTCCCCTTCTCTGTCAAAATCAATGACTCAACTATCAACCCGTCCCTGCAGGCCAAGGTGTAATCCTGGATTCTGAACTCTCCTTTCGGCCCCACATCCAATCACTGTCCAAAGCTTGCCGCCTCAATCTCTGCAACATCTCCCAGATACGCCCCTTCCTAACCAATGACACCACAAAGCTTCTAATCAACTCCCTGGTTATCTCTCTCCTTGACTAGCAACACCCTCCTCATTGGCTATCCTTTACATAGGCTATGCCCCCTTCAGTCCATCATGAATGCTGCTGCAAGACTCATCCACCTTACAAACTGTTTAGTGTCTGCTACTCCTCTCTGCCAATCCCTCCATTGGCTGCCACTCACCCAACAAATTAAATTCAAGATACTAACAATAACTTACAAATCCATCCACAACTCAGCCCCCAGCTACATCACTAACCTAGTCTCAAAATAAAAACCAAAATGTTCTCTTCATTTCTCCCAAGACCTCCTGCTCTCTAGCTCCCTTGTTTCTTCTTCCCATGCTCGCCTCCATGGCTTCTCTAGAGTCTCTCCCATCCTCTGGGACTCCCTACCCTACCCCAATCTGTCCGACTATCTCCTACTCTGTCCACTTTTAGACAATCCCTGAAAATCCTCCTCTTCAGAGAGGCCTATCCTGCCCCTACCTAACAACTGTAAATGTATTTTATCAGCACATCCCCAATAGTTATAACTTTCTGTGTCTCTCGACCGTCCCTCTTAGATTGTAAGCTCTAATGATTCCTACTGTATTAAACTGTATTAAAATTGTACAGTCTGCTCTCATGTTGTAAAACACTGCGTAAACTGTTGGCGCTATATAAATCCTGTATAATAATAATAATAATAATAGCTGCCAATTCAATGTTGCTGCCAGCTGGCTTGTACAGTACTGCAAACTATTAGCTTATCCGTGATACACTAAAGTCGGCCATAGATGGATCAAAATTCAGCTGAATTTCGATTCATCTATGGGGAAAGACTGATTTTTTTTTGTATGATCATGGCAGAAAAAAACATGCATACATGGAAACATCATGGATAAAATACATATTATCCACGATTGTTAGGCACATGACTTATCACTCATATTTATACTTACATTATATTATGTTTTGTTGTAGCCATGAAGGTCGTCCACCCCCCCCCCCCCCCCATGAAGGGAGAGTTCCTTTGACCCCTGAAACACGTTGGATGTATTTTAGCACAATACCAATAAATTAAATTGGACTCTTTTTTTTTTTCTTTTTGGTCTGGTGCCCCTTCCATGTATGCACATTATGTTTGTGGCAACCTGTTGTGGTACCCACTGAAGGGTAGCCTTGTCTTGTCTGTGCTGAGCAGCCTAACCTGAGTCAGTGGGCTCCTAATATGTTTTTGCCCTCTCACTACTTCGTATAAACTTATATCAAAGTCCCAGCACCTTTTTTTTTTTTTTCTCTGGCTGTAGCTGGCCGCAGTGGTCATTGTAATCTGATGGTGGGGAAAACCTCCTGCTGTCAGAATATAATAGTCCAGAGGGAGGGATTACCCAACTGTCTTCATGGGGAAATCGAGGTTGAAGGAAAAAAATGTATGTCCAGGGTATGGCCCAATTCACACCTGAGCCATTACTAGCTCTAAGCTTCAATTGAAAACATAACAAACATTAAAAAATTTTTTTTTTTTTAAATCATGCCTGTTTACACGTGAGTGCTCAGGCACCTGTTGCTCAAAATAGTACAGGAGCTTCTTTTCGGGTAGATTTGCACATCTTTGGCCCCATAGACTTCAATAGGAGTGTCTGAATAAAAATGCATGAAAATGCGTGTAATGCATGTTGTCCAGACGTTCCCATAATAAAAGTGCTTGGGTCCAACCACATGTGATCCTGCCCCAAAGAGGTGAGAAGTGAAACGGAAACTGGTTTGGCTGCAACTTTTTAAACAGGTCTGTGTTAGGCTGCTTTCACACTGGGGCGGTTTGCAGGCGCTATTGCGCTAAAAATAGCGCCTGCAAACCGACCCGAAACAGCTGCTGCTGTGTCTCCAGTGTGAAAGCCCTGAGGGCTTTCACACTGGAGCGGTGCGCTAGCAGGACGGTAAAAAAAGTCCTGCTAGCAGCATCTTTGGAGCGGTGAAGGAGCGGTGTATTCACTGCTCCTATACCGCTCCTACCCATTGAAATCAATGGGACACCGCGGGGATACCGCCAGCAAAGCGCCGCCGCAGCGGCGCTTTGCGGAGGTTTTTAACCCTTTTGCGGCCGCTAGCGGGGGTTAAAACCACCCCGCTAGCGGCCGCATACCGCGGCTAAAACGATGGTAAAGCACCGCTAAATATAGCGCTGCTTTACCGTCGCCGCCCGCACCGCCCGAGTGTGAAGCCGGCCTTAGAGATGGTTTTGATAAAGGGTGCAGGGTGGGCTAGTTGGAAACATTTATTTAAAAAAAAAATTTTTTTTAAAGTATTTATTTGTAACAGTATGTAGGACAAATGTTTACCCATGTCATCCACTGTGCCAACGAGGTAGGTCTGATTTTTCACATGACATATACTCAGGCTGCACACTTCTAATTTATCTGCTTCCCAGCCACAGATCCAGTCGCCATCCGATAAACTGTAAACCATCAAACCCTCAGAAAGGCCAACAAATAAAAACGTTCCATTTGCTCCTGCTGCGACACAATTAACTCTTCTGGATACCTAAAAGTAATAAAAGAAACATCTCAACAGGTGGAGAAATACATAAAAAAAAATATTAAGGCCCCTTTCACACTTATACGACTTGTCCCACGATTTGGGACTGCAAAGTAGCATGACAAGTTGTCCTCATGATTTCCAATGACAGCCATTCATATTAGTACGACTTCAAAGTAGTCCCTGCACTACTTTGGTCCGATTTTGATGCCACTTACACAGGCATTCCTTGAAATCGCAGCAAAATCGTGGTGAAGTCACACAAGTGTGAAAGGGGCCTAAAAAGGATGACAATTGTGTATTTTTCAGGAAAAAAAAAAAAGCTAAAAATTGAATATTCACAATTTAAAAACAATATATCTGGCAATATAAATATTGTGCCCATAAATCAAGTCGTTTGGCATGTTTAAGCTGTGCAATCAGTGATCTGATAGGCAGGAAATGATTGTGTGGAGCAGCACGGTGTGGCCAGGAACAGCTCCCATGACTGTGTATCTGAGAACTCATAGGAGTCGCCTGGGTCTTGTAGTTCTAAGTACTTTCTGGGAGGAACATTCTCCACAGTATTACTCTATAGCAGCATTTCTGAGCCAGGGTTCTGTGTAACCAGTGGCCCTGGTGATAACAATTTTTGGGGGCGCAAACCCCTCCATCTTCTTACATTCAAACTGAGCCTCCATCCTGGACTGTCGCGGCTCCCGATACCCAGCAGCTTCCGTGTTCCATCTTCAGCCTCCGATTGGCTGGGACACTAAACCGGAAGTGATGCAATGGCGCATTTTGATTTGCTAAAGTCAAAAGTGGGAGGGTTCGGGGCGCAGTGCTCTGCAAAACAAGCCAATTAGAACCTCAGGCTCTAATCACGTGCTTGTTAAACATTGGACGGACCTTAGGCTCCTGGTGGTTGCAATATTTTACGTTTGCGAAATGTGTAATGCCCCATACACAGGATCGGACATTGATCGGAAATTCTGACAACAAAATCCATGGGATTTTTTCCGACGGATGTTGGCTCAAACTTGTCTTGCATACACACGGTCACACAAATCTTGCCGGAAATTCAGAACGTCAAGAACGCAATGACGTACAATACTTACGACAAGCTGAGAAAAATGAAGTTCAATAGCCAGTGCGGCTCTTCTGCTTGATTCTGAGCATGCGTGGCACTTTGTGCGTCAGAATTGTGTACACACAATCGGAATTTACGGGAACGGATTTTTGTTGTCGGAAGATTTGAGAAACAGATCTCAAATTTTGTGCCACGGAAATTCCGATGGAAACTGTCCGAGCCTACACACGGTCGGAATTTCCGACAACAAGCTCCCAATCAACATTTTCCATCGGATAGTCCAACCGTGTGTATGCGGTATAACAATTCTTTTGGGATTTAGTACAGAGCTTCCCTTGATGCAGGTTGGGTTTTTGGGTACTATATCCAGGGTCTATTGAATTTTTTTATAGAATCACACAATGTCATTAGTAATGAGAGCCAATAGAACTCACATTTTAAGAATTTATATCCGAGTTATTGTACAGTGAAATATTTGAAGTTATAGCTGTGTAGAGAATTCCGACGGACAAAGTGCCGCGCATGCTCAGATCAAATTACGAGACCAAAGCTATTGGCTACTAGCCTCTACGTAGTTCCGTCGTATGCAACAAACGTCACCACGTTCAGAATGATCGGATTTTCCGACAACTTTGTCCGACTGTGTGTATGCAACACCAGTGTCGGACAAAATCCGTCTGAAAAAATCTGACGGATTTTGTGGTCGGAATTTCCGACCGTGTGTACGGAGCATAACAGCTGTTGGTGGCGGCTGTCAGAATACAATAGTCGGCAGCAGAAGATTCATCCATTCACACTGTTTACAGTGGATAGACAGATTTCTAACATTCAGGTCAAGGGGTTGAATGAGAGAAATCTTGCAGTGTATGGCCAGCTTAAGGCAGTTTATTATTACCTTCACCTGGTTTTAAAGCAGTATGACACAGGGGATTCATATTGAAATTCATATTAAAAATGCCGAGCAATATAATTACATGGATTTCAGCAGCTGGCTGTAAGATGTCACTTTTCTTTTTGAGTTTCTCCTCTTCCCGGCTCTGTTCTCGTATATTGATGAGCTCAATGGTCTGGTCAATCAGGCGTTCTACCACTTTTGCGATCATGCGATACGGCTGTGGGAGAGAGTCTCGTGCTTGGTCTGGATCCCTCAAGAAATAATCCTCATGTTCTTCACTGGCCCAGTCCTTCTCAGAACCCGGAGGGATTTCTAAGGGCCCTTTTCGAATGTATATCGGCATCCTGTAGGCTGTAGATCTAGGAACACAACAGTCTGCAAACTGACTTAAATAAGTGACCCCTTCAGAAATTCATGTGATGTTACCTAAAAAAAATAAAAAAAATAAGCGAAGAATCAGAAAAAGTTCTACATGAAAAAACAAAGGATATTAAAGAAGAATTCCAGGAAACTTTATACATAGTTACATTAGGCCAGTGTAACTATGTATATGCCATACCTGAAGGCAGTGCCGGTACTAGACTGTTTTGTGCCCTAGGACTTCCACTCACCCCCAAAAAAATAAACAACAGTTTTAAAAACAGTAAAAAAAATATTAAAAACAACCAAACATGAAACTGCTAAATTTCTCCAGCTAACATCATCCAATCCCGCATGTGGAACGTCGGCGCAGTCGCAAGTAGACCCGGACTAAGAAAAAAAAAAAAAGGCCCGGACATTTTAGAGCAGCCAATTTTTTATTTTTTTTTAAACCAAATTACAAATAATGGCAACTACCGGTTTCTCTGTGTAGTTTAGTTATATTTAGCCTTCTTCACTTCATTGGTGTCAGTAGTTGTTTATTTTTGTTACTTTATTATTTTTTATCATTTTCATATTTATTTTTTTTGTATGTTTTTTAGGATCCCCGTTGGGGGGCTTTGGTGAAATATCAGGGGTCTAAACAGACCTCTGATGTTTCACTTTTGAGACAGAGAAGGAGATTGAGGACACAGCCCTCAGCAGCACCGAATGAATGAACAGAAACAGCGGGAACGGGGCAGAGGAAACAGCGCGGACGAGGCAGAGGAAACAGCGCGGACGAGGCAGAGGAAACAGCGCGGACGAGGCAGAGGAAACAGCGCGGACGGGGCAGAGGAAACAGCGCGGACGGGGCAGAGGAAACAGCGCGGACGGGGCAGAGGAAACAGCGCGGACGGGGCAGAGGAAACAGCGCGGACGGGGCAGAGGAAAAAGCGCGGACGGGGCAGAGGAAACGGCGCGGACGGGGCAGAGGAAACGGCGCGGACGGGGCAGAGGAAACGGCGCGGACGGGGCAGAGGAAACGGCGCGGACGGGGCAGAGGAAACGGCGCGGACGGGGCAGAGGAAACGGCGCGGAGGAAACAGCGCGGCCGGGGCAGAGGAAACAGCGCGGCCGGGGCAGAGGAAACAGCGCGGCCGGGGCAGAGGAAACAGCGCGGCCGGGGCAGAGGAAACAGCGCGGCCGGGGCAGAGGAAACAGCGCGGCCGGGGCAGAGGAAACAGCGCGGCCGGGAAGCGGTTAAAGAAGATGAGAAGGTGCGCTGCTTTACGACATTTCAGAGGAAACAGCGGGGACGGGGCAGAGGAAACAGCGGGGACGGGGCAGAGGATACAGCGCTGCCGGGGCAGAGAATACAGCGGTCGGGAAGCGGTTCAAGAAGATGAGAATGTGCGCTGCATTTCGACATTTCAGAGGAAACCGTGGGAACGGGGCAGAGGAAACCGTGGGAACGGGGCAGAGGAAACAGCGGGAACGGGGCAGAGGAAACAGCGGGAACGGGGCAGAGGAAACAGCGGGAACGGGGCAGAGGAAACAGCGGGAACGGGGCAGAGGAAACAGCGGGAACGGGGCAGAGGAAACAGCGGGAACGGGGCAGAGGAAACAGCGCGGACGGGGCAGAGGAAACAGCGCGGACGGGGCAGAGGAAACGGCGCGGACGGGGCAGAGGGAACGGCGCGGCAGGGGCAGAGGGAACGGCGCGGCAGGGGCAGAGGGAACGGCGCGGCAGGGGCAGAGGAAACGGCGCGGACGGGGCAGAGGAAACGGCGAGGCAGGGGCAGAGGGAACGGCGCGGCAGGGGCAGAGGAAACGGCGCGGCAGGGGCAGAGGGAACGGCGCGGCAGGGGCAGAGGGAACGGCGCGGCCGGGGCAGAGGAAACGTCGCGGACGGGGCAGAGGAAACGTCGCGGACGGGGCAGAGGAAACGTCGCGGACGGGGCAGAGGAAACGTCGCGAACGGGACAGAGGAAACGGCGCGGACGGGGCAGAGGAAACGGCGCGGACGGGGCAGAGGAAACGGCGCGGACGGGGCAGAGTAAACGGCGCGGACGGGGCAGAGTAAACGGCGCGGACGGGGCAGAGTAAACGGCGCGGACGGGGCAGAGGAAACGGCGCGGACGGGGCAGAGGAAACGGCGCGGACGGGGCAGAGGAAACGGCGCGGACGGGGCAGAGGAAACGGCGCGGAGGAAACAGCGCGGCCGGGGCAGAGGAAACAGCGCGGCCGGGGCAGAGGAAACAGCGCGGCCGGGGCAGAGGAAACAGCGCGGCCGGGGCAGAGGAAACAGCGCGGCCGGGGCAGAGGAAACAGCGCGGCCGGGGCAGAGGAAACAGCGCGGCCGGGGCAGAGGAAACAGCGCGGCGGGGGCAGAGGAAACAGCGCGGCCGGGGCAGAGGAAACAGCGCGGCCGGGGCAGAGGAAACAGCGCGGCCGGGGCAGAGGAAACAGCGCGGCCGGGGCAGAGGAAACAGCGCGGCCGGGGCAGAGGAAACAGCGCGGCCGGGGCAGAGGAAACAGCGCGGCCTGGGCAGAGGAAACAGCGCGGCCGGGGCAGAGGAAACAGCGCGGCCGGGGCAGAGGAAACAGCGCGGCCGGGGCAGAGGAAACAGCGCGGCCGGGGCAGAGGAAACAGCGCGGCTGGGAAGCGGTTAAAGAAGATGAGAAGGTGCGCTGCTTTACGACATTTCAGAGGAAACAGCGGGGACGGGGCAGAGGGCTGTTTCCTCTGCCCCGGCCGCGCTGTTTCCTCTGCCCCGGCCGCGCTGTTTCCTCTGCCCCGGCCGCGCTGTTTCCTCTGCGCTGTTTCCTCTGCCCCGTCCGCGCTGTTTCCTCTGCCGCGTCCGCGCCGTTTCCTCTGCCCCGTCCGCGCCGTTTCCTCTGCCCCGTCCGCGCCGTTTCCTCTGCCCCGTCCGCGCCGTTTCCTCTGCCCCGTCCGCGCCGTTTCCTCTGCCCCTGCCGCGCCGTTTCCTCTGCCCCTGCCGCGCCGTTCCCTCTGCCCCTGCCGCGCCGTTTCCTCTGCCCCTGCCGCGCCGTTCCCTCTGCCCCTGCCTCGCCGTTTCCTCTGCCGCGTCCGCGCCGTTACCTCTGCCCCGTCCGCGCCGTTTCCTCTGCCCCGTCCGCGCCGTTTCCTCTGCCCCTGCCGCGCCGTTTCCTCTGCCCCTGCCGCGCCGTTTCCTCTGCCCCTGCCGCGCCGTTCCCTCTGCCCCTGCCGCGCCGTTTCCTCTGCCCCTGCCGCGCCGTTGCCTCTGCCCCTGCCGCGCCGTTCCCTCTGCCCCGTCCGCGCCGTTTCCTCTGCCCCGTCCGCGCCGTTTCCTCTGCCCCGTCCGCGCCGTTTCCTCTGCCCCGTCCGCGCCGTTTCCTCTGCCCCGTCCGCGCCGTTTCCTCTGCCCCGTCCGCGCCGTTTCCTCTGCCCCTGCCGCGCCGTTTCCTCTGCCCCTGCCGCGCCGTTCCCTCTGCCCCTGCCGCGCCGTTTCCTCTGCCCCTGCCGCGCCGTTCCCTCTGCCCCTGCCTCGCCGTTTCCTCTGCCGCGTCCGCGCCGTTTCCTCTGCCCCGTCCGCGCCGTTTCCTCTGCCCCTGCCGCGCCGTTTCCTCTGCCCCTGCCGCGCCGTTTCCTCTGCCCCTGCCGCGCCGTTCCCTCTGCCCCTGCCGCGCCGTTTCCTCTGCCCCTGCCGCGCCGTTCCCTCTGCCCCTGCCTCGCCGTTTCCTCTGCCCCGTCCGCGCCGTTTCCTCTGCCCCTGCCGCGCCGTTCCCTCTGCCCCTGCCGCGCCGTTCCCTCTGCCCCTGCCGCGCCGTTCCCTCTGCCCCTGCCTCGCCGTTTCCTCTGCCCCGTCCGCGCCGTTTCCTCTGCCCCGTCCGCGCCGTTTACTCTGCCCCGTCCGCGCCGTTTACTCTGCCCCGTCCGCGCCGTTTACTCGCGGACGGGGCAGAGGAAACGTCGCGGACGGGGCAGAGGAAACGGCGCGGACGGGGCAGAGGAAACGGCGCGGACGGGGCAGAGGAAACGGCGCGGACGGGGCAGAGTAAACGGCGCGGACGGGGCAGAGGAAACGGCGCGGACGGGGCAGAGGAAACGGCGCGGACGGGGCAGAGGAAACGGCGCGGAGGAAACAGCACGGCCGGGGCAGAGGAAACAGCGCGGCCGGGGCAGAGGAAACAGCGCGGCCGGGGCAGAGGAAACAGCGCGGCCGGGGCAGAGGAAACAGCGCGGCCGGGGCAGAGGAAACAGCGCGGAGGCCGGGGCAGAGGAAACAGCGCGGCCGGGGCAGAGGAAACAGCGCGGCCGGGGCAGAGGAAACAGCGCGGCCGGGGCAGAGGAAACAGCGCGGCCGGGGCAGAGGAAACAGCGCGGCCGGGGCAGAGGAAATAGCGCGGCCTGGGCAGAGGAAACAGCGCGGCCGGGGCAGAGGAAACAGCGCGGCCGGGGCAGAGGAAACAGCGCGGCCGGGGCAGAGGAAACAGCGCGGCCGGGGCAGAGGAAACAGCGCGGCTGGGAAGCGGTTAAAGAAGATGAGAAGGTGCGCTGCTTTACGACATTTCAGAGGAAACAGCGGGGACGGGGCAGAGGGCTGTTTCCTCTGCCCCGGCCGCGCTGTTTCCTCTGCCCCGGCCGCGCTGTTTCCTCTGCCCCGGCCGCGCTGTTTCCTCTGCGCTGTTTCCTCTGCCCCGTCCGCGCTGTTTCCTCTGCCGCGTCCGCGCCGTTTCCTCTGCCCCGTCCGCGCCGTTTCCTCTGCCCCGTCCGCGCCGTTTCCTCTGCCCCGTCCGCGCCGTTTCCTCTGCCCCGCCCCTGCCGCGCCGTTTCCTCTGCCCCTGCCGCGCCGTTTCCTCTGCCCCTGCCGCGCCGTTCCCTCTGCCCCTGCCGCGCCGTTTCCTCTGCCCCTGCCGCGCCGTTTCCTCTGCCCCTCTGCCCCTGCCTCGCCGTTTCCTCTGCCGCGTCCGCGCCGTTTCCTCTGCCCCTGCCGCGCCGTTTCCTCTGCCCCTGCCGCGCCGTTTCCTCTGCCCCTGCCGCGCCGTTTCCTCTGCCCCTGCCGCGCCGTTTCCTCTGCCCCTGCCGCGCCGTTTCCTCTGCCCCTGCCGCGCCGTTTCCTCTGCCCCTGCCGCGCCGTTCCCTCTGCCCCTGCCGCGCCGTTCCCTCTGCCCCTGCCGCGCCGTTCCCTCTGCCCCTGCCTCGCCGTTTCCTCTGCCCCGTCCGCGCCGTTTCCTCTGCCCCTGCCGCGCCGTTCCCTCTGCCCCTGCCGCGCCGTTGCCTCTGCCCCTGCCTCGCCGTTTCCTCTGCCCCGTCCGCGCCGTTTACTCTGCCCCGTCCGCGCCGTTTACTCTGCCCCGTCCGCGCCGTTTACTCTGCCCCGTCCGCGCCGTTTACTCGCGGACGGGGCAGAGGAAACGTCGCGGACGGGGCAGAGGAAACGGCGCGGACGGGGCAGAGGAAACGGCGCGGACGGGGCAGAGTAAACGGCGCGGACGGGGCAGAGTAAACGGCGCGGACGGGGCAGAGTAAACGGCGCGGACGGGGCAGAGTAAACGGCGCGGACGGGGCAGAGGAAACGGCGCGGACGGGGCAGAGGAAACGGCGCGGACGGGGCAGAGGAAACGGCGCGGAGGAAACAGCACGGCCGGGGCAGAGGAAACAGCGCGGCCGGGGCAGAGGAAACAGCGCGGCCGGGGCCGAGGAAACAGCGCGGCCGGGGCAGAGGAACCAGCGCGGCCGGGGCAGAGGAAACAGCGCGGCCGGGGCAGAGGAAACAGCGCGGCCGGGGCAGAGGAAACAGCGCGGCCGGGGCAGAGGAAACAGCGCGGCCGGGGCAGAGGAAACAGCGCGGCCGGGGCAGAGGAAATAGCGCGGCCTGGGCAGAGGAAACAGCGCGGCCGGGGCAGAGGAAACAGCGCGGCCTGGGCAGAGGAAACAGCGCGGCCGGGGCAGAGGAAACAGCGCGGCCGGGGCAGAGGAAACAGCGCGGCCGGGGCAGAGGAAACAGCGCGGCCGGGGCAGAGGAAACAGCGCGGCCGGGGCAGAGGAAACAGCGCGGCCGGGGCAGAGGAAACAGCGCGGCCGGGGCAGAGGAAACAGCGCGGCCGGGGCAGAGGAAACAGCGCGGCCGGGGCAGAGGAAACAGCGCGGCCGGGGCAGAGGAAATAGCGCGGCCTGGGCAGAGGAAACAGCGCGGCCGGGGCAGAGGAAACAGCGCGGCCGGGGCAGAGGAAACAGCGCGGCCGGGGCAGAGGAAACAGCGCGGCTGGGAAGCGGTTAAAGAAGATGAGAAGGTGCGCTGCTTTACGACATTTCAGAGGAAACAGCGGGGACGGGGCAGAGGGCTGTTTCCTCTGCCCCGGCCGCGCTGTTTCCTCTGCCCCGGCCGCGCTGTTTCCTCTGCCCCGGCCGCGCTGTTTCCTCCGCGCTGTTTCCTCTGCCCCGTCCGCGCTGTTTCCTCTGCCGCGTCCGCGCTGTTTCCTCTGCCGCGTCCGCGCCGTTTCCTCTGCCCCGTCCGCGCCGTTTCCTCTGCCCCGTCCGCGCCGTTTCCTCTGCCCCGTCCGCGCCGTTTCCTCTGCCCCGTCCGCGCCGTTTCCTCTGCCCCGTCCGCGCCGTTTCCTCTGCCCCGTCCGCGCCGTTTCCTCTGCCCCTGCCGCGCCGTTCCCTCTGCCCCTGCCGCGCCGTTTCCTCTGCCCCTGCCGCGCCGTTTCCTCTGCCCCTGCCTCGCCGTTTCCTCTGCCCCGTCCGCGCCGTTTCCTCTGCCCCGTCCGCGCCGTTTCCTCTGCCCCTGCCGCGCCGTTTCCTCTGCCCCTGCCGCGCCGTTCCCTCTGCCCCTGCCGCGCCGTTCCCTCTGCCCCTGCCGCGCCGTTCCCTCTGCCCCTGCCGCGCCGTTCCCTCTGCCCCTGCCTCGCCGTTTCCTCTGCCCCGTCCGCGCCGTTTCCTCTGCCCCGTCCGCGACGTTTACTCTGCCCCGTCCGCGACGTTTCCTCTGCCCCGTCCGCGACGTTTCCTCTGCCCCGTCCGCGACGTTTCCTCTGCCCCGTCCGCGACGTTTCCTCTGCCCCGTCCGCGACGTTTCCTCTGCCCCGTCCGCGCCGTTTCCTCTGCCCCGTCCGCACCGTTTCCTCTGCCCCTGCCGCGCCGTTCCCTCTGCCCCTGCCGCGCCGTTTCCTCTGCCCCTGCCGCGCCGTTCCCTCTGCCCCGGCCTCGCCGTTTCCTCTGCCCCGTCCGCGCCGTTTCCTCTGCCCCTGCCGCGCCGTTCCCTCTGCCCCTGCCGCGCCGTTCCCTCTGCCCCTGCCGCGCCGTTCCCTCTGCCCCTGCCTCGCCGTTTCCTCTGCCCCGTCCGCGCCGTTTCCTCTGCCCCGTCCGCGCCGTTTCCTCTGCCCCGGCCGCGCCGTTTCCTCTGCCCCGGCCGCGCCGTTTCCTCTGCCCCGGCCGCGCCGTTTCCTCTGCCCCGGCCGCGCCGTTTCCTCTGCCCCGTCAGCGCCGTTTCCTCTGCCCCGTCAGCGATGTTTCCTCTGCCCCGTCCGCGCTGTTTCCTCTGCCCCGTCCGCGCTGTTTCCTCTGCCCCGTTCCCGCTGTTTCCTCTGCCCCGTTCCCGCTGTTTCCTCTGCCCCGTTCCCGCTGTTTCCTCTGCCCCGTTCCCGCTGTTTCCTCTGTCCCGTTCCCGCTGTTTCCTCTGCCCCGTTCCCGCAGTTTCCTCTGCCCCGTTCCCGCAGTTTCCTCTGCCCCGTTCCCGCTGTTTCCTCTGAAATGTCGAAATGCAGCGCACATTCTCATCTTCTTGAACCGCTTCCCGGCCGCTGTATTCTCTGCCCAGGCAGCGCTGTATCCTCTGCCCCGTCCCCGCTGTTTCCTCTGCCCCGTCCCCGCTGTTTCCTCTGAAATGTCGTAAAGCAGCGCACCTTCTCATCTTCTTTAACCGCTTCCCGACCGCTGTTTCCTCTGCCCCGGCCGCGCTGTTTCCTCTGCCCCGGCCGCGCTGTTTCCTCTGCCCCGGCCGCGCTGTTTCCTCTGCCCCGGCCGCGCTGTTTCCTCCGCGCTGTTTCCTCTGCCCCGTCCGCGCCGTTTCCTCTGCCCCGTCCGCGCCGTTTCCTCTGCCCCGTCCGCGACGTTTCCTCTGCCCCGTCCGCGACGTTTCCTCTGCCCCGTCCGCGACGTTTCCTCTGCCCCGTCCGCGACGTTTCCTCTGCCCCTGCCGCGCCGTTCCCTCTGCCCCTGCCGCGCCGTTTCCTCTGCCCCTGCCGCGCCGTTTCCTCTGCCCCTGCCGCGCCGTTCCCTCTGCCCCTGCCTCGCCGTTTCCTCTGCCCCGTCCGCGCCGTTTCCTCTGCCCCGTCCGCGCCGTTTCCTCTGCCCCTGCCGCGCCGTTCCCTCTGCCCCTGCCGCGCCGTTCCCTCTGCCCCTGCCGCGCCGTTCCCTCTGCCCCTGCCTCGCCGTTTCCTCTGCCCCGTCCGCGCCGTATCCTCTGCCCCGGCCGCGCCGTTTCCTCTGCCCCGGCCGCGCCGTTTCCTCTGCCCCGGCCGCGCCGTTTCCTCTGCCCCGGCCGCGCGGTTTCCTCTGCCCCGGCCGCGCCGTTTCCTCGGCCCCGGCCGCGCCGTTTCCTCTGCCCCGGCCGCGCCGTTTCCTCTGCCCCGGCCGCGCCGTTTCCTCTGCCCCGGCCGCGCCGTTACCTCTGCCCCGGCCACGCTGTTTCCTCTGCGCTGTTTCCTCTGCCCCGTCCGCGCTGTTTCCTCTGCCCCGTCCGCGCTGTTTCCTCTGCCCCGTCCGCGCTGTTTCCTCTGCCCCGTCCGCGCTGTTTCCTCTGCCCCGTCCGCGCTGTTTCCTCTGCCCCGTCCGCGCTGTTTCCTCTGCCCCGTTCCCGCTGTTTCCTCTGCCCCGTTCCCGCTGTTTCCTCTGCCCCGTTCCCGCTGTTTCCTCTGCCCCGTTCCCGCTGTTTCCTCTGCCCCGTTCCCACGGCAGAGGAAACAGCGCGGCCGGGTGCGCTGCTTTACGACATTTCAGAGGAAACAGCGAGAACGGGGCAGAGGAAACAGCGGGAACGGGGCAGAGGAAACAGCGGGAACGGGGCAGAGGAAACAGCGGGGACGGGGCAGAGGAAACAGCGGGGACGGGGCAGAGGAAACAGCGGGGACGGGGCAGAGGAAACAGCGGTTGGGAAGCGGTTAAAGAAGATAAGCATGTGCGCTGCATTTCGCCATTTCATCAATTGCCACGTCATGAATGTTAATTCTAGATTACAAACGGTAGTTTACAAGACCGACCGCTTCCAGCCCGTTCCTTGATTCTGATCATGCGTGTTTGTACTTTCGACTTTTGTGACGATTTCTGTACTAACCATCCGAAAATCAGATGTTGAGTTCACATCCAACAAAAATGTTATAGCCTGCACATCCAGCTTTTGTCTGACGAAAAAGTCAAATCAGCTGTCAAAAGCACCGTACAGTACTAACGATCCGAAAATCCGCAGACAGCTCGTCCGAATTTTCCCTTCTGATTTTCGTATTGTGTGTATGAGGCCTAAGGGATCGATTTATAAATCATTTGCTGGATGAATGTCACACACATTGGTGCAGAATCGATGCATTTTGGCCACAATTTCTGTGATAGATTAATTTATATGATCGGCAGCACCATCTAGTGGCCAAAATGTGGTATGGTTTTCTGAACTCCCTCAATATACCACATTACAGCCACTATGAAGCCTGACAATCATAAGAATTAATATATTACAGAAGTTTTGGCCAAAATTCATCCAGGCTGCATAAATGTTGGTGATTTTCGTCCAACAAATGATTTATAAGGAGACCCTTAACCACTTCCGCCCCGGAAGAATTTACCCGCTTCCTGACCAGAGCGTTTTTTTGTGATACGGCACTGCGTCGCTTTAACTGACAATTGCACGGTCGTGCGACGCTGTACCCAAAACAAAATTTATGTCCTTTTTTTTTTCCACAAATAGAGCTTTCTTTTGGTGGTATTTGATCACCTCTGCGGTTTTTATTTTTTGCGCTATAAACAAAAAAAAGTTGAACAATATTTTGTACTTTGTTATAATAAATATCTCCATTTTTTTTTTTTTTAAAAAGCTAATTTTTTCTCAGTTTAGGCCGATATGTATTCTACATATTTTTGGTAAAAAAAAATTAAAATCGCAATAAGCGTATATTGATTGGTTTGGGCAAAAGTTATAGCATCTACAAAATAGGGGATAGATTTAAAGCATTTTTATTTATTTATTTTTTTACTAGTAATGGCTGCGATCTGCGTGACTGCGACATTATGGCGGACACATCGGACAATTTTGACACATTTGTGGAACCATTGGCATTAATACAGCGATCAGTGCGATTAAAAATGCATTGATTACTGTAAAAATGTCACTGGCAGTGAAGGGGTTAACACTAGGGGGCGGTGAAGGGTTAACTGTGTTCCCTGCTACGTGATTCTAACTGAAGGGGGAGGGACTGACTACAGGAAGTGACAGATCGTGGTTGCCAGCCAATAGGAACACACGATCTGTCACTCCTGTCAGAACAGAACAGGGAAGTGTGCGTTTACACACACTGGTCCCTGTTCTGTGTCTCCTGGTCATGATCGCTCGTGGCCGGCGGTCATCGCGACCGTTAGGTCGCCAGCCAATAGGTTGGACCAGGCCGGGCGGACTACAATCCCACAATGCAGCGGGCGGTGCCACTCCCCTTCGTGCATGCGCGCACAAACCCAGGTCGGCTACGGCTCCATTACTTTACCATTGTCCAGCCTGGGCACCACCAATGACTGGGGAATGGGGGAGGAGTCCGGTGACATCGATGTCCGTGACGTCACTGGATCTCCGACAGAATTCCCTGAAGACCCGGAAGCTGGTGGAGAGGTGAGTACCGATCAAAAGAATTTTGATTGATCAAAAAAATTAATCAATTAATCGAGGAATTCATCTTTAATTTCCACAGCCCTAATTATATATATATATATATATATACATATAAATTAATACATCGCGTGAAGTGTATTAGAAACAGTACACCACCAAATGCACTGTAGATATAGGCTACACTGAGTACTGATCAAAAGAATTTTGATTGATCAAAAAAATTAACGATTAATCAAGGAATTCATCGTTAATTTCCGCAGCCCTAAAAAAAAAAAAAAAAACACATCAATTGCTGCCACTGTGCCCATGAAACGCAGCTACTGTACCCATCGATTGCAGCCACTGTGCCATCATTCGCGGCTACTGTGCCATCAATTGCCGCCACTGTGCCATAATACGCAGCTACTGTACCCACTGGTCCACAGGAAAAACTGACAGGCGGACCTGATTGCAGAGCTTGGGTAAAAAATTCTTAAAGGGGAGTGATTTGGGGGGGTGGTGGTAAAAATATAGCTTGGCTGTGTGTTTTTACTCTCCCCCATCACATGGGTAAAGTAGCATCTCACTATGTGCTCATAGTCATTATGATGATCAGAGCACAGCAGGTGCTGGCATGGCTCTGTCAGTGTAACATGCTGTTGGGTGCTGACTTTCTTATAGTTTGTAACACACAGTACAGCCATATATTAAGAAAGTCAGTGTGTGTGTGTGTCAGTGTGGTGTGTGTGTGTGTGTGTGGTGTGTGTGTGTGTGGTGTGTGTGTGTGTGTCAGTGTGGTGTGTGTGTGTGTCAGTGTGGTGTGTCAGTGTGTGTGTGTGTGTGGTGTGTTGTGTGTGTGTGTCAGTGTGGTGTGTGTGTCAGTGTGTGTGGTGTGTGTGTGTGTGTGTCAGTGTGGTGTGTGTGTGTGTGTGTGTGTGTGTCAGTGTGGTGTGTGTGTGTGTCAGTGTGGTGTGTCAGTGTGTGTGTGTGTGTGGTGTGTGTGTGTGTGTGTCAGTGTGGGTGTGTGTGTGTGTCAGTGTGTGTGGTGTGTGTGTGTCAGTGTGGTGTGTGTGTGTGTGGTGTGTGTGTCAGTGTGGTGTGTGTGTCAGTGTGGTGTGTGTGTGGTGTGTGTGTGTGTCAGTGTGGTGTGTGTGTCAGTGTGGTGTGTGTGTGTCAGTGTGTGTGTGTGTTCTCACCTGTCACCCACACTCAGCCTTTCCTCCGAACATCATCCCCCCATGCTGGTGTCCCGGCTTGTTGCTGGCTGTCACCATGGTAACCATACAGCCAGGAAGCTGGCAGGCACACACTTCCGGTGTTACGAGTCCTGGGGGCGTGGCTGGGAAATACCATGTACCACATGACATTCCTCCCGGGAGTGCGTCTCAGATGAATGTGGGGAGAAGTGTCACCGTGCAGGTGAGTGCAGGCCGGGGGGAAGGGGAGGAGTCAGCTGACCCCTCTGTCTCCTGGGTGTAGGGCGGCTGATGGGGGTCAGTGAGAGGTGTGCGGTGATTGGTTGGCTCAGGTTATGTCATGGAGAAGAGATGAAGCGGACCTGTCACAGCTCTGGAGGGAAATACACAGGCAGATCAATGTCACCTCTATGGTGGTCACACACACTGAGATAAGACTCAACCATCTATGGACTAATGATAGAAACACATATCAGTCCATCCATAATAATAATAATAATGTCACAGCTGAGCGATGAGCGACACATCCTCCTCCTGATGGGTTTTGCTCAACCGAGATCAATCGATTGTAGCAGAAATAAAAATCGATGGTCCTGTGTTGGTTGATGGCGTTATGTGTGTCCCCTGAGCTTCCCACCGATCACCCAGAAATAGAGATCAGAGCCCCCCCCCCCCCACCCACGAAAGACTGGATACCATTGTATGTATGTATGGCGGGGGCTTCAGATCATGGCCCCGGGGCCACATCCGGCCCCCTACCAGATCTTATCCTGTCTGCAACTAGAAGGGGATCCTCAGACTCCATACACAGACTGACCAATCAGATCTGTTATCTCCACTTCTGAGGGGGACCCTGATGTAAGAGGGACTCTCATATGAAAGGGCGGGCTCTGATAAGTAAGAGGGACTCTCATAGGAAAGGGGGGCTCCGATATTTAAGAGGAACTCTCATAGGAAAGGGGGGTTCCGATATGTAAGAGGGACTCTCATAGGAAAGAGGGGGCTCTGATGTAATGGGGGGTAACTCTGATACATCAGAGGGACTCTCATATGAAAGGGGGGCTCCGATATGTAAGAGGGACTCTCATAGGAAAGGGGGGCTCCGATATGTAAGAGGGACTCTCATAGGAAAGGGGGGGCTCCGATATGTAAGAGGGACTCTCATAGGAAAGGGGGGCTCCGATATGTAAGAGGGACTCTCATAGGAAAGGGGGGGGCTCTGATATGTAAGAGGGACTCTCATAGGAAAGGGGGGGCTCCGATATGTAAGAGGGACTCTCGTAGGAAAGGGGGGCTCCGATATGCAAGAGGGACTCTCAAAGGGGAGGGGGGGGCTCCGATATGCAAGAGGGACTCTCATAGGAAAGGGGGGCTCCGATATGCAAGAGGGACTCTCATAGGAAAGGGGGGCTCTGATGTAATGGGGGGGTAACTGATATATAAGGGGGACTCTCATAGGAAAGGGGGGGCTCTGATATGTAAGAGGGACTCTCATAGGAAAGGGGGGGCTCCGATATGTAAGAGGGACTCTCATAGGAAAGGGGGGGCTCCGATATGTAAGAGGGACTCTCATAGGAAAGGGGGGGCTCTGATGTAATGGGGGTAACTGATATGTAAGAGGGACTCTCATAGGAAAGGGGGGGGCTCTGATATGTAAGAGGGACTCTCATAGGAAAGAGGGGGCTCCGATATGTAAGAGGGACTCTCATAGGAAAGGGGGGGCTCTGATGTAATGGGGGTAACTGATATGTAAGAGGGACTCTCGTAGGAAAGGGGGGGGCTCTGATATGTAAGAGGGACTCTCATAGGAAAGAGGGGGCTCCGATATGTAAGAGGGACTCTCATAGGAAAGGGGGGGCTCTGATATGTAAGAGGGACTCTCATAGGAAAGGGGGGCTTCGATATGTAAGAGGGACTCTCATAGGAAAGAGGGGGCTCTGATGTAATAGGGGGTAACTGATATGTAAGAGGGACTCTCATAGGAAAGAGGGGGCTCTGATGTAATAGGGGGTAACTGATATGTAAGAGGGACTCTCATAGGAAAGGGGGGGCTCTGATGTAATGGGGGGTAACTGATATGTAAGGGGGACTCTCATATGTTAGTGCAGCTTTGAAATTTGTACTAATTCAGCCGATTTCTAAGCCGCAGATCAGTGTAATTTGGAACAGCGATTTCGATGCGGTTTACATCTTCATATAACAGAAGTCTATGCAAATCGCAATGAAATCACTGAAAAGTAGCGCAGGAACCTTTTTCAAAGTCGCAACTATTTGAACAGTTCCATTGCCGAAAATAGAGTGCGACTTGTCATGCAGTTTTGTCAAATCACATGATAAATCGCATTGGTGTGAACAAGAGGCTGTGGAGGGGAGGGGGGGGCTCTGATGTGATGGGGGGGGGGGTAATTCCGATTTGTAAGAGGGACTCTCATGTAAAAAGGGGGACTTCTGATTGATGGGGTGGGGGGCACTCTGATATACAGAGCCTTGCAAAAGTATTCATACCCCTTGACATTTTCCACATTTTTTGTCATGTTACAACCAAAAATGTAAAGATATTTTATTGGGATTTTATGTGATCGACCAACACAAAGTGGAAGGAAAATGACAAATGGATTTCAATTTTTTTTTTACAAATAAATATGTGAAAAGTGTGGCGTGTATTTGCTCTACTTGTATTTGCTTTACTCTGATACCCCTAACTAAAATCTAGTGGAACTGATTGCCTTCAGAAGTCACCTAATTAGTAAATAGAGTCCACCTGTGTGTAATTAATCTTAGTATAAATACAGCTGTTCTGTGAAGCCTTCAGAGGTTTGTTAGGGAACAAACAGCATTATGAAGGAACACACCAGACAGGTCAGGGTTAGATTATAAAAAAAAATCCCAAGCTTTGAACATCTCACAGAGCTCTGTTCAATCCATCATCCTGAATGAATGAATGACTTGTATAGCGCTACCTATGCGAACTGAATCGCCTCAGGGCGCTTTTGCCACTGGTGTCCATCTGTGGTATAGTGCGGTCCTTGCCCTGTGGGGTCCCGACACGCTGGATCCTGAAAATGGAAAGAGTGCGGCACAACTGCAAACCTACCAAGACATGGCCGTCCACCTAAACTGACAGGCCGGGCAAGAAGAGCATTAATCAGAGAAGCAGCCAAGAGGCCCATGGGAACTCTGGAGGAGCTGCAGAGATCCACAGCTCAGGTGGGAGAATCTGTCCACAGGGCAACTATTAGTTGTGGTTCACACCTAATGCAGTTTGCATATTCATTTTGCGTTTTTCAATACACATTTTTGATTTGTTGAAGTCTATGTAACCAAAAGTCAGAACAAAGTCCCTGGCCCTTTCCATGCACAGATGTGAGCACGACCCAACGCAAACCATGTTAAATGGTGTTTCTGCAAAACTGAAAATGCACTAAAAACTGCATAGGTGTGAACCAGGCACAAATCTGGCCTTTATGGAAGAGTGACAAGAAGAAAGCCATTGTTGAAATAAAGCCATAAGAAGTCCTGTTTGCAGTTTGTGAGAAGTCATGTGGGGGACACAGCAAACATGTGGAAGAAGGTGCTCTGGTCAGATGAGACCAAAATTTAACTTTTTGGCCTAAAAGAAAAACACTATGTGTGGCTGAAAACTAACACTGCACAATCACCCTGAACACACCATCCCACTGTGAAACATGGTGGCAGGTGCATCATGTTGTGGGAATGCTTTTCTTCAGCAGGGACAGGGAATATTGATGGGAAGATGGTTGGAGCCAAATACAGGACAATCTTAGAAGAAAACCTGTTAGAGTCTGCAAAAGACTTGAGACTGAGGAGGAGGTTCACCTTCCAGCAGGATAACGACCCTAAAGCCCCATACACACGCTCGGATTATCCGAGGACCAGGTCCGTCGGATCATGTCCGTCATACTTTGTCCGATGTTGGTGTTGCATACACACGGTCGGACAAAGTTGTCGGAAAATCCGATCATTCTGAACGTGGTGACGTTTGTTGCCTACGACGGGACTACGTAGAGGCTAGTAGCCAATAGCTTTGGTCTTGTAATGTGATCTGAGCATGCGTAGCACTTTGTCCGTCGGACAACCGTACACACGATCGGATTTGGTGTGATCGGACCGGGTTGTTGGAAAATCTATCCAGCAGGAGATAGGACTTTGTCCATCGGACAATCCGACGTACACTGTCCGATGGTGCATACACACGGTCTGATTTTTCAACAACATTGTCCGATCGGACAGAATCCATGCAAAAATCCGACCGTGTGTATGGGGCTTGAGGCTACTTTCACACTGAGGCAGGCGGGCCGGGCAGTAAAGCGGCAGTATTTTTAGCACCGCTTTTCCATCATTTTAGCGGCACTATTCGGCTGCTAGCGGGCGGTTTTAACCCCGCTAGCGGCCAAAAAAAGGGGTTAAAAGCGCCACTGCAGCGGCGCATTCCCAGGGGGGTTTGCAGCGCTGCCCCATTGTTTTCAATGGAAAGGGGCGCTTTAGGAGCGGTGAATACACCATTCCTATAGCGCTGCAAAGATGCGGTTTGCAGGACTTTTTTGACTGTCCTGCAAGCGCACCGCTCCAGTGTGAAAGCCCTCTGGCTTTCACACTGGAGTGAATTGAGCGGCTCTTTCAGGGCGCGTTGCAGGTGCTATTTTTAGCACTATAGCGCCTGCAAAGCGCCTTAGTGTGAAAGTAGCCTTAAAATACAGCCAGAGCTACAATGGAATGGTTTAGATCAAAGCATATTCATGTGTTATGCCCCGTACATACAGTCAGAATTTCCGACAGAAAATGTCCTATCGGACCATGTTGTCAGAAAATCCGACCGTGTGTGGGCGCCATCGGACTTTTTCCGTCGGAAAAAAATTGAGATCCTGCTCTCAAATTTTCCGACAACAAAGTCCGATCGGACTTTTTCCGATCGTGTGTAGCGAATTCCGACGGACAAAGTGCCACGCATGCTCAGATCACATTACAAGACCAAAGCTATTGGCTACTAGCCTCTACGTAGTTCCGTCGTACGCAACGAACGTCACCATGTTCAGAATGATTGGATTTTTCAACAACTTTGTCCGACCGTGTGTATGCAGCACCAGTGTCGGACAAAATCCGTCGGAAAAAATCAGACGGATTTTGTGGTCGGAATTTCCGACCGTGTGTATGGGGCATTAGAATGGCCCAGTCAGAGTCCAGACCTAAATCCAATTGAGAATCTGTGGCAAGACTTGAAAATTGCTGTTCACAGACTCTCTCCATCCAATCTGACAGATCTTGAGCTATTTTGCAAAGAAGAATGGGCAAAAAATGTCACTTTCTAGATGTGCAAAGCTGGTAGAGACATCCCCAAAAAGACTTGCAGCTGTATTTACAGTGAAAGATGGTTTTACAAAGTATTGACTCAGGGGGCTGAATACAAATGCAAATAAGGGGGAGACTCTGATAAGAAGGAGGGACTTCTGATGTGATAGGAGGGACTTTGATAAAAAGAGGGACTCTGATAAAAAGGGGTGTATTTCTGATGTGAAAGGGGGGCTTCTAGTGTGATGGGAGGAGTCTGCTAGGAAGAGGGGACTTCTGATGTGGTGGGAGGAGTCTGCTAGGAAGAGGGGACTTCTGATGTGATGGGAGGAGTCTGCTAGGAAGAGGGGACTTCTGGTGTGGTGGGAGGAGTCTGCTAGGAAGAGGGGACTTCTGGTGTGGTGGGAGGAGTCTGCTAGGAAGAGGGGACTTCTGGTGTGATGGGAGGAGTCTGCTAGGAAGAGGGGACTTCTGGTGTGGTGGGAGGAGTCTGCTAGGAAGAGGGGACTTCTGGTGTGGTGGGAGGAGTCTGCTAGGAAGAGGGGACTTCTGGTGTGATGGGAGGAGTCTGCTAGGAAGAGGGGACTTCTGATGTGATCGGGGAATGTTGATGTGATGGGGGGGACTCTGATAAGGGGGGCTCTAATAAGTAGGAGGGACCTCTGATAAGAAGGGGAGGAGCTTTGATATGAAGGGGGGGCTGTACTACATACATCATGGGTGGGATTTTGTTTCCTAATAAAACAGCAGTTTCAGTATAAAGCCTTCCTAAATGTTTTCCTTCTCATTCCTTACAGTTGTAGTCAGAATACGTCTGACACAAGCGTTTACTATGGATGGATTTGTAAAGTTTACCAACCAAAGCCAAGGAAGAGATCGACTTTTCAGGTACAATTGTGCAGGCGCTGTCATTGTGTCTGTGATCTGTCATTTATCAGTAGGTAACGTCATCATTGGCTGCTTAGGCCTTTTTTTTTGTAGTAGATATAGTTTTGATCTTCAAGAAATAAAACGTAAATCATTTTCTTGCTTTTTTCCATGAAAACCATCATACTCCATTTTTTTCCATTTCAGAGCTACTCAGTATGCATGCATGTTGCTTAGTTATATGTTAGAGAATAAAGCTGGCAGAGAGAAAGTGGTAATGAAGCTCAAACGGGTGGAATCTAACATGAGCTCTGGCCGTAAATGTAAGTACTAGAATTGGCTGTGGAACCTTCCCTTAGTTGCCATAGTTATAAATACCTAATCCCCTGTTCTCTAATCACTGTATTACAAAACCTGATTTTTATTTTCCATTGTATTTGTCTGTTGTGCTGTTTTAAATATGGAAATGTACACGATAATTAGACACAGGCATGCATTCTAAGGGCCCATTCACATGCAGGGTCTGATCAGGTCTTCCTGTCAGTCCATTCACCCCTATAGACTTGTGTCCATTTACATCTGCCTACCTCCAGTTTGCTTTAAAAAAAAAAATTAAAAGTGGAGTTGCCCCCCCAAAAAATGATTAATATTCCTTTAATATTTTTTTTTAACTCTTCTCTAAATGGCTGTTGCTAGGGGGTCTCCTCGTAGTCTGCCTCCTTCAGTGCCTGCGCTGGTGACATCACTTCCCTTCGGCGCAGGAAGGGCTCAGCTCTGCCCCCTCCCTCCTGTCAATCATCTGGGACATGTGACAGGTCCCAGATGATTGCGCGGCCACTCACGGCGCGCGGCAAAGCCACAGCCGGGCGCCCACAGTCACAATGCCCGCGCCGCAGAACGGAGGGGGAGACGAGCGGAGCTTCGATCCCCCGCATCGCTGGACCCTGGAACAGGTAAGTGTCCGATTATTAAAAGTCAGCAGCTGCAGTATTTGTAGCTGCTGACTTTTAATTTTTTTTTTGTAAATGGGCAAACCACTTTAAAGCGGAGTTCCACCCAAAAATTTAACTTCCGCTTTAAAAGGAAAAGGTGACCCCATGACATGTCACATTTGGAAATGCGCTTATAGCTGCTGACTTTAAATTTAAATTTTTTTTTCATCGGAACTCCGCTTTAAGGGGGTCCATCCTCCTCCGTCTAGGCAGATCAGATCGGAGGGAAGTCAGGTGTAAACAGACAGCGGTTTCCATTTACTTCCGGTGTTCTCCCGAAAAACGTCCCCTCGACAGATAATGTCACCCTTGTACTGCGCAGGCGCAGCGCTTGCGCAGTATGAAGAAGAAGGGAGCCTCTCCGAAAATAGCCGAAGCTGAAGAGCTGTGAGTAAGTTGAAGACGGCGCATGCGCAATGAGCAGGACATTGTGCCTGACGCTGGCGCACGCTCCCGATACTCGTCCTACTATGGAAGGGGCTGCTGTATACATGTATCCCATGAAAAAACAGGGCTGTAGACAAGTATCCAGTGAAAACAGCGCTGACATGAGCGCTGACAAAACACGCGCAATGTATACATGAATGCCGCCAATACATGTATGCCTGTAGGCATTGTATGGTGAAGGGGTTAATATCTGAGCATAATAACAATCTACTGTTGGAAATGTATGCGTGTACGCATATTAGAGACGCCCCATGCAGAGTGTCACGAGCATCGATGAAAAGGCAATATATGCATTTTAATTGTATTTTTGTTATCAGTTTACTCTGTTCTTATTACAAAGGCACCTGCAACGTTGCCTACTATATTGTCGAGGTAACAATGCAAAAAATAATAATACACATTCCCCAGTGACCTAAATTTGACTGAAATTTAAACTAAATAGTACAAATTTGATCTCTTTGGACCTAGGGAAATTATTGTGGCATTTGCAAGGGATAGGGACAAGGGTGGGGGGCAGCTGTAAGATGAGCCACCAATCTTCAAGTTGTCAAGTTGCACCGAAATCAGGGGTCTCCAGACTTTCTAAACAAAGGAACAGTTTACTGTCCTTCAGACTTTGGGCGTGGGGGGGGTCAGTGGTAATAGAAATTGTCCTGGTGTCAGTGGGAGTAAACAATGCCCCATCTTTGCTATTAGGGGGACAAGTAGTGAGCCATCGTTGGTATCAATGGCAGGAATAGCGCCTCAAGGGCCAGGTAAAGGCAAGCAAAGGGCTGCAGTTTGGAGACCACTATAGCTAATGTATATTCTTTTAATTAAGTGGTTTCTGTCTTTTTTTTAAAGAAACAATAAGAATGATTTTTTTAACCACATCCCGCTCGACCTATAGACAAATGACGGCCAGGCAGTGGTTTCATTATCCTGACTGGGCATCAGATGATGTCCAGCAGGAGCAGCCGCTTGTGCATGCCCCCCCCCCCCCCCCCCCGAGAGCATGCAGCACGGTGATCAGTAGTGCGGTGTATCGCTCTGACACACTGCATCTCCGATCTAGGTAAATAACCTATGACGTCCAATCACAGCTGATCACAAGGTAACCAGGAAGTGCCGGCTATCGGCTTTTCCTCTATTCGTGCTGACAAGGCGTGAGTAGAGGAGAGCCGATCAGCGGCTCTCCTGACAGGGGGGTCTGCGCTGATAATTAGCACATTGATTATCAATGCAGACCCATCAAGGATGCCCCCAATTGCCCACCTATAGTGCCAACCCGTGCAGACCAGGGATGCCAATCAGTGCCTACAAGAGATTCCAGTCAGTGCCCATCAGGGATGCCAATCAGAGCCCATCAGTAATGCTTGTCAGTGCCTCCTCATCAGTGCTGCATATCAGTGCCATCTATCAGTGCCCATCATTGCCACCCATCAGGACTGCATATCATTGCCCATTAGTGCCGCCTATCAGTTCCCATAAGTGCTGCATATCAGTGCCACCTATCAAGTGCCTCATCATCAGTGCCCATCAGTGCCACCTCATCAGTGCTGCTGCCCATCAGTGCAGCCTCATCAGGGCCCATCAGTGAAGGAGAAAATTTACTTATTTACAAATATTTATAAGAAACAAATATTGGTATATATTAATAATATTGGTTTGTTTAGCAAAAAATAAAAAACCCAGCGGTGATTAAATATCACCAAAAGAAAGCTCTATTTGTGGGGGAAAAAAGATAACATTTTTATATGGGTACAGCATTGCATTACCGCGCAATTGTCAGTCAAAGTGCAACAGCACTGAAAGCTAAAAATAGGCCTGGGCAGGAAGGGGGTGAAAGAGCCCTGTGCATTTTGCCCCTGCCATTTCCTATTTCATTGCTTTTTGTCTCATGATTTTATCTCCTCAATAAGCTTTTCTATTTTTGCATCTAATATGGGAGTGCTGCCATCCTATTTTTGTATATCCTGCCATGTATTGAAGTGGTTAAGGTAGACCCGTACTCTAAAAATGAAGATTTGCTGTTATACAAAGCATCTATAATTTTAATTGTGCCTAAGTTGCACCCCGAAGATCTACCTTTTGCCTTGAATTGCACCTGAAAATAGCAGTGCCCTTCCAGGTATGTGAGGGTGTCCAGACACCCCTGTACCTAAAGCCTCATAGCTGTCTATCTGCAGTGTGAGATCCAAGGCACTACTGCATCTGACTACTAGTCCTGGGAAATTTGAGATTAGTGAGCTGGACCAATGTAACTATGCAATTGAGATTGTATGTGAAGTTCAGCATTAACCACTTTTCACCCCCTTCTTGCCCAAGCCAATTATCAGTTGTCAGCGATGCCGCCCTTTGAATGACAATTGCGCAGTAATGCAACACTGTACCCAAATTACATTTATCATTTTTTCCCCACAAATAGAGCTTTCTTTTGGTGCCATTTGATCCCCTCTGCGGTTTTTATTTTTTGTGCTATAAACAAAAGAAGAGTGCCAAATTTAAAAAAAAAACTACATTTTTTACTTTTTGCTATAATAAATATCCCAATAAAAATAAAATAAAAAAATGTTTCCTCAGTTTAGGCCGATACGTATTCTTCTACATATTTTTGGTAAAAAAATAGCAATAAGCGTATATTTATTGGTTTGCGCAAAAGTTATAGCGTCTATAAAATAGGGGATAGTTTTATGGCATTTTTATTATTATTTTATTTTTTACTAGTAATGGCAGTTATCAGTGATTTTTATCGTGACTGTGACATTGCGGCGGACACATCGGACACTTTTGACACCATTTTGGGACCATTGGCATTTATACAGCAATCAGTGCTATACAAATGCATTGATTACTGAATAAATGTCACTGGTAGGGAAGGGGTTAGCACTATGGGGGGTGATCGAAGGGTTAACTGTGTGTCCTACGGAGTGATTCTAACTGTAGGGGCGGGGACTCACAAGGGGAGGCGACCGATCGGTGTTCCTCTGTACTGGGAACACATGATCGATCTCCTCTCACCTGACAGGAGGTGGATCTGTGTGTTTACACACACAGATCCATGGTCCTGCTAGGTTAACGGGCAATCGCGGGTGCCCGGCAGACATCGTGGCCGCCAGGTGACGTGCCGGGTCCTGAGTGACGCGCTGGGGGCGCGCGCGCACCACCCAGGAAGCCCAGGATGTCATATGCGGGATGTGAAGTGGTTAACAATCATCATCATTCCTCATGATTAAATGTTGACTTTTGTAGATGCACTGCAATCTAACCATTGATATGAATTCCCTTCTGTTTTTCAGGAGCATATTTGTATAATACTTACTGTACAATGTAAGTGTAGTTTTCATGGGGGTTGAAGGAGAAGAGACTGTTTACTTGGCATAGTAAGTGTTCACTTACCATTCTGTGTATTCACTTTGCTAAGTAATCAGCCTCTATTCTATTCTACTAGTAAATCAACCCTGTAGAGTTTATGTATTCACAAAATATTTTTTGCAAAGCTATATAAAATTGTATACATATATAGACAGAACTTACGCGTTCCTTTGCTCATGCGCTTGGATATCTCCAGTAGAATCCGTGAATAGCAGCAGATCATGATTAGCAGAGGAAGCAGGAACAAGCACACAAAGCTCACCATGTTGTAGACGGTCTCCTGCCAGTGCTGCTGGAAGCTGCCCCTCGTTGTACACTGGGTGAAATTGTGTGGCTCTGTGATCGTAACTGTATGAAACAGAAACAGCTGCAAAAAAAAAGAGACCAGTGAGCTGTCTCATGTCATCACCTTTTCTTATTAAAGGGAAATATTCTCTTCAAATAGGATGTTGCATCAATGGGGGTTATTTACGAAAGGCAAATCCACTTTGCTCTACAAGTGCAAACTACAAGTGCAAAGTGCACTGGAAATTGCACTTGGAAGTGCAGTCGCTGTAGATCTGAGGGGTAGATCTGAAATGAGGGGAAGCTCTGATGATTTTATCATCCAATCATGTGCAAGCTAAAATGCTGTTTTTTATTTTCCTTGCATGTCCCCCTCGGATTTACAGTGACTGCAATTTCAAGTGCAATTTCAGTGCAATTTCAAGTGCACTTTGCACTTGTAGTTTGCGTTTGTAGTGCAAAGTGGATTTGCCTTTAGTAAATAACCCCCAATGTGTTTTATAAACCAGCATTTCTAAACTTTTAAAAGCATGTAAAATCCTCGGGCAATCACCTGATGTATCATACTGATCTTCTCAACTGAGATTCTTATACATCCTGTTAGGTACTGTATTTTACCTCTAACTTCGCTGATATGGACCACCGTGCCAACTGTTAATACTGTTTGCCTTTCTTGTCCCATTATTTGTGCCATTTCCCTGTACATATAACTGAAGTTTTTGCCTTTTTTGTAAAACTTGGAATCTTAATAACATTTTTGTGCTACAAAATCCTCTGGCACCTAATCTAAAATGTTAATTGAAGAAGTAGAGTACTAATGCGCTAGCTAGAAGGTACTTAACAATCAGAATTAAAAAGCTATAAAGAATGTGAAAAAATTGTGAAAGATAATAATCTACTAATATAAAGTGCTTAATATAAAGTGGAAAGCAGCTAAACTTCTATAGTGTTACCGGCACCAATAGATCTGTGTATAAATGATGAAGTAGCGCTAACAACTTAAAATAAACATAAAGTGCAAATCTAAAATGTTAAAAACCTAAAGGTTACTTATCAATGGGAAACCTGAGCATTGGGCAATACATACAATCACATTGCCAAAATGAATTTTACATTAGAGCCTCCTTCACGTCCAGGTCCCCCCCATCACATTAATGTTCCCCTATACATCAAAGGTCCCCCATCACTACAGAGTGCCCCTTATCACATCATAGCACCCCCATGACAAAGTCTCTCCATCACATCAGAGTCTCCACATTACATCAGTGTCCTCCCCATCCCATTAGAGTCCCCCATCACCACAGAGTCCTCCCCCGGATCACACAGTCCTTTCATCCATCCACAGCAAACTGGGTTTTGTGCAAACCACACCTTGGGAGAACCCAAATGGTACCCCGGGGCGCATTGGCACCTTGATTGAGAAACACTGCAATAAACATTTTACCATGATAGAGTTATACACATAATGCTTGATTCCTTTTTTACTCAGGAGCAAACTAGTCTGATGTTGCAAAGAAAAATAAAGTTTTGGTGGAGCGCCAAATCCCAAGGCAAATTAAATCAAGTATGTGGTCACCAGTTCTTTAAGATAGCTGACTACGACACTAAGCTTTTCTATGTGTCCCAGAAAGGGTCCAAAGAAGATTCAATTTAGGTGAGTGCTGCAAGTTTACCGTAAGTACAGTAAATGTTTGCTATGCCCCATACACACGATTGGAAATTCCGCCAGCAAAAGTCCGATGAGACTTTTGCTGATGGAATTCCCGCCAGCAAAAGATTTAGAGCATGTTCCGATCTGAAATTCCGATGGTCTGTACAAATTCCGACACGCAAAATTCCTACGCATGCTCGGAAACAATTTGACGCATGCTCGCTCGGAACCATTGAACTTCGTTTTCTCGGCTCGTCGTAGTGTTGTACGTCATCGCGTTCTTGGCGGTCGAAAGTTCATAGAACTTTTGTGTGACCGTGTGTATGCAAGCCAAGCTTGAGCGGAATTCTGTCGGAAAAACCATCCAAGTTTTTTCCGATGGAAAATCCGCTCGTGTGTACGCGGCATTAGTCTTGATAGAAAATTAGAAGGTACAGCTAATGTGTTTTTGGTGGGTCACAACACCCCCTTTACCGGGGGTTGTGTACTGGCAGTAATAAAAAAAAATACTGGACAGAAAAAAAAGATTTGAGGATTAGCATACAAGAAATTGCAGGTGTCAGTTCATGGATGAAGCCTAGACTCTTTTTACTGTCAAGTATTTCTTTTATTACTGCCAATACACAAGCCCCTGTTTTGGGGGCGAGTTGTGAGCCCCTAAAATGCAAAGACAAATGAAAAACAGAAAGGCAGAGCATCTGCGAGAAAAATAAAGGATTTGAAGAAATTTTATATTTGAATTGCTAAATAATCTCATCAGGATTTTACCTGCTTACGTCACAAGTAAGGCTAGCCATAGCAGCTTCAATTTTTCTCAATCAGCCCCAAGGCTGAACGAGAGAAATCAATAGATTCCTTCATCCAAGCTAAACATAATTAATGGAGGAATTTTCCCTGCCATCCATTGTATTCAGACAGCCCCCGACAGCTGCAGCTGACAGAATACCTGAACTGTGACTATGCAATCACTTTTCAACCAACAATTTTTAGGCTCCTTTCACAAGAAGTCGTCCGCTCACAAGATTTCTGGCAATATCATTGTTTTTTTGTTTTTTTTTAATTTATCAAACAGAAATAATTAGAAAAAAACTTTCAATGATATACAGTGGTGTGAAAAAGTGTTTGCCCCCTTCCTCATTTCCTGTTCCTTTGCATGTTTGTCACACTTAAGTGTTTCGGAACATCAAACCAATTTAAACAATAGTCAAGGACAACACAAGTAAACACAAAATGCAATTTGTAAATGAAGGTGTTTATTATTAAAGGTGAAAAAAAATCCAAACCATCATGGCCCTGTGTGAAAAAGTGATTGCCCCCTAAACCTAATAACTGGTTGGGCCACCCTTAGCAGCAACAACTGCAACCAAGCGTTTGCGATAACGTGCAATGAGGCTTTTACAGCGTCCTGGAGGAATTTTGGCCCACTCATCTTTGCAGAATTGTCCTAATTCAGTTACATTAGAGGGTTTTCGAGCATGAACGGCCTTTTTAAGGTCATACCACAACATCTCAATAGGATTCAGGTCAGGACTTTGGCTAGGCCACTCCAAAGTCTTCATTTTGTTTTTCTTCAGCCATTCGGTGGTGGACTTGCTGGTGTGTTTAGGATCATTGTCCTGCTGCAGAACCCAAGTTTGTTTCAGCTTGAGTACACGAACAGATGGTCGGACATTCTCCTTCAGGATCTCTTGGTAGACAGCAGAATTCATAGTTCCTTTTATCACGGCAAGTCTTCCAGGTCCTGAAGCAGCAAAACAGCCCCAGACCATCACACTACCACCACCATATTTTACTGTTGGTATAATGTTCTTTTTCTGAAATGCAGTGGTCCTTCTACTCCAGATATACTTGGACACACACCTTCCAAAGAGTTCCACTTTTGTCTCATCGGTCCACAGAATGTTGTCCCAAAAGTCTTGGGGATCATCAAGATGTGTTGTGGAGAAATTGAGACGAGCTTTGATGTTCTTTTTGCTCAGCAGTGGTTTTCTCCTTGGAACTCTGCCATGCAGGCCATTTTTGCCCAGTCTTTTCCTGATGGTGGAGGCATGAACGCTGACCTTAACTGAGGCAAGTGAGGCCTGCAGTTCCTTGGACGTTGTTGTGGGGTCTTTTGTGACCTCTTGGATGAGTCGTCGCTGCGCTCTTGGGGTAATTTTGGGCGACCGGCCACTCCTGGGAATGTTCACCACTGTTCCATGTCTTCGCCATTTGTGTATAATGGCTCTCACTGTGGTTCGCTGGATTCCCAAAGCTTTGGAAATGGCTTTATAACCCTTTCCAGACTGATAGATCTCAATTACTTTCTTTCTCAATTGTTCCTGAATTTCTTTGGGTCTCGGCATGATGTGTAGCTTTTAAGGATCTTCTGGTGGACCTTACTGTGTCAAGCAGCTCCTATTTAAGTGATGCCTTGATTGTGAACAGGTGTGGCAATAATCAGGCCTGGGTGTGGCTAGAGAAATTGAACTCAGGTGTGGACAACCACAGTTATAGTATGTTTTAACAAGGGGGGCAATCACTTTTTCACACAGGGCCATGATGGTTTGGATTTTTTTTCACCTTTAATAATAAACACCTTCATTTACAAATTGCATTTTGTGTTTACTTGTGTTGTCCTTGACTATTGTTTAAATTGGTTTGATGTTCCGAAACACTTAAGTGTGACAAACATGCAAAGGAACAGGAAATGAGGAAGGGGGCAAACACTTTTTCACACCACTGTATTTAACAGACTAGAAGGCCTAATAAGAGAGGTTTATTGTTATAGTTTATATGCACATTGAGCTGATTGATTAAAGTGGCTGAATAAGGACTGACAAAACTAACTGGCAACCCAACAGCCACACATACAGCAAGAGGCAATCTGTTGGCTAGAACAATCGAAGTTAAGGGTATATGCGGAAGTAGCCATAAACATGCTGATCATCTTCCAATACCATCAAAACTATCAGGATCAAGTTAGAATCATGAAATATATTCAACTGTCTTTTTGAAACCAGGAAAATTAATATGTTTACATCCCCTTTAACTGAAATGTATTTATTTTTTTAAATGGCGAACGGGAAAATAGCTGTAAATGCAGTTGATTATAATTGATTATTTTTTTACATTGGACAGTGTATGGATAATTTCATCAGTTAGAATCTTGCAGTGTATAGTTTGCAAAAATTATTATTCCATAAACTATTAATTAAAATTAATTGATCAAAAATAATTAATCAATAAATAATAATTAATAACCAATCAAGGCAAAAAACATGCAGTTCATTTATGGAATATTTTCAAATTTCCATCTCCTATTCCTTTAAACCCTTCCAGCCTAGTCCCTGCATCTCTTTAAAGTGACACTAAAGGTATTTATTTTTTTTTAAATAATAACAAACATGTCATACTTACCTCCACTGTGCAGCTCGTTTTGTAGAGTGGCACCGATCCTGGTCTTCTCGGGTCCCTCGGAGGCTCTCTTGGCTCCTCCCCGCAAAGTCATCAGATAACCCCCTGGGAGAAGCGCTCTCCTGGGGGGTTACCTTACGGGCGCGCTCCCGAGTCCAGCATTTGGTGTCCATAGACGCCAAAAGCAGGACTCGGCCCCGCCCCCCAGCGGCCGCGTCATTGTATTTGATTGACAGCAGCGGGAGACAATGGCTGCGCTGCTATCAATCTATCCAATCAACAGCCGAGAACCCCCTAAGAGAGATAATGCACGTCCCAGTGGGACAAGTTCGAGGGTTCAGGTAAGTAAAACAGGGGGGCTGGGGGCTGGGGGCCGGTCACTGTGTTTTTTCACCTAAATGCATAGGATTCCCACAACTGGCTACTTATGAAACCCATAACTTTTCCTCATTTGGAGGGATTGTCTCTCTTTTGGAATCAAATCCCTCTGCCCCCCTTTCCTCCTCAGCTGTCCATTTTTGTGGCCTGTTTTATAGATCTCTATAAAAAATGTACAATTTAACTGTCAAAGGTGTTTTACTGCACTAAATCTTTTATTTGAAGAGGAGGTCCACGTTGTAAAAAAATTAAAAGTCAGCAGCTACAACTCCTGTAGCTGCTGACTTTTAACGAAAGGACACTTACCTGTCCAGGGATGCAGTGCCATCCTTACCCGGGCTAGTTCTTCACTAGCCTTTGGGTTCCCGGCACCAGCATCCTTACTGTGGGCAGCTGACTATGCGGCTTTCGGCTTCAAATCCAGCCGCCCACTGTGCCGCCCACTGTGCATGCGCTAGCCACGCAGTGCTTTGGGAATGGTCCTGCAGTCTTCTGGGACCTGTGACTTCAGGGAGGGAGGGGGAGAGGAGAACTTCCGCTCGGATCGCCTAGGTCAAAACTAGGTACCTGCTCCCACCCAAAAAAAAATGACATGCCAAACATGGGCATGGGAGGAGGAATTTCCCCTTTTGGGTGGAGTTCCGCTTTAACCTTCAGATTATTCCTTTTGTTATTTTGAAAGTCAAAAGTAGTGACGAAAATAAGTAACTTTGGGTTAAAGCAATCCTTTTTTGCTCGTTAATCATCATGGTCCATGTTACCGGAAGGGTGGCAGGTGGTGAGTTCCTCACTTACTTCATCCTATAATGCATTCCTCTTACCCATCTCACAATGTTGAGAGGTAGGCAAACCATTAAATTAAAATACTTTCAATAATATACAACAGACCAAAATAGTGCACATAAAGGTACACACTAACAAAAATCGAGCAAACGATCATCCAGTTTTGCTCGATGTTTCTCAGCAAGTCGGAACCGAGGATGGAAATAATGTACGAAAATTCTTCTACGACAAAGGCTCTTTTATGTTGTTGTTTATTGTTTCTGATCATGTGCAGTCTTTCGTATTTGATTTTTCTCGTAAGAAAACAATACACATTAAAAGGAAATTGTTTGGTCTCTTCATGTACGAGGAATATTTTGGAGTTTGTTCCTTCGGAAATTTTTGTTTGGAAAGTCTGAATCAGATGTCGAAAGTTGTGTATGAACTATATGAAAATCGAATGATCGTGCCTCGAATTTTATTTTTCTTCCAATTTTCTCACCCAGCTTAAAGCGGAGTTCCAGCCACTAAAATAAATAAATAAAAAATACTGAAAATTCAGCAGCTACAAATACTGTAGCTGCTGACTTTGAATATAAGGACAGTTACCTGTCCAGCGAGCCCCGCATGTCATCGGCTCGGGTGCAGATGCCGGCATTGCAACTTGAAACTGGCAGTGAAGCCTTGTGCTCGACTGTTCTAAATCTAGGTTCATTTGGAACTCCGCTTTAAGAGAAGTTAATTGTTAGTGTCTACATACACTTATCTGAGACTCCTGACCTTACTTTTCCCCAGTGTTTAGATTTATTTATCATGGTTGATCATTGTTTCTTGACAGTTTTTTTTGACTGTCCTTTCATTCTCTGCTTGAGCTTCAGGCAGCAAAGTAGAATAAGCACTGACCCCCACTTTCACCAAAGAGAGTAATTATTTCTGTTGAGTGGGCAAAGCTACATATTGTACTAGCAAGTGCAGGAGCACTCACATGGGACCTGCAGAGATACTTTTGACCATCAAGGATGTCTAGCTTCTTTATGAAAAGTATTCATATGGCCAAAGGCAGATGTTGAAGATATGCATGTTGAATATCCCTTGGAGTAACACTGACAATTTTTACGAGAACCACTGTGAACATTAGTTTAACATGCAGCAGATAAACAGCATTGTGCCAAGCAAACTGGATTGGATATTATTAAAGTTTAAGTTCACCCAAAACTAACTCTACGGCCCCTTTCACACACACGTCCGTTTTGATGGACTCTGCTTGCTCAGCAGGGATCGCTCAGTTGATCCCCACTGAGCCAGCGGATGACAGGTCCATCTCCGCTCACTGTGCAGGAACGGACCTGTCAGATCTCCGCCCTCCGCTACGGGGGATCGGATGAAAACGGACCGCCTTTCACACATGCGGACCGCTCAGGTCCGCCTGTCAGTTTTTTAGGCAGACCTGAACGGACGCTCCATACAGTTCATCGGTGACATGTCCGCTGACATCCGATCCGCTCTGATCCGCTAAATTTAGACTGATGGAAACCCTATTTTCCTATCCGGCTGGCGGATCAGATGAAAATGGACAGGTGGATCCGTTTTTATCTAATCCCCTACCCATAGCAGAGAGTGGAGATCTGACAGGTCCGTCTCTCCACAGTGAGCAGAGACGGAACTGTCATCCGCCGGCTCAGCGAAGCGATCTCCGCTGAGCAAACCGAGTCCCAGAAAACTGACATTATGTACGAAAGAGCCCTAAATCTTCCCGCAGCCACATTCTAAAACTAGTCTATCTAGCCCTGTAAAGAAGAAATCGCTATACTTACCTTTTCTGAAGCGATTTCGGTCAGGTCTCCAGCTGGCTGATGTTTGCTGGAGAGACCTGACAACGGCTGGGATATGCCTGGGAAGTGACGTCACCCATAGACTTACTATGGGGCTTCCATTGTCAGCTGCCTCTTCTGCACACACCTACACAGATAAGCCACCACTGACAGCTCAACGCGGGACCAGACGTGAGCAGCTGCAGAACAGGTAAGTATAGCGAGTTTTGCTTTACAGGGCCAGATAGATCAGTTTTAAAATGTGGCTGCAAGTTGGTTTAGAGTAAGTTAGGTTTTGGGTGAACGTCTACTTTATTTACGCAAAAATACACAAAGCCTTGTTAGGTCAAGCACTTACAATTTTCTTTAACTACTCCCACTTTCAGATCACTACAACCTATAGGCTAATCATATTGTAGCCCATGGTAAGAACTAGGACAGCTTTTTGAGATAACAAAAAAAGTTAAAACTTTTAACCTCTTCATTTCTTTGAAGGTGTCTAGTATGTCCAAAGTCTGAAGCGGCTAAAGTGTTCTTGGCTTTATTGTAAAAGTGATCTGGGCTGTAGAGACACCCAATTGTGGTTGCAACCCCCTTTGTGGTCCCCAGGCTCTCCCACTCCTCCCAGGAGCCTGGGACTACAACAAACAGCTTAGGGATGGTGAACAGGAGGAGCTAGGGGAACATTTGTTCCCCAATCCCCTCTGATGTGTCTCCACAGCTATCTAAATTCTGGATGAAAAGCTGGGTGCACAGCGAATCAAGTATAGTCCTGTGCTTGCTCCATTGAAGAGAGACATTAGGGGTCTAATAGACCCTGGTGTGTCCATAAACAGTACCTGTCATCTACCCAATGCTATCGCATAGAGGGCTTAACACCAGTTATAATGGCCATACACCAGTCGAAAAATCATTTGAATGGATTTTCGAAAAATGAACACGAGAGAGCAAACAATATTGCCATCATGTAATGACAGAATTTCGAACCATAAATCATTCAATGGACATAAATGAATCAGTTTCTCGTTTGTTTTTTGCTTCTGGGTCACATATGTGGACTACCGACAATTCGATTTTTAACGGGCGAGAAACACATTTACATCTCAATTCATCGTCCATTCAGAAGAAGTTTTCCAAACTTCCTTAAATTTTTGGGCTAAAAAACCCCACAACTGATTTTCGATTTGTGCCTATTAATTGGACGAAAAATTAACAAACTTTTCAAATGACAGATTTTCTATAGATTTTTCGTCTAATGTATGGGCACCATAAGATAAGAGCAATAATTCTAGGTTTCTCATTTACAATTAACTCTAAACTGATTGGTTGGAAAAACATTTAAAGCTCCACAAAGTAATCATTTTACATATTGTAATTTTTGCCATGTCACATGAGCACGCAGTTTTAAGATTTGACATATTTGGTATCTGTTTACTTGACACAATCTCCTCTTTTATTTTGTACAAAAATATTGGGGATTAAATTTTGTTTGTGAGCACTAAAACTAATTTTAGTGTATCTTCTAAAATTTGCAAACAATTATGTGAATGTTGTGCGACATACAAAATTGCAACTGCCATCTTTTTATTCTACAGTGCCTCTGCATTCAGACAATATATAATGATTTGGAGTTTTAAAGTAATTGCCAAAAAATTATGATTTGAACATGTTTGCAAAAGAAAATTATCCCTCTGAGCACGAGCTCTGAGGAATGGGGCACTTTTAAAAAAAAAATCTTATTTATTTCACTTTTATTTTTACACTATTTCTTAAATGTTTTTTATCACTTTTTATTCCTTTTACAAGGAATGTAAACACCCCTTGTAATAGAAATAAGCAGGATAGGGCCTCTTTAATGTGAGATCTGGGGTCAAAAAGACCTCCGATCTCACATTTACACTTAAAAGCAATGAGGAAAACAAAAAAAAAACAAAAACATTTTTTCCATAAAGAAATGGGCCCTTTAAGGCCGCAGGAAGTTTTTGAGTAACTTGTTCATAAGCATTAACACAGTTCTACAGGAGTGGAAAGGGGGGGACACTGCCAGAAACTGCCAGTGCTGCTTATTTAAGGAAGGGTACAATAGTGATTGGGACAGTTTTTCTAACCTGGCTGATCTTCAATGCTTAGAATTAGTGATGAGCAAACGTGTGATTTTTCACTTGGCCAACCTTTTGCCATTTAGAGAATGCACTGGTAAGTCTATCATGATGTCGGGGTCTGACATGGCTTTGTTTATCAACAAAGCCATGTCACACAGCCATGGGGTCTTACAGCTAGGCAGACCGTACACTTCTAGCACTAATGCCTCTAATGGACACATAGGCTTTTATGGAGTTCAGTTTAGGAGTTTTGGCAAAAAAAAAACGCCAAAAGCGCCTAAGCTCAAGTTTAGGATCTGTAGTGTACATGAAGCCTTACATTGGTCCAGCTTTGTCCAATGTAAGTATGTATTGCCATACCCGTGGGATTCCCATGGAAGCTGGAGATCACTGTATTAGACACCGCTACTACAATGATTGACTTCCAGGTCAGCTATCCTGCTGCTTAGTGAACACAGGTCGTCTGCTTGGTATGGGCACCATTCAGAGAACACTTTCAATTTTCTCAATGAATGCAAAGTGTTCCCCGATTGGATGAGATGAAGATCCTGATGTCACCACTCCACTTCTTCACCTCATTCATTTGATGACAAGAAATTATAAACCAAAAATTGTTGAGAATAAAAGTGGATTGAAATGAAATTACTGGCCTAAAAGGTGTGGATAATGTGTACAGTTATCTTACACGATGTAAAAAAATAAATATATTTTAGATGTTGCCTTTTGCATTGACTCTAATTATAAAGTGTTTGTAAAAGTCCAATTTTTATTTGGTTTTTATACATTTTTTGAATAAAGGATGATGGTACAGATACAGAATATTTTCACATTGAAAGAGAAAATGTTGTAAGTGTTCATAGGTATACAGAGCAGGCAGAGAAGAAAGAAATGGCTGTACATCCAGAACTCCCGATTGCCTTTTATTGATGACAAGGATAACACCAAATACAGCAACAGATGGTCACGTAGACGCATTTGATTTCACACATACATCCTGTGCTTAATCAGGCATGTGATATGGTCAACATTGCTTTCATTTTTATGAATTCATGCTGCAGAAGCCCTGGAAGTCTTGACACCTTTTATAAAACATATGACACCTAACACCCTCTATGGATTACATAGAAGATGCATGGAGTTAGAACGCCCATCAGCACTGGAAGCTGTAGAACATAATAAAGCATGACTCCCATTAAGAGTAAATATACAATTTCACTTCTATATTTTTTAAATGGATTCCCGTTTCATTGTTCTTGTATCAGTCTACAAGACCCTACATAGCCAGTATCTAATTGGCTGGTGTATGCTGTAATGGTTTACACAATGCCATTAAACGGAAAGGTCTTTATCTGATTCTGCCAGGAAGAAGGTGTTCCCTTATAACAGCTGTGTCCTTTTTCCAGAAAAATCATTTATAAATGGATCATAGTATACAAATATCATTTCCTCCCTGGCTCAGGCAGGAAAAAAATACATTTAGTTAGTTGAGTTTTCACAAGAAAATGTCTGAAAGCAAGGATTGCATTAAAAATGCTTGCCATTCAACACTCGTAACATTACAAGCTGTTCAAATGTCAGATACTAGATTCCAACTATTGAATGTGGACCTTAAAGCGGACATAAAATAGATAGGATGGTATATAATATGTACTAGTTTTAACCACTTCAGCTCCGGAATGTTTAACCCCCTTCGTGACCAGGCCATTTCTTTGCGATACGGCACTGCGTTATTTTAACTGACAATTGCCAGGTCGTGTACCCTAATAAAATTAGTCCTTTTTTTCCCACAAATAGAGATTTCTTTTGGTGGTATTTGATCACCTCTGCGTTTTTTTATTTTTTGCGCTATAAACAAAAAAAGATTTTGAAAAAAAAAAAACAATATTTACTTTCTGCTATATTCAATAAAAAAATGTAAAAAATGTAGGCAAATGTGTATTCTTCTACATATTTTTGGTAAAAAAAATCCAAATAAGCGTATATTGATTGGTTTTCACAAAAGTTTTATGTAATTTTTATTTATTTATTTTTTTACTAGTAATGGTGGCGATCAGTGACTTATAGCGGATCTGCGATATTGCGGCAGACAAATCGGACACTAACCCCGATTTAAGGGGTTAACATCAGGGGCGATCAAAGGGTTAAATGTGTCCTTAGGGAGTGATTTCTAACTGTGTGGGGCATGCTTTAACTGTGGGAAGACAGAGATACGTGTTTCTGCTAGGTAAGTTCATTATGGTCAGGACAACAGGCAAAAGTATTCCCTGACCTCAAATCATTCACAAAATTAAATAAAAGACAACTCCCCCAATAATAAGAACAAAACAAAAAACAGCAAATTGGTCATGCCCAAAGAGCTAGCAATCAGAATTAAAGTATATTTTCCAAACTGACTCTAATCTCCCCCTATGCAGTTTGTCAGCTTTCCCTACAGCACCTTCCAGTTGACACTTTGGGGTTGATTTACTAAAATTGGAGAGTACAAAATCTGGTGCAGCTGTGCATGGCAGCCAATCAGCTTCTAACTGCAGCTTGTTCAGTTAAGCTTTGACAAAAAAAAACAAAAATGTAAGCTGATTGGTTTCTATGCAGAGCTGGGTCAGATTTTAATTTGAGATATTAGGGCTAACTGGTGTATGTGTAACATTTATTTTATCCATAAGAACAAGGGGATGCAATGAATGGGAAAGGATATAACATTAGTTAATTTAGGGATGTTCACTATGGTCAGGACAGCAGCAACAAGTGACTGCTGACCTCCAATCATACATAAAATTAAATAACCCACCCCACCCCAATAACTAGAACAAATAAGGCAGCATATTGGTTATTGCTCAAAGAGCTAGCAATCAGAAGTAAAGTACATTTTCTAAGCTGACTCTAATTTTGTTTGGATACAGTGTTGTACGACCGCACAATTCTCAGTTAAAAGCGACGTAGTGACGTAATGCAAAAAATGGCCTGGTCAGGAAGTGGGTAAATCCTTTCAGGGCTGAAGTGGTTAAAGTTGCTACAACTTTAAGTCACAGAGATATGAACAGTAGTCATTGGAGAACATGGGGTGCGACTTGTCATGGGACTTTGAGGTTCAAAGTCCCATGACAAGTCTCACAAGTGGGAATGGGGCCTTAAAGTGAAGGGGTTGGCTTAAGAAAAAGCCTCCTTAACCCTGTTGACCCTTCTAAGCCTGTTGCCCAAAAAGCCATGCAGTGCATTAAGGCTTAAAAAAATTCTTCTGGACAAATCTGCACATAAATTTCCTGGCGCGCAAATCTTTAACCCACAGGATTCTCCTCAAACCTCATCCCTGGGACTGATACATGTGCAGGACTTTGGGGTAACTTTGGTCCACCATCTTCCTCAATAGTTCCACTGTCTAAACCAGCCTTTTTCAACCTTTTAACCCTGGAGGAACCTCAAAAGTAATTTTTTAGGTCTCGAGGAACCCTTACTAAAACCAATTTATCAGGGGTCAATAGGAAGAATGCCCCTTATACTGGTGGCCAATAGGAAGAATGCCCCTTATGCTGGTGGCTAATAGGAAGAATGTAGGAAGAATGTAGGAAGAATGTCCCCCTTAAAGTTGTGCTCAGAATGCCACCCTTAAAGACAGCTAAAAAGATATTTGGTGTCATGCTGCTGGCTTTGCTAAGTGATGCTGAACTTCTTATGCCCCGTACACACAGTCAGATTTTCCGACGGAAAATGTCCTATCGGACCATGTTGTCGGAAATTCCGACCATGTGTGGGCTCCATCGGACTTTTTCCGTCGGAATTTCCGTCGGAAAAAGTTTGAGATCCTGCTCCATCGGACTTTTTCCGATCGTGTGTATCGAATTCCGACGGACAAAGTTCCACGCATGCTCAGATCACATTACAAGACCAAAACTATTGGCTACTAGCCTCTTCGTAGTCCCGTCGTACGCAACGAACGTCACCACGTTCAGGATGATCGGATTTTCCGACAACTTTGTCCGACCGTGTGTATGCAACACCAGTGTCGGAAATAATCCGTCGGAAAAAATCAGACGGATTTTGTGGTCGGAATTTCCGTCCGTGTGTGTACGGGGCATAACTCTGTAGGCACCATCAAAAAGGTGGTTCATCAGCCACAGCTCAAGAAACCCCTAGCGACCTCTGGCGGAACCCCAGGGTTCCACGGAAACCCTGGTTGAGAATAGCTGGTCTAAACAGAAGTCAATAAAATGTTAGATACTTCTAAAGTGATTCGTTGTGTAGTTTCCTAGTTCTAGTAAATTTAGCTGAAAAGTGAGTATACCTGTGGGAGTGAGAGCACTGCGCTCATTAACCATGCGACTGACAACATTATCTTGTTCTTCTTCTTGGCGTCGTTAATGGCCAGTGGGTTGAGGATGGCAGACTGCCGGTCTACACTGATTACCACAGTGACAAAAGCACAGGAATACATAGACAGAAGCTTTAGGAACATCAGTATTCTGCAGGCTATGTCTCCAGCATGCCATTGCACTGTAATGTTCCAAATAGCATCCAACGGCATCACGATGAATGTTACAAGCAAGTCGGCTGTGGTGAGATTGAGGATTAGGATTCGTACATGTGACCTTTTCTTTCTGCTTGTCCGAGCAGCGGACCAAAGAGCAGCCAAGTTGCAGGTGGCCGACAGCGTGAAAATGACAAATGTAATGATCACTCTCGCCTTGGCAGCTGGGGAGAAGGTGGGTAGCTGAAAATGGGCATGAGTTCCATTAGTTGAAGTCATATTTACATCCAAGTCGCATGAGCTGCTGAGCCACTGTGCATTGCTGCAGCCTTTGATGCTAACTTCCTTAGAGATATTCATTTCTGAAAAAAAAAAAATAGACTTTCATTGCATAGGTTTCATCTTACACATATAGGAACAATTAACAGAACTATTGCTAATTCTATATATTGTATGTTTTACCAACTGGGTGCTGTAGACTTAAGATTACATCTGAACAAAAATTCTGTTTTTTATTATTAATATTATTATACAGATTTACATATTTCCAACAGTTTGCGTAGCGCTTTACAAAATGGAGACAGTACAAATACAATACAATTCAAAACAAGAGGAATCAGAGGGCCCTGCTCATTAAAGCTAAATCTGAAAAAGGGTCAATTAGTACAAAAAGGTAATAACTGTGGGGGATAAGCTGATGGAGAAAGTACAGTTTATTAGATGGAGTAGGGATAGGTCTTTCTGAAGAGATGGGTTTTCAGGGATAGCCTAAAGGAGGACAGACAGATTGGGGTTGAGAGTTCCAAAAGTTGAGAGAGACTCTGGAGAAGCCCTAGAGGTAAACTTGGGAGGAGGTGACAAGGGAGCTAGAGAGCAGGAGGTCTTGGGAGGTGTGAATGGAATGATTTGATTGATATTTTAAGACAAGGTTGGTGATATAACCTGGAGCAGATTTGTGGATGGCTTTGTAGGTTGTTAGTATTTTGAATTTTATTTGTTGGGTGACAGAGTAGGAGATAGCTGGACATATTGGGGTTGAAAGTTCCAGAGGATGGGAGAGGCTCTGGAGAAGTCTTGGAGGTGAGCATTGGAGGAGGTGACAAGGGAGCTAGAGAGCTGGAGGACTTGGAAGTAGAAAAGAGAATGGTTTAGGTCAGTGATGGCGAACCTTGGAACCCCAGATGTTTTGGAACTACATTTCCCATGATGTTCAACTACACTGTAGAGTGCATGAGCATTATGGGAAATGTAGTTCCAAAACATCTGGGGTGCCAAGGTTCGCCATCACTGGTTTAGGTGATATTTTGAGATTGAGGTTGGTGATGTAGCTGGGGGCAGAGTTGTGGATCGCTTTGTAAGCTATTGTTAGTATTTTGAATTTTATTCATTTGGTGAGCAGAAGCCTGTGGAGGAATTGGCAGGGAGGGGTAGCAGACACTAAACAGATTGGTAAGGTGGATGACCTAGCAGCAGCATTCATGATAGAGTGAAGGGGAGATAGCCTATGTAAAGGTAAGCCAACGAGGAGGGAGTTGCAATAGTTGAGACACCCCAGATATTAAACACGATATTCACCCCTATCGTAAAAATTACCACACAGGCACCTTTAGAAATGTTTAGGAAACAGATACTTAAGATAATTGCAGGATGTTTATTCCTTGCTTCTTTTTTTTTTTTTTTTTCCCTACCCGTTCTTCTCTCTTTACTTCCTGGAACTCAGCCTAGAACTCTGGGTCTGCCACCTTGAACCTTTGATAGGAACTTCATAGCTCCCAACTGTCCCAGATTTCGAGGGACTGTCCCTGATTTGGAGCAATGTTCCTCTGTCCCTCATTCCTCCTCATTTGTCCCTCATTTTGGTCTGATCTATATAGATGTATATATAATGCACTTTTCATCTTTTAAAAAGTGTTTCCCAGTGCTAAACCTTTTATCCCATTTCGAAAATGCTGCATTTGTAAATTTTAAAAGCCAATATAAAGACATAGTAGTGGTAAAAAAAAAGCATTTGTAGATTTAATTAACCTTTTTTTTTGGTTAATTCTCCTTTAAGTGGGTGTGTCCTATGCCTACATACGTTTGCTAGTAGGTGTCCCCCATTCCCATCTCAAAATGTTGGGAGGTATGGAACTTCCAAAGATGCAATTGCGTGGTTACATCACCATATCAGCAAGCCAGGCTGTATGCTGTTGTGATTTTTACTTAAGGGGGGGGTAGCCCACATTAAGAACAGTTGCACAATTAGCAATAACTGATACAGAAGAATCTCCAATTCATAATTTTTTGAATATTGGCAGGTTGTCCGATCTGCTGATAATCACTCATTTTAGGAACCTGTACACACGATCTGAAAATTGGACGAAAAATACCGCTTTCGACACGAACGTACATTAATCGGATTGTTAGTACAGAGCTTTCGAGAGACGATCACGACAATTCATCCGATATTATTCGATCGGACAAGCACGAAAATTTTTCTCGTACGATACCAGACCCTACGACTTTCGTTTAGTCAGTATAGTTGTCGTTCAAAAAATACAACACAAATACACTACAACACATGACATCACTTCCCTTTTTTTTTTGTCGTACGAGAATTTTTTTTTGTGACTTTAGTAACCTATTCACTTTCTACTTGCGACTAGTAAGCGGAAAAAGTCAGACGATCCGTCGTCCGATTTTCGGATTGTGTGTACGGAGCATAAGGCTAATGCCGCGTACACACAACCGGACTTTCCGGCAGACTAGGTTCCGACGGAATTAGTCAGTCGGACAATCCGATCGTGTGTGGGCTAATCTGTTCGTTTTTCGTTAAAAAAATCAGACGGACCTGAGAAATAGAACATGTTTCAAATCTATCCGACGGACTCAATTCCTATCGGGAAAACCATTTGTCTGTGTGCTGGTCTGACGTACCAAATACGAGGCAAGGGCAGCTATTGGCTACTGGCTATTGAACTTCCTTTTTTAGTCCCGTTTATGTCATCACATTCAAAACTAACGGACTTTCGAACGGTATTAGTCCGTTCGTATGTGGCCAAGTCCGTTCGATCGGAAAGTCCGTCGGAACTCTGCCGAAAGTCCGTCGGGAAGACCGTAGGACCTAGTCTGCCGGAAAGTCCGGTCGTGTGTGCGTGGCATAAGCAGTTATAAGTTTTTGCAGATTAGACAAGTCTTCATGCATACATACATAGCAGTGGAGCAAAAAACTTTGCTGATTTACAGATATACCTGTTTTTAAAGCCAAGCTGGCCGAAACGAATACAGACCTTCCCTTCTGGAAATTGTTCCTCAAATCACATGCATGGGAGGTAAGAAAGAGGAATCAGGATTCCACAGGTACAGCATCTGACTGCAAAGATTGCATAGTGATGGGTATGTATAGTTAAAGTCAAAGTCCAAGTTACCTTTCACTTGGAATAGTTTGCCAAGCTGGTCCAAACAAACATTCCATAACTAAGTTATTCTCCTGTTAACAGCTCTTTATCATAATGTAGTAGCATCAGCTACATAGAGGATTTACCACTGAGTTCACTTCTGGCAGCATCACGGGAGACTTCCCATCTGCTGCTGGAAAAAAAACGAGTTAGTGCTTATTATATTCATTCAGAGAAATCCTTGTAAATTGGATTTTTATGAATGAATACCAAGTTTCCTCTGATTGGCTGAGGTGGAGAGGCAGACATCACAATTTTTACCTTGGCCAGTTAGAGGAAGCCTGGTATTCATTCATAAAAATACAAGCACTCAGCCCAAGTTGATTTTGTTTCAGCAGCAGGTGAGAGGTTGCCCGTAATGCTGCTGGTGCTGCATATTGTATGTAGCTGATGCATTTACAATATGATAAAACGCTGATGGCGGCAGAATAACTTAGTTATGGAAATAGTTCCTTTGGGCCAGCTTGGCCCATACAAACTTGACCATACAAACTTACAAACTTATTCAACGTGAAAGGAAACCTGGACTTTGACTACTTCCTTTAGACTCCCCCATCACTATGAATGATCCTTTGCAGTCAGATGCTGTACTTGTAGATCCCTGACCTCTCTTTCTTAGGCTGCATTCACACCTGAGCGTTTTGTCGCCCTAAGCCTGAAGCTACAAAACGCTTGAGGGGAAAAAAATACATTATTCTCTATGGAGATGGTTCACATCTCCACTCCATGTCGCCTGAAGCCGAACGCCTGAAGCTCAAACAAGTTCCGGACCCTTTTTTGTCGCGCGAATCGGGCAGATTTGGGCGTTTGTATCCCCGTAGAAACTAATGGAAACGCTTGATTCAAGCGACTAGCGCGACAACGAGCGTTTCTACGGGCGTTTTGTCACTGCATCTGCTCCCAGGAAGCAGTTGAACAAAATCTAAAAACATAGCAACAAATGATGACAGTGATGATCAATTTTCCTATTGGCTATCAAGAAAAACGCCGAAGTTGAAAAACGCCTGACAACGCCGTATGCAAATGTGCAAAAACGACCGTATTCGCGCGACAAAACGCTGGTAAAAACGCTCGTTCCGCTACGCTCAGGTGTGAATGCAGCCTTACTTCCCTTGCACGTGATTTGGGCTGTGCTTCTGGATAGATAAAGTCTGAAAGTCCTAGCAATGATTTTCAGAAGGCCTAGATTCAATCAGATCCTTCTTGTTTCAAAGAAAACCCATCTGGATGTGAATACACTGAGAAATGGGTCACTTTAGGGCAATTGTGAGTACGTTGAATGCTGCGGCGTTAATACAGCCATTGAATCTTCATAGAGATTTATCAAGAGTGCCAACTATGCCGCCCTTGCCACCCACCTCCTCCATTCGGAGAATACAAAACTTTCTCTAACTGGACAAGGTGGAGAGTTTGACATCACTGCCCTGCCTCTCTACCTTGTCCAATCAGAGAATGCTTTGCATTCATAGAGCAAATGCAAAGTGTTCCCTGAATGGCAGCCATGCTGAGTGGTGGACCTCCTGTGTTTAGAATGCAGGGACCCAGAAGCTAGTAGGTATTAGCGATGCATATTAAGGTGAATTCCAGCCTCCATGGGGATCCCACAGGTATGACACATGCACACTTACATTGATCTAAGCTGGTCCAATGTAACTACAGTGGAACCTTGGATTACGAGCATAATCCGTTCCAGGAGAATGCTTGTAATCCAAAGCACTCGCATATCAAAGCAAGTTTCCCCATAGAAGTCAATGGAAATGAAGATAATTTGTTCCGCATTGACTTTTATTACATACAATACCGCATGTGGCCAGAGGTGGGGGGGCGCCAGAGAGCCTCGTAAATACTCGGGGACAGCTCAGCTGAACTCGGAAAGCCTCGGAAAGGCTCGGAGACACTCAGGAACGGAGTATTTCCGAGTATTTTCGAAACATTCTGAGTATTTCCGAATGGCTACGAACAGCTCTGAACTGTTCTGAGTGTCCCTGGCGCGCCCGCACCTCTGGCCAAATGCGGTACTGAACCACCCTCTAGCTTGAATTCTGCTCGTTTTGCGAGACAACACTTGCAAACTGAGTCAGGATGAAAAAAAAAAAAGTTGCTCGTCTTTCAAAACGCTCGTTAACCGCGTTACTCGTAAACCGAGGTTCCACTGTATGTATAAAATATCCATAACTCGAATTCTTATTTCATTTGATTTGTATCCTAGTCTCTACTGTACATTGTAAATGATCAGTGCCATATTCACTGGATTTTATAATCCTGAATTTAAGTCATTGGTATTCTACATACACCAAGCAATCATTGCGACAGAACATATCAGGCGTGCCACAGATGTGCACTATATCTTTATATACTTACAGCTGAAATTACTGCAGGCAACATTATTATAATCTAGTAAAAACATAGAGAATGTATTTATTAAATTGGTGGATGTATAAAATCTGTTTCGCTGCCTGGCTTTGACTTCTAATTTAGACCGCAGACTGCTGAATACGTTTTCCTATTTTTCATATGCATATTACATACAACAATGAGAAAAATCCCACTAAGCATATATTTTAGAGCAGATGTTAAAGAAATTATTATTATTATTATACAGGATTTATATAGCGCCAGCAGTTTGCGCAGCGCTTTACAATATACTGCAAGGGAGACAGTGTAGTTGCAATACCATTCAATGCAGAAGGATTAGGAGAGCCCTGCCTGTGGAGCTGACAATCTAAAAGGGGGGGGGGGGAGGTGGTACAAGGGAAATAGATGTGGGGGGTGAGCCGATGGAGGTGGTTAGCGTACACTTTTTAGATGGAGGCGGGATAGGCTTCTCTGAATACACACGTTTTTAGGGATTGCCTAAAGGTGGACAAGGTAGGGGCATAACCAGACAGATTGTGGTAGGGAGTTCCACAGGATGGGAGAGGTTCTGGAGGATAATAAAGAATAATATTGTGGATTTTGTACATTGCATGGCAGTTTTTTTTTTTAATAAAACAGCATTGTATGCTATTAGTGCTCGCAAACCAAAATCTTAAAAATGTCTACATAAAACTGCGCAAATGTGTAAATGTAAAACTGCACATTTTTGCGAAAGAGTGAAACTTGAAGGTACTCAGAATTGTAAAAAAATGAGTTGTACTAATGATGTTTCCAAGCCCCCATTCACAGTTGAGCGAAGCATAGGTTAGGTGATTGTGAGGTCGTTTGTGTGTTTTTGCACCTTTTTCAAGCGTGAAGTTCCATACAGGACTTCTTTTGGACAGGATCACGTAACTTTGGCCTGTAGACTTTTATTATGAGACTGCCTGAAAACGCATGTAACGCATATTGTTTTGCACCCTCCCATTGAATTCAGTGGGGCCAAAAATCTCATCCTGCTTCAAAATAGCTCATGTACCTTTTTAAACTTCAAGGACCTCACAGTCTTTGGACCAGTTGAAGCAAAGGTAAGTATTGTGGACTGTAGAGCCACTTCAACCACTTTAAGACCGGACCATTTTGCTGGCTTAAGACCGGACCACTTTTTGCGATTCGGCACTGCGGCGCTTTAACTGACAATTGCGCGGTCGTGCGACGTGGCTCCCAAACAAAATTGACGTCCATTTTTTCCCCACAAATAGAGCTTTCTTTTGGTGGTATTTGATCGCCTTTGTGGTTTTTATTTTTTTCGCTATAAACAAAAAAAGAGCGACAATTTCGAAAAAAACGCATTATTTTTTACTTTTTGCTATAATAAATATCCCCCAAAAATATATAAAAAAAAGTTTAGGCCGATACGTATTCTTCTACATATTTTTGGTAAAAAAAATTGCAATAAGTGATTATTGATTGGTTTGCGCAAAAGTTATAGCATTTACAAAATAGGGGATAGTTTTATAGCATTTTTAGTAATATATTTTTTTTACTAGTAATGGTGGCGATCAGCAATTTTTATTGTGACTGCGACATTATAGCGGACACATCGTACATTTTTGACACATTTTTGGGACCATTGTCATTTATACAGCAATCAGTGCTATTTAAATGCACAGATTCCTGTGTAAATGACACTGGCAGTGAAGGGGTTAACCAGTGGGTGGCAGTGTAGGGGTTAAGTGTTCCTAAGGGCGTGTTACTAACTGTGGGGGGCGTGGCTGTGTTTTAGTGAACACTGATCTCTGCTCCAATCACAGGGAGCAGAGATCAGTGTCACTTGTTGCTAGACAGAACAGGGAGATGCTGTTTACTTCCGCATCTCCCCGTTCAGCCTGCCCGTGAGACGATCGGGGGTATCCCCGCGGCGATCGAGTCTGCGGGACCCGCGACCGGACTCATGGGGGTCCCGACCGGCGCACGCGCGATGGCATGGCACCATTCTTAAAGGGACATACCTGTACGCCCTTATGCCTGTCCGTGACATTCTGCCAACGTACATCGTCGTGCGCCGGTCGGGAAGTGGTTAAGACTTTATGGTCAGCTTAAAGTGGAATCCTGGGATAACCCTAACTACTCTTAAAATTGACTTCTCCTCCCTCCTAACACCTATGCTTAAAAGAGAAGTATGGGTCTCTTTTTTTTTTTTTTATTGCTACTTACCTAGGTGGATGCAGCATCAGTGGCTCGCTGGGAGGCTGAGCTGGATGTCAGTCCAGACACCTGGTGGATCCAGACTCCCATTGTCGGGATAACGCGGTGCCTGGTCTGAAATCTGTGACATCAGCAGAGAGCGGACTTCAGTCCGCTCTCTGCTCAAAACAGGTCACAGGAGTGCAAAACAAATTGTACTCCTGTGATCCATAGGAGAAGCCCAGCCAAACAAGCTCAGGCTTGACTTCTCTTTTAATAACTTGTGTAAGAAAGGTTTGTATACTTAGCTATTTTCAGGCCACTCTGGTCTGGTCATGTGAGGAGGGAGCACTCTGACAACAGTTAGTAAATCCTGGAGCAGTGACATCACCCATAAGCTCCCATGTCCCATCCATTGTCGCGCTCCCTCTTTCCTCTGCAGCGGCCCTGGCTGACACAGGGGAGCTGATCATGTGACCGGACCTGAGCAGCCTTAAAATTGGTAAGTATACAGATATTTCTTACACAAGTTAGTCAGTACAGGCGATAGAAGGTGGAAGGGAACAGATTTAGGAGTAGTTAGGGTTATCCCGGGAATTCCACTTTAAGTGTTGTAATAAATCAATGTCCCTAGTATTCTACAAAGTTATGTCAGAAGTGCCTGAACCCTTTTTCTAATGATGCCATATCCCCTTAATCATAGCAAATATAGAGATAATAATGGGTGGGATTTTAACGGCACCAAACCAATATTACAACAAAGTAAAATGCAAAAGTTTATTGTACATCATGTTAAAAACAAATACATAGAGTAAAACCATATATGTCCTTAATGTATATGGGGCACATATATACATTGATAAATATATACCCCTAAAATCCACATCCATTGACCGAGACAGAAGTACAGTTAAATCACACTTGTTTAATAATAAAGGTAAATAGAACAAACGTAGTCAAACATAGCCAGGGTTCAGGAACCGGAACAGATAGTCAGATAAGCCAAACGTCAGGGAGCCAGAGATGAGCGTAGTAAAACAGCAAGCAGGACCTGGAGCCAGAAGGGATGTCAGCCAAGCAAGTCTTTTAACAGGAATGTAGGAGAGCGTCTCTGTTATGTTGACTAGGGCAAAGGCAGAGATCCTCTGGGCTGAACAGCTTAAGTGGGCAGGACTGAGGAGCAGGATATCATCAACAGCTGAGTACCTGTGGAGAGATAGGAGCTGGCAATTAGCCAACAGCTGAGCGGCCAGCTCAGAGAAGAAAGGGCTGAGCCCAGCCCTGACAGGGGTATTGCAAAAGGGTAAATTAAAGTTAATGACAAATGCCGATCCACAAATGGATAACCCCAAAGACTCAGGGAACCCAACCGCACAAAAGGAGACAAATTCAAGGGCCAAAATTCCAATGTGTCCCAGGCATGTGACAGGTAAAAGGTCACCTAATGGGACACCACCAACCCGAGGCATGTTAAATTTCTCCTTGTGATGGACTTTTATTGTGCTGAATTTATTGGGATTCCTTTAGTTACATCCTTGGGTACTGCCTTCCTCTATGGAGTACTTCAATTTCCCCTGAGATGTGGTAAACTGAATGTCGGGCTGTAGATGTTGCCAAACCTTGGACCTGTCATACTACTTTTTCTGGCATACCATTTGGCAAAGATCTCCACACATCCCATTTACTTTGAGACTATCACCTGTCACATTTCTGGGTCATATCTGTATTTTGTCCCTTGAATTTTCTCTCTCCTCATTTTGTGCGGTTGGTTTCCCTGAGTCTTTGGGGGGCTCCATTTGTGGATCGGCATTTGTCATTACGTTTAATTTATCCCTTTACAGTACCCCCTGAAGAAAACAAATGTTGAAACGTGTTGGGGTGCAATTCCCCACTTCAATGGATGTGGATTTTAGGAGAATATATGTATCAATGTATGTACCGTATTTATGGGCGTATAACAAGGAACTTTCCCCCCCTGAAACTCAGGGGGAAATCATGTGTGCGTGTTATACGCCGATCCCTGCTGCCTCAGAGTGGAAGGAGGGGACGAGCGCTCCTGGATTACACACAGCCGCAATCTTCTGTGTATCCGGCACTCAGTCACACACAGTCCTGCCCCCTTGCCCCGGCATTGCATTTTACTTTGTTGTAATATTCTTTTGGTGCTGTTAAAATCCCTACCATTATTATGTCTATATTTGCTATGTTCCTAGTATTATTCTAAATGGTGTGAGAAGATCACTCGTGTGTAATTAGGCATATATTGTATATCTGTGCATCCTAACTGGACTGATATTTTCGCTTCTGTAGATTTTTTATTGAAGATTTTAAACATACAACAAGGCAGAACGGTATAAACAATGACTTCTTGTTGGGAGTTGTTACAAAATTGTTACAAAATTACCGACCTCAAGAATAAAATATTTTATATCTATATGTGGCGTGTTATGTATGTATAGGCTACATTTTATCATTTTTATTTCCTTTACTAATTTTTAAATAAATGTATTACTATTACCAGAGAGCTGACAATCAATCCGCCAGTGACAGTATATGGGAGGTGGAGGGATTGGGAATAGAAATTACACTTCCAGACTCATTCACAGGCACAAGGAGATGGTGAACATCAGTGCTGCAATCTAATCACTTCTACAGATAACAGAGAGGCCATGCTTTTCACCTTCAAGGGAAACAAAGGGACTTGTAGTAACCCTTTGATTGCAATAATAGACTATGAACATCATTGGCACCCTAACAGAAGCTAATACCGCAGCATATGTGATAAATCTGTGGCAGACAAAGGGTTACATTTTCTAAACACCAGTAATCTGTGATCAATCACTAATAATCCATATGTAATGCTTAGTTTTCTTTCATGTTGAGACAAAGGTCCCAGAAGATAAAGAAAACACAATCAGAGATACCCCATACAAGACTGAAAACCAATTGTGTTTGCCGAAGTGATGGCCCAATCAGCACAGCCTGCCTAAAGCCGGCCATAGAAGGATTGGATATTTGCTTTCATGTTGAGTCAAAGGTTCCAGAATAGAAAGAACACAATCAATGATACCCCATACAAGACTGAAAACCAGTTGTGTTTGCCAAATGATGGCCCAAACACACAGCCTGCCTAAAGCCAGCCATAGAAGGATTGAATCTTCTTGGCTGTTCTGGCACGGACCGTCCAAGATTTGATCCATCTATGGACAGGCTGGTTGTACTCCAAAAATCGACTTCAGTACATACAGCCTATTGGATTTTTTGCATGGGATCACTACCTGCTCTGTGAAGTGATTTTGCACAGAGCAGCCCCGGTCCTCCTCTTCTCTGGTCCCACGCCAGAGCTCCTGGCTCCTCCCTCTTGCTGGGTGCTCCTCCCTCTTGCTGTGGGGGGCACCCAAGCATGCGCCCTCCTGACCCGTGGCTCTCTGTGTCGATTCACACACAGAGGCGTAGCTCGGGGCCCGCCCCTCCGTTCCCAATTGGCTCAGTGGCTGTGATTGACAGCCAATGGCCCCCGCTGCTGCCAAAAGCCAGTCAGGTGTGCGAGTCCCTGGAGAGGCAAGGCTCTTGTGGACATTGCTGGATCGAGAGGGGGCTCAGGTAAGTATTGGGGGGGGGGGGGGGACTGCTGCACACAGAAGGTTTTTTACCTTCAGGCAAGAAAACGTGTGCCTTTACAACCACTTTTAGGTCACCTTCTGTTATTGCACCGCACTTTGACATTAAAGCGGGAGTCCCGTGGAAATTTTTTTTTTTTAAGTCAGCAGCTACAAATACTGCCGCTGCTGACTTTTAAAATAAGGACACTTACCTGTCCCAGGGTCCAGCAATGTCAGCACCCGAGGCCGAACCGTCCCTCGGTTCTCGGGTGCTGCCGCCGCCATCTTCGGTAAGGGAATCAGGAAATGAAGCCTTGCGGGTTCACTTCCCGATTCCCTACGGCGCACGCGCGAGTCGGGCAGCGCAATCCGAATGGTCCCTGCTGTCTCTGGGACCCGTGTGTGTCCGAGCAGACAGCGCGGGGGGACGGGAAGAGGCATAGACACCCCTGAAAGGTGCCAAATATGACACCGGAGGGGGGGGGGGGGGGTTCTGAAAAGCGGAGGTTCAATTTTTGTATGAACCTCTGCTTTACGACCCTGTTCACACTGCTAGGACACACAGAGAACAAGTGTTTTCTGTGTGTGTCCTGTTCACACTGCAACATACCCTGAAGGCATACCTCCCAACATTTTGAGATGGGAATGAGGGACACCTACTAGCAAACGTATGTAGGCATAGGACACGCCCCCTGCCACACCCCCTTAAAGGTGAATTAACCAATAAAAAAGGTTAATTAAATCCACAAGGGCTTTATTTTTTACCACTACTATTCCTTTATATTGGCATTTAAGATTTACAAAATGCAGCAATTTAGAATTTGGATGAAAGGTTTAGCACTGGGAAACACTTTTTGAAAGATAAAAAGTGCATTTTATATACAACTATATAAATCAGACCAAAATGTGGGGAAAAAAAGGAGGAGGAATGAGGGACATTGGTCAAAATCAGGGACAGTCCCTGGAAATCAGGGACAGTTGGGAGCTATGCCTGAAGGTGCCGTGCAGTGAGCTAGGATAAAATGCAGAAATGCTGCAATTTATTTCAATGTACAGGAAGGGATCACATGACACCGTACAGCAGTGTCACTTTGTGTACAAAAAAAATAGAAAAAATAAAAGGGAACTGTGTGATGTGCTGAAATGCTCACCACACCGCCACCTACAGCCAGAACAGTGAGCTGCCTGCTGTGGTTCAGTGTGCTGGCATTGAGAAAAGGGCAATTAGGCATACTGTAGCTCACATTTGTGCAGTGCATTTTTGGTGCGCCGCATTTTAGGTGCATCACCCATTGATCTCTATGGAACTGATCTGAAACATAGTATGCAAGGTTGGGAGTTCGAGCCCTGCTGATTTCACTGGCAGCATGCTTGTTCTCATTAGGTTAAGGTGACCAGATTTTAAAATGAAATCCGGGGACATATTTTTTTTTTACTAGAAATGGCAGCAATCTGCGACTCTTTGCCCATCTCCGCTGCCGCCGCTCGCCTCACAGCCTGTCAAGTCTAATGCCCCATACACACGGTCGGAATTTCCGACGGAAAATGTCCTATCGGACCATGTTGTCAGAAAATCCGACCGTGTGTGAGCGCCATCGGACTTTTTCCGTCTGAAAAAATTTGAGATCCTGCTCTCAAATTTTCCGACGACAAAGTCCAATCGGACTTTTTCCGATCGTGTGTAGCGAATCCGGACGGACAAAGTGCCACGCATACTCAGATCAAATTACAAGACCAAAGCTATTGGCTACTAGCCTCTACGTAGTTCCGTCGTACGCAACGAACGTCACCACGTTCAGAATGATCGGATTTTCCGACAACTTTGTCCGACCGAGTGTATGCAACACCAGTGTCGGACAAAATACGTCAGAAAAAATCCGACGGATTTTGTGGTCGGAATTTCCGACTGTGTGTATGGGGCATTACTCTCTGGACCCCAGGTACTACTGGGTGGGGAGCAGAGGAAGATCACTCCTCCAGGGAAGGCAAGGAGATAAACAGGAAGGTGGCTGGCCAGGACTTGAGCCAAGGCAGAAGAACATGCGAGCGGAGCTGGATGAGCATGCGCCCGAAACTGAAGAAATAGTTCCTCCGATCCGACCAGAACATGATCATCGAAAGGGGCACAGATAATGGGAAAAAATAAACCCCCATAAGCTAGTAGGAGCGTCAGAGGAGGGGGGGTGCAATTCAGATTTTTTTTATTTTTTATTATGCACTTCGAAATTGCCCCAGCCCCTGTTCAAATTCCAATCCGGGGACAAAACCGGGGACAGACTTGGTCCGGGGATAGTGTCCTCAATCCGGGGACTGTCCCTGGAAACCGGGGATGTCTGGTGACTGGTCACCCTACATTAGGTAGTGAAGTCAGGATGAAGCAAGTTGCTACAGCACAGCAGCTTTTGTATTTCTAATGCCCCGTACACACGGTCGGAAATTCCGACCACAAAATCCGTCAGATTTTTTCCGACGGATTTTGTCCGACACTGGTGTTGCATACACACGGTCGGACAAAGTTGTCGGAAAATCCGATCATCCTGAACGTGGTGACGTTCGTTGCGTACGATGGGACTACGTAGAGGCTAGTAGCCAATAGCTTTGGTCTTGTAATGTGATCTGAGCATGCGTGGCACTTTGTTCGTCGGAATTCGCTACACACGTTCGGAAAAAGTCCGATAGGACTTTGTTGTCGGAAAATTTGAGAGCAGGATCTCAAACTTTTTCTGTCGGAAATTCCGACGGAAAAAGTCCGATGGAGTCCACACACGGTCGGAATTTCCGACAACATGGTCCGATCGGACATTTTCCGTCGGAAAATCCGACCGTGTGTACGGGGCATCAGAGGCTCACAATAATGTATTAGTTGGTAGAAGATAAAATTTAATAGTACATGACATTTAAAACTGAACGCCGAACAAATATAAATAAATGCAGCTCTGTAATCATTACCATATCAAGAACAGGTATTTTTAAGTAAAAAGCAGTGTTAGTGCCTGAGTTTGATTTGGTATCAGCCACTTCCAGTCCTTGTACAAGAGGGCTGCAGTGCAAGAGGAAGAAGCAGTACAGGCAACCAATCAGCACATGAGCTGGCACGGCATGTACTGATTGGAGAAGAGAGCAGAGTGACAGAGAAATTAGCTCATCACTGTGCTGCTTCTCATTTCACAATCTAATGACAATATAACCTGGGCTCAGAGGAAGTGGGTTGAATGATGCTGGCCATCAGACTGTGGACATTTAGTGGGAGAAAAAAAAAAAAAAAAAGGTGATCACTGCAGCAAAAACTTTTATTTTATCTTTTATTGGGCCGTTCATTTTTATTGTGTTATGTTTGTCTGGCCTTCTGCTTTAAAGGGGTTGTAACAATTAAAAATGATATAAAATAAATAAAAATGTAAAAAAGGTTTAAAGACCCCCCCCCCCCCCCCAATCATCCCCGTACACACCTCATAAAAAAAGTGCAGTGTAGGGCGATCACATTTATGTAAAAGGAAAGCAAGGGGGTTGTGGGACTTTAAATGAGGTGCATGATAACATTCACCTCCATCCCTAAATCAGAAATAAGAAAGGGGTTTTTGGGAGTGAGGCACAAGACACGTGGTAGGAGAAATTGTAAAATTGTTTAATTGGCATATAAACAAAGAGTTGAACATGAGTATTTTTATCTATAAACAAAGGACAATGGCATACAAAATAAAGAATTCATGCATGTACATGCACGCATCGGAAATCGCATAGTATCCCATGGAAGAAACTAGTGTAAAAAGCCAATGCTTATTGAATAATGGATACAAATGGGTTATAGGAGGCAAATTAATCACAGTTGAGGTCAAGCTATGTGTTGGGCACATGATGACATTGATAGGCTCGACGCGTTTCGTGGCCATTTGCCACTCATCAGGAGAAAACGCATAGCGTATGTATAAATAGTTCTAAATAAGCCGTGTTGCAAGTAAGGATCTGCGAGGCAAGTTTATATGCCAATTAAACAATTTAAAATTTTCTCCTACCACGTGTCTTGTGCCTCACTCAAAGTCTCAAAAACCCTTTTCTTACACATGTATGTAAACATCAATTGCTCCACACATGTAAGGTATTGTTTAAGAACATCAGAGTGAGAGCAATAATTCTAGGGCATAATTCAGGGTTAGCTCTGAACCCATAACCTGTTAAAGCGTTTAAAGCATCACTTATAGAGAAATTTTGATACTATTGCTTTTTTTTGCAAAATTACAGGTGTGCAATTTTAAAGCTTGCCACGTTTGGTAACTATTTACTTGATGCAACTCAATCTTTTACATTTTACCCCCAAAAAATTGCGTATAATATTGTGTTTGCTTGCACTATAATTTTTTTTTACTGTATTTTTTCTTAAAAATATGCTTTTTGCTTTTTTTTTTTTTTTTACTTTTTTTTTTAAGGGGTTTACAGTAATGTCTAGCACAAAATGAAAATGTGTATCTCTGTGCAAAAAAAAAAAAAAATTGCCCAGGTAGGCAAGTGATTAAATACACCCATAAAAAGTAAAGTTTATCCAGGCTTTTTACTGTACTTTTTCTTGAAAATATGCTTTGATAAATAGATGAGAAAATATCGCGCAACATAAAAAAAAAAAAAAAAACAAGGTTCTACAAAAGCTCCAGAAAAAGCCACGTTTGTGGTGAAACATGTAAAGGCAATCACAATTTTGTACCTTTACCATTGGGTTGATATGGCCTGAATTTTAGAAATTGTTTTATAATATCTATGTAATGTCCTATATTGTTTGCTAAATATTGTTTTTGATTGATTTTCTGCACCTTAAAACCCCAGTTCTTTGGGTATATACTGTTTTGTCATAAAAAATTGCAACTACCACCATTTTATTCTCCATGGTCTTTGCTTTTTTTTTTTTTTTCAAGGGGTTTACAGTAATGTCTACCACAAAATGCAAATGTTTATTTGTGTGCAAAAAAAAAAAAAATTGCCCAGGTAGGCAAGTGATTAAATACACCCATAAAAAGTAAAGTTTATCCAGGCTTTTTACTGCATTTTTTCTTGAAAATATGCTTTGATAAATAGATGAGCGAATATCACGCAACATAAAAAAAAAACAAGGTTCTTCTCCAGGGTCTTTGCTTTTTTTTTTTTTTTTACTTTTTTAAAAGGGGTTTACAGTAATGCCTAGCAAAAAATGCAAATGTTTATTTGTGTGCAAAAATTTTTTTAAATTGCCCAGGTAGGCAAGTGATTAAATACACCCATAAAAAGTAGAGTTTATCCAGGCTTTTTATTATATTTTTTCTTGAAAATATGCTTTGATAAATAGATATATCGCGCAACATAAAAAAAAAAAAACAAGGTTCTTCTCCAGGGTCTTTGCTTTTTTTTTTTTACTTTTTTTAAAGGGGTTTACAGTAATGCCTAGCAAAAATTGCAAATGTTTATTTGTGTGCAAATTTTTTTTTAAATTTCCCAGGTAGGCAAGTGATTAAATGCACCCATAAAAATTAAAGTTTATCCAGGATTTTTACTGTATTTTTTCTTGAATATATACTGTTTTGTTATAAAAAATTGCAACTACCACCATTTTATTCTCCAGGGTCTTTGCTTTCAGATATATACTTTTTTTTTTTTTTAGGGGTTTACAGTAATGCAAATGTGTATCTGTTTGCAAAAAAAATAAAAAAAATTGCCCAGGTAGGCAAGTGATTAAATACACCCATAAAAAGTAAAGTTTATCCAGGCTTTTTACTGTATTTTTTCTTGAATATATACTGTTTTGTTATAAAAAATTGCAACTACCACCATTTTATTATCCAGGGTCTTTGCTTTCAGATATATACTTTTTTTTTTTTTTTTTTAGGCGTTTACAGTAATGCAAATGTGTATCTGTGTGCAAAAAAAAAAAATTGCCCAGGAAGGCAAGTGATTAAATACACCCATAACAAGTAAAGTTTATCCAGGCTTTTTACTGTATTTTTTCTTGAATGTATACTGTTTTGTTATAAAAAATTGCAACTACCACCATTTTATTCTCCAGGGTCTTTGCTTTAAGATATATACATTTTTTTAGGGGTTTACAGTAATGCAAATGTGTATCTGTGTGCAAATTTTTTTTTTAAATTGCCCAGGTAGGCAAGTGATTAAATACACCCATAAAAAGTAAAGTTTATCCAGGCTTTCATAAAACCATCCTACATGCAATATAGTACAACAGCAATAAAAATGATACAGAGCTCACTCACCTCTTAGTGCAAAGACACAGCCAGCAAGAGCAATGCAGATCTGTCACATGCGGTTGTCTTACAGCAAGAAATCAGTGTTCCAGTGTACAGATCACTCTAATATACAGGAGAGAACAGGCGAGAAAAAAAAAAAATATATATATATATATATATATATATATATATAAAAAATAAAAAAATAAATAAAATTAAATAAAAAAAAAAAAAGGTAAGCTAAGTCTTGTATCCACTGGGTCTAGCTATGATTTCTTGAAGGCTGCAAATAAAATAAGATCCAGTCTTCTTATTTGGAAGTTGTCAAGAAATGTTCTTCTAGATTTATTTTTATTTTATTCCAAAAGTTTACAGAAAAGCGCGTCGGTAGGAAGCGTCAGAGTGGCAGCTCTATATCCTTGCACCCCGGCATCATTGGCTTGTATGCTTTTAGCTGCGTGCCTCCTTGTTGAGACAGCACCAAGGTGTAAATGATGAGCATTATTCCCAACACTGACTATACAACAACAGCCTTCAGCTTGCTCTACAGAGTTATATTGGCACAACTTCTCATTGTCAAATTGCTCTTAGGCATGTCTAATAATAACAGTAGGAGTAATAATAATGCTAAAAATAAGAAATGCAGAAGAAATGAATTGCAGTCCACTACGTGGATGTGTCCGGTGCAGCAGGGAGAAGCAGTCACCTCCGCAGCTTTGGCAGGAATGAAGTGGAATCTGTCTTTATTCCAGGAGAGTCGATGACTGTGATGTCACACACCTGCAGTATATCTTCTAGCTATGTGTAAATGAGCCACTGGAAATCAGCCCATCTCATCCATCTTCATCAGACCCCTGCTTGCACCCTTTTCATATACATTAAGGACATTCCTGGCTTCTATGGCTTTATTAAAGCTAAATTCTAGGCAAGGAATAGAGAAACACCATTGAATTCAGTAAGTAATTATTAAACCAAAAAGCAAATATTTATTAATATTGCAGCTTAGCAATCCTTAGATGTGATGGCTGCATTCCTTTTCCTTTTTTAGGCTTTTTTTTTCTTTTATTTTCGCCTGGTGATCCTGAAACAGTAAAGCTGGATACAGGGAGTCCCCGAGTTCCGAACCTCCGACTTGCGAATGACTCCTACTTACGAACTCCCGCTTTTCGGGAACACTCCCCCCCTCCGGTGTCACATTTGGCACCTTTCAGGGGGGTGCAGATACCTGTCTAAGGGCTCTTTCACACGGACGGTCCGTATGTCCGTTTTTCATCCATCCGTTTTCGGATGAAAAACAGACATACATGTATCCCTATGGGATAGCGGGTGTCAGCGGATGAGCATCCGCTGACACCCAAACTCGTCCGTGTCCGCTATGGTCCGTTTCTGCAGGCGGAGGAAAACCCTATTTTTCCATCCGTCTGCAGAGCGGATCGGATTACGACGGACTCTACGGTCCGTCGTCACCCGATCTCCCATAGGGGAGAGCGGCGCTGTGACAGGTCCGTCCCTGCACGGAGTCCCTGTCATCTTCCTGCTCAGCGGAGCTCGCCCTGGCGATCCCCGCTGAGCAAGCGGATATCCACGGGGCGGATCTGCACTGATCCGCCCCGTGTGAAAGAGCCCTTAGACAGGTATCTGCACCCACTTCTGGGCATAAACTCCCACGGGAGTTTACGCCACTTCCTGTCCCGGCGCGCTGTCTGCCGGGACACACACGGGTCCCAGCAGACAGCGCGGATGGTTCTCATTGCGCTGCGCCACTCGCGCATGCGCAGTAGGGAACCGGGAAGTGAAGCCGCAACGCCACACTTCCTGATTCCCTCACCGAGAATGGCGCCGGCAGCAGAAGAGAGCCGAGTGATTGATCGGCCTCTGCTGCCGACATTGCTGGAACCTGGAACAGGTAAGTGTCCATTTATTAAAAGTCAGCAGCTGCAGTATTTGTAGCTGCTGGCTTTTAAAAAAAACTATTTCAGGTACCGTCCCGCTTTAAGGACAAAGGCAGTCCCTAACCCGTTCGCAACTCGGGGACTGCCTGTACACACTATCAAATTTTCTTTAGATTTTTTCATTTAGATTTACCAAAACCATATAATATGAGGTCAAACCCAAACACTTTTCATTGAGGCTGTATTCACACTTGAGCTTATCGTTTTCAGGAGTTTTTTTTTTTTAAGCTTTTCTTATGTAGCGGGGTCGTTCCCCTTTTAGGGGAGAAGACTACAGTTCCCATAATTCCCCAGGCTCCCGGGAGGATGGTTGTTTCTGCCCGAGAGGCTGATGGGGGAGGTGATAAAAGGGAAGAGGAAGGACCGCCTCTTCCTCTTCTGACTGGGCTGGTGACGCAGAGATCATTGAGAGAGGAGACACCTGTGCGGACCGGGACTGCTGAAGGCCTGAAGCCTGGGCCTTGCAGCAGACAGAGAGAGACTCTCACCCCTCATTGTCAGCAGCAGCAGAGCGGAGACTTTTTCCTGAGGACGGTCGGTCGGAGAGAGGACCGGAGCGCAGGGGCTGTGACGGAGGAGGCCGGACGCCGCCAGTGGAGGTCCCGGAGCTGAGGACGGTATCCGGAGTGGTGAGCGAGCTGAAAGGCTCATCTTGCATTGTCATTTCACTTATGCCTATTGAACTGCCAAGGCAAATTTACCTCAGAGCAGAAGATTGTTCTTTCTTGTGGATTACAAACACACCATTTAAAGTTACATGTGCACCACCTCTACAGTTCTTGTGCCGGTGAAGAATACTGGGGTTCCCCAAGGACTGAGCTCTATTGTTAGGGATCAGGCCTGATCCATTAGATAGTCGCAGTTAGATTTGTTGCACCTCAGAGGTGCATAGCAGACGGTCGCTACACGTGGCGCTCCGTTCCCCATTTCTATCCTGATACATATATGTGTACATGTTAAAGTGCATATTGCAGGGACCTGCTAATGTGTTGTAAGTCAAATGTTTGATGCATGTTGCTATTTCTTTTCTTACTGCCAAAGTAAAGACAGTTATTTCAGTCAGCAGTTGCTTGTGAGTTTGAGTCCATTACAGTTAAAGTATAAGTGATATTCATATGTGCCTAGATACATACCCCTTGATTAACTGTGCCAGAGCGGGTAGAGCAAATTGCCGAGGGGTTGGTGGAGCTGTACTCAGGGACCCAAAACAAACTTGCGGCCCTCTTAATTGGGGGTATCGCTACACTTACAAGCTTTTTTAAAGCGTTTTAGCGTTTTACAGCTTCAGGCGTTTTTTGTTTAGCCAATTTAAAGCACTAGAGGGAGGAGAAGGAGCGGAAATTAGGGGAGGGGGGGGGATGCTATCAGCAGTAATCAGCATGGATTCATGAAGAATCGTTCTTGCCAAACCAATCTATTAACCTTCTATGAGGAGGTGAGTTGCCATCTAAAGGAAGGCCCGTAGACGTGGTGTATCTGGATTTTGCAAAAGCTTTTGACACAGTTCCCCATAAACGTTTACTGTACAAAATAAGGTCCGTTGGCATGGACCATAGGGTGAGTACATGGATTGAAAACTGGCTGCAAGGGCGAGTTCAGAGGGTGGTAATAAATGGGGAGTACTGGGAATGGTCAGGGTGGGTAGTGGGGTCCCCCAGGGTTCTGGGCTGGGGCCAATCCTATTTATTTTGTTCATAAACAACCCGGAGGATGGGGTAAAGAGTTCAATCTCTGTATTTGCGGAGGATACTAAGCTAAGTAGGGCAATAACTATACCGCAGGATGTGGAAACCTTGCAAGAAGATCTGAACAAATTAATGGGGTGGGCAACTACATGATAAATGAGGTTCAATGTAGAAAAATGTAAAATAATGCATTTGGGTGGCAAAAACATGAATGCAATCTATACACTGGGGGGAGAACCTTTGGGGGGATCTAGGATGGAAATGGACCTGGTGGTCCTAGTAGATGATAGGCTCAGCAATGGCATGCAATGCCAAGCTGCTGCTAACAAATCAAACAGAATATTGGCATGCATTAAAAAGGGGATCAACTCCAGAGATAAAACCATAATTCTCATGCTCTACAACACTCTGGTCCGGCCGCACCTGGAGTATGCTGTCCAGTTCTGGGCACCAGTCCTCAGGAAGGATGTAAAAAAGAGAAGTTGCGCTGATGTGAAAATTACAGTGCATTTAAAACTGAGTATCTAATAATCAATATGATTATATATGGAACTAAATTAGTGACACTTTATAACAGCAGTTGATAAGTGGCATCTAATGGTGAAATGACTTAATCCTGATGTAATTAGCAAGGGGCTAAACCAAAAACCAGAAAGGAATCCCTAATAAAAAAGTCCCAAATCAAAGTCCATAAATGAGATTGGATCACAAGAATCGCTTCCCATCCAAGATGGCCAAAGTACAAGAAAGTGGCTACTTCCAAATTGCATGTAGAGGCAAATACTTAAAATGTCCAAATAGTATGCTCACCAGAGGATAAGCAAGCATGCGCAGTTGGCTTATACCCAGCCTGGGCCTTTTGATGGAAATTCCAGCTGCCTTGCATTCATTCAATCACCTCAGAAATATTTGATTCCGTGTATTTGTGGCAAAGCAGAAAAAAAATAAAAAACATAGCGTAATACTGCTAAAACACTAAATTTGTTTTCAAAAAACAAAATAATCACTTAAAAGTGAAAAAATCGTGAAAAAGATTTAATGAAAAAAATTAAGAAAATATATAAAAAAATATATAAAAAATAAAAAATAAAAAAGAGAAAAAGTAAAAGCACCCAGTGGTCAACTCAAACGACTTAGAGTGATCAAATGAAAAAAACACACCTCCACCTTCCAAATAGTAGGCTTACCAGATGGTATTCTAAATATGCACCAGTGATAATGGCAAACTGCTATTTGTGACCCAACACCACACAGCGGGGCTTCTTACCAGATGTACATCAAATATTGCATAATGGATCTCGGATAGGATTACAGATGGTATATGCTAGAGATGAGAACGCTAACTGCTCCCAGTTTAAAGCAAACGATCGGTCCGTTATTCTCTTTACTGCAGCAACTCATATGCCCCCAAAAAGAGAAAAAAGCAGACCATAGTGGAGTACATCTTGACAAGTTTAATCAAATAAATTAAAGGTTACACTTACACAAATGTAGATAACATCGAGCGTATAGAATAAAAATTGCCGGCCGGCTACATAAAACAAACTCCCGTCCTCGTCGACGGCGTGGTGACGTCAGCACGTACGTCCCAGACGCGTTTCGTCATAGGTTGACGTTTTCAATGGGAACGGGTAGCGTGCTGAACCACCACTCTATTTATAGATATCCAAGCCTCGTTCTGAGTCCCGGACTAACGAGGCACAGACCACCATTTTGAAACTGGGCATGGCAACGCTATTATGGGCTAAATCATAAAGCGATTCAATTAGGGGATTGGGTAGATTGTTACTTACACCAAAAACCTTTCTGTTAATACATAAAGCGCCAATATGAAGAAGTTACAAAAATCTTGTTTTTATATAAAACATATTAAAAAAGCACTAAACTAAAAAAACATAATAATGACGTTTTTGGCAAATATTTTTCGTTCTTATCCCATTTTTATTTGGAGGAAAAACCGATTTATATATTTGACCTTTATCTAGCACAGATCTAATCCGTAGGATGAACCATGGTAAAAACATGAAAAATTACGAAATATGGAAATGAAAAATAATAAAAATTATAAAAAATATAATTACAAATAATGAAAAAAATCTGTAAACAGATATTCAAAAGAATCTATAAAAAATATTGTGGCTAATGAAATGTAAAAAATATATTTTAGACTTATTTACTTTTTGGGGGTGAGAATCTTTTGACAAGGATTAGGATAGAAAAAATCATAGAGCTATTGATTATACAGGGCTGAGCCTTCGTACAAAAAAATTTTTTATTTTTATTTTTTGGTATGGTATGTTGGTATGTACTCGCTGCACGTGGCTCAGAACCAGTTCACATAAATTCAGCATTTCTAGAACATTAAGAATTGTCAATAAACGCATTAACATCTACGTCTATGTTTAGGCCATAAGGTACATAAGTTTTAACCCTATGTATCCAAGACATTTCTGACTTTGAGATCTCACGTACAAGGGAACTACCCCTCCAGTTGGCACTAAATTTGTCGATACCCAAAAAAAGTGTATTTGAGGGGTCTCTCTTATGCTTAAACAAATAGTGCTTTGAAACTGAGTGGTTCCGAAATCCAGCCTTAATATTGGTAATGTGCTCATTTAACCTTACCTGTAGTGGGCGTTTGGTCCGCCCAATATATTGTAGGCCACAGGGGCACTGCAATAAGTACACTACCCCTACTGTAGAACATGTAATGAAGGGGGTTATAGTGTGTTGTATTTGTGTACTAGTGGACAGAAATTTTTGTGTCCTTCTGTTTTTACAACTATTGAGCGAGCATACCCTACATTTTCTACATTGATAGAACCCAGTTAGTTGGTCAAAGAAAGTTAGTTTTTTAGTTGGTGGATCAAAAATATTAGGAGCCACTCGGTTTCGAAGTGAAGGAGCTCCCCTAAAAACTATCTGAGGCCTATCGGGTAAGACTTCATTTAGAATCCTATCATTACTAACAATATGCCAATGTTTGGAGATAATTTGTTTGATGCTCTTGTGTTGGAGAGAATAGGTAGTCACAAAGGGTACCATTGAGTTACAGAACTTATTTTTTGAGTTTTTTTCTTTAAGTAGGGACTCCCTGTTCATCCCCTCCACCTCATTGAGAACAGGTAAGAGTGAATTCAAAGCATATCCCTTTTCCAAAAATCTTTTAGTAAGTATATCGGCCTGGCTCAAAAAAACTTGTTGGTTGGAGCAATTTCTCCGTAGCCGCATATATTGGCTTTTCGGTACTCCATTGAGCCAGGGCCGATGGTGACAACTATCTAGTGAAATGTAGGAGTTGCGATCAGTTGTTTTAAAGAACGTAGATGTGGAAAATGACCCATTGGCTATAGATAGGGTCAGGTCTAAGAAATGAATCTGAGTCTGGCTCATTTCAAAGTTCAAATGGATACCACAATCATTTGAATTAAGTGATGTTATAAAGTCCTGTAGTCCTTGTACGAAGGCTCAGCCCTGTATAATCAATAGCTCTATGATTTTTTCTATCCTAATCCTTGTCAAAAGATTCTCACCCCCAAAAAGTAAATAAGTCTAAAATATATTTTTTACATTTCATTAGCCACAATATTTTTTATAGATTCTTTTGAATATCTGTTTACAGATTTTTTTCATTATTTGTAATTATATTTTTTATAATTTTTATTATTTTTCATTTCCATATTTCGTAATTTTTCATGTTTTTACCATGGTTCATCCTACGGATTAGATCTGTGCTAGATAAAGGTCAAATATATAAATCGGTTTTTCCTCCAAATAAAAATGGGATAAGAACGAAAAATATTTGCCAAAAACGTCATTATTATGTTTTTTTAGTTTAGTGCTTTTTTAATATGTTTTATATAAAAACAAGATTTTTGTAACTTCTTCATATTGGCGCTTTATGTATTAACAGAAAGGTTTTTGGTGTAAGTAACAATCTACCCAATCCCCTAATTGAATCGCTTTATGATTTAGCCCATAATAGCGTTGCCATGCCCAGTTTCAAAATGGTGGTCTGTGCCTCGTTAGTCCGGGACTCAGAACGAGGCTTGGATATCTATAAATAGAGTGGTGGTTCAGCACGCTACCCGTTCCCATTGAAAACGTCAACCTATGACGAAACGCGTCTGGGACGTACGTGCTGACGTCACCACGCCGTCGACGAGGACGGGAGTTTGTTTTATGTAGCCGGCCGGCAATTTTTATTCTATACGCTCGATGTTATCTACATTTGTGTAAGTGTAACCTTTAATTTATTTGATTAAACTTGTCAAGATGTACTCCACTATGGTCTGCTTTTTTCTCTTTTTGGGGGCATATGAGTTGCTGCAGTAAAGAGAATAACGGACCGATCGTTTGCTTTAAACTGGGAGCAGTTAGCGTTCTCATCTCTAGCATATACCATCTGTAATCCTATCCGAGATCCATTATGCAATATTTGATGTACATCTGGTAAGAAGCCCCGCTGTGTGGTGTTGGGTCACAAATAGCAGTTTGCCATTATCACTGGTGCATATTTAGAATACCATCTGGTAAGCCTACTATTTGGAAGGTGGAGGTGTGTTTTTTTTGTTTTTTTTTATTTTGATCACTCTAAGTCGTTTGAGTTGACCACTGGGTGCTTTTACTTTTTCTCTTTTTTATTTTTTATTTTTTATATATTTTTTTTATATTTTTCTTAATTTTTTTCATTAAATCTTTTTCACGATTTTTTCACTTTTAAGTGATTATTTTGTTTTTTGAAAACAAATTTAGTGTTTTAGCAGTATTACGCTATGTTTTTTATTTTTTTTCTGCTTTGCCACAAATACACGGAATCAAATATTTCTGAGGTGATTGAATGAATGCAAGGCAGCTGGAATTTCCATCAAAAGGCCCAGGCTGGGTATAAGCCAACTGCGCATGCTTGCTTATCCTCTGGTGAGCATACTATTTGGACATTTTAAGTATTTGCCTCTACATGCAATTTGGAAGTAGCCACTTTCTTGTACTTTGGCCATCTTGGATGGGAAGCGATTCTTGTGATCCAATCTCATTTATGGACTTTGATTTGGGACTTTTTTATTAGGGATTCCTTTCTGGTTTTTGGTTTAGCCCCTTGCTAATTACATCGGGATTAAGTCATTTCACCATTAGATGCCACTTATCAACTGCTGTTATAAAGTGTCACTAATTTAGTTCCATATATAATCATATTGATTATTAGATACTCAGTTTTAAATGCACTGTAATTTTCACATCAGCGCAACTTCTCTTTTTTATTGTCTATTTTGTGTATATCCCACAATAAGTTGCAGCTTTTATATTTCTTTTTAGGTTTATTTTCACCATACCAAGCGCAGTTTTTCCATTTTCCTCAGGAAGGATGTACTGGAAATGGAACGAGTACAAAGAAGGGCAGCAAAGCTAATAAAGGGTCTGGAGGATATTAGTTATGAGGAAAGGTTGCGAGCACTGAACAAAGATGTGGAATTCCCTTCCACAGGTGGTGGTCTCAGCGGGGGGCATCGATAGTTTCAAAAAACTATTAGATAAGCAACTGAATGACCGCAACATACATGGATATATAATGTAATACTGACATATAATCACACACATAGGTTGGACTTGATTGACTTGTGTCTTTTTTCAACCTCTTTAAGTCTGTTACTTTTTAAAGTGGTTGTAAACCCTTACAAACCTCTATGACCTACAGGTAAGCCTAGATTCAGGCTTACCTGTAGGTCCAATAAATATCTCCTAAACCTACATGGTTTAGGAGATATTTAGAAAAGAAAAGGCATCGCTGTCTATGGCGAATGCGCCGTAAACAGCGGCGCGCAGGCGCACTGCGCATGCCGGGTTCACGGTGATATGCCGCTTTCCTGCACATGCGCGGAAGTGACGTCATCGCCACTCCAGCGAATGACAGCGCTGGAGCGGCGAGACCTGGAAGTCACTCCGGGTTTGATGGCGACGCAGAAGATCGTGGATGAGGACCGCTTCGGGGGCTTCGTTTTCAGGTAAGTCATTCATAATGAGCTAGTATGCAATGCATACTAGCTCATTATGCCTTTGCCTTGCAGGGTGTCTTTTTTTTTTTTTACTTCCTCTTTAACAGAACAAGCTCTCCAGCAGAATGTAGCAGTTACAGGGATGTGACAAACCATTTAACACTGGCAGGGGTTCTTACAGTAACCAGCTTTCATTTATTTATGTAAAACCTTCCTCCAAAAAGGAAAAAAACTCTTTGCTGTAACTGCTTATAAAGTACTAGCTGGAGTTTGTCTTTAATGCGTTAGTGTATCTAAATCTGTTAGTATATCTAACACCCCCCTTCCAGACTGATAATGCTGCCGGTGTCTCCGTTGCTCCTTAGGACAGAGTGAGGGCACTCTAATATAGGAGGTTTGTCACTGGCCAGATCACCAGGTAAAAACAGAGGGGGAGGGCATTAAAAAAATAAAACTAATGCAGCCACCACATCTGATTGGTAAGCTGCAATATATCACATTTTAATTTTGCGTTTAATATGGCTTTAAAGCGAAATTCTAGACACGTTATATAGTAATACCATTTAGTGCAAAAAGAAAAAAACCTGTGCTACCCTCTGCTGAAAAAGTGCTATTAGTGCTGTGCAATTAAAAAAAAAAATTTCAATAATAAATAAATATGTTGTTATTTAACCACTTACCCACTGGGCACTTAAACCCCCTTCCTAACCAGACCAATTTTCAGCTTTCGGTGCTCTCCCACTTTAAATGACAATTACTCAGTCATGCAACACTGTATCCAAATAAATTTTTTGTACTTTTTTTCACACAAATAGAGCTTTCTTTTGGTGGTATTTAATCACCGCTGGGTTTTTAATTTTTTGCGCTATAAATAAAAAAAAGACTGAAAATTCGGTAAAAAAAAAATTCTTTGTTTCTATTAAAATTTATGGCAGAGTATTGGCAGAGTATTGGCAGAGTATTGGCAGAGTATTGGCAGAGTATTGGCGTGTTGCACAGTATTGGCAGAGTATTGGCGAGTATTGCAGTGTTGCAGAGTGTTGCAGAGTGTTGCAGAGTGTGGCAGAGTGTGGCAGAGTGTTGGCAGAGTGTTGGCAGAGTTGCACAGTATTGGCCGAGTATTGGCCAGTGCTGGCACTGAGCAGCGCTGTGGGCACTACACATCCAGCCCACAGCGCTGTGGCCATGTTTCCCCCTCTCCGCTTCTCCCCTCTCACTGTACCGATCGGTACAGAAAGGGGAGGGAGGAACCGGAGTCATGACGTGACGCCCGTTTGTTTACATGTGATTGCTCCGTGACGAAGCGATCACGTGGTAAACGGTTGCTATCAGCGGCCGTTTACCGCAACGCTGGTCTGGAGGACCCGGCGGTCACGGATGCCCGGTCGGCATGTGGTTAAATTTGAAATACATATACTGTGTGCAATAAAAAATATCAGTCTTTAGAAAGTGCTACTACTAAACTGTGAGCAAAACAAAAAGTGTTTTATACACTTCAATACACATGTGGTGCTCAGATACAGTTACATACATACAAAACAAATATTTATGTTCCAAATAAAGGGCTGGTGGCAAAAAATGAAACTAAAAAATTAGGTTAAAAAAAAAGTCCACTTGCACGTGTCCCAATATAGAAACCAGGTGTTTCAATTCAAGAGTACTGCTTTTTTCTTACAAATATTTTGTGTCCAAGTGCTCCAAAAGCCACCCCAGTGGTGCCCCCACTAAGAGTTGCCTATTACCAAATGCCGTTGACCACCTAGGAATACTGCTAGGTCGGTCAAATAGCGCTTATAGTCTTTGGCCCACGTTGCATATTCCACCGGTCACAGATGTTTTCTACCCATACAGAAGGGGAAAATAATTATTTGATCCCCTGCAGATTTTGTAGGTTTGCCCACTTCATTTTTATCATAGGTGTGTTTTAACCACTTCAGCCCCTGAAGACTTTTTGCGATACGGCACTGCTTCGCTTTAACTGACAATAGTGCGGTCCTGCGACGTTGTACCCAAACAAAATATTTTTTTCCCCACAAATAGAGCTTTCTTTTGGTGGTATTTGATCACCTCTGCGGTTTTAATTTTTTGCGCTATAATTAAAAAAAAGAGCTACAATTTTGAAAAAAAAAAAGCAAAATTTTTACTTTTTGCTATATAAAAAATAAATATGTATTCTTCTACATATTTTTGGTAAAAAAAATTGCAATAAGCGTATATTGATTGGTTTGAGCAAAAGTTATAGCGTCTACAAAATAGGGGATAGATTTACGACATTTTTATTATAATTTTTTAATGTCGGCGATCTGCGATTTTTATCGTGAATGCGACATTATGGCAGACACATCGGACACTTTTGACACTATTTTGGGACCATTGTCATTTATACATTGACCGGTGCTATAAAAATGCACTGATTACTGTGAAAATGACACGGCCAGGGAAGGGGTTAAAGACTAGGGGGCGATCAAGGGGTTAAGTGTGTCCTATGGAGTGATTATAACTGTAAGGGGGATGGGCTACCACTGACATGACAACGATCACTGCTCCCGATGGCCACAACGCCGCGATTTAAAGGGGACATACCCGTACGCCCATTTGCCCAGCCGTGCCATTGTGCCGACGTACATCGTTGTGCTCTGGTCGGCATGTGGTTAAATGACAGAGACAGAATATCAACCAAAAATACAGAAAAAACACAGGATACAGATGTTATAAATTGAGTTGCAGTTCAGTGAGTAAAATAAGTATTTGATCCCCTACCCACCATCAATAATTCTGGCTACCACAGACTTGCTACAGTAGGTGCTCATGTGGTCCACAGATTAGTCCTGTCAATTAAAAAGGGGTTGTAAAAGTTCATTTTTTTATTTTCTAAATAGGTTCCTTTAAGCTAGTGCATTGTGGGTTCACTTACCTTTTCCTTCGATTTCCCTACTAAATGTTTTTTTTCTTTGTTTTCTTTGTCTGAATTTCTCACTTCCTGTTCCTCCTCAGTAAGCTGTTCTGGCTGACTAAACACCGCTCGGGTGATGGTGTGAAGTTTACTGAGGAGAAACAGGAGGTGAGAAATTGAGACAAAGAAAAAAAACATTTAGAAGGGAAATCGAAGGAAAAGTTAAGTGAACCAACAATGCGCTAGCTTAAAGGAACCTATTTAGAAAATAGAAAACGAACCTTTACAACCCCTTTAAAGTGGTTGTAAACCCTTACAAACCACTTTGACCTACAGGTAAGCCTAGATTAAGGCTTACCTGTAGGTCCAATAAATATCTCCTAAACCTACATGGTTTAGGAGATATTTAGAAAAGAAAATGCACCGCTATCTATGGCGCATGCGCCGTAGACAGCGGCGCGCAGGCGCACTGAGGATGCCGAGATCACGGCGATATGCCAATCTCGTGCGAATGCGTGGGAGTGACGTCATCGCCGCTCCAGCGAATGACAGCGCTGGAGTGGCGAGACCCAGGAGTCACTCTGGGTTTGATGGCGGCGCAGAAGATCGTGGATGAGGGACGCTTCGGGGGCTTTGTTCTCAGGTAAGTCATTCATAATGAGCTAGTATGCTATGCATACTAGCTCATTATGCCTTTGCCTTGCAGGTTCCGTTTTTTTTTTTTTTTAAAGAGGCTTTACTTCCTCTTTAAGAAGGTGCTCTTAACGACAACTCCTTATGTGTATAAAAGACACCTGTCCACAGAATCTTTCTTCCATTCAAACCTCACCCTCATGGGCAAGACCAAAGAGCTGTCAAAGGACATCAGGGACAAGATTGTAGATCTGCACATGGCTGGAATGGGCTACAAGACCATCAGCAAGAAGCTTGGTGAGAAGGAGACACCTGATGGAACGATTATTTGCAAATGGAAGAAATACAAATTAAAAATCAATCGTCCTCGGTCTGGAGCTCCATGCAAGAGTTCACCTCATGGGGTAAGGATGATTACAAGAAAAGTGAGGGATCAGCCCAGAATTACACGGGAGGAGGTTGTGAATGATCTCAAGGCAGTTGGGACCACAGTCACCAAACAAACCGTAACGCAATACGCCATCATGGATTTGAATCCTGCAGCGTCCTCCTTAAGAAGGCACATGTACAGGCCCATCTGAAGTTTGCCAATGAACAGATAAATGATTCAGAGAAGGATTGGGAGAAATTGCTATGGTCAGATGAGACCAAAGTTGAGCTCTTTGGCATTAACTCGACTCTCCGTGTTTGTAAGAAGAAAAATGCTGACTATGATGACCATAAGAACACCATCACTAAAGTCAAGCACGGGGGTGGAAACATTATGCTTTGGGGGTGTTTCTCTGCTAAGGGTACACATTGACTTTGCCACATTGAGGGGCCAATCTTGGATGAAAACCTTCTTCCCTCAAGCAGACGCTGAAGTTGGGTCGTGGATGGGTCTTCCAGCATGACAATGACCCAAAAGATACCGCCAAGGCAACAAAGGAGTGGCTCAAGAAGAAGTACATTAAGGTCATGGAGTGGCCTAGTCAGTCTCCAGACCTTAATCCTTTAGAAAATTTATGGAGGGAGCTGAAACTTTGAGTTGCCAAGAGACAGCCAAGAAACATTAAGGATTTAGAGAAGATCTGTAAAGAAGAGTGGACCAAAATCCCTCCTGAGATGTGTACAAACCTGGTCACCAACTACAAGAAACGTCTGACCTCTGTTCTTGCCAACAAGGGTTTCTCCACCAAGTACTAAGTCATGTTTTGCTTGGGGATCAAATACTTATTTTACTCAGTGACCTGCAACTCAATTTATTACATTTGTATCATTCTTTTTTTCTGGATTTTTGGTTGATATCCTGTCGCTATCATTTAACCACATGCCGACCGGGCCATAGCCGAAAGACGGCTACAGCGCGGTCGGCTTATTCTGGGTGGACGTCCTCCCAGAATCTTGCTCCCGCGCGCCCCCTGGGGCGAGCAATCGGGAACATCCGTGACCGCCGTGTCCTCTGGACCCGGCGCATCACGCATCACGGTACACGGCCGCTGAGTCAAATGACGGAGCGATCACATGTAAACAAACTGGCGTCACGTCATGACACCGGTTCCTCCCTCCCCTCTCTGTACCAATCAGTACAGGCAGAGGGGAGAAGCGGAGAGGGGGAGAGATTGCAGCAGCACTGTGGGCTGGATGTGTAGTGCCTACAGCGCTGCTCTGTGACAGCACTGTGCAATACTCTGCCAACACTGTGCAATACTCTGCCAATACTCTGCCAACACTGTGCAATACTCTGCCAATACTCTCCCAACACTGTGCAATACTCTGCCAATACTGTGCAATACTCTGCCAACACTGTGCAATACTCTGCCAATACTCTGCCAATACTCTGCCAATACTCTGCCAACACTGTGCAATACTCTGCCAATACTGTGCAATACTCTGCCAATACTCTGCAATACTCTGCCAATACTCTGCCAATACTGTGCAATACTCTGCCAATACTGTGCAATACTCTGCCAACACTGTGCAATACTCTGCCAATACTGTGCAATACTCTGCCAATACTGTGCCAATACTCTGCCAATACTCTGCCAATACTCTGCCAATACTGTGCCAATACTCTGCCAATACTGTGCCAATACTCTGCCAATACTCTGCCAACACTGTGCAATACTCTGCCAATACTGTGCAATACTCTGCCAATACTGTGCCAATACTGTGCAGTACTCTGCCAATACTGTGCAATACTCTGCCAATACTGTGCAATACTCTGCCAACACTGTGCAATACTCTGCCAACACTGTGCAATACTCTGCCAATACTCTGCCAATACTCTGCCAACACTGTGCAATACTCTGCCAACACTGTGCAATACTCTGCCAATACTGTGCAATACTCTGCCAATACTCTGCCAACACTGTGCAATACTCTGCCAATACTGTGCAATACTCTGCCAATACTCTGCCAATACTCTGCCAATACTCTGCCAATACTCTGCCAATACTGTGCAATACTCTGCCAATACTGTGCAACACTCTGCCAATACTCGCCAATACTCTGCCAATAAATTTTAATAGAAACAAAGATTTTTTTTTTTAACCGAATTTTCAGTCTTTCTTGATTTATAGCGCAAATTTTTTTTAAAACCCAGCGATGATTAAATACCACCAAAAGAAAGCTCTATTTGTGTGAAAAAAAGGACAAACCATTTATTTGGGTACAGTGTTGCATGACTGAGTAATTGTCATTCAAAGTGTGAGAGCACCGAAAGCTGAAAATTGGTCTGGTTAGGAAGGGGGTTTAAGTGCCCAGTGGGTAAGTGGTTAAAATACACCAATGATAAAAATGATAGACCCTTCATTTCTTTGTAAGTGGACAAACTTACAAGACATGCAGGGGATCAAATAATTATTTTCCCCACTGTATAATTGCCAAAGAGAAGGAACCAGAATATATAATATAGTGTATTATGCTTTAACCTCCCTGGCGGTATGATTATGTCTGGAATTTTGTGCTGAAAGCGGTACAATTATTTTGCATGGAAATTTGGCGTTTTTATATTGTAGGCATGCAATTCTTATGAATAACTCACTTAAATCTGTCCGAACCAGAGTCTAGCAGACATCCCGGGTATGATAAAGTTTGAAACACAAAATCATAAATTATAATAAAATAAAAATATATATAAAAATAATTCAATAATGTAATCAAATCAAAAACACTGAAATTTGCTCAGTTGCAGAATAGTCGCTGTCATTAAATTTATTGTTTGATGATAAATTGTGATTCTAATTTTTTATCGGTGTTTTCTAGCTGGTCTAAAACCACTTTTGACATAAAGGGACACTTTTTGGTTGCTATGGACAATCTCCAGTTTCCAGGCAGAAAAAAAAAACTTTTTATTATATAAAATGACATGCAGGGCACTGGGCAGACCACTAGGGACAAAGGGGATGTGTATTTTTTGTATACAGTACTGTAATCTGTAAGATTACAGTACTGTATGTGTGTTGTGTTTTTACACTTTTTTGAATTTGGCGCCGATCTCCGCTTCCGTGCGTCGGAACGTCGCAGGGAACGGAGACCGGCACTGTGTGAATCGAGCGAGCGGACGGCTCGCTCACACAGCGGGGAGACATCGCAGGATCCAGGGGAAAAGGTAAGTAACTCCCCCCCCTGTATCCTGCAATGCAGCCCGAGTCTGGCTCGGGGTTACCGCTCCCAGCAGAAAAAAACGGAACCCGAGCCAGACTCGGGAATACCGCCTAGGAGGTTAAATAAAATTGTGCCAAAATGCATAAAATATATTCCACTCACATATACAGATGCTCGCTCCGCGACACCTGGATGACTTGCCGACTCTATTGTATGGGAGCGCCTCTCCTCCGTACCAATCAGGAGCCAGTGTGAACTCCAACTGGTGGAAAAGTCCCTGCCCCTGTAAAAATAATAACACCATTTAATATAGTTGAGTATGCATTAAAAAAGAACTTATTAACTCAAAACTGTAATATAGTGCAGCTCGCAGTCCTTAGATGTGCTGGCTGCATTTGTTTTCTTGTTTCCTTGAGCTATGAAAATTTTTAGCAAATACAGAAAATCCCCATTGATCCTGGCCGGATCACCAGATGAAAATAAAGAATAAAAGATTAGAAAAAGAAAACGAATGTAGCCATCATATCTAATGATTGTTAATGTGATATCCCCTTTATTAGGTACACCTGTTCAATCGATTAGTAACACGAATTTCTTTTTTTTTTTTTTTCCACCTCAGAAAGAACTTATTGGGACCAAATCAGAAGCGCCCTCAATTTTTGTCCCTAAATATGTCTTCACATCATTGTGGAAATATTTATCTTTTTTTTTTTTTTAATTTAACACTCAAAGGTTTCTCGTACAGATTACTCCTTTTGTTAAACTAATTGGGAGGGCTTACTGATTGGAGCCTCTCCAGCTCTTCCTGTTTCTAGTCGGACTCTTAAATCTTAACCACACCCCTTATCCCCCCATCCTCCCCCCTCCCCCCCCCCCCTCCCTCCCCCCCCGCCGCTGGGGTCGCTCCTGTAGATGCTCAGTGTTTGTTTATAGTCTCGCATCTCTCTCTCACTTATTCCTTAGGGCTTCAACATAGCTCCAGGACCTCTTGAACCTTCTCCATCCCTCCCATTTGGCTTTCATATCCTCACCTTCCTCCGTCACACTATTGGCAAGGCACTCCATGGTATAGATACCCTCTACCGCATCTACCCATTCCCAGAGAGGTGGGCTCTCCGGGTCCCTCCATCTTCTGGGTATTACTCGCTTCGCTGCATTAAGCAAATGCGGAACCAATGATCTCCTGTATTGCCTGGACCCTACTGGTGTATCATGTAACAGCACTTCCCAGGGGTCCTCTTTTACCACGACCTTAGAGATCTCCTCAATGAATTTTAGGATAGACTTCCAAAATTTTTTGATTTTTGGGCAGTCCCACCAAAGGTGGCCCATAGTTCCCCTCTCCTGGCAGCCTCGCCAACAATTAGCGGGCACTCCTGATTGAAATTTATTTAGCTTGTCCGGGGTCAAGTACCAGCCCGAGAGGCACTTGTAGTTAATCTCTGCAGTTTTAACATCGACAGCCGAACTATGTGTAAGTTGGAAAATTTTCTTAGTAGCCCCCGTGTGAAGTGTGCCCAGTTCCCTTCCCCATTTTTTGACGAAGGGCGGTACCTCCTGTCCGTCTCTTGACAGCAGGAACTTATAGATTTTTGTGATCAATTTCTTGGTATTCTCCGCCGTGAAGATACGTTCCATCACCGTGAGTTCCCCCCGTCCCCTCATAGGGGGGGGGCATCGAACTCACTAAATGACGTAACTGGAGGTACCTCCATCCGTCCACCGTGAACAAATCAATCTTCTTCTGTATCTCTTGAATGGTCAAAATTTTTCCTTTACTAATTAAGTCTCCCAACCGTGCATTATCATCTCTTATCCATTCCCCTCCCATGTCCTTCCTCCCTGGGGGGAACAGGTGGTTTTCTTTTAGTGCTATTAATGGTGAGTTAAATTTTATTTTGAAATTTTTGTGCATTTTATCCCAAACTTTTAATGTGTTCTTTGTGATCGCATGTGTTTTTTCTCCCAATTTTCTAAACTTAGGCGGGTTCCAAATGATTTTCCTTAACTGTGTTTCACTCAGTGCTTCCTCTAGGCTTACCCATCTCTTTTCGCTGTGTGCCCTCCCCCATTCTGGAATTCTTAGTAAGGCTGTTGCGTAGTAATAATTAACAATATCGGGTACTGCCAGGCCCCCCTTGCTTTTTTCTAATTTTAAGGTTTGGATTGAGATTCTGTGTGACTTCTGTTGCCAGATATAATTCATAATGATGGTTTTTATTTTCCTCAGATACTGTTCTGGTAGGGATATTGGGATCATCTGAAGTTTGTAGGTAATCAGCGGGAGTATCATCATTTTGACTGCATTAATGCGGCCTAAACATGATATTGGTCTAGTTTTAAACTCCTGGCATTTTTTTCTTACTTCGTCTAATAAAGGTAAGTAGTTAGCCTTATACATTTTCCCTATAGTGTTCGTCAGCTCTATGCCAAGATATTTAATTTGTTTCTTCCACATGAAGTTGTACTCCTTCATCAGGTCTTGTTTTTCCACTCTGTTCATATTGATGTTCAGGATGGAAGATTTCGCCAGGTTAATCTTAAAATTTGAGACCTCACCGTACGCCACAATGTTCTTCAGAATGTTAGGAAGTGATTTATGCGGTGAGCTTACATAAAATAGGACATCGTCGGCGAATGCCGCCAGCTTGTGTTCCTCTCCCCTCGCCTCACATCCCTCTATGTCCGTGTTTCCCCTTATTGTAGCCAAAAGTGGTTCCAAGGAGAGGACGAAGAGGAGAGGGGAGAGGGGGCAGCCCTGCCTAGTCCCATTGTACATTTCGAAGGGGGAGGATAGGACGCCGTTCACCTTGATGTTGGCCTTAGGATGACTATATAGGACCCTTACTTTCTGGATTATTTTCGGTCCAAATCCCATGATGTCCAGAGTCTTAAACAGGAACCCCCAGTCTACCCGGTCAAATGCTTTTTCCGCATCAATAGACAGTAGCAGACTGGGGGTTTGTGTATCTCTCATCCTCTGGATCGCCAACAGGGTTCGCACGCTGTTGTCTCTGCCTTCTCGACCCGTCGTAAATCCCACTTGGTCTGGGTGTATCAGCTTGCCCAAGCATTTCTTTATACGCTCGGCTAAAATCTTAGCGTAAAGCTTCGTTTCGAAATTTAGTAGAGATATTGGTCTATACCCTGCGCACGTCGAGCCGTCTTTCCCCTCCTTTCGTAGAACCGTTATCGTTGCCGACAGTGAGGCCTCGCTCATATCATACTCCGAACCCAGTCCATTCATATATCTAAGAAGTCTCGGTGTCAGAATCTCCCTATAAGTTCTATAGTACAAGGCCGTGAACCCATCCGGCCCCGGGCTATTGCCTAACGGCGAGTTGTTAAGGGCTTCTAGAACTTCCTCCTCCGAGATGGGTCTCTCTAGCCTTTCCTTCTCCTCTGGTCCCAAGGACTGTAATTTTGCCTTTCTCAGGAATATGTTAGCTTTGTCCCTACTCCCCCCTACTTTATCTCTACTCTTTTGACCAACTGAGTATAGTTCCTCATAAAAATCCCTGAACGTCGAAGCTATGTCTTTTGAAATAAACCTCGCCTCTCCCTTTTTGTTTACTATTTTTTCTATGAAGTTTTTGGCTTTGTTTTTTTGCAACAATCTCGCTAGGTGTTTCCCTGACTTATTGCCATAGGTGTAACGCTCTTTAGCAATTCTATTAAATACTTGTTTTACCCCCTGCTCCGCTAGTTCTCTTAACTCTTCCCTCTTGAGAATTATTTCTTGGAATGTTGCCTGGTTCTGTGTGGGGTCCTCCTTATGTTTGTGCTCCAAGTCTTTGATATCATTCGTTAGCTCCTGAACTCGTCTTAATCTTTCTTTTTTTTTCCAAGTGGCCTTTGAGATGAACACCCCCCTAATAAAAGCCTTGTGGGCATCCCAGAGGCTTGACCCCTTCACCGCTCCATTATCATCTGTCTGAAAAAAACACTCCAGTTCTTTTCTAACGCTTTCCCTAATTTCCTCGTCTTTCAGCAAATCGTTGTTTAATTTCCATCCACAGCTAGGCTGTTTAAATTCTGGGATGTTCAGGCTCATACTCACCGGAGCATGATCTAAAAATGATGCTATCTCGATCCTAGTGTCCGTTATTCTATCTAATAGTCCATGGTCTACCCAGATATAATCCAATCTAGAGTACGTCTTGTGCACAGGGGAGAAAAATGTGTAGTCTTTGATGAGTGGATGATGCATTCTCCACACATCGACTAATTGTTCCGAGCTCATCTTTTTCTTTAAAACCTTCAATTGAACATTTCCTGTCCCCTGTGCACAAGACGAACTATCCAGGTCCGGATCAAGGGTGAGGTTTAAGTCCCCCATCAGTATCAGGTATCCTCTTCTAAAGGATCTCAGCCTGGAAAGAGTCTTAGTCATGTAGTCAGGGGATCTAATATTGGGTGCATAAATATTTGCTAGGGTATATGTGGTCCCGCAGAGGGTCCCCCTCAAGAATAGAAACCTTCCCTCCGGGTCCACTTTCCTATCTTCTAAGTTGAATTGCAGATCTTTTGCCATCCCTATGGCCACTCCTCTGGTTCTACTTGAGATTGTGTCGCTGTAGTACCAAGTAGGGAAGGCTTTAGAATGGAGTTTAATATTTGACGTAAGAGAGAGTTGGGTCTCCTGTAGAAAGACCAGGCTAGCCCCGTACCTCTCTACCTCCTCCATTACTCTGTACCGTTTACTTGGGGCATTCAGCCCTCTCACATTATATGTGAGACACTTAATTTTTGTCATCTAATTATGTTGTATTGACCTTGGCTTCCCCGGTGCGACCCCCAGCGTCGGGGTCTCCCTCCCTTGTGCCTTCCCCCCTTCCCTGTGCCCTCACTCCTCCCCCCCTCCCTCTCCCATCCCCCTTCCCCCCACACCTCCCTCTCCCCCCCCCCCCCCCTCTCTAACCCTCCCCTCTCTACCCCCTACTACCCAATCCTGGGTCTCTGAGTCAAGGGGTGCCATCCAATCACTTGGCCTCCCCCGAACTCAAGATCTCTGGAGAGGCAGGACTCCGAGCCCGCCCCTGAGTGCCCACCCTCCACTCGCCCTGTTGTTATCTGGCAAGTGAGTGGGCCCGCCCGTGAGGACCAGGCATCCCAGTTAAGGGGGCTCCCCGCTGCCGGCCCCCCCCCCTCCCGCCACCTAGGCCTCCACACACCACTTTTTTTTTTTTTTTACTTCTCCTCTCTTTTCTAGCCCACCTCCACCCACCCTGAAAGGTCAGGTATCTGGATATCTAATTTCTCGCAGAACTCGGACAACTCCTCTGGATATCTCAGCCTAGCCCATCTACCCTCTTTAGAGCCCATCAAGCATGCAGGAAAACCCCAAGTGTATTTAATGTTATTATTTCGTAGGATCTCTAAAGCCCCATACACACGGTCGGACTTTTTCATCAATTTGGTCCGATCGGACAAGGTTGTTGAAAAATCAGACCGTGTGTATGCACCATCGGACAGTGTTCGTCGGTTTGTCCGTCGGACAAAGTCTTATCTCCTGCTGGAAAGATTTGCCGTCAACCCGGTCCGATCACACCAAATCCGATCGTGTGTACGGTTGTCCGACCGGACAAAGTGCTACGCATGCTCAGATCACATTACAAGACCAAAGCTATTGGCTACTAGCCTCTACGTAGTCCCGTCGTAGGCAACAAACGTCACCACGTTCAGAATGATCGGATTTTCCGACAACTTTGTCCGACCGTGTGTACGCAAAACCAACATCGGACAAAGTATGACGGACATGGTCCGACGGACCTGGTCCGCGGATTGTCCGACCGTGTGTATGGGGCTTAATAGGGGTCTCTGCTGTCGTCTTCTCTCGAGAGTCCGTGCTGATAAGTCTGCATAGATCTGGACTTCGCTCCCTTCAAACTCTAGGGGTGTCTTCCCTCGGATTTTATGCCATATTTCCTCTTTATCCTTAAAATGGCTGAATCGGACTATTACATCTCGGGTTCTATTTGATTCAGAGAAGTCGGCTCTGCCTATCCGATGTATTCTCTCAATCCTGGGAAACTGATCTTCCCCCGCTCCCGTAAAGGGGGCTAGGATCGTTCTGACGGTTTTTTCAAGATCTTCCCCTCTGTGCTCAGGGATGGCTCGGATTCGTAGGTTTTGCCTTCTATCTCTGTTTTCCTGGTCTTCGATTTTGTATAACATATCCCTTTGATACGTTTGGGTCTTCTTTAGTTGCGTTTTTAAGTCTGAAATTTCTAGCTCCAAGTTTTCGGCCCTCTTTTCCATCCCCTCAACCCTGGTTAACAGGTGGCTCATATCCTCCCTCAGTTTATTGACTTCGCCTTTGATCACGGATTCCAGCCTCAGCATCATCTCCTCCATTTCCTTCTTAGAGATGGGTTGAGATCCTGTTGGCTGCTCGTCCATCCTACTCGCATCCCCCTCACTCTCCATTGTATAGTCAGCCCTTGATTGATCCTGCGTTATGTCAGGTTTGTGGGATTTCTCCTTCGCCTTGGTGACTTTTGGGGAGAGATCTGGCGCTGGTGTAGTTGGGCTCCCACCCTGTCTAAGGTAATGTTTAATGGAACTTGAGTCGTTTTTCTGAGTTTTTGGGGCTCCTTTCTTGGACACTTTATTGGATTCTTTACTCATGGTGTTTCTTTTTGTTCCTCTTATTCTTTTCCCCAGTTTGGAAATGCCACAGTCAATAATCAATTCACCTTGGGGTCCCCCTTTCTCGAGATTAGATTTTAGTTTATTTCAGTTTGAGTGGGACAGAAAAACCCCCGGCTCCCCTTTATATATCCTGTTCAACGCCGCTGGGGGAGTCACCCTGAGCGTCTTCCTTGGGGGACCTCACCTCTGAGTGGGGTGGGGGGGGGATCTAGGGGTTTCTCCCCACCCACTCCTAACCCCAGCGTTTTGGATCCAGTCCCCTATATTAGCAGCCTAAAAGACAAGGTTTCTCAAGATGCCTTCTGGATGCGGGGGTTTTTTCTAGGTGAGGGGTCCTGGGGTTGATAGGTCTCTTCTCCCCTGTGTTAAGGGTCTCCCCTAGTCCGAGAGATCCCCCTCCCCCGCAGTGCTATGCAGTTTAAGGGGGGTCCTATAGTTGCTGTCTTCCTGGTTTTAAAAATGGGGCCAGAGTAAGGAGGGCCCCGGCTAGTAGAATCCGTCTTTAGGGTGGTCTAGCCAAGGTCGGAGCTGCACCCCTATATTAGCTCCCCCGAGGGTGTGATGGTTTCCACCTCTGCCCAGTTTTTCGGCTGTCCCCTGATGAAGAGTGATCGGTGTAAAATTTTATCTCTTGGTGGGCCTTGGTGGGATTCTCTCCGAGGGTCACACTACCCCTATATCGGTGTAATAGCAAAGCTGATTTTTTTTTTTATTTTTTTATTTTGACCCTTAGTTTCCCTGGGTTGGTTCTTGCCCTATAAATCAGGCTGTTTCCAATCAAGGGGACCCATGGTACTCTCGAGTTGCTGACGATGTATTAGTGTATTGTCCCCAAAATAACAGATGATATATAATATGAATACCCTAGGGCTCCCAGGCCATCCGATCGTCCAGAGCACAGCAATTCTGTGTGCCACTGATGCTGATTTTATTTGTCATAAGGTAATTGCCCGACTTCCCCAGTCTTTAGTATGGATTTCGCCTTCCACCTCACCCAGGGGGGACACACCCCAACCGTGCACTCCTCCAATGTGCGAGCCCTGGGTATTCGTGGCAGCTGTTTTGGATTTTAGCAGATTTTACAAGAACAGCTAATCCGGCAACCTACTTATGCAAAAGTTATCTTCAAAGTTTGCAAAGGATTTCTTTTTTTTTTTTTCCCCCCCTTCAGAATGTTCAGCAGGCAGTAAATGGTCTTCTAGGTGTACTTCGGAATGCCTCTAAACCAATAGTAAGCAAAGATTGTCTTACCTTCTCTTCGGTCTTCTCAAGGCTGAGACCAGGTTAAGAGAATACTCACGGGCTTTTACGGTTTCTGCTGGACGTCGTTTTCTTGTGCAGCGTGTGGAGTGCTGAGGCTGGCGGGTGTATGAAGAGTGTGTGGAGACGGTCGGAACTGCTATCGGCGGGGCGGGTGAGGGGGACGGGAGAGCCGCCACACGGTGACCGCGGGCATCGGCCCGCCGCTACCCGGAGGTAGAGCCCCCTCGGGGGGCGCGATGTAGGGCCTCCATGCCCAGCCAAGTAAGGCTTCTGTTTAGCTAGTTGCTCCGGGCATAAGGCACGCCGTCCCGGGGTCTCGTGCGGTCAGGTCAGCGGGGAGCCGGCGTTCTCCTCAGCCTCGCTCCTGTCCTCACCAGCTGACGGGCTCAGACCCCTCCCTCCATGCTGATCGATTACGTCAGCACGTCCATTCCCTCGGCCTCCAGTCCCCAGTAACACGAATTTCTAATCAGCCAATCGCATGGCAGCAACTCAAGGCATTTAGGCACCTAGATGTGGTGAAGACGTCTTGCTGAAGTTCAAACCAAGCATCAGAATGTGGGAAGAAAGGGGATTTAAGACCCCTGTCACACTGAGCCCCCCCTGACGTTGGTGGTAAAGCGGCGCTATTTTTAGCGCTGCTTTGCTGTCGTTTTAGCGACGCTATTCGGCCGCTAGCAGTTTTAACCCCCGCTAGCAGCCGAAAAAAGGGTTAAATCCACCCGCAAAACCACGCTGCAGCGGTGCTTTGCCGGCGGTATAGCTTGAAGCAGGTGGACTACAGCAGCAGAAGACCACACCGGGTGCCACTCCTGTCAGATAAGAACAGGAACCTAAAGCTACAATTCACAGAGGCTCATCAAAATTGGACAAATGTTGCCTGGTCTGATGAGTCTGAATTTCAGCTGCAACATTTAGCAACGTGATGCTATCATGTCAATAAGGACCAAAATCTCTGAGGGATGTTTCCAACACCTTATTGAATCTCTGCCACAAAGAATTAAGGTAGTTCTGAAGGTAATAGGAAAGGTCCAGCCTGGTGATCTAACTTTTCTCTGCTGCAGTTGAACAATACACAGGGCCATCTTAAAGCATGGGCACCCCTGGGCACTGCCCAGGGGCCACAAGTGCATGGGGGCCCCATGATAATCTTGCATTGCATCATATTTGCCAACGGTCCTGGATTTCCTGGGACAGTCACATTTTTTTCTAAGCTGTAAGGCTCGATTCACACCTATGCATTTTGCTTTTGAGCGTTTTTTGCCGTGCTTTTTGCGGTGCTTGCCGCGTTTTTGGACACGCGTTTTTACCACGATTTTGCCGCGATTTGCGTTTTGCGTTTTTTTTCCTTTTTTTTTTTTTTTTACTTATTTTTTTTTTTACACTGTGGTTGCTTAGCAACCAGCTATATACAGTGTAAAAAAAAATTTTTTTTAAAAAACGCAAATCGCGGCAAAAACGCGGTAAAAACGCGGTACTTGCGTTTTGGATGCGGGTCCATTGACTTCTATTGCATGCAAAACGCTGCATTTTGCATGAAAAAAAGTCCCCGACCCTTTCCAAAAATGCAGAGGCACAAAAATGCATTGATGTGAACAGGTTCCATAGGAACCCATGTTAAAAAATTTCCCTGCATTTCTGCAAAATGCAAAATGCATCAAAAAACGCGCTAGTGTGAATGGAGCCTTAGACAGCGTCCTGGAACCTGTACTGTCCTGATCCCAGTAGTGTGCCCTTCTGATTCCCCCCACTCCCCCACATTGAGCCCATATGCCCCAACCCCCCCCCCCCCCTCTGTACTGTGCCTTTTGTGTTGATTGGTCCTTTGATTTATGGCATGTTTTAATATTGTTAAAATTTTATTTTATTGAAATTACTAATCAATATATGTTTATTCTATCAGCTATTTATACTTTAATTCTTAAAAGTAGGTGTGTAAATTGGGGCAGGCTGGTAGGGACCCCAGTGCCCAGGGGCCCATGATGCTATTAAGGCGGCCCTGACAATACAGCTTGGTCACCTCCCTGCCCCTATCCTTATTGGACAGTAATGGAGCAACAACAGACTGATGAGTTCAACATACCACTCTCTCCTCCTGACAACCAGTCATGAGCTAAGGTTTGAGCTGAACCCATGGGAAGCTGTCACATGATATCAAGATGCTGGCCCAATCAGCTGTGACTGGGGAATTTCCTGCCATGGGTAACAAAGTGGTGGGGATGCCAGCTGATGTCATTATCCAAATATGGCCATGCAGTCACATTAGGTCAATGATGTCACCATCATCTTCACCCTTTGTTACATGTGGCTGCAGGGTGGGGAATTCCCTCGCCACAGCTGATTGGGCCAGCATCTCGTTATCATGTGACAGCTTTCCGCAGGTTCAGGCTGAACTGGGTTTGGCTCAAACCTTCGCCCATAACTACTGTCATATGTAATATTTTGAATGCGTTAACTTATGTTATTTCTTTGGGGCCGATTTACTAAAACTGGAGTGTTCAAAATCTGGTGCAGCTCTGCAGAGAAACCAATCAGCTTCCAGGTTTTTTGTTAAAGCTTAAAGGGGTTGTAAATGTTTGTTTTTTATTTTCTAAATAGGTTCCTTTAAGCTAGTGCATTGTTGGTTCACTTACCTTTTCCTTCGATTTCCCTTCTAAATGTTTTTCTTCTTTGTCTGAATTTCTCACCTCCTGTTTCTCCTCAGTAAACTTCACACCATCACCCGAGTGGTGTTTAGTCAGCCAAGTAAGCTTACTGAGGAGGAACAGGAAGTGAGATATTCAAACAAAGAAAACAAAGAAAAAAAACATTTAGAAGGGAAATTGAAGGAAAAGGTAAGTGAACCAACAATGCGCTAGCTTTAAGGTACCTATTTAGAAAATAAAAAACGAACCTTTACAACCCCTTTAATTGAAGAAGCTGAAGTTAGAAGCTGATTGGCTACCATGCACAGCTTCATCAGATTTTGCGCTCTCCGGTTTTAGTAAATCAACCCCTATATCTGTCTGGAGTTCACCTTTAAGCACAGTTCAGCTTTTTTCTGGATAGCTTAACCACCGGGCACTTCCCCCCCCTTCCGGCCCAGGACAATTTTCATCTTTCAGCGCTGTCGCATTTTGACTGACAATTGTGCGGTCATGCTACACTGTACCCAAACTAAATTTGTATCATTTTCTTCCCACAAATAGAGCTTTCTTTTGGTGGTATTTAATCACTTATGGGGTTTTTATTTTTTGGTAAAAAAAAACAAAACGAACATTTTGGAAAAAAAAAAGTTTTTCTTTGTTTCTGTTATAAAATGTTGTTTTCTCCTTCACTGACGGGCACTGAAGAGGCGGCACTGATGGGCACTGATGAGGAGGCACTGATATGCAAAACTGATGGTTACCGATAGGCGGCACTGATATGCAGCACTGATGGGCACTGAGAGGCGGCACTGATAAGTGGCACTGATGGGCACTGACATACCTCCCAACATTTTGAGATGGGAATGAGGGACACCTACTAGAAAACATATGTAGGCATAGGACATGCCCCCTGCCACGCCCCCTTAAAGGGGAAATTACCCCCAAAAAAGGTTAATTAAATCCACAAGTGCTTTTTTTACCACTACTATTCCTTTATACTGGCATTTAAAATTGAAAAATGCAGCAATCTAGAAATCAGATGAAAGGTTTAGCACTGGGAAACACTTTTTGAAAAATTAAAAGTGCATTTTATATACAACTATAAAGATCAGACCAAAATGAGGGACAAATGAGGAGGAAAGAGGGACAGAGTGACATTGCTCCAATTCAGGGACAGTCCCTCAAAATCAGGGACAGTTGGGAGCTATGCATTGATAGGTGGCACTGATGGGCACTGACAGGTGCCACTGATGGGCACTGATAGGCGGCACTGATGGGCACTGATAGGTGGCACTGATAGGGAGCATGATTGCCAGTGACAGGTGGCACTGATGGACACTAATAGATGGCACTGATGGGCAGCACTGATGATGAGGTACTGACAGGTTTTCCTGATGGGCACTGATTGCCACTGTGGGCACTGATTGTTACTGTGGCAGGCACTGATTGGCACTGTTGTGGGCACTCATTGGCACTTTGATGGGCACTGACAGGCGTTTCTGATGGGGCACTGACTGGCAGCTGATGGGCACTGTTGGCGGCACATCTGATGGGGCTGGGCTGATAATCAATGTGCCGATTATCAGCACAGACCCCCCTATGACAGGGAGAGCCGCCGATCGCACCTCCTGGTTCACGCTGTGATCAGCTGTGATTGGTCACAGCTGATCACGTGGTAAGAAGCCTCTGTCAGAGGCTCCTAACTATGATCGAAGATGCGGCGTGTCAGAGCGCAGGCACCCGCTGGCATGTTATCCTTCTGGATGTCATATGATGGCCCAGTCAGGATAACTGAACCACCGCCCGGTCGTCATTCTGCTATAGGCCAGGCGGGGAGTGGTTAAGCAGTTTGTGGATTGATTTTGCTTATTTTTTGTAGTTGTTGGTTACAGAAAATCTGTCATAGCATGAAATAGGATCACAGTGTTTGTAGAGCACAAAAAAAGACTGAAGGAAACGTACTAAAACTGGAGCACACAGAATCTGGTGCAGTTATGCATAGTAATCAATCGGCTTCTAATTTTAGCCTGTTTAACTGCTTCCCGACCGCCTCACGCCGATATACGTCGGCAGAATGGCACGGCTGGGCAAAACCACGTACCGGTACGTGGTCCTTTAAGAGCCCAGCCGTGGATCGCGCGCGTCGCCGGCGGCGCGCTCGCGACCCGGTCAGGAGCTCCGTGACCACGGCCGCGGGACCAGCGGACCTGATCGCCGCTGGTGTCCCGCGATGGGGTCACAGAGCTGAAGAACGGGGAGAGGTCTGTGTAAACAAACCTCTCTCCGTGCTTCCTACACTGTCTGTCAGACGTACAGCCACGCCCCCCTACAGTAAAAAAATAACTAATATTAATAAAAATGATATAAAACCATCCCCTATTTTGTAAACGCTATAACTTTTGCGCAAACAAATCAATAATCGCTAATTGCGATTTTTTTTACCAAAAATATGTAGAAGAATACGTATCGGCCTAAACTGAGGAAAAAAAAAAAATGTTTTTTTATATATTTTTTTGGGGATATTTATTATAGCAAAAAGTAAAAAATATTGCATTTTTTTTCTAAATTGTCGCTCTATTATTGTTTATAGCGCAAAGAATAAAAACCGCAGGGGCGATCAAATACCACCAAAAGAAAGCTCTATTTGTGGGAAAAAAAGGACGCCAATTTTGTTTGGGAGCCACGTCGCACGACCGCGCAATTGTCAGTTAAAGCAACGCAGTGCCAAATCGCAAAAAGGGGCCTGGTCCTTTGGCTGCAAATTGGTCCGGGGCTGAAGTGGTTAATGAAGCTCTGACAATAAAACCTAAAAGCTGATTGGTTAGTATTCACAGCTGCACCAGATTTTGCATAGCTCCCAACTGTCCCTGATTTCGAGCAATGTCCCTCTGTCCCTCATTCCTCCTCATTTGTCCCTCATTTTTGTCTGATCTATACAGTTGTATATAAAATGCACTTTTTATCTTTCAAAAAGTGTTTCCCAGTGCTAAACTTTTCATACAAAATTCTAAATTGCTAAATATATTCTAAGAGCCAATATAAAGGAATATTAGTGGTAAAAAAAAGCACTTGTTGATTTTATTAACCTTTTTTTTTTGGTCATGTCCCCTTTAAGGGGCGTGACAGGGGGGCGTGTCATATGCCTACATATGGGAGCTATGCAAAAGTGGGAAAAAAAGAAGGAAAGACGACAAAAATAAGGAGTTTTTTAAGATAAGGTGTTTGGAACCTGATATTTCCTTATTTTACCTGCTGGTGGCACTGTTCTTCCACATCTTTCAGCTTGTAATTTCTGTAGCCACCAGTGGGTGTCTCCCAGCAATTTTGGATTCCATTCATCCTCTTACCCTTTAACTTTTAGCATCCTCCTGACTATAGTAGTATATAGTAGTAGTATATATAGTATCACTTGCTGGCATCTATGTTTGGTTACACTAGGTTGTTTTGTGTTCTTTTTTTTTCCTTTTTTTTTTTTCTGTGTTTTATTTCACCCTGTTTGTTCATTATCTATTTTGCTATTTGGTTTTCTTTTGTAAAAAAAAATTCAAATGGAATGAATGGAATTGGCAAAAAGCATAACACTATATGCTTCAAATCCAGGATTCCTCCATAATACTAGAAATGTGCCTTTCTTTGCGATTGATGAACCCAGAAAAGTTCAGCTCAGTAGCTGAAAAGCCAAGTAAACAGCTGACCAAACATGTGTGTGATCAACTGTAGCAGAGGCCAAGGGGACAATACGTTTAAAAGACCCCTGATGTCTCCATATACCCCTGATGTCTCCTTTTTGATAGCAATAAAGTTTTAATGGAAAAAAAAAATATGAAAAAGTGTTAATAAAATTTCAATTCAAATTTTTAACGCAAACCCACCGCCTTGTGCATACACCAGAATGAAAACACGCTTAAAGTGGTTCTAAAGTCAGAAAGTTTTTTATCTTAATGCATTCTATGCATTAAGATAAAACACCTTCTATGTGCATCAGCCCCCCTAATACTTACCTGAGCCCCATCTTAATCCAGCGATGTTGCATGAGAATCTCCACTGTCCCAGGACTCCCTCTTCCCTGGCTGAGACAGTAGTGGGGCGCCATTGGCTCCCTCTGCTGTCAATCAAAGTCAGTGAGCCAATGAGGAGAGAGAGGGGACAGGGCCAAAACCGTGGCTCAGTGTCTCAATGGACACACAGAGCAGCGGCTTGGCTCGGGTGCCCCCATAGCAAGCTGCTTGCTGTGGGGGCACTCGCCAGAAGGGAGGGGCCACGAGCAGCGACGAGGGACCCGAGAAGAAGAGGATCACGGCTGCTCTGTGCAATAAAATAAAATGAGACTTTAGTATCACTTTAAGGCACGCTTGTGTTTGTAAACAGCGGGCGCACCACATTTGAGGTATTGCCTTAACCTCCCTGGCGGTATGATTCTGTCTGGAATTTATTGCTGAAAGCGGTACAATTATTTTGCATGGAAATTTGGCGTTTTATATTGTAGGCATGCAATTCTTATGAATAACTCACTTAAATCTGTCCAAACCAGAGTCTAGTAGACATCCCGGGTATGATAAAGTTTGAAACACAAAAACATAAATTATAATATAATAAAAATATATATATAAAAATGGACAATCTCCAGTTTCCAGGCAGAAAAAAAATCTTTTTATTATATAAAATGACATGCAGGGCACTGGGCAGACCACTAGGGACAAATGGGATGTGTATTTTTTGTATACAGTACTGTAATCTGTAAGATTACAGTATTGTATATGTGTTGTGTTTTTAAACTTTTTTGAATTTGGCGCCGATCTCCGCTCCCGTGCGTCGGAACGTCGCAGGGAACGGAGATCGGCGGCACTCGGCACTGTGTGAATCGAGCAAGCAGACGGCTCGCACACACAGCGGGGAGACATCGCAGGATCCAGGGGAAAAGGTAAGTAACTTCCCCCCTGTATCCTGCAACGCAGCCCGAGTCTGGCTCGGGGTTACCGCTCCCAGCAGAAAAAACTGAACCCGAGCCAGACTCGGGAACACCGCCAGGGAGGTTAAACATCAAGGATCATTAATTCTAGGGCCACCATTCATGGTTAACTTAATGGAGAATTTTTGGTACCGCTGTTTTTTGCCGTTACACGGGCGCCTACAATTTGTTAAAGCGGTGTTCTGGCCAAAATTATACTTTTTAAATAAAAATACCCCTTTAATACACAAGCTTAATGTATTCTAGTAAAGTTAGTCTGTAAACTAAGGTCTGTTTTGTTAGTTTTTAGCAGTAGTTTGTTATTTTATAAACTTGCAGCAGGCCGTGGCCATCTTAAGTGTGGGCATCTGAAGCCAGACTGTATTTCTTCCTGGATCTCATTCATCCTTGCAGATCTCGTACATGCTCAGTGCAGCATAAGCAGTGTAATAGGTTTCAGGTCAGGTTTCCATAGCAACGGCAGTTTGAGAGGAAGTTGCTGCCCCTTCCCAGGAGGCATTGCAAACAGGAAATGATGCGATGGGCCGCGGCCAGGGAGGAGGAAGTGAAAAATGAATACAGCGGATATACAGTCTGTGCTGAAAAAAAAATAAAAAAAATATCCAATTTGTTTACAGTGCATAGTTTAGTGAGGGATGCTGAAGAGTTGTAAAAGTGGGTGGAACTCCACTTTAAGTATCTCCTGACTCAACGCAACCCCATTTTTTGTCTGTTTACACTGACAGATCCCCCGTTCTGTCTCTCTCTGGAACGAGCGTGCATCGGCTCCAGCATGCGCCCCCTAGAGCTCTTAAAGTGGCCGACATACAGCTACGGCGATTTGCGCAGCCGTGCCAACCTGCTGCAGCTGCTCGGCAAGTGGTTAATATACAAAGCGAACTCACGCATCCAACCATGTCCCCATGCTTTTATTCTATTGAGAAATTGCTTTGAAAACCACCCCCCCTAGAATTTTTAGCCATGGCCACCTTAAATGGGAGCAGATGAATTATTTCGCATTTACTTCCTGAAATCCATCTACGGTTAGATCAGGCAAGCAGGTAGGAGGGTGTCCTTAGCTGAGAAAAACCCTCTTCCCCCTCCTCCAGGTGAAAGGAAAAAAAAATTCCCATAAAGACTCCTGGGATGTATGACATCATTTTCGCCTAGGCTAGAAACCAGGAAGCAATTGAAAAAAAGAAAAAAGAAAAGTTTAAAACAAGAAAATATAATATAACATCCTATCTATTTACCGTAATAATGTTAGTGGTATAAGGAATAAACATAATTAATGTTGACTGAAAGAATTTAATTACATTTTAATAAAGATATGTGTATATTAATCTGCTAATGAGCACTTCCACAATGGCATTAGCCTAACTATAAATTATAACGTCAAAACCGCAGTTTGCAATATATACCTGCTGCATAATACAAATGATGACAACAGGGCCCCCGATGACAACACGCAGCTGGTTTTCCAAATCACTCCCGCACATCACCACTTTACAAATTATAGACTTGTTACATAATTCAATTTTATTTTATTTCATTCATGAACGGCTTTTTTTTTTTTTTCCTTTTAACGTGGCCCCGGTGAAATTATAGCTCTTCTGTGTTTCATTCAGAGAAGATTATGTTCAATTTGCCATAATTGACCAAAAATATTATGCTGAGCAAGAGACAAAAAGGCTCCATAGAGCGCTAAGATGGGATTTGCTGCCCTGAGTGGCAATTCACTTAACTCCTTCAGAACTGCCAGTAATGACTTTATTCTGCCAGATGGGACTGGGCGGCTTTGGATGAAAAGTCCACGAATACAATACAACTTCACTGATGGAGGCAGAAGAAAAGAAAAACCTCTTAAAGTCAACCCATTCACCCTTAACAGACTTCAACAGGCAAGATGGGGGAATTTGAAAAGGTATAAATTCTTATAGGGATGCACCGATACCATTTTTTATTTTCTACGAGTACCGATACCTTTTTCTTTAGTACTCGCCAATACCAATTACTGATGCCTACCGCGACTGTTTTGAGAACAATTTAGCTGTCAGCAATGGTACAAAGCATTGAAAAGTTATTTACAATTAAAAAATGTTTTCGTTGAAATTGTGCGCTTTTTTTAAATATGAAACGTGCAAATATATGTTTTATATGTACTATATGTTAAAGGTGTAAAAATATTAGCAAACAAAAAAAAAAAAGGTTTAACCACTTGCCAACCGCCTCCTGCACATATACGTCGGCAGAATGGCACGGCTAGGCAAAAGCACGTACAGGTACGTCCCCTTTAATTTCCTAGCCGTGGCATCGCGTGCGCGCCGCTGGTGGCGCGCTCGCAACCCGGTCGGGAGCTCCGTGACCACGGCCGCGGGACCAGCGGACCCGATCGCCGATGGTGTCCCGCGATCGGGTCACAGAGCTGAAGAACGGGGAGAGGTCTGTGTAAACAAACCTCTCCCCGCGCTTCCTACACTGCCTGTCACTGATCGGCTGTTCCCTGTCATCGGGAAAGCCGATCAGTGACGTCAGACGTAAAAACACAGACCAACCGCAGGGGCGATCAAATACCACCAAAAGAAAGCTCTATTTGTGGAAAAAAAAAGGACGCCAATTTTGTTTTTGGGAGCCACGTCGCACGACCGTGCAATTGTCAGTTAAAGCGACGCAGTGCCCAATTGGCTGCAAGTTGGTCCGGGGCTGAACTGGTTAATGTTCATAAAATTAAAGGTTTGATAGTTTATAAAACTCGGCACTGTGTGAATCGAGGGGAGGACATGGCTCGCACACACAGCGGGGAGACATCGCAGGATCCAGGGGACAAGGTATGTAACTTCCCCTGTATCCTGGAATGCGATCCCAAGTCTGGGGTTACCGCTTATGGTACTGAAGTTCCCACCCGAGCCAGACTCGGGATTACCGCCAGGGGGGTTAAGGCTAGCCATATGCTATACAATCTAATTGTACAATCTCCATTAGATTTACTAAAATTATTAAATATGAACGTTAAATCGTCAATTTTGTATCCAATCAGGTGGGCTCTTGTACTACATTGTTATTGGTAGACCTAAAGTAGATTGTACAATCAGATTGTATAGTATAGGGTCAGCTTTATGGTCCTTTTGGATGATTGTTTCAGGCAGATCTAACCTGAAATGCAGTGTGAGGTTTATGGACAGGCGGATGTAAACAGGAGTGTGTGACTTTCTTGAGTACAAATAAAAAATCGGCCTGCCCATAGACCTAACATGTGTCGGCTGAGATTTTTTCACAGATCCCCTGCTGATCGGAACAGACACCATCTATAAAAAGGATCTTACTTGTTACTTTCTAGAATTTATCTACCTATATTAAAGAGGTTCCTCACCCTAGGACAGCGAACCTGGGTACCCCAGATGTTTTGGAACTACATTTCCCATGATGCTCTGGTACTCTGCAGTGTAGTTGAGCATCATGGGAAATATAGTTCCAAAACATCTGGGGTGCCAAGGTTCGCCATCACTGCCCTAGAAGGATCAAATATTGTAGATGCTGACTTTTATTAGAAGGACACTCACTTTTCCAAGGATCCAGCGCCGTCATCACCCAGGCCGGTTCTTCAGCGGTCTTCGGGTCCTCATATTTAGTGTGGGAAGCCGGCTATGACTCCTTGTGGCTTCACAGCCATTTGGCTCTTTGTGAATGGTCCCACAGTCTTCTGGGACCTGTGACGGGGGATGGGGCGAGGCGATCTGACTGGAAGTGGGAGTGGGTACCCCTTTTAAAACTAGGTACCCGCTCCCCCCCCCCCCAAAATGTAATGTGCTAACAGTTATGGGGGAGGGGGGCAGAAAAGAGTAACTTCCCCTTTTAGATGAAGTTCCGCTTTAATTAAGATGTCTATTCAATATACACTTTATTGTCAAAAGTATTGTCACACCTGCCTGCACACACACATGAAATTTAATGGCATCCCAGTCTGATGCCCCATACACGCGGTCGGAAATTCCGACCACAAAATCCGTTGGATTTTTTCCGACGGATTTTGTCCGACACTGGTGTTGCATACACACGGTCGGACAAAGTTGACGGAAAATCCGATCATTCTGAACGTGTTGACGTTGACGGTTCGCTACACACGATTGGAAAAAGATCGGACTTTGTTGTCGGAAAAATTGAGAGCAGGAGATAAAACTTTGTCCGTCGGAAAATCCGACGGAAAAAGTCCGATGGAGCCCACACACGGTCGGAATTTCCGACAACATGGTCCGCATGTACGGGGCATTAGTCCGTAAGGTTCAACATTGAGTTGGCCCACCTTTTGCAGCTATAACAGCTTCAACTGTTCTGGGAAGGCTGTCCACAAGGTTTAGGAGTGTGTCTATGGAAATGTTAGACCAGTGTTTCTCAACTCTAGTCCTCAAGGCGCCCCAACAGGTCATGTTTTCAGGTTTTCCCTCAGATGAAACGGCTGTGGTAATTACTAAGGCAGTGAAACTGATCAAAACACCTGTTCACAATAATAGAAAGCCTGAAAACATGACCTGTTGGGGCGCCTTGAGGACTGGAGTTGAGAAACGCTGTGTTAGACCATTCTTCCAGAAGTGCATTTGTGAGGTAAGGCACTGATGTTGGAAGAGAAGGCCTGGCTCGCAGGTTAAGGTCAGGACTGTGAAGTCCAGTCAAGTTCCTCCACCCCCAAACTCTCTCATCCATGTCTTTATGGAGCTTGCCTTGTGCACTGGTCCATATCATTTGGTTGAGGGGGGATTATGGTGGGGGGTTGTTTTTCAGGGGTTGGGCTTGGCCCCTTAGTTCCAGTAAAAGGAACTCTTATGCTGAGTACACACAATCGGAATTTCTGACAACAAATGTTCGATGTTGTTGTCGGAAATTCCGACCGTGTGTAGGCTCCATCGGACATTTGCTTTTGGAATTTCCGACAACAGATGTTTGAGAGCTGGATCTCAAATTTTCCGACAACAAAATCCGTTGTCGTAAATTCCGATCGTGTGTAGACAATTCCGACACACAAAATGCCACTCATGCTCTGAATCAAGCAGAAGAGCCGCATTGGCTATTGAACTTCATTTTTCTTGGCTCGTCGTACCTGTTGTACGTCACCGCGTTCTTGGCGATTGGAATTTCTGACAACACTTGTGCGACCGTGTGTATGCAAGACAAGTTTGAGCAAACATCCTTTGGAAATAAATCCAGGATTTTGTTGTCTTAATGTCTGATCGTATGTATGCTGCATTAGTCCGTAGGGTGCCCGCCGTGTCACTGGGCACCCGATGCGCGTGGCCGGTGGCCGTGATGTCCACCAGGCACCCGCGATTGCCCAGTAACACAGCAGGCCCGTGGATCTGGGTATGTAAACACACAGATCCACCGTCCTGTCAGAGGAGAGGAGCCGATGGTGCGTTCTCAGTACAGAGAAACACTGATCAGTCTCCTCCCCTTGTGAGTCCCCTCCCCCTACAGTTAGAATCACTCCCAGGGGTGCGCTAAAATCAAAAAATTCTGGGAGACCATCCTAAAATTCATAAAAGAAATAACAACGATTGAGGTAAAAAACGACCCTTGGGTGGTACTGATGCATGCCACATCGAAGGAAATTAAGCAATATAAAGGCTCATTGATCCCCCATCTGCTCAACGCGGCTAAAAAGGTAATTCCAAGGAGGTGGAAGGACAAGGAAAGCCCACCCGTTTGGGAATGGGTTGACGCAGTGGAATCTACTTACATGATGGAATGTGTGTTACACATCGGGGAGGAGGACAGAGAGGCCACGAGGGCCAAATGGGAGAGTTGGAGAAAATTCAAGAGGTCCTGGAGCTATAGGGAGGCTTTGCGAGTGCAGCCGTGACAACCGACGACCCCTAGGGGGGGAAGCCGGAAGGAGATCTAGCCGTGGAAAGGCAGACGTAAAGGGCAGGAAAGGACACTTGGGAAAAAGGGCCATCGCACAACAACAAAATAGCGGACGGGGATGGGGAGGGAGGGGGTACGGGGGGGACAGGAGGGAGGGGGGGAGGGGGAACCTGGGGGGGTAAACCGGAATCGAGATGGAACGGGATGCAGGATAGAGGAAGGGGAGGGGTAGTGGAGGCTCGGTGGGATTTCAGATGTATGTGCGTTTTCTTAGTTTTGTCAATCTTATGGATGCCCGACCCAGGACCCCTATCCCCCCCCCCCAACTCTAGGGGGAAAAAAAGAAAAAAAAAAAGAAAAGGGGGAGAATTAAACAATCCACTAATGATGCTAAGACAAATAGAGGGATGGAGATGCGGGCACAGCTGACATTCACCCACGAATACTCTGTCTGAAGTGGAAGAAAAAAAAAAATAGAGAAAGAAAAAAAAAAAAAAAAAAAAAAAAGAATCACTCCCAGGGAACATATTAACCCCCCCTAGTGGTTAACCCCTTCCCTGCCAGTGTCATTTATACAGTAATCAATGCATTTTTATAGCACTGATCGCTGTATAAATGTGAATGGTCCCAAAAATGTGTCAAAAGTGTCCGATATGTCCGCCGCAATATCGCAGTCATGATAAAAATCGCAGATCGCCCCCATTACTAGTTTAAAAAAAAATAATAAAAATGCTATAAATCTATCCTCTATTTTGTAGGCGCTATAACTTTTGTGCAAACCAATTTTTATTGCAATTTTTTTTACCAAAAATATGTAGAAGAATACGTATCGGCCTAAACTGAGGAAATAAATGTTTTTTTATATATTTTTTGGGGATATTTAGTATAGCAAAAAGTAAAAAATTTAGTTTTTTTTTAAACTTGTCAATTCTTTTGTTTATAGCGCAAAAAATAAAAACCGCAGAGGTGATCAAATACCACCAAAGGAAAGCTCTATTTGTGGGGACAAAATGATAACAATTTCATCTGGGTACAGTGTTGTATGACCGCGCAATTGTCATTCAAAATGTGTCAGGAAGGGGGTGAAAATGCACTGTATTGAGATGGTTAATGTGTGTGTAAAGGCAGGTGTCCCAATACTTTTGACAATATTGGACATCCTTTGATCATTTTACCATGACAAGGCTCTAATGAAATCCCTTTTTGGGGCATCAAAGGCTTCTTGGATTGGTAATAGATGCTCTTTTCTTAACAAGATAAAAAAAATAAAAATTTGAGTCAGTATTTATATTGTTGCATAAGTCTTTGCTGGTTTTCTTAAGTGAAGATCTGAGAGTATTTTTACGTAGTATTTCTAAAAATAAAATGGATCTCTTGGCTACAGTTGTATTCCGCTTGTACCAGTAACAAACCGACATACATCAAGGACTACTTCATCTAAGCCAAATACAAAGTAATTAATTTGAAGCTCACAAATCGCTGCCTACAAGCCTAATACAGATTTCTAGAATTAATATGACTTTATATTCCTTATTTTCATACAATGTTACCCAGCATGTGTGGGCTCTTAGAGAAATTGGTTGAGTCATAGTCAATTAGAGAATTTTCCTATGATGAATAGATGCATCCTGGAGGAACAGAGTCAGACTGACCTGTGGGCCTTCAGCGTTGGCTGGTAAAGGACATATGACTCGGGTGGCTAGACTTGAATTATTATTTAAAGAAGAACTCCAACCTTACCTAGTCTTCCACGGGTTAGGGTTATTGTGCAAGAGAAGCTTGCACATTGTGCAAGCTTCTCTTCTGTTCTGAAATTGCTTTCTGCACACTGTGAGCTTCTCACAATGTGCATTAGAAGCTGCAGTAAGTGAATAGAACCTGACAAGTGCCTATTTTCTGAGCTCAAGGGCCTCCTCCATCAGCCTTGACTGTCCCTGTCCCCATTCTTCTTGCTTTTTTCTGCTGTTGGGACAGATGGTGATGTAGCCTTTTTGGGCATGATCAGCAAGATATCATACTAGAGTAGGGTTGCCACCTGTCCGGGATTCACCCGGACAGTTCGGGTTTGGAATCATGCGTCCAGGTTTCAGACTGCCTGAAACCCGGACACATTATACAGACTGGACTATGGCTTCCCAGCAGGGTTGCTGGCTGCAGTTGTCTAAGCTGAGAGTAGTATCTGTTATGCCCTGTACACACAGTGGCGGGACAAGGTCATTTAGAGCCCAGGGCGAACATGCCAAATTGTGCCCCCCCCCCCAAAATGTATGGGCATTATGTGTCCCATCCCCACTCCCAGCACAAATCCCCCCAAATCACAACTCCTAGCACACCCTCTCTAAATTTGCCCTCCTAAAACAATTCTTACCCCATGAAGCCCCCCAAATTCCCCTTTTTAACACAAATTCCCTGCCACCTAATCTCCTTGTGGTGCCCCCCACCTCACATGATACCACAGTGCCCAGGGCAACTGCCCCTCCTGCCCACCCCTTGTCCCGGCCCTGTGTACACACGACCGTTTTTCCGGTCGGAACTCTACACACAATCGTAATTCCGGACAGAAAAAGACCAATGAGAGCTTTTCATCGGAAAATGCGACCGTGTGTAGGCTCCATCCCAATTTTGCTGGCCGAATTTCTAACAGCAAAGAATTGAGAGCATGTTCTCAATTTTTGAGACGGAAAAGGTTTCTATCGGAAATTCCGATCGTCTGTAGCAATTCTGACGCGCAAAATTCCTACGCATGCTCGGAAACAATTTGACGCATGCTCGGAAGCATTGAACTCGGCTCATTGTAGTATTCTTGACGGTCGGAATTTGGTGTGACCGTGTGTAGGCAAGACAGTTTGAGCGGTGTTTTCTAATGCTTTTGATTTTTTTTTTTTAAATGACGCAGTTGATATCAACATAAACCGGAAGTCATGTCAGGTCATTGCTTCTGGGTTACCATGCTCAAGAGCCAATCCGGGATTTGTTCGGCTCTCTGACTCAGACACTTGGGCGGGTCGCTGGGGTCTCGCAGTGGGATGAGAAAGCCAGAGAAAGCCACGGAAGGTGGCGGGAGGGTGGGACATCCCCTCCCACTGCTTAAAAAAAGCAGTTCAATGGCTAGTTAGCTTTTACAAGAGCCGACTACCAGCTCTAAAGAAACAGTACTGGGATGATGCCTGCAGCTGCAGGCTTCATCCCGTTATAACTAGGGTTGTACTGATACCGATACTAGTATCGGTATCGGGACCGATACCGAGCATTTGCACGAGTACTTGTACTCGCACAAATGCTCCCGATGCTTAGCCGATACCTTGTCAGCGGCAGCGGGCAGAACGGAGGGCGGAGTCAGCGGGCAGAACGGAGGGCGGAGTCAGCGGGCGGTGCGGAGGGCGGAGTCAGCGGGCGGAGCGGAGGGCACAGTACGGAAAGCCGAGCGGAGAGTGAGTACTCCGTGTCTCCGTGTTCCCAGCAGGGATGTAACTTGATCAGCGACCGGAGCCGTCACATTCAGTAATGCAAGTGACGCTCCGTGTTGACGTTACACGCCACGTGGTTGATAATCCCGACGCCCATCTTGGTACACCCTGCACTCACTCGGCCTCAATAAAGCAGCAGCGGACATCTTGTTACACCCAGCCCATATAGTTGGGGCTGGGTGTAACAAGATGTCCGCTGCTGCTTTATTGAGGCTGAATGCTAGGTGTACCAAGATGGGCGTTGCAGAGCAAAACTAAATCCTCTTGCCCATAAGTGCCACTGCCAGCCATAAATCAGTGCCATCCAGCCAGTGCCCATGCAGCCAGCCATCAGTCAGTGCCACCCATCAATGTGTGCCACCCATCAATGTGTGCCACCTATCAGTGCGTGCCACCTATCAGTGCGTGCTACCTATCAGTGCCCATCAGTGCGTGCCACCTATCAGTGTGTGCCACCCATCAGTGCCCATCAGTGCGTGACACCTATCAGTGCGTGCCACCCATCAGTGCGTGCCACCCATCAGTGCGTGCCACCCATCAGTGCGTGCCACCCATCAGTGCGTGCCACCCATCAATGCGTGCCACCTATCAGTTCCCATCAGTGCGTTAAAGCGGTTCTGCACACATTTCATTTAGTAAGTACTAAATGAAATGTGTTTTTTTTGTCACTTACCTTGTAATCGATGACTTCCAGTCCTCTGTCTCTGCGGGGGTGGGCGGGGTCTGTGCGGGGATCCTCGTCACGCCGCACTGTCTCCTGGGATCTGGTGTCATTGATCCCAGGAGTCTGTGCGGGCATCTTCGCGAGATTTCGGTCACATCTTCCGAAATGTCGGCATTGTGGGCCAGCAACCCGGAAGAAAGGGGCCTGTGTGGTTTCAGGTGCCCACACGGAAGATGGAAGCCATCATGAACCGGTTTTAAAACTTCACATTGCGGACGAAAAACGGCAGCAGTAAGACCCAGAACTAAAACAAGTGAGTGATAAATATGCAAAGCACATTACTGCACAATTGACGGAAAAAAAAAAAAAAAAAACTTCTAACACAGTGTTGAACCGCTTTAAGATTAAGAAGATATCATTAGTCTGTATTGTGGTTTGAAAACTGTCACATGACATTAAAAAAAGTATCGGTAATCGGTATCGGCGAGTACTTGAAAAAAAGTATCGGTACTTGTACTCGGTCTTAAAAAAGTGGTATCGGGACAACCCTAGTTATAACTACCGAAAGTCCAGAGAAGTACGGATATGTTGCTGGTCCGGAAGTGGTTAAACTTTAAAGCGGTTGTAAACCGCTGGACAATTTTTTTTTTCTTACCTGCAATGTAAAGGCATAATATGCTAGTATGCCTCGATCTGAGACTGTGGCTGGGCGGAGCCGGTCATGGCACAGGGCTCTGAAGAAATGGCACGGGTGACTGTAGACAGGTCTACTATAGTAGACAGTAAACAGGTCTACGGAAGACCAGCTAGAAAGCAGGGAACTGTAGTAATTTGAATAGATGTTTTAGGAAGCATGATGGGACATGCTTTGTTGAGTGGACAAGGGTCCTTGTACAATTTTGTAATCCACCCAAAGAGAGAAGGAGATGACCACCCCCTGTGATTGTAAACTGCAAGAAAATGAAATTCATTGTGAAGCAGCCAGTAGCAGAAAAAAATAATAATGAGGACAGCAACAGAGACTCTTTGGGGTTGATTTACTAAAGGCAAATAGTCTGTGCACTTTGCAAAGTGCCGTTGCACTCTGCAAGAACAGTTTAATAAATGAGGGGAAGTTGTGCTATCCATCAGCCAATCGCGTGCAAGCAAAAAAGCTGTTTTTTTTTTTCCCCTTCCTATGTGATTAGGTATTCTTTGCAAAGTGAAGCTTCACCTCATTTACTAAGCTCTGGAGCAACTGCACTTGCAGAGTGTACAGTCTATTTGCCTTTAGTAAATCAACCCCTCTCCGAAAAAATTTTTTTGAAATAAAGGGCCAGGGCCTCTAATACCCCGTACACACGGTCGGATTTTCTGACAGAAAATGTCCTATCGGACCATGTTGTCAGAAATTCCGACCGTGTGTAGGCTCCATCGGACTTTTTCCGTTGGAATTTCCGACGGAAAAAGTTTGAGATCCTGCTCTCAAATTTTCCGACAACAAAGTCCTATCTGACTTTTTCCGATCGTGTGTAGCGAATTCCGACGGACAAAGTGCCACGCATGCTCAGATCACATTACAAGACCAAAGCTATTGGCTACTAGCCTCTACGTAGTCCCGTCGTACGCAACGAACGTCACCACGTTCAGGATGATCAGATTTTCCGACAACTTTGTCCAACCGTGTGTATGCAACACCAGTGTCGGACAAAATCCGTCGGAAAAAATCAGACGGATTTTGTGGTCGGAATTTCCGACCGTGTGTACGCGGCATTACTCTAAGGTGGAGCAATTGTGAATAGATGTTCGGTACGGTGGGGAAGGCACATTCAATAGGCAAGTGCAATTATGGCTTGTAAGATAGGAACCGCCTTCCCTCAGTAGCCACCTCAATGTATTCCTCAAGGCAATTTTCAAAGAGGAGCTCCTCTATAAAAGGCATGCACAAAAGTCCTTTCATGAGGGCAATCCACCAACCAAGTTTTAACATATCCACAGAATTTAGGGATGGTGTCTACAAAGAAGGGTAGTGCCAAAGCCAAGAGTTTTTGTATAATCTTGTAGCAAGCTTAGGATCTACTATTTTATGAGAAAGTTCACTATTGATTTCTCCAGTTCAGTTGTGTCTGGTCTTCATGGTCTGGGCAACTGTCAAGGTAGCAATAGCTGGTTGCAAAGCAAAGGTGGACTTCAGAAAAGTGTCCAAATGCCTATCTACTGAATCCATAAAAGAGGATATGCACTGCTTCAATCAATAAGTCCACAATAGCCAGCATGTGTTGAAGGAGTAATTTCATGAAATTGTGGTGGTGAAAAATCAACCACAGCCTCTGCTAAAATGTCAGTGTCCCCCTTGTCTTCTGAAAATTGAAGTGCACCAGGCTGTTCAGATTGTAACATCTGAAGATAAACAGTGGGAGGGGAAGCAAAAAAACATTTACGTGTTATTAGCACTCACCAATTCCAGAAGTGGCAATAGCCTTTGAAGTAGATCAAACATAATGGCAGAGAATTCTGCTTTAGTCAGAGAGGCTGCATGTGGCGTGCCTATGAAGGAGCCTGACTTAGTGCAGGTTCACACTACAGCGACCTGAATGTCGGCAGACTTTGCCAGGCAACTTCGAAGCAACTTCAGGGAATTCCTAAGTAATCTTCCTGTAATGTCAGATCCAAATTACATCAATTAACCACTTAAGGACTGCCTCACGCCGATATACGTCGGCAGAATGGCACGGCTGGGCACAACCACGTACCTGTACGTGGCCCTTTAAGAGCCCAGCCTTGGGTCACGTGCTCGCTGCCGGTGGCGCGCTCGCGACCCGGTCCTGAGCTCCGTGACCGCGGGACCAGCGGACCCGATCGCCGCTGGTGTTCCGCGATTGGGTCACAGAGCTGAAGAACGGGGAGAGGTCTGTGTAAACAAACCTCTCCCCGCGCTTCCTATCGCAACTGACACTGATCGGCTGTTCCCTGTCATCGGGAAAGCCGATTAGTGACGTCAGACCCAAAGCCACGCCCCCCTACAGTAAAAAAAAAACACACACACACACTTAACCCCTCCCTGCCCCCTAGTGGTTAACTCCTTCACTGCCAGTGTCATTTACACAGGAATCAATGCATTTAAATAGCACTGATTTCTGTATAAATGACAATGGTCCCAAAATTGTGTCAAAAATGTCCGATGTGTCCGCCATAATGTCGCAGTCACAATAAAAATCGCTGATCGCCGCCATTACTAGAAAAAAAATATATATTAATAAAAATGCTATAAAACTATCCCCTATTTTGTAAACGCTATAACTTTTGCGCAAACCAATCAATAATCACTAATTGCAATTTTTTTTTTTACCAAAAATATGTAGAAGAATACGTATCGGCCTAAACTGAGGAAAAATATGTTTTTTTATATATTTTTTGGGGATATTTATTATAGCAAAAAGTAAAAAATATAGCATTTTTTTCAAAATTGTCGCTCTGTTTTTGTTTATAGCGCAAAAAATAAAAACCGCAGGGGCGATCAAATACCACCAAAAGAAAGCTCTATTTGTGGGAAAAAAAGGACGTCAATTTTGTTTGGGAGCCACGTCGCACGACTGCGCAATTGTCAGTTAAAACGACGCAGTGCCGAATCGCAAAAAGGGCCTGGTCCTTTGGCTGCAAATTGGTCCGGGGCTGAAGTGGTTAAGATAAGGATCCGACTTGGAGGCAACTTCCATTGAAATCTATGGGTACAAGTCAGCTAGAAGTCGCCTTGAAGTAGTACGGTAATCTTTTCTGAAGTCGGAGTGACTTCAGTAGTGTACACTAGGACAGCTCTCATGCACTTCAATGGAATTTCTTATGTCCAGTGACTTGGGGTGACCTGAGGTCTGAGAAGTCGGATCCCAAGTCGCTGTAGTGTGAACCGGCTCTTAGGGGGCTGGACCTGAGACCTTGCTCCAGGACAAAGAGGCTGTTATCAACCCGAGAGGACCTGCAGAGAGGGTCTTCCCCTGCAGGATACTCATGGAATGGATGCGGACTGAGGGGATTTAGCGTTTCTGGTTTTTATATATTACAGGTATTTATATAGAGCCAATAATTTATGCAGCACTTTACTACATATACAGTTTATTGTATGTTCAAATCAGTTCCGGCCCTCAAGGAAGTTAGATCCAAGGTCCTGGCCTCACATTTACACATACACATACTAGAGCCAACATAGATAGGAGTCAATTAACGTACAAGCATGTCTTTAGAGTGTGGGAGGAAACCGGAGTACCCAGGGGAAACCCACACAGGCACAGGGATTTCCTCTGGGTGCTAACCACTTATGAAGGAACTGTAATAACCAAGATACTAACCAAGTTCCTATGTCTGTGTCTCTGAGGTATCAGGCAAGAGGGGAGTTAGTAAATGATCAGCTTATTCATAAGAAGAAATGGCGGCCATAGACGTCTTATAAGCACTATGTCACTAGCCAGAGAGGAACATCAGGTAGTGAGATGGAAGAGAAGAATGGCAATTTTAAATAGGCAAATGCTGTAATAATGTTACCTATAAGGCTGAGTAATTGAGACAAGAATAGCCAGGGTAAAAACACTCAAAGTGTAGACCAAAAGTGTAGACCACCTCATAATCTGTGCTGTCAAAACCGCTTGTGTGCTTAGAATTGTGGTGTGTCTTGTAGGATATAGTGAAGTATCTACTACACATCCAGGTAACAAACCAACAAGCAGTGTTGGTCATCTTACTTTAAAAAAGTAATTAGTTAAGTTACAAATTACTTCTCCCCAAAAAGTAATTGCGTTAGTAACTCAGTTACTACATTGGAAAAGAAATTAGTTATGCAGCAAAGTAACTGACTTTTTAAAAAAAAAAATTCTATACGTGTAACTAAGGGGCGGGTCTAGTATTACTGTAACCAAGGGACGCATTTATTATTATTGTTATATATCGTGTAACCAAGGGGCTGCTCTATTATTACTCTAACCAAGGGGCAGATCTGTTATAGCGTGTAAGCAAGTGGCGGGTCTATTATTATTATATCGTGTAAGGGGCGGATGGCTACAGAAGAGGGCGAATATTAAATTAATGGGCAGAGCTCGATATATAACAATAATAATAAATGCGCCCCTTGGTTACAGTAATACTAGACCCGCCCCTTACTTACACGATAGACGCCCCTTGCAGAGTAGCACAAGCTTTAGGAGCGTGCGGCATCGCCTCATACAATTACATGTTAACTGCGCCTGCGCGGTGTAGAGTTCACTCAGAGCTGTTTAGGTTCGGCAATTTTCGGAAGCTCCGTAGTCCTTCGTACTGCGCAAGCCCTGCGCCTGCGCAGTACAGGGTGTCCTTATCCGGCGGGAGAACTTTTTCGACAGGACACCGGAATTACACTACTGCCATCTAGTGGCGGTAGATGTAATTGGGGTAACTAAGCCAAAGTAATGGGAACTGCGTTATTATGAGGGGAAAAGTAATCAGTTAGATTACTAGTTACCCTCTAAAGTAACTGCGTTAGGTAACTCAGTTTATTTTAACTCCGTTACTTACATCACTGCCAACAAGACATGTGTATCAAGGAGGATGTATGTAAACGTAAAAGGAAGCTCTGTCTTAGCTTATCTATGTGGCAATCTAGATAAAAGTATCAGTCAAAGAAGGAAAGACCACTAACAACGAAAAAAAGCCTATCACGGGTACACTGGGGGGGGGGGGGGCAGTTAAAAGTTCCCAGCAAAGCTTTTGTCAGTGTCCAATCACCTGATGGTAGTGACATATAACCCATGGGCTAAGAACCAATTCCTGTGTCCTGTACGATTAAGATATTTTTGGGGGGAATAAGTGACACTCTAATGGCATACAAATGTCGATTTTCAGGTTTAAAGTAGTTCTAAAGCTTAAAGTTATTTGCATTGTATGCATTAAAGGAAAAGATCTTCTGTGTCACAGTATCCACCCCTCACCCCCCTTATACTTACCTGAGCCCGATCTCGATCCAGTGCTGCGCATTAAGTCTTAAGCTCCTCATAGGGCAGTTTGATAGCAGCAGGAACCAGTGCCTCAGGGAAATGTATTGTAATAAATTACTTTTAAGAAATTTTTGGATGGGCATGCACCATGAGTATTTCTGTTTCGCTTTAAAGAGGAACTAAACACACACATACAGTATCTCACAAAAGTGAGTACACCCCTCACATTTTTGTAAATATTTTATTCTATCTTTTAATGTGACAACACTGAAGAAATGACACTTTGCTACAATGTAAAGTAGTGAGTGTACAGCTTATATAACAGTGTAAATTAAAAAAAGTGTACTCACTTTTGTTGTCAGCGGTTTAGACATTAAAGCGGGATTCCGCTGACCTATCTTTTTTTTTTTTTTTTTGTTCCCATTGTTTTCTCCTTAGCCACTAACTGTAGCACTCACCTGTTGCTGTTTCTTCATCCCCGGATCGCCGATTTAGTGCTTTAATACAATTTATAAAAATCTCTCCCCGGGCGGTTCCATTTTGCTTGTGGGCATTTGAAAACCCACAAGCAATTTCTTCCGGGATGCGGCGAATGCTGTGCTCCCAGCATTCATTCATTCGATCCTGCGCATGCTCAGTTATCTGAGCGAGCAGCGCCGTCCCTCGTCACGTGACCGGCGTCATCCGAAATCTGGATGACGGCGTCCCCCACTGCTGCATGGGAATACTGTCACACAGCTCCCAGGGGTCATTGCGCAGCAAAAACCCCGCCTACTCCCACGGGAGGAAAGACCGGAAGTCATTCTAAGAATGACTAATAAAAGGTAACGAATGCTTTTTTTTTTTTTTTAATGCTCGTTTGTGCATCACATTTGAAATGTCTTTTTATGAAGCTATAGATGTAATTTTGAGTACCAAACCGCTTTAATGGCTGTGTGTTGAGTTATTTTGAGGGGACAGCAAATTTACACTGTTATACAAGCTGTACACTCACTACTTTACATTGTAGCAAAGTGTCATTTCTTCAGTGTTGTCACATGAAAAAGTATAATAAAAAATTTACAAAAATGTATTATAATCCGTTCCAAGAGAATGCTCGTAATCCAAAGTACTCACATATCAAAGCGAGTTTCCCCATTGAAGTCAATGGAAACGAAAATAATTAGTTCTGCATTGACTTCAATGGTGTGTAATACCGCATGCGGCCAGAGACAGGGGGCGCCGGAGAGCCTCGGAAAAGGACAAAAAAGCCTGAGGACACCTCGGCTGACCTCGGCAAACCTCAGAAAGACTTTGTTCCCGAGATTTGCAGAGGTCAGCAGAGCTGTCCTCGGGCCTTTCCATGCATTTCCGAACGGCGATGCTCGACTCGGCTCCGGCGCCCCCCCCCCCACCTCAGGCCAAACGCGGTACTGCACACCGCAAACTCAGTTACGATTTTTAAAAATACAGTGCTCGTATTGCGAAATGCTCCTTAACTGCTTTACTCGCAATCCGATGTTCCACTGTATAAGGATGATGGTACCCGCCCCTATTTCTATTTATTTACTTATTTAGACGGAGGCATTTCCCCTCATTATTTACTAACCTCATTGAATATTCACTTTGCAGGGTGATTTACTAAGGTGAACAGTCTCTACTTATTTAGTAAATCAGCCCCAATCTCTGAATTGATGATGTCTAGTCATTCTCTGTCAGAGAATGCATTTACATGTTTATCTAATTGGGAGAGATTAATAGAAATCCTTTGCACTCTAAATTGAGGTGACAGAGACCATTCCATTAACTCTGTGTTGCTAAATTCAGAGGCAATCAATAATTTCTGTACATAATACCAATTCAAGGTGGACATTTTGTTGAGGTTATTTTGCAATCAATGATATACCGTAAGTAATGCGCAGCAGTCAGAATTCATTAAAAATAGATTTATTTTAAGTGTAATCAGTGTCGTGATAGAAAAAGAGATGACTTTACAATGTGGCCATCAATAACGAGCCAACACTTCCTCTTGTGTTTCCAGTCATTTACTTCAATGAGACACATGACATCACAGCTAGAAACCAATTGGAAACATTCTTTGCTAGTATCTCAAATAGTGATCTGGCTATGAAATTACCAGTGACCACGTTGTAGCATTAACTGGAGATGGTCTTGCAAGTGTAGTTCTTTAATACAAGAACAATAAGATGACTATTTCTAATAAAAACTTTTTTAACAATAATATGGTAAAATATGAATATAGAACAATATATTACATTCTCTATTTATATATATAAATAAATGATTAGCAAATATAAAGTATACGCAATAAATATATAAATTGTACAAATATAAAATATTTAGTATTTCTATATACACAAGACAGCTGAAAGTCCATAACTTGAATTGAAAAGGAAATTGCGGTTAACAGAAAGCCTGCGTATGGGTTGCTTGTTGGTTCTGAAATGTGGCCCATTGGTCTTTGTTTTCGAGCTCATCCCACATGTCATCAAACATATCCTGAGGGAAGAAAAAAAAAAGTTTTGATTAAATTTACAATAAACTTTAATCAAGATTTTACGTCATGCATGGTATCAGTACAGTGTTTGCTAACATTGCACCAATTAATCTAATAACTAGAAGCAACAATCTGTTACTTTGGGCCTTATGGAGTAAAGAGTTCTAAACTTATGAGCGCTAATTATAATTCACTTTCTTGAAGTCAGACCAGTAAAAAGCATTCTGATTGGTTTCTATGGGCTCCTAAATGCAAGAATAAGCACTTAAGAATTAAGAACTCTACTGGGATAAAGAATAGGGTCTAACTGGCAAATTGCTACGTGGCAAATGTGACAAGTTTAACTAAAGGGAAAAACTTTTTTTTTTGTTAGTTTTTAATGCTGTCTGTGCCCCCGTTAAAGAGATTCACCCTCTCTAAATGTCCTGTTTACCATTATCGTTGAAAGTGAAAGTGAAAGTAAAAGATAATCGAAAAAATAAATCTTCCAATGGGGACATTCGTTCAGGTGATTTGGGGGCAGGGATTTCCTCTCACTTCCTGTTTGGCTATGGTACAGGAAGTGAAGGAAATCTCCGCAATGGGACACAGATGGTGAGTAGAAATGTAACCAATTCACACACTAGGAATTTGTAATACGAGATTTACTAAAACTGGAGTACTCAGAATCTGGTGCAGCTGTGCAGGGTAACCAATCAGCTTCTAACTTCAGCTTGTTCAATTAAGCTTTGACAATAAAACCTGGAAGTTGATTGGTTTCTATTCAGAGCTGCCCCAGATTTTGCACTTTCCAATTCTAGTAAATCACCACTGTGGCACGAGGCATAGAGGGTTGATTTTATCCATAACTATATGGTACGTCTAATCATACAAGAACCCAAAAGAATCCTTTGCCATAAATGATATTACCTAACATGATTCTTCACAGTAAGGGTACACACATTATTTACATATGCTAGTATATGTAGTCTGATGAATAGCTAAGGTTATGTATGATTATTTTGACATATAGGGGTTAATTTACTAAAGGCAAGTAGACTGTGCACTTTTGAAAGTGCAGTTGCTCCAGAGCTTAGTAATGACGGAGAGCTCTGCTGACTGCCATCATCCAATCATGTGCAAGGAAAATTACAAAAACAGCATTTTTGTTTACACGTGATTGGACGATGGAAGTCAGCAGAGCTCTCCGTTATTTACTAAGCTCTGGAGCAACTGCCCTCGCAGAGTTCAACTGCACTTTCAAAAGCACACAGTGTATTTGCCTTTGGTAAATCAACCCCCTAGAGACCTTACACTGACAGATCTAACGTTTATCGTTCTACACATCAATACATCAATAGTACACCAGTTTTGTGAATTGGTTTCAGGGAAGTAATGGTGCTACATACCTGACAAAATCCCAGGTCGGGAGAAATTGGAGCGGTTGAAGACATGCCTTCTTTCAGGTCGGCCACTGTAGATGTATGAACTGGAGTGGAGCTCAGTGTGCATGGCGAGAAGCTATCTAACTCTTCAGGAAGTCCATGATCTGAGAAATGAGGTGAGGGCATGGCTGGTAAGAAGCAGTTTGTGTCCATGCCTTCTTCTCTCATTGCTTCTGGGCACATTCTTGAGGAAGCCATGCAATTAGGGGGGATCTGTGGAACTTCTGAACTAGTCATTGAGCAGAGTTCATGCATTTCGCCTTGGCAGCAGTTCAGGCCAACTGGGCATCTGGATCTTCTGAGCCTTTCTTCCCTTCTTTTCTCCAAAGTCTCATCATCCAGGCCAAGGACATCAGAGAGATGGGAAATGTAGCGAATTGTCAGGCGCAATGTCTCAAATTTTGTCAAGGTTTTGCCAACGGGGGCCACTGCAGGCGGCAGGTATCTTCTTAGGTGCTGGAGGGCTGTAGACAGATTTCTCATCCTCATCTTTTCCCTCTCGCTGGCACTATGCCTTTGGTTGGACAAAGTCCTGTCTCTCAAACTGTGGCTTTTCCTTGTTGGCGCTTGTCTCTCTTTGGTTTGCAGGTTTTCTGGCTGAGACAGGCCTTTTTGGAAACTGCTGTAAGGGTCTTGAGAGAAGGCACAGGACTGAAAGGGGGGAGAGAAGCTGAAGGAGTCAATGGAGGATGTTGGCGAAAGGCTGCTGTAGCCTTCAGAATCAGGATACCCCCATTGCTGATGTGGAGTACACCCTGGAATCGGTCTGTTCTCCTGGAACTGCAGTTGTGCTGGACAGAGATCCATGTCTGTGTGCTACTCTGGAGAGAGTGTGGTAAAATGCTGGCTGCAGCCGTTGCTGCCTAGGCTTTATCCTGAAGGCAGAGGTGTGAATTGTCACCTTTGCTGGCACCATCCACACTTCAAAGTTTAATGGGGCTGAGTAGGGGGTCTTGGGAAAAAGTTTCTCAGAGTACGAAGTGTGCATTTTAGCCCCTTTAAAAATGAACTAAAAATGGGCTAAGGAGGTCAATTACCTTTGTGACCTGTAGACCTGTACGGTAAAGACATTTAAGTTATTTGCTTAGAGTTAATTACTAGCATAATGAGCTGAAGCCTGAACAATAATTTTAAGCTGCTGATTCCTATCGTTCCATCTCCAAGAATAAATTCATGTAATGGTAAAGAATTAATGGTTTTCCCAAACAATAATAGTAATGTTTTTCAAATGCAGGGCAATATTATAGATGCTATTATAAAATAAAATAATTATAAAATATACGTTTTTGTGTTTTATTTGTCAGATTGTAACGTGATCAAATTATTCATTCAGCGCAGCAAACTATCAGCATGACATTTTGATTCATTGCAGGCACAGAATGCTTCAGTTATCACATCTGTATTCTGTTAGTGAACATCTTCTATTATGACTAACATATGTTTTTATCACGGAAAAAAACAGGTAGCGCTTCCTGATATTTGTCTATTTAGCTACCCATCATACTTCACATATTATTCTAAATTATGGCAATATATAATTTTTGTTTTATGAAAATTGCAGAATTTCAGAAATGTAATCTTATGTCTAGAGAATCTTTAGAGTCCGCGGATATTCCGTGGCATGTACCGTATATAGTCGAGTATAAGGCGACCCGAATATAAGCCGAGGCACCTAATTTTACCACAAAAAACTGTGAAAACGTATTGACTCGAATATAACCCTAGGGTGAGAAATGCGCAGCTACTGTAAGTGGAAAAGAGGGTCAACAATGCCCATTTACAGCCTCACTGTGCCCATGTGCATGCCTCACTGTGCCCATTTGCAGCCATAGGTCCCCCGAACTTCAAACTCTGTAGTTAAGGGTTCCTAGATGCTCCCTATCTGCAGCCAAAATTCGGGGTCTCTGGACCCAAAGGGTCTCGAAATGACATTGCTGCAGATGGACACGATTGACCAACTTTGGGGCCCTGTATCTCGGGCCACTTGGTGCTAGGAACCCAAAATTTGGTGTGCAAACCCAGTGGAACCAGCAATACAACATATCCAACTGGGGTTCCTAGCACCAAGTGGCCCCGAGATACGGGGCCCCAAAGTCGGTTCGGAAAATGTCAAGCACTTTTCTGCAGCAGAGAATGACATTCCACTGTGTTTGCACACCAAATTTTGGGTTCCTAGCACCAAGTGGCCCCCAGATACGGGGCCCCAAAGTCGGTTCGGAAAATTTAATTTTCTGCTGCAGAAAAGTGATTGACTCGAGTATAAGCCGAGGGGGGCATTTTCAGCACACAAAAAAATGTGCTAAAAACTCGTCTTATACTCGAGTATATACGATATGTTTATACACAGATTTCTCTTAAAAAGGATTTTAAAAAGTTGGATTTTCCAACCTCCATCATGGACACTGTACTTCTATAGCCAGTGTTTGAAGCTTTTCATCATATTTTCACTCAACACGTTTTTGTTTTTTTTTGTTTAATGAATCATTCACAGCAGTTTTCTACTTATTTTTGAATGTGCCCTAGTTTCAACTGACCATTGATTAAAATTGAGTCGTAAACACCTTTAAAATGGCATTACAATGGCTTCCATTGATTTCCACTGCAAATTAAGCTGTTCATCTGGTCAAAACTAGAACAGTTGTAAAATTGGTTGGCAGATTGGTCTGGACAATTCAGTTCCAGCTGATTGGTTTATTGAAAGCTTATGAAAAGAAAAATTGCTGCAAAAATGTCAAGCATATGACCAGCAAAGCGTGTTAATAATTATGATTCTGTGCTCAAGTGCTAGTTCTCCTTTCTATCAATTGATGAACCACAACCATCAGCAAGTTCAGGCCATTAAGTCCTGTCCGTCATTTTGTAGCCAGGACTGGAGATGTCATCAGCTGTCCCTCTCTTACTATATTTATTTGGCCAGAGCACGAGTGAGTCCCAGAGGCTCGTAACATTTGCATGCGAAGTGTGCCAAAAGGTGACAAACTTTCCCACCTACAGAGCAGATTCCTGTGGAGACTGAACTCTTGTCCCATAAAACCATGATCACATTTACTTTTAGAGTTGAAACTTTAAAGACAGAGTTCTCATGCTGTATAGTGTTCTGTGAAATGTATCAGTAGTCTTCTCTCCTACATATATGAAGTAAACTAACTCTTTGAGGTCACAACCTCTGTATCAAGGAGTGTATTGATGGGTCTTGCTTTCTCTATACCAGCTTTTTTTAACCAGGGTGCCCAGGCACCTAGGGTACCTTGAGGTTTCTTCAGGTGTGCCTTGGCAAATTGCCTAAAAATTGCCCCAAAATTCTAAATTGTATACAAGCTGGCATATGGATTAAGCAACTATTTTGTTACACAAAGCCACAGGTTTTCATTGGGCACCATTACAACCTTCTTGAGGGCACCTTAGCGGAGTAATGGAGAAATATTAGAATAGTAGTCAGTACCAATTTGCAAAAGTGTATTTGCTTTGGAAGGATAAATCACCTCTAATGCCCTGTACACACGGTCGAAATTTCCGACGGATATTGTCCAACACTGGTGTTGCATACACATGGTCGGACAAAGTTGTCGGAAAATCCGATCATTCTGAATGTGGTGACGTTTGTTGCGTAAGACGGAACTACGTAGAGGCTATTAGCCATTAGGTTTGGTCTCCTAATTTGATCTGAGCATGCGTGGCACTTTGTCCGTCGGAATTCTCTACACGCGATCGGAAAAAGTCAGATCGGATTTTATTGTCGGAAAATTTGAGAGCAGGAAAAAGTCAGATGGAGCCCACACACGGTCGGATTTTCCGACAACATGGTCTGATCGGACATTTTCCATCGGAAATTTCCGACCGTGTGTACGGGGCATTACGGTGGGTGTCCTATGTGTGGATGTTGCTGTCTTATGCAAAACTACTACAATCGTTTTTACATTTTAGAATGAGACTGTCCATAACTTTTAAAGGGTGCCTTCAGACTGTCCATAATTGTTTAAATTGGGCCTTGAATGAAAATAGGTTCAGAAACACTGCTCTATACCATAAGAAAGCAATATAATAAAAATCATTATCCATGATAAATATAAGCCATAGGTATAATGCATACTTTGCTAATAAAATATTTTCCAGATGGAACTGGTAGCACCAGCTCTCATCCCTTGTGATGAGGGTTTGCAGAAAGGATTGATCCTGGTCATGAAATCTTCAGAGATTTCCGTCTGTTTTGCTTTCTGTTCGTCTGTCAGCTTGTGTGGCACAAACCTAGAACAGATCTTCCGCTTACCCAAATCTTTGCGGACAATGGTGCGCACTGTGTCCTTGCTAATGCCCAACTCCTCTGCTATCAATCGTAGAGTGAGTCGCCAATCTCGTGCCAGCATTTGTCACACTTGGTCATTCATGTCTGAGGTTCTGCTTGCCGACAGCTCCTCCTCAGTTATTTCCTTCCCGTTGCCGCCGTGAAAGTGTTTGAACCAGTCGTAAACATTTTCTGCTCATGGCTTCCGGCCCGTACACTTGAACCAACGTTCCATGCATCTCCGTCGCCGTTTTCCTCAATTTGTAGCAGAACTTGATGTTCACTCGTTACTCTATTGCACTGTGACCCTACCTCTCACACTGACGAAGTTTGACTGCTTGCAGTGGGTCTACCCTGATTGTCAAGTGTACTCCACACAAGGTGGCTCTTCTTGACGTGTCTCTGGATAGCCATGTGCATCCGCACACACTTGGTCCATGTTGTCGTTGAGATATCTGACCATTCACCAAACTTTTTAGACACCTTTTACATATTTGCTTAATCTATAAAACCCAACAGTTAGAAAGATGCATAGGTATATAAAAATAACAGATAGGGGACAGTAGGCGCATTCAAGTACACTTTAATTCCAGGTATATCTTACAACATATAATTTAAAAGTCTCATAAAATTCCATCCACTTAGTGCCAACCCTTCCTGGGGCAGAGACAAACTCTAATACACAAAAGAAACAAAAGAAGGAAGAGCGCCTTTAAGTGTAGAATAAGACAGTTTTATTTAAGACAAAAAAGGGGCCACTCACATTGTGTGAATAAAAATAGGCACATCTATGGTGTATTGGGACATAGATGATAATATCCGCATGAGGAAGAACACCAGGATATCACTGAGTACCGCTACCATGGGAGAGGAAGCCAGCTGTGCTTGTCCAGGATCACATGGATGCACTGGGATGACATCACTGAGAGGAGGAGTGCGTTGTGATGCGCAAAGCCACGTTTGAGCATCCACGCTCCTTTCTTAAGCACCATAGATGAGCCTGTTTTTATTCACACAATGCAAGTGGCTTTAATAAAACTTTCTTATTGTTCTACATTAAGAGGTGCTCTTCCTTCTTTTATTTTCTTTATATAACAATACTCAACCTAAAACACAGGCAAGTTTCGAAAGTGTCTTTACAAGTGGATGTGGTTTGTTGTGTCCATGACTGTTTCTATCACTTTATATTTGTAGTAGTTAACAACATTATGTTTATCAGAAGCCATGTACACATCATTTTGTTTCCTCAACTGGGCCAAAAAACATTTTATGGAGGCATCAGAGCAGTAGTATGAGCGTTTTCTACAAAGAAAACCATAATCAACCAATCAATGGCCTAATGGTGCCCACAGGCATAGGAGGGTGTTGGGCCATACATGAATAATCTCACTATTAATTGGAGAGGGGATCGGGAAGGAGAGGGGTGGTAGATACAACTAGTACAGCTAATCTCAAAGGGGAACAATAGTGATGGAGCAGGTTCTTTAATGGGCTAATTTATCCTCCCCAACAATGTCCAACTAATAGGGTTGCTGGTTTCCCACAGACCCAAATAGCTGGTAAAATAGAACCGATTTCTTGTTTCATTTTTCGAATGCAGGCTAGAAAACAAACCTGATCTAGAATTTTCCTGGGTGGCAAAATACTTTTTTCTTTGCTATAGTCTGTTCATAAGAGTCAGATCACTCTAGAAAGGGTCTGATTACCTAAAAATTGGGAAAAGAATGGTGTAATTTTAGTCTATGGCAACCATGAATAAGATATAATTTTGCCCCTGTTCAAATTATTAGTAAGACCTCATCTGGAATATACAGTTCAGTTTTGGGCACCAGTTCTCAAAAAGGATATCGGGGAACTGGAGAAGAGCAACCAAACTGATATGAGGCATGGAGGAGCTCAGCTATGAGGAAAGATAAGAGGAACTGAATTCATTCATTCTTGAGAAGAGGAGAATAAGGGGGGATATGATCAACATGTTCAAATATATAAGGGGTCCACATAGTGAACTTGGTGTTGAGTTATTCACTTTACGGTCATCACAGAGGACAAGGGGGCACTCTTTATGTCTAGAGGAAAAGAGATTTCATCTCCAAATACGGAAAGCTTTCTTCACAGTAAGAGCTGTGGAATAGACTCCCTCCAGAGGTGGTTCTGGCTAACTCAATAGATTGTTTTAAAGTGGTTGTAAACCCTTACAAACCACTTTGACCTACAGGTAAGCCTAGATTAAGGCTTACCTGTAGGTCCAATAAATATCTCCTAAACTTACATGGTTTAGGAGATATTTAGAAAGGAAAAGGCATCGCTGTCTACGGCGCATGCGCCTTAGACAGCGGCGCGCAGGTGCACTGCGAATGCCGGGTTCACGGCGATATGCCACTTTCCTGCGCATGCGCGGGAGTGACGTCATCGCCGCTCCAGCGAATGACAGCGCTGGAGCGGCGAGACCCGGAAGTCACTCCGAGTTTGATGGCGATGCAGAAGATCGTGGATGAGGACCGATTCGGGGGCTTCGTTTTCAGGTAAGTCATTCATAATGAGCTAGTATGCTATGCATACTAGCTCATTATGCCTTTGCCTTGCAGGGTGTCTTTTTTTTTTTTAAGAGGCTTTACTTCCTCTTTAAGAAAGGCCTGGATACTTTCCTAAATGTACAGAATATAACTGGGTACTAACATTTATAGGTAAAGTTGATCCAGGGAAAATCTGATTGCCTCTTGGGGGATCAGGAAGGGATTTTTTTCCCCTGCTGTAGCAGATTGGAGCATGCTCTGCTGGGGTTTTTTTTTGCCTTCCTCTGGATCAACTGTGGGTATAGAATTGGGTATATTGTATTGTACAATATTTTTTATTTTTATTTATTATTTCTTTTTTTTATGGTTGAACTGGATGGACTTGTGTCTTTTATTCAGTACAGTATAGTTATATGGCCTACCACTGTCCCTGCATGTATATTTATTGAAATCAGCCAATTGTTCCCCTCTACAAGACAAGGTGTGTGCATACAGCAATGGTCATCTGAAGGCTCTAAAAAGGCAGAATAAAAAAAATTTTTTTGCTGTAACATACTTTATGTTGCTTTATTATTCCTTTTCTTAGTATTGTTATTATTTGACAAATACATAACATTAACGATATAGAACACAACAGAAAAAATAAGGGGTGAGTTATTTGGCAAATTTAAACTACCACAATAATATATACATTATCTCACAAAAGTGAGTACACCCCTCACATTTTTGTAAATATTTTTTATATCTTTTTATGTGACAACACTGAAGAAATTACACTTTGCTACAATGTAAAGTAGTGAGTGTACAGCTTGTATAACAGTGTAAATTTGCTGTCCCCTCAAAATAACTCAACACACAGCCATTAATGTCTAAACCGCTGGCAAAGAAAGTGAGTACACCCCTAAGTGAAAATGTCCAAATTGGGCCCAATTAGCCATTTTCCCTCCCCCGGTGTCATGTGACTCGTTAGTGTTACAAGATTTCAGGTATGAATGGGGAGCAGGTGTGTTAAATTTGGTGTTATCACTCTTACTCTCTCATACTGGTCACTGGAAGTTCAACATGGCACCTTATGGCACCTCATGGCAAAGAACTCTCTGAGGATCTGAAAAAAAAGAATTGTTGCTCTACATAAAGATGGCCTAGGCTATAAGAAGATTGCCAAGACCCTGAAACTGAGCTGCAGCACGGTGGCCAAGACCATACAGCAGTTTAACATAACAAGTTCCACTCAGAACAGAGTGCTGCCAGCATTGCTGCAGAGGTTGAAGGGGTCGGGGGTCAGCCTGTCAGTGCTCAGACCATACTCTGCACACTGCATCAAATTGGTCTGCATGGCTGTCATCCCAGAAGGAAGCCTCTTCTAAAGATGATGCACAAGAATGCCTGCAAACAGTTTGCTGAAGACAAGCAGACTGAGGACATGGATTACTGGAACCATGTCCTGTGGTCTGATGAGACCAAGATAAACTTATTTGGTTCAGATGGTTTCAAACTTGTGTGGCAGCAACCAGTTGAGGGGTACAAAGACAAGTGTGTCTTGCCTACAGTCAAGCATGGTGGTGGGAGTGTCATGGTCTGGGGCTGCATGAGTGCTGCCGGAACTGGGGAGCTACAGTTCATTGAGGGAACCATGAATGCCAACATGTACTGTGACATACTGAAGCAGAGCATGATCCCCTCCCTTCGGAGACCACAGGGCAGTATTCCAACATAATAACGACCCCAAACACACCTCCAAGACAACCACTGCCTTGCTAAAGAAGCTGAGGGTAAAGGTGATGAACTGGCCAAGCATGTCTTCAGACCTAAACCCTATTGAGCATCTGTGGGGCATCCTCAAACGGAAGGTGGAGGAGCGCAAGGTCTCCAACATCCACTAGCTCCGTGATGTCGTCATGGAGAAGTGGAAGAGGACTCCAGTGGCAACCTGTGAAGCTCTGGTGAACTCCATGCCCAAGAGGGTTAAGGCAGTGCTGGAAAATAATGGTGGCCACACAAAATATTGAAACTTTGGGCCCAATTTGGACATTTTCACTTAGGGGTGTACTCACTTTTGTTGCCAGTGGTTTAGACATTAATGGCTGTGTGTTGAGTTATTTTGAGGGGAGGGCAAATTTACACTTATACAAGCTGTACACTCACTACATTACATTGTAGCAAAGGGTAATTTCTTCAGTGTTGTCACATGAAAAGATATAAAATATTTACAAAAATGTGAGGGGTGTACTCACTTTTGTGAGATACTGTATATATTGAATGATCTAAGGCTACTAAGAAAATGGAGAAAGCACATGTTGAATTTATTCTCGTTTCATGTTTTCATGTATTTTCCAGTAACTCCCAGTTCAGTGACTCGTATAAGAAGTGTGTCCATTTCACACCTCATCTAGTCCCACTGTTTATGCAAGTGGCCGTCTACTTTTGACATTTGCACCTTCTTCACTGAGGTGTCAACTTGGGAAAGTGAGGTTAGCCTCTCTGTAACTTAACCCCAGGACCCCTAGCAGTGAAAGTATGCCATAACGCATGTGCCTCTGTCCAAATATGTCTAAATATACTACATGAGAAAGAAGCCGACCAAATATTCATATCTATATCTGTTAAAATCCTGTCCATATCATACCAACACCAAAAACACTTGCCAAAAAGAATTGCTTGAAATTTTAAGTGGACCTCCTGTTATAAAAAAAATAATAATAATAATGAAATAAAATAATAATTACCCCCTTCGCGTGTACCTTATTATCGGTTAATGCATATACAAATACCAACCACACCAAATTTTAATCACACTGCTGGGTATGGGCTCCCACATAGCAGTGCGCGTGCTTGGCTACTTGTCGCCTATGCACCAAACACTGCATTGTGAGAATGAGTTATACTAAGTGTGCATCTTCCCTACATGGAACTAGTATAATGCCGGAAATTCCGACCACAAAATCTGTCGGATTTTTTCCGATGGATTTTGTCCGACACTGGTGTTGCATACACACGGTCAGACAAAGTTGTCGGAAAATCTGATCATTCTGAACGTGGTGACTTTCATTGCGTACGACGGAACTACGTAGAGGCTAGTAGCCAATAGCTTTCGTCTCGTAATTTGATCTGAGCATGCGTGGCACTTTGTCCGTCGGAATTCTCTACACACGATCGGAAAAAGTTTGATCGGATTTTGTTGTCGGAAAATTTGAGAGCAGGATCTCAAATTTTTTCCGACGGAAAAAGTCAGATGGAGCCCACACACGGCCGGATTTTCCGACAACATGGTCCGATCAGACATTTTCCGTCTGAATTTCTGACCGTGTGTACGGGGCATTAGGGTGGCAGGAAGCAGTGCTGATAGTAAGTAAAGCCACCAAAATATACCTAGTACATAGCATGGAGGTTTTTTTTTTTTTGTCTAAAGACTATTTGATTTAATATACAGTAAAACCTTGTTAATAATTTATTCCCGAAACAAGCTTGTTATCCAAAGCACTCGTATATCAAAGCAAATCTCCCCATAAGAAATAATAGAAACTCAGATGATTAGTTCCACAACCATTTATTCTTAAGTCCTTCAGTTTATAGTCCATATAAAAAGATTATAGCAATGTGACCAGGCTGTGTAACCATAAAATGTCCATCTACAAATGGAAGCCTCCACAAGCGGATTAGAAGCAAAATCCAGCAGGAGCTACAGAGTATAAAAGAGAAGAGAGGCTCCTCTAAGATTAGCAATATGGTTACATTTAATGAAGGTACAACATTTACCAACTTACATGGCACATCTAAGTATGCAGGCATCTGGGGTAAAGTGTCCAAAGTTTTTGAGAATGACACAAATAGGAAGGCCAGCATGGTGGCCTGCAATTATGGGAGGAGCCCGGAGGGTATACAATCATACCAGACCTCTCCACGCGGCCGGTGTCGGTTCCAGCGCGCCGTATTGCACGTCACCAGGCCGACAAAACAACTCAGTACACGTTCCTGAGTTGTCCTACGCTCCTCGTTTCCAGATTACGGATTCGATTCCCGATCGCACCCCCAGTTCGTTCCGCTTCAGCGTCGCAGGTAGGATTTATGCTTTTTCGTCGCTACATCGAAACCCCTGTTTTTCCACTGAGTCATTTCGACTACCATGCTATTGTTTGTTTGTTTCCTACCCCACAAATTCACCCCACTATCACTGGTTGTTACGCACCGCTACCCAGTGCAAACATCCCCTCACTCACACGTACACCGCAGCCCCCCCCCCCTGCCCCCCCCCCCCAAAAAAAAAAAAAAAAAACACCCACCAGAGCATCTGTCACTGCCCTCCCCACACACTTCTTGCAGTCACCGCAAGTTCGTGTAAATGGGCCCCCACACCTTGCAAACCTCAGCAAGACAATCCACTCCTTGCCTTCCACGGCAACCCAGCCAATGTGAGGCACAGCCGCCCCCCGCACATCTTGCTTCACCGCAGGTTTGTGTCACGGCTCCCACATCCACCCTCCCACACACCTCTGCAATCGTTGCAGCTCGACCTCCATTGGCCTCGCAGCCACAACTTCCCCAGTAGCAAACTCAGCTACTCACGCCTTTCTCTATCCCTTTTCACCTTTCCCTTAGGTCAGTAAATCGCCCCTGGTCTCCTACACAACAGGATCAGACCATCCCGTTCCTTTTCCAGGTAATTAAAAAAAAAAAAAAAAAAAAAAACAACCCCTTTTTTCTTGAGGGCTTGCATCTCTTCACCAGGGGGTCAACTATGGCCCCAAATCAGCTCTTGCAACCCATCTCTCACTAATATATTTTACGTCACCCTACCGTAGGTACCAGGTCTACCAGGTTTGACCCCAACAGAGACTCCATCACTAGGGCAGCAAGCAGGTGCGTAGGTTGTTGTTGTTTCAGTTTTCCATTCTCTTCACACCTTTCACTACATATCCCCCTCCCACATACTTATTTGGCTCAGTACCCTGGCGTTAGCAACTGTCACATACTTCTATGCATGTCACTCTGTTTTCGAAGCACAAGTCTTCACTACGCAGACAAGGTCACCTAGTCTCATGACTTGCTGGCAGTGCAAGTATTAGCTGACCGAACCTACGTCAAACTACTACAGATCGAAACATCCCTACTTAGCAACCAACCAGCAGCCACTCCCCCCCCCCCCCAGTACCGCCCTGGTGGGGCTCTGGTTGAACTAGTCCGTGCCGAGCACAGACGGACACCCGAGCATCGGTTACCTGGTCAGTCACCTCCTGGCTTACCTCGGTTGTCACGCATTCTCTGAGTTCCACAGGCCAAAGAAACAAACTCACCCAGCGCTCACGCGCATCCCCGATTGTTACCATACCGTCGAACGGTATCCTGCTTCGTTCACACATCTCCCCTTCCCATCCAAGCAGAACACCATAGTTTTTGATAAAATCTCCAGGCGTTAGTAAACTGTCACATACTTCTATGCATGTCACTCTATTTTTCGAAGCACAAGCCTTCACTATGCAGACAAGGTCACCTAGTCTCATGACTTGCTGGCAGTGCAAGTATTAGCTGACCGAACCTACGTCAAATGCTACAGATCGAAACATTCCTACTTAGCAAGTCAATCAGTAGCCACTCCCCCCAGTACCGCCCTGGGGGGGGCTCTGGTTAACCAGTCCGTGCCGAGCACAGACGGACACCCGAGCATCAACCACCCGGCCAGTCACCTCCTGGCTCACCTCGGGTGTCACGCATCCCCCCGAGTTTTTTACATATAGGCCCATGGAACATCCCACTCAGCGCACGCGCGCAACCCGTTTGTTCCCATACCTGTCACACAGGTATCCCACTCTGCCCCCCCTCCCTCCCCTTTTGCCGCAACCTACAAACACATATATATATGCTCTCCTGTCCTTCAAACTCAAAAAAAAAAAAAAAAAAGAGAAACCCGAGAGAAACATGCATCCCCCCTCCCTCCCCCCCCCCCCCCCTCTTTTATTCTAGCAGACGCCATGTCTCTGGCCAGCAGCGACGATTTCACCCCCGCCCCATCACCTCCCGAAGCGGGTCCGGCAGACAACTTCTCTCAAGCCTTCAGAGCTTGGACCATCCCCAGACTCTCAGCTGAGCTGAGGCGCAGGAACATCCCCTACCCCATCACGGCCAGGAAAGCCGAACTGTACAGACTACTGTTCCCCAGCCCATCCCCACCAACCCCACCAGACACTCAGGCATCACTACAGTCAATTGCCTTGGCAGTGTCCCAGCTACACACGCTGGTCTCCTCCCTATCTACTACCATCTCTGACGTCCAGGCCAGAGTGGGGACCTTGGAGCTCCAGCAAGTAACCCCCACTCCACCAGCTGCCGCCCCCGCCACCCCCGCATCATGCGTTACAGCTACGCCCCATGGCGGTTTTTCTGTTTTCCCCGCACATCTCATCCCAGCAAGCATCAGGAAGGAGATACTAGATGGCCGCGACATCAACCTGGCATCCCTTCTGATCTCGGTACACGATGTAACAGAAAACAAAGCCTACGCTTGGGGCGACGTTTCCGTTATCCTGAAGGCAAAAGACCACAGGCTTACACGAAAGCTCACGGTCACGGAGTTCGTGCTTGCTTTTGGCATGTTTCGGGATGTCATCTGTTCCATCAAACCCGACAGGAGGGAAGAACTAGACCTCTACCTTCATGCTGTCACAGATTTAGGGTACAAGTACGGAGGCAGCGCCTTCTACGACTACCATCGCTCCTTTTCAGCAAAGGCAGCAGCCAAGCTCAGTCAGTTCAAGGCAACCACGGACTGGAGCGCCATCGACACCGAACTCTTCTGACGCCATTTCGCTGGCCTCCGCTCCCCACTTTGCACTAATTGCCAATCCTCCACCCACACCGCCAATTGGTGTTCAGAACCCGATGGTAGACGCCTCCCCAACTTCCCCTCCGCCCCGCACACATCCCAGTATTCAGACGCAACCCCACCACACCCCCAGGAAGACAAACTCGGACGGCCCGTCCGAACTTTAGGAGGGGCGCAGATATGCAATAATTTCAACTTGGGGATCTGCAACTTCTCACGTTGCAGACTCCTCCACGTCTGCCTCATTTGCCGCAGAGCACACCCCAGGATCACCTGCGGGCTCAATAAGCTCAGCTCAGCCTGACTAAGCCGTATTGATATCGGATGGCTGCAATCCTACCTCACCTCACACCCGTCACCCTCACTAGCAGCCTTTCTGGTACAAGGCTTCACCACAGGCTTTCACACGGGGTTTATCACACTCCCCGACACCACCCACGAGTGCAAAAACCTGCTGTCAGCAGCCACCGACGAGGAAGCCATCAGTACCCTACTACAAAACGAACTTGACCGAGGGTACATGATCAGCCCCTTCTCTCACCCACCGTTTTCCGTTTGGAGAGTTAGCCCTATCGGGCTCGTAAAAGGAAAGTTTTCAAATAAACTCCGTTTAATTTATGATTTGTCCGCGCCTTATTCTTCTCACACACCTAGTTTAAATTCCCTTATACCCTCACAAGAATTTTCTCTCAAGTACTCCTCTGTCGACCTTGCTATCCAGGCCATCCTAGACACAGGTGAGGGCGCCTGGCTCTCCAAAGCAGACGTCGCAGACGCCTTCAAGCTGCTACCAATCCAGCCGTGTCTGTGGCGCTGGCACGGAGTCAGGTGGAAAGGTCAGTACTACTTCGCCACGAAACTGACCTTTGGATCCAAAAGCAGCCCATGGCTCTTTGACACGTTCGCACAGTCCCTGTCCTGGATTCTCTCACACCACGCATCCTGTCAGAAAGTGATCCATTACTTGGACGACTTTCTGCTCATCGAAGACCCCAACCGTCCCCCCGTAGACCTCATGAGTCTAAGGGAGGTCTTCTCCAACCTCAATGTCCCCATAGCGGAGAAGAAGATAGAAGGCCCAGCACATCGCATCACCTTCCTAGGCGTCATACTAGACACTCAGGCCATGCAGGCCAGCCTACCACCAGACAAGTTGACTCGCATCAGGGAAGTCATTCATTCCTTCACGGCCACCCAGGGGTGCTCCAGGAGGCAACTCCAGTCCTTACTCGGGATGTTAAACTTCGCAGTAAGAGTCATCCCTCAGGGACGATCCTTTGTCTCCCGCCTCCTAGTTTTCCTCACAGGATGTCAAGACCCAGACCAGATCTTCAGACTTGATCAGGCAGCCATAGCCGACCTTTCCATGTGGGACCACTTCCTGGCCGACTGGAATGGCATTTCCATGTTCATTCCGGCAGCATCTCCCTCTTCTCCCCAGATTGTCACTGACGCCGCTGCCTCCACGGGCTTCGCAGCTATTTTTGGCCCCCACTGGTTTGCCGGTCCATGGCCGCCAGAAATCTTGGCAATCCCCGGTTTCAGCCAATCCTCCTCCTTATTCGAACTATACCCAATAGTGGCAGCAGCACAAACCTGGGGAAGCAGTTGGGCAGGCCAGACGGTGGTTTTTGCCACCGACAATCAGGCCACAGCTGACATCATAAACAAAGGCCGGTCCAGGTCCTTGACCATTATGGCCTTCCTGCGCAGGCTTGTTCAACTATCCCTGCTACACCAGTTCAAGGTCCTCTGCGTCCACATCCCGGGCAAGTGTAACACCTCAGCTGACGCTCTGTCCCGATTCAATTTCCCGTTGTTCTTTTCCCAGGAACCCGGAGCCGATCCGACCATGTCTGCTATCCCTCACTGGTCTCAACTAACCCTAGTCTGAGTCACCACCTTCACGGCACCACCAGTCTTACAATCTTCTTTTGCCAAACAATAAATCATTACCTCCCTAAAAACAAGTCTTTGCGCCCTTTTCTTAACTACTCTCCTAGCAGAAAGGGCCTCACGGTGCAGCTCACCAGGGCTTACCTTACGGTAGACCAGGGCACACTTCAGGTCTAGTTCGTTGTCTGTCTTGTGGCGTGTTTATGTTTGCTCCTTCACATCGTTAAGGACCGAGGGCTCCGACCATAAATAGGAAGGCCAGCATGGTGGCCTGCAATTATGGGAGGAGCCCGGAGGGTATACATACCAGACCTCTCCACGCGGCCGGTGTCGGTTCCAGCGCGCCGTACCCGCCCACCCATTCCCCTTCTCAGAACACTCTAACACGTTTCTCTACAGAAACAGCCATTACTTCTCAGGTAAGCGCCCTTTTCTTAACTACTCTCCTAGCAGAAAGGGCCTCACGGCTCAGCTCACCAGGGCTTACCTTACGGTAGACCAGGGCACACTTCAGGTCTAGTTCGTTGTCTGTCTTGTGGCGTGTTTATGTTTGCTCCTTCACATCGTTAAGGACCGAGGGCTCCGACCATAAATATACATTTTCACAGTCTTCTGCCTCAGTTGTTATGGTGGCAATTTGCATATACTCCAGTTATGAAGAGTAATCAGATGAATTGTAATTAATTGTAAATTTGCCATGAAAATAAACTTAATCCCATAAAACATGTTGCACTACATTTGTGAGGAAGGATTCAGGGCACCCAAGAAAGTCCAGCAAGCGCCAGGACCGTCTCCTGCAGTTGATTCAGCTGTGGGATTGGGGCACCACCAGTGCAGAGCTTGCTCATGAATGGCAGCAGACAGGTGTGAGGGCATCTGCACACACAGTGAGGAGAAGACTTTTGGAGGATAGCCTGGTGTCAAGAAGGCACTTCTCTCCAGGAAAATATATTCTGCAAAAGGTACAGGCATTGGACTGCTGAGGACTGGGGTAAAGTCATTTTCTCTGAAGAATCCCCTTTCCGATTGTTTGGGACATCCGGAAAAACCTCGTCCAGAGAAGAAAAGGAGAACGCTACCATCTACACATGTGCACAACAAAAAAAATCGTTTATTTTTCGTTTCGTTTTTTTTCGTTTCCGTTGATTCGTAACGATTCGTACATTCGTAAGTCGTCGGTGTTCGTATTCGTAACGATTCGTACATTCGTAAGTCGTCGGTATTCGTAACGATTCGTACATTCGTAAGTCGTCGGTGTTCGTATTCGTAACGATTCGTACATTCGTAAGAGTTATTTTTTCGTTGATTCGTTTTTTCGTTAGTTAAATTTTCGGACGCATTCGTATTTATTCGTACATTCGTAACATTCGTAGATTCGTAATCGGAGCATAATTCATAATTTTATGTAATGTGTATGCTATTATTACATTTTAATAATTTACGAATCGAAAAAAAAAGTTACAAATCGAAAAAAAAGTTACGAATGTACGAATTTTTTTGTTCAATAGAGACACGGAAAATTACAAATTGAAAAAAAAAAAAAAAAAGTTATAAATCGAAAAAAAAAAGTTACGAATCGAAAAAAAAAAGTTACGAATCGAAAAAAAGTTACGAATGTACGAATTTTTTTGTTCAATCCATTCGAAGCGCGTTTAGCAGCACCATTGTAAGGGACACGGAAAATTACCAATTCAAAAAAAAAAATTTCGTTCGTTTTAGTTTTTCGGATTTTCTTCATTAGTACATTCGTTGTTTCTAATTTGTTTTTTTCGGATTCGTTCGATTCGAATGATTCGTTAATCGGATTGGTACGATTCGAACGATTCGTTATTCGGATTCGTACGATTCGAACGATTCGTTCATTCTTACAACAACGAACGAACGAACGAAAATAACGAAAAAAAACGAAAAAAGAAAAAAAACTAACTGAATTGCACATGTCTACTACCATCAGTCCTGTGTAATGCCAACAGTAAAGCATCCTGAGACCATTCATATGTGGGGTTGCTTCTCAGCCAAGGGAGTGGGCTCACTCACAATTTTGACACAAGGAAGAGGCGCCTCTGGGTGCAGACACAGGACAATATAGATATTTAATATAGATAAAATTCACAGGCAACTCACATTTTTTATCGTCAGTGAAATCGGCCACAGTGGATGTATACTCGGAATGAGGCTTGGAGCACGCATGGTTTCAGGCAAGGAGGGATGACATCACTGGAATGCACCGCGTTTCCTGAGCGTACAGGCTGTGAGTGACGTGGTAGCCGCGCTCCTTCTTCAAGCTCCTGCCACGTCACTCGCAGCCTGTATGCTCAGTAAACGCATTGCATTCCAGTGACGTCATCCCTTCTTGCCTGAAAGTTCAGAGTATACCTCCACTGCGGCCGGCCAACGATCATTCAGCGGTGTTTGCAGCAAGCCTGGAAGCGCCCACAAAAGCAGGAACGGATTGATTTCACTGACGATACCCCCTATGTTGGGACCAATGCCTTTTTTAACCACAAAAATGTGAGTTGCCTGTGAATTTTATCTATATTAAAACCTTGTCCTGTGTCTGCATCCAGAGGCACCTCTTCCTTGTGTCTTTTCAGTCATTGGAACATGGTTTCTGTTCCCCCCTGACGGCTGCCCTGAGTACGGGACTCCCAATTCATCATCACCCCATATGGTCATTGGACTTTTTAAATCACTACTAGACTCTGGACTTTTTATTATGTTACCTCTACTGTACATATTTTATGTATGGCTATACAGCTCATTACCTAATATTGTGGGATATCTATTGTTCTAGTTCTCTGCGCATTTTACTTGTATATCACAATTTTACCTAGGAACACAGCCGTGAATAAAAAATGGTACAAAAACATCCTCCGAGAGCAACTTCTCCCAACCATCCAAGAACAGTTTGGTGATGAACAATACCTTTTCCAGCATAATGGAGCACCTTGCCATAAGGCAAAAGCGATAACCAAGTGGCTTGGGGAACAAAACATTAACATTTTGGGTTCATTGCCAGGAAAATCCCCAGAACTTAATCCAATTGAGAACTTGTGGTCAGTCCTCAAGAGGCAGGTGAACAAAAAAAACCCCCACAAATTCTGACAAACACCAAGCATTGATTATCCACTTGCCGACCGGCGCACACAGATGTACGTCGACAGAATGGCACGTACAGGCAGGAGGGCGTATATATAAGTCCCTCCTTTCTGCCTGTCCGTGCCATCGGGAGCGCGCCGGGAGCGGCGAGCTCCCGCGCCGGTAGGGACCCCCGTGAGTCCGATCGCGGTCCCCGTGGACTCGATCGCCGCGGGGACATCCGCGATCGTCTCACGGGACGGCTGAACGGGGAGATGCCGAGATAAACAGCATCTCCCCGTTCTGCCTAGCAACTAGTGACGCCGATCTCTGCTCCCTGTGATTGGAGCAGAGATCAGCATTCACTAGCTGACAGCCACGCCCCCCCACAGTAAGAAACACACCCCTAGGCCTACTTAACCCCTACACTGCCCCCTTGTGGTTAACCCCTTCACTGCCAGTGTCATTTTTACAGGAATCAATGCATTTAAATAGCATTAATTGCTGTAAAAATGACAATGGTCCCAAAAATGTGTCAAAAATGTCCGATGTGTCCGCCATAATGTCGCAGTCACAAAAAAAATCGCAGATCTCCGCCATTACTAATAACAAAAAATTATTAATAAAAATGCTATAAAACTATCCCCTATCTTGTAAACGCTATAACTTCTGCGCAAACCGATCAATAATCGCTTATTGCGATTTTTTATACCAAAAATATGTAGAAGAATACGTATCGGCCTAAACTGGGGAAAAAAAATGTTTTTTAATATATTTTTTGGGGATATTTATTATAGCAAAAAGTAAAAAATATTGCATTTTTTTCAAAATTGTCGCTCTATTTTTTTTTATAGCGCAAAAAATAAAAACCGCAGGGGCGATCAAATACCACCAAAAGAAAGCTCTATTTGTGGGAAAAAAAGGACGTCAATTTTGTTTGGGAGCCACGTCGCACGACCGCGCAATTGTCAGTTGAAGCGACGCAGTGCCGAATCGCAAAAAGGGGCCTGGTCCTTTGGCTGCAAATTGGTCCGGTCTGAAAGTGGTTAAACAAGAATGGGCTGCCATCAGTCAGGATGTGGCCTAGAAGTTGACTGACACCATTCCAGGGCGAATTGCAGAGGTCTTGAAAAAGAAGGGTCAACACTGCAAATATTGACTCTTTGCATAAACTTCATGTAATTGTCAATAAAAGCATTTGACACATATGAAATGCTTGCAATTATACTTCAGTATACCATAGTAACATCTGACGAAAAGATCTAAAAACACTGAAGCAGCAGACTTTGTGAAAAAATAATATTTGTGTCATTCTCAAAACTTTTGGCCACGGCTGAAGACCATCCTCTGCACCGCCGGCTCTAACCGCTGTCAGTCTGCAATCAAGACCGGGAAGACTACCCTGCAGTATAGTGATCTGAAAGCAAGGCTCAAAGCACTCATGGAGCGCATTGTGGAAAGGGATGACATCGATGGTGGTGTGGAGGACGGTCTATGTGGACAACTTTACCCCGGACGCCTACATACTTAGATGTATCTGTTTTAATGACCAACCATGTGACTTGCTAAATGTTGTACCTTCATTTAATGTAACCATATTGTTACATTTAGAGGTGCCTCTCTTCTCTTTTATACTCAGTTGAGACGTGACGCTACTTGTATATCAAGGCAAAATCTATTTAAAAAAATAGCTTGTCTTGCAAAACACTCTCAGACCAAGTTGCTCTCAATCCAAGGTTTTACTGTACATAAAATACCTAAATTTGCCTCTAGACATTCTTTATTAAATTCCTCCTTTAACCCCCCTGGCGGTATTCCCGAGTCTGGCTCGGGGTGGAACTTCAGTACCATAAGCGGTAATCCCGAGCCAGACTCGGGCTCGCATTGCAGGATACAGGGAGAGTTACTTACCTTGTCCCCTGGATCCTGCGATGTCTCCCCGCTGTGTGTGCGAGCTCCTCCGCTCGATTCACACAGTGCCCGAGTGCCGCTGATCTCCGTTCCTTGCGATGTTGCGATGCACGGGAGCGGAGATCAGCGCCAAATTCAAAAAAGTAAAAACACACAATACACATACAGTACCGTAATCTTACAGATTACAGTACTGTATAAAAAAATGACACATCCCCTTTGTCCCTAGTGGTCTGTCCAGTGCCCTGCATGTAGTTTTATATTATAAATACATTTTTTTCTGCCTGGAAACTGGAGATTGTCCATAGCAACCAAAAAGTGTCCCTTTATGTCAAAAGTGGTTTTAGACCAGCTAGAAAACAGCGATAATAAATTAGAATCACTTGCAAAATTGAGCGATAGCGATTTGTGGGGAAATTCATCATCAAACACTAAATCTAATGACAGCGACTATTCTGCAACTGAGCAAATTTCAGTGTTTTTGATTTGATTACATTATTGAATAATTTTTATAGTTATTTATTATATTATAATTTATGATTTTGTGTTTCAAACTTTATCATACCCGGGATGTCTACTAGACTCTGGTTTGGACAGATTTAAGTGAGTTACTCCTACGAATTGCAGGTCTACAATATAAAACGCCAAATTTCCATGCAAAATAATTGTACCGCTTTTTGTACAAAATTCCAGACATAATCATACCGCCAGGGAGGTTAATACAGAGTGAAAAATTATGCAGCATTTTATAGAGTACATAGATCCATTCGTACAACAAAGTGGCAACCACCTCAACCTATACCTATTCTTTGCAGTAAAGTGCACATGAAAGAACAACGAACTTTAAAGATTTCCCAGCACACTTACCAGCTAGCCTGCAAAAACAAATACAAATTGACCCTGTCTAACAATTCATGTTCAAAACATAGGATTTTGTTTGCACACATTTGAAAATATATTAGTAAGCCCCAGTGCCTACGTCAAGGCTCCTCGGTGTACTGCGGTCCTAACTCTATAACTTTCAGAGTCTCCCAAATTGGAGCACATATACCTGTGGATAGATTATTGGCAGGTTTGCCTGGAGGGAGTCCACCCCTCCTTTAAATTGGTGTTGCACAAAAAAAAAAAAATCATTAAAATAAAAAAAAAAAAAAAAAAACATTTGAAATTTTTTTTTTTAACTCACCTCTAAATGCCTGTTGCTAGGGGGGTCCCTCGTAGTCTGCCACCTTCAGTGCCTGGGCTGGTGACATCACTTCCCCTCTGCGCAGGAAGGGTTCAGCTCTGCCCCCTCCCTCCTGTCAATCATCTGGGACACGTGACAGGTCCCAAATGACTGCGCGGCCAATCACGGCATGCAGCGCCGCTCGCGCATGCGCAGTGGGTGCCCGGCTGTGAAGCCACAGCCGGGTGCCCACAGTTAAAATGCCAGCGCCGCCAATGGAGGGGGGGCTTCGTTCCCCCACATCGCTGGACCCTGGAACCGATTATTAAAAGTCAGCAGCTGCAGTATTTGTAGCTGCTGACTTTTAATTTTTATTTTCTTATGGAAACTCCTCTTTAAGGCACAGGGACAACCAGCAAGAGCACAATAGCAGCTGAAGGCATCCAGTGCGTCCCCGCATCGAATTCAACCAACTGTGCAAAAAATTGCCAACCACCCCGACCTATAACTAGCCTTTGCAGTAAGGTGCACATGGAAGGGCAACCCACATCACAAATAAAGATTTCCCAACACACTTACCAGCTAGCCTGCTAAAAAAATAAAAAAAATGAATCCAGGTCAAACAACTTACGTTAAAAACAGAGCACACATTTTCAAATATACGGAAGCCGCAAAGATCCATTCCCGCACCTCAAAAGAGCACCCTCCAAAACACTGGGAGAACACACTCAACAAACTCAACAAATTGAGCGCAGGTAGCAAGGCTGGTGGGATTTGTACTCATTCAGGACCCAAGACAAGATTCAAATGCTAGCTGCTTAAAGTGTTTGTAAAGCTTTGCTTTACTAAAATAATAAAAAAAAATTCATACTTACCTGCTTTGTGCAATGGTTTCCGCACAGAGCAGCCCCAATCCCCTTCTTCTGTGGTTCCCAGCTGGCACTCTTGGCTCCTCCTCTTCATCCAGTGCCCCCAGAGGAAACTATTTTCTCCAGAGCCCCGCTGCCAGCATCCATAGACACAGACAGCGGGGCCCAGCCCCATCCCCACACTTCCTTGTCACAGAGTTTGACTGACAGGAGCAGGAGCCAATGGTGTGCTATTGATGTGCCTTGTGAGGAGGGACAGAGCTGGGAGAGCCGCTGCTCTCATGCAAAGTGCTGAATCGTGATGGGGCTCAAGTAAGTATAAGGGGGGCTGGGGGGATAACAAACACAGAAGTTTTTTTTTACCTTAAAGCGGTTCTGCACCCATTTCATTTAGTAAATCTCTTTGCCTTCCAAATCAGGCAAAGAGTACTAAATTAAATGTGTTTTTTTTTTTTTTTTTTTTACTTACCTTGTAATTGATGACTTCCTGTCTTCTGTCTCTTCGGGGGTGGGCGGGGTCTCTGCGTCGATCGTCGTCAGGCCGCACTGTCTCCTGGGATCTGGTGTCATTGTTCCCAGGAGTCAGTGCGGACATCTTCCGAAATCTCGCGAGATTTCGGCCACATCTTCCGAAATCTCGTGAGATGTCGGCAGATGTGCCGTTACTGCGCACGCGCGAGTAACGGCGGTGCATGCTGGGCCATCTAAAGTGCCTGTGGGGTTTCACATGCCCACAGGCAAGATGGACCCCAGCAGACAAGAAGAAGATGAAGAATTTTATCGGAGGAAAACCGGCGGCGATCGAGATGGAAGATGGAACAGGTAAGTCCCCCAATTGAGCTATATGGCCTTGGCATATAGCCCAAAAAAAAAAAAACGAGTACAGAACCGCTTTAATGCATACAATGCATTAAGGTAAAAATACCTTAAAGCGGAGTTCCACCCAAAAATTGAACTTCCGCTTTAAGTGTTGGTGACCCCCTGACATGCCCCATTTGTCATTTCATGTCATTTTTTTGGGGGGGAAGAGCGGGTACCCTGCTTTTACAGGCACCCAGCTCCCATGTCCTCCCTGGAACCGCGGCACCGGAAGGAAGATCACCTCTCCCCCTCCCTCCCTGCAACCTTCTGGGACATGTCACAGGTCCCAGAAGATTGCCCGGCCCACCACATCGGCTCGCGCATGGCTGTGAAGCCACAGCTGGGCGCCCACAGGTAGAATGCCGGCGCCGTGGAGAGGAGGGGAAAAGGAGTGGGGCTTCGTGCGCGCGCCTCGCTGGACAGGTGAGTGTCCGATTATTAAAAGTCAGCAGCTACACTTTTTGTAGCTGCTGACTTTTAAACGGGTGGAACTCGGCTTTAAGTCTTTACAACCACTTTAAAGTAGAACTATAGGCAAAACCTTTTTTTTTCATTTTGGCTAAAGTGTAAAGTAAAGGAGTAAAGAATGGCTATAACCCCTTTCAGATTTATTTTTTTCTTGCCAACTGTGTCCTATAGAGAGGGTGAATCTCCCTAATGGGGACAAACAGCGATAAAAACCAGAGAGGTGTTGTAATCCCTCTTCAGTCTGTCCTTTAGTTATACTTTAAAGTGTTAGTTCACCTTTTCAGAAAAAAAGTAACTTACCACCACGCACCCTCCCCATCCCCCCTTTCCCGGTCCCAACTGAACTGCACATCTGTCCCAGAAGTTCTACAAAGAGAAGATAGAGAAGAGTGGTGATTTAAAATCCTCTACTCCCGCTGTGTGGGTGCTCATCACCCATGGAGGTGTGTACAGCAGGGATCAGGGAGGAGGGCGGGGGTGGGTAGGCTGTACGGTGTTAGTTCACCATTTTTTCTAAAAAGGTGAACTTACCCTTTAACCTCATCCCGCCCACCCACTGTCATATGACGGCGGCAATAAGCATCTGTTGGGCGGCAATAAGCATCTGTTGTTCTGTGCCGCTGTCATATGATGGCATTTCCTTTGCGGCCACTAGGGGACGCACGCATGCACGATGCGCGTGCCCGGCGGTCGCGATGTCTGCCGGGCACCCACGATTGCTCAGTAACTGAGCAGGACGTGGATCTGTGTATGTAAACACACATATCCACGTGCGGTCAGAGGAGAGGAGACCAATGGTGTGTCCCTTGTACATAGGGACACTGATTGGCCACCTCCCCCAGTCAGGCCCCTCCCCACACAGTTAGAATCACTCCCATAGGAAACATATTACCCCTTGATCACCCCCTAGTGTTAACCCCTTCCCTGCCAGTCACATTTAGACAGTAATTAATGCATTTTTATAGCACAGATCGCTGTATAAATGTGAATGGTCCCAAAAATGTGTCAAAAGTGTCCGATATGTCCGCAATATCACAGTCATGATAAAAATCGCAGATCGCCGCAACTACTAGTAAAACAAAAAATAATAATAAACATGCTATAAATCTATCCCCTATTTTGTAGATGCTATAACTTTTGCGCAAACCAATCAATATACGTTTATTGTGTGTTTTTTTTTACCAAAAATATGTAGAAGAATACATATTGGCCTAAACAGAGGAAAACGTTTGCTTAAAAAAAAAAAAAAATTGGATATTTATTATAGCAAAAAGTAAAAAATATTGTGTTTTTTCAAACTTGTCCCTCTTCTTTTGTTTATAGCGCAAGAATTAAAAACCGCAGAGGTGATCAATTACCACCAAAATAAAGCTCCATTTGTGGGGAAAAAAATATAAAAATCTTATTTGGGTACAGCGTTGCATGACCGCACAATTATCATTCAAAATGCGACAGCGCTGAAAGCTGAAAAATGAATTGGGCAGGAAGGGGGTGTTCGTACCTGGTAGGCAAGTGGTTAAACACCATTCTTATGGATAATTTGGCACTAGGTCATCTGGCTATTTTTTAAACTATCCCCGATCACTTTGTTGGCTAGGGATTCCCAATCAGCAAAATAAGCAAAGTTCGGGCCCAACCTGTGTTCATCAGCAATGGTGACACATTCCTCTCAGAAGTCATGGGGGTTGATTTACTAAAAGTAAATAGACTTTGCACTTTGCAAGAGCAGTTGCTCCAGAGCTTAGTAAATGAGCAGAAGCTCTGCTGACTTCCATCATCCAATCATGTGCAAGCAAAAATGCTGTTTTTTGTTTTTTTTTCCCTTGCACGTGATTGGGTATTCTTTGTAAAGCAAAGCTTTATTAATCACATGCCGACCGGGCCATAGCCGAAAGACGACTACAGCGGCTTATTCTGGGTGGACGTCCTACGGCTGTCCTCCCAGAAACTTGCTCCCGCGCGCCCCCTGGGGCGCGCACTCTGGAACATCCGTGACCGCCGGGTCCGCTGATAGCGGCCGTTTACCACGTGATCGCTCCGTCAAATGACGGATCGATCACATGTACACAAACCGGCGTCACGTCATGACGCCGGTTCCTCCCTCCCCTCTCTGTACCGATCAGTACAGTGAGAGGGGAGAAGCGGAAAGGGGGAGAGACGGGACCAGCGCTGTGGGCTGGATGTGTAGTGCCCACAGCGCTGGTCAGTGCCTGCAATGTGCAATACACTGCCACCACTGTGCAATCAATGCTCTGCCCCCACTGTGCAATACTCTGCCACCACTGTGCAATGCTCTTCAACCACTGTGCAATGCTCTTCAACCACTGTGCAATGCTCTGCCACCACTGTGCAATGCTCTGCCACCACTGTGCAATACTCTACCAATACTGTGCAACACTGTAACACTGCAATACTCTGCCAATACTTGCCAATACTTGCCAATACTCCGCCAATACTCGCCAATACTCTGCAATAATTTTTAATAGAAACAAAGAATTTTTTTATTTTTTTTTTACCGAATTTTCAGTATTTTTTGATTTATAGAGCAAAAAATAAAAAACCCAGCGGTGATTAAATACCACCAAAAGAAAGCTCTATTTGTGTGAAAAAAAGGACACACATTTCATTTGGGTACAGTGTTGCATGACTGAGTAATTGTCATTCAAAGTGTGAAAGCACCGAAAACTGAAAATTGGTCTGGTTAGGAAGGGGGTTTAAGTGCCCAGTGGGTAAGTGGTTAATTTACTAAGCTCTGGAGCAACTGCCCTTTGCAAAATTCACAACTTATTTGCTTTTAGTAAATCAACTCCATGGTGTCTGGAAGACAACACAGCACAATGGAGACAAATAGTTATGGGAATAGTTATGTTAAAGTGGACGGTCACCCATGCATAGCAGATCTTCTCCTTTGCCTCCTCTCCCCTCCCTCTTAAACAATTGGGAGAAAAAACAACATTTGAACCTTTTTTTTTTTAATCTCTTGAATTATCCATATGAACTTCTTTATTAGCAGAGTATATTTGCTGTGACTGGAGACATGTAACTCAGGCATGTGTCACTTTTGACCCCTTCTATGGCGAGAGGGGCAGGTGGAGATTTCACACTTCGGTAGTGAAGAAGTGTGTCATGAAGCATGCCCAGGCAACAGCTATCCATTAGCTGTCAGTCCGGGTTCAATTAGAGGGAGGGAAATTCAATCATAAACTTATCTATTTCACTGAACTTGGTGCATATTAGGAGGGAATGCTCGTGAGGCCATTAGGAATCTGATGTACTGCAGTAAAACTTTATACTCACCTCCTGTTAACTTGAAATATTCAATTACCACAATCCGATCGATAGTTAAAGTGAACCCTGCCCAATTGAAACAAAAATAATGGCGTTGATTTACTAAAGGCAAGTAGACTATGCACTTTGCAAAGTGCAGTTGCTCCAGAGCTTAGTAAATGACGTAAAACGTCACTTTGCAAAGAATACCCAATCACATGCATGGAAAATAAACAACAACAAAAAATCAGCATTTTTGCATGCATATGATTGGATGCTTAACCAGTAGCTGACCGCCGGCTGTCTATTGAAAGCCAGGCGGCGCAGCTCTCAGGGCGGGAGGGCGTCATATGATGCCCTCCCCTTCCCGGCCCTCCAGGGAGCGCGCGCCCGCCGTGTCACTGGGCACCCGAAGCGCGTGCCCAGCGGCCGCGATGTCCACCAGGCACCCGCGATTGCCCGGTAACACAGCAGGACCGTGGATCTGTATGTGTAAACACACAGATCCACGGTCCTGTCAGAGGAGAGGAGACCGATGGTGTGTTCTCTGTACAGAGAAACACAGATCGGTCTCCTCCCCTTGTCAGTCCCCTCCCTCCACAGTTAGAATCACTCCCAGGGAACATATTAACCCCTTCAGCGCCCCCTAGTGTTAACCCCTTCCCTGCCAGTCACATTTATACAGTAATCAATGCATTTTTAAAGCACGGATCGCTGTATAAATGTGAATGGTCCCAAAAATGTGTCAAAAGTGTCCGATATGTCCGCCGCAATATCGCAGTCACGATAAAAATCGCAGATCGCCGCCATTACTAGTTAAAAAAAAAAATAATAATAAAAATGCTATAAATCTATCCCCTATTTTGTAGACGCTATAACTTTTGCGCAAACCAATCAATATACCCTTATTGTGATTTAGTAGGTATTAGGTATGCCCTTATTGTGAAGAGTAGGTATCGGCCTAAACTGAGGAAAAAAAAGTTTATTTTTATATTTTCTGGGGATATTTAGTATAGCAAAAAGTAAAAAATATTTTTTTTTTTTAAACTTGTCCCTCTTCTTTTGTTTATAGCGCAAAAAATAAAAACCACAGAGGTGATCAAATACCACCAAAAGAAAGCTCTATTTGTGGGGTCAAAATGATAACAATTTCATTTGGGTACAGTGTTGTATGACCGCGCAATTGTCATTCAAAGTGTGACAGCGCTGAAAGCTGAAAAATGGCCTGGGCAGGAAGGGGGTGAAAATGCCCTGTATTGAGGTGGTTAATGTGTAAGTTCACCTTCACAGAAAATCTGGACCCCCTCCCCATCTCACCCGGCCCTGCAATACCAGAGTCCCGCCATCTCCCGCTATGAGACATCGGGTTGTGGCTTTACCAGTCCAGGGATATGAATTCCCCGCGGCTCTCTCTCCTCTTTTCCAGCACTGACAAGATGGGTTAGGCGGGTTCTGATTGGTTAGCGCCGTCCATGTGACGGCGCCAACCAATTAGAATGCCTCATATCATCACTCTGAGAGGTACGTATAGGAGATTAAGCCGCAGGGATTTCAAATCACCGGACCGGCGAATCGGCAACCCGATGTCTCACAGCGGGAGATCGTGGGCGAGGCACTCATACGAGGCTTTAGGCACTCATAAGACATTGTGGAAGCTTTTGATTTTAATACATTTCCTTAAAAAACAAACAAAAAAAAACATGTTTAGCGTGCATTTTTAAAGATTTAAACAGTGCTTTGCTGCCCAACCACGCTAGAAATTCATTTCAATGCTATACACGATTCACACATTTTTGACAATCATTTCTTTCTTACAACTACGTGAACTTTAGTGTTGCAAAGAGCATCACTAAAATATACAAAGGACAAGAAAAGATAGCACCACTTTAGTATTGCATCTGCTGCCATCTAGTGGTGATTTTATAGAAATGCCATTGTAGAACGTAAGGCTTCCAGATTCTGGGTTTGCAAGTCTTTAGAACCACTTGATTCTGGGTTTGCAAGTCTTTGAAACCATTGAACAAGCTGAAGCTAGAAGCTGATTGGTTACTATGCACACCTGTGCCAGATTCTGTGTACACTAATTTTAGTCAATCTCTCTCATTGGAAACTCCAGAGCCTTCCCCTTTTCCTTCCTGGCCCCCTTCTTTCCTTCTCCTATTCTACACCTTTTTTTTTTTTTTTCTGCTCTCCTTTTGACTTTCAGGGAGCATTCTGCAAACATACTCTCCCTAAACAAGTTATTATCTATGTAGATAATACGCTATAGGTGTGCGCACAGGGTGTGCCGGGTGTGCCTGGGCACACCCTATTCCCCCTGTGCGGTGCCCATTACCCCTGCTTCCTGGTACCCCTTGTCCCCATCCCAGCGGTGCTGTCAGCTTCCCTCCCCTTCTCTTCACCACTGGCTGATGCGGGGGGATGTTTCAGGATGGATGGATGAATGACCGTGAACGATCGATCGTTCATGTGTTCATTCATAACCGAAGCCTAGTAATAGGAAGACACTCAGTCACTGTCCAGTGCAGCTGATGCTGCAGAGAAAAGGACTAGGGAGGCTCTGTCCCCAGTTTCCCTTTTGCTCTGTTTAGACCCTTGATATTTCACCAAAGCACCCCAACGGGGTTTCTAAAAAAATAGTTTTTTAAAATAATAAAAGAATAATATTGTAAAAAATAAAGTTGTAAACAAAAATAAAAACCACTGACACCGTCCACCGCCTACTGACACCAATCTCTGCTCTACTGACACCATCCACTGCTATGCTGATACACACACGTGTGTTTGTGCTCTGGGTCGCTCACCCTCATGCAATAGGCTGCGCACACCAATGCTAGACCTGACGGCACATGAAGTGCTATGTTACTTTTTACTTTTCTTCTACGAAACCAGTTGTTGGCCAGAATAACCAACACATAACTCTCTGTATGATATCACAACCTTTTTCACTTAAAATGATTGAAAGTGAAAAATAAGCATGTCAACACACATCAACTCAAGGGCGTTTAGCATGCAGTAAACACATAGCTGTGCGTAGCCTATATCATTAGGGTGTGCACCCCAAACCTCAAACACATATGCGTGTGTGTGTATAGTAGGGCAGAGATTGGTGTCAGTAGGGCAGTGGACAGTGGCGGTGCGTCCATAGAGGGCACAGGAGCGCCACCCCCTCTCTCCTGCACCGCTCTATCACCAATAGATAGATTCATGCATTGCATGAATGGAGTTCTAAACCCAATGTAAACCCAATCACTTCTTAAATCTTTAAAATGTTCTTGTTTTCACAAGTCCAGGTATGGCAATTTTTACATAGATATATATTGGTCCAGCTTCGACCAATGTACAGTGGATATAAAAAAGTCTACACACCCCTGTTAAAATTTCATGTTTCTGTGATGTAAAAAAATGAGACAAAGATAAATAATTTCAGAACCTTTTCCACCTTTAATGTGACCTATAAACTGTACAACTCAATTGAAAAACAAACTGAAATCTTTTTTGGGGGGGGGGGGGGTTAAAACTAAAAAAACTAAATAATATGGTTGCATAAGTGTGCACACCCTCTTATAACTGGATGTAGCTGTGTTCAGAATTAAGTAATCACATTCAAACTCATGTTAAATACACACCTGCCATCATTTAAAGTGCCGCTGATTAACCCCAAATAAAGTTCCGCTGTTCTAGTAGGTCTTTCCTGACATTTTCTTAGTCGCATCCTACAGCAAAAGCCATGGTCCGCAGAGAGCGTCCAAAGCATCAGAGGAATCTCAGTCAGGAAAAGGGCACAAAAGAATTTCCAAGGCATTAGATATACCATGATACACAGTGAAAACAGTCATCATCAAGTGGAGAAAATATGGCACAACAGTGACATTACCAAGAACTGGACGTCCCTCCAAAATTGATAAAAAGACGAGAAGAAAACTGGTCAGGGAGGCTGCCAAGAGGCCTACAGCAACATTAAAGAAGCTGCAGGAATATCTGGCAAGTACTGGCTGTGTGGTACATGTGACAACAATCTCCCGTATTCTTCATATGTCTGGGTTATGGGGTAGAGTGGCAAGACGGAAGCCTTTTCTTACCAAGAAAAACATCCAAACCCGGCTAAATTTTACAAAAACACATCTGAAGTCTCCCAAAAGCATGTGGCAAAATGTGTTGTGGTCTGATAAAAACAAGGTTGAACTTTTTGGCCATAATTACATGGTTAAGATATGTTTGGCGCAAAAAAAACAATGCACATCACCAAAAGAACACCATACCCACCGTGAATCATGGTGGTGGCAGCATCATGCTTTGGGGCTGTTTTTCTTCAGCTGGAACAGGGGCCTTAGTCAAGGTAGAGGAAATTATGGACAGTTCCAAATACCAGTCAGTATTGGCACAAAACCTTCAGGCTTCTTCTAGAAAGCTGAACATGAAGAGGAACTTCATCTTTCAGCATGACAAGGCCCAAAGCATACGTCCAAATCAACAAAGGAATGGCTTCACCAGAAGAAGATTCAAGTTTTGGAATGGACCAACCAGATCCCAGACCTGAATCCGATTGAAAATCTGTGGGGTGATCTGAGGAGGGTAGATATGTGCACACTGAAATATTTCATTTCGGAATTTCATTTTCGTCCGAAAAATTAACTTATTTAGTTACTCCCGAAATTCGTTTTTATGTATTTCGTTTTTCGTTAAAAATTGCATTCGTCTGAAAATCCAAATGAATTAAGGTTGAATCTGTCATTGAAGGCTTATAGTGTCTGTCGAATGTTCAAAGAAGATTCGACGGAGCAGCTAAACTGTATAGTTTAGCTGCTCCGTCAAATCTTCTTAGAACTTTCGACAGACACCATAAGCCAAAGATTCAACGTTTGTATGTTTTTCGTTGCTTTGTCGAATCTTTGTCGTACATGTTGAATGTATATAGTTCAAACAGAAAATGGACTGGTGATAGTGATCACTGATCAGACAGGTAACAAGATAGGGTATATAGAATCTATATAGAATCTCAATCTATAATATAGAATCTCTAATAGTAAATCCCCCCCACAACACGGGCAGCCTCTGAGGCTATCACAACACTAGCAACACTAGTATCACTATCAAGTTCACAACACTAACACAACAGCAGCTGATTATTATGAAAAAGTTAGGTTGAACTGTAGCTTGCTCCACTATTGTTCTGCTGCTGTGCTTATGCTTAATTGCTAAATAATTCAGGTTCTCTGACAAACGAACCAGCTAAGGTTGACTGTCTTCTGAAATGATTCAGTGTGTGTGTCTCTCTCTGCTAGCAATCATAAGTGAAAGTAAGTTGGCTGTACGTGTGTACTTAGTTCTGGCTATTTTACTGCTCCTCCTCTTTGGTTACAATCAGCCAATAACATTCATCATCATTCAGGGGCGGACTGACAACTCATGGGGCCCCCGGGCAATAGGAGATTATGGGGCCCCCAGGCAATCAGAGATTATGGGGGCCACACAGTATAAACACACACAGTATACACACACACAGTATACACAGACATGATTCTATTGGCTGAGAAGATACTGGAGAGGTGGGGCAGCTATAATCTCTACATTTTTAAACCAAAAGGATGTCGGTAAGGGACATTTCAGAAACAGATGTAAAAAAAACACTGATTGTTACATACTGTCCCTGGTTTTACTGAGGCTGGCAACCCTGATGGGGCCCCCTAGTGGCCCGGGGCCCTCGGGAAGTGCCTGAGTGACTGAATGGTCAGTCCGCCCCTGCTTTCTAGCAAGCATGAAAACAGGAATTTGTATTTCACATAGATTGCAATACATGTTTAAGCTGGCCAACTGCGTCAAAGTAATCCCTTTCTGGCCAGTCCCTACTCTACTTTGCAAAATATTTCATTGCTTTCAGCATACTTCAGTGGATTTATTGCCAATATGGGGCAAATAGACACAAGATGTAGGCAAGCTACAGGCTCGGGTCTGGTCACACTAAAAGTTCTGAATGAACGCTCTGCACAGGGATTTTTAGTTCACATGTATTGCAGTCCATATTTAAGCATGTCAACTATGTCCAAGTAATCCCTCTCTGGTCAGTCCCAACTCTGCTCTGCAAAATGCAGAATATTTTCAGCTCAGTGTGAAAACTGACATCTTCTTGAATCATTCTACCGACGAACAGGCGTCGTGGCTCTTCCGCCTCTTCCGGCTCTTCCGTTTGTTGGAAGGCTGTTTCTTTCCTGCAGGAGAGAAGAACATATAAAAATTACTATCTATTTTCTGTTATTTGTACATAACAAATATCAGCATTTTTATATTAAAATTCTTCAAACCAAAAAAATTAACATTTTTGTTGGCCTGAAATATCTACTTACATTTCTTTCAGAAATCGCTTTCTTCCACTACGCCGCCTGGCCCAGCATTAATCCATTGGTACAGGATAGATATTGGCCAGCTGCAGAACAGTAATGTACTAGTAAACCCCCTAAAGGCTAGTAGGGAGCTGTTATTGCAGCAATGATGGGATTGTCCCTGGCTATCTCTGAGCTGCTGGTCCAATTCTATTGTAGAGGTGAAGTGATGGCAACAGCTCAGTGTGAAAACTGATATGATGCATCCATCTTCTTGAATCATTCTACCGAAGAACAGGAGTCGTGGCTCTTCTGGCTCTTCCGGTTGTTGGAAGGCTGTTTCTTTCCTGCAGGAGAGAAGAACATATAAAAATTACTATCTATTTTCTGTTATTTGTACATAACAAATATCAGCATTTTATATTAAAATTCTTCAAAAAAATTTACATTTTTGTTGGCCTGAAATATCTACTTACATTTCTTTCAGAAATCGGTTTCTTCCACTATGCCGCCTGGCCCAGCATTAATCCATTGGTACAGGATAGATATTGGCCAGCTGCAGAACAGTAATGTACTGGTAAACCCCCTAAAGGCTAGTAGGGAGCTGTTATTGCAGCAATGATGGGATTGTCCCTGGCTATCTCTGAGCTGCTGGTCCAATTCTATTGTAGAGGTGAAGTGATGGCAACAGCTCAGTGTGAAAACTGATATGATGCATCCATCTTCTTGAATCATTCTACCGAAGAACAGGAGTTGTGGCTCTTCCGGCTCTTCCGGTTCTTGGAAGGTTGTTTCTTTCCTGCAGGAGAGAAGACCATATAAAAATTACTATCTATTTTCTGTTATTTGTACATAACAAATATCAGCATTTTTATATTAAAATTCTTCAAACCAAAAAAAATTAACATTTTTGTTGGCCTGAAATATCTACTTACATTTCTTTCAGAAATCGCTTTCTTCCACTACGCCGCCTGGCCCAGCATTAATCCATTGGTACAGGATAGATATTGGCCAGCTGCAGAACAGTAATGTACTGGTAAACCCCCTAAAGGCTAGTAGGGAGCTGTTATTGCAGCAATGATGGGATTGTCCCTGACTATCTCTGAGCTCCTGGTCCAATTCTGTTGTAGAGGTGAAGTGATGGCACAGCTCAGTGTGAAAACTGATATAATGCATCCATCTTCTTGAATCATTCTACCGAAGAACAGGAGTCGTGGCTCTTCTGGCTCTTCTGGATCTTCCGGCTCTTCCGGTTGTTGGAAGGCTGTTTCTTTCCTGCAGGAGAGAAGAACATATCAAAATTACTATCTATTTTCTGTTATTTGTACATAACAAATATCAGCATTTTTATATAAAAATTATTCAAACCAAAAAAATTCACATTTTAGTTGGCCTGAAATATCTACTTACATTTCTTGCAGAAATCGCTTTCTTCCACTACGTTGCCTGGCCCAGCATTAATCCATTGGTACAGGATAGAACGATCTTCTTGAATCATTTTACCGAAGAACAGGAGTCGTGGCTCTTCCGGTTGTTGAAAGGTTGTTTCTTTCCTGTAGGAGAGAAGAGCATATCAAAATTACTATCAATGTTGTGTTATCTGTACATAACAAACATCAGCATTTTTATATTAAAATTCTTCAAACCCAAAAAAATAAAAATTTTGTTGGCCTGAATTATCTACTTACATTTCTTGCAGAAATCACTTTCTTCCACTACGTCGCCTGGCCCAGCATTAATCCATTGGTACAGGATAGATACTGGCCAGTTCCACATCAAGGAGTGTGGTGCTCTCCTCCCGGAAGACTGGATAGATGGCAGGTTGATGGTGTGGAGCTGCTGCTTCCCAAGGCGAAGGCCAAATTTCCACAGCAGGGAGAGTGGCGCTCTCCTCCTGGAAGACTGGGTAGACGGCAGCTTGATGGTATGGAGCTGCTGGTTCCCAAGGTGAAGGCCAAATTTCCACAGCAGGGAAAGTGGCGCTCTCCTCCTGGGAGACTGGGTAGACGGCAGCTTGATGGTATGGAGCTGCTGCTTCCCAAGCTGAAGGGCAGTTTTGTGCTGGTACATTTACAACAGCAGCAATAATGGTGCTATCCTCCTCAAGCATGGAATCGGTGGTATATTTCTGTTGTAGAGCTGTTTTTTCATAAGTTTGAATGGATAGCATATCTACAACAGCATCAATATTGGTGTTATCCTTCTCAAGCATGGAATCGGTGGTATATTTCTGTTGTAGAGCTGGTTTTTCAGAAGTTGGAATGGATAACAAATCTACAACAGCAGAAATAATGGTGCTATCCTCCACAAGCATGGAATCTGGTATATTTCTGTTGTAGAGCTGTTTTTTCATAAGTTGGAATGGATAGCAAATTTACAACAGCATCAATAATGGTGTTATCCTTCTCAAGCATGGAATCGGTGGTATATTTCTGTTGTAGAGCTGGTTTTTCAGAAGTTGGAATGGATAACAAATCTACAACAGCATCAATAATGGTGCTATCCTCCACAAACATGGAATCGGTGGTATATTTCTGTTGTAGAGCTGGTTTTTCATAAGTTGGAATGGATAGCATATCTACAACAGCATCAATAATGGTGTTATCCTTCTCAAGCATGGAATCGGTGGTATATTTCTGTTGTAGAGCTGGTTTTTCAGAAGTTGGAATGGATAACAAATCTACAACAGCAGCAATAATGGTGCTATCCTCCACAAGCATGGAATCTGTGGTATATTTCTGTTGTAGAGCTGTTTTTGTCATAAGTTGGAATGGATAGCAAATCTACAACATCATCAATATTGGTGTTATCCTTCTCAAGCATGGAATCGGTGGTATATTTCTGTTGTAGAGCTGGTTTTTCAGAAGTTGGAATGGATAACAAATCTACAACAGCAGCAATAATGGTGCTATCCTCCACAAGCATGGAATCTGTGGTATATTTCTGTTGTAGAGCTGGTTTTTCATAAGTTGGAATGGATAGCAAATCTACAACAGCATCAATAATGGTGTTATCCTTCTCAAGCATGGAATCGGTGGTATATTTCTGTTGTAGAGCTGGTTTTTCAGAAGTTGGAATGGATAACACATCTACAACAGCAGCAATAATGGTGCTATCCTCCACAAGCATGGAATCTGTGGTATATTTCTGTTGTAGAGCTGGTTTTTCATAAGTTGGAATGGATAGCAAATCTACAACAGCATCAATATTGGTGTTATCCTTCTCAAGCATGGAATCGGTGGTATATTTCTGTTGTAGAGCTGGTTTTTCAGAAGTTGGAATGGATAACACATCTACAACAGCAGCAATAATGGTGCTATCCTCCTGTAGTTTTGGATGAAACATAGCTCGATGTTGTGGAGCTGATGGTACAGGTAGAGATGGTGGATTGGATAGCTGAGTTGACGGTGTGGGTTTCGGTCCTTGGCTTGATGGTATTTCTGCGCTGGAGGATGGTTGTTTCATTCCTGCAGAATCAGATAAAACAAGAGATCAGATACTCAATCTGGAACAGTACAGACACATCTATGATGATACTGGCTTCATATTCTAAGTACTTCTATGCAGTGTTAATTTTGGCAGCAAATTTCAATTTAGTTTTAGTCTTAGGCCCCTTTCACACGAGGCGGAACCGCTTGCACAAACAAATTGGGCTAACTTTACTGTTTCGTTTTTTTTTAATTCATGAAAGTGTCCCTTTTCCCAAACAGTTGCGTTTAAAACACAGCCGCACAAATACCGTGTGACATAAAATATTGCAACAATCACCATTTTATTTCTATAGATTCTCTGCTAAAAATATATATATATATATATATATATATATATATATATATATAATATTTGGGGGCTCTAATTAATTTTCTAGCAAAAAATACAGATTTTAACTTGTAAACACCAAATGTCAGAAATAGGCTTAGGCGTGAAAGGGATACAATTCAGTTTCACACGTGATATGATGAAGTTATTACTTACATATCAGCTCTGAGATATTAATAATGCCAAAAAAAAAACTTTTCTAAGTCTAAAATATTTACTTACCTCTCTTGCACGAAGCCCTTTTTCTCTTAAGTCGCCTGGCCAACCAGAAACCCATATTTACAGCAAAGATGGCCAACTTCAGGAACTGCAATGTGTTGGCATACATCCTGTAGAGGCAGCTGTCATGGCCCAGGCTCCATTTCAGTCCAATGCCAATTAGGTTGAGAATCGGCATCCCTTCTTTGCCAGAGTTCCTCAGAATCCCAAACAGGTAGTTTGATGTCTGCACAATATCTACTGATGCCATATCTACTGATGCCAACCAGGTGGCAGATTCAATAAGGCCTGCGGGGGATCTCTCTGGCGGTTTGTTTGAAATCAGAACCTTTGTATGGAATCCTTGAAAACCCTGCAGGACGTTGGTTGTTAGTACCGGCACGTGCGTCAAATCAAGGAAGTTCTGATTGGTGACCCTTTCTCTGTAACGCGTTGTTGTGGCGACAGGTTGATAAGGATACACAGCAGGGCAGATGGTGGGGCAGGTCTTTGCCAGAGCCGGTTCTGGTGGTGAATATTTGGTGGTGTTAAATATTTCCAGTATATTCACCGTTGTCTTCATGGCCTCTGCATCATGCAGGATCCATCCGGAAGACATGTTTGGTGGTGGAGATGTAAAGCCAACCATCGTTGTCTTCATGGCCTCTGCATCGTGCAGGATCCATCTGGAAGACATGATTTGTGGTGGAGATGTAAAGCCAACCACATAGTTCCATGGAACATTCCAGATCCCAGTGTTGTCATTCTGAGATGGAACTTCATGGATGTTCCCTATTACTGAGAAGACCAGCGATAGTATGGCTACCGACATTCTAGACATTCTGTGGGAGAGAAGAGAGACAAGATTAATAATGTGACTTTACACCATGTGAAATTATAACAAAAAAGGGTTTTTCTAGCGTGTTACAAAAAATTAGATTTTTCCTAGTTGAGGAGTTTAATAAATTCCAACATATTTACCTAATTAATAATTAGAATTATTATGCATATTTAATTGTAATTAATAATTAATATTTATTAGGAATGCACCGATACCAGTTTTATAAGACCGAGCACCGATACTTTTTGTAAAGTGTTCGCCAATTACCGATACCTATTTTTAGTGTCATGTGACTGTTTTTTTTAGGGCTCGTCCACCCCATACATGCATGAAAACCGATGGGAAAACCGCGCAGATTTCACTCACGGAGATATCAGTTTTCATGTGCGTTTCGGGGAGTCTTTACAGTGCGGTCACATTTGTACGGGCCATCCGCAGTGCGATATTGAAAAAAAGAGTCTCCTGTGTTACAATTCGCATTGGCATTGCACCTGAACCGCTGAGTAAAATCGCACTGCACCAGGCTTTAAAATTGCACTGCAAAGCGGCCAGCACATATGTGCACCAAGGCTGAAGATTTTCGGTTTTACTATCGGTGCATTTGCACAAGTACATGCGATCCTACCCCAAAGAGGATCCCTATGGCAACTTTTTGTGTAAAAACGGACAAAAAAAGTGCTTTAAAATTGCCAATGTATGCAATTAATATTTAAGGATGACTCAATTATTAATTACAATTAAACCTAAATAATAATTCTAATTAATAATTAGGTAAATTATACTTAAGAGTGAATCAATTATGAATTACAATTAAATATGAAAGATAATTCGACTTATTAATTAGGTAAATAATACTTAGGAGTGAATCAAATATTAATTACATTTAAATATGCATAATTTGAAATTATAATTAGGCGAAAAATACTTAAGAGTGAATCAATCTGTAATTACAATTAAATAGGATAATAATTCTAATTAATAATTGGGTAAATGATGCTTAAGGGTGAATCAATTATCAATTACAATTAAATATGAAAGATAATTCTAATTATTAATTAGGTAAATAATACTTAGGAGTGAATCAAATATTAATTACATTTAAAAATCCATAATTTGAAATTATAATTAGGCAAAAAATACTTAAGAGTGAATCAATTATTAATTACAATTAAATATCAATAATAATTGTAATTAATAATTAGGTGAATTAATACTTTGGGGTGAATAAATTCATTGTCAATGCTGATTGGATAAATAGACTTTAGCACAGGAACAAGGAGTCTCTTTCTTATAGCCAGATGACAGTTATTTTTGAATCTCATGAGTCAGCTGACTCTAACTGTCACTTTTCAGTCCCTTTGCTGTCTGTCTATGGAGCAGCCATAATGTTAATGCCCCCCAGCTTATTCTGGTTCATTAAAAATCACAATAGATGTCATTAGGAAATCCTTCATATAGGAAGAAAGATTTTTATATTCATATTTTTGGCTCATTTCAAATCTCATTGGATAGTACTGTCACTCTGGTGCCCCCCCCCCCCCGTGTATTGTGGGGGGGGGGGGGGGTGATTGGGTTGGCAGATGAGATGTCTGAGTGTATTTGGTGTGAAAAAGGACAAAAAAAGTGAAAAAATAAAATAATCATAAAAATGATATATAAAGATGAAAAAAGACTTACTTGAATAAATGAATAGAATGAAGGACGATCAGACTCAGAATAGGAAACGATCGGTTTATGAAAAACGCAATCCAAATCGCACTTTCTGCAGCAGAAAGCAAAGGGGTGTGCTCACAGACCGGAGTCAGAAAACGCACTGAGCTCTGCTCTCCCTGCAGCCGTTTATCAAGCCTCTTCCTCCGTGATGTCATCACCTGCCCGTTTTTTTTTTTTTTGTTGGCATCACCATGGCAACCTAACTGCCAATCTGCTCTGACAGTTAGTAAACGCACGCTCCATTCAAATTTTTTTTTTGGGCATCACCATGGCAACCTAACTGCCAATCAGCTCTCACTGCATTATTGACAGTTAGTAAACGCACGCTCCATTCAAATCTCTGCACTGAAGCAGGTTGTAATACACTTGTATGGTGTAAACAAGAACTGTTTTATGTGTCCTTGTATTTAGGACCAGTTCACACCACATGCAGTCCGGTGCGTTTCTTTTCTGCATCAAAAACGCATGGGAAGTAGGTTATATGGCTTTCAATGGCACAGTTCACAAAAGTGCTTTTAGTTCCGGGGCTGTCCAGTTCCAGAAAAAAAAATGTAGAACATGCTGCGTTTTTTCCTGCACTGGACTGTACTGGAACGCTGTAAAATGCATTAAAAAAATGCACCGGAACTCACATGTTCTTATTTAACCACTTAACCGCTTCCCGACCGGCGCTCGACGATGTACGTCGGCGGAATGGCACGGACAGGCATATAGGCATACAGGTACGTCCCTTTAAATATGCCGCCGTGCCATTGCGTGCACGCCGGTCGATAAATACAGTGCGCTGTTACTATTTAAAACTAATTCCAGACTGCCGCTGGAATCTGTAGTCCCACAGGAGGTTAATTCGGACATAGACTGTGTACAGTACAATTTCAGGGTTATTTTCCTTGCACTGCAAAGTAATATTGAGTTGCAACCTTTATTAACCACTTCAGCCCCAGACCAATTGGCAGCCAAAGGACCAGGCCCCTTTTTGCAATTCGGCACTGCGTCGCTTTAACTAACAATTGTGCGGTCATGCGACGTGGCTCCAAAACAAAATTGGCGTCCTTTTTTTCCCACAAATAGAGCTTTCTTTTGGTGGTATTTGATCGCCCCTGCGGTTTTTATTTTTTGCGCTATAAACAAAAATAGAGCGACAATTTTGAAAAAAATGCAATATTTTTTACTTTTTGCTATAATAAATATCCCCAAAAAATATATAAAAAAAACATTTTTTTTCCTCAGTTTAGGCCGATACGTATTCTTCTACATATTTTTGGTAAAAAAAAAAAAAAATCAATTAGCGATTATTGATTAGTTTGCGCAAAAGTTATAGCGTTTACAAAATAGGGGATAGTTTTATAGCATTTTTATTAATATTTTTTTTTTTTTTAGTAATGGCGGCGATCAGCGATTTTTATTGTGACTGCGACATTTTGGCGGACACATCGGACATTTTTGACACATTTTTGGGACATTTGTCATTTATACAGCAATCACTGCTATTTAAATAGCACTGATTCCTATGTAAATGACAGTTGTAGTTAGGGGGTTAACCACTAGGGGGCGGGGAGGAGTCAGTGTGACGTGTTGTGTTTTTTTTTTTTTTTTACAGTAGGGGGGCGTGGCTGTACGTCTGACGTCATTGATCGGCGTTCCCGATGACAGGGAACCGCCGATCACTGACAGTCAGTGTAGGAAGCGCGTGGGAGAGGTTTGTTTACATAGACCTCTCCCCGTTCTTCAGCTCCGTAACCCGATCGTGGGATACCAGCGGCGATCGGGTCCGCTGGTCCCGCGGCCGGGGTCACGGAGCTCCCGACCGGGCCGCGAGCGCGCCGCTAGCGGCGCGCGCGCGACCCACAGGCAGGCACATGCACGATCACGTACAGGTACGTGATTCTGCCTGCCCGTGCCATTCTGCTGACGTAAATATGCAGTGGCCGGTCGGGAAGCGGTTAAAGAAGAAGCGTTACCAGTGTATTCTATGTGCAACTTTTCAGTAACCAGCACATCAATTCTATTATTAATTTACTACTACTAATCTCCTTACCTGGATTTACAAACACTGCAGTATAATCTATTTAAGCTAGCTGAAGAGGAAGAAGAAAAGAGACTTTGTCATTTCCCATACTGCATCGCAACTTCAGGTTCACAGAGCTAAAAAGAGTACTGCAATCTAGGGGGAGCCCTTGGGTACATTATATGGACAAATGCATTAGATTTCACTGCTGCATGGTTCTTAACCACTTGCCGCCTGCCATATACCGGAATGATGCCGGTAAAGTGGTTTCAATATCCTGACTGGACATCATATGACGTCCTCAGGTTATTAAGCCGCTGCGCACCACTGAGAGCGCGCATCACGGCGATCGTTGTTGTGGTGTGTCAGTCTGACATCCCACAACACCGATCTAGGTAAAGAGTCTCTGACGGAGACTCTTTACCACGTGATCAGCCGTGTCCAATCACGGCTGATCACAATGTAAAAAGGAAGAGCCGGTGATCGGCTTTCCTCACTCGCATCTGACAGACGCAAGTAGAGGAGAGCCGATCGGCAGCTCTCCTGACAGGGGGGGGGGGGGTCTGTGCTGATTGTTTATCAGTGCAGCCCCCCCTTGGATCCTGCCCAGGACCACCAGGGATGCCACAACACTGGACCACCAGGTATGTCCGCCCTAGACCCCCAGAGAAATGCACATCTGTGCCCAGGCAGTTGCCAATCAATGCCCAGGCAGCTGCCAATCAGTGCCCACTGACAATGCCACCAGGGATGCCCATCAGTGCCTCATATCAGTGCCACGTATCAATGCCCATCAGTGCCACGTATCAATGCCCATCAGTGCCCAGCAGTGCCGCCTATCATTGCCCAGCAGTGCCACCCATAAGTACCCATCTTTTCATCCTTTCAGTGCCCATCAGTGTCGCCTATCAGTGCCCACCTGTGCCACCCATGAGTGCCCACCAGTGCCGCCTATCAATGCCCATCAGTGCTGCATATCAGTGCCACCCATCAGTGCCACCTACCAGTGCCCATCAGTGCCGCATATCAGTGCCCATCATCAGTGCCCGCTCATTGGTGCCACCTCATCGGTGCGGCCTTATAAGTGCCTGTCAGGGAAAGAGAAAAATTACTTATTTACAAAATTTTATAACAGAAACAAAACCAAAACTTTAATTTTTTTTTTTAATTTTCAGGTCTTTTTTTATTTGTTTAGCAAAAAATAAAAAACGCAGAGGTGATCAAATACCACCAAAAGAAAGCTCTATTTGTGGGAACAAAATAATAGTTTGGGTACAGTGTTGTATGACCGCGCAATTGTCATTCAAAGTGCGAAAGCGCTGAAAGCTCAAAATTGTCCTGGGCAGGAAGGTGTATAAGTGCCCCCCCCCCCCCGGTATTGAAGTGGTTATTACTGGTCTGCAGGTTTGGTGTGTGCTCTGAGGTTGGAGTGGAAGGGTGCTCAATATCAGGGCCTTATCATATTGAGCATAAGTCCCACTCTTTGCCTGACTGCATATGCTCCTATAGTGGCCATTGAGTTTTGGTTTTCGCACGCACTTTGATTGTTATTACCGTTATTCTTTATATTGGAATGACCCCTGTGTCTAATATGTTAAACAAGTTTCTTCAGTAAACTGTTTATGTGGTTAACCTACAACTTGTGTGAGACCTTATCTCTTAAGGTGACGGTAAATATCCAGAACAGTGTGTTATTGCTGTGTCCTTCTTTGCTATTGGGTCTTACACTAGCACTGCTATACAGTTGTGCCAAGGGGGTCGAGACACTTTCTGGGGTTGATAGACAGAATGCAGGCCCAATCAATTATCAGCAGCTCCTTAGGGGGTCAGTGCTACACCTAAATCTGCTCCCACCTAAATCCGAAGCCTATCCTATCCACCCTGAAAAGGAAAGATGGCTTTACCTTCTCGTTCTGATGACGCTCCGGTCACATGGTCGGGTCCCAGCGGCGGCTTCAGTGTAGAGGAGGAACTGCTGACAACGGATGCCCCATAGTTTGCCTATGGGTGACATCATCTCCCAGGCTGTGCAGCCGTTGTCTGCGATCTCTTCTCCGCTGGGGAGATCATGTGAATGGACCCAAGTGACTTCAGAATAGGTAAGTATAGACATTCCTCCTGTTACAGGGTAGATAGAATAGGGGGTGGGAGTAGGTTAGGATTGGACTGGAATTCTACTTTAGCCACTTCCCGCCCTCCATATAGCAATATGACCGCCTCAAAGTGGTTTAATTATCCTGACTGGACATCATATGACGTCCAGCAGGATAAGCCGCGATCGCGTGCCCATGGGGGGCGCACAGCCCGGCGATCGGTGGTGTGGTGTGTCAGTCTGACACACCGCATCTCTGATCTCGGGTAAAGAGCCCCTGACGTAGGCTATTTACCATGTGATCATCTGTGTCCAATCACAACTGTTCAGAGTGCAAACAGGAAGAGATGTTTATCGGCTTTTCCTCCACTCACACTGACAAAGGCAAGTAGAGGAGAGCCGATTCGCTGCTCCCCTAACAGGGGGGTCTGCGCTGATAATCAGCACATTGATTATCACTGCAGACCCACCAACCGTGCCCACTAGAGCCCACCAGGGTTGCGCACCCATGCCCACCAGGGATGCCCACCTATGACCACCAGGTATACCCACCCATGACCACCAGGGATGCCAATCAGTGCCCATTATAGATGCCAATCAATGAGATTCAGTAATGCCTGCCAGTGCCTCCTCATCAGTGCCACCTATAAGTGCCCATCAGTGCCGCCTATCAGTGCCCATCAGTGCCGCCTTTCATTGCCCCTCAGTGACGCCTATGAGTGCCCATCAGTGCCACCTATCAGTGCCCATCAGTGATGCATATTAGTGCCTCCTCAGTGTTGCCTTGTCAGTGCCCATCAGTGAAGGAGAAAACGTACTTATTTACAAAATTTTATAACAGAAACAATGAAAAACTTTTTATTTTTTCAAAATCTTCAGTCTTTTTTTATTTGTTTAGCAAAAAATAAAAACCCCAGAGGTAATCAAATACCACAAAAGAAAGCTCTATTTGTGGGAACAAAATGATAAAAATTGTGTTTAGATACAGTGTTGCATGACTGAGTAATTGTCATTCAAACTGTGACAGCGCTGAAAGCTGAAAATTGGCATGGGCAGCAAGGGGGGAAAGTTCCCAGTATTGAAGTGGTTAAAGAGATTGTAAACCTCGGACATGATGAATGGAGTATGGATTGCCTGGTGGAAATGTAGGTTAGAGTAGAACTAAAGTCAAAACTTTTTTTTATTTTCTATAAGGTAAAGGTGGGTAATAACCCCTATTAGTGTTTTTACCATTTGTGTCCCATTAGGGAGATTTCTCTTTACTTCCTGTCCCATAGCCAAAACAGGAAGTGACAGGAAATCCCTGGTTGTCACCAGAACTAATGTCCCCATTTGCAAAGATTTCCCCTCTATATTCCTGTTCTGGCGACAACCCAAAATTTGTGATTTTCTTTTATGACTGCTGAGGCGCAATGGGCTTAGGTCCCAATTAACGTAACACAAAGGGATCAAATCCCCCACCACCCCTGCCCTTTTCCCCATTAAATAAGACACTTACAACCATTAGGTTGGAAAGGGCAAGGCCACAGCTTTATTAAATTCCAACACATAACATGTGAACATATTTAACCAGTGCCAGTCACATTCGTACTGTGAGCACTTAACCAAAAGAGGGAAGTGTGGCCTGTCCTTACCATAAGTGCTGAACAGACAGCCTACTTCCAATTTTCCATCAAGGGCATAGCCCATTACAGCAACTTTAACTGCTGGCAAGGTCAAGAAAACCGCCAACCGCTCGTCAGTTAATAACTGACGAGCGCCCCACCGCAGCCAGCGCCTGTTCCACACCTCGCTGCAGGCCAAGGTTGAATAACTCCAACCCAATGTCATTAAGGTGAACGCCATCCGGTCTCAACAGATCATCATTAGTACCCTTCAGATCCTTGTGACGGGATGACAAACCCACCTATTTGCCGAACAAACTTGGCGACCTGAGCGTTCACTTTTCGGAAGAAAGCGTTCTAGCCAGGGGGTCAAGTATTTCCCTGACCCACAGCAGGCGAGGCACGATTTCCCACCGAATGAGCACCAAATTGGTATAAACTGCATAGCATTGAGCAATGTCCTGCTTGATGGCAGAGATCAGGGCCACAGAACGCCTATAACCCACATCATTCCCCCCAGCGTGTAGAATCAAGATGATGGGGCCAGCTCTTCCAATGACTCTTGCGAAAAAGACCCAGAATTCCCTGGGGCACACATTCCCTGAGCTCAGGCCCATCCCATCCCACATGTCCCAACCAATCGTTCCCCTTGTCATGCACCTAGCCCCCCATCAGTCAAGACTCTCTTTCCCTAGGGAGGGGGCTCAATAGACCTTCACTCTTGGTGATAACGGTAAACATGACAGAGGGTGAATCTGCCTAACGGGGACACAAACAGTAAAATTACGACGGGTTCTAATCTCTCTCCACTCTATCCAAAACTAGGTAAGATTTTTGCCTTTAGCTATTCTTTAACACTAAATGATTCCATTGGATTAGATGGACTATGAATGCAAATGACAAACGTGCCTTTCAACAATATTAAAGTGATTGTAAACCTTCAGGCCCTGATCCTCCTCTTCTGGGGTCCCCCCGGCGGCGCTCGCGGCTCCTGCTCGCATAGGTAAACCCCCCTGGGAGAAGCACTCTCGAGGGGGGTTTCCTTGCGGGCGCGTTCCCGAGTCCAGCATTGGCGTCCATAGACACTGGAAACGCGTCATTGGATTTGATTGACAGCAGCGGGAGCCAATGGCTGCACTGCTATCCATCTATCCAATCAAGAGCCAAAAACCCTGAGAAGGGCTCAGGTGCGTAAAATGGGGGACCAGTCACTGTGAGAAGCTTTTTCACCTTAATGCATAGGATGCAAGGTGAAAAAACATGAGGGTTTAGTGATGTCTCAATCCAATGACCTACTTTATGGCTCTATGTATCTATTGAAGCTTATCTAAATGCAGCACCCAGTAATGCTGTGCTGTATGTTACCCATCTCTGACCTCTGCACCCTATGTGTTATGTTGTTCAATATATACTCCTGATTCTGGATGAATTCTCAGCACACTGTTATACACCCTTTCTAGCAGGGGCGGACTGACAACTCATGGGGCCCCCGGGCAATAGGAGATTATGGGGCCACACAGTATAAACACATACAGTATACACACACACACAGTATACACAGACATGTTTCTATTGGCTGAGAAGATACTGGAGAGGTGGGGCAGCTATAATCTCTACATTTTTAGACCAAAAGGATGTCGGTAAGGGACATTTCAGAAACAGATGTAAAAAAACACAGATTTTTACATACTGTCCCTGGTTTTACTGAGGCTGGCAACCCTGATGGGGCCCCCTAGTGGCCCGGGGCCCTCGGGAAGTGCCCGAGTGGCCGAATGGTCAGTCCACCCCTGTCATCATCATTATTTTTATTTTACTTTCCCCACCCAATTCCAGCAGCAATCTTTTCTCTCTACGTCAAATCTTTTCTCTCTACGTCGAATCTTTTCCCTCTACGTCAAATCTTTTCTCTCTACGTCAAATCTTTTCTCTCTACGTCAAATCTTTTCTCTTTATGTAGAATAATCTTGGACTAATAGAGTTAAGGTTAGGCACATTCGACCACAGGTTCGATGGACACAGATTGTTATTGTCAGCGTCAAATCTCCTATCTATATCGAACTGTTGTCACAACGAAAACGAAAATAATTTTTTTTATGTGGGATCTTTCATTTTTTCGGATTTTTTTTTCTTAAAAAAAAAAACGCTAAAGAACGATAACACGGAAAAACGCTTTTTTTTTATTGCATTTAAATGTAAATGTGAGATCTGAGGTCTTTTTGACCCCAGATCTCACATTAAAAAGGTCCTGTCATGCTTTTTTTTATATTACAATGGATGTTTACATTCCTTGTAATAGGAATAAAAGTGACCCAAATGTATTTACTTTTAAAAGGACAAATACACAGAAGCAAACGTATACTTAAGTCGCACCCGCATAGGAAAACGGTGTTCAAACCACACATGTGAGGTATCACCAGGATCCTTAAAGCGAGAGCAATACTTCTAGCAAAATACCTCCTCTGTAACTCAAAACTGGTAACCTGTAGAAATTTTTAAACGTTGTCTATGGATATTTTTAAGGGTCAAAGTTTGTCGTCATTACACGAGCGGCGCAATTTTGAAGCGTGACATGTTGGGTATCAATTTAAATTGCGCTTGTAATACCGCTGCGCAAATACGGTGTGACAAAGTATTGCAACGACTGCGATTTTATTCTCTAAGGTGTCTAAAAAATATATATATAATGTTTGGGGGTTCTAAGTAATTTTCTAGCAAAAAAAAAAGATTTTAACTTGTAAACACCAAGTTTAAATAATAGGCTTGGTCCTTAACTGCTTCAGATCCGCGCTATAGCCGACTGACAACTACAGCGCGGATCTGCTTTGCCGGGAGGGCGTCAATAGACGTCCTCCCCTTTGCAAGCTGGCCATGCCCCCTGCAGGGCATGCGTGGCACGCGCTGTGATCACCCGAGTCATTGAGACTCGGGTGATCACAGATCGGAGTAAGGGGTCGATCCCGACCCTTACCACATGATCAGCTGTCAATGACAGCTGATCACGTGATGTAAACAGAGGATTGGTAATCATCACGCTGACAGCATGAGGAGAAAGAAAAGCCGATCACCGGCTTCTGTTGAAGGGACTTCGGTCCCGAGCAGAGAGAGGTGAAACCGCCTCATATGTGCCCACCAATCAGTGCCCACCAGTAAATCAGTGCCACCTATTAATGCCCACGAGTGCCACCTATCAATGCCCACCAGTGGTGCCAATCAGTGCCTCATCACTGCCACCTAGCAGTGCTGCCTATCAGTGTCGCCTACCAGTGCCGATAAGTGCCCATCACTGCCACCCATCAGTGCCCATCAGTGCCAGCTATCAGTGCCACCTATCAGTGCCCTTCAGTGCCACCTATCAATGCCCTTCAGTGTCGCCCATCAGTGCCACCCATCAGCGCCACATCTCAGTGCCCACCAGTGCCACCTCATTAGTGCCCCCAAGTGCCGCCTATTAGTGTCCATCAGTGCCGCCTTATCAGTGCCCATCAGTGCAGCCTATAGGTGCCCATCAGTGCAGCCTATCAGTGCCCATCAGTGCAGCCTATCATTGCCCATCAGTGTAACCTCAACAGCGTACATTAATGAAGGAAAAAAACTACCTGTTTGCAAAATGTATTAACAAAATATAAAACGGTTTTGTATATTTTTTTTTTATTCAGTCTTTTTTAATTTTTTTAACAAAAAATAAAAACCCCAGAGGTGATCAAATACCACCAAAAGAAATCTCTATTTGTGGGAAAAAAATAGTAAAAATGTAATTTGGGTACAGTGTGGTATGACCGCGCAATTGTCATTCAAAGAGTGACAGCGCTAAAAGCTGAAAATTGGTCTGGGCAGGAGGGGGGTTTAGGTGTCCAGTAAACAAGTGGTTAAAGGATAGCTAAACCTTCGTTTTGTTTTTTTAATAATAAACATGTCATACTTACCTCCTCTGAGTGGCCCCGATCCTCCTCTTCTATGGTCTGTCAGTGGCGCTCCTGGCTCCTCCTCTTCTCGAGTGCCCCGTTGGAGAAGCTCTCTCCCTTGGGGCACTCGAGCGGGCACGCTTTCGTGTCCTGCTGCTGCGTCTATTGACACAGACAGCAGGACTCAGCCCCGCCCCCCGGCTCCATGTCATTGGATTTGATTGACAGCAGCGGGAGCCAATGGCTGCGCTGCTATCAATCTATCCAATCAGGACCCGAGACACCGCCTGGAGCTGGTTTGCTCGTTCTCGGCACTGGAAAGACGGGGTTCAGGTGAATAAAAGGGGGGTCTGGGGGGGGGTGCTGAAGTTTTTTTGAAAAACTACAAGGGTTTACAACCCCTTTAAGTAGTTAAAGTATTCCCTATCACTAATTAGCATACAGGTCACGAATCAAAAGCATGCAGTGCCAAGACTCCAGCTAAAAAAAACTGCTTCATATAAAACATGGTCTTGAATCTTGATTGATTGTAGTTGAGGACTCTATGACAGACAAACAACGTGTCAGAAGAACATTAAACCTGCTATCATGTCATGATTGCATTTGCTATGGGAATGTTACAGCAAAACAATGTCTGCAATTATCTCTAGCGCATCCCGAGGCCACCACCTGTCTCGTCTTGTTGCCCCGTGATTAGCAGAACCATCATTGAAGCGAAGACCAGGCATGAAATAACGATGTGAGACAGACTGGGAATAATGAATAATAACATTTCTCAAGATTCCATCAAACATCTTTTTGATTTGATGCCTAACTGAATAAAAGAATGTATTGCTGCAAATGAAGGACAGACCAATCATTGATTTTCACTGAGAAAACCCCACAGTCCTGCTCCTTCAAATTCTTCTCATCACTGCAGTTGAAAACAAATGTTGATTTGACCCCCATTAATGATTGGTAAATTCCTAAAATGAAAACTTTAACCAGCTGGCCTCTGGAAAAAAGATTGACCCCCCTTCATGACCAGGCAATTTTTTTGCTATACGGCACGGCATTAGTTGAACTGACAATTGTGCGGTTGTGCAACGCTGTACATAAATTAAATCTGCATAATTTTTTCCCATAAATAGAGATTTCTTTTGGTGGTATTTGTGAACTCATTTGAACTCATTTTAATGATTTGGATCTATTTAAATAATTTTATGCATTATTTATTTTCCCTGTGCACCTGACACTCAGTTGATTTTTGCGCCATCATCCCCTCCTTTCTTTTTGGTGGTATTTGATCACTACTGGGTTTTTTATTTCTTGTGCTATAAACAAAAAAAGACTGACAATTTTGAAAAGAAAAAAACTATTTTTACTTTCAGCTACAAAACATAGCCAATAAAAAAAAATTTAAAATCTAATTTCTTCATAATTTTAGGCCAATATGTATTCTGCTACATGCTTTTTGCTAAATAAAATTCCAATATGCGTATATTGATTGTTATAGCGTCTACAATCTATGGTATATGTAGCGGCCATAACCCCTAGGGGCGACCTTGAATTTTCTGGGCTTACCAATTACCTCCTCGTAATTTGTCGTTCGTTGTCTAGGGGTTCCCAGGGTTAGTACCCAGCAACTTCAGATGCTGACACACAAACGTTCTTTTGAGGATTTTATTTTGCAGGGTTAACATCCAACAATAACACAGTCTCAGGTGGGAATAGAGGGCACGGGTGATAAAACTCAGGCATTTGAACTGCTGACATCAATTGAATGTCTCTTAAGCCCCATACACACGGTCGGATTTTCCGATGGATTCTGTCCTATCGGACAATGTTGTCGGAAATTCCGACCGTGTGTAGGCACCATCGGACATTTTCCATCGGATTGTCTGACGGACAAAGTTGTATCTCCTGCTTTAAATATTTTCCGACAACAAATTCCGATCACACCAATTCCGATCGTGTGTAGCGAATTCCGACGGACAAAGTGCCACGCATGCTCAGATCACATTACAAGACCAAAGCTATTGGCTACTAGCCTCTACGTAGTCCCGTCGTAGGCAACAAACGTCACCACGTTCAGAATGATCGGATTTTCCGACAACTTTGTCCGACCGTGTGTATGCAACACCAGTGTCGGACTAAATCCGTCGGACCAAATCCGATGGATTTGGTGGTCGGATTCTCCGACCGTGTGTATGGGGCTTTAGTCAGCCCAGAGAGTAGCCACTCGCAACTGGGCACTTCACTGCTGGATAAACCTCTAACCATAGATTTAGCAGCCGACATGTGATCCGGAAAGTTTGCAAAGTCTCTGCCACAGACTAGATTGTAACTGAAGATAAGTAGGAACCTTTCGCACAGTACCTGGATCTCTCAGCCTTCTTGGCGATACTGTGGGAATTGCGGATTCTCTAGTGTCCATACAACTCAGCTCCAGGCTCTTACCGAGCAGCCAGCTTCTTGGCCCTCCTACGAAGAGTCCTCCCCCGGTCACTTGTACGAGTTGCTGTGTCCCTCCAATACCGAGAGCACACCGGGACACCTCTGAATCCTCCTTCAGTTACTGGGCCTCGAACTAGCCATTTGCAGAGGCTCGGGAACGGACGCATCCCCACCCCAGACCATGAGGGCCTTTGGGGCTGGTCAGGGTGACCATGCTTACAGGGACGGCAGACACTCCTGGGTCCGGGACCCCTCACGGGGTTGGTCCGGACCGGAACCAGGAACAGAAGAGCAAGCCGAACCCTGAACACATGACTTCAGCCTCTTAAATACCCCTTCCCAGACAACACAGCGGGGCCAGATGTGCCCACTGATTGGCTCCGAGAAAGATTGGTACCTAACACGTCCAAAAGGCTTGGTTCTCAGCCTGTCACAGGTGCCTCACTGCACCTATGACCAGGCAGAACTCCAGCACAGAAAGGAAAAGAACTTCAGTAAAACCTGCACAATTAACCCCCAGAACTCTGTTAAAGTTCTAGAAAACTAAATTTACATATGTATATATTTTTTTATTAGTAATAGCAGCAATCAGCGTCTTATAGTAGGACTGCAATATTGTGGCTAATCTGACACTTTTGACACTTTGTGGGAACCAGTGACACTACTACAATGATCAGTGCTAAAAACTGTGCACTGTCGCTGTACTAATGACACTGGCTGGGAAGGGGTTAAACATCTAGGGCGAAACATCTAGGGTTCGCCCGTTCAGGAAATGCAAAAGTGTGAATGTAGCCTCAGACGTGCTTTATCAGTGTTTTTTCTTCTCATTTGTGATCACAATTCTTTATTATCTAAGAAATAAAAGTAGATTAATAAAGTATGGTATCATTAACCACTTGCGGTCCGGGCCATAGCCGAATGACGGCTACAGCACGGACCTCAATTTCCGGGAGGCCGTCATAGGACATCCTCCCCTGTGCATGCTGCAGGGCGCGCGGGGAGCGCGCTGTGATCACTGAGTCACGGAGGCTCGGTTGATCACCGATCCTAGTAAGCGGCCGGTCCCCGCCCCTTACCATGTGATCAGCTGTCAGCCAATGACAGCTGATCACATGATGTAAACAAAAGCTTGGTGATCGTTTTTTTTTTCTCCTCGCGCTGACAGGATGAGGAGAAAAAAAGCCGATCACCGGCTTATGTTAAAGGGACATCGGTCCCAAAGAGGGAGGAGGGACATCTGCCTCCTCTGTGCAATTTACTACCCCCTTCCAGTGCCACCTGTCACTGTGCCCATAGTGCCCACAGTGCCACCTATCAATGCCCACAAGTGCCACCTATCAATGCCCACAAGTGCCACCTATCAATGCTCACAAGTGCCACCTATCAATGCCCACAAGTGCCACCTATCAATGCCCACCAGTGGTGCCAATCAGTGCCACTAGCAGTGCTGCCTATCAGTGTAAGCAATCAGTGCCCATCACTGCCACCCATCAGTGCACATCACTGCCACCCATCAGTGCCCATCGCTGCCACCTATTGGTGCCCATCACTGCTGCCTCATCAGTGTACATCAATGAAGGAGAAAAATTACCTGTTTACAAAATTTTATAACAAAATATAAAAAAATATAAAAAGATTTTTTTTTAAAAATTGTATTTTTCAATTCTTTTAACAAAAAATAAAAACCCCAGTGGTGATCAAATACCAAAAAGAAAGCTCTATTTGTGGTAAAAAAAAAAATGATAAAGATTTAATTTGGGTACAGTGTTGTATGACCGCGCAATTGTCAAAGTGCGACAGCGCTGAAAGCTGAAAATTGGTCTGGGCAGGCAGGGGTGTTTAAGTGCCCAGTAAGCAAGTGGTTAATAATAACAATATTAAAAGTTGCTGTATTAGCAGTATGGTGGCATTCATTTCACCTTTGTGTGCACAGGTCACTGACTCCCGAGAAGTGTGACCATTTGACACTTTCCCTAGATTATGTTTGCACATGTGCCTGCACCCGTCTCCCTCCGCCTCCCTCTGTGCGCCTCGTGACAAAGTCACACTTCCAGAATAACTGCCCTGAACCCGGAGTCTGTGTGTGGATAACCCTGCAGTGCCCTCCCTGAGTCCCACCATCCGCTATACATGACAGGGACTTGTGCCACAAGTAATTGGACATCCCTTTTTGCTGTTATATTCAACCAGTCCCAAACTAGTGCGTAGGGATATTTAGTTCTTTTAATAGTTGAATGCATTACATTCGATGTATACATTACAGGCAATGTGTGATATCAAACATTCTAAAAGTACTAAAAGGACAAAATCGCACTTTGCTTCAAATAATCTGATGGGACTGTCAATAATGGTATTAATATCCCTGACTTTACAGTCATCTACAGACAGAGAAATCTTCAAAGAACATATAAAACAAAAAGAGAGCACACCGACCTTGTGTAGTACCTTCAATAAAATCCTACTTAAAGCGGGACGGTACCTGAAAAAAAAAATTAAAAGCCAGCAGCTACAAATACTGCAGCTGCTGACTTTTAATAAATGGACACTTACCTGTCACAGGTTCCAGCGATGTGGGCAGCAGAGGCCCATCAATCGATCGGCTCTCTGCTGCTGCCGGCGCCATTCTCAGTGAGGGAATCAGGAAGTGGCTTCACTTCCCGGTTCCCTACTGCGCATGCGCGAGTCGCGCAGCGCAATGAGAATCATCAGCGCTGTCTGCCGGGACACGTGTGTGTCCCGGCAGACAGCGCGCCAGGACAGGAAGTGGCGTAAACTCCCGTGGGAGTTTATGCCCGGAAGTGGGTGCAGATACCTGTCTTAGACAGGTATCTGCACCCCCCTCCACCCTGAAAGGTGCCAAATGTGACACCGGGGGGGGGGGAGGGTTCCGAAAAGCGGGAGTTCCACTTTAGGGTGGAATCCCGCTTTAACCACTTGACCACTGGGCACTTAAACCCCCTTCCTAACCAGACCAATTTTCAGCTTTCGGTGCTTTCACACTTTGAATGACAATTACTCAGTCATGCAACACTGTACCTATATGAAATGTTTGTCCTTTTTTCACACAAATAGAGCTTTCTTTTGGTGGTATTTAATCACTGCTGTTTTTTTTTTTTTTTTGTGCTATTAATCAAAAAAGACAGAAAATTTGTAAAAAAAGTATTGGCAGAGTATTGGCAGTGTAGTGCAGAGTATTGGCACAGTGTGAGGGTAGAGGGGGAGAGATCGTTTGTTGCAGCGCTGTGGGTTGGATCTGTAGTGCCCACAGCGCTGCTACAAACAATCTCTCCCCCTCTCCCCTCGCACTGTACAGATAGGGGAGGGAGGAACCGGCATCATGACACGCTACCGGTGGCCATTTACCGTGATCCGTGATGCGCCCGGGTCTTCCGGACCCGTCGGTCACGGATATTTCCGGGAGCGCGCCTCAGGGGGCACGCAAGAGCAATATTCTGGGAGGACGTTCATGGATGCCCTCCCAGAATAAGCCGACTGCGCTGTAGCTGACTTTTGGCTATGGCCTGGTCGGCTCGGGTTAAAGCGGTATTAAGTACCCCCCCAAAAAAAAATTATATATTGCTGCTTATCAATCCTTATATATGGTGGCTATTTTTTTAATTTTATTTTCACCTGACGACCTGGTCAGTAACAAAAACTGGTCCGCCTAGGGTTGCCACTTTTTCTTCCAGCCAAACCTGAACACTTTAGCGGCGCACAGCCTTTTTTTTTTTTAAATATACACCATAGGATTGTAACAGACCTGGCACACCTTTGGGCGCTCCAAAGAGAATAGTAATGTGGCACACATAGTGCCGTCTCACCCTCCTGTCAGGCCCTGTTCCGAACCACATTTCTTTCTGAATAATCTGTCCGGGTTTCAGGTGGACTGAAACCCGGACACATGATTCAAAACCTGGACTGTCTGGGTGAATTCCGGACAGGTGGCAACCCTAGTTCCGCCATATTTTTCCTTTTTTTTAAAAATATGGACACTTACCTGTCCAGGGTGCCCACGATGTCCTCACCCGATCTGTGCCTCGGCTCTGGGTGGAGGCACCGCCATCTTCAGTAAGGGAATCAGAAACTGAAACCTTGCGGCTTCACAACCTGGTTCCTTACTGTGCATGCGGGAGTCGCGCTGCGCATCCTCACTGGTCCCTGCTGTCTTCTGGGACCTGTTTGTCTCTCAGAAGGCAGCCGGGGGGGCAGAGGAGGGGCTGGACATGGCGTAGATCGTTGCGGAGCCTGCAGTGATCTATGCCCGGAGGTGGGAGCAAATATCTGGATTAGACAGGTATCTGCTCCCCCCTTCCCCCTGAAAGAACTCTGCTTTAAGCCTAGTACAGAAGATCAAAAAAACGCACTAAAAATACCCCTTTCGAAGCAATCGTACGATAATCTGATCGTTAGTACACAGCTTTTGAGAGCCGATCACGAATTATCAAATTATCAGAAGGGACAAACACGAAAATTCTTCTCGTACGATACCAGATCATCTTCTTTTCGTTTAATCGGTACAGTTTTCATCCGAAAACACAATACAATACATGACATCACTTCCGAATTTTTATTCTGTCGTACAAGTATTTCCATAACTTTAATATGGAGACTCCCATGCAAAAAAAAAAAAAAAAAACGGATGATCATTTGTTCGATAATCTCATCGTGTGTACTAGGCTTAGGGTGTCCCCATTCTGGATGGAGAGGCAATGGGGACATCTTTGGACAGCGGCATTTTCAGTCTGGGGAGAGGGGACTGTTAGATAGACTAGCAGATCATATACAATGACAATTTCTTTCCTGCAAGATTGCATGGTTCCCCCATCAACAAAGGCAGTGCTGACAGGGGGATCAGCAATTGTTTTCTGGTGGGGGAGCGGGGGCCGGGTAGAATACAGTGATTATTGTTATCGCCGCTTGCGATAATTGCAAGCAAATCCTGCAGGCTGGTTGTACCCATTTTGATCGATCAATCAATTTAGGTACATTCAGCCTGCCCATTATCGGTTCGAATCTCAGCCGGTTCCTGCTGAATAGGCCGATATGTATCCTTCTACATATTTTTGGTAAAAAAAAATTGCAATAAGCGTATATTGATTGGTTTGCGCAAAAGTTATGGCGTCTACAAAATAGGGGAAAGATTTATGGCATTTTTATTAATATTTTTTTTTTATCAGTAATGTTATCAGTCTATGATTTTTATCGTGACTGCGACATTATGGCGGACACATCGGACACTTTTGACACTTTGGGACCAGTGACACTTATACAACAATCACTCAGTGCTATAAAAATACACTGATTACTGTGTAAATGACCCTGGCAGGGAAGGGGATAAATACTAGGGGGCGATCAAGGGGTTAAGTGTGCCCTAGGGAGTGATTCTAACTGTAGGGGGGGGATTGTCTCCCTAGAACATGACAGAGATCACTTCTCCCGATGGCAGGAAGCAATAGATCTCTGTCATGTTGCTAGGCAGAACAGGGAAATGCCTTGTTTACATAGGCATCTCCCCGTTCTGCCGCTCCGTGACATGATCGCGGGCCCCCCGGCGGAGATCCAGTCGGCGGGACCCGCGGGCACGCTCACAGAGTACGCGGCAGGTATGCGCGCACCCACCTGTGCGCCCATTTGCCCAGCCGTGCCATTGCGCCAACGTATATCGGGGTTCGCTGGTCGGTAAGGGGTTAAAAATAATTGAAAACTGCCACACTATTATTATGATGACACTGTACTGCACTGGTGACAGTATGTAAAAAATAAAAAATGTGATAAAGAAAAACATTTTAATTTACAAAATTATAATTTTAAAATATACAATTTCACAAAACTCACCATGCCTCTTACTAAATACCTTGGACTGTCTACTTTCCAAAAAGGGGTCATTTGCATTGTACTGACATTTTCGGGTCTCAAGAAATGAGATGAAATGAGAGTCCGTCAGTACATCAGGATTGATCAATTTTCAGATCTACCGTATAGTTTGTAGACTCTATAACCTTCCTACAAACTAAATAATAAACACTGATTTTGGTTATTTTCACCAAAGAAATATAGCAGAATGCATTTTGGTTCAAATTTATGAAGAAAGGTTATTTGTTTGCAAAATGTAAGAAAATAAATTAAATTTTTTTTTTTTTTTTTTTTAAACTTCCTTTCTTAGTTTATTTTGCAAAAAATAAAAAAAACACCAACAGGAAGCACTATTTGTGTGAAAAAAAAAATTCATATGAGTACAGTGTTGCATTACAACACAATTGGCATTTAAACTGTGACAGCACTGAAAGCTGAAAATTGGCCTGGGCAGGAAGGGTATGAAAGTGCCCCCCCCCCCCCCCCCGTATTGAAGTGGGTAAAAGACACAAGTTAATGCAGCTCTGTAATCATAAAATTTATTTTTTCAATACAAGCAGTGTAAACCGGAGCAGTGTAAGTACCTGAAATAACCTGGTATCATCCAGCGGGGCTGGAGTGTGAAAGGAAGATGCAGTACAAGAAGCCGATCAGTTCATGTGCTGACAAAAAAGCATGCTGATAGCAGGAGAAAGTAGAGTGACAGAATGAGTTCACCACTGTGCTGCTTCTCCTTTCACTGTCCAGTCACGGGCTGGGGGTGTGTCCAGGGCAAGCTGGACTTAGAGGAAGTGGGCTGAATGATGCTGGCCACCAGACTGAGGCCATCTAGTGGCAGAAAAAAATACTGTTGTACTGTGGGGAAATTCTCTGTATTAGAACTGAATATTTTAGCAAAAGCTGATTTGCTATTTTATCTTTTAATATGCTATTTATTTTCATTTTGTTATTTTTGGCTGAAGTTTAGTTTTAATTTCCTTTTTTTGTTTTTGTTTCCGAAGGTCCACACTGCATGTAAGACATGGGACTTTTCTTATATAGGGTGAAAAGGAAGCCCTATTCTTATTCCCATAATAATAAAAGTTATTCGTTTAACTTTTCCATCAGTAGATTAAAGAATAGTGCAAGAAAAAAATGCTGTTTCTTCCAACCTTTGGTGCCTTATTTATTTATAAGACCATGTCATAAAAGCTAGTACAAGCAGATAGTAGTGTAGCCACAGAACAACATTGGGCTGTTCTGTGTCTCTAATGCCCCGTACGCACGGTCGGAAATTCCAACTACAAAATCCGTCTGATTTTTTCCGACGGATTTTGTCCGACACTGGTGTTGCATACACACGGTCGGACAAAGTTGTCGGAAAATCCGATCATTCTGAACGTGGTGACGTTCGTTGCGTACGACGGGACTACGTAGAGGCTAGTAGCCAATAGCTTTGGTCTTGTAATGTGATCTGAGCATGCGGGGCACTTTGTCCGTCGGAATTCGCTACACACGACCGGAAAAAGTCCGATAGGACTTTGTTGTCGGAAAATTTGAGAGCAGGATCTCAAACTTTTTCCATCGGAAATTCCGACGGAAAAAGTCAGATGGAGCCCACACATGGTCGGAATTTCCAACAACATGGTCCGATAGGACATTTTCCGTCGGAAAATCCGACCGTGTGTATGGGGCATAATGATTTATCTAGAAAGTGAGAAAAAGTTTTTTTTTTTCATTTTTTTTTTAATTTTAAAAAAAATTACGTAAATACATTTATGAGTATGTATATATGTTTAAAAACGTTCTTTCTATGTGTAGTTTGTAATTATGTGTTGATATGGAGGTACATTTTCATTCGTCAATGGCCAACTTCTCCACAGTTTGTAAGCATTCAGAGCTCCCTCTAGTGGCTTAACTCTGCATTTAAAGTTGATCTTTGTAGAAAAAAAAATAATAAATGCTAATGCATTGCACCCGTGGTGAGCAGAACATGAGTGCCATGCAAGGCTCTTGTAGGCTGTCAGTGTAAGCTGTCTGCTCGTATGGGAAGGCAGATACACACTGACAGGAAGAGACAATAAACTACCACATCGCTCAACAGCGCCCCACCAGTAGTTTATTGAGAACTACAAGCCGACAGCTTCAAAGGATGCTGGCACTTGTAGTTCTCACATTAACAGAAATCTGTGAATTAATGATGCAGCTGGGTGGGCAGAGCCCGGCACGGCCACGTCTTTTTAAAAATTGAGACAGCGAGTCCAGGGAGAAGATCCCTCCCTTGCTGTCACAACAGGCGATGGGTCAGTGCTGCAAAAGTAACTTGTTACATATTGAACCCTGAATATGGTTGTAACATGTTATGAAAGCTGAACTTATTCTTTAAAACAGGGTCGGCCCGTCCATTAGGGGCGCCCGGGCCCTGCGCCCCAATCCTCGCCACCCCCTCTATGCAGTGGATAGATTCATGCATAACATGAATCTATCCACAGCCGCGGCGGCGGCCTCCTATTCTTGTGTCCGGCCCCTTTCGGGTCACCGGGCATATAAATTAGAACGGCTAGGTTTTTTTTTTTTTTTTTGAAGGACCCGATTAGAGCCATAGGCTCTAATAGGCTTCAAAATAGGATGGACTCGGGATGCAGAGCATTGCGTCTGGAGCCCACAGAGGTGTGTTGCAACAGCAAATGAAAGGGGATGGCAATAATTGTATCCTAAAAGTCCAACATGCTGGTTATACCCAAGTTCGATGGGACAACTTGGGTACAATCAGTCTGCCCATACATGGTTCGAATCTCGGCTGGTCCCTGCTGGACTGGCCTAGATTCGAACCGTGTATGGGCAAGGCTGATTGTACCCAAGTCGATCAATCAATGGACTTGGGTACAACCAGCATGTCTGACTTTTAGGACACAATTATTGCCAGCGGCTAGCAATAATAACTGAGTTCTCCCGGATGGGACGGCTCCATGCGCTCTCCCGCCTAGAGAACACAATGGCTCTACAGGAGGCACACTTACTGTGTTGATGGAGGAATTGAGCAATTTTCTTTTTTGAAACCACGGGTTGCAGGAAAGAAAATTGTATCATCTATGGCCTGCCTTAGTAATTATTTTTCAACCAGCAGATCCGCCATTTTCAAAGACGGAGCTGTCATTCATAAATAAATGGTGAGCAAGACCAAGACGTCCGATTGACAGCTCAGCCCTGCAGATTACACCGGGAGAGGGTCTCTGGTTAGTCATCAGAGCTCTGTGACAGCGGCTCTCTCAGCTCTGTTTATTCTGATCTAGAGTGGGCAGCTGTCACTGACAGTGGAGCTCCACTGATTACAGAGGGAGAACGCTGCTCTCTCGGTGTAATCCACAAGACCAAGCTGTCAGTATGACAGTTCAGTCTGGAATAATGCTTTGACAAGGCTGCCTATCCGTGTCTTACAGGCCGCAATAGAAGGTCCCATGGGCCACCAGATTTATAGCCCTGCAATAATAGTTTTGGGCAGCTTAATTTTTTTATTATTTTAGTTGATACATTTAAATGTGATATTTTATATACATTTTACTATGTATGTGCTTTCTTTATTTTACAAAAAAAAAAAAGTTTTACAAAAGGTACACCCTTTACACAAGACTTCCAGAGCACTATGGATTTTCTGTAGGCTGAGCAGAAGCTGTTTCTTTCTAGACTCTCTGGGGTTGATTTGCTAAAGGCAAATCCACTTTGCACTACAAGTGCACTTGAAGTGCAGTCGCTGTAGATGAGGGGAAGATCTAAAATGAGGGGAAGCTCTGCAGATTTTATCATCCAATCATCCAATCATGTACAAGCAAAAATTTTTTTTTATTTTCCTTGCATGTCCCCCTCAGATCTACAGCGACTGCACTTCCAAGTGCACTTGTAGTGCAGTGCAAAGTGGATTTGCTTTGGGTAAATAACCCCCCCCCCCCCCTTCATCGAAATCTCAGACAGAGCTGTACAGAGATAAGACTCCTTTCACACTGGAGGCGTTTTTCAGGCACTTTGGCGCTAAGAATAGTGCCTGTAAAGCGCCTGAAAATAGCCTCAGCTGCAATCACAGTGTGAATGCCCAAGTGCCAGCAGCTTCTTTGCAGCGGTGGAGGATCGGTGAATACACCGCTCCTCCCCCGCTCCTGCCCATTGTAATCAATGGGCAGCGGCGCCAAATTGGTGGCAAAGCGCTGCTGCAGCAGCGTTTTGCGGGCAGATTTAACCCTTTTTCGGCCGCTAGCGGGGGTTAAAACCGTCCACGTTAGCAGCCGAATAGCGCCGCTAAAACAACGGTACCGCAGATGCCCGGGCTCTTTCAGTGTGAAAGGGCTCTAAGGATAGAGAGGAGGAGGCGTCACTGCTCTGTCTAAAGCTGGCCATACATTATACAATTTTCTAATTCAATTTCCTTTAGATTTACCTTCAACTATGTAGTGTAAGGGCCTGCCTGATTGCATACAAATTTAAAGTGTTTAGGTTTGACCTCATATTATATGGTTTTGACAAATCTAAAGGAAAATTGTACAAGAAAATTGTATAATGCATGGCCAGCCATGGATGGATAGAAATCTGGCCAGTTCAGCAAGGGACTGATTTAGATCAGTATTTGGTTATCCGTTTGATCAACTTCTGTCAATGGTATAGGTTGAACATTTTTGCTTGATCGGCGGCTGCAGCCAATCCGCTGCAGCCACCAATCTGTGTATTCTGACAGCAGGGGTGCCGCTGTCAGAATATAATGTCCCAGCTGAGATTAGTCCTCCACCCACCTCATTTGGATTGAGGAATCTTTTATTTTTTTTTATTTTCTCCCTACTCATTTCTTCAGGCTGAACGAAAAAACAAAACAAAACAAAAAGGAAAACTAACCATGTGTGGCTAGCTTTATATATAAAGTTCCACAAGCACACCTTTTTTCGAAGAATGATCATCTTTATCTATAAAACACCCTGAAGCTGTCTGGGCACCCATCTGTATGGTGTGTGACTGATACCAATGCATACTGCTCTGTCTTATTTACTTGTGTGCACATTTCAGCTTGAGCTACTGAGCTCTCTGAATGGGCTTTTGACATGTACACGCTGGGTTCATACTACAGCATTGCATAGCATTTGCACAAAACACATACAGTATATTGATATGCTGTGGTGCCATTTATTTTGAATGGCACATCAAAGCCCCTGCAACTCTGTGTGTTTTATTCAGAAAAAAGTCTAATTTTGACCATTCAATATAACACACTTATGCACTCAAGAGGGTGGGCCTAACCTGACGGCTGAATATGAGAATATCGTTTTCCGATATGGAAAATACCTTGTTTACTTGACCTAAAACTATTTAGCATTTTGCTGTTTTAGGCCCCTTTCACACGAGCAATTTTTCAGGCGGACCTGATCAGACCCTTTATTATCCGCTATGGAACGGCTCATGTAAACGGACATATCTCCGCTTACACCCGTGACATCCAATCTGATCCGCTAAACACAGATAGATGGGAATCTGTTCCCCATTCATCTAGCGCAGGGGTCTTCAAACTTTCTAAACAAAGGGCCAGTTTACTGTCCTTCAGACTTGAGGGGGTCCAGATTGTGGTCATTGGGAGTAGAAATTGTCTTAGCAACAGTGGGAGTAAACAGTGCATCTTTGTAATTAGAGAGAGGAATTCCTCCCACTGACACCTAACGTTGGTGGCAGTGGGAGAAATGGTGCCCCATCATTGGTGTCAGTGAGAGGAATAGTGCCCATCATTGGTGTTAGTGAGAGGAACAGTGCCCGTCATTAGTGTCAGTGAGAGGAACAGTGCCCATCATTGGTGTCAGTGAGAGGAATAGTGCCCTATCGATGGTGTCAATGGGAGGAATAGCACCCTATTACTGGTGTTAATGGGAGGAATAGTGCCCCATCAACATTGTCAGTGGGAGGAAAAGTGCCTCATTGTTGGTGTCAGTGGGAGGATAGTGCCCTTCATTGGTGTCAGTGGGAGGAAAAGTGCCTCGTCGTTGGTGTCAGTGGAAGGATAGTGCCCCTCATTGGTGTCAGTGGGAGGAAAAGTGCCTCGTCGTTGGTGTCAGTGGAAGGATAGTGCCCTTCGTTGGTGTCAGTGGGAGGAATAGTGCCTCTTCATTGGTGTCAGTGGAAGGATAGTGCCCTTCATTGGTGTCAGTGGAAGGATAGTGCCCCTCATTGGTGTCAGTGGGAGGAAAAGTGCCTCGTCGTTTGTGTCAGTGGAAGGATAGTGCCCCTCATTGGTGTCAGTGGGAGGAATAGTGCCTCTTCATTGGTGTCAGTGGAAGGATAGTGCCCTTCATTGGTGTCAGTGGAAGGATAGTGCCCTTCATTGGTGTCAGTGGGAGGAATAGTGCCTCTTCGTTGGTGTCAGTGGAAGGATAGTGCCCTTCATTGGTGTCAGTGGGAGGAATAGTGCCTTATCGTTGGTGTCAGTGGAAGGATAGTGCCCCGTCATTGGTATTAGTGGAAGGAATAGTGCCCAATCATTGGTGTCAATGTGAAAAACAGTGCCTTGTTTTCAGTAACAGAAATGATACCCCATTGTTCGTGTCAGTGGGAGGAATAGTGTCTTGCATCAGTGGGAGGAAAAGTGCCCCAAGTGGCAAGCAAAGGGACGCATCTGGCATCCGGGCCACAGTTTGGAGACCACTGGTCCAGTGGATCGGATGGCTGTTGGGTGTAAACAGACAGGTGGTTTGTTGACATCCGACCACCCATAGAGGAGAGCGGGGTGTGTCTGCTCTGCATAAGTGGAGCCGACACCGACTAATATCTGCCTGGATCAGCAGACAGATTCCCTGCTAAGAAGGCGGAGTCCAACCTGTGTCAAAGGGGCCTTAGTCCCTAGTAGTATATTTAATAAAGTATAGACAAAAGGAAAATATTTTGTATATACTCTGCAAACCACTAAAAGATATCTAAAGTCCAACATTTTTTATTTTTTTTTTATTTGGATAGAGTAGGGAATGATCAAAACCCATTCATGTTCTTTTTTTATCATTTGTGTCCCATTGGGCAGATTTCCTTTCACTTCCTGCCCTGTAGACAACAGGGCGCAAGAAGAAATATCTCCAACATGTGGGAAACCCCCTCTGTAGCTGGCCATACACCAACGTTCATTCAATTTCTAACAGTTAATACGGTCAAATCAACAATAATTTTTAACCGTAGTGACAAAAAGAAAATCAAAGTAGCAGGATGGAATATTTTTCAAGAGTACATTTCGGTCGGACTTTCCGACGGAAAATGTGCGATCGGATCGTATTGTCGGAAAATCCGATCGTATGTGGGCTCCATCTGACTTTTTCCGTCGGAATTTCCGACACACAAAGTTTGAGAGCAGGATCTAAAATTTTCCAACGACACAATCCGATCGTTTAAATTCCGATCGTGTGTAGACAAATCCGACGCACGTGCTCAGAATTAATAAAGAGACGAGAGCTATTGGCTACTGGCACGTTTATAGTCCCGACGTACGTGTTGTACGTCCCCTCGATCAGATTTTCCGACAACTTTGTGCGACTTTGTGTATGCAAGACAAGTTTGGGCCAAAATCTGTTGGAAAAAATCTGACGGATTTTGTCATCCGGAGGTCCGGCCGTGTGTGCAGGGCATAACGGTGAATGTGGCTTTCTTTCGGGAAATTCCATTTATTCCAAAATCCAAACTAAAACGAATCCAAGCTGAATTTTGACATACACTACACTACCAAAAGTATTGGGATGCCTGCCTTTACACACATCTCAGTCTTAGTCCGTAGGGTTCAGTATTGAGTTGGCCCACCTTTGCAGCTATAACAGCTTTAACTCTTCTGGGAAGGCCGTCCACAAGGTTTAGGAATGTGTCTATGGGAATGTTTGACATTTCTTTCGGAAGTGCATTTGTGAGGTCAGGCATTGATGTTGGACAAGAAGGCCTGGCTCGCAGTCTCCGCTCGAATTCATCCCAAAGGTGTTCTATTGGGTTGAGGTCAGGACTCTGTGCAGGCCAGTCAAGTTCTTCCACCCCAAACTCGCTCATCCATGTCTTTATGGACTTTGCTTTGTGCACTGGTCATAGACAAACTCCTAAACCTTGTGGACAGCCTTCCCAGAAGAGTTGAAGCTGTTATAGCTGCAAAAGGTGGACCAACTCAATATTGAAACCTACGGACTAAGACTGGGATGTCATTAAAGTTCATGTACGTGTAAAGGCAGGCGTCAAAAATACTCCTGGTAATGTAGTGTATGTCAAAATTCAGCTTGTATAAGTTTTAGTTTGGATTTTGGAATAAATGAAATTTCCCAAAAGAAAGCCACATTGAACCCTACGGACTAAGACTGGGATGCCATTAATGTGCGTGTAAAGGCCGGCGTCCCAATACATTTGGTCAGGGCTGGACTGGGACAGAAATTTGGCCCTGGTCTTCTTCCAGACCGGCCCACTTACATCAGAATCCCATCAGCAGCCCCCTACATCAGAGTCCCATCAGCAGCCCCCTTACATCAGAGTCCCATCACCACCCCTCTTACATCAGAGTCCCATCAGCACCTCCTTACATCAGAGTCCCATCAGCAGCCCCCTACATAAGAGTCCTATCACCAGCCCCTTACATCAGAGTGTCCCCCTCCCACTTGTACTCACAGTTCTGAAGGCAGCTTCTCTTCTTCCTCTCTCCAGTCATGTGATAACAAGTGATAGGGGAGAGAGGAAAGAAAAGTCGGCCCGGCTGTCTATATCCCCCTGCAGGCTGGAGGGAGCATAACGCCTAATGCTCTCTCCAGCATATGACGGAAGCTGCTCCACCTGACAGGAGTGAAATCGCGATCACTCACTGTCAGAGAGGAGCGGCTCCAGGACTGCACCTGACTGGCCCACAGAGCCATCGGCCCACCGGGAATCTCCCGGTAGTCCCGATGGCCAGTACATGCCTGCCTTTGGTAATATAGTTTACTTTCGAATGACATTCGTCAAGTCACTGATGACATTATCAAATGTCAATACAAATGTTCCTATCAAAATCTGCCAGTGTATGTCCAGTTTTAATAAGTTTTCACAGAAACAATGGGCCCAATTGGAAGATCTCTCTAGTGCTTTCAGTATCGGTGACAATGGTCACCATGGCTAGATGGGAGAGTGAATCCCCTCAGCATATAACAAAGTTTTGGCTTTTTTATAGTTTAAAGTGATATTAAACCCAAAATTGTAGTGTATTGCAGTTTATTAATACCTAAATATGGTAGCTACATTCATTTTCTTTTTTTTTTTCACCTGGTGATCCGGGCAGTATCACACTTCCTGTCTTAAGCTGGGCATAGATGATAACTTCCTCTACCTAAGGGAGGTGGATGTAGGAATGCTCCCCGTCGGTACACTGTATTCTGGCAGCGGGACTCTCTGAACTTATAATCTTATGAAGCTTATAACAACATATATATACTTTCACCTAAATATAAAAGTCTATATATTTCACTTTTTCCATATCTAGAAGATATGAATATATACAAGTCAATCATTCTAAAAAGACCCAATCCATCCATTCATTTGTTAACCGCTTCCCGACCGCCTCACGCAGATATACTGCAGCAGAATGGCACGGGCAGGCAAAATCACATACCTGTACGTGGCCCTTTAATTGCCTGGCCGTGGGTCGCGCGAGCGCCGCCAGCGGTGCGCTCGCGACCCGGTCGGGAGCTCCGTGACCCCGGCCGCGGGACCAGCGGACTCGATCGCCGCTGGTGTCCCGCGATCGGGTCACAGAGCTGAAGAACGGGGAGAGGTCTGTGTAAACAAACCTCTCCCTGCGCTTCTTACTCTGCCTGTCATTGATCGGCTGTTCCCGGTCATCGGGAAAGCCGAACAATGATGTCAGACGTCAGCCCCGCCCCCTAATGTAAAAAAACACACACACGTCACAGCCCATAACCCCTCCCCTCCCCCTAGTGGTTAACTCTTTCACTACCACTGTCATTTATACAGGAATCAATGCATTTAAATAGCATTGATTGCTGTATAAATGACAATGGTCCCAAAAATGTCCGATGTGTCCGCCATAATGTCACAGTCACAATAAAAATCGCTGATCACCGCCATTACTAGTAAAAAAAAAAATATTAATAAAAATGCTATAAAACTATCCCCTATTTTGTAAACACTATAACTTTTGTGCAAACCAATCAATAATCGCTAATTGCGATTTTTTTAACCAAAAATATGTAGAAGAATACGTATCGGCCTAAACTGAGGAAAAAAAAAAAATTTCTATATATTTTTTTGGGGATATTTATTATAGCAAAAAGCAAAAAATATTGCATTGTTTTCAAAATTGTCGCTCTATTTTTGTTTATAGCGCAAAAAATAAAAACCGCAAGGGCAATCAAATACCACCAAAAGAAAGCTCTATTTGTGGGAAAAAAAGGACGCCAATTTTGTTTGGGAGCCACGTCGCACGACCGCGCAATTGTCAGTTAAAGCGACGCAGTGCCGAATCGCAAAAAGGGGCCTGGTCCTTTGGCTGCCAATTGGTCCGGGCTGAAGTGGTTAATATTTGTTAATTGATACATTTTAGATATTAGTTTAAAGAAACTTTCTAACAATTGCATACCTCCCAACATTTTGAGATGGGAACGAGGGACACCTATTAGCAAAAGTATGTAGGCATAGGACACACCTCCTGCCACACCCCCGTAGCCTCCCTGGCGGTATGATTATGTCAGATTTTTGCGTCTCAAAGCGGTTCAATTGTTTTGCATAAAAAATTGGCGTTTTATATTGTAGGCCTGTAATTCTTAGCAATAACACACTTAAATCTGTCCAAACAAGAGTCTAGTAGACACCCCGGGTATGATAAAGTTTGAAACACAAAATCATAAATTCTAATAAAAAAAATAACTATAAATAATTATAAAAAATAATAATAAAATTAATTTCCTCACGATTCACTATCGCTCAATTCTGCAAGTGTTCTAATTTACTATCGCTGTTTTCTAGCTGGTCTAAAACCACTTTTGACGTAAAGGGACACTTTTTGGTTGCTATGGACAATCTCCAGTTTCCAGGCAGAAAGAACAGTATTTATAATATAAGACTGCATGCAGGGCACTGGACAGACCACTAGGGTTGTGAAATAATTTTATACAGTAATGTAATCTGTAAAATGACAGTGTACTGTATGTATTATGTGTAGCGCTGGCTCCTGACGAGCATGCGCTATGTGTTTTTGAAAATTTATATTCTTGAAACCACAGTTGGGTTTTAGGGCTAATTCTGCTAAATTATGATTTCAGTACCAGTCTGACTGGATTGCACTGAGTCCTACTTGGCCGCAGGTGTCGCTGTCACCGCCGGCAAGTATGGGAACGCAGTTTAGCTGGGTGTATTGGATACCATTCTTTCTCTCTGAACCAGCCCAGTGGGAGTGTTTATCCTGCTGTGAATTCTGGGAGGGGGTATTTAAGGTACTGAGATCCGGTGCTTCGGGGTTCCGGTCCAGAAGATATCTTCTGTCTGTTTGGTCCTGGTCCTCCTGATCAGCCCTCAGGCCCCTTCTGGCCTGGGGTGCGGATCCATGCAATTCCAAGTTTTGGGGCTGGATAGCCCCGAGGCGAAGCAACTGCAGGGACAGGCCTGAATGGATATCGGGGCCTAATGATTCAAGGGTGGCCTGGTGCCGTCTCATCTAAGGAGAGTCCCAGCAACTGGAGGAGCATCCAGGGGAGGACTCTTCAGGAGAAGGCCATGCGCAAGGCTGGTTTCTCTGAAGGGGCCTGGAGGCTCAGTTGAAGGACACTTGATGGGTCTACACTCATACGGTATCGCCGGACTGGCTGAGAGATACTGGTACTGTATGATAGCTCTTTAAATTTGTCTATGTCCCTCAGTTACATTCAAGTCTGTGGCAGAGACTTTTTCTCAAGTGTTCTACATCCAAGTCTGTGGCAGAGACTTTCATTTACTTAGGAGGTCTATCCGGGGCTGGCGAGAATCCAGCTGTGAAACAGTTATTCTCTGGATTCCTACAATAAGAGACTTCCTATTCTTGCAGTTCCAAAAGTACCTGAACTTTCCTCCTAACCCTCTACCCTACGTTAAGAGACTGTGTTATCTTTTCAATAAATAACCCAAACAGGAAGATTCAATGTCAGTTTCTACATTTCCTTGGGCCATCTACCACGGGAACCCTAGACGGAGACGAGGTGAAGCAGGTAACGGTAAGCCCAATAAAACCAGCAGCTCCTTCGGGGGTCAATGCTACATATGAATGAAAAATGTTTTGAATTTGCCGCCGGGTTCCGCCCCCGTGCACCGCGACGCTCGCAGGGAACGGAGCCCGGCACACAGAGGCTTCAGGCGGAGGACACTGACACAGCGGGGGGACATCGCAGGATCCTGAGGACAAGGTACCGTATATACTCGAGTATAAGCCAAGTTTTTCAGCACATTTTTTTGTGCTGAAAATGCCCCCCTCGGCTTATACTCAGTCAAGCATTTTTCTGCAGCAGAGAATGACATTTTGCGAACAGACTTTGGGGCCCTGTATCTCGGGGCAACTTGGTGCTAGGAACCCCATCTTTGGATATGTTGTAGTGCTGGTTCCACTGGGTTTGCAACCAAATGGGGTTCCTAGCACCAAGTGGCCCCGACATACGGGGCCCCAAGTCGGTCAACTGTGTCCATCTGCAGCAATGTAATTTCGGGACCCTTTGGCTGCAGCCAGAAACCTTAACTACGAGTTTGAGGTTCGATGGACCTATGGCTGCAAATGGGCACAGTGAGGCTGCAAATGGACATTATTGACTCTCTTTTCCACTTAAAGTAGCTGCGCATTTCTCACCCTAGGCTTATACTCGAGTCAATATGTTTTCCCAGTTTTTTTGTGGTAAAATTAGGTGCCTCGGCTTATATTCGGATCGGCTTATACTTGAGTATATATGGTAAGTATACTGAACCAGGATCCTGCAATGCAATCCTGTGTGTGGCTCGGGGTTACCGCTAATGGTACTGAGTTTTAACCCAGAGCCACACTCGGGAAAACCGCCAGGGAGGTTAAAGGAGAATTATACAAAAAATATTAGTTAAACCCACAAGTGCTTTTCTTTTTACCACTACTATTCCTTTATATTGGCTTTAAGGCTGGATTCACACCTATGCATTTGAAGTGCTTTTTGCATTTTGCAGATTTGTACTACAGTCCATTTACCATGGTTTCCTATGGAACACGTTCTGTAGTGCAAATCTGCAAAATGCAAAAAATTACTAAAAATGCGTATGTGTGAATCCAGCCTTAAAATTTACAAATGCAGCAATTTAGAAATTGGATGAAAGGTTTAGCGCTGGGAAACACGTTTTGAAAGATAAAAAGTGCATTTTATATACAACTATAGAGATCAGACCAAAATGAGGGACAAATGAGGAGGAAAGAGGGACAGAGGGACTTTGTACCAAATCAGGGACAGTCCCTCGAAATCAGGGACAGTTGGGAGCTATGTTATTGTTAGTTTAGTTCTTTTTGAGCCAAGGGCAATATAGAGGCTGCAATGTAAAATTGTATAAAATATAGTATACAGATGAAATGAATACTCCTTGTTTATGTAAAGTTGTTTCCATTGTATGGGCTGTATATTTACATATCTGTATTGGAAGTGCTTTTTACTTTTGTTTCAATAAAAGCCTTTTGATTAAAAAAAAAAGAATTGATAATCTGGATAATAATATATTTTTTTGTTTTTGGGTTTGAGCTTTAGCTTATTAGTTGCAATAATCAGTTGTCTGCTCATAGGAAGCCAGTTAATGCCCAAGCATGTCTTTTATCCCAATCAGCATAACAGAATTCTTTTAACTTGGAATTAGTGTAATGATAAATGTCAGCATATCTTGATAGCACAGAGGGAGCTGTGACTACCTGTTCACATGGAAATGAGTGAGCAAACAAGCCAGCTACCTGCCATGATATTGCTGGGATCATGCTCATAGGGGGCAGAGACTAGAAGTCTGGCCTGAAAGATACAGAGACACTAATACACACATAGGGTGCTCTAAATTATCCAACAGAGAGGGTAGGATTTGCCTGCTAATGTCTCATGATTACATGCTAATTGAACCTTTAAAATGCTAATCCAGGAGTTCAAGGAGTTCAAAGCTAGCTATCAGACTACACTGTGCAACACTTTACAGATCACACTGCACTTCAGTCTGAACTTGTATGTTAAATGTACTTAAAAAGAGTGTGCGTTTGATACAGCAGCCTTATCAGGGGGCAAAAAATATTATATACATATATATATATATATATATATATATATATATAAACCACTTGCTTACTGTGCACTTAAACACCCTTCCTGCCCAGACCAATTTTCAGCTTTCAGCGCTCTCGCACTTTCAGTGACAATTGCGCGGTCATGCAATGCTGTAACCAAATACATTTTTTATCATTTTGTTCGCACAAATAGAGCTTTAGTTTGGTGGTATTTATTCGCAACTCCGTTTTTTATTTTTTGCGATATAAGCGAAAACATAGCGGAAATTTTGAAAAAAAAAACAATATTTTCTCCTTTCTTTTTTTAAAAGAAATCCAATAAAATCAAATTTTGTCATAAATTTAAGCCAAAATGTATTCTGCTACATGTTTTTTGAAAAAAAAATTCCGTTAAGTGTATAATAATTGGTTCGCGTGATCACGGACATATGTACACAGATGATCATGTAAAAGGGGTGTGCAGGTGATCACGGACATATGTGTGCAGATAATCATTGGCACATGTTATTTTACTGGGACATATGTGAGGGACATGTGTTTTTATTATTTGGGGACATGTGTGTTTTTACTGTGGGGACATGTGTGTTTTACTGTGGGGACATGTGTGTTTTACTGTGGGGACATGTGTGTTTTACTATGGGGACACTAGACTGGTGATCAGTGAATAAAAAGCTGTAAAAAAAACAGCTCATACTCACTGATCACCAGCTGGCTGCAGCGATCCGCTCTCCTCTCCTCACCGACGACTTCCGTGTGAGGAGAGGAGCGCCGATTGCCTAGCAACCGGCTGTTTGTTTACATCACATGACAGCCGTGATTCGTCACGGCCGTCATGTGATCAGGAGGGCCAATCACCGAGCCCTCCTGCCGATTCGAGATGCGCCGTGTCGCGATCCCTCTACTTCTGAAGGACGTTCCGGAACGTCCATTCAGAAGTAGACGGCTCCCACCCGGCCGTATATGTGCATTGGCCGGGTGGGAAGGAAGTGGTTAAAAAAAATGATCAGATGGGATTGCTGCACTTAAAATTTATTTAGAAAAATTAAAACTAAAATTCCATTCAGTGTCAAATGCATGACGGTTTTCGGTCTGTACAGATAGCGCCCTTCTTCAGAGCAAAACACATACAATGATAATGTTTTTTACAAGCATATTTCTCATGTGGGATCAATTAATTAATCAATTATTTTGTACCAATGGGAAAAATCAACCGATGCAATACCTTTAGAGCCGGTTCACACTGGGGCAACACCACTTCTAGCGTGACTTTGGGAGGCAACTTGGACACGACTTAAGTATGAATCACAGCGCCACTTGGGGCGACTTCAACACAACTTGGGGCGACTTACAACACAACTTTAAGTCGCCCCCAGGCCAGGCGACTTTGGCCGTGGCCAATCACAGAATAATCAGCTCTCGAGGGGAAACTCCACGCCAAATTTTAAATAAAAAAACGGCATGGGTTCCCCACCAAGAGAAAAAAACAGCACGGGGGTCCCCCCCCCCCGAAAATCCATACCAGACCCTTATCCGAGCACGCAGCCCGGACGGTCAGGAAAGGGGGTGGGGACGAGCGAGCGCACCAGTACCAGGTCGCATGCCCTAGTTTGCCCTTGGAGGGGAACACATGCTGGTTCTTATTATTAGAGAGGCAACATTGTTGCTTCAATATAGATGGCGATCCGACTTGGAGGCGACTTCCATTGAAATCAATGGGTACAAGTCGCCTATAAGTCGCTTTGAAGTTGTACAGGAGCCTTTTCTGAAGTCGGAGCGACTGCAGTAGTGTACATTAAGACGGCTCCATTCACTTCCATTGATTTTCTCAATTGCGCTACTTGGGGCGACTTGAAGTCGAATCCTAGGGTGCTCCTGTGTGAACCAGCTCTTAGCCTGACATTTTTTAGAAAAAGGACACACCGTTTCTCAATTAAGATTTATGTTGATAGATGGTATATCCAGGAACAGACGTGGAGGAAATAGGGAATTAACCCTTAGAAAACGGGAGGTTCAATGGATACACCATTTAAACACATTCTGGCCGAACGGATTAAATTCTGATTTTGATTTATATTCATTTCTTTGATATGTTTATTTATTATGTGTTTTGTTTTTTCTCAGCGCATACCGAATGTGATAGGAAAAGTGATAGCGCCTGATGATCCAATGATTTCATATATACCTACAGTGCCTTGCGAAAGTATTCGGCCCCCTTGAACTTTTCAACCTTTTGCCACATTTCAGGCTTCAAACATAAAGATATAAAATTTAAATTTTTTGTGAAGAATCACCAACAAGTGGGACACAATTGTGAAGTGGAACGAAATCTATTGGATATTTTAAACTTTTTTAGCAAAAAAAAAACTGAAAAGTGGTGCGTGCAAAATTATTCGGCCCCTTTACTTTCAGTGCAGCAAACTCACTCCAGAAGTTCAGCGAGGATCTCTGAATGATCCAATGTTGTCCTAAATCACTGATGGTGATAAATAGAATCCACCTGTGTGTAATCAAGTCTCTGTATAAATGCACCTGCTCTGTGATAGTCTCAGGGTTCTGTTGAAAGCGCAGAGAGCATCATGAAGACCAAGGAACACACCAGGCAGGTCCGTAATACTGTTGTGGAGAAGTTTAAAGCCGGATTTGGATACAAAAAGATTTCCCAAGCTTTAAACATCCCAAGGAGCACTGTGCAAGCGATCATTTTGAAATGGAAGGAGTATCAGACCACTGCAAATCTACCAAGACCTGGCTGTCCCTCAGACAAGGAGAAGACTGATCAGAGATGCAGCCAAGAGGCCCATGATCACTCTGGAGGAACTGCAGAGAACTACAGCTGAGGTGGGAGAGTCTGTCCATAGGACAATAATCAGTCGTACACTGCACAAATCTGGCCTTTATGGAAGAGTGGCAAGAAGAAAGCCATTTCTCAAAGATATCCATAAAAAGTCTCGTCTAAAGTTTGCCACAAGCCACCTGGGAGACACACCAAACATGTGGAAGAAGGTGCTCTGGTCCGATGAAACCAAAATCGAACTTTTTGGCCACAATGCAAAACGATATGTTTGGCGTAAAAACAACACAGCTCATCACCCTCAACACACCATCCCCACTGTCAAACATGGTGGTGGCAGCATCATGGTTTGGGCCTGCTTTTCTTCAGCAGGGGGGAAGATGGTTAAAATTGAGGGGGAAGATGGATGCAGCCAAATACAGGACCATTCTGGATGAAAAACCTGTTGGAGTCTGCAAAAGACCTGAAACTGGGACGGAGATTTATCTTCCAACAAGACAATGATCCCAAACATACAGCAAAATCTACAAAGGAATGGTTCACAAATAAACGTATCCAGGTGTTAGAATGGCCAAGTCAAAGTCCAGACCTGAATCCAATCGAGAATCTGTGGAAAGAGCTGAAAACTGCTGTTCACAAACGCTCTTCATCCAACCTCACTGAGCTTGAGCTGTTTTGCAAGGAAGAATGGGCAAGAATTTCAGTCTCTCGATGTGCAAAACTGATAGAGACATACCCCAAGCGACTTGCAGCTGTAATCGCAGCAAAAGGTGGCTCTACAAAGTATTAACGCAAGGGGGCCGAATAATTTTGCACGCCCCACTTTTCATTTTTTTATTAGTTAAAAAAGTTTCAAAAATCCAATAGATTTCATTCCACTTCACAATTGTGTCCCACTTGTTGGTGATTCTTCACAAAAAATAAAAATTTTATATCTTTATGTTTGAAGCCTGAAATGTGGCAAAAGGTTGAAAAGTTCAAGGGGGCCGAATACTTTCGCAAGGCACTGTATATGCTTTTTTGCATTGGTTGATTGTTCCAATTGGTACAAAATTATTGATTGATCCCACATGAGATAGGAGTGTATAAATATGCATGTAAAAACCATTATCATTGTATGTGTCTTGCTCTGAAGAAGGGTGCTATATGTACAGCCCAAAACCGTCATGCATTTGACACTGAATGGAATTTGAATTAGAATTTTTCTAAATAAATTTCAAGTGCAGCAATCCCATCTGATAGTTTTTTCTATATATGACCTGTGAAAGGGTCTGATTGCTTGTACTGCTACATCTGGATCGTGTGCACTCCACCCTCAACATTTCCTATATATATATATATATATATATATATATATATATATATATAATTTATTTTTTTTAAGAATTGAGGAACTAAAAGCGGAGTTCCACCCTAAAGTGGAACTTCCGCTTATCGGATTCCTCCCCCCCTCCGGTGCCACAATTGGCACCTTTCAGGGGGGAGGGGGGTGCAGATACTTGTATAATACAGGTATCTGCACCCACTTTCGGACGAGATATCCAGAGCTGCCCTGACCCTATCCAGAGATGCCCCGTTGTTTCTTGGGAAACACAGTTCCCAGGACACAACGGGGACCAATAGAGACGAGCAGCGCGACTCGTGCATGCGCAGTAGGGAACCGTGCAGTGAAGACGTTGCGTCTTCACTTCCTGATTCCATGACAGAGGATGGCGGTGGGGCAGTCGAGAGACGAGCGGTCGCTCGTAACATTCTGCCGACACCGCTGGAACCTGGAACAGGTAAGTGTCCATTTATTAAAAGTCAGCAGCTGCAGTATTTGTATCTGCTGACTTTTAATATTTTTGGTGCGGGTGGAGCTCCGCTTTAAAGAATATCCTTTGTAGTGGGGCTGTGGCTGCACTGTATAAATGAACTGCTTGTTTATTCTAAGGGAGATGTTTTTTGTACATTAACTTACCCGGTCCGCTGCTCCCCCAGCAGATGGTGCTCCCCCCATGCCCTGGCAATGGACTATGCCTTGGACTACCTGTGCAACCAGGTCATTGAAGCCTCCTTTCCACATTGCTCACTGCCGCAGTCACAGGCTCGCCCCCCCCCCCCCCCCCCTGTACATGCAATGCAGGATTAATAAACCAGGTTTTTGAATAATGAAATTTTACATTGATTTAATTCAACCTAATGGATGACAGCATTGAATATCAGCAACACATAATCCATGGAAATTGCTTTAATATGTTTACAACTGTCATTTTTTATATGCAATGTTTATCCAATTTGTTAAGCGAGACAAAAAAAAAATAAAAATTGGTGGCTTAGATTTTATAATATATATATATATATATATTTAATCTTAAGCAAGAGTTTAGTTGTTGCTTTGGTCAAGACCGCTGTTTTGTCAGTTGATGGAACTTTGATGATGTCACGGCGCTTTGTTTGAGTTCCAACATTATGCTTGCACGCAAGAATGTTGGCGACTGTCTCTCCTGCACCGTTCTGAGTGTGTAGTGAATGACTTCAGTAACATGTAGCTCAGCACCTTTCTTTCTGAGGCTGATTTAAAGCCCATGTACGTGAACATAAATACAGGTGTATGGTTGTATAACATAAAATAAGCCTGTATTTACAGTGCCTAGGAGCCCTAGTGTAAATGCTTGTACTTGCCATTACATGTACATGAGCACTGACATCATTTTATGAATTACGTAATTGTTCTATGGAATTTTTTTTACGTTTTTTTTACGTAATTATGTAATTTGCTGAGTCACATAATTGGGAAATTATGCACGTGTGCGTGTAAGTGCGAGTACAAGTGTTTACACGAGATTACAGGCGCACAACATATTTTCTAATACAGTAATATGGTCTGAAATATGCCACAGCCAGGGCTTCCAGGCGCTGTAAATATAAGAGTATTTTATGCTGTAATATACCCGTACATTCATTTTCATGAGCCTCTATGGCACAGGTGTCAAACACAAGGCCCGTGGGCAGAATCCGGTCCTCCAGGCCATTTCATGTGGCCCTCGCACATCTCCTGCAGCTGCAGGAGAGCTCCAGCCCTCCTCTGGTCCTCCTCCAGACCCCTACTTTCTGCTTTCAAGCAATGCATCCAGCTTCTTTCCAGCAGAAGCATAAGGAAAGGGGGTGCACTGTGATGTAAGGGAGAGGGATGGACTCAACTTCTGATGGTAGGGGGCTCTTGACATCTAATGTAAGGAGAGGTGATGCGCTGGACATCTAATCTTACAGATACAACCAGCCTTTTGAGGGCAATCATAATGCTTATGCAGCCCACGATGAAATTGAGTTTGACACCCCTGCTCCATGGTATGGGTCTCAAACCGGCGGCCCTCCAGCTGTTGCAAAACTACCAGTCCCATCATGCCTCTGCCTGTGGGAGTCATTCTTGTAGCTGTCAGCCTTGCAATGCCTCATGGGACTTGTAGTTTCACAACAGCTGGAGGGCCACCAGTTTGAGACCCCTGCTGGCCTGTTCCCGCCAGGAATCACACGGGACGCACTTGCATTCCTGTGCAATTGTTGTGCGAATTGAGTGCAGTATGTTTTCAGCCCATTCATTTGAATATTGTATGTGATTAAAAAGTATTGGCGCCAAAAATATATATAATACACGTGCAAACAATGTGAGTTCAGCTGCCCTTTTTCCAGTGGATAAACCAACTTGTAAATGAATTTCAGAAAATAAAAAGTTCAGCGCTAACTCAAAAACCTTCTGAAAATAAACAGTTCTATACAATTATTTAGTGCATAGTGTTCCACAAAAAAATCAATACAGTGAATCATAAAAAAGAAGAAAGTCCAAACACCGTAGAAAAAGATACAAAAAATGTGCAGTGGCAAATATTCTTGATTATCCATGCTCCACCATCACTCGTGTGAAGGAAATACAAACTCACCAGATGACTAAATATAATGAGCCTCGTAATAATCGGATTCCCTGGGTATCAATCTACAGTATGTCTGAAGAGGGTGATCCTTATCTCAAGCTCAGCTCATGAGGTGTCTTCTTAAGCCTCGTACACAAGATCGGGTTGTTGGGCAACAAAACCGTGGACTTTTGTACGAAGAGCGTTGGCCCAAATTTGTCTTGCATACACATGGCCCACAGTTGTTGGCCAACAATCACGAACATAGTGACGTACTACATGGTTTTTCAAGTCTTTAGCGCCACCCTTTCGGCTCCTTCTGCTAATTTCATGTTAGTAGAAGTTTGGTGGTGATTGTATTTGTTTTCTTTTTTTAATGCACAATAAAAAAATTTTGGTGAGTGTTGATTGGCGCTTTTCATTTTGCGCTTTTCAGTTCGTTTCTGAACGGCTGTCCGTCAACCAGACATGTTGGGGAATCGGAGGAGATAACGTGTTATTTATTATTGGCCTTGGAGTTATTGCTTTGACATTATATTTTTGGTTGAATAATGATTTGATTTGGTATATTTTCTCTATTTTTGGATGCATAGAATGCACTTTTTGGTTAAGTTCTATTGGCAGATATCATGTCAAATTTTATTTGTTTTCTTTTTTTAATGCACAATAAAAAAATTTGCTACGGAGGTGGCGTCTTTCCCTTCCTTGGGAATGACCGTGATATGGGCTTCCAATAGCCTGTGGAAGGGTATAGTCGTTGAGGTAAGGGAGTTGAACAGTTTGGAGAATAATACTTGGCAGATACATTTAAAAAAATACAATGTAAAATTGACAATGACACCAACATAGTTGTATCTTTGATCTTAAAAACTACAGGATAATGGTGTTGTGGTAACTTGCCCAAATAAAAAAAAATAAAAAACATAATAATATTATTCTTGATATCACTAGAAAAAAAAAAGCCTTTAAAAATTAGTTTGCAATAACTCCATCAGTATCACCAGCAAAGCAGCTTCATTATTATCCCATTAAAGAAGAAGAGAATTGTGCGCTGCATTTCGAGATTTCATAATTTGCCGCGTCACAAATGTTAATTCTCCATTACGAACGCTAGTTTACAAGACCAACAACTCCTGGCTCGTCCTTGCTTCCGAGCATGCGTGTTTGTACTTTGAACTTTTGTCCGACGGACTTGTGTACACACGCTAGGAAAATCCAACAACAGACATTTGTCCACGTAAAATTTTAAAACCTGCAAATCCAACATTTGTCTGCAGACCGCGTGCAGCATACACACGGTTGGATTTTCCACCAACAGAATGTCATCACACATTTCCCGTTGGAAAATTTGATCGTGTGTATGCGGCTTTAGATTGATATACCAAAGAAGCTCGGGAGAAGCAGAATGTATATCATAGCCCAACAAGTTTATTGTAGCAGGTTTCCAACAAATATATAGTAAATGCGCACTTACATTTTAAGGTGCTAATAAGTCAGCACAAACATGTACAGCCAGCCGAGCAGGACGCGCCGTTCCTCCAAATTACGGCGTGCGTTCCAAAACACCGGAAGTCGGAATCACGAGTACCGGAAGTGAGGTCATTCATTTGAATAGCCTGAAATCCTGTTGAACTGTACCAAAAGTAGTATATACACTACATTAAAAAACGCCCACTACAACTGGATTGCATGGTGCTTCTGTACCATGCAATCGGGTGCAGTCAAATGCACTGCGTTTGCAACCTGCTTTTGGGTGTCATTAGTATTGCACTGAAACCTGCTGCAGATCGCAAGGGCAGTGCGTTTTAAACACAGTGTGGGAAATGTGCACGGAACAGAGGTTTTATGCATCATGTTCTGGTGTGAATAGACACTGAATGGGCTGAAATCGCACCAAAAGTAATGCATGCTTGCAACCTGCATTTGGGGTGTCATTAAAGCGTTTGTTAACCTAAAAAAATAAAAAATGGATCCTGTTCCTTTAAAGCATTTTATACAGCACAGTGCTTGTGCTGTGTAATTTGGCTGTAACACTGTAAAAACCTGGCTGATCCTGCCAGTTTCTGCCCTCCCCCCTGTAAACTGACCATGGTAAATCATGGATGCTGAGCCCTGACTCTGTGGTCAGTTTATGTGCCTCCGTCATCCGCTGCTATCTGCAGCTCTCCTGCGTCTCCTTCTGTCCTCCTACCCCCTCCCCTCCCTGCCTGTGAGCTATGTGTCGGGGCCTGACGCCCCCCCTCCTGCTGCTGTAAAACTAAGTAAAGATCCCACAATCCTGTGGCTTGCATAATACTAAGTGTCCTGTTTTTGTGCCTTATTTTAAAAAAAGCCGTTCTATACCAGATTTAATAGCGCTGCTCGGCGGTCACGTGACCGTTTGGCTCTCTCCTCCTCCCGACTGACGTCAGCGGGGAAATCTCCCGCTGTTCCTGTCATATCTGGAGAGAGGAGAGCCGGCCGGTCACGTGAGCACCGAGTGGGAGCTATTAAATCAGGTATGGAACGGCTTTTTTTTATAAAGCATCGTACACACGATCGGATTGTTGGCTAACAAAACCGTGGACTTTTGTCCGAAGGGCATTGGCCCAAACTTGTCTTGCATACACACGGACACACAATTATTGGCCAACAAATACGAATGTAGTGACGTACTACGTTGTTTTTCCGCTCTTTAGCGCCACCCTTTGGGCTCCTTCTGCTAATTTCGTGTTAGTAGAAGTCTGCTGAGTGTTGGTTCGTGGTATGAACCAGCCCTTACTAAAGGAGTTGAAAATGTCCACACAATGCATATAAATAAGTTACTGTAAATAGCTTACATAGTAATAAAATGAATTTTATTGTAATATTTAATTTGATACAAATAAATAAACACTCAGATTACCCAACATAACACACACTGGCATAAATATACTATACAACATGTACACATCTGTTATGCAATGCCAACAATGTCAATGCCAACACTCCACTCTTTCTATAAAACATGTTTAGATTGTGCAAATATGAAAAAATATACATATTTAAAAAAGGAATACTGGAATTTTGTTTTTACTTAAGGAAGATTATGATGATGAAGACGTTTTTGTAGAAATATTTGTGCTAGAGGGCTGGGGTTCCGCAAGGTTTTGCATGATTATGATACATACTGTATGCATGTACAAATGTAGGTTAGAATGGTCACTACACAGCATTCCTCCAGGTGATAATGACATTATGACCACATATAAGGAGGAGCTTCTTAAGCCTCCTAATATTAAGAGCAGGACATCCAAAGTCGTAGCTATGTTTGATGTGGTCCCATGGTCTCAATGGCAATTGCTTTATTTACAGTTGCTTTTATAGCAATCATATAGACCAACCTTTCTTAACCTTTTTATGCCTGAGGAACCTTTGAAATTATTTTTAGGTCTTGTGGAACCCCCTGCTAAAACCAATTTATTGAAGGAAGAAAGCCCCCCCTTACAGTAGGTAGTGGTCAGAATGCCACCCCTACAGATAGCTTTAAAAAAACATTGATGTTATGATGTTAAGACTCTGCCATGTGGTATTAGCCCTGGAACTATGCTGGCACCATCAATTAGGAGGTCAGTTAGGCACAGCTTGAGGAACTCCTTGCAAGCTCTGGGGTGCCTTGAGGTTTCTTCAAGGGTGCCTTGGCAAAATGCCTAAAAATTGATCAAAAACTGTCTGCAAGCCAGAGGGTGGGTGAAGCCTGCCTTTTAGTTACACAAAGCCACAGGTTTAAATTATGCACCTTTACGACTAGACACTGGCATCCTAATAACCAATAATATCATCAGTTGATAAAGAGGATGTCTGTTGCCTCCACAGGATCCTTGTTTGCCCTTCTCTGCCTCTCTCCCTTAGCACTGGGGTCACATTAGCTGACTAATGGAGAGAACTTGAGGGAGGAAACACTGGAATACTAGTCAGTACCAGTGTACAAAACTATTTGCTTTGGAAGAATAAATCACCTTTAACATTGGGTGTCCTACATGGGTGGATGTTGCTGCCTTATTATACATTTTTTTAGAATAGTTTTTTACATTTTAGAATGGGGTGCCTTGAGACTGTCCATAATTTTAAAGAGTGCCTTGAGTAAAAAAAAGGTGGAGAAACACTCCTCTAGAGTGCATAGAAACCAATCAGCTTTCAGGTTTTATTTTCAGAGCTTAACTGAACAAGCTGAAGTTGGAAGCCGATTGGCTAGTTACCATGCACAGCTGCACCAGATCTCCAAACTACGGCCCTCCAGCTGTTGCAGAACTACACTTCCCATGAGGCATTGTAAAACTCTGACATTCACAGACATGACTAGGCCTGATGGGAATTGTAGTTCCTGAACAACTGGAGGGCCATAGTTTGGAGACCCCTGCGTCTAGAGGAACCCTAGGGTTCCACAGAACCCTGGTTGAGAATGGTTGATATAGTAATGCCTTTCAAATGTATGCTTTCATGCAGTAATGAAGACCATTTGTTGGTGGACTTGGAACTACATATGATATATTCAGCATTTCAAAACACATGGGAGGAGATTTACTAAAGCATTTCGAATCTGTGCATGGCAGCCAATCAGCTTACAACTTCAGCTTGTTCAGTTAAGCTCTGAAATAAAACCTGGAAGCTGATTGGTTTCTATGCACAGCTGCACCAGATTTTGCGCACTTTGGTTTTAGTAAATCTCCCCATGACCATAATATACACAGGACCTATTGCATATTAAACCAAACTGTATGCACTTTACACAATTCCCTATTTGTGGCCATATAAACATCACTACATTCTTTAGGCCTGCCTTGGTGACTGTGCTAGGCACACAAGTTTTTACATAATGTAGGCTACTGACAGACGGGGCCAGGAGGATAGCCATTACTGATATCAGAGTCACACCAAGCTAAGGTATAGAAAAATCAGCAGCACTGCTTAATCAGCAACACAGTTAACATATTAAGCTGAAACAGACAATTTACATCTAATACAGGGCTAGGCAGTAACATTCAGAATTATTATCTTTGGGAACAGTCTTTTAAGGATAGCAATCTAATTAAGATGCCTGCATGGTGCCGATAAAGGCGATCTGAGAGTCCGGGTTCCTCAAACAGCCGTCACTTTCCCTGAGATATTGAAGATGACTTGAGTGTAGACCCGGAGCTTCTGTAACCTGAACAAATAAAAAAGAATTTGTAAGTGAGAATATTGCAATAGTGATATGGGAAATACAGTTTAAATGATAAAAATTTGAATCCAGATACTGATGATTACAGTAGAACTACAGGCAAAACCTTTTGTTTCATTTTTGGATAGAGTAAAGGAGGGTTATAACCCATATCAGGCTTTTTTTTTGCCTATTGGGGAGATTTTGCTTCACTTCCTGTCCCAAAGCCAAGACAGGAAGTGAGAGAAAATCCCCCCAAAGTGATGGAATCTCTGGTTGTCACCAGAACTATTGTCCCCATTGAAAGATTTATCCTCTATTCCTGTTCTGGTGGCAACCCAGAATTTGGGACTTTCTTTCACTGGTAAACAGGGAAAATTGAGAAAGTGAACCTCTCTAACAGGGGGACAGATAGCAATAAAAGCTTGACAGGTGTTCTAATCCCTTTCCATCTGCAGTCCTTAAACGTTTTTGAAGTATTTTACACTAAACCCGAGGATCCGTTTATTTTGCCTGATTACATCTGCTAAAAGGTTAGACTGGTATCTGATGTCACGTATGGGACACTCCATAGTAATGCTTTTTTATATACTTTATGCAAAGTTAAAAGAAAAAACACTATGGAAATAAAAACACCTTTCATTGCCCTGACAATAAAATTTGTAAGAGATAATATTTGATTGGTCCCACTGGAGCATAATTTTTCTTCTTGTTTTTTATTTTATTTTGACTTGTGGATTAGACCTGCCATGCATGGTTAGATTGGTCCATTTAACACTTTAGTATGTTAGCTGCAAGTGGCCATCCAAGGTGATCATCAAACACGGCAGATATGTATTTTTAGCATAGGTGCAAAAGGTTCATATAATTTGACGGTTAATAGAACCAGCTTTATGGAAATTGCATACTTGTGTACAGGCATACCCCATTTTAAGTACACATTGGGGTTTATTTACTAAAGCTGGAAAGTGCAAAATCAGGCTCACTTCTTCATAGAAACCAATGAGCTTCTAACCCCAGCTTGTTCAATTAAGCTTTGGTAATAAATCTGAAAGCTCATTGGTTTCTATGCAGAAGTGAGCCTGATTTTGCACTTTTCAGCTTTAGTAAATAAACCCCATTGTGTACTTACCGTAAGTCCTGTATAATAATAATAATAATAATAATACTTAAAAGTGGGGTATGCGTGTAATGCTGGTTTTATACAAGTATGTCTCCTCTCTATCATGAAGTATTCAGATACCTGAATGCCTTAAAAGCTAGGGGTAGAACATATTGGGGTTGATTTACTAAAACTGTTGAGTGCAAAATCTGGTGCAGCTGTGCATGGTAGCCAATCAGCTTTTAACTTCGGCTTGCTCAATTAAGCTTTGACAAAAGAAAAAACCTGGAAGCTGATTGGTTTCTATGCAGAACTGCACCAGATTTTGCACTCTCCAGTTATTGTAAATCAAGACCATTATGTGTCGGAAAGGTCCAAAAATGGCCCTTCTCCGGAGGTAAGCAGCCTGTGCATGGACAATGCAAGTCAATGTTATGCAAAATACTATTAATTGAACACTCTGGCCCAGAAAATTTTAATAAAATATATACTAAAATATATATTAATTGGTTGTAAACACATAAAAAAAAAAAAAAACAAGACAAAGGCATAATGAGCTAGTATGCATAGCATAGCCCCCGCAGCAGTCCCAGTACACCGCTCCAGCCGGCGACATCACTCCCGGAGTTACTTCCGGTTATCGCGGACTCCAGCTCCAGCTCCTTAGCTCATTCGTGCTGTTGCTTCAGCTAGTGTGCCGTTACCGTGTGCATGTGCGGGAGTGACGTCATCACGGCTCCAGCCAATCACAGCGATTGGCTGGAGCCGTGATGACGTCACTCCCGCACATGCACACGGTAACGGCACACTAGCTGAAGCAACGGCACGAATGAGCCATTGCTTCAGTGCGCATGTGCTGATGGCGTCGGCACATCCTGATACAGGGGATATCTCCTAAACCGTGTATAGGCTTACCTGTAGTAAAAAGTGTATTGTAAGGGTTTACAATCACTTTAATGCATGCTAACCACATGAACAATATATTATTGTAAAAAAAAGTTGTAAATGAGCATTAACCATATTCACTAGGGATCAAGTAAAAACATATTACCTGGTATAAGTCTGTAAACCTTGAAGTATAGGGAGTTGATAAGCTGAAGTCAGAGAGGGGTTTATGACTTCTGTGATATGGCAATGGGGACATCCATGATTCTCCTTGTATCTGGGATTGTTCAGGTTCTGCTGGGGAAATTCTGAAGCTCTCGCATTGCTGTGCTGGTTCATAGAAGAGTGAACTTTGTGACTGCGGCTGGCAGTGTTGATGTTGCCTGCATGTCTTTTCTTGGTATCCCTCAGGCACCTGTAGATAGGCAGAATCCACATCTTGACAAGGTTCTCTTTTATGCTTCATTGTCTCTTCATTAAAACCGAGTAGCTTTGACAGATATGAAATGTAATTTATAGTCAGTCTCAGGGTCTCGATCTTGGTTATATTACGCCCAGCTGGCACCACAGAGGGTGGCAGATATTTCCTCAGGTTATGAAGCGCCTTGGACAGATCCCTCATCCTCAACTTTTCCCGTTCACTGGCACTTTGTCTTTGAGGACCGATTACTTTGCATCTCGATCTTCTGCCAGTCAGAGGAGATTTCTCTGTCTGGTGACAGGCCATGTTGACCATTGGATCTTGAAGATATTTGCCAAAGATTTCTTGATGTGAAGCTGAATGAGGATAGCTAGGCGACAGTAGGAAGGACCCTGTTGAAGATGTTGGAGACTGTGAGCCTGAAGAGGGATAAACCCACTCAGAGCGAAAAGAGCAGTCTTGTGGCATCATATAGAATAGGGTGGTCCAGCCAGTTCTTCTCCTAAAGCTATGTCCTTGCTTGACAGTCAGCCAACTAATGAAAGTGCTTCGCTTCCCTAGGCTTTTATACAGAGTCCAGAGGTGTGAGGAGTCTTCTTCCCAGGACCAGAGACGTGTCAAAATCTTCAGCCTTTTGAAAGGGTCACATGCAGGGGGTCTCTGGGAAAGTGAGCCCCATTTGCAAAAGTGTGAAATTTGTCTCCTTATGTCTCTAATTGATGCTACAGTGCACTCCTTATGTGTGGTGGGAACAATTATTACATACATGACAACTGCTAACTTTCTTACTTAATGTGTCTTTATCTGACCGTGAGAGTTGAAGACTGTCATAGAGAAGTTACATAGTACTCTCAAAAATTGTTACAGAATATAGTTTATTTCATCATTTTTAGACTTTGTCATCATTAAAAATATATTAAACTGTATGTTCCTACATTCTTGTAAGTCAAAAGTGTCAATAGGATGTTAGTATAATGCAGCGTACACACGATCGGAAATTCCACCAGCAAAAGACCGATGTGAGCTTTTGGTCGGAAAATGCGATCGTGTGTACGCTCCATCGGACTTTTGCTGGCGGAATTTCGGCCAGCAAAAGATTGAGAGCATGTTCTCAATTTTTCCGATGGAAAAAGTTTCTATAGGAAATTCCGATCGTCTGTGGCAATTCTGACGAGCAAAATTCCGACGCATGCTCGGAAACAATTTGACGCATGCTCGGAAAGCATTGAACTTCATTTTTGCGGCTCGTCATAGTGTTGTACATCACCGCGTTCTTGACGGTCGGAATTTGGTGGGACCGTGTGTAGACAACACAAACTTGAGCTGAATTTCGTCGGAAAAAACATCCAAGGCTTTTCCGACAAGAATTCCGATCGTGTGTACGCGGCATAAGAGTTTTTACTAAACTTCCCAATGTTCAACCAATATGTTGAGGGAAAAAAATAATAATTTTCAACTCCCCCATCCACACATTTGAACCGGACAAATTTCAATCCATGTATGGATGGCTTTAGTTATGCTACAATTGTACTGTTTAAAAAAAGGGGGAAAAAACGGAAAAATAAGATAAAAATTTTGTTAAACCGGTAGCAACCAATCAGTGTGCATTCTTCCAGAGATCATTAAAAATGACAGCTGAAAGATCTAAAATATCAAAATTATAGACTTGCAGAACTACTCTACCCTTCCTCTAGATCAGGGGTTTCCAACCCTTTCACCTTCCTGGGACAGATTGGAAGAAGAGGAATTGTCTTGGGCCACACATAAAATAAAGTAACAATAAGGATAGCTGGTAAGTAGAAAAAGTCAGGCAGATCACAAGTTAACAATTTTTATATATACAGTATATGTCGAAAAGAGAGCAGCATAAAAGTATTGCGATATTTGACACTGTTTTTGATAAACAAACTCATCAATATCTCGTTTGATTGATGGAGTAGCAATGCCCAATGAATTTTTGAGGCGCTCATCAGATATTTGGGTTCTAGTTTTGCCCTTCGTGTGCTTCATCCTTGAAAATAGTTGCTCGCAAATATAAGTGCTGCTGAAAACTGATGACATGAATAAGGTATGATTGTGAAGAGTGGGAGATTTTTCCTTGGGAAGAAAAAAATGATAAAAGTCCAGTAAAGAGACACTGTTAATTTTTTAGCTTTTTTGGCTGTATGTGTTTGCTAAGTGTGAACAAATTTTTGCAAAAATGTCCCAAAAATCTAAATTTTTAAGGGATTTTACGATTTTGTCTTGGGCCACATGTGGTCCTCGGGCAACAGGTTGGACACCCTTACTGTAGATTTAAAAAAGTCTGTTTTAGCTGGTCAGACAGTTAAGAGGCACATTAAGGATAGTATACAAACATATGTGCGGCACAGTGGTGTAGTGGGTAGCACTCTCCCCTAGCAGTAAAAAGGGTCGCTGGTTCAAATCCCAACCACGACACTACCTGCCTGGAGTTTGCATGTTCTCCCTGTGCCTGCATGGGTTTCCTCCGGGTACTCCAGTTTCCTCCCACACTCCAAAGACATGCTGGTAGGCTAATTGGCTTCTGTCCAAAATTGGCCCTAGTATATGAATGGGGACCTTGGATTGTGGGCTCCTAGAGGTTAGGGACCAATGTGAGTATGTAATGTACAATGTACAGGGATAGGGACAATTGTAGACACGCACCCACACTCACTCAGGTTGAACTCGATGGACTGGTGTCTTTATTCAACCTTATTAACCATGTAACTATGTGTCCGTGAATATGAAGGAAACCCTGTGTCTTTTATCACAAGCATAGAACTGCTATTCCAGTACAATAATCTGCATCTCAGTTTAGGCTAATTAAACTAGAGATAATAATAAAATACTTATTGGCTTGAATGTTATGTACATTAAAACCCCATCTGAGAACACTTGTGGTTCATCAGTAGACCTATAATTAGTCAGAATTCAAGCATAATGTAGATCTCTGGAGACAAGTTCACCCTGAATAAAAAACCATAGAGAAATTCTGAGGCCTTGAAGTTTGGATAGAAAAGATCCAATGTTCATTATACAGTTGGAAATAGATACAAATATTTAATTGAAGCTTGGCTAGATGATGGGATCCACCTAAAATCCAGGAAGAGGACATAGACCACCAATCTGCTAGATTGGATCATTGCTACCACATTTCTTCAGTATCCAAAGATATTTAATAGTTGTCCTCTTTCACAATATATGGGCCTAAAGTGTTGCTCTTTGAGAAAGGTTTTAGTAGATGTAAGTCCCGTCATAAAGATATTGTATATTCTTTAAAGGAAAAAAAAAAAAATATGCTTTTGTTATTTTTTTTTTTTGTTGGGGACCTGCAAAGCATTGCACCCACAATCAGCAGATTGTGGGTGTAATGCCACGGTCCTGCAGAGTGTCTGTGTATCTGTCTGTACCTCTGATACGGACAGGCAGTCACACCCAGACAGGAAGACTCAATGAACTACCACAGCGACCAACAGCTCCCTGGTGGTTCATTGAGAACTACAAGCTGACAAAAGCCTTTCGGAACTTGTAGTTTTCCCATCACAGAACACTGTGAATGGATGACGCTGCCGGGCAGGCAGAGCCCTATACGGCTGAGTTTTCTTTAGATTGTGACAGTAAGCAAGGGGAGTAGATCCCGCTCTCACTGTCAAAACGGGCATGGGGGGGGGGTGCAGGCACCAGTGCATATGTAACATGTTACATGTTACACCCTGAATATGGGTGTAACATGTAGCATGTTACAAAAGGTGAACTTATCCCAATGTTTTTTCTTTTAATTACAGCTTTCATTAAGGGTTGATTTACATCTATGTGTTGTGGCAATGCATGTTATATACATTAATGCATTACGGTGACATTCATTCTGAACAGCACCCAATGCACAAAGGCAACCCACATGCATTGCAAAGGGCTGCAACGCATTGCAACATGTCATAGTAACATGATCTGCCCAATATTTGGGTGTTTTGGTGCTTCAGAAGCCTATTGGTTTCAATGTGCTGCCTTAATGCAATGCACGTTAATGCCTAACATAACGCAAGTTAACGCATGTGTATTACCATACCACACAAATTTGAATGGACCCTAAAAAAAGACTTGCTGTTCCAACCATGAGGGTTTTTCTTTAGGCACGTCCTAATACAGTATGGGGTGACAATGGTCCAAAGGAAACTATAAGCATCAGTGGAAAAAGTAATTGCATAGGCATGTTCTACCATTATTGCCCTCACAAAGCCCACACTGGGGAATGTACATGTGGCTGCTGTTGTAGTGTGTGTAGATAGACAAAGACTGTCACAGAGAAGCTGGAGGAGATGCAAAAAAGTATGAAAACATGCTAAAAACCGTGTTTAAAAAAAAAACATAACAATGGTTTATGATAGGGGTGCCCAAACTTTTGAAGAGCGAGGGCCACTTAAGCGACTTAGTAACCAGTCGCGGGCCACAATGAGTGGAGCGAGCAGATGACAGGTCCGTGTCCACTCTGCATATGCAGAGTGGACACAGACACAACCCACTCTACTCTACGGGCCCTCTGATCCGATGGAAGGGGACGGATCCACTTCTGTTTTTTTAGCAGATTGGATCTGAGGTAGGCGGGTCTGTTTTCATCTGCCGCTCCATAGAGGTGAATAGAGGGTCCGATTGGGTTGGACCGATCGTGTAAAATGGGACTAAGGCAGCTTTTACACTGATGTTTGTGGCCTACCTACGCCGCAGGTGCAGCACAGTTTACCTGTGGTTTTCCTGTGGGGTAGCTGCACTTTGCCATACATTTCTATTATATCCTGCAGGTTTGGCGCACTTCTTGAAAGCGTCCTAACACGCAGGTAAAACCAGAAGTCTATGGCTCAGTGCAGGTAACCCACAGGTGCACCTGCGGATCAGTTTGAAAGCAGCCCAGTAACCACTGCAGAACAGATATGGCCTTACATACACTTGCATGTGATTTTAGTGAGTTACATTCGGTTATTGCCAGCTGCTGCTGTGCCAGGCAGAGCGCATTTGGTATCACTACGCCAGGCGCCGTGACCATGACAGGAGCCGGCGCTATACAGGAAGTGTTGGCTTATGCTTCCTCTACCATCGGCTTCATTCACAACACTGATGCTCTGGGATGGCGGGTCGGCAACCTGCAATCTGGGCTTGCCAACCTGCCATCCCAGGGCAAGAGGTCGCGGGCCACATCAGAGGGCTCCGCTGGCAACATGTGGCCCCCAGGCCACTGGTTGGGCACCCCTGGTTTATGACATGCAGTGATTTAGAAAATGTCATCTAGTTAGAGATTAGATCTATTTTAATGTGTACTTCCACTTTTTCATCAAAAACGGAATAACACCTATCTTATTTGCAGCTCTGCTGGCTTTCCCCCTCCCCTGTCGGCTTCTACAAGGAATGTATCAGGATGGAGAGCAGGGAAGAGGCCGTAAATATGTAATTTACCGACCCCTTCCTTTTCTGAACGGACAGAGTCAGTGATCAGTACTGATCACTAACTCTGTCCATTCATACCTGAAGAATAATAAACTGTGTTTACTAATCTTTGGTTTGGGAATGAACAAGAAGCTCTATACAGAACTGAGACCTGGAAATGATTGCAATTTGCAAGGGTTCCTTTTGGGCAAAAAGGTTGAGAAAGGCTGATCTACACAGATGACACAGATCTGCCCACTGACTGTGATAAACCAACCAGAAAAGAGATGCTTAATCCTTCCTTCAAAGAGATCTTGGTAGAAGAGCAGATGCCAGTAAATAGTATGAAATTATGTAAAGCACAGAGGCATAACATTTTAATCCAACAGACGCATTTAAAGCCTAAGTTCAGCCAAAATAAAAGCAGAAAAACCAGCACAAGGGACATAACTTACAGTCAGAAGGATGTGTCTCTTGTGCTGATGCCTCTTCTGTTAAAGTGGAAGTAAACCCCCCTATCGTTTTCAGCCAAGGAAGCTGCCATCTTTGCCTCTGTTTAATCTTCAACTGCCACAGTGCTGCACATGTGATCCGTTATGACACCAGCCATTGGATGGTTTGACTGTTTGGTTGAGAGCACAGCCAATGTGCAGTTAGCATTCACGGCATGCCTTTTTTTTTTAGACTGTTAAATCGATGGGTTTACTTCCGCTTTAATTGAAATCTTCCCTCATCCCTGCCCTCCTCCAATGGCTACCACATTCCATATGGAGTCCAGAGGCATAAAGAAACATTTTAGAGAATATAGCCTATCAGTCCACTATGTGACAAGAACAATTCAATCTGCACTTTTTGGATTTTCTAATCTGCTAATTAAAAAAAGCAAGCTGTGTTCAATCGCCCCATTCAGTTCCATTCATCAAGGAACACTGCTGCTCAGACTTGGCCTCTACAAGCCACTTCAGTACGATTATTATAGACACAAGCCAGCACTCCAGTAAAGATCCTTGGTATCCTTTATTACATAAAAAAAAAAAGAGCTTTACAGGTTACCAGATGCATTTTCAGCCACTCCAGGCCCTAGTCATAGCTACTGTGGCGATGAGTAAGGCCTGGAGTGGCTGAAATGCATCAGCCTGTATATCTGTTTTTAGCCATTTATTGCAATAAAAAGGATTTTTACTGGAGTGCCAGCTTGTGTCTATACTTTTTCCAACCTTTACCCACGGCCAGACTGTCTGGTAGGAAACCATGTACCTTAAAGGGGTTGTAAACCCTGTTTTTTTTGTTTTTAAATAACAAACATATTATACTTCCCTCCACTGTGCAGTTCGTTTTGCATAGAGTGGCCCCGATCATCATCTTCTGGAGTCCCCCAACGGTGCTAACGGCTCCTCTCCGCATCGGTAAACCCCCTAGGAGAAGTGCTCTCCCTGGGGGTTACCATGCGGGCGCGCTCCCGAGTCCAGCATTTGCGTCCATAGACACAGAATGCCCGACTCGGCCCCGCGTCATTGGATTTGATTGACAGCAGCGGGAGCCAATGGCTGCACTGCTATCAATCTGTCCAATCAAGAGATGAAAACCCCCGGCCAGAGAGGTAGAGCGCGTCTCCGGCATGGGAACGAACGTGCTCAGGTGAGTAAAACTGGGGGGCTGGGGCAGGGCTGTCTTAATAGCATCATGGGCCCCTGGGCACTGGGGTCCCTACTAGCCTGCCCCAATTTACACACCTACTTTTAAGAATTAAAGTATAAATAGCTGATATAATAAACATATATTTATTAGTACTTTTAATAAAATCTAATTTAAATGTAGCGCCCACACTTTATGAAGTTTGCGCTATCAATGTAAATGTAGTTTTTCCCAGAACTGTAATGGAGATCTGGGGGTTAATTGTACAGGATTTACTTTGGCATCAGTCTGACTGGGCGGTACTGAAGTTCCGCCTGGTCATAGGTGCAGTGAGGCACCTGTGACAGGCTGAGAACCAAGCCTGGTTGGACGTGTTAGGTACCAATCTTTCCCGGAGCCAATCAGTGGGCGCGTCTGGCCCTGCTGTGTAGTCTGGGAAGGGGTATTTAAGGTGCTGAGGTCACGTGTTCAGGGTTGGGCTTCTGCTTTGATTCCTGGTTGTAAGCCCAGAAAAGTCAAGGCGGCCCCTATAAACAATAATTAAACATGACATAAATCAAGGACTAATTAGTAGGGGAAATCAGAAGGGCACAATACTGGGATCAGGACAGCACAGTGCAGGTTCCAGGACGCTGTCTAACAGCTTAGTAGAAACCGTGAGTGTCCCAGGAAATTCGGGACAGTTGGCAAATATGATGCAATGCAAGATTACCATGGGGCTCCCAAGCATTTGGGGTCCCTGTGCAGTGCCCAGGGGTGCCCATGCATTAAGATGGCCCTAGGCTGGGGGGCTGCTCAGTGACAGAAGTTTTTTCACCTTAATGCATAGGATGCATTAAGGTGAAAAAACAGTTTACAACCCCTTTAATGTCTAATAGGGGTTATTCTTAGTAGTTAGCCACATTCAACTGGACTTGTTCTGTAATTTTAAAGATGTCTTGTAGCTTATCCAAGACACTTCTCTAGTTCTAATGAGTCTCAAGAAAATACCCGGTTGAATGTGATTAACTACTAATAGATATACAATGACATGAATAAATGAGAACCTTCACAAACACCTGCACCTTCTTGTTACCTCAGACATTAGAGAACACTTACAGACAAGATCCCACTCAAGGAAGGACTGGGCCTCTACACTGAGAACCAAGCGATTGAACACTGCTGGTCACTCGGTTCTCAGGCCTCCCTTATTGGAGCGCTGATCTGTCGAGAGGGTGGGAGCGGCTGGCTCAGGCTCTTAGCGGCCCGTTGAGAGGCTGAGCAGGTGCTGGTCCAGGCATGTGGGTGGGTCTCGACTTAATTGTCGTGATCTTGTCTGAGCCTGGACCGGCTCTGTGACATCAGCCAACAGCGGGCTGCAACCCGCTGTCTGCTGAATATTGGTCACAGGAGTGCAGAAGGAACTGCACTCCTGTTATCCACAGGAAAAGTACAGCCAAACAAGCTTTGGACTGATTTTACAGTAAAATTACCATGTGATTGTGTGTTTAGGGTCGTTTATTTCATTTACAGGTTGCAAGAAAGAAATTTGCATGATTCCCCCATCAACACGGCCAGTGCTGACAGGGGAATCCCTCCTGCTGAGACTTTGGGGTTTATTTACTAAAGGCAAATCCACTGGGCACTGCAAGTGCACTTGGAAGTGCAGTCGCTGTAGATCTGAGGGGGACATGCATGCTTACACATGATTGGATGATAGAAATCAGCAGAGCTTCCCCTCATTTCAGATCTCCCCCTCAGATCTACAGCGACTACACTTCCAAGTGAACTTGTAGTGCACAGTGGATTTGCCTTTAGTAAATAACCCCCATTGCATTACCACCACTAGGAGAAGACAGTGATTATCGCTAGTGGCTATAGCAGCCAGTAGCCATAATCGCAAGTAAAGTCAGGCAGGCTGGTTGTACCCAAGTTGATCGACCAATCAACTTGGTACATTCAGCCTCCCCGTACACGGTTCGAATCTTGGTCGGTTCCTGCTGAACAGGCCGAGATTCAAACAGTCTATGGGTGGCCTAACTGTTTTGGAAAACCGCTAAATTGATGGGTTTAGTTTGGCTTTAACTCAAAGACAAATGACAGCTGTGTAAATGCTGCCATACAATAACTGCTGCTATGTGTTGTGCTATAATAGAAGTCTGGGACTACCACTGTTGCATTTATGGACCAATGATCCCCCTTTTAACTCAGACCCAGTAATAGTGATTTTGTATTACTATTATTTATTATCTTTAAATTTTATTGTATTTTTACACTGTACCCTGCGCTGACAGTTACTCTAAGGCCCCTTTCACACCGGGGCGTTTTTCATGCGGTGCAGCGCTAAAAATAGCGCCTGTTCACCGCATGAAAAAGTCCGGCCCCTTTAACTCCAGTGTGAAAGCCGGCGGGCTTTCACACTGGAGCGGTGCGCTAGCAGGATGACAAAAAAAGTCCTGCTAGCAGCATCTTTGGAGCGGGATAGGAGCGGTGTGTTCACCGCTCCTATACCGCTCCTTCCCATTGATTAGAATGGGACACCGCGGTGAAACCGTGGCAATACCGCCGCAAAGCGCCGATACGGGGTTAAAACCGCACCGCGAGCGGCTGAAAACCGCGGTTAAAACGACGGTAAAGCAGCGCTAAATATAGCGCTGCTTTACCGTCACCGCGGCTCCCCGCCCCAGTGTGAAAGGGGCCTTATAGAAGTCCAACTGATGTTTTTGCATTGAAAATTTTTCTAGCAAAATGTCTAACATCCTTAGGATTTGTAAGAGTAAACATATTAATCAAGGTATTATTAGACATGTGCGATTCGATTTCGTTACGAATCAAAACTCAGACAACATTTTCATAATTTTGATGTATCCGAAACGCTTAATCACAACAGTAATAAATTTAAACAAATCCGAAATAATTTATAACGAAAACAACAAATTCATTTATATCTATTTGTTTACCTCAGATGACATGACACGATAGTTTGGGCCTTTTGTTAATGTTTGAAGTGTCCAAAATGACGTATTGGCATTATGAATGATTCAAATTCTGATCAAATCGTTTTTATTCTAGTGAGCCGATTGTTTTTATTATTATAAAAAATGCATTACATATGACATAGAAATACTGTATATTGCAATAAATACAGTAAGGGCTTCAACACACTTGCTTCAAAACAAGGCTTCGGACAGGCTTTGTTAAAGCTCTCTGAACACTAGTCAAAGCCCCCGTCACAAAATAAAATGGTTAGCTTACAGTCCTGTTTACACCTTGCTTTTGCTTTGCTTCGGCTTTGCTTCAAAAATTATACCCCATGTCCCTTTAGTTGTGCTTCAAAGAGTCTTCAAAGCCTCCATAGAAGTCTATGGCAAAGCTTGCTTGAAGCCCCACTGAAGGCTCATCAAAGCCCCATCGAAGCTCCTCCAAAGACTCATCGAAGCCCCACCAAAGCCTCATCGAAGCCCCACCAAAGCCTCATCGAAGCTCCACCAAAGCCTCATCGAAACTCCACCAAAGCACCAAGCAAAAGCAAGGTGTAAACAGGACTATAAGCTATTTTATTTAGTGACAGGAGCTATGATTGGTATTCAGAGAGCTTTAACAATGTGTGCCCGAAGCCTTGTTTTGAAGCAAGTTTAACCGCTTGCCGACCAGCCGCTGCAGAATGGCACGGGCAGGCGAATCGCCGTTATGTTACTGCAGTTCCTAAGGCGGCCACTAGGGACGCGCTCGTACGTGCCCACTGCTTTTGCCACCGGGCTCCTATCGCTTGTAACACGGCAAGAACCGGGATCTCTGCGTGTGTTCTCTGAGGGGAGAAGTGACAGATCGTCTGTTAATACAAAGTATGAACAGCGATCTGTCATCTCCCCTAGTCAGTCCCCTCCCCCCTTCAGTTAGAACACACATTAGGGAACACAGTTAACCCTTTGATTGCCCCCTAGTGTTAACCCCTACACTGTCAGTGACATTTTTACAGTAATCAATGCATTTTTATAGCACTGATCGCTGTATTAATGCCAATGGTCCCAAAAAATGTGTCAAAATTGTCCGATGTGTCCGCCATAATGTCGCAGTCCCGATAAAAATCGCAGATCACCGCCATTACTAGTAACACGAAAAATAATAATAATAAAAATACTATAAATCTATCCCCTATTTTGTAGATGCTATAACTTTTGCGCAAACCAATCAATATGCGCTTATTGTGATTTTTTTTTACCAAAAATATGTAGAAGAATACATATCGGCCTAAACTGAGATAAACATTTATTTTTATTTTTTAAATGGGGATATTTATTATAGCAAAAAATACAAAATATTGTGTTTGTTTTCAAAATTGTTGCTCTTTTTTTGTTTATAGCGCAAAAAAAAAAACTGCAGAGGTGACCAAACACCACCAAAAGAAAGCTCTATTTGTGGGGAAAAAGGATGTCAATTTTGTTTGGGTGCAGCTTTGCACGACCGCGCAATTGTCAGTTAAATCGACGCAGTGCCGAATCACAAAAAATGGCCCGGTCATTCAGCAGCCAAATCTTCCGGGTGGAAACTAGCCCTAAGGTATAAAAGTAAAATAAGACGATTCCAACCTATTGTGTTTGGGTTGCCACTCTCCTTAAAACAACTTCCGAAAATACAAATAGATTTGGAATGAATATACAAAACTAATCCGATTATAAGAAACAAATCCGATTATGCAAAACAAATTCCGAAAACGAATCACTCAAACATAACAAATATGAGAAAACAATGATTAACGTAACAAATGAATCTGAAGCTGAACCCATTTTTCCGTCGTGCAGATCTTTGTTTATTATCATGGATTATGATTGCACTATACGCAGACCTCTGCAAACATGAAAGCTGCTAAATATGAAGCTATTGTAAGGTGGAAATGTTATGCACGGGATATCCTCTTGATGTGGATGATGTAAATCTCAGATGTTATGGGTAAGTCAGTCCGATAAGTCTTCCTCCTGAAATACACTACATCCCAGACAGAAATCTACAGCCTCGGGGCCCCTTTTCTTTATCCAGGCCTATTGTTAATTTGTTGTGTGGGAAGTGAACACTGTAAACCTTATTAGCATGTGAGTACAGGGAAGTACCACCACAGCCACAGTAGTCTATTATCACTAATGAGCACTCCGACAAGTACAGTGTGGATTTGCCGGAAGCGTGCGTCCTTTCATGTAGAGGCCATGATGCCAAATATCAGTTTTATGCGCGTATACCAACCTGCCCTCTCTATTCCAGAAGAACGACCTTCAGATTCCAATATCCATCCAATTAAAGGATATCTACACCCAAGAACAAAAGTGTAATGTATTGCAGCACACCGTTCTTAGCCCCCGTACACACGGTCGGAAATTCCGACCTCAAAATCTGTCTGATTTTTTCCAACGGAATTTGTCCAAAACTGGTGTTGCATACACACGGTCGGACAAGGTTGTCGAAAAATCTGATCGTTCCGAACGTGGTGACGTTCGTTGCGTACTACGGAACTACGTAGAGGCTAGTAGCCAATAGCTTTGGTCTCATAATTTGATCTGAGCATGCGTGGCACTTTGTCCGTCGGAATTCTGTACACACGATCAGAAAAAGTCTGATCGGATTTTGTTGTCGGAAAAATTTGAGATCCTGCTCTCAAATTTTTTCCGTCGGAAATTCTGACAGAAAAAGCCCACTAGAGCCCACACACGATCGGATTTTCCGACAACATAATCCGATCAGACTTTTTCCATCGGAATATCCGACCGTGTGTACGGGGCATTAGATTTGGTGGCTGTATTCGTTTTCTTTTTTAATGCGCAAATGAAAAACTTTTTTAGCACAATATGTGTTAAACTTGCAGTGTCTTCCTCGTTTCCTGTGAGCTGTGCCAAAGAATACCTTCCTTCCTAGCTATCTTTTGTAAACCACCAATTGCCTTGTCCCCAATGTAATGGAGATGAATAGAAACTGACATGTTTATAGACCATATCAGGAGAACAACCTAGGGTGACAACCATGGCTTCTTCCATAGATACAGTGAAGGAGTGACACACAGGGACAGGAAGTGTGTTAACTTATTTGCAGGATTACTGTGTAAAAATAAAGCAAAAGAAGCTTGTGGAAAAAGAAAAGAAAACAAATGTAGCCACCACACCAAGGACCAGTAGGATACAATAAATTAAGTTTTTGGTGTTGAGTTTCGATACACTTTAATGTTTTGGTACACTACTTTTTCTCACAATGTTTGTAATTTTAATAAATGACCATCCTATAGACTGATAACATGAGAGACACTACGTCTAACAATGTTCCCAATGTTGGCCTTAAACTGAAACGACAACTCGCTGTATTTGCTCAGACTAATAAATAAAAAATGCAAAAAAAAAACTTCTTGTCTTTAATTATTTATCATACTAAAAAAAAAAAAAAAAAAATATATATATATATATATATATATATATATGATAAATAGTTTTGAAAAAAGCAACCCTGATCCTCCTGTTCTAGGGCCCCATGCCAATGCTCCTGGCTCTTCCCCTATAACAAGTACCCCCCATAGAAAGCCACTTGCTATAGGGGCACTCATGCAGGCCCGAGCCGGCCCGCCTCCCGCTCTCTACCCAGGGTGAGGGCTACTCTGGATGAGGGCTGTGATTGACAGCAGCAGGAGCCAATGGCTCCTGCTGCTGCCTTTGTGTCCAGTGAGAAGCGAGAGAGCCAAGAGAACCACTGCTCCTGGGCAGAGCTTTGGAGCAGGATTGGGCTCAGGTAAGTATTTAGGTGGGCTGAGGGGGGGGGGGGGTGGCTGAACACAGAAGGTTTTTGTATTAGGATAAAAAACCTTCTGCCTTTACAACCACTTCAAGTCTTAGGCTAGTTTGAGTGAGATTACTAATTTCATCTTTGATAAAGGTAACACTTTAGAGTAGACTTCCAGGCTTATACTAACTAATCTTAAAACTGCTCCCTCCCTCCTTCTAACACGTATACTAACAACCCTGTCGAAGGATGATCAGTATTGTAATAATAGGCCCAAACCATTGTGACTCCATTTTGATATGCTTTGATATGCTTTGCCATATGAAAGAATGCTTAGAAAAATGCTTGCACAAGCACTGTACTCTATATATATCATTGTGGGTTGGTTTGTCCTTTCCTGTTCTCTGTTCTGTAGGCTATGGGACAGGATGCATGACTTATGACTCATAATCAGATGGTCTGTTGACTCTTTTAACCTCATGATAAATGCATTTTAGGGGTCATTGACTTGTATAACCATATATTTTATACCAATACATCATTTACTAACCACTCCCCTCCCCTCTTTCTATTGTTATGTTAAACCCCATATAAGCTGTAACGCATCTAATAAAGGCAGACATTTTACGAATGAACAACCTGCTTCTCGTTTCATTCGATGTCTCCAGATATCTGAGGGCCCTGTTGGTGTACGTACAAGAAGGGTGGCCATCCAGAATACCTACTATTTCCTTTTAAGTATATGTAGGGCTGGTATTTTTATGAGCAGACGCTATAAATATAAATTTAGTTTGTCTGAAGCTGTAGTTTAGCTCAGACTGATCATGTTGTAAATTCTGGTTCTGTTCCAGCTCGGCTGGTTGTGTGGTTTTTCCCTTGGCCTAGGGATGGCGCCCTTGTAGTCGGCCAAGGTTGGAAATTGCAACAAGCTGGGTGTATTGAGTGCCTCTTAGCCCAGAAACAGTCGGTGGATGTGGTCTACCCACTGTGCGATCTGGGAGAGGGTACTTAAGGGACAGACCCCGTGACAGGGTGTGTTCCGACCTTATGGCCCTCCTGGCCTAAGGTGTGCTGCTGCTTTCTAAATTGTCTTGAGCCGGCTGGCCTGAGGCGTCGTTACTGAAGGGTAGGCCCAGAAGCCTTGGAGTCTACCGATCCAGGGGTGGTCCTGTGCTCTCTTGCCTGTGGGGAGAAGCCAAGCGACTGGAGGATCCAGGGGAGGACTTTTCAGAGAGAGGACCGAGCAACAAGGCCGGTACCTCTAGAAGAGCCTGGAGACTCAGTTGGAGGACGCATCCTGGGTCACCTGCCACACAGTACCGCCGGTTCGGCTGAAAGAAACTGATACTGTGTGATTGTTCTTAGACATTGCAAAAAGTTGCTTGTTACCCAATCCTGTGGCAGAGGATTGTGTAACGGTTCTACTAATTCTTCAAGTCTGTGGCAGAGACTATGACCGAGCATCGCATCGGCTGCTAGGTCAGTGAGAGAGGCCTATCCGGTGGTTGCTGGATCCAGTTGTGGAGCTGTTGTCCTCTGGATTAAGAAGTATCCCTGACTCGCAATTAAAAGGTACCTGAATTCCCCTAAACCCTCCATCCCTCTATTGGAATGTCTTTTGTGAATAAAGCATTAGAACAAGAGACTATGGGTGTTATTTACGAAAGGCAAATCCACTTTGCACTACAAGTGCAAACTACAAGTGCAAAGTGCACTTGAAATTGCACTGAAAGTGCACTTGGAAGTGCAGTCCCTGTAAATCTGAGGGGTAGATCTGAAATGAGGGGAAGCTCTGCTGATTTTATTATCCAATCATGTGCAAGCTAAAATGCTGTTTTTTATTTTCCTTGCATGTCCCCCTCGGATCTACAGTGACTGCACTTCCAATTGCATTTTCAGTGCAATTTCAAGTGTACTTTGCACTTGTAGTTTGCACTTGCAAACTGGATTTGCCTTTAGTAAATAACCCCCTATGTGTCGGAGCTGAAATCTATGAAAAAAATCTTTAATGGGACCTCTATGACAGACATGGTGGAGCAGTGAAGGAACGGTAAGCCCAATCAAATACCAGCAGCTCCTTCGGGGGTAAGTGCTACATATACTTACCTATTCTTGGGCCGCTCTGGTCCGGTCATATGATTGGCTCCCCTGTGTCATCCAGCGGTGGCTTCAGAGGAGAGCAGGGAGCCCCGACAACAAATGAGGCATTGGAAGCCTGTGGGTGATGTCACTGCTCAGGCATTCCAGCCCTTGTTGAGCGCTCTTGACTCTCCCCTGTAGCCAGAACTAGATGACATAGGAAGACCATGTGATCGGACTAGAGTGGCCTAAAAATTGGTAACTATTTACATCTTTCTTCCACAGGGTAGTTAGTATAGGTGTCAGAAAGGGGAACAGTTTAAAGATTCACCATATTCACTAAGCTAAGGAAAAATTCTCTCGACGAGTCAAAATCCCCTTGTAAAGTGAATAGCCTATTTGCCTTTAGTAGAGCAATACAATTACCCTCATCAAATATTCAGATTTTAGGCTACTGTCCCATCACAGGCATATTCATTCTTACTGCTCTGTGGATTGTCCCCTTTTGATGATTAATGGTAAAGCAGAAACTCTCAACACTTTTCCCAAGTTCTCAGGTAAGCACCCATTGGTGTGCCTGTCACATCTTGATATATAAACCTTTTGGGTTCCTCTATGAGTCATGTTTGGTTTAAGGGTTCCCACCATAACGTTGAACCAATAGAGAGACCCAAAGAGCTGACAGGGCTAATCATAAGGTGTCAAAATCCCGACACTTGTCTAAATAAAAGAAGCACAAAAGTGAGAGTTCTTGACGTTGTCAAAGGTATTTGAAGAGGTCAGAGGGCAAGGGAAAGTGTGGTATGGTATGACCTGGGATCAGATGTCAGCACCGGCTGAGAGGGAGGACATGAAGGTATAGAGGATGTATACAATTTGTGAAAATATTAAGTTAGTGAATTATAATGTAATTATGAAACACAAGTGAAGGGATAATAAAGTTTACCAGAATACGGCAATGTTGGTAAATCTACACCACGGCCTCAGATAGTGACATTCACTGCTACAGATGTTTTGTTATATTCAGCTCTAATTTAAGCTATAAATTTATTGGGCTTGTTTAATTTGGGATTTACATCAGTTGTTGTCAACTTTTGAGCTAAAGGGGCCTTAAAAGCGGGCACTGACATCGCCACACATAATGTTCAATATATGTAATGCTTGATAGCAGTGCCGGGACAAGGTCATCTAGAGCCCAGGGCAAAAATGCCAAATTGTATTCCCCCCCCCCCCCCAAGATATATGAGAATTATGTGTCAGCAAAATATCCCCCCGAAAAAATTGAAATCAAGCACCAATCTGCATGCTTACCCCTAACCGTAATTCCACCCTCCTCCCAATAAAAATCTGCCTCCTACTGAAATCCCCTAGCACAGATCTTTGCCCCCCCCCCAGCTCAAATCCTCTCATTCCCCATATGCCCCCAGCACAAATCCACTCCCCCACCCCCAAAACAATTCCCCCCTCCTAGTACAAATCCTCTACCCCTCAAATTTCCCCATCTGAGCACAAATCCTCTCCCCGTCCCAGCACAAATTCTCCCAAATTCCCCATCCTAGCACAAATCTCCCCCAAATTCCCCCCCCTAGCACAAATGCCCCCAATCATCTCCCCCCCCCCCCCCACCATTTTACCTTTTCTAGCACACCTCCCCAAATTTCCCCTCCTATAATAATTCTTATCCCCTGACGCCCCCCCCCCCCCCCCCCCCCCAAATTCCCCCCAAATTCCCCCCTCCCAACACATATCCCCTCCCCCCAACCTCCTTGTGGTGCCCCCCCAGCTCACATGATGCCACAGTGCCCAGGGCAGCCTCCCCTCCTGCCCACCCTTTGTCCCAGCCCTGCTTGATAGGACCGTCAGAAACTGCAGATCTAATAGAAGAAATAAGAAGTCACAGAGTGTGGGCATTGTTGGCTGGGGATATGCTGCCGAAGACAATATGAAACTGAGACATGTTACATGAGGCTAGTAGAGATCAATGCTATTACCTTAATCATAATCAATGCTCCTACTACAGACTGCTGAGCTCCGAGGGCCGCACATCATATACCAAAGGGCAGCAGGTTGGGCACCAGGGATTTACATACTTTAGGGATTCTGGTTTTCCTCCCCAGATCCTACTACATTCAGGTCCTCTATGTTTAAAGAAGGGACTTGCTGTCTGTATTGCCAATTGCCTGCTTTAGAATGAAAGGTTTACGTTTATTGGTTTCCACTAAGAAGGCATGTATGGTCATTCAGGAAAGTTTAATCATAATGGCTTTTACCTAAATTGCTTGTAAAAAGTGTAAAGCCAGCCATAGATGGCTTGAATCTTGGCCGGTTCAGCAGGAACCAGACAAGATTCAAACAATGTATGGGCATGCTGATTGTACCCAATCGATGTACCCAGTCTGTCAAATTTTTCATGTGATTAGATAGAAGCTAGCAATAATCACCAGGAGAACAAAATAGCGCCACAGGGACTCAGTGTTGATCAAGCGATATCAGTGGAAGGAAAGAAAATTGTGGCAGCCTAAGACCCCCTTCACACTGCCACGACTTGAAAGTCACACGATTTAACTGCAATTTTTACAGGTGTGATTTTGCTGCGATTTGAGGGCATGCCTGTGGAAACTTGAGGTTTATGGGCCTCAACTTGCATCAAAGTCTGGCCAAAGTAGTGCAAGGACTACTTTGAAGTTGGTGCGACTTGAAGTCGCACATATATGAATGGTTATCATTGGAAATCAAGGGGCACGACTTGTCATGCGACTTTGCATTCCCAAGTCACAGGACAAGTTGCACAAGTGTGAAAGGGGCCTAAGGCTAATTATGTGGCTGAGATTCAAAAGACAGCATCACCAGACCAGAGACTGATTATATTGTTTAATGGTCTTGTGTTCTTTGTGAAGCTTGGGAAGCTAAATAAAAATAGGGTAATAAGTTTGAGGCGTTAACCACCCGCCTTCCCACTTTAGCCAATCAGACAAAGTTCTGTATTCATTGATGAAATACAAAGCTTCCTGTGAATGGCTGAGCAGTGCTCAGCCCGACTAGATTTTTTTCCCGGGAGCGGGACGGGAAGTCCCTATTCCACTGCCGGAACACAGCACTGTATACTGTATGTAGCTGATTCTACATACAGTTTATAAAGCGCTCCCAGTGGGCACATCTCTTAGTGAAATAGTTCATTTGGACCCACTTAGTGCAAATATACTATTTAAAGTGATTATAAACAAATTTTTTAAAACAAAAAACAGGTTTATACTTACCTGCTCTGTACAATAGAACTGCACAGAGCGACCCCCAAACCTTCTTATCTCTGGTCCTACGCTGGCACTCCAGGTTCCTCCTCTTCTCGGTGTGCCACCATAGGAAGCCATTTCCTATGGTGGCACAACTGTGGGCTTGACTTTGAGCTACGCTGTCTGTGTCCATAGATACAGACAGCACAGCTCGGCCTCACCTCCAGCTCCCTTAACACATGATTTGACTGACAGCAGTGGGAGCCAATGAGAGGAGAGTGCCACTGCAGATGGGCACAGCACTGGATCGAGCTAGGACTCAGATAGGTATAAGGAGGAATAAGGGGTCAATACTTTTACCTAAACATTTTTTTTTACGTTAATACAAGAAAAGGCTTTAAGCTGGCCATACTTTAGTAGAATTATGTTTGACATTTTTAATTTTAAGAATGTTTGTCTGATTTTCTAATCATTAGGGGGCCCAAACTAGTGTTCGTTTTTGACCGCAGTGATGAGAAAATTTGAAGGAGTAGGATAGCAAATTTTTCTCGAATTAATGAATTTCTAAAAGCCTATATGGTTTTTGTTGGCTAGCTTTAGACAACAGAGGACAATGTCTGGGGAATGGGTGACAGCCTGGCCCCTTGTGGTCTCCGCCAGGGGCTTAATTAACCACTTCAGCCCCGGAAGAATTTACCCCCTTCCTTACCAGAGCACTTTTTGCGATTCGGCATAGTGTCGCTTTAACTGACAATTACGCGATTGTGCGGCGTTGCACCCAAACAAAATTGACGTCCTTTTCCTACAAATAGAGCTTTCTTTTGGTGGTATTTGATCACCTCTGCGGTTTTTATTTTTTTGCGCTATAAACAAAAGAAGAGTGACAATTTTGAAAAAAACACAATATTTTTTACTTTTTACTATAATAAATATCCCTTTTTTTTTTTTTAAAACAAATTTTTGACTCAGTTTAGGCCGATACATATTCTTCTACATATTTTGGTAAAAAAAAAAAAAATCGCAATAAGCGTATATTGATTGGTTTGCGCAAAAAGTTATAGCGTCTACAAAATAGGGGATAGATTTATTACATTTTTTTTTTTTTACTAGTAATGGCGGCGATATACGATTTTTATTCGTGACTGTGACATTGCGGCGGACACTTCGGACACTTTTTACACATTTTTGGGACCATTCACATTTACACAGCGATCGGTACTATAAAATTGCACTGATTACTGTGTAAATGTGACTGGCAGGGAAGGGGTTAACACTAGGGGTCGCTGCAGGGGTTAATTATGTTCCCTGGGAGTGATTCTAACTGTGGGGGGAGGAGACTCACAAGGGGAGGAGACCGATCGGTGTTCCTCTGTACTGGGAACACGCCATCGGTCTCCTCTCCACTGACAGTGTTCCCGGGCAATCTCGGGTGCCCGGCGGATATCGCGGCCGCCGGGCACGCGCACCAGATCCCGAGCGACGTGCGCGCGCCCCTAGATGGCCGGGAATGGGAGGACGTCATATGATGCCCACCGAGGATGGGAGATCCACCTTGTGGGCGTCATTTGACAATAGGCGGGTGTTGAAGTGGTTAACAGGGTAACAAGGTAGGAGCACAACTGGAAGACAGTTGTCACCCCATAAGAGGAAGTGCCTGAACAAAGACTTTTGGCTGGATCCCCCGGGTATTCTCTTAATAAAAGTTGAAGATTTAAGAAGATGGAAATTTTTTTTTTAATTTAGTGATTTAGTAAAAAATATATGTTAGTAACACACTAAATTAGTTTTATTATTTAGCTATGAGGATCCATTACTTAATCTACATCATAGTTTTCTTTGTGGGAACTATGGAGAATTATGAAGTCCATAAAGCAGTGACCTGGACAGGTATACATTGTGACAACAATCTGGAAATGTACTGATTCCCAAGTTGACACCTCGAGCTGAAGCGAGGACAGGTTTTGTGATGTCAGGCACTTGTGTCAACATAAGTGTGAGGTGTGAAGTGGTCACACTTCTAACCGGCCAGAGGCAGTCAAATCATTGCAGAACCGAGACAGGTCTGGGAAGAGCGAGTGTGCCTGGCGAGAGTTTAGGAACCCAACTGACCTGACCTTGTTTTGACAGAGGTAAAATGTCCATCATTCTGCTTTCCCATACTCTCTTCATGATATGGTGACATCAAAATGGAGGAAGTTTTAAAAAAAAAAAAAAAAATGAAAACCAACAAAAAATGTAATTTTGCCTACCATTATATAAAGCAAATGTTAGAAAAAAAAGAAATAAATAATTATATATATATATATATATATATATATATATGTATACATACACACACACACACACAAAAGTATTGGGACACCTGCCTTTACACGCACATTTTTAATGTCTTAAGCCTCGTACACACGATTTTCCAATGGGAATTGTATGATGTCAGGCTGTTGGTGGAAAATCCGACCGTTTGTACGCTCCATTGGACAATTGTTGTCGGATTTTCCATGGACAAATGTTGGCTAGCAGGTTTTAAAATTTTCCGGGGACAAATGTCTGTTGTCGGATTTTTCCGAGCGTGTGTACACAAGTCCCTCGGACAAAAGTCCAAAGTACAAACACGCATGCTCGGAAGCAAGGATGAGCCAGAAGCGGTCGGTCTTGTAAACTAGCGTTCGTAATGGAGAATTAACATTCGTGACGCAGCAAATTATGAAATCTCAAAATGCAGCGCACAATTCTCTTCTTCTTTAATGGGATAATAATGAAGCTGCTTTTCTGGTGATACTGATGGAGTTATTGCAAACTAATTTTCAAAGGCTTTTTTTTCTAGTGATATCAAGAATAATATTATATGCTTTTTTTTTTTCATTTGGGCAAGTTACCACAACACCATTATCCCGTAGTTTTTAGGATCAAAGATACAACTATGTTGGTGTCCCTTGTCAATTTTACATTGTATTTTTTTTAAATGTAACGGCTACTCCCAAACTGTCATTTGAAGTAAAACACATAGCCAAGTATTATTCCCCACAATTTTTTTATTGTGCATTAAAAAAAGAAAACAAATAAAATTAGACATGCTATCTGCCAATAGAACATAACCAAAACGTGCATTCTATGCATCCAAAAATATAGAAAATATACCAACTCAAATCATTATTATTCAACCAAAAAATAAAATAAAAGCCTCATGCATGTGTCCTGCTTCTTAATATAGGGCGTCAACAATGCCAAGAGTTGGTGAAAGCGGGGGTCCGTCATCCAGAGATAATTCCGAAAATCATCTGGATTGCTTTATTCTCCTGGAGCTCCCGCAGCAAAGGCATATGACATAATTGGTCACGGTTAATAAAGCAACTAATTTTTGGTCCAAGAAATTCTCCTCCTCCTCCTGTTCCTGGACTGGACTTGGGTCAAAGCAATAACTTCAAGGCCAATAATAAATAACAGAAGACGCAAAAGAAAATCCCACATTTTGGGTTATCCCCAGAAAAGTAATAGAGATGAAATCCTCCAATGGGGACACTAGTTTTGGTATCTTGGGGGTCCACAAGGGATTCCCCTAATTAGCAGGGATTTCCTCTCATTTCCTGTTTGGCTATGGGACAGAAAGTGAAGCAAAATCTCCCCAATCGGACACAGATGGCAAAAAACTGACAAGGGTTATAACCTTCCCTTAGTCTATCCAAAATGACAAAAAAAAAAAAAAAGGTTTGTCTGTAGTTCTACTTTAATTCAACTGCGATTCCATTCACATAGCAGGCCTGGATGAAATTTTAAGGGCTTTTGAGCAAAATTAGATAAATCAATGGTGGCAATGTCACTATTTTTCTACAAGTGTTCGAAAGAAAATCTAATCGTGGATGGCCAGCTTTAAAGTGGTTGTTAAGCCACAGAGTGTCGTTCCTACAATGCCCTCTGTTACAATAACTGATGTATCCAGTGTTTGTGTTTTTGTAAAAATAAACTGTGCTATACCTTATTTTATAGCACCTCTTGGCGCTCATGTGACCATCTGCCTCTCTCCTCTCCCAGTCTGACAGCTACAGTGGGACGGGCCGAGAAACCCCCCGCTAACGTCAGCCGGGAGGAGGAGAGGAGGAGAGAGGCGGCCGGTCACGTGAGTGGCGAGCGGTGCTATGAAAAAGGCATACAGTGGCTTATTTTTACAAAACCACATACATTGGGACACATTGGGGTTATTTACTAAAGGCAAATCCACTTTGCACTACAAGTACACTTGGAAGGGCAGTCGTTGTAGATCTGAGGGGGACATGCAAGGAAAATAAAAAAAAAATGCATTTTTGCTTGTACATGATTGGATGGTAAAATCAGCAGAGCTTCCCCTCATTTCAGATCTGCCCCTCAGATCTACAGCGACTGCACTTCCAAGTGCAGTGCACTTGTAGTGCAGAGTTTATTTGCCTTTAGTAAATCAACCCCATTTTTTTATGTAACACAGGGGATTGTAGAAAGAACACTCAGAAGTGATAGCAGCAGTCGGAGCTGACAGGCAGGAAAGAACGGGGGGGGGGGACAGAGGTGGACAGGGGAGAGCTGCAGATGATCGAGACATGTAAACTGACCTCGGTGTCAGGGCTCAGCAGCCATGATAAACTGTGGCCAGTTTACGAGGGGGAGGGCAGAACCAGGCAGGATCAACCAGGTATTTCAGGTGATACAGGGAGTCAAATGACACAGCACAAGAACTGTGCTGTTGTTCATGCTTTAAACGATCAGGATTTTTATTTTTTTTAGGGTTACAAACACTTTTTAAGCGGAGTTACGCCAATTTTTTTTTTTTTTATGTCAGCAGCTACAAATACTGGATATTTACTATTTACTACTTTAAAGTATATTTAATATTTTAAAATATGGACACTTAACTGTCCAGGGTGCCCGCCATGTTGGTACCCGAAGCCGATCTGTCCCTCGGCTCTTTGGTGGAGGCACCCCTATCTTCGGTAAGGGAATCAGGAAGTGAAGCCTTGTGGCTTCACAGCCTGATTCCCTACTGCGCGATTCCACTGGTCCCTGCTGTCTTCTGGGGCCTGTGTGTCTCCCGGGGGGGGGGGGGGGAGGAGGCGCTGGATATAGCATAGATATTCGCGGATACTGTGGCTATCTATGCCCGGAAGTGGGAGCAAATACCTGGATTATACAAGTATCTGCTCCCCCCCCCCCTGAAAGGTGCTGAATGTGACATCAGAGTGGGGGAGGTTTCCCGAAAAGCGGAAGTTACATTTTTGGATGGAACTCCGCTTTAACCAGACCAATCTCTTACATACATACACAAGCATGTTGCTTACATCAATGATGTTGGTAGTAGCCATCGAGGAAAATTCTGAAATAGCATTGTGTGTATTGAAGACTAGCCTACTGGCTGGGGCTCTCTTTCAGAACGGGCATAAAGGTGTGATGGGGAATTTGCACTAGGATGCCAATACACAATTATATCAGCACTGTGTGACTCAGGGGTTGGGGAGGATCTGGAAATGAACTGAAGCTCACTAATGAACAGCAGTTATCTGTGAAATGAGCTGCTAATAACTTTCATTCCTGTCACTCTAGGACTGGCTATGTTTGAAGTGCGAGCATCTCTCTGTGATCTCTTGTAATCTTGTATTTGATGTCCCAACTCCTCTTTATCTGACTTCACTCACTTGCAAAGGTTTAGATAAGTGATTCCCGTCTGGGTGAAATCCTGTTATTGGGTCCACTCAATGGGCCTTATTTACAAAAGTGCGAAGTTAATGAAAATCGTTAATCTTTTGAAGGGGATTTTTATAAATAAAGCTGGTTGGAGATGTGTGATCACTTCTCTGTATCGCAGCTCATTTCACACTTATCCACTTAAGGACCGAGCCTCTTGCTGAGATTTGTTGTTTACAAGTTAAAAACATTTTTTTTTGCTAGAAAATTACATAGAACCCCCAAAAATTATAAAATTTTTTTCGAACACCATAGAGAATAAAATGGCAGTCGTTGCAATACTTTCTGTCACACCGTATTTGCGCAACGGTCTTACAAGCGCACTTTTTTGGGAAAAAATACAACTTTTTTAATTAAAAAATAAAAGACAACAGTAAAGTTAGCCCTATTTTTTATATTGTGAAAGATAATGTTACGAAGAGTAAATTGATGCCCAACATGTCACGCTTCAAAATTGCGCCCGCTCGTGGAATGGCGACAAACTTTTACCCTTAAAAATCTCCATAGGCGACGTTAAAAAAATTCTACAGGTTGCATGTTTTGAGTTACAGAGAAGGTCTAGGGCTAGAATTATTGCTCTCGCTCTACGGATCGCGACGATACCTCACATGTGTGGTTTGAACACCGTTTTCATATGCGGGCGCTACTCACGTATGCGTTCGCTTCTGCACGCGAGCTCGTCGGGACGGGCGCGTTTAAAAAAAATAAAATGTTTTTTCTTATTTATTTTACCTTTTATTTTTTATTTTTACACTGTTCTTTAAAAAAAAAAAAATTGTGTCACTTTTATTCCTATTACAAGGAATGTAAACATTCCTTGTAATAAAAAAATAGGATGACAGGACCTCTTAAATATGAGATGTTGGGTCAAAAAGTGGTGTGATTGGGCTCCATTGTTGGTGTCGTTGGGAGAAATTGTGCCTCATCAGTGGTGTCATTGGGCCCTATTGTTGGTGTCATTGGGAGGCATTTTGCCCCATCGTTGGTGTCATTGGGCCAAATTGTGCCCCTGCATTAGGCATTGGGAAGGAATTATGCCCCATTGTTGGTATCAGTGAATTAAATAATATCCAAAGGGGCGGATAAAAGCAAGCAAAGGGCTGCATTTGGCCCCTGGGCCGCAGTTTGGAGACCACTGGTATATAGAACAGACCAAAAGGGACCAAATAAGATATTTTCATGGTTAGGGATACACTTTAGGTAAATCAGGCCCAGAATGCTAAATTACAAGGGTTTAACCAGCTTGGTACTTCCGATTTATCTGTACCTCGCTCTCTGGCATTGAACACATTATTATACTCATACATCCCAAAGAAGTAGCAGTGTTTTTATAATCAAGGGAATTATAGTTCTCAACCCCGAAGCCCTCACATTGCATTGCTTGTTAAAGAATTTGTCACCAAAGGAGGCAAACTGGTCACCTTTTGGTGTGCGTAGTGTGGGAATGCCCAGTTCACTGTGAAGTCTCCACACAGCAGCTGTAAATGGTGAGATGCCCCAGTGTGCTCTTTCCCAGGACCCTATGATGGACACTGACATAACCTGATAGAAATACAGATTTATCGTTTACTAAATCATTGCACAGAATATAGGTCAGCTATAACTTGGCTTCTAAATTCCATATGAAAGGCATAGGAAGGAAACACAATTGATTGGTTGATTTACTCAAACTGCTAAATCTGGTGCAGATGTGCATGATAGGCAATCAGCTTCCAACTTCAGCCTGTTCAATTAAAGAGGTTGTAAACCTCTCTGTGGAAGTTGTACCTATAATTCAGCCTAAAATAAGGCTTACCTATAGGTACTGAATCATACCGTACTGTACCGTATATATGTGCGCCGTTTAGGAGATATTTACTATGTTTTGCGCAGATGATGTCATCGGCGCATGCGCTGGCAAGAAATGGCCTTCATGAGCGAGTGCCGTGACCGGCGGCTCCTAGGCGCATGTGCGGGAGTGACGTCACGCGGCTCCGACCAGTCACAGAGCCGGAGTCCGCAGCCCCGGAAGGAAGAGGGGTGAACATGGATGCGGGCTTCGTTTGCAGGTAAGAGTCACATGAGATGCATACTAGCACATTATGCTTTTAGTTTGCACGGGCGAAGGAAGGAAGTAAAACCCATCAGGATTTACTTTCTCTTTAAAGTTGGGTGCCCCCTAAAAAATTTTTTTTTAAAAAGTCAGCAGCTACAAATACTGCAGCTGTTGACTTTTAATAATCGGACACTTACCTGTCCCAGGGTCCAGCGATGCGGGGGAACAAAACCCCCCATCGTTCCCCGCTCCGCTCGTGGCGCCGGCATTCTTACTGTGTGCACCAGGCTGTGGCTTCACAGCCGGGCACCCACTGCGCATGCACGAGCGGCGCCGCCCGCCGTGATACGACGTTCAGTCATCTGGGACACGTAACAGGTCCCAGATGACTGTGCGGCGCCGAGGGTAAGTGATGTCAGTGCCCGGGCACTGAAGGTGGCAGACTACGAGGGACCCCCTAGCAACAGGCATTTAGAGGTGAGTAAAAACATTTTTTTTTCCAATTATTTTTGTTTTATATTTTTTTATGATTTTTAAGAAATTTTTATTTTTCTGGTGGCGACACCACTTTAAGCTTTGATTTTAAAAAATGGAAGCTGATTGGTTTCTGCACTTGCTCTGTCCAGCTTTAGTAAATCAACCCCAATGATTAGAAGTTTCATTAAAAACTGTAATATTCTCCATATGAGTAATTGATTGAAAGTCATAATGATTTCCTATTAATTCCAAAGTCTGGCTTTAAATTTCCCATATTTTTCTACATGAAGGTAATTAATCCTGGAAATGAAGGCATTGTACGTTAGTATGTGTCTATATTCAAAAATAGAATATTTGTATTGAATAACGTTTCTGGAAAAGTATACGATTGGCAATAATTTTTTTCATTTATTTATTGCAGTTGGATATCTCTGACGTCCCACAGGGAGGTTCATAGACGACATTGAACCATTCATCTCATTCTGAGCCACTAAAGAAGTTCATAGCCTAAGGATACCTTATTAAGAAGACAATGGGGTTGATTTTCCAAAGGCAAATAGACTGTTAACTTTGCAAGAGAATTTTCCTAAGAGCACTTTCCACACCGGGGCGGGCGGGCGTCGGCGGTAAAGCGCCGCTATTTTTAGCCTTAAAGTCTGGTGGGCCCTTTTCTGGGGTTGGAACCCCAATAACAACAAAAAAATGAATTTATGGCAAAATCTGGCAGACCCAGATATGAACCTATGCATTTATGCCAACTTTTAAGGTAACCATAAACATTACAAGAGAGTTTGGTGTGTAGGCATAGTCTGGTTGTCTGAAGAATTTGCAATTTATATATTATTACTCACGCATGTTTAGGCCTACAGAGCCATGGACAGTGCAGCTAAACACTTCCAGTGCCAGCTAATACATGGGTACAAGAATAGTGATGGGAAAAATATAAACCAACACAGCTCATCGCTATTTCCTCCAAGACCAGTGAACCAGGGGAATTTGGTTCTGGTAGACATGAGGATCATCCATTGCTTAAAATGAATTTCTAATGCACGATCGTTTTTTTCGTCGCAAAAAACTTGGATGTTTTTTCCGACAGAATTCCGCTCAAGCTTGGCTTGCATACACACGGTCACACAAAAGTTTGCTGAACTTTCGACCGTCAAGAATGCGGTGATGTACAACACTAATGCCCCGTACACATGGTCGGAAATTCTGACGGAAAATGTCCGTTCGGACCATGTTGTCGGAAAATCCGCCCGTGTGTGGGCTCCATCTGACTTTTTCCGCCGGAACTTCCGACGGAAAAAATTTGAGATCCTGCTCTCAAATTTTCCGACAACAAAATCCGATCGGACTTTTTCCGATCGTTTGTAGAGAATTCCGACGGACAAAGTGCCACACATGCTCAGATCAATTTACCAGACCAAAGCTATTGGCTACTAGCCTCTACGTAGTTCCGTCGTACGCAACGAACGTCACCACGTTCAGAATGATCGGATTTTCCGACAACTTTGTCCGACCGTTTGTATGCAACACCAGTGTCGGACAAAATCCATCGGAAAAAATCCGACCGATTTTGTGGTCGGAATTGTTTCCGAGCATGCGTGGGAAATTTGCGCGTCAAAATTGCTACAGACGATTGGAATTTCCGATCTGAACTTTTTCCGACTGAAGAATTGAGAACCTGCTCTCAATCTTTTGCTGGCGGGAATTCGGCCAGTAAAAGTCCAATGGAGCATACACACGGACGCATTTTCCGACCAAAAGCTCACATCGGACTTTTGACCGAATTTCCGATCGTGTGTACGCAGCATTAGATGACTAATTGACCATTTCTCTCAGAAATATTGGTCAGGAGTGTCCGAAATCACGATTGGCCAATCTGTGAAGACCAGTGTGCGGTGTGAGTGTGGGATGGAGCCTGGACCTTAGTTCCCTTTTTTTCCTATGTGTTTTTCGAATGTTAAATAAATAATTATACCAATAATACGAATGTTTTATATCCCAATAGAGAATGCCGCAAGTAATTTGTCACTGAAAAGTCATTTTCACATCTATCAATAATCTTGCTTAACTAAATAAACAAAAATACAGTCCTGGAGTCTAAATATGGTAATTTCTAATTTATTATGGATATTAGTGTCAGACTGATCTATGAAGAGCTCAGCAGGAAATCAAGTTACAACAGTCCACAACAGAGACAACATTAGCATATCATATGTACAAGCAAGACTCACATACCTGAAATACACACACTACTATTTAGAATGTCTGTGGAAGGTTAGGAGACAAGAGCGGAAGTAGAGTATCTTTTTAAACAAAATAAATGAAATGGCCAGTCCAAGCACAGACAAGACTGTGATATGTATATTCATTCCCACTGCCGGGATCTTGGTACTGGCAATGTTTGTCTCAAGGTCCCGATGCTGGGAACTGGTGTAGTGTAACTGGCCAGCATTTTAGAAAGTAATAAAGTATCACTATGCATCTCCCAGCTGAACACCTAGGGCTCTTTCACAGGGCGATGCGCCGACGGACTCTGCTTTGCTCAGCGGGGGATCGAACCGCTGATCTCTGCTGGGCAGGCAGATGACAGGTCCGTCTCCGCTCACTGTTCAGAGCCCCGGTCTCCTCTATTGGGAGATTCGATGAAAATAGACCACCTGATCCCATCCAATCCACCAGACGGTTGGAAAATAGGGTCTCCATCTGTCCATTAGGGGCACTGCCCCCCAAGCCATGCGTCAGGACCCCCTAATCTACATGCGGGGTGCCGTACACATGGATTCCAATGGGATTTTTAATTTTTTTTTGGAAGAACGTGATTAGAGACAGATAGGTTTCACAAAAGGGTGGGCTTGGGGCGCAGAGCACTGCGCCCCGAGCACACCCCCTTGAGTGACAATAGCAAATTAATATTCTCTTATTATCACAGTGATTCTCCTCCCGGGCCAATCAGGAAGCGGGTCCTTAGATACGTCACCTGATTGGCCGAAAGAAGAGGCGATCCAATTGGCCGCCTAGGAGGAGGAGGGAGGAGCCACACAGAGCGATGCAGGGGGGTAGGAGATGCAGGGGAGCTGCTGCAACCTAGATGGGGTAAGTGCACGACCGACCGGGGGGGGCGGATCTGACTTTAGGTGCGGGTGACCTGGCGAGCGACGGGGGGGTGGCTGCGGGTGCATTGTATGCCATCCCCCCCAAATAAAATATACCACCAGCTACCACCAGCCACCACCGGTCTCCATCCGTCTGGATTTCAGGAACAAGTTCAGATTGGATAGCAGCAGGTGTCAGCGGAAATGTCATCCGCCGCTCCATAGGAGTGAATAGAGGGTTTCCAATCAGGACCTGTTTGGAAAGCCCATGTGAAAGGGGCCATGAATTACTTACCTGAGATCGAAGGCCCTGCAGCCGTCATCATACACCGCTCCAGCAGCCGACATCGCTCCCGGAGTTATTTCCGGGTATTGCGGGCTCCAGTGCTGTGATTGGCATGCGCGCGGGAGCCGCCGGTAACCGCACACTCACTTTGCTTCAGTGCGCATGTGCCGATGACGTCGGCACATGAAAATACAGGGGGATATCTCCTAAACCGTTCAGGTTTAGGAGATATCCAGGGTAGCTACAGGTAAGCCTTATTATAGGCTTACCTGTAGAAAAAAGTGTGTTGTAAGGGTTTACAACCACTTTAATTGAACAAGCTGAAGTTAGAGGCTGATTGGCTACCATGCACAACTGTACCAGATTCTGAGTGCTCAAGTTTTAGTAAATTTACCCCAGCGCTTAAAGGAAAAAGTTTGGTTTTCATATTAGGCAAATAAGGGAATGTTTAAGATTCTCGTCAGATTATTTATTTTACACCTGTGTCTGACTGGGAAGATTCTCTACACTATCTGTCCTGTAGACACATATGGAAGTCAGTGAAATCTCTTTAAACTTTGGGAAAGCCGCTCTAGAGCCCCATACACACGGTCGGATTTTCGCATGGATTCTGTCCGATCGGACAATGTTGTTGAAAAATCAGACCGTGTGTATGCACCATCGGACAGTGTACGTCGTATTGTCCGACGGACAAAGTCCTATCTCCTGCTGGATAGATTTTCCGACAACACGGTCCGATCACACCAAATCCGATCGTGTGTATGGTAGTCTGACCGGACAAAGTGCTACGCATGCTCAGATCACATTACAAGACCAAAGCTATTGGCTACTAGCCTCTACGTAGTCCCGTCGTAGGCAACAAACGTCACCACGTTCAGAATGATCAGATTTTCCGACAACTTTGTCCGACCGTGTGTACGCAAAACCAACATCAGACAAAGTATGACGGACATGGTCTGACGGACCTGGTCCTCGGATAATCCGCGCGTGTGTATGGGGCTTTAGACAATTGTCACACCCAAACCTCGTAGGAAAATTGCCTGTATTTATTTCTATTGTCTATTATATCAGTTGACAACTCAAAATTTTGCAATTTGTCCTTACCTTCAATCCCCATCCTTAGGGGGTTTACAGGTCAAGTGGCAAGCGACACAACGCTCGGTTGTAAACGGCCCATTTAGAATAATGGGATTATTAATTTACTTGTTGTTGCGCTTCGGGAGTTGTGCAGCAAAATTAGAGGCTAACCCTTAACCCTAACACTTAAACAGCATCTGCAGTCTGCTCACATAATTTGTAATAAAAACACCTTTGCCATTCTGAAGTTTCCCACCAACCACTTTGCATAATATTTTATATATTCTATGATTCTGTACTTGCCAAATATGCTGCAGAAATCTCCCTCCACTAAGTCTGGCTGCAACCATTTTATCTGTGGGCAGCTGATGCTGCTGCCTGTTCACTTCCTGGATTTACACAGACACACAGAGGCACACCTCCAGACCTGCGGCCCTGCAGCTTTCATTGGTTCTCTTATGACTCACCCCCCCCCCCCGTCCAGGATTCGTCCGTACAGTTCGGGTTTGAAACCATGTGTCCAGGTTTCAAACTGCCTGAAGCCCGGGCCTCTGAGTGAGTACACTAAGGTACATCAGGGTTCTCAGAGCACCACTTACATCAGAGTTCCCCTTTACACCAGAAGCCACAGTGTTCCCTCTTACATCAGAGTCCTCAGTGTTCCCCCTCACAGCAGAGTTCTCAGTGTTCCCCCTTACATCAGAGTTCTCAGTGTTCACCCTTACAGCAGAGTTCTCAGTGTTCCCCCTTACAGCAGAGTTCTCAGTGTTCACCCTTAAATCAGGGTTCCCAGAGCATCCCTTATGTTAGAGTCCCCAGAGTTCTCCCTTACATTAGAGTCTGCAGAGTAAGGGAACTATTTGAGTTCAGATGTAAAAGGGGAACTTTGCGGATTCAGATGTAAAAGGGGAACTCTGTGGATGTAAAGGTGGACTCTTGTCTTACAAAATTATGGATCATTACGAATCAACGGAAACGTAAAGAAACAAAACAAAACACATGTTTTTGTTGTGCACATGTCTAATGGTTGTATCAGTTTTTAGAAACAAATTTGCATGGTATTTTTGGGTGTTACATTTTTGGCACTGCTATATTTAGCACAAAATGAATTTATCATACTTGATAAAGTAACCTTACCCTGGCCCTGACCTAACCATTAATCCCTGGTTTTGTATGTTAATCTTAACATATTCCTAATCCTAGGTTATAAACTGATCCCTAAAACTTCACCTAGTAGCCTAACCACCATTATCACTTCTATTATCACACTAATAATTATCAATTGAACAATTATCCTCATCATTTTACCACTGAAAGAACCACGTGTTACTTTAAAAAAAAAAAACTTTAAATAAATAAAATGTATACATCATTTATACATCATTTTTCCCAATGAAAAACAACAAACCACAAACCTGGCACTGAAAACCTGGTGCTGAATTTTCTTTTGTAGAAGAAAACGAATTTGCAGTGGGACACATTTTGCTATTGGCGCTGATTTATTAAATCAAATCACTATCATTTATTTAAAATACAAAATGAAACTCAGTTAGCGATAGCAATGACTCTGCTGAAGGATATTAAAAATACGCTGGATGCTGCAGTTTAGTGAGGAAGATTCACCAAAACTGATGCATTTAGAATTTGATGCTTCTAACTTCAGCTTGTTGAATTAAGCTTTGACAAAGATTCCGATTCACGCAGGGGCAACACGACTTCAGCGCGACTTTGCAAGGCGACTTTAACACGACTTTGAGCAACTTACAACACGACTTCAAGTCGCACCCAGGACAGGCAACTTTGGCTGTGGCCAATCAGAGAATAATCAGATCTCAGGGAGGGGTAAACTCATTTCTTTTGCTGTCGCTTCACTGTAGATGGAGATCAGACTTGGAGGCGACTTCCATTGAATTCTATGGGTACAGGTCGCCTACAAGTCGGATTGAAGTCGTACAGGAACCTTTTCTGAAGTCGGAGCGACTTCAGTAGTGTATATTAAGACGCCTCTCATTGACTATAATGCAATTCATAATGTCAAGCGACTTGGGGCGACTTGAGGTCTCACAAGTCGCCCCCCAAGTCGTTGTAGTGTGAACCAGCCCTCAGCCCCCGATCACATTGGAGATATTTGACATGCGATTTGACAGGTCAAATTCGGAGCCTATTGTCGGCAAAAGGAAAGTACAAATCGGTGCGATGCCAACTTTGCGGTGCTGCACCTATTTCTAAAAGTAGTTCCTGCACTACTTTTTACAACTTTGGGGGCGATTTCAATAGACATCTGTACATGAACCCGCACAGATGTCTTTCATGTCGCCCCCCCCCACACACACACAAAGTCGGACTAAAATACGTGCGAGTTCAGAGATCACAGTGTTAACAGGGGCTAAAACCTGGAAGCTTGTTCTAGGTCAGTGACTCAAGCCAGAATTAGGATGATAGCCTTGGAACCTTCACGTTTAAAAAAAAGTTTGCCATGGCAACTGCAATACTTCTAACCTGACAGGTTCCTTTTAAAGGTACCCTGTCAATTCCAAAAAATATTAAACAAAGCCCAACCCATAACACAGTTGTTACTTACCTGCATAGGTTTGCGTAGCCTATAGCATTAGGGTGTGCACCCGAAAGCTCAAACACACATGCGTGTGCTGAGCAGCTTCCTGTTCATTCACAAATTGAAGCCTAGTAAACACAGTTTACTAGGCTTCAGTTATAATTGAACACAGTGAGTGAGTGTGTTCACAGTGTTCATTTAGAAAAGGAAGGAGGTGGTAAATGACATAATGATTAGCCCCCTTCTCCATCCTGAAACGTCCCCTACAGCAGGGGAGAGGAGAGGAGGGAAGCCAGCAGCACTGTGGTGGGGGGGAGTGCAACACGGGGGGGAAAGCCCAGGCAGAAGGGGGAATCGGCACTGTACAGAGTGATTAAAGTGTGCCCAGGCACACCTGGCACACCCCCTGCGCACGCCTATGCTTACCTGTCCATCTTCCTGTGCCAAGGATCTTTACTTTGTTGCTGAGCTATTGCTTCCTGAAGAATCTTCTGCATCTGACACTTCTGGGAGTGCCTGGTCCCCCCAACAAGGAGCAACAGCTTTTAGCGGGGGACACAGGGTTCCAACGCACCCAGTAGTGTGTCTGATAACGAAGATCCTGTAACAGACTTTGTTGAACATTGGCATTCCAAAAGGCCCCATGTTAGTTTGTAAAGAACAGTGTAATAATAATGTGTTAATACGTCTTAGTTAAGTTCTTCTTAAAGTGGTTTTAACGGTTTCAAGGTTCTATAACAGGGATATGCAATTAGCGGACCTCCAGCTGTTCCAAAACTACAAGTCCCATCATGCCTCTGGGTGCTTGTGGCTGTCAGAGTCTTGCTATGCCTCATGGGACTTGTAGTTCTGCAACATCTGGAGGTCCGCTAATTGCATATCCCTGTTCTATAACCTTCATGCATTCTGTAAAAAACCTTCCCTGTGCAGAAGCCCCGCTAATACTTACCTGAGCCCTATCGCGATCCAGCGATGTGCCCAAGAGCATCGGCTCTCCCTTCTCACTGGCTGAGACAGCAGCAGGAGCCATTGACTCCCCGTTGCTGTCAATCATCGCCCGTGAGCCATAGAGGAGAGAGAATTGGCGGGACCAAGCCACCGCTCTGTGTGAATGGATGTGTAGAGCAGGGGCTCCGGAGCGAGACTGCTAGGGTGCCCACATAACTAGCTGTTTGCTGTGGGGGCACTGAGGGGGCAGAAGTGCCGGCGAGGGATCCGAGAAGAGGAGGATCGGGGCTGCTCTGTGCAAATCCACTGCAACAAAGCAGGTGAGTATGACATGTTTGTTATTTTGTTTTAAAAGAAGTTCAGCTTTTAATATCATTTTAATTGTTCTAGAATTCTAGCTAAATTCACTTATATTAAAAACAAACTATCGTGCCAATGACAATCACTAGATCTCATAAAGGGACAATGAATTTATAAAAATCTGGTGTTATTGGACTTTTCCAACTCCACTACAAACAAATGATACTTGATGCACCTTCACAAATCTTGAGGAACCCATAGATAGATAACTTTTGTCTGTATTGTTATCTCATTGAATCATCATGACTTTTTGAAGATTATTGATATTAGACTTACTTTTCATAGAGAAATCCCTCCCGTCCCCCCATTCCCTTTCCTTTGTTCCCTCCTATCTTTCCCCTCTTACTTGTCCCTCACTACAGCTTTGACGTGTCATACAGGACTATATTTCCCATTACATTTTACCATTGAAAATTTCATGACGATATGGTACATTTTTCATACTGCTCCTACTTACTATATGAAACCCATTCTCTACCATTTCATGTTTATATATATTCTATTTTATGTATTTGCCCATACATCTTTCATCTATGGCATTTTATGTTAAAACTAATCGTACAAATAAAGAATGTATAAAACATTTTTTTACTAAGTTAAAGTGGTGTTGCCACCAAAAAAAAAAAAAATGGGCTTAAAAATCATAAAATAAATAAAAAAAAAAAAATTGGAAAAAAAAATGTTTTTTTTTTCACTCACCTCTAAATGCCTGTTGCTAGGGGGTCCCTCGTAGTCTGCCTCTAACATTGCCCGGGCAATGACATCACTTCCCCTAGGCGCCGCACAGTCATCTGGGACCTGTCATGTGTCCCAGATGAGTGCGCGTCGAATCACGGCGCATGCGCAGTGGGTGCCCGGCTGTGAAGCCACAACCGGGGTGCCCACATTAAGAATGCCGGCGCCGCGGGGAACGAGGGGGGTCTCGTTCCCCCCCATCGCTGGACCCTGGGACAGGTAAGTGTCCGATTATTAAAAGTCAGCAGCTGCAGTATTTGTAGCTGCTGACTTTTCTTTTTTTTTTTTTTTTAAGGGGCCCTCCTCTTTAAGTAACCACAATGTGATGTAACATTCATTAAAATATGCTTATTGCAGAATACTGCATAAGATGTGTAACACACAATGCTACCAAAATCTGTCTTTTGCCCTGTACACATGATCGGAATTTCCGACGGAAAAGGTCCGATCGAATTATGTTGTCGGAAAATCCAATCGTGTGTGGACTCTATTGGACTTTTTCCATCGGAAATTCCGGCGAAAAAAATTTAAGAGCAGGACCCCAAATTTTTCCGATCGTTTGTAGAGAATTCCGACAGACAAAGTGCCACGCATGCTCAGATCAAATTACGAGACCAAAGCCATTGGCTACTAGCCTCTATGTAATTCCGTTGTACGCAACAAACGTCACCACGTTCCGAACGATCAGATTTTTCGACAAATTTGTCCGACCGTGTGTATGCAACACCAGTTTCGGACAAAATCCGTCGGAAAAAATCAGACGGATTTTGTGGACTGTGTGTACAAGGCATTATAGTTAATAAAATATATTCACAGTCTTTTAACCAAATATTGCAGACCCATCAATGTAATCTACACCGTAAGGGTTGTTTCTAACAGGTTTGAAATGGGCATTAGCTATATGAAAACACAGAAGTGCCTATCCCACTGAGTTACTAAGTAATACATGGGAGGGAACTTTCTAGCCTTTCTCAGAGAAATTCTGCAAGCAATACAAGCATATTTCAAAATACTTGGACAGAGTAAATTACATTTCATTCCTGAAGGGGTGAAATCGCTCACTTTGGCCCTGTGCGGAGTCTTCTTCCCAGGGACCCCCTGCCTTGTCGTGCTCTATCCCATGAAGCTTTGATGTGTTGATGATGGTGGAGAAGGTGACAATTCACACCTCTGCACACTGGATAAAGACTGTGGCAGCCCAACTCTACTCACTACTCAAAAAGCACTGAAGGAGCAGATACATGGACAGCTCATCTATACCTCTCCATTACAAGGACTGCAACATGTACCAGAACTGTTCCACTCTCTACCAGTGTGGCTACCCTAGCTCCGAGGGATACAGCAGTCTTTCTCCTGCTTCTTCCATTGACTCCAGTGGCCTTTCTCCTCCATATATGCTTTATACAAGCTCTCAGGAGGCCCATGGTAATATTTCTTCAATCAACTCTCAGACAATGAGCTTGAAAGCTCAGACAGAAAACAGTGCTGAAAAGAAAAGCCGAAGGAAGGGCAAGCTACCATATAGTCAACGACAAAGCGCCAGTGAAAGAGAGAAGATGAGGATGAGGAACCTCGCCAAAGCTCTTCAGAACCTCAGAAGATACCTTCCTCCTTCCATGGTTCCTGCAGATAAGCCTCTAACAAAAATTGAAACTCTTCAGTTGACAATCCGCTATATATCACATCTGTCATCACAGTTGGGACTAAGTGAAGATGTCTTAGAGCAAAGAAATTTGGAAGCTATGCAAAGGGCAAACAGATGCCCACAAGGCTTCAGTCGCCACATAGATATGACGCATCCGTTCTGCTCAGAGCCTGCAGAGAAGAGTTGTATGTCCTTTTCATCCTCTACAGCGCCCACAGCTCCAAAAATACTTATGCCTGTTGAACCTGTACTACAGAACATACAAAACAGCTACAACGTGTCATATGAGATCCCTTACTTCTCAGAACTACAAGCCAGTCCTCAGCAGCTGCAATATGCAACCGCAAAGACCACATTGCCTCAGCTTTCTACTGAATTCTACTCCACGTGTCTCCAGCAGATGGTAAGAGACTATGAATTTTTCTATGTTCAAATATTTTATAACTATATTACATTGTTTAGATAAGTAATTGCATATTTCAAATTCTTTGGTACTTTAGGCCAACTCTACAATATCTGTAGTCTTCTGCAATGATGACAAAAACAACTGTCTAATAGCATATAATTGCATGTCAATAGATGTGAATAGCGACCAGCTCTATAACGCCAGGCTTAATTGTCTGGTACTTGTATGGGCTCAGAAAATAGGGTGATGGTGTGTGGTTAAAACATGGCATTGATTCAAAAATGATATTCAAGCATATTAGAGGAGCCAGACTGCTTTACACAATGTTAAGAAACTAAGGCCTAGACAGCATCTTGTTTTAGGTCTAGTTGTTTTAGTGCCCAGAGTTTTAGTTCACAGTTAATACAGTGTTCTTAAAACTGCGGCCCTTTGCTAGCCTTTACCCGGCCCTTAGAGCACTATTCCTTCCACTGGTACAAGACAGTATTCCTCCAAATAACATGAACAGTGAGGCATAATTCCTCGTACTGACACCAACACTGGGGTACTATTCCTCCAACTGATGCCAACATTGGGGCATAATTCCTGCCACTGATACCAATGATGGGGCACTATTCCTTACCAACCACAGGCTCTATGTAAATGATTTAATCCCAATGACCACCAAGCCTGAGGCATTGGGGCTGATTTACTAAAACTGGAGAGTGCAAAATATGGTTCAGCATTGCAGAAAAAAACAATTAGCTTCCAATTTTTTTTTTCCAAAGCTTTATTTAACAAGTTGACGTTAGAAGCTGATTGGCTACTATGTGCAGCTGCACCTCTCCAGTTTTAGTAAATCAACCCCACTGCTTATTCCAACTGAACCCAGGACATTTTCTACCCGCACTTGCAACAATCTAAAGTATGAAGGACAGATAAAAACTGTCCCTTGGTTTCCTGGTTAAATATATTGTAATATTTTACTAGCATATCATCATATTATCCAAGTTTTTAATATCCTTAGCTAATCCTACTACATCGAATCCTTATTAGTGTGTAACAATGTGTGTGTGTTCTTATCTTTATTCTAACCTGCATTGTATTATGTATTTTTAGATAACCTGTGACGAATACACCCAGGTTGTGGACCTGTAAGGAAATAAACCCATGCCTCAACTGAAATGGAACATCCGATACTCAACAAAGATTAATCATTTAAATTATTCTGCATTCTGTATATTTTGTATATATGTTTGTATTTGTATGTGTATGAATGTAATGTGTCTATATTTATGGTAACATGCAATTATTTATTAAACTTTTATTTTTTCTAAATGATGGCACGTTCTTTTGAAAGTAAAACCAGAATATTATTTAATCTATAAATTTAGGGAGTGACATTATTACTATTATTGTTTTTTTTTTATAAGCTTGATAAACCACCAACATATTATTATGGGGATTTACTAAAGGCGTTTAGGCTGCCAGTGTGTCCTGATAGCTGAAATTGTATGTCTGTGCCTATAGTAGAGTTATGGTGGAATGTTGCAGCCACATACCTGTCTTTGGCCCCATACTGGGCATACTATAGCATATTTACCCACATGGGGGTGCACAGGTGTTCCATGCAACCCGATGCAGGAAGTACCATTCAAGTCAATTGGGACAAAGCGGCGGCCACAGACACAGCCGTGGCTCCCAATCTGACTTCCATGTGGGTGCACTGTCTGCATTTGGGGAAGTGCATCCGCACCCTGACAGGTGTCAAATTGGGAGAAGCGGTTGTCGTATGCTATAGTACGCCCGGTGTGAATGAGGCCTTATAGAAGACAAAAAAGTGATCAGCCAGAATAATTGTGACCAGTTTACTGAGAAGGCTTAGGCAGGCCATACAGGCAGAACATTTCTTCCCTGAAATCACAAGTTGCAGAAAAAGAAATTTGCATGATTCCCCCATCAACAGTGCTGACAGGGGAATCCCTCCTGCCGGGTTACTGTCTGCCCCTGGTGGGGGAGGGCGGGGAAGCCACCCTGGCCGGGAGAAGACAGTGATTATGGCTAGCAGCCGCTAGCGATAATCGTAAAAGAATCCGGCAGGCTGGTTGTACCCAAGTTGATCGCTCAATCAACTTGGTACATTCAGCCTATCCATTCCTTCTGAACCAGCCGAGATTCAAACCGTGTATGGTCGGCCTTAGCCAAGCAGCATCAGCCAGGGTCATGGATGGTCTATAAAGAAGTGAACGTTCCCTGATCCGACTGTAAATGGATTGGGTCGCGGGTCACAATGAGCGGAGCGGGTGGATGGCATGTCCGTGTCCACTCTGCATTTGGAGAGCGGACACGGACCAAGCCCACCATACTTTTTAGCATATCGTATTGGAGGTAGAACACAAGTCGGTTTATGTCTGCCCCTACTTAGAGGTGAATGGAGGGTCCAATTGTTCGGACTCTGACTGACTGTGTGAAAGGGGTCCAAGGCTGCTTTCACACTGATGCGCTGAGGTTTACCTGCACCACGTGTGCAACGCAGTGTACCTTTGGCTTTCCTGCAGTTTGCAATAGACTTCTATTATATTCTGTTATATTCTGCAGGTTTGGTGCACTCACCAAACTCGCAGGTAATAATAGAAGTCTATGGCTCAGTGCAGGTAACCCGCAGGTAAACTGCTCTGCACCTGCGGATCAGTTTGAAAGCAGCCCAGTAACCACTGCAGAAAAGATATGCCCATATATACACTGTGATTTTAGTAATAAACTGACCTTTAATAAACAGTATTCTTTCTATTCTATCCCAGAGCAGGAGGTCGCGGGCCACATCAGAGGGCTCCGCAGGACACATGTGGCCCCCGGGCTACTGGTTGGGCACCCCTGCTCTATTGTCTATATGGCCTCTAGTTTTACTGCTTATAAAATCTCCATGCTCCAAGTAATTGACATCCCAGACTGAGTGTAGGTTTTAGGTTTTCCACCTTATCCCTTTAAACTCGAACACATATGAATTACACAGGTTTTGTGGCTGATTAAGGTGGTAATCAAACACACTTAGTGCCTTATCTGCATTAAACTAATATGTAATTAATATGTGTTCAGTTTTAAAGGGATTATGTGGCAACCCTAGGAGGTTCTCTGTTGTATGTGGACATATTTTGATTGCCCATTTACAATAAAGGTAAGTCAGACATGCAGACCATACAGTCACAGAAAAGTAGACAATAAATGCTGCAGAAAACCCCATTAACGTGTAAGGCCAGCTCTGCCAACCCTGCACATCTTTGGGGAGATTTCCCTTCACTTCCTGTCCCATAGCCACAAGAGGAAGTGAGAGAAAATTCCTGCAAAATGATCCCTGATAGTCACCATAAGTAATGTCCACATTGCAAAAATTCCAATTTATTCTTGTTTTGGTGACCAACCAAAACTTGGGATTTTCATTCATTTTTTTTTTTTTCTCTTTCAATATTTTTTATTGGAATTTCAAATAATTATAGGAGATTAAATAAATGCGGTCGCAGCCGCTTAAAAAGGCTCAAAAAAGTATGACAAGATATGACAACTCAAAGCATAAACGTAACACTAAGGACAAAAAACATATTGTCACTAATGTTATATAAAGGGAAATAAGGCTGGATTCACACCTATGCATTTTTAATGCTTTTTGCATTTTGCAGATTTGCACTACAGAACGTGTTCCATAGGAAATAATGTTAAATGGACTGTAGTGCAAATCTGCAAAATGCAAAAAGCACTAAAACTGCATAGGTGTGAATCCAGCCTCAGATACAGGTTCAAGGCACTAACACATTTTCAAAGGAAGTGGGAATATCGAATAATTGAAAGGCAAGGATTAAATTGTAAATATCACAGAGTATATAGAAATCTAGAGTCCTAAGAGGGGTACCAGAGGCTCCAAGGTTTCCATATAAGATCAAATGTGCGGAAGGTTTTTTGTTGGAGAGCTATAGACTTTCCCCATAGAAAATGTTTTTGGGTTGTATTCCCAACTTATGACGGATTTGGTGCTAGGTCTTGTTTCCAATACCTAGTGATGCCCAACTTGGCAGACAATAGGATACTAGCCACAATTCCACGCTATATTACTGGAAACTCGTCTCTACCCAAATTGAGTAAGGCTAGTGCTGGATGTGCGGGGTGATAATACCGGTTGTAATCATCGGTAAAACAAACATCAAAAATCCTGAAATAAATATATCACTTGAAAGTGTAACAATAAAGGTGCATAAAGACACAAAATAGGTGAAAGAAAGCCAAAGCTGGCTATGGCTGTGTGCCAGTGGTAATGATAGGTCAAATAAATAAAGAATAAAATAATGATAAGTCCGTGACTGGAGCAGTAAAGAGATAAGTATAAAAAATATATTCAGCAAATAAAATTCCAATGAATAAACTACAACGAATAAAAAATTGTGTATAAAGAAGGTCCATAAAAATCATCATATGGTGCAACGAATAAAAAATTGTGTATAAAAATAATCCATAAACATCATAAGGTGCAAATAGCGTCCATCGATCCAATAAGTAAAAGTGCAAGTGCCGGAAATTGAGGTAGTGAACTCTGATATGCAGTGCAATCCGTGGGTGTCCTGTGCGATTTCTCGTGTCCTGTGCGATCCTAGTGGGGGTAGTATGAGTGGCCCCTTACCTTACAGCTGTAAGGTTACAGCATGGGTGTATAAGCCTTTGCGGTCCTTGGTAACCGTCCTCCTATAGATCCCAGATAAGTGGCCCAGATCCCGTTTGGCGTTTCCTATCAATGTCCCCTTGCATATAGGTGTTGGTGTATCCAGGTTGGGGGGTTCTCATCAGTATGTTAGGGAAAGGAAGTAGGCCTCATGGTGTAGTAAGTTTTTTAAAACAATATTTATTCAAGCAATAATAACATTAAAATGGGTACTCACAAATCAGTGGTAAAAACGGTATAAACGAGCGATGAGCTCGATTGGCATCACTTCCGGTAGGTATAGGTCAGTCGCGGCGCGTGTTCATCATGGGTCACGTGACTTCATCAGGGGATGAGATCCCCTGATGATCCCCCTGATGAAATCACGTGACGAACATTGATAGGAAACGCCAAACAGGATCTGGGCCACTCATCTGGGATCTATAGGAGGATGGTTACCAAGGACCACAAAGGCTTATACACACATGCTGTAACCTTACAGTTGTAAGGTAAGGGGCCAATCATACTACCCCCACTAGGATCGCACAGGACACGAGAAATCGCACAGGACACCCACGGATTACACTGCATATCAGAGTTCACTACCTCAATTTCCAGCACTTGCACTTTTACTTATTGGATCGATGGACACTATTTGCACCTTATGATTTTTATGGACCTTCTTTATACACAATTTTTTATTTGTTGTAGTTTATTCATTGAAATTTTATTTGCTGAATATATTTTTTATACTTATCCCTTTACTGCTTCAGTCACAGACTTATCATTATTTTATTCTTTATTTATTTGACCTATCATTACCACTGGCACACAGCCATAGCCAGCTTTGGCTTTCTTTCATTTATTTCACCTATTTTGTGTCTTTATGCACCTTTATTGTTACACTTTCAAGTGATATATTTATTTCAGGATTTTTGATGATTGTTTTACCGATGATTACTATCTGTTGATTCCTATATTCTGATGCACTTCTATTTTGATACACTTTATTCTAGTTACCTACCTAGATTTTGCTATTTTCATAGCCACCTGATTATATTTTATTTGATTACCTATTATCTTTTATCATTTAGTTTATTTTAATTTTACTGCGCGCCACTACTCTCTTTTACTTATTCTCTCTGGGTTCAGACATTTCCCCCAGTGTGCGCTGCAGTTTATTAGTTATTACTCTTTGTGCTGGTGCAGGATTATCCTCTGTATTCGATAATACCGGTTACCTCAGATATCAGTTGGAATATTTTCTGCCAGAAGCTGCGAATGTTGTTGCATGACCATAGAATGTGCATGATGGTGCCTGAGGTTCAACCCCGCCAAAATAGCAAAGAGCATGTGTGAAACATTTTTGCTAATCTATATGGGGTAAGATACAGCCTGAGTTATACTTTTAAGGCCAGGTCCCAATGATTCACACAGTGGGGCTGATTTACGAACGGTTTGCGCCATGAGTTGCGGCGCACGGCGATGCGGAACGGCCGTTTTTGTATTTACAAAACATTTGCGCCTGTAACACAGCGATATTTCCCATTCACTATTATCTTGCCGGCGCGCGGGAGGTGGCGATCGGTGCGCCACTATAGACATGGCGCACGGCATCTTCATCTCAGGATTAAAAGAAGCTGGAAGTGCCAATATTATGGGGGTGATGTGGGGTGATGTGAGGAAGTATAGATATAGCTATCCAAGTAGCAAATATGTCCAAAATAGTAACTTTCCCTGAACAAACCTGCTGCGCCGGCAAGTACACTTAGAACTGCGTGAGGGCAATAATTGCACTGCGCATGCGTAAGCGGAATTTGCGCGTGTTCAAGTGCTCTGGTTCATTGCGCCGGCAAAATCATAGTAAATGTCAAGCCACGTAAATGCATTTGCATAAGTTGAACGGGTCCACCTCTCAACTTTTTTTTTTTTACGCTGGTTCCCTTCTATGTTTTTTTTTAAGGCTATTTGCACACAGGTCATGTTAGCATTAAGAAAAAAAAAATTAAGAAAAAAAAATGCGTGGGGTTCCCCCGAAATTCCATTACCAGGCCCTTCAGGTCTGGTATGGATATTAAGAGAAACACTGTGCCAAAAAAAAATGGCGTTGGGGGTCCCCCTCAAAATCCATACCAGACCCTTATCCGAGTAAGCAACCTGGCAGGCCGCAGGAAAAGAGGGGGGATGAGAGAGCGCCCCCCCCCCTCCTGAACCGTACCAGTCCACATGCCCTCAACATTAGTAGGGTGCTTTGGGGTCCCCCCCAAAGCACCTTGTCCCCATGTTGATGAGGACAAGGGCCTCATCCCCACAACCCTGGCCGGTGGTTGTGGGGGTCTGCGGGCGGCTCCAGGTCGTTTATGAACAAATTAAACAGGATTGGTCCCAGCACAGAACCCTGGGGGACCTCACTTCCCACCCCTGGCAATTCAGAGTATTCCCCATTTATCACCCCCCTCTGAACTCGCCCTTGTTCCATGGTCCATGACAACAAACCTTACTTTGTACAGTAAACGTTTATGGGGAACTGTGTCAAATGCTTTTGCAAAATCCAGATACACCACGTCTACGGGCCTTCCTTTATCTAGATGGCAACTCACCTCCTCATAGAAGGTTAATAGATTGGTTTGGCGAGAACGATTCTTCATGAATCCATGCTGATTACTGCTGCTGATACCATTTTCATTACTAAAATCTTATATATAGTCCCTTATCATCCCCTCCAAGAGCTTGCATACTATTGATGTTAGGCTAACTGGTCTGTAATTCCCAGGGATGTATTTTGGCCCTTTTTTAAATATTGGTGCTACATTGGCTTTTCTCCAATCAACTGGTACCATAAAAAATTAGGAACAATGGTCTGGCAATTACTTGACTGAGTTCCCTAAGTACCCTTGGGTGTAAGCCAAGTCCCGGTGATTTATTAATGTTAAGTTTCCCAAGTCTATTTCTAATTCTGTCCTCTGTTAGCCATGAGGGTGCTTCCTGTGATGTGTCATGAGGACAAACACTGCAGTTTCGGTAACTGAAGCTCCCCGATTCCCTCAAGAAGAATAAATTCAATAGCTTCGCAATCTCCCCATACTTTGTAACCAGATGTACTTCCTTTTTCTTTATGGGCCAGTATGGTCTGTCCTCCCTTTTTTACTGTTTATATACTTGAAGACATTTATGGGATTTTTTTGCTCTCCTCCGATATGTGTCTTTCATGTTCTATCTTAGTCGCCATAATTGCACCCTTACATATCTTGTTGCATTCTTTGTAAAGTCTGAATGCTGATGATGATCCCTCAGCCTTGTATTTTTGAAGGCCTTCTCCTTTGCTTTTATATGCATTTTTACATTAGAGTTAAGCCATCCAGGACTTTTATTCGCTCTTTTAAAAAAAAATTCCCAATGGGATGCACTGGCTAATGCCGTTATTATGCTCTTAAAGCAAACCCATCTCTCCTCCGTGTTTTTTGTTTCTAAGATTTTATCCCAAATTACATCTTCTAGCAAGGTTCGTAGTTTAGGGAAGTTGGCTCTTTTGAAATTCAGTGTCTTTGTGTTCCCCTTGTGTTTCCTATTTGTGTGATTTATACTGAAGCCAATTGACCTGTGATCGCTGTTTTCTAAATTGCCCCGTATTTCCACATCCATAATCAGGTCTGTATTGTTGGTAATCATTAGCTCTAGTACTCCTTTGTTTCTAGTTGGTGTGTCTACCATCTGACCCATGAAATTGTCCTGCAAGACATTTTGGAACTGGCGAGCCTTAGACGAATGTGGGGAATGCACATGTATAGTATCGCCCTGAACGTTAGAGGGAGAGCAATAATTCTAGCACTAGACCTCCACTGTAACTATAAACAGGTAACGTGTAAAAAAATTGAATTTGTCGCCTATGGAGACACACGGTGACAGGGGCGCTTTAAATTCATTTTTTTTATTGTTAATTTGACTTTTATTTTTTCTAGTTTGATTCTTTCTTTCTAAATCTTTTTTTTGATCACTTTTTTTTTCTTACTTTATATTTATACTTTATATTTGCTTACATTATACATCCCTTGTAATAGGAATACTGCGTTGCAGGTCCTCTTTACAGTGAGATCTGTTGGTCAATAAGTCCCCACATCTCACCTTTAGGCTGGGAAGCCTGAAATAAAAAAAATAAAAAAACGAAAAGAAAAAAAACATCTTCCCAGCCGAGGCAGCAGCATTTTTTCAAATGCAGAGGCCAGGAGTGACGTCATAACATCGCGCCTGGCCTCCGAATGATCATAGAGACTCTGGAGACCATCTGACCCGCCAGAAATTTCTATGGTCAGCATTCAGCACTGGTCAGTTCCTTCTCCGGTTCGTCGATTGCAGGGCCGAACAGCCGATATGATTGTTCTTATGGTGTAGGGAATCACCTGCTGTAAAAGAAGATATCTGAATGATGCCTGAAGCTGCAGGCAATTTTCAAATATCACCGCTCAAACCTGAGGACGATGACGTTGGGCGGGTGGGAAGCGGTTAAACTGTGTGACATAAAAAATTGCAATGATCGCCATTTTCTGCTAAAAATATGTATATAATGTTTGGGGGTTGCAAGTCATTTTCCAGCTTAAAATACTGATTTAAATCTTGCAAACAAAAAGTGCAAGAAAAGGTTTGGTCTTTTTTTTTCCCGTTCAGTTTTTTTTTTAAAAGAGGTACAAAGGTTGCATATCCGGATATCATAAGTTATACATGAGGAAAGCAAAGCAATGTATGTGGTATAGGTTACATGGCTGCTCCCTCCTTGCATTAGCATGAACATAAATAGGTATTTCCCATGGGATTTTGTTGCAGCAATAAAATTCAGAAAAATGTAAAACGTACTGGTCAGGGTCATTCACTATGATGGACAGTCTAAAGGCTCATACGGAGCTTATTTTTCTCTAAACACAAGCTACTTACTTGTATACGTATATTCATTTAAAGTCAGCACATGAGCATATCTACGAACAACTGGCTATGCACAATGATTTGTTTCTGGGTGTGGCCACCTGCATATGACTATCTATGATCCCCTGTGATCTCCTAAATTAGCCTCCTGTCTATGACCTCTGAAGTGCATCATAGCCCCTCTGCTTCTGTTTGGTCTACTGGGTCTATTCCCACTATGTTGTCCCCTAAGTAAGACTATATTTAGTCGAAACGCGTTGGATAGTCTGGTGGCTACAATATAGTAATTCAGTACATGTTTTAAATTTTCTGTATCTCATTGCGAAATAGACCATGAAATGGAATCTACACGGGTCTTATATATTTAAAAAAAATCTATATGTGGTTGTGTTTTTGTGCCTAATAAACCTTTTTTCTATTTTTATATATAAAATTTCAGTTGTTTTTTAATTTTTATGCTGCAACAAAATCCCATGGGAAATACCTATTTCTGTTCATAGGTTATACATAGACAATAGATTCATGAAAACAATGGTTATATCTGGTAGTCACTGCTGACATAAATATATGATGCAACCATTAAGAACATAACGAGGAGAGATTAAATGAAAATATGAAATACATTTAATAGAATGTGGAACACTCATGCATATGACCATAAAGAGTCATGCAACATCCAGAGCCTACATAATCACTTCCCTGGGACCTGCAGCTGCTGCACACAGCTGCCCATAGACAACAATTAGAAGATGTGGGTATGCGCCAGTGGTTGCGTAAACCTGTGGTTCTCAACCCTGTCCTCAAGTACCACCAACAGCCCATGTTTGCAGGTTTTTCTTTATCTTGCACAGGTGCTTTAACCAGCCGCCATTATTTTACTGTGGCAGGTCGGCACGATCCCACGAGCCGTCGTAGCTATATGTCGACTCACGGGATTGGGATGACCGCCAGCCATGAGTGTGTAAACACACAAATCCCTGTTCTGTTCTGAGAGGCGTGACAGATCGCGACCTCCTATTAGCGAGAAATCATGATCCGTCACTTCCTCTAGGTCAGTCCCCTTCCCCTACAGTTAGAAACACAAACAGGGAACACAGTTAACCCCTTGGTCGCCCCCTAGTGTTAACCCCTTCCCTGCCAGTCAAATTTTTACAGTAATCAGTGCATTTTTATAGCACTGATAGCTGTATAAATGCCAAGGGTCCCAAAAATATGTCAAAATTGTCCGATGTGTCCTCCATAATGTTGCAGTCCCGATAAAAATCGCAGATCGTCGCCATTACTAGTAAAAAAAAAAAATGAATAATAAAAATGCCATAAAACTATCCCCTATTTTGTAGACGCTATAACTTTTGCACAAACCAATCAATATATGCTTATTGCGATTTTATTTACCAAAAATTTGTAGAATACATATCGGCCTAAACTGAGAAAAAAAAAATGTTTATATATATTTTTGGGGGATATTTATTATAGCAAAAAGTAAAAAATGTTGCACTTTTTTCCAAAATTGACGCTCTTTTTTTGTTTACAGGGCAAAAAATAAAAAACGCAGAGGCGATCGAATACCACCAAAAGAAAGCTCTATCTGCCTCCAGCCGAGGGGAGCTGAGACCGCCCCTCCGCCCGAGCACAGCCGAGCCTGCCCGAGCCGAGGGGAGCTGAGACTGCCCCCCGCCTGAGAGTAAGGGTGTCTGTACTGTGGGGGGTCTGTACTTAGCGTGGGGTCTGTACTGAGGGGGGTCTGTACTGAGGGGGGTCTGTACTTAGCGGGGGTCTGTACTGAAGGGGGGTCTGTACTGAAGGGGGGTCTGTACTTATTGGGGGGGTCTATACCTATTGGGGGGTGTCCGTACTGATTGAGGCGGATCTATACTGAGGGAGGGGGGTCTGTACTGAGGTGGGTCTGTACTTAGCGGGGGAGTCTGTACTGAGGGGGGTCTGTACTTATTGGGGGGGTCTAAGCTTATTGGGGGGAGTCCGTACTGATTGAGGGTAGATCTATACTGAGAGAGGGGGGTCTGTACTGAGGGGGGTCTATACTGAGGCGGTATTTTTACTTATTGACAATACACTGGCACCTGCAGCAGATCACAAAGACATGTTGTTGCATTTGAACATGGTGAGGGAAACATGCATAGAAAGTGCGATTTCCACACTGTGTTCTGTTGTAAACCGACCCAAACCGCAGTTATTATGTGCTTACTGAAAAGTAGATGGGAAGTTTGTGCTTTTTGCTTGATAGGCTTTTTTGTAGCCATACTTTTTTCATGGCATTTAGACTGGGATAAAAAACAAAGGGGATGATTGATTTACTAGAACTGGAGAGTGCAAAATCTGGTGCAGATCTGCCTAGACACCAATAAGCTTCTAGGTTTTATTGTCAAACCGTAATTGAACAAGCTGAAGTTAGAAGCTGATTGGCTGCCATGCAGAGCTGCACCAGATTTTGCACTCCAGTTTTAGTAAATTAATCCCAAAGCGACATATCTTGGCAAAAAAAAAGAAATAAACTTAAAAATAAAGCAATGAGGACCAAATGTGCGCATACACAATTTTTCTTGATTAGCTTGCATGCTGATTAAAAAAAAAAAAAAATTGACAGATATTTCCATCCACATTGAACAGCGCAATTGGACTTAGCTGCAGCTATTGTAATTTGATTGGATGCAGGCGCTTTTTGGCCCACAATGTTCTACCTGGGTCCTTCGTTTTTTTTTTTTTTTTTAATGTTGGGCAGAGTGGTGACGACAGGTCCAACCCCCCCCCCCCCCCGCCTCCAATCGGATTTCAGGGGCTTCGTTAGTGAAATTTAGCATGATCTGTACAACAGGACTGTCACATCACCCTCCATCTACAGGGAGTCTATTTATTTATGCAGATTACACTCTTAATCTCCAAAGGTTTTTTTTTTTTTACTGATGCATATCAGTTGGCAAAAAGAGCCGACTCCAAGCTGATCCTGCAGTCTGAGCGTTTTGCAATGTTGTGAAATGTACATGTAAGATGTGGTTGCAATGCTTTGATGACAAGTGGAATTAAACTCCTTTTAAAAAAACACCGACAGGTAAGGTTTTCAGAGGGTCTCTTCTGTCATACATTCTTCTCTATATCTCTCAGCAGTAATGTACACTGGGCCATCCATGCAGAGCTCAGTGTACATTTACAGCACCCTTCTGTGCCATGATGATGTGACTCCCATGTGCATGGGCAGTAGTGATGTCATTGCGGCCTGGTCATTTAAGTGGCTGAACAGAGCGATCCCCAAAAGGGAGACTAGGCAAAGATGAAAGCGGAATAAGAAAAAAGCAAAATCTCGCGCTCAGTAGAAAGAACAAATCGGAGCTGCTGCGCCCAAATACACCTGAATACCAGGTAATACGTGATTACAAATAAACCAAAGAAAAGGTGCACTGCCTCCTTACAAAATATACTTAAAAAATATTTCAATGCGATGAAATGTGTTCCCAAAATATAGAGCCTATTTACTTCTGTACAAAATCTACCACTAAAATATCCAAGTGCACAATCTCATCAAACATATAAAAAATCTATTATATAAATGCCACGAATCATATACTATACCGCTAAAAATTTCAAGTGCATAATCTTTAACCGCTTAAGGTAGGGTGACCAGACATCCCCGGTTTCCAGGGACAGTCTGTTCCCGGTTTTGTACCCGGATTGGATTTGAACAGGGGCTGGGGCAATTTCAAAGACAGTCAGTGCAGAATTAAAAAAAAATAAAGAAAATCTGAATCTGCCGCTCCTACTAGCTTAGGGCAGTGTATTTTTTTCCATTATCTGTGCCCCTTTCTGATGGTCATGTGCTGGTCGGAGCGGAGGGAATATTTCTTCAGTTTCGGGTGCATGCCCATCGAGCTCTGCTTGCATGTTCTTCTGCCTTTGCTCAAGTCCCGACCAGCCGCCTACCTGCTTATCTCCTTGCCTTCCCTGGCGGAGTGATTTTCCTCTGCTCCCCACCCAGTAGTAGTCGGGGCCCGGAGAATAAGACTTGACAGGCTGTGAGGCGGGCGGCAGCGGCGATGGGCAGAGAGTGCTGATTGCTGCCATTACTAGTAAAAAAAGCAATATGTCCCCGGATTTCATTTAAAAAATCTGGTCACCTTAGCTTAAAGTGGAAGTAAAGCCTCCTCCCAAAAAAAAAAAAAAAAAAAAAACGGAACCTGCAAGGCAAAGGCATAATGAACTAGTATGCATAGCATACTAGCTCATTATTGAATAACTTTCCTGATAACGAAGCCCCCGGAGCGGTCCTCATCCACGACCTTCTCCGTCGCCATCAAGCCCGGAGTGACTTCCGGGTCTCGCCGCTCCAGCGCTGTCATTCGCTGGATCGTCGATGACGTCACTCCCGCGCATGCGCACGAAAGCGGCATATCGCCATGATCTCGGCATGCGCAGTGCGCCTGCGCGCCGCTGTCTACGGCGCATGCGCCGTAGACAGCGATGCATCTTTTTTTCTAAATATCTCCTAAACCATGTAGGTTTAGGAGATATTTATTGGACCTACAGGTAAGCCTTAATCTAGGCTTACCTGTAGGCCAAAGTGGTTTGTAAGGGTTTACAACCACTTTAAGGACCACCCCACATACTGTACTGCGGCAGGGCGGCCCTTTAGCACAAATATACGTACCTGTTCATCATTATTTTATCCCACTCTGGGACTCACGTGCGCGCCGCCGGAGCCATGCTCCTGCTGGCCTGCCGGCCAACGATGACCGCCAGGACCCGCCGATTGTTCCGAGGAGAGGCAGAATAGCGATCTGCCTATGTAAACAAGGCAGACCGCTATTCTGCCGGAGAGGAACGCCATTATAGACGCTATAGCTTTTGTGCAAATCAATCAATATACACTTATTGGGATTTTTATTACCAAAAATATGTAACAAAATGCATATTGACTTAAATTTATGAAGAAATTCGATTTTTCAAAATTTTTTGGGGGAAATGTTTTATAGCAGAAAGTAAAAAATATATATTTTTTTTCATCTGCACAATTGTCAGTTAAAATAACGCAGTGCTGTATCGCAAAAAATGGTCTGGTCAGGAAGGGGGTAAAAACTTTCCGGAGCTGGTTAAATGATAATAAAATTCATCAGACATAGAAAAATCAATCATATGAAACAGTGCAAATCAATAATTAATAAAAATAAATATACTAATAAGAAAGTTCATCAAAGATAAAGTCCATATACACGTGCTAAGATATGCTCAGATCTTGTTGGTCAGAACCGATCAGCAGGTCCAGGCCATCAGGGCCGGAGCTACCACTAGGCAAACTAGACAGCCGCCTAGGACACACTGCTGCCTAGGGCGCCCAGCCACCGGTGTTTCTACTCTCTTCTCTCTGAAGCAAGCAACTAAGTCTCAGCATCAGCATGCAGCCGCCGATCCGTTCGCACATAGTGTCAGAGGCTCAGTGTCGCTGGCGGACTGTGTCTGTGTCCCGACTCCCGAATGTATGGAAGCAAGCAAACATTCATTGATGGGCCCTGGTGAGGCTGCATTTGATGGGCGCTTGTGAGGCTGCATTTGATGGGCGCTGGTAGGCTGCATTTGATGGGCGCTTGTGAGGCTGCATTTGATGGGTGCAGGTAGGTTGCACTTGATGAGCGCTGGTAAGGCTGAATTTGATGGGCACTGGTGAGGCTGCATTTGATGGGCACTGGTGAGGCTGCATTTGATGGGTGACGGTAGGCTGCATTTGATGGGTGCTGGTATTCTGCATTTGATGGGCGCTGGTGAGGCTGCATTTGATGGGTGCTGGTAGGCCGCATTGATGGGAGCTGGTGTGGCTGCATTTGATGGGGGCGCTTCATTAAAAAGGTGGGGTATACATGGGCAAGGCAAAGGGGGTGGGGTCAGGGGTGGAACCAAGGGGGCGGCAAAATGAGGTTTCGCCTAGGGTGTCAAAAATCCTTGCACCAGCCCTGCAGGCCATAAATAATTGGCCTGGACCTGATGAGTGCTTGGTTCTGAACCCGAATATGATCACCAGGGTGATAGCGGGGGCGTGCGCCCCCGATCTGCGGGCGCGAGTCATGTACCTGTACGTGGCTTTGCGCAGTCGGCCCACCCTGCTGCAGTATATGTAAGTGGGGTGGTCCGGAACTTGTTAAACCATATTGCTAATTGCATATTGTACTCGTTTGTAGCTTAAAGTGGTTGTATACCCTATTTGGTGATTTTTACCTACAGGTAAGCCTATAATAAGCTGTGCACTCTGCAATGAAGGGGACAGTAATGTTGGGGGGGTTCATATCAAGAAACTGTGAGAACACCACTGTTAAAGGGGTGGGGGGCGATGTAAAGGGGGAACTGAGGACTCTGATGTAAGAACGGGTTCAGATCTGTGCATGTGTATTTGGTGCATACTGTATGTCATGGTTAGGTCAGCCAATTAATTTTATTGGGTTGCACTACCTGTGAGAAACACGGAAAAAAGACGTCCCCAACCCTTTTTTTTTTATTTAAATTTAAATCATCGCCCCAACATGCATGGTGCTGCAGTAAAAAAAATGACCTATTTAGCTGTGACTGGAAGCTCCTGAAGTTATGTGCACATCTAGGCACTTACATTTCATTCCTGCAGCAGTCTCCCCCCTATAAACCTGTATCACACTTGTGAAATAAATGAGGTAGGTTGAAAGAAACAGCACCACATTGCTGTAGAGACTAGAAAATATACAATACAGAGTGGGACTTTAGAGGTGCTGGGAATCCCCTCTCAGAATAAATGTCAATACATAATTGAGGATAAAAAAGGTTTTTATTACAAAAATAGTAAAAGAGACACAAAAGACATACTAGGGGTATAACCCCTTAAAAGTATGATTTTTTTGTTAGTACATGGTGTTAATTTTGGCAGCAAATTTCGATTTAGTTTTAGTCTAGCCCCGTACACACGAGCGGAATTTCCGTCAGAAAAATCTTGGATGTTTTTTCCTATGGAATTCCGCTCAAGTGACCGCCAAGAACGCAGTGACATACAACACTACGACGAGTCGGGAAAATTAAGTTCAATGCTTCCGAGCATGATTCGAATTGTTTCCAAGCATGCGTAGGAATTTTGCGCGTCGGAATTGGTAGACGATCGGAATTTCCGATCGGAACTTTTTCCGACCGAAAAATAGAGAACCTGCTCTCAATCTTTTGCTGACAGGAATTCTGCCAGCAAAAGTCCGATGGAGCATACACATGGTCGGAATTTCCGACTATAAGCTCACATCAGACTTTTGCTGGCGGAATTTCCGTTCATGTGTACGGGGTATTAGTCTTAGGACTAAAATGGCATTTTAGTTTTAGTTCAATTTTAGTCATCGTATTTCAGTTGACTAAAATGACACAGCCCCCCACCCTCTGCACAATACACAGCCCCCACCCTCTGCACAATACACAGCCCCCCACCCTCTGCACAGTACACAGCCCCTCTCCCTCTGCAAAATACACAGCCCCGCCCCACCCTCTGCACAATACACAGCCCCCCACCCTCTGCGCAGTACACAGCCTCCCACTCTCTGCACACTACACAGCCCCCCCCCCACCCTCTGCACAATACACAGCCCCCCACCCTCTGCACAATACACAACCCCCCTGCACTCCCAGTCTCTTGGGACAGCACTGCCAGCGTACTCTAAAATTAAGAATAAATCACTGCCATGCCTTTCTCATACACCGCTCCTCCTGTGTCACTCTCATTGTAAATCAAAGTCTCTAAATACCTCAGTAGTTCCGCTATTTCATTGACCTGGTCACATGACTGCTCTCCTCTGATGTTTCATTAATGGCCATGTGACTGCTCTTCTCCTCCAATCTAAAGCAACACTCGGAGGAGGAGCGGGAGGAGGAGACAAGAATGGGTCAGGAAAGGCGAATGGAAGGTTTATGCACAGTTGCAAGACTCTGGAGGACTTTACACCTTGATGTCCGTGGGACTCCAGAGGCACCAGCAGCTTCAAATATCTTTTTTTTTTATCGTTTGCTGCTATGTAATGGTGTTTTAGCAGCTGCTCTCTTGATCCGATACATGGATCTGGAAGAAATACTCCTCAATGTGCCTTTATCTGCACGAAACCTGTCAAACTCTGAATCAGCCACAAATCTCTTAATAGTGCGATGATCACGCTTAAGTTTTCATGAAATATCTACAGAAGAGTGTCCAGACCATAGGCTCTACCCAAAGAACACATAGCAGAATACTCACATGTACCTACTAAATATGTCCGAGTGCGACACCTCAACAAGCAGATCATCCCTAATGTATAGCTAGCCCAGAGGTTCCAAAGAGAGGTCTATAAAGAACATAGGCAAATGGTAACTACCCAGCCACAGGGGTCCCCCCACACACATACCATATAAGTCAGGCCAAAGCTGGGGGGAAAACATACCTGCAACAAAGAGGAGCGATCACTGAGCAGTTGCCACGATAACATGAGGACCGGAGGTACATGCCACCATATGGCTCGCCTGGAGAAATGTGTGAACGTTCACCATAAATAGGTGAAATTTGCACCAAAATGCAGCACGATCCCCCGCTCTAACGTCATAAAATGCGCCCCCAGCGGCAGAATGTGCTATTACGCATTTGCCGGCCAGCCATACATTGGTGGGACATGCGGTTGTGGCCGTGCACCGCCCCCACACTCCCACAGCCCCATCCCACCCACCAATAAAGATGGGCAAAAGGAGGGTAGAGAGAGGGAGGAAGGAGACAGGCAAGGCCAGTAAAATTCCACCCGATCCTGCCTTGAGTCTGAAACCATCATAAAAAAGAGGATACAGATAATTTCTTCAGCAAAAAGAACAACTTTGTAGCGATGCAGGGGTTGCTCTGTTAGGGTGGGATATCAATTTGAGTAACATATGTAGAGCACATATTGAAGATGTGACAAACCAGGACAGTACTAAAACTCTGCTGCCATCTAGTGGGGGAAGAACCAGGGCCGGATTAACATAGGGGCTATTGGAGCTGCAGCTCCAGGCCCCTTTCTCAAGATAGGCCCATTTGCCCCCAAAAAATAAAAAATTATAAAAAAAAAAAATATTGACTTTGAGGGTTGTAGCTCAGCGACCAGGAGTCATAGAGACTCCCCATTGGGGGGGGGGGGTATGTAGCTAAAGACCGACTCCAGCACTGGTTAAAATATGGGGCTGCTATCATCTATGGTTCCGGAGATATGGGGTTGCTTGCGCAGTCGGTCAGAAGCTACATGCAGAGCGGCCAGTTTAAATACAAGCTGGAACACTCTGCAGCAGACTGAGAGGATGAACTCACAGGGCTTATAATAATTATTTGTATATTACTTATGATAATTAACCCCTCGCCACCCAGGCCAATTCTGACACTTCTCTCCTACATGTAAAAATCATCATTTTTTTTTGATAGAAAACTACTCCTCAGAACCCTCAAGCATTATATATATTGTTTTAGCAGACACCCTATGGAATAAAATGGTGGTCTTTGCAACTTTTATGTTACACGATATTTGCGCAGCAATTTTTCAAAAGTTTTTTTGGGAAGGAACTGTTTCATTCATAAAAAAAAAACACTAAAGTTAGCATGATTTTTTTTGTGTACTAAGCAATGCATTAATTTTTTTTACAGGTTACATGTTTAGAGTTACAGAGGAGGTCTAAGGCTAGAATTATTGCTCTCGCTCTAACGATCGTGGCATATGTAACCTGTGTGTATCTGGCTCCGATACTAATCAGTGCCTACCCAGCCACTGACTAGTATCTCTCCCCAGCCTGTCCCCACACACCCTTTCACCTCCTGACCTGTGGATGGGGGGAATCACTCCTGCAGTGTTATTGTGTTCTGCCAGTGAATACGATGATCAGTGTTGCTAACTATAGCTGGCAGCACTGATTGTTTTGGGGAAAACCTGACAGGCTGGTTTTACTCAAGTCGGTTAATAGGTTGATTTGTGTAAAACCAGGTAGCCCATACATAGATCGACTATGGCTGGTCTCTGCTTAATTGGTGTAATTTCAATCCATATATGGCCCGCTTAACCACTACACAGTCCCTAAACATCCTTCCCCAAACCTTTACATTTTTCCTTCCCAGATTCCTTCATCCTCCTCTCCTATACATAGTTTCCACTGTCATACTCTCCACACTTCTCTCCTGTACATACTGCTCACTGTCATACCCTCCACACTTCTCTCCTATACATAGCGCCCGCTGTCATATCCTACACACTCCTCTCCTGTACATAGTGCCCGCTGTCATATACTTGTCTCCTGTACATAGTGCCCACTGTCATACCCTCCACACTCCTCTCCTGTACATACTGCTCACTGTCATACCCTCCACACTCCTCTGCTGTGCATACTGCCCACTGTCATACCCTCCACACTCCTCTGCTGTGCATACTGCTCACTATCATACCCTCCACACTCCTCTCCTGTACATACTGCTCACTGTCATACCCTCCACACTCCTCTGCTGTGCATACTGCTCACTGTCATACTCTTCACACTCCTCTCCTGTACATATTGCCTTCTGTCATACCCTCCGCACTCCGCACTCCTCTCATGTACATAGTGCCCACTGTTAGACCCTCCACATTCCTCTCCCTCACCTGCACATACTTCCCACTTTTATACCATCCATTCTCCTCCTCTATGCCTCTTACCCACAAAAACAGTTCTTTAACATTATACTTAATATCCTCAATGTTACCAACTCTAGAATGGGCACACTTTTGTTAGTTCAACTAAAGGAAATCTCACAGTCCTCATATTTGTTCTGCCACATTATTAGTACTTATTTCATTTTGTAATTACTATTGTGATGTATAGATGAACGTAGGGGATGTCAGCTACTCTAAATATAGCACTTATAAAAAAGTGTCCCTGAAAATATTTTTGAAATGTTGGCAACTATGTGGGTCAGTAGGGAGCCCCATGAGAGGCTCCTGGGTTCCAATGATATTAAAGCGGTAGTAAACTTTTCTAACATTACTACTTTTTAGAGGCCCTTAGGTAGGTTATGCCATAATGTACAAGTATGCACAGCATATTAGCACATTAGGGTACACTTAAATTGTCAGACTGAGCCCTCCAGTGCTGTGCTGTGATCAATCCGGCGGGGCCCGGGCACTTCCATCTTCACCCGGTCTTCCTTCTGGATTCTGTGCCTTCGGTCACTTGCTTTGGACGGGCTGCGTTGATGTTATTCCCACGCATGCTCATGTGCATCCTCTTTCTCTCATCCCCCCTTTCTCTCTCATCCTCTTTCCCTTACCTCTAACATCTCTTTCATCCCCTTTCTCTTTCTCTATCTCATCCTCCCTCTCTCTTTAATTTAATTTGTTATAACAAAAAATAGTTTGCATTTTTATTTATTCATTTATTGTTTATAAAAGGCCCCACCAAAATCCTCAGCACCAGGCCCATGATGTTCTTAATCTGGCCCTGGGAAGAACAACTATACCAACTCAATTTGAAAACATCAGATAACCGAGTCACATATGTACCACAATTGTTAGTAAAGGGCAGATATAAAAAGTCAAGGAAAAACAACCCACAATGCATGACCGAGCCACATCACTTCTGCAGACCCGCAGGTCCACATATCTGTCCCCAGCACTGCCCAACCACTGCACACCCATTTAATCAACCATGAACGGCCTAGTTTCATATATTTGGTCCACAGCACCATGGAAAGCCTTGTCATCTAAAATATTAGTGACCCGTTTCCATGATGCTGAGGAGAAAATAACTGTTTTCAATAGAGGTCAGAGACTCGCACATTCAGGGATGTATAAAACATCCCAGTGGGCCAACCTCAAACATAGCCCCCCTCTAACATTAACTGCATTGTGAAGAGTAAACATGCATCTCCTAAAGCAATCGCTCAAATACACTTCAAACACATTTGAGAAATGATATCCAAATAAAGCTATAGATATAAAGTTATGTTACATATATGAGCGAGTTTGGGGTGGAGGAACTTGACTGGCCTGCACAGAGTCCTGACCTCAACCCAATAGAACACCTTTGGGATGAATTAGAGCGAAGACTGTGAGCCTATCCTTCTTGTCCACATCAGTGCCTGACCTCACAAATGCGCTTTTGGAAGAATGGTCGAACATTCCCATAGATAAACTCCTAAACCTTGTGGACAGCCTTCCTAGAAGAGTTGAAGCTGTTATAGCTGCAAAGGGTGGGCCAACTCAATATTGAACCCTACAGACTATGACTAGGATGCCATTAAAGTTCATGTGCGTGTAAAGGCAGATGTCCCAATACTTTTGGTAATACAGTGTATGTGAACAAGGCCTTAAAGAAGAAGTCTCACTTTGATTGTTATTGTTCTCTGGGGGACAGAGTATGTGTAGTACTTTAGTACTTTGTGTTTTCTTCCTATATACTGTCTAAACCCGCGTATACACGATCAGATTTTCCAACGGGAATTGTGTGATGACAGACTGTTGGCGGAAAATCCGACCGTTTGTACGCTCCATCGGACAATTGTCGGATTTTCCACGGACAAATGTTGGATGGCAGGCTTTAAAATTTTCCACGGACAAATGTGTGTTGTCGGATTTTCCGAGCGTGTGTACACAAGTCCATCGCACAAAAGTTCACGCATGCTCAGAAGCGGTCGGTCTTGTAAACTAGCGTTCAAATGGAGAATTAACATTCGGGACGTGGCAAATTATGAAATCTCGAAATGCAGCGCACAATTCTCTTCTTCTTTAATGAGATAATAATGAAGCTGCTTTGCTGGTGATACTGATGGAGTTATTGCAAACTAATTTCAAAGGCTTTTTTTTTTCTAGTGATAAGAATAATATTATTATGCTTTTTTTGGGCAAGTTACCACAACACCATTATCCCGTAGTTTTTAAGATCAAAGATACAACTATGTTGATGTCCCTTGTCAATTTTACATTGTATTTTTTTAAATGTAACTGCTACTCCCAAACTGTCATTTGAAGTAAAACACACAGCCAAGTATTATTCTACACAATTTTTTATTGTGCATTAAAAAAAGAAAACAAATACAATTAGACATGCTATCTGCCAATAGAACTTAACCAAAAAGTGCATTCTATGCATCCAGAAATATAGAAAATATACCAAATCAAATCATTATTATTCAACCAAAAAATAAAATAAAAGCCTCATGCCTGTGTCCTGCTTCTTAATATAGGGGGTCAACAATGTCAAGAGTTGGTGAAAGCAGGGGTCCGTCATCCGGAGATAATTCCGAAATCATCTGGATTATTCTCCTGGAGCTCCCGCAGCAAAGGCATATGACATAATTGGTCACGATTAATAAAGCAACCAATTTTTGGTCCAAGAACTCCTCCTCTTCCTGGACTGGACTTGGGTCAAAGCAATAACGCCAAGGCCAATAATAAATAACATGTTATCTCCTCTGATTCCGCAACATGGCTGGTTGACGAACAGCTGTTCCATAAGGAACTGAAAAGAGCAAAATTTAAAGCGCAAAATAAAAAGCGCGAATCAACACTCACCAAACTTCTACTAACATGAAATTAGCAGAAGGAGCCCAAAGGGTGGCACTAAAGAGCTGAAAAACCCCGTAGTACGTCACTACGTTCGTGTTTGTTGGCTGACATTTTCTTGCCATTTGCATGCAAGACAAAATCCAGGCACACGCCTTCGGACAAAAGTCTGAGGTTTTGTCTGCAGAAAATCTGATCGTGTGTACGAGGCTTAAGGCTAGCTGTGCGGTCGGACAATCCAGTGTGAGATTTTACCTCTGTGGAGGAGCTTCCTGTAATAAAGACCACCCACTACTGCTCTCCCTCCTTGTACATTGTGACTGGTCTTATCTCCGCCCCCTCCTGTACTTTTCTGCAGGCAGCCTGTAGTGGGTGGAGCTGCTGGGCCTCTCCCACGGTTTTGCTTTCTGTACAGCACAGTAACAATATCAGCACTACTTTAACAAGGTAAAAACTGTGCATTTAGCACACCAATTGGATTTATCTACTATGTGGCTATTGAGGAATATACAGTGCCTTGCAAAATTATTTACCCCCCTTGGATTTTTACCTATTGTGTTGCATTACAGCCTATTAGTTCAATGTTTTTTTTAATCTGAATTATATGTGATGAATCATAGTTTATGTTAGTGAAGTCAAATTACAAAAATATATATACATAAAACAATTTTTCAGAAATAAAAAAATGATAATTGGCATGTGCGTATGTATTCACCCCTTTGTTATGAAGCCCATAAAAAGCTCTGGTGCAACCAATTCCCTTCACATAATTAGTGAAATGATGTCCACCTGTGTGCAATCTAAGTGTCACATGGTCTGTCATTACATATACACACCTTTTTGAAAGGCCCCAGAGGCTGCAACACCTAAGCAAGAGGCACCACTAACCAAACACTGCCATGAAGACCAAGGAACTCTCCAAACAAGTAAAGGGACAATTTTCTTGAGAAGTACAAGTCAGGGTTAGGTTATAAAAAAAAATATCCAAATCTTTGATGATCCCTAGGAGCACCATCCAATGGAAAGAACATGGCACAACAGCAAACCTGCCAAGAGACGGCCGCACACCAAAACTCACGGACCGGGCAAGGAGGGCATTAATCAGAGAGGCAGCACAGAGACCTAAGGTAACCCTGGAGGAGCTGCAGAGTTCCACAGCAGATACTGGAGTATCTGTACATAGGACCACAATAAGCCGTACGCTCCATAGAGTTGGGCTTTATGGTAGAGTGACCAGAAGAAAGACATTACTTTCAACAAAAAACAAAATGGCACGTTTTGAGTTTGCGAAAAGGCATGTGGGAGACTCCCAAAATGTATGGAGGAAGGTTCTCTGGTCTGATGAGACTAAAATTGAACTTTTTGGCCATCAAAGAAAACGCTATGTCTGGCGCAAACCCAACACATCACATCACCCAAAGAACACCATCCTCACTGTGAAACATGGTGGTGGCAGCATCATGCTGTGGGGATGTTTTTCAGCAGTCGGGACTGGGAAACTGGTCAGAGTTGAGGGAAAGATGGATGGTGCTAAATACAGGGATATTCTTGAGTAAAACCTGTACCACACTCTGTGTGTGATTTGAGGCTAGGATAGAGGTTCACCTTCCACCAGGACAATGACCCCAAACACACTGCTAAAGCAACACTTGAGTGGTTTAAGGGGAAACATGTAAATGTGTTGGAATGGCCTAGTCAAAGCCCAGACCTCAATCCAAAAGAAAATCTGTGGTCAGACGTAAAGATTGCTGTTCACAAGCGCAAACCATCCAACTTGAAGGAGCTGGAGCAGTTTTGCAAGGAGGAATGGGCAAAATCCCAGTGGTAAGATGTGGCAAGACTCATAGAGACTTATCCAAAGCGACTTGGAGCTGTGATAGCCCCAAAAGGTGGCTCTACAAAGTATTGACTTTAGGGGGATGAATAGTTGTGCACATTGACCTTTTCTGTTATTTTTTTCCTATTTGTTGTTTGATTCACAATAATAAAAAAAAAATCTTCAAAGTTGTGGGCATGTTCTGTAAATTAAATAATGCAAATCCTCAAACAATCCATGTTAATTCCAGGTTGTGAGGCAACAAAACACAAAAAATGCCAAGGGGGGTGAATACTTTTGCAAGGCACTGTATTTAACCCCTTCACTACCCGCCCATAGTCATATGACGCCCACAAGGTGGATCTCCCATCCTGGGTGGGCGTCATATGACGTCCTCCCATTCCCGGCCCCCTAGGGGCGCGAGCGCGCCGCCGGCGTCGCTCGGGACCCGGTGCGCGTGCCCGGCGGCCGCGATGTCCGCCGGGCACCCGTGATTGCCCGTGAAAACAGCGGGACCGCGCGGGGCCGTGCGGGACCGTGGAGCTGTGTGTGTAAACACACAGCTCCACGTCCTGTCAGTGGAGAGGAGACCGATCATGTGATCCCAGTACAGAGGAACACTGATCGGTCTCCTCCCCTTGTGAGTCCCCTCCCCCCACAGTTAGAATCACTACCTTAGGGAACATATTAACCCCTGCAGCGCCCCCTAGTGTTAACCCCTTCCCTGCCAGTCACATTTACACAGTAATCACTGCAATTTTATAGCAACGATCGCTGTGTAAATGTGAACGGTCCCAAAAATGTGTCCAAAGTGTCCGAAGTGTCCGCCGCAATGTCGCAGTCGCGAAAAAAAAATCGCAGATCACCGCCATTACTAGTAAAAAAAAAAAAAAAAAATGCTATAAATCTATCCCCTATTTTGTAGACGCTATAACTTTTGCGCAAACCGATCAATATACGCTTATTGCGATTTTTTTTTTTACCAAAAATATGTAGAAGAATACGTTTTTTTTTTTTTTAAATGGGATATTTATTATAGCAAAAAGTAAAAAATATTGTTTTTTTTTTCAAAATTGTCGCTCTTCTTTTGTTTATAGCGCAAAAAATAAAAACCGCAGAGGTGATCAAATACCACCAAAAGAAAGCTCTATTTGTGGGAAAAAAAGGACGTCAATTTTGTTTGGGTGTAACGTCGCACGACCGCGTAATTGTTAGTTAAAGCGACGCAGTGCTGAATCGCAAAAAGTGCTCTGGTAAGGAAGGGGGTAAAATTGCCCGGTGCTGAAGCGGTTAAATGAAAATGTCTGTTCCCGGGGTTTAGTTTTAAATCCACTGGGTCAGCATGACAGCCAAAAATTGGCAACAATAGTCCCTCTCACTACAGATTTCTGTTCAGTTGCTAGCCCTTGATGAAAGTGGAAATTAACATGAGCTAAAAAAAATGGATACACGTCACCTTCCATAAGAGGGCAGTATGTCACCACAGAAAACATCTTATAGAGAACCCTTCCATAATCAGAAATCGGTTTTCTGTAGAGGCAGATTGCATGATGGGGTAGTTGTAGTTGTTAATGATTTTCATTTAAAAAAATCTTATTTTAACTGTTATGTATTAAAGTGTAATTAACCACTTGAAGACCAGGCTTTTTCTGGCACTTTTTGTTGTTTAAATCAGTATTTTTTGCTAAAAAAATTACTTGGAACCCCCAAACATTCTAGATTTTTTTTTTTTAGCAGAGACTCCAGGGATTAAAATGGCGATCTTTGCAATTTTTATGTCACGGTGTTTACGCATTTTTTTTAGAAAAAATACATTTTAATTAATAAAAAAAAAAAACACAATATGTACTCCATTTTTTTTGTTGTATAATATGAAAGATGGTGAATAGATACCAAACATGTGATGCTTTGAAATTACGCACAAACTAGGGTACATATAAATCTCCATAGGTGACATTTTATTACCTTTTGTTACCTGTTTAGAGTTACAGAGGAGGTCTAGCACTAGAATTATTGCTCTCACTCTAACGTTTGCGGCGATACCTCACATGTGTGATGCAAGCACCCTTTACACATGCGTACGCAACTTATATATGCGGTCGGAGCATGAAGGGGATGGTGGCGCTTTCATTTTTTTTTTATCTATTTTTTTTTTTTACACTTTCCCCTTAATTTTTTTTTTTAATCACTTTTATTCCTATTACAAGCAATTAACATCCCTTTTAATGGAAATAAGAATGATAGGTCCTATTTATGACAGGTCCTCTTTATGAAGAGATCTGGGGTCAAAAAGACCCCAAATCTCTTCTTTACTTTAAAGCGGAGTTCCACCCAAAAGTGGAACTTCCGCTCATTGTACTGCTCCCCTCCTCCGGTGCCACATTTGACTCTAGGACAGGTAAGTGTCCGATTATTAAAAGTCAGCAGCTGCAGTATGTGCAGCTGCTGGCTCTTATTTTTTACAGCGGTGGGCAGACCTCCACTTTAAAAAGCAAAGGATAAAAAAAATAAAAAATAAGTTTGATCTATTGTTTTAAAAAAATGTTTACTTCCACCCTGGACCAGAAGGGTGCCATGATGTTGCTCTGGTCCTCCAAGGCCATAGAGGCAATCAAAGCAGATCTACTCTTTGATCGCCAGTGTGACCAGCCAGGGGCACCGTCGGATCGTTTATCGGGCGAGCTGGCGGAAACAGTAAGCCACTTGACTAGCATCAGCAGTTTTTGTTTTTTTGTTCTTCTGGGTCCTCCTTATAACATAATTGTATTATTTATTGCTCCTACTAGTAGACCTGTGATTCTTCTTCTAATGGGGTGACAATGCTGTTCATTCTGCAATGAAACCAAACAGCAACATTGACACCCAGTTGAGGAACCAGTTTTTCTTTTGGGAAAAAAGCATATGCGTGCGCAGGGGGTTTGCCGGGTTTGCCTGGGCACCCGCTAATCACCCCCTGCAACCAAGATACCTCCTGCTGATATTTCACCAAAGCCTCCCAACAGGGCTCCTTAAACATTTGTAAAAGATAATAAAAAAATTCAATAAAAAAATACTGACACCAACCTCTGCCCTATTGACATGTCTACTGCTCTACTAGCACTGTCCATGTTTTAATACATTACATTAATACATTTTAAAATGTTTTTTACATTTATATGTAAGAGTGTGTGTATATATATATATATATATATATATATATATATATATATATATATGTACACATACACACACGTTTTTGAGCTTTTTTCCAAAGATGTGCAATAGGTTCTGCACATCTATGGAAAAAAGGTTTAAACCATATGAATGAAAGCCAACCTGTTAAAAATCTGCTGGAAACCAGTTCTTTTGACAGAAAATGTATATTCCCAAACATAGGAAAATCTGCCCAGACATCTTAGTGCATCTACTTTACTAAACTATTAAACCTCTCTCTCCAAAGATACCTACCTTTCAGCCTTGAAAGCAAACCTATCATTAGTGAAACGTGGTGGCTGCCATTGCTGACCTCTTCTGTAAATATTAGTTCCCTGCCTGTCTCTGTATTTGCAGAGTAGGGCACAGGAGTGCCCAGTGTAGTCCCTCAATGTGGCCACAAGGTGTCACTATTGGTGGCTGTGAGAGCAGACAGAGACCCCTTGTAATGAGTAAGCAGAGTAGTCCCATAGCGCCCATACATAGCAGTGCGGTGCCAGCCTTGCCCATGTCAGTGTGGGGCATTTTGGAAGTAGGGCTGTTATAAATAGTCAGACTAGGGACCAAAAGGAAATGGAAAGTGTCTGAAGGAGCAAGCTACTGCAAAGATGTATGCTGTGAGGCTCTATCTATTGCAGCTTTTGCTTAGGGGGAAGTGGTGTAGGAAAGGTGCAGGACTGTTGGGACTACTAGCATCCCAAATGCACGGGATGTAGAACTCTGGCAAACCCCTCCCAGAGGCATGAGTTCCCTGACTTGGCGTACCTCTCACTTATGATCCCTTAGTAATGTTTGCAAACCAAGTAATGTGATGTCACCTGCCACTTCATGACTGAATTTTGTAAATATGTAAAATTGGTTCAGTACACAGCAAAAAGGATTTTGTTGCCTGGAATTTTCCTTCTCCTAACCTCAAGATGGGGAGGTCCTCTGGAAATAGAAAGTGCTGGATAAGGCTGCTATTGGGCTCCATTTCCAAAAAGCTTGAAGCAGGTATGGGACAAACTAGTTGGAGGATGTTGGGTCAGGTCAGCAGCCTCCCATGGTGTGATCTAGTATTGATAGGTTCCAAGAGTACCCTGGACAGGATTCCATGTCCATAGTGTCCCGGTATGTCTAGTCCAGGCAGAAATGGGTCAAAGGGTGCATGTGCTTTCCCTCCACATGGTTCGCTGTACACGTGGAGGATGCTGTCATGTCTTCATAGGTGTCCAATTGGTGAGTTATGGGGGATTTTGTGGGTTCAGCCATAGTCCTTTACAAATATGCGTGACTTTTTTGCAAACAGTACTCTGTGTGATCTTTGTTTGCTATTAGATGGGACAGTATGACTATCTTGGTGGATGTTATTGACCAGCCTGTCTTTACCCATTGTTGCCTTATGATAATTGTTCTGGTCACCTTTGGATGGCTATCCTTGAAAGTTCTCTCTTTGTCTTTTATGCCCTGTGGGAAGAATATCTGATACCAATTTAAGGTAATTTAGGCATGTGTGTCCAACTGATTCATATGTGCTATTTTATATTCCTAGCAGGGAAAAAAAAAGGTTTATATGACTAGCAGGGGAAAAAAAAGGTTGACCACAGATGGTGCATGGAGAAAACAACTAGATGAATGAGGAAGTGTGTACGTGGACGGGAACAGTGAGACAGTGAAAGGGAGAAAAGAGGTGGGGAAAAAAAGGGAATGAGAAAAAAAGGGTTGCAGTGGGCAATGATGAATAGGAATAGTAAAAGAGTATATGACAATGTGACCAGGTAATGGAATGGGTGATGATGTGAAGAAAAATTTGAAAAAAAGAGTGATATGAAGACAAAGTTAAATTAATATAAAGTGAAAGATGATGGCCAGGTGGGTGAAGCATGAAGTGAAGGAGAGGGGAAAAAGAAATAAAAAATAGGTAAATGAAAACAATGATATAAATAAATTGTGTGTGAATGCTGAGTGGGTACAAATTGAGCAGTGGAAAAATAGGATATTACCTTACTGATTATTATATTTTATTATACCTTTTTTTTTATTATTCAAAATGCTAAATGCAATCTCTTTGCAGCAAACTCATCCTCTGAAGAAGACCCCAATTGCATGGGTCGAAACGCGTCAAGATTGTTATACATCAGGCATTATTTAATGTTGTGTATAATTTTTGTGTTTGCAACCTCTTGTATTTTGTTATGGGCATGTCCCCACCAGAGCTCATATTTTAACTATCATATATCATACCTTAATTTCTCAATAAAGAATTATATTTTTTTAAACCCATGTGCTCTTCATTAACTACTTTGCTGCTTAAAACCCCCCCCCCCCCTTCCCATATTGAATGATGATTATGTAACAATGATGTTTAGTTGCTAATGTGAGTAGGCTTGAAGTATGACAACAGGTTAACTTGTCTGTGGATAATTAGTGATGATTGAAATAATGTGATACACCTGTGAGGCTACACCCAGGAGTGTTAGTATAAAAGTATGTGGCTGAAAGTAGATCATTGCACCAAGCCTGATGAAGAGCTTGGAATGCTCGTAACTGTACACCAGCATGTAACAATTTTATGCCTTAAAGAGCATTCAATATAAATATATTTTGCATTGGAGAACGTGTCCCGTCGTTTTTCTATTGGATATTGGTGGAAAATTGGGAGTCCACCCTGACACTGATCTCTACATTGAGAACCAGAGGAACATTTGAAGTAACCCACCCAAACTTTTTCATATATATATATATATATATATATATTTTTTTTTTTTTTTTCTTTTTTTACATTCTTACAGCTACACTGTACCTGGCGTGCTTCCTCTACGATCTATTGCCACCATTGGTGCTGCCATTCCTCCTTATTTCAATTTTATGACTTCCAGCAGTGCTTATTAGATTGATCACAACATATACATTTGGTGAGTGTTCCATGTTATATGCCTCTTTGTGTTGCGTTCAGACTTTCATTAATATTAATGAAAAACACTATTCATCTTGATGTACCAATTTAGTATATATTTAGCGTTTTTTTTTAAATAGATTAGTTTGGTAGTGTATATATATATAAATACATATATATATATATATATATATATATATATATATATATATATATATATATATATATATATATATATATTTAGATATGCACATATTGGCAATGTTTATGAGTTTTCTGGATAACCGTTGTTTTTTTATTATATTGATTGTATTTGTTTCTCTGTAGTTTGATATGCTTCATAGCTCTTGAAGAAGCATGTCAAGCAACAAGCACATTGATACAGTAGCTATTTGTGTGTATGTTGTATATGTACAAAATTATTTAATGAAATGTGGGGCAGCAATTGCTGGCTCTTTGTTTCTTTTAACATTTTGGATTCAAATAAAAATATTTTTATAAAAAAATTTGTGTTTGTGGCACCATAAAAATCCCTTCTTTCTACTATTTTCAAAAATTACTAAAACAGGAGTACACAGAATCTGGTGCAGCTGTGCATGGCAGACATTCAGCTTCTAACTTCAGTTTGTTCAATTAACCACTTCCGGACAGCCTCCTGTAGATTTACATCAGCAGAATGGCACGGCTGGGCAAAAGCACGTACCGGTATGTCCCCTTTAATTGCCCAGCTGTGGGTCGCGTGCCCCGCCGGCGGCATGCTCGCGACCCAGTCCTGAGCTCCGTGACCGCGGAGCTCAGGACCAGCGGACCCGATCGCCGCTGGTGTCCCGTGATCGGGTCACAGAGCTGAAGAACGGGGAGAGGTCTGTGTAAACAAACCTCTCCCCATGCTACCTACACTTCCTGTCACTGATTGGCTGTTCCCTGTCATCGGGAAAGCCGATCAGTGACGTCAGACGTAAAACCGCGCCCCCTACTGTAAAAAAAACACACACATACTGATGTAACCCCTCCCTCCCCCTAGTGGTTAACTCCTTTACTGCCAGTGTCATTTACATAGGAATCAGTGCATTTAAATAGCACTGATTTCTGTATAAATGACAATGGTCCCAAAAATGTGTCAAAAATGTCCGATGTGTCCGCCATAATGTCGCAGTCACAATAAAAATCGATGATCGAATCGATGACCGCCACCATTACTGGTAAAAAAAAAAAAAATATTAACAAAAATGCTATAAAACGATCCCCTTCTCCCCTATATACGCTATAACTTTTGCGCAAACAAATCAATAATCGCTAATTGCCATTTTTTTTTTTTTTACCAAAAATATGTAGAAGAATACGTATGGGCCTAAACTGAGGGAAAAAAAGTTTTTTTATATATTTTTTTGGGGATATTTATTATAGCAAAAAGTCAAAAATATTGAATTTTTTTCAAAATTGTCCCTCTATTTTTGTTTATAGCGCAAAAAATAAAAACCGCATAGGTGATCAAATACCACCAAAAGAAAGCTCTATTTGTGGGAAAAAAAGGACACTAATTTTGTTTGGGAGCCATGTCGCACGACCGCGCAATTGTCAGTTAAAGCGACGCAGTGCCGAATCGCAAAAAGGGGCCTAGTCCTTTGGCTGCCAATTGGTCCGGGCTTAAGTGGTTAAGCTTTGACTATAAAACCTGAAAGCGGATTGGCTTCTATGCAGAGCTGCAACAGATTTTGCACACCCCAGTTTTAGTAAATCAACCCTATTATTCTAAATATGGGCTAAATAAAGGTCTGTATAGTAGATCCTTTCTCTTGCTGGAGAAACCTTTAGTGATGCACCACAGGTTTCTATTTGCTTTTCCCACTGCGTAGCCACACTACTCTTTTTGCAACCATTTGAAATGAGCACCCCCAAATCATTGGTAGGTGCTGGTCAGCACTGTACCCTCAATATTGTAACTCTGCCAGAAGATTCTTTTTCCCTAAATGCATTTCTTTGCAAATATAATGGTGAACTGCATTTTCCCCTGCTTTGACCAAACTTCCAGTAATGCCAAATTATGTTCCATGTTACAGACACCTCCAGGAGCCCACCCCAAACCCGTGGTCATGTGACTTTCAACAGGGTCCTTTTTTGGTTGTCCACATCACTGCCTGCATGACATGGACACTTCATATTGGCTGTACAGTGGCAGGGTTCTTTCAGGATCCAGAAAAAATAGTGACATTATTGTGAGAGGACAGTAGAGGACCAGACAGGAAGGGATAATCTGGATCGGCAGTCCCCACAGCAGGAAACAGTGGCAAGGGAACAAGATAGACTTAGACGAGTATATCTTGCTTAGATGAGTATATCTTGCTTAGATGAGTATATCTTGCTTAGATGAGTATATCTTGCTTTATTAGGAAAGACAAAAAAATCCATACATGGGCTTTAAGGAAGCTTTTTTCTTAGCCACCTCTAGAAACCTTGTAAACAAACTTTTACTACTGGACCCAACATGATCCTCCAACTCGTTTTTGACATTTACTTCAGAGAAAAGTGAATAGAATGTAAAGGTTTGCAATATCTAGGTTTCCCTCAACATAAGTATTATACCCAGTTTTAATTTTTGTGGTCTTCCTATCACTGATATACCTTAAAAACGTTTAGGCCATTACGCTTTCTGTGCTTTAGCAACACTGATAATATGATTGGGTTTCCTATGTCTGTTTTTACACCTCAGCTACTCTGTGTTTTCTAATATTTCCTATATGCCAAGACACAAGTCCATCTAGTTCAACCAATTAAAAAAGAAAAAAAAATGACAATCCTATACCCACAGTTGATCCAGAGGAAGGCAAAAAACCCAACAAAGCATGCTCCAATATGCTCTAGCAGGAAAAAAAAAATTCTTCCTGTCCCCCCGTGAGGCAATCAGATGTTCCCTGGATCAACTGTACCTGTACCTATATATTTTAGTATTTAGTTATATTATATACATTTTGGAAAGAATACAGGCCTTTTTTTTTAAAGCAATCTACTGAGCTGGACAGAACCAGGACTAACCACTAGGTAGTCTTATTTTTACAGCTCTTACTGTGAAAAAGCCTTTCTGTATTTGGAGATTAAATCTCCTTTCCTCTGGACATAAAGAGTGCCCCCTTGTCCTTTGTGACATTTCTCCTTTACTATCCTCACACCCTTTCCAATCCCCACCCATCCACAATAGTGGCTAGTGGTTGGCTGTAGCATTGATGGATCCTTGCACTATGAAGGCACTGAAGGGCAGGCAAGAGTGGCAGTCCAGCACCAGGCAGCAGAAGAACTATTTTCTGATCAGTTGGACTGAACAAATAACTACTGGCTTGGTCCAGCTGATATTAGTTTAGTCTGACTTCTCCTCCTGCCAAGTTTCAGGATTACTAAGTGACCAATATGATGCATGCTCCTTGTGAAGCATAGTTTTCAGTAGAGGGCCAGTTCCAGGAGGTGCAGGTACACAATACCAGATCATTCTAGCACAATAAAGGCCTGGATTATTTCCTAAATGTACATAATATAATGGGGTACCAACATTTATAGGTAAAGTTGATCCGGGGGAAATTCGATTGCCTCTTGGGGGATCAGGGGGAAATTGGAGCATGCACTGCTGTTTTTTTTTTTTTTTTGCCTTCCTCTGGATCAACTGTGGGTATAGAATGGGGTATATGGGATTGTATGATATATATATATATTTTTTTTATTTGTGGTTGAACTGGATGGACTTGTGTCTTTTTTCAACCTAACTAACTATGTATCTATGTAAAAGGTCTAACTATCTAGATTATATTTGTAGTAATCCATAATCATTAGATTTTTCTTATTTGCCTCATATCGAATCTAGTTGCCTCCAAAGATGTAAGACTGTACCAATGGCCGACTAATTATTGACTTCATTTTCACTGCATTCTTTTATTTAATTTTTGTAGAAGTTCATATATTTCAGCAAAATTTGTCTTTTGAAAACTAAAACTTTTTTTCTGTTTATGAATTTTCAGTTTTTGTTCTAATATAAACCAAAGACAATAATGATCACTAGATCCAGAATTTTCTCCCACCTCAGGATCAATTCCCATTTTTTAGTAGACGGGGCGCTGAACAGTGCATTGCAAGCCCCGATTGGCTAAAGCAGTGAAATCTTCAGCCAATCAGGGCACAGAGCACTGTCAGAGTCATGATTGGACACTGTCATCATGACTTTATCCAATTATGGCTCATTCCCCCACCCCAGTATAAAAGTATTCTTTCAATGGCAGCCATTTTCAGTGTGATTTAGGCGTGGAGAAAGATAGAACAGGGCTCTGTTCAGTGCTATTAGTTAGTGTGCTATACTGTGCTATTTTGCTTCAATTGTCAGTGTTGAATATCAGTTTAGTGTTAGTCTAGGGTCAGTGTGAGTGTAGTGAGGAGGACTATCATTCAGCTTTGCATAGTGTGTAGCTAGAGTAGGGACAGCTCAGATAGTTTCACTGTAGTGTAGTGAGACCATGTCATTCATACATACATTAGTGTAGAGTAGGGACAGCTCATTTAGTTTCAGTGTAGTGTAGTGAGACCGTAACAGTAATCTTTACATTAGTGTATAGCTATAGTAGGGAAAGTTCAGATAGCGTCAGTGTAGTGAAGGTTGAACACATCTATTTGATTGCGTTACTGCCAGTTTAATGCCATTTACTTCTGTGTGCGTTACTGCCAGTTTAACGGAAAATCGTTATGTGTGCGTTACTGCCAGTTTGACGACCCCCTATAGTTCTATGTCGTTACTGCCAGTTTAACGCCATATAGTTTTGCATGCGTTACTGACAGTTTAATGGGGGGGGGACAAGGACAAAAGTAGGGGGCCAACCATAAAACACAAATTATATATATATACACATACACACACACATTTTAAAATTTTTATTAAATTTATTAAAAAAGGTCAGGTCCTGCTGGGAGCTGCCCATGGCCTACAGGCCATCAGGACCTCCGATCCACATGCCATGGTCGGCTCCCAGCAGGACCCACAGGTCAGTGGCCAGCAGGCACCCATAGGCTATTGTCTGCTCCCAGCAGGACCCACAGGTCAGTAGCCAGCAGGACCCACAGGTCTGCTACCAGCTCCCAGCAGGACCCACAGGTTAGTGGCCAGCAGGACCCAGAGGTCCGCAGCTTGTGGGTTCTGCTGGGAGCTGGCTGCGGACCTGCGGGTCCTGCTGGCCACTGACCTGTGGGTCCTGCTGGGAGCTGGCTGCAGACCTGTGGGTCCTGCTGGCCACTGACCTGTGGGTCATGCTGGCCACTGACCTGTGGGTCCTGCTGGGAGCTGGCTGTGGACCTGTGGGTCCTTCTGGCCACTGACCCATGGGTCCTGCTGGGACATCACCTGGGCTTGCCCCTGTTACTGGCTCAGAGACTGACAGTCATAGTGAGTCATTCAAGCGGGCAGACTGCCCTCGGATAGCCGCGGTGTACTACAGTGACATTCAGACAGTACTTAACTTGGGGGGGCACACAGTAAAATTGTGGGGGTTGTGGCCCCCTCAGGCCCCACCCTGGTGACGCTTCTGTTTAACGCCATATAGTTTGCGTGCGTTACTGCCAGTGTAACGCCATAAAGTTCTGTGTGCATTACTGCCAGTTTAACGCCATATAGTTCTGTGTGCGTTACTGCCAGTTTAACGCCATATAGTTCTGTGTGCGTTACTGTCAGTTTAACACCATTTACTTCTGTGTGCGTTACTGCCAGTTTAACGCCATATTGTTTTGTGTGTGTTACTGCCAGTTTAACGCCATATAGTTTTGTGTGTTACTTCCAGTTTAACGCCATTTACTTCTGTGTGCGTTACTGCCAGTTTAACTCCATAAAGTTTTGCGTGCGTAACTGCCAGTTTAACGCCATATTGTTCTGTGCATCACTGTACGTTTGGCGGATTATATTGCAGTATATTATAGTGTATCCGTGGAGTTTGTCTGTGTAGTGTGAGTACTCAATTTAAAGCTTATAAGCACCGCCTCCTCCCTCCCAATAATGTTTGGGAGGACAACAAGGAGAGGCAGACGTTCCCTTAGTACTGTAAGGGGGCCAGCGACAAATGTGTCCACAGGCAAAGGTGTACTAATTTCCTCTAATTAGTGAGTTTGCCCATGCTATCCAGCCAAAGCATGCAGAGGATGTGGTGGACTGGCTTACTAAACCTTCCTCATCCTCCTCATCCTATGTCACGCAAGCAGAGACAAGTGTGCAGTCCCCTGCAGTTGCCAGAGTGGATAAACCTGCCTCCTTGTCCACAAAGATGTTTAACAGGTGCATATCATTGCAATTTTTTACAGCAAGGCCAATTCTTGCTTTAAGCAAGATTATCTCTATAGGGTTATGGTAGGGCGCCACCAACACCCAAAGACCAATTTTTACGCACACGTTACTTCTATCGAAAGTCAAAGTGACACCAGAATGTATCCAAAAACTCTCTAATCTTGTTCCCAGTGCACTACATTGTGGCCTCATCATACACACTGGCTCCCCAGCTGTTGCTAAGAAAAATAAAGGCAGCTTGCATTGAAAATGTCATTTTTTTGGGGCTTTATAAATGCAATTGTTGCTGCAGCAGATTCTAGACATGGTACAGATCAGCCACTTTACAGGTAGGCACTATATTGGAAGGAATTTTTCATTTTTATGCTTTCACTTTAAAAATCAAAAAATCACTGCTCATTTAAAAATGATGTTTTTTACAAACTTTTTTTTATTGATCCATGTCCCCCAGGGCAGGACTCAGACCCCTATTAAACATTGTATGCCCAATTACTTGCATATAAGCTTTCAAAATGGGCAATTTTGATTTTTGACGTGTTCGAAAGTTCTGGTGTGAACTGAACAGGGGTCCATTCGGCCCATCCCTAGCTCCCACCAACCTATTTCTGCTCCTGCTTATAAGAGCGTATTGAAAACTCCAGTTGGCATGTGGAGTAATGAAATGAAAACCTTTTAATTCATTGTCACTGGGGGGGGTGGCAAAATAAAATGCCCGTCTATCCTACTTACTTTTGTAGTGAACCATAATCTTTTTCTCTTCTGTTTACTCTTAGCAATAAAAAAAATTTTGGACAAAAATGTTACTATAACATGAAATAGAGAAACCAGACTAATGCTTTTTATTTATTTTTTATTATTCCAGACAGACAAATATCGCTGATACAGACATCTCCAAATTTGCAAACAATCAAAATCCTGATTTACAATAAAAGGTAATTTAAATTGATCTATTTAGCGCAAATTCTTTACTACAAGATACTGACACATCTAGTCCATTTCCAGGCACTCGGATGAATAAATAAATACAATATATATATTTTTGCATCTTGTTTTGTTTCTCGTGAAATCAGTAAGAAACATTGTACATATTAAAAAGAAAAAAAAAAAAACCCTAACAGTACTTTACATTATTACCGAAAAAAGACCAGCTATTTCGGGGGGGCAAATAACAGACAAGAGGACTGTACTGTAAAACAATGAGATTCTGTACCAGATAGGAGTACGTCAGGTATGGATTAATACGCACTGCAGTTTGTCTGTAGGATCCATCTAGCAAAGCTTGTTGGGGCATAATGCATGTGTCCACGTCAAACTTTTCTAAAACTAGGGTGGTTAGGATGATTTAAAGCGATCTGAAGTGTGTGCCCACCCAAAACTGAAAGTTTGATTATTAGTGGATGCTGATGGGCTGAGTCAGCCGCTAGCTTGATGTCTCTCTGTTCAGCCCACTAGCACCTAGCTAATGCTATAATACCAGTTCAGGGTGGGCTAACAATTAAAAAAACAAAAAAAACAAGAGAAACCATCTAATAGTGCAAAGCAAAACAATAAAGAATTACATTATCCCGCATGTAAGCGGGATTGTCATCATGGCTATAATAAGCCAAAAGAGCAGTAACATTTATTTGGATGGGCATTTTATTATCTAAAACCATTGATAGCATTCAGGTAATATGTTTTATTTCTTACCAAATAGTCAAATTATTTATTAGCATTCCAGTGTTTCTGTGCTTAAATGGGTTTTCTCCAGACAGCAAGTTGCCCAAGTTACTGCTAGACACAGGCACAGATCTCTATTTCCATTTGACTCTATTTCTCTCCCTCTATCTTTTTTTATTTTATTATTTTTTTTTGCTGTGAGACTGTATTTGCAGAAGCCCTACATAAAGGACAGCTATCAGAAATTAGTTTTTAGGATATATTAAGTGTTTATTATGGTGTATAATATAGACAGCAGGGTTAATTCACTAAGAGAATAGAGTTTGTTCACATTTAAAGTTAAAGTTTAAAGCTAAAGTTCATTTAGCTTAGTAAAAAAGTAAAAGTAAACCCTCCTATCGTTTTCAGCCAAGGAAGGCGCCATCTTGGCCTCTTTTTTACTCTGCAACTGCTATGATGCTGCACATGTGATCCTTTATCACCCAGTCATTGGATGGTTTGACAGTTTGGTTGAGAGTACAAACAATGTGACAGCATTTTCCGGCATGCCGGGAATGTCAACTGTTTTTTGAAACTGTAAAATCGATTAGGGGACTAAAGACACCATGATTCTGATGGTTCACTAAAGCAGAGTACATGAAATGAAATAAGCCATTTTTTAAACAAAAAAGACATAAAATGATAAATACAATCATATCACTTTTAATGTACACTTATTAAGTTTTCCGTTAAAAATTTTAATGATAGCTGTCCTTTAAGATTAGTAATGGTTCTGCCCAGTGAACCATGGGGAGATTTGCCAAGGGACCAACTTTACCTGTTTAAAAATAACATTTAATTGAAATCAAGTGTTTGGAAAGAGACTTTTAACCCTTTAGTAGCAAAGTATTTTAAAGCGGAACTTTACTCTCTTAATCAACAGTAACCATTTAAATCCGTAAATAGATAGGAAGGTATGTTATTTTTACTTGCTTTAAATGTTCATTTTATATTTTCTCTGTTGCTTCCTGGTTTCTGGCCTAGGCCAAAATGATGTCATCCCAGGAGTCTTCATGGGTGTTTTTTGTTCCTTCTTTAGAAGGATGGGCAGGATGAGCTTTTTCAACTAAGTGCACCCTCCTTCCTGCATGTCTGAGCTAAGGGCAAATGATTCCAGGAAGTAAATGCTACATGAATCATCTCTCAAGAGGGCAGTGGCTAGAAATGCTAGCAGGGTGTTTTTCAAGTGATATTTAAACAAAATAAAGCATGGAGACCTGAATGGTAACCTTGTTCTGATTATTAAAAATGAATCAAAGAGTATTTTCAGTTTGTTGTGCTCAGATATAGTTAAGTTCCGCTTTAACGTGTTCTTAAGCTACCATTACAGTAAAGTAATCATTATGACTGCTGAAATCTGCTACAGAGATGCATTATGGAAGACTGTTGTGGGCATTTCAGGTTAATGAATGGTCTGCTTCCTAAAGTCCTGCAAATGTCCTTTCATTACAATAATATAAAATAAAGTCTGCATATAAAAAAACACTTGTAATTTGACAGAAAATAAACCAAATTTACACAAACTTTCCGATTGTCATTTTCATTGTTGATTATTATAATTTTTTTTAGAAAAGATTCTTGTTTTTTTAATTGTTAATACATTTGGTTTAACATGATTTTTTTGGTTTACCTTTCACGCGATCGCCAATTGAAAAAGGTCGGTCTATACTTACTACAAGATAAAAAAAATTCTTTGGGAGCAATTTGTCAAAACTGGAGGTAGAAAAATGCCTGCACTGTCTATAAGAGACAATCATATTCCACCGACATAAACATTTTATTAGGTAGGTAAGCTTACCTTTGATGCATTGTATTGGCAAAGCGTCCACTCTTTGTTCTATTCAGTTTTTATGAATCTGTCGGTTACACCAGATTACTGAATGTTGCTTTAGGAATTTTTACCAATACAGTGTACATATCTGAACAAATTATGAGAATTGGAGGAACTAAACATGTAATCATTGACCGTAGCTACCCATCAAATTCCAATTTTGTTTTTTTCAGTCATTGCTAGAATAACAAAACTATCTTGCTGCTTGCTATATGAGGCAAATTTCTCTCATTTGGCCCCAGTTTTCACAAATTGTCCCATCATACGAGATCCCAATCATGCTCTCTGTGCATGTGTATGTGAACAAATAGTGATACAATCCAAGTTGTCATCTAAACCTTAACGCACAATTGTTTTGAGAGAGGATTGTGTTCCTTGAGGATTCAGGTGTTACATATACTATATTGACACAATGGAATATTTTGGAAAACCTGTTTGATGCAAACAATCATTCTAAACCTGAATAACTCTATGATCACATAAACAACTGTCACCAACATGAGTGTGTAACAAAGTCAACACTTTTGTTAGTAGTGAGTTAAAATAGGTCATCTAGGAAAAATATGCATTAGAACCGTGATCCCAACACAAAAACAAAATGGGATCAATACACTATGTGCTAAGGACAAGGTCAAATTTTCCACCAAGACAGCACAATGCCAAGGACACAAGCACTTGGCATGAGAAACACAAAAAAGCCATAGGCACTGTGTCGACAGTACCCTGGTACAATGTGTACAGCACAAGCACAGTCTGTAAGGTCAACGGGAGGAAACCATGTGCATTCCGGTGTCTCTTTTCAGAGCCTCCAGACCTCCCAGGCCTGGCAGTGATAACAGTGATAAAAGCTCGTCCTATCGGCTTCATAATTTCATCTTCTCCTCCACAGGATAGGGGACAACCTGATAAATCTTTGCAGCTTCAGCATTTGTTACCATTTTGGTCCAAACCGGACGGAAATGTCCTTTATAGCCAACAAAAGCTAATTTATCTGCAATTAAAAAAAATAAAAAATCAATACATTTCAAATTTTATATATCAGGGGTCTCCAGATTTTCAAAACAAAGGGCCAGTTGACTGTTCTACAGACTTTGGGGGGGGGCAGGATGTGGCCTGTGGGAGCAGAAATTGATCTAGCACCAGTGATAGTAGACAGTGGGAAGATTAATGCCCCATCATTGGTATTAGTGGAAGGAATAGTGCCTTATCGTTTATATAAGTGGGAGGAATTATACTCGATTGTTGGTGTCAGTGGGAGAAATAGTGCCCCACTGTTGGCAGAGAACTTTTGTGTGACCGTGTGTATGCAAGCCATGCTTGAGCGGAATTCCGTCGGAAAAACCAACCAAGATTTTTTGGATGGAAATTCCGCTCGTGTGTACGGGGCATTAGTCTTAATTTGTAATCTCAGTAAAATTTTGATGAATGATATTTTTCTGTTTTTATGTCATCTCATGCCGTTGCAAGAAGATGCTAAAATAGCGGAACCATGCTCACCTTTTATTTTTAGATCAGCGTCTGCTCCAAGTCTTCCTAACACCTTGATCCATGGTCCTTTGTGATAAAGTCTTCCTTTCGATACAATGACCACAATGGAGCTGAAACAAAGCACATTGCAACTCTTTATTGTCCATTGAATCAGTCATAAACGTCTTATTCAACTAGATTAACATTGCATAACATATACATATATATATATTATATATGATCCTTATCTGTAGGAAAAGCCTAGAAAGGAAATACTATAGAGTTGACAGCAGCATCTAACCATATGCCAACTTCATTATCTATCTTCATTATCTATATCATCTCATCCCTTTAGGTTTAGGCTTAAGATATTATATACTCACTTGTCTTTTATGTTTGTCACATAGTTATCAAGCTGAGCTGGGATTCCTTGGAGAACAGTAGATTTAAAGCTTGTACTGTCTACAACTCTCCCCTGATATCCATCAATCACAACTACTTGTATTCCATCTTCTGGCATGAAATACTTTTTGTTATCCACCTGTTAATAGAAAATATTGAAATGTAAATAATATTGATGTTTCAGTGATAGTAGATTAAATAAACTGACATCACTCTGTATTATTTATAATTATTATTAATATATACTGCAAGGGATATTCTAATAAAATAGCCAAATACAACGACAGCAAGAGACCTGGCCCTGACCAAGCATACGGTCATAGACCAGGAACATTACTACCCAAAGTCACATTATGATCACATTGGATTAACTATATGTAGCCAGGTGGTTGACTACAGAAACATGAAGTAGACATTGTCCTCTTTACAGTCAGTTTTACTTTCACTTTCCACTGCTATGCTGGACGTTGTGTTGCACTATTCCCTCCAGAAAAGCCCATAGATTTCTATGCTGAGGATGATGGGAGTTGAAATCCAGGACAGCAGCCATAGAATGGGACCCATGGACCATTTACACTACAGTTCCCATAGAACACTGAGGCAGAGGGGGAGTGGTGAAATAGTTTTTTTACAGACTGCTCTAAGAACTTCTTCCTCTTGGTACCTAGGGAAATTATGAGAGCACACCTGCTGCATACTGACCGCACTGCTGAGAGAGACGGCACCTGAGACCTGGGAATGGTACCAACTGGGGCAGTGGAGCACAGCCCGCAGCAATTGCATATGACCGCTGTCACTGGGAGAATGGAGTATCCTCGCTCTCACCCTCTACTTCCTACCACTGATCACTGGAGTCATTCTGTGGAGAGACTGAGGGGCCCCCATCTATCAAGAGAGTTCACAGCCACACCACAGGGACTGGTGAAAGGGCTCACTGCCCATTGTTTATACTGCAACTGAGTTACCGGAGGCAGGACATTAAGTATACCGCACTTATATTACATCTTTATTGCACCTGTACTGCATGCTGGTTTATTAAAACTGGCGTTAAGTACACCAGCACTTCTTAAAGGGTCCCAACGATAGTCAGCAGAAGAACAATATAAAAGACTGCCCCTCCCGGAAAAATATCCTGCAAATTCTCCCCTTTCTTTCATTTCTGCACATCCAGTTGGTCTAGGCCCGGCACATTCACCATCCATGCACTTTGGCAGTATAGGGTCTGTTTTTGGTAAATTAAAGTGGATGTAAACCCTCACATATGCCCAGTAAAGTGAACAGGCTCAGATGATACACAGAGATGAAACAAATCTCCCTATATAAGTTTTACATGTATATCTGCTGTCTTCAGCTGTGTATATCCTTTAGAAAGTGCAGATCGTGTTAAAGTTTTTCTCTCCCTGGTTAGCACTGCAATGTAGCCTGGGCATACAGCCAAGACAGCTGATTGGAGGAAAGGCACACACCCCCTGTCCTCATAGGCAAAGGAAGGAAGTAATGTACATAGGTCTGCTCTTAGATGGCAAGGGGACTGATAATCTATTCATAGCAACCTCCCCCGACACACATTTCTATCTCCCATCTCGGAGAATGTGTGGGAACTTATCAGGCTTATAACAGAGCTAAGGAGCAAGAGACAGCTATGGGACTTAGTTCTTTGAAGAGAGATAACAAACCACTACAGATATATGTGCCCAGCCCAAATTTCAAGAATTGGGTTTACATCCACTAAAAGCTTGATTACGGCCCACTGCTGCACTTTAGGTGACCTTGCTACAGTTTATGCTTATCTGGTTTCCAAGTTTCATGCCTGCCTAGTTACCAACCACACTGGGTAACAATATATAAAATTTGCTTTTATCAACTGGCTCAGTGCCTGGTTCTTTTAATATAGTACTACCACTGGGTATCAAGTATTACTTTCAGTGATTTTCTGTTAGATTGCATGTTCGTACACTCAAAGTAGTATGTCAGAGGGGCTGAGGTTCCTGAAAAAGCATAGAACAGAGGACCTGGATCCATTCTACCCAGCAGCTTCTACGGGGGTAGTGCTACAAATATATGTGATTCAATAAGAAAATTTCATCCAGCTCCTTTGAATTTTCTTGTCACTTGTTGAAAACTAATGTCAATTTGACTAATAACTAATAATTAGAAAATGTAACGAATGCTCTTAAAACAAAAAATGTTGAACTAAATTCTACTTCAGTATGGCCAGCTTTACATGTTATGGGGGAAACCCTAACTGCCAAGTTGTTGTCATCTTCATGAGTACCAAAGGATGCAAAAACCCCAATAGAAATTTATATCTACTGTAAGTTGGGTCTATTGTCATTTTTCAGTAACGCAATATCATTATTTTTAGCTAATTTTAGTCATGCATAGCTAAATCTGACAGACCATTGTGAATGTCTAAATCTGCTGTGTAAATATATTCATATGTGAGAGCAGGGAACACAAGTGCCAGTATTTCTTTGACATTAGTATATAGTAAAAGCCATGGCTTACTTAGGCCCCTTTCACACTGGGGCGTTTTTCAGGAGCTACAGCGCTAAAAATAGCGCCTGTGTAGCTCCTGAAAAAAGCGGGTCCTTTCACTCCAGTGTGAAAGCCGGTTGGCTTTCACACTGGAGCGGTGCGCTAGCAGGTTTTTAAAAAAAGTCCTGCTAGCAACATATTTGGAGTGTTGTATTCACCGCTCTTATACCGCTCCTACCCATTGAAATCAATGGGACACCGCGGGGATACCGCCGGCAAAGTGCCGCTGTAGCGGAGCTTTGCGGGGGTTTTTAACCCTTTTTCGGCTGCTACCGGGGGTTAAAACCACCCCGCTAGCGGCCGCATACCGTGGCTAAAACGAGGGTAAAGCAGCGCTAAATATATATATTTACCGTCGCCGCCCGCACCGCCCCAGTGTGAAGCCGGCCTTACAGAAAGAGTGTAAATGCAGCAGGTTCTTACCTCTATGAATGCAAAGTCATCCTTCAGATGGAAGTATCTGGTGTTGTAAGACTCTACTTTGAGCTCCAGTAAGTGATCCTTTGTCTTCTGAAAAAGAAGAACGTTTTACAGCTGGAACTTGAATAAACATATCAATGTAAATACTAGTACTGAACATAAGATGGGAATTATCAGGCCATGACTTTAAGGCCCATGAGATTCGACACTTAATCAACTTCACTCTGCCCCCTTATTTACCAGGTGTGCACTCACATACATTTTTTGCAGAATAAAGCAGCAATTTTTCTTCCTTCACGTCTTTTTTTTCTCTAGAACTATTGTTTGAACCTAAAGTTTGCTTTAAGGTGAGATTTTAACCAGTTTAAACAATAGCATGAGGGACTGAATGGGACATTCAAAGGTTTGTATATTAGACCTCAGAAAGTCTCTATTTCAGATCTATCATAGGAGAACCTATGGCATTTAGATTTGTGACATTTAGATTTTTCATTGGTAAAATTAACATAATTGCTCAATTAAACTTCAGAGCATTTAATAAGTAATTATATTTATTAAGTGCAAACTAAACTATTGTTACTTTCCTTTTGTTATAGATGTCATATGGACATCCATGATAATCATTCTCTACTGTGATAAATTTAAATATGTGAGTTATGCAATGTGTAATTCTTGCTGTAATAGTCACATTTTAAATGTATTAAAAAGAGAAGTAAGGGAACTTTTTATTTTTATTTTTTTATAATCATACTTACCTAGGTGAATGCAGCATCGGTCCGATTCTGCATCTGTCCCCTGCCAGCTCTAATGCCTTGTACACACGGTCGGACATTCCGACCACAAAATCCGTCCGATTTTTTCAGACAACTGCTGTTGCTTTGGTCTCGTAATTTGATCTAGGCATGCGTGGCACTTTGTCCGTCAGAACTCTCTAGAAACGATCGGAAAAAGTCCGATCGGATTTTGTCGTGGGAAAATTTTAGGTCCTGCTCTCAAATTTGTTCTGTCGGAAGTTCCGACAGAAAAAGTCCCATACAGCCCACATACGATTGGATTTTCCGACAACATAATCCGATCGGAACTTTTCCGTTGAAATTTCCGACGGTGTGTACAGGACATAAGACTGGGAACTGAGCGTTCAAATGCCGACGACCGCTCAGTTCTCACAGTTCTAGCTTAGGCTACCAGCGACTTGCTGAGAGCCTGAGCCAGATGCCGGTCCAGGCATGTGGGCGGATCCTGACCATATGGTCACAAATTTGCCCGAGACTGTACCGGCTCTGTGACGTCAGCCCACTGTCTTCTGAAGACGGGTCACAGGGGTGCAGAATGAATTGCTTTGGCTGTACTTTGGCTGTAATTCTTTAACAATTAGAGTATAACTCATAAATTGTTTTTCTTTTTTCATTTTTCATTTGTAAATGTGTAAGCCTTTTGCCAGGTTTTACTGCTCCCTGAGGACTGGATGGAGAAATATCCTATCATATTCATTCCTAGTGACAATGGGGACTCAATAAAAAACCTGTTTGGGCTCAAGTCTCCCCCTACTTTACTAAAAACTGTAAACTGTAACTAGTACATGTTAAAGAATTCAATGAAAAGTACAAAATACAGAAAATATATGGTAAGCTATACTGGTAAGCACAGCAAATTAAATTAAAGACCTTCCAAAATTTGGTAATAGGCCAATATCAATATTCTGTATGTATCAGATACACTTAACTGTTATTTGGATTTTCAAAAAAGCATTTTCCTGATTTAAAAAAGAAAATTTTGTAACAAATATTCTTAATTATTTACTGCTTTCCATGTGGTTTGTAGAAAAGAAAACTTTACCTTGCCTATTTATAAATATTAATAATTTATAAGGAAAAACAAATATTAGATAGTTGTAATATGTGTATTCGTTTGTGTCTAGGCCATATGAATGTTCATATAAAAAAGAAGTTTAAAACATTTAAAAAAACTTTCTGTGCACACAAAGTTTAACTTTTATGATTTCCCTAAATTCCTAAGACAGTATCGCCACAAAATAGAGGCCGCACCCCACCTCTCATAAAACTTAATAGGGTCATTTACCAAATCATTCCCATGCAGCTTCTTTGGCAGCGGCACATCCACTATGGGTATTTGGGAATATTTGGGGTAGGCCGAAGCCTGGCAGTCACTGACACCGGAGCCTTTGGGAATATCGGCTTTTATCTTCACTCTTTCGCAGCCTTTCACTGAGCAGAATGCTAATTTCTCCTTTTCATTCTGGCCTTTCAGCATTATGAACAGCAGCCTAAAAAAAAAAAATATGTGAATTTAGAACATGAGGCACTTGAACCAAAAGCTTATGCATATGTATATGATATTGAGTTACACTAGCCTGCAGTAGAACAGAGCTCTAAAATTTAAAATAATATATGCCTTTGCATTACTGTGCTCATTTGTTTAATTTTTTTAAAAGCACTAATTCTTTCTTACAGGTATGCGTTTTTTGGTAACACTGCTATATATAGTCCGTTTTTTCCCTTAACTACTTGCCTACCGGGCTAATTCTGATACTTCTCTCCTACATGTAAAAATCATAATTTTTTTGCTACAAAATTCCTCAAAACCCCCAAATTTATTTACAGGTTATATGTTTAGAGTTACAGAGGAGGTCTTGTGCTAGAATTATTGCTCTCGCTCTAACATTCCCGGTGATACCTCACATGTGTGGTTTGAACGCAGTTTACATATGTGGGCACGACCTACATATCCGTTTGCTTCTGCGAGCGAGCATGCAGGGATGGGGGGCGCATTAAATTTTTTTTTTTTTTTATTGTTTATTTTACTTTTATTTTTATATTTTGATGCTTTCTTTTTACATTTGTGTACAATTTGTGTACAAATGTTAGTACAACTTTTTGCCATGAACATCCATTAAAAAATCTACTAGTGTATGGCAGGCTTAAAGTGGTTGAAAAAACCCTTATGCCACGTACACACGATCATAAATACCGCCAGCAAAAGACCGATGTGAGCTTTTGGTCGGAAAAGTCAACCGTGTGTATGCTCCATCGGACTTTCGCTGGTGGCATTTCTGCCAGCAAAAGATTTTCGGTCGGGAAAAGTTCCGATCGGAAATTCCGACGCGCAAAATTCCTACGCGTGCTCGGAAACAATTTGGCGCATGCTCGTAGTGTTGTACGTCACCGCGTTCTTGATGGTTGAAAGTTCAGAGAACTTTTGTGTGATCGTGTGTATGCAAGCCAAGCTTGAGTGGAATTCCATCAAAAAAAACATCCAAGATTTTTCAGACGGAAATTCCGCTCGTGTGTACGCGGCATTACACGCTACTTTTAGCTACAGGTAAGCCTATAATAAGCCTTACCTGTAGGTACTGAAAATATCTCCTGAACCTACACGGTTTAGGAGCTATCTACCATATACGCTAATGGGCACGATCGTGCCGTTTCTATAGGGCCCGTGCCATGACCGTTGGCGTGTGGGAGTGACGTCTCGTGACTCCGGCCAGACACAGAGCCAGAGTCCATGGCCCCGGAAGGAAGAGGGGTGAAGATGGACGCGGCCACCAGCCATTTATCAGGGCCATCTTTTGCAGGTAAGTGCAATGCATACTAGCCCATTATGCTTTTACTTTCCAGGGGAATAAAGAGGAAGTAAAACCCATCAGGGTTTACTTCCTCTTTAAACATTGAGGCTAATTTACTAAAGAATCTGAGAATGTTTACAGTAAAATTTGTGTGGATATTCAATTCAGTTATCCAATCATGTAGAAATAAAATAAGTAAACAGGTATTTTCTTTTCACATGACTGGATATTTCAAGTGAAATTTCACAAAAAGTACTGTGTGAGCCAATCTTGTTTCTCTAACCTAAATCAGTTTTTTTTTGTTTGTATTTTGGACTTGTAGCCTTCATTGGAGCAAAATGAACGCTGACGCCTTTAGGAAGTACGGCTTACAAAATATAATAATTATAGATAAGTATGTCTGTATTTAATTTTGTAAGGGGGTAAGGAAGAATTAATGATCTGATTCAGCATGAATGTAAAAATGTAATGTATGTATAATTCTATAAAATGTGAAAATAAAGAATAAAAAAAAACAATAAAAAATATTGGAAAAGAAAATATAATAATTATGAGTGGATCATAATGAATCAAAGCCCCTCCCAAGAATAATTAGGGTATGTAAGGGCCCACCCCCCCCCCCCATAACAGCATTTATATTTAATTTATATTTTTATATTCTGTCTTGAACAATGTTGTCTACATTCTGATGAAGAGTAGACGGAGGAAAAGTTTAACAAAAGTTTGTGGTTTTCTGTATTTGTTCACATTTGCAATCACTACATTAGGCTTGACTTTACTGTTGCTTTAGCATTATTTGTCCATATTGTGTAAGACCACATACCCGGCTTCCTCGTCCCAGTAATAATATCCCCTCCTGGGGTAACCTTGGTGCACTTTGTCCATTTGGAAGGTTCGTACAAAGGTTCCTGTCTTGTTCGTTTGCTTCGTAAGCCGATTGTGAATGTCTGAGAGGATGGAAAATGTTGTCCCTTTAGGATAACAAAATCCTATTTGAATCCAGTCATTCCTAAAATAGGAGAATCATGTGTTACCACAAGTAATAGGAACTTGACATCGAATTTCCTAAGAAATCAAGTGGCCAAGAAAAATATTACATTTTGAGATGGCTATTTTTTCCTGGCTCAAAGCACATTGCAAGAAGTTCTAGCAAAAACATTTCAATTAACCCAAGGAAATCATTTTCTAGTGCCGGGAATACAAATAATAACACCACAAAGAGCATTTTGGGTTAGATGTTTTATCTTTCAAGTTTTATTTCTTGTATTATTTGCAATGTAGAAACATTAAACAGTGATTAATGGACTGTTGGCAAAAGAGGTCTGTATCAAGTCCGACAGTCTCAAGAGAACAGTATATTAGAGAAGTAGCCATAACAGCACAGAGGGGAATGGTTTTGTGCTACTTTAATGAGGGCATGTTATCACGAATTCTGTTTGTCCTACTTTTCCAAATGGGTTTGTTGAACAGATGTTAATCCTAAATAGCCCTCTGGGCCCATTTTAGATGATGAGCTTCTAAGACCACCTCATTTTAAGACAAAAGCATGACCTACCTTTGGAAGTTAATAAGCCAAACAGTCAGCTCCTCGGGGGCGGTCTTATCCCAGTGCACTGTGTAACCTTTTTGCAAGGTGATCACTGGCTGGTATTGTTGATAGTGATTACTTTTCCCCAAAGCTCCTTCTAAGTATAATGGATTTTCAGGATACTCATCTTTAATGATAGTCATTCCAGCATCAGCTGGTCTTCGAGCCTGAATGTAAATCTGCAAGGAGTGAAACATTATTAACAGTTCATACGTTGGGACAAGTAATACAAAGCAGTGGAAACTGCTATAATATCATAAATAATAAGTGGCTCACATGGACTCAAGGCCAATATAATGTGACCTGGCTGTGACCATTTCATACTGTGTGTTGTAAGCCAGGGCTGCTGATAAGTGGGTAGCACCTGCCCTTCTGTACGGGGCCCAGGCCGCATAAGTTCAATGGAGGACCCAGGCAGCTGGAGTAGGAGCAATCACTGAGAGTAGGAGCAATCACTGGAACCAATCCCCCCGTGGTCCTCCCTGTTTACAATGCTTCGGTTTGTGAATAAACAGGGAGACTCTGTACAGAGCGCTTCCTATTCATTCACTCTGTAGCTAAGGCTGCAGAGAAAGGATTGAGGAATCTTTGTCCTCAATCTTTTTCTCTGTCTCTAAAGTGAGATGTTGGGTGTCTGTTTAGACCCGGATATTTCACCAAAGGCCCCCCGACAAGATTATCAAAGACAGCTAGGCTGTATGGGGCCCCATGATTTCTGACAGCAGCCCTGTTTACAGCTTATCATGGTTCATAATTACTATTTCTCTGAGTAACTGTTTAGTAAAAAAAACTGTGGTGGTTATAGACATTATCAAACAACAGAAAACAGTTTATCAAGCTTTTTAGATCTTTAAACTGTCTGTCTACCGTCCAGTTCTCTCCAATACATGTACTGCATTCCATACAAATGTATGAGTACATCCTATTAAATACTGTATTTCTTGCGATTTTCCTTATTAGATTTAAAGCATTCCAGAACAAATGGATTATGACTGGTTGCATGGTTTCATTCATTAGGCCAAGCTATGTGAATAATGCTAGCGGTACTTACCTGTGCATAATTTCCACTGCAGATGGCTCCCTTCCAGTCTGGTACATCCAAGCAACCAGGATTTCTCAACATCCAGTTATCATCCTTCACCAAATATGCCCCTGGATATTCTGAAACTGAGCCGTCCACATCGTGAAAAACCGTGGTCTTGTCCCCATCCATATTCATTTGATTAAACCATGGCCCAGGTTCACCGAAGAAAACTCTGGAGGACATCTGAAATAGTGGGGCATTTAGTAATTACACATTCTAAAACTCTTAGCACAGGTAAATGAGTAATTGTAAAGAGGTGAAAAAAGAATTAACTTTGTAAGCAGCATTTAGTACATTCCCTCGTGTTTCTCCAGTTTATGACATATTAACTGAATCAAAACTATGAATCCAACCTTCATGCCTGGCATAGAGGAATTGTAAGGCTGGGTTCACACTAGCTTAAGCTCTGAAAAGGGATACAGGGTGGATCGCTTTTCAGACAGTGACTAAGCAGCCGCTGTCAGGTGTTCATGCTGCCTCCTGAATGCCTTTTTTTTTTTGGGTTTGTATTTTTTCTCCCGAACAGAAGCTTATAATGAGGCTAATGCACTGCAACCATGAGTCAAGGATTTGGTTTGGTTATGGCACAGCCCCGTCGACTTTATAGGCTCAGTCTGAAAGAAGGTGCCGCCTGTCAACTCTGCATGTTGAGTTAAATTTGCAGCAGCCGCGACACAAAGCATCATGACCACGGCATGTAAACAGCTTGCTCCAGAGCCCTTAAAGGAGAGGTACAGCCAAAGCTTGTTTGGCTGTACTTTCCCTGTGGATCACAGAAGTGCAGTTCGTTCTGCACTCCTGTGACTCATTTTCAGCAGACAGTGGGCTGAAGTCCGCTGTCGGCTGACGTCATAGTGATGGTCCAGGCGTGGGCAAGATCGTGACAATAAAGGGATCCACCCACATGCCTGGACCGGGACCCGACTCAGCATCTCAGTGAGCCGCTGAGAGCCTAAGTGGGCCACTCCCACTCCTCCACAGCCCAGCGCTCCAGTGAGCGAAGGGGGGCAGAGCAGAGAGCCCTGAGAACGGAGCAATTGTCGGTGTTTGAACGCTCGGTTCTCAGCCTTAGAGCCGGTGAGGGCCAGATGCTGCATCCACCTAGGTAAGTATGATTCTGAAGGAAAAAAAATCCATTCTTCTCTTTTAAAACAGATACTACATTTCTCCTTTGGATAACATGGATATTTCAGAGGCCTTCACAGACATAATTGAACAAGATATACAATTTACAAACTATTCACCAGCTCATGACCCCTTCTGATTGGAGACCTCTAGGTCTGACTCAGCAGAGGGCATGTCAGACCACTGTCTCTAAACAAGGGTCCTTCTATAGAGTTTGTTGGCTGGGGACAGGCTTTTTTACTCAGAATGCGGCCACTTTCTAAAGAACTGTTATGCTCCGTACACACGGTCGGAAATTCCGACGGAAAATGTCCGATCGGACCATGTTGTCGGAAAATCCGTGTGTGGGCTCCATCTGACTTTTTCCGGAAAAAAATGGAGATCTTGCTATCAAATTTTCCGACAACAAAATCCAATCAGACTTTTTCCGAGCGTGTGTAGAGAATTCCGATGGACAAAGTGTCACACATGCTCAGATCAAATTACGAGACCAAACCTATTGGCTAATAGCCTCTACGTAGTTCCGTCGTACGCAACGAACGTCACCACGTTCAGAATGATCGGATTTTCCGACAACTTTGTCCGATCGTGTGTATGCAACACCAGTGTCGAACAAAATCCATCTGCAAAAAAAGTCTGATGGATTTTGTGGTCAGAATTTCCGACCGTGTGTACGGGGCATAAGACTTTAAACACCTTTTGCTTTGATATACTTGGAATGTATTTAACTGATAAAAACGGAAGGTTCGCTAAGATTAGACATACTAAATTCAGGAATGGCCATATGATTGATTCCATTAAAATTTATAATAGTATGCAATGTAGAACATGTACTAATTATTATTCCAGTTGTTAGCATTAAAATTACATTTTTTAGAATAGGTAAGTACCAACTAAACTGAGGAAGGGACTTCAACAGCCTCAGCATTACACAACGGCATGTATTCTCAAACCAGGAATTGAGATAATCTAGGTCAGAGTGACTAACACATTTTACAATGGAAAACTCAAAAATTTCAAGGCTTTAGATTAAGCTATCATTCTTGCCGAGATTTGCATCAGCAATGATAAATGAGCTCTTGATTTACAGTATGAGATGTAATTTAGTGGCAGTGTCTAGTATTCCCTGACATGTCATCAGACAGAGGCTGTGCTTGTGTAATATCATTCAGACTTGGCCTGAAGATTTGGCTGCAACAGCAGTCTCTTTCAAATAAATGCTTCCTTGTCATTTGGCACCATCAGTCAAAGACCTGACACATTTCTGTACCGACATTTTTTTTTTAGCAGAAAATAGATATTAACCAACCTTAACCTCTGAACTTCATTATAGTAAAATATTATGCATGCATGTGCAAAGTGTATGCGTATGCACTATATAGCCATAGAGGCCAGTGAGGCTACTACAAAGCCCAAGGGGAATGGGAGCTGAAGATCTGAAAAGGAATTGTGAAAAAAAAAATTTGCCCTTTCACTGCAATAAGTTTCTCCCTCGTGATGAACATTCACTATGATCACTGGTTTAGGAGTTAAGAAGTGCAGTCTACTTTTTTGCACATTGATAAGGAACTACAACCAGTCCTGTTGTACTGGGCCCAGGCCCTATCAGATAAACAGGGGGGGTGGGGGGGGGCAGGGCAGCTTTATTATTTATTTCTGCCTAAATAAAGGGCTTTACTAGACCACACCCTCACTCCTACTTGCTTGCCACGGCTTAAATTACATTTCCATGGGTCCCATCAGGTTAATAGAGGGGCCCAGGAGGTGGAAGCAGGAGGGCTGTATGGGGCCCCATGATTTCTAACAGCGGCCCTGCACACAGTGATCCCTCTACCCCTATCAGCTTAGTTAAGGCTGTCACAAATGAGAAGCTCCTCTGGTTTGGTAGACAGCACCAGCTCTGCAAAGCACCAACTCACAAGCAAGCTAAATCTCTTAGCAGCACCTGAAAATTGTGGCGTAACTCATTCAGACTGCCTGGTTACTAGTGTTAGAGAGTATAAGTAAGATCTGTATGGAGAAGTTAAGGGGGTGTATTTTAGGTAATTCTTCTGTTATCGTCAGTGGGTGCATATTCCCCCTGTAATGTATGGGGTCCCCTATACATTTATGCTCTGGAGCCCTAGAGATTATAGTAATACATCTACATCTACAGCTAGACTTGTGTTCCTGAGAAGCCCATATGCCCCTGTGCCTCTTAGTCAGAACTAACATTTTCTCAACCACCAGGCTGTGGTCCACTGCCTGGTCACAGCCACCTATCTCCCATGCTGTTGCTGATCCCCTAACCTCCCACAGTGCCACCCAACCTCCCATAGTGGCCCACAGTTACCCTCAATCTATCATAATGCCCCCAGGTTCCCTGAATGCTTCCAGTGCCAACGGTGCCCCCATAGTACCCCCAGCCTCCAAAGTGACCTACAGTACCCCTCTGTCTTTGCAATGCACTCCAGTCTCCCACAGTGTTCGGGGAAAGCTCCCAGCCTGAAGTGCCAGAAACACAATCACCTAAAAGGCCACCAAGTCTGCAGCAGAATCCCCTAACCCTCTCCAAAACCACCTTCCCCCCACAGTAACATCCAGCCACATCCAAAACCCTCAAGGATTTCTATTTATGTTTTGTATTCCTATATTTTTATTGTGTGAGTGTAAAATCTTCTTTTACTGTTGGAACATGGAAGATTTTGAAACAATCTACTGAGCCAATGGGGGTTATTTACTAAAGGAAAATCCAATTTGCACTGCAAGTGCACTTGAAATTCAGATTTACCCCTTAGATTTAGAGTGACTGCACTTCCATGTGCACTTTCAGCGCACTTTCAAGTGCACTTGCAGTGCAAAGTGGATTTGCCTTTCGTAAATAACCCCCATTGTCTCAATAAAAGGTGAGAACCACTGGTCTAAAAGATGAATACATTATAATTGGTTACTTTGGATTTTGCACTGTTCTCTTTTGCCTTTTAACAATGTCCTTTAAAGTGATTGTAACCCTCAGACATGAAATATGAACAAAGCATTTCCCTTTATAGTGTGTACCTGTCTTGATTAAGAGCACTGAGTGTCATTTCTGTCTGTTGCCTTGTTCCTCTGCTATCAGTATGAATCACTTCTGACAAGTTTTCCTCACACCAAGAGAAAAAGGTGACGGGGAAGGGAGCTCCAGCTGATTGCCAGCCTTAGCTCTTTTCTTGTGTGAAGGGGAGTATGTCCCCTTCCCTCCAATCAGCTCTCAAAGCTCTCCTCACTGAGCTCTGCAGAGTGTAACTTCAGCTCCCTGCTCACTTTTTTCTGACTGCTTAGACAAGCTTTACAAATTCCAGGCTTTGAATGGATGTAGAGAAGAGAAGGCAGATAAACAGGTACAACATATGTAGGAGGATTTGTTTCAAATCTGTGTATCACCTGAGGCCACTCACTTCACTGGACATATAGAAGGGTTTACAAACTTGTCGAATATACAACCTTAGGTTATGTAATTCAATAGCCTATAGTGCAATATTTAAACTTCACAAGCTGCTAAAGGCATGCTAGAAAAAAAAAATTGTGTCACATGGGAGGAGAAACTTACAGGCACGTCTTCAAATGTGATTTTAGTCACATTGTTGTTGGGACAGCTTTGCCAGGAGTTGTTTAGGCGGAAACCAATTGCGCTGGTGTGTCTTCCATCCAAGGAGACATATTTGCGAAATGTGCAGTTTTCTACATTGATTGGTCCATCATAAATCTGTATTCCCCGAATAGGAAAATTCCTGAATACAAACAAGAAAACGTTAGGTAGGCCATACATTATATAGTTTTCTTTCCTTCAACCATTGAGTGAAGAAAAGAAAATTGCTTGATTCCCCCATCAACACAGTCAGTGTTGACGGGGAATCCTTCCCACATCGCTATTGTGTTCTGCTGGCAGGAAGCCTTTCCCACCAGCAGAATACAATTATCACTGCTGGCAGCTATAGCCTCTGGCAGTGATCGGGCGAAAACAAAACAATACGTTGGTTGTACTGAAGTCAATTAAAAGGTTGACTTCAGTACAACCAGCCTACCCATAGACTGATCGAAATTCAGCTGGTTCCTGCTCAACCAGCCAAATTTCAATCCATCTATGGCCAACTTAAGTCATTCTACATTTTGTACTGTAGCTACCAAATCAAAAAGAAATTCAGTATTTTAGTACTTACACTCCTCTAGGTAATGTCCTTCCACTGTGATCGAGGCCTCCAGGACCCCATATGAGGTTGTCTGCCATTTCTGTCCCTACATTATTGCTCTCGCCAACAAATAAGCTGTTTTTAATTTCTTGTTTGGATCCGTCATCATCTGGAAAGGTCCCTCCACTAGAAAACAATTGATGTAATTAATAGACTATACTGGATGTTTGAATTGACTGTTATAGTTAAAATATTAAAATAATTACCTTGCTAAAGTTAAGCTGATGCCATTATCAGAAAATCTGTAGAAAGAAAAGCAACAGTTCATGTAAGAAGAAAATCATTTTGAAGACCGTAGGCTTGGGTCTGGCAGCTCTGGCATTTTTCAGAAGGACTCATCTAAGCATAAATGAGGACAAGTAAATGCTCCTCAGCTCTAAAAGGATCTTCTTATGCCCCGTACACACGGTCGGAAATTCCGACGGAAAATGTCCGATCGGACCATGTTGTCGGAAAATCCGGCCGTGTGGGCTCCATCGGACTTTTTCCATCGGAATTTCTGATGGAAAAAATTTGAGATCCTGCTCTCAAATTTTCCAACAACAAAATCCGATCAGACTTTTTCCGATCGTGTGTAGAGAATTCCGACGGACAAAGTGCCACGCATGCTCAGATCCAATTACGAGACCAAAGCTATTGGCTACTAGCCTCTACATAGTTCCGTAGTACAGAACGAACGCCACCACGTTCAGAATGACCGGATTTTCCGACAACTTTGTCCGACCGTGTGTATGCAACACCAGTGTCGGACAAAATCCATCGGAAAAAATCAGATGGATTTTGTGGTCGGAATTTCCGACCGTGTGTACGGGGCATTAGACAACTGCCACTGCTGACTTGCTTTGAAAGGTGCGGATTCCACGTGTACTATCATTATCTTTCTTTCACAACTTGAGAAATTGACCCAAACAAGCAAGTGCGTATAAAGCCCCATACACACGGTCCGTAGTCCCGTCGTAGGCAACAAACGTCACCACGTTCAGAATGATCGGATTTTTCGACAACTTTGTCCGACCGTGTGTACGCAAAACCAACATCGGACAAAGTACGACGGACAGGATCCGACGCACCTGGTCCGCGGATTGTCCGACCGTGTGTATGGGGCTTAAGGTGTCTTCAGTGTCTGCATGCTTGTTCCAGGTCAAAGACTAAATAATTAGTGAAGCCAGTAAAGCTAGCCATACATGGATCAAAATTCAGATGGTTCAGCAGCTATTGGCTGAATTTCGATCCACGTATGGGCAAGGAGGTTGTACAGAAGGCAATCTATAGATCGCCTTCTGTACAACCACCCTATCGGATTTTCCCCGCTCAATCAGCACTGCCGGCTATAGCCAGCAGCATTCTGATAGCAAGAAAGTCTCCCTACTGTCAGTCAGAATACAACTCGAAAGGTCGAAAAAAGTAATCACACACATAGGTTGGACTTGTGTCTTTTTTCAACCTCACCTATGTAACTATGTAACTATGTAACTCAGTGGGAGGGATTCCCCCATCCAACTTGAATGTGTGGATGGGGGAGTCAAGTCTTTTTTCCATTTAGCCCACTGTTTGAATGAGAATTTTTTTTTATCATCTATGGTGCACTTTCAAAAGACTAAAAAATGCAGCTAAATTTCAATCTTGACAAGTCTATTTCATAAAACATCAAAGTTTACTGTAAACTATATGCTTCTGCACTAGGACCTCACAATAGTACTGAGCTGTAGTAGTACCAAGAAATAAACATAGTTGTTGTACATTATTATTGCTCTTTGCACAGCCTTATACAATGCATCTTTAGGGGTGGAAAGGCTGTTAAACTATTAGTTATTAGCCTAGAAATGTACTGTGGGTTACTCGAAAGCATTCCAAGTTAAGGAGTATTTCCTTACAGTAGCGCCAAGCTGCAAATGTGATCTCATCAACAAACCAGAGTCTTATAAAATCTAAGATGATGAAAACCCATTATTTATTGTAAATGATGTTATCCTCTTTAAAATGAACAGTTAATATTATTAAAGCAGTAAGTAATATGACAGAAAACTTTCCTTATTTTCCAGCTGTTGGCCTAAGTCTCATTGTTTGCTTTATTAGAAAATGCCATCTGCCATTGGTTATGGTAGTCGATTATCTGAAATACTTGCACTATAAACAGGAGGCTTCGTATCGTGGCCTGTAAAAATTCTAAACTTACTGGCAACTATCCAGCCAAACATCTCCACCCCGCAGCCAGGCTCCATGGTCCTGGTTCTTGTAAGCAATAAAATGCTGGATTATTGCAGGTACTCTTGGCTTGAAGGGATCAGCATCCTGATGTGGCCCATACCTGTTGAGCAATTGGAAATAGCAAAAACAGGCTTCAGGCACAAGGGAAAAGTCATAGTATGCATGATCTGAAATGATACGTGTAGTTTTAATAAAGTTTTATTGTTGCAGTTCAAACAAAGAAACCAGACACGGTTAATGCTTTGAGTGATGATATGGTGCAAGATTGTGTTTTAAAGACAGCTACTTTGTAGGGTTTCTAGTATTTCCTCAAAGCTTCTAAGTATGATCTATCTTTCTATCTATCTATCTACAGTGTCTTGAAAAAGTATTCATACCCCTAAAAATTTTCCACATTTTGTCATGTTGCAACCAAAAACGTAAATGTATTTTGTTGGAATTTTATGTGATAGACCAACACAAAGTGGCACATAATTGTGAAGTGGAGGGAAAATGATAAATGGTTTTCAAAATGTTTTACAATTCAATATGTGAAAAATGTGGTGTGTATTTGTATTCAGCCCCCCCTGAGTCAATACTTTGTAGAACCACCTTTTGCTGCAATTACAGCTGCAAGTCTCTTTTGGGGATGCCTCTACCAGCTTTGCACATCTAGAGAGTGAAATTTTTGCCCATTTTTCGCAAAATAGCTCAAGCTCTGTCAGATTGGATGGAGAGCGTCTGTTAACAACAATTTTCAAGTATTGCCACAGACTCCCAATTGGATTTAGGTCCGAATTTGACTGTGCCATTCTAACACATGAATATGTTTTGATCTAAACCATTCCATTGTAGCTCTGGCTGTATGTTTAGGGTCATTATCCTGATGGAAGGTGAACCCCCGCCCCAGTCTCAAGTCTTTTGCAGACTCTAACATGTTTTCTTCTAAGATTGTCCTGTACTTGGCTCCATCCATCTTCCATTTAACTCTGACCAGCTTCCTTGTCCCTGCTGAAGAAAAGCATCCCCACAACATGATGCTGCCACCACCATGTTTCACGGTGGTGATGGTGTGTTCAGGGTGATGTGCAGTGTTTGTTTTCTGCCACACATAACGTTTTGCTTTTAGGCCAAAAAGTAAAATTTTAGTCTCATCTGACCAGAGCACCTTCTTCCACATGTTTGCTGTGTCTCCCACATGGCTTCTTGCAAACTGCAAACAAGACTTTTTTTTACTTTCTTTCAACAATGGCTTTCTTTTTGCCACTGTTCCATAAAGGCCAGATTTGTGTAGTGCATGACTAATAGTTGTCCTGTGGATATATTCTCCCACCTGAGCTGTGGATCTCTGCAGCTCCTCCAGAGTTACCATGGGCCTCTTTGCTGCTTCTCTGATTAATACTCTCCTTGCCCGGCCTGTCAGTTTAGGGGGACGTCCATGTCTTGGTAGGTTTGCAGTTGTGCCATAATCTTTCCATTTTCGGATGATGGATTGAACAGTGCTCCGTGAGATGTTCAAAGCCTTAGTCTTTTTTTATAACCTAACCCTGTTTAAACTTCTCTACAACTTTATCCCTGACCTGTCTGGTGTGTTCCTTGACCTTTGTGATGCTGTTTGTTCACTAAGGTTCTCTAACAAACCTTTGAGGGCTTTACAAAACAGCTGTATTTATACTGAGATTAAATTACACACAGGTGGACTTTGTTTACTAATTAGGTGACTTCTGAATGCAATTGGTTCCACTAGATTTTAGTTAGGGGTATCAGAGTAAAGTGGACTGAATACAAATGCACGCCACACTTTTCAGATATTTATTTGTAAAAAAAATTGAAAATCATTCATCATTTTCCTTTTACTTCTTAATTATGTGCCACTTTGTGTTGGTCTATGACATAAAATCCCAATTAAATGACAATGTTTACATAGGTCAACATTAAAACTACTGAGAGGTTGCAAGCTTTGGATGAAAAATACATTTTTTTTTTGTACAGGATGAAGGATAAGTTCACCTTTGTAACATGCTACATGTTACATTCATATTTAGGATGTAACATGTTAGAATAATACATGCAACCCCCCCCCCCCCCACTGGATCCCTTATTGTGACACCAGGCGGGGGATCCTTATCCGACACCCGCTGTCACAATCTACAAACAGTGCAGCTGTGCAGGGCTCTGCCCACACAGCCACGACATTCATGCAGAAGGTACGGGCAGGCAGTGTCTGAGAGTCTGCTGATTGCAGGTGCAATGCTTTACAGGCGGCAGTGTAAAAAAATAAGGAATGCACTTTTTTTTTACACCTGAAAAACAATGTGCATTTACAATTTTTTTTACAAAAGGTGAACTTATCCTTTATGCTTTGACATCCAAAATTTTACAGTTGTGTCTGGAATAGGTGGTGAGGGGAAATCTTTCAATGAAGACATTTGTTTCTGTGACAACTGTCTAAGAAGAGATGTGCTCTCACTTACTGTTATGTCTCTGGGACAGGTTAATAAAATCTGATAGGGGTTTTAACCATTCCCTACACTGTACAAAATTGTAAAATATGTTGGACTTTAAATACACTTTACGTATATAGTGGTATAAGCCCCGAAAAACTATTAGTGGAAAACCAGCTAGGTGCTCCATTTGAAATCATGTTCTGCAGTACATTATGGGTATTTTCACAGTAACTACATTACCAGTCAAGGTCTAAAGGAGCCTAAAGACATCCCCTCATATCTACTAAATGGGTATTTTAGTAAGTGTAGGCTTCTTATTCAAACACATTAAAGTTTTAATTTACCGTGCTCCAATTAACGTGAGGATCGGCCTCTTATCCTTATCATTGGCTTCTGTGGTTTTCACTCCATTATCAATGATCATTCCAGCCTGCTCAAACAAATAGGATAAAATCAAGTTCTGCTAGGGGTCCAGGCATTGAACAGTATTTCCCTGAATCAAATCCTACTCTTTTTTCTAAAAAATGTATATCTTACCCAATAGTTTGCTTTTGCTGTTTTTTTGTCTTATACAAATTATCAAAAGAGAAGTATGGCCATACTTTTTTTGTGGGTCACAGGAGTACACTTACTTTTGCTCTCCTGTGGCCCAAAGCCAGATTAGAGAGCGGTGACTGACAGTCTCTGCTCAGAGAAGACCAAGAACTGAGTGATCAGCAGTCATGTGATCGCCCAGTTCTTGGTCTTAGAGCCGACATGAGATAGCTGCGACATCACAACCATGCTGTAGCATAGAACTAAGTATGAAGGTTTACTTTTTTATGTACCCTATACGTCTCCTTTAAATAAATATATACAGATTTTTTTTCTCCTCTTAGGACTGCTTGTATTTTCAAAACATTAGCAAGTCTGCTTTCGACATGCATTATTGAATAAAATGCATGTATTTGTTGAAGTAGGTGAAAAAACCTTAATTTCCATCCCATCGTTCTTCCACCTATCTTTTTCGGCATGTGGGCATGTACTTTATATTTGTGACTTCATTATATATAGAAATACAGAAAGACGCTCCAGAACAAAATGGGATAAAAAAAAGTCCAAGATAATTTTAACTACTGATGAAAAAAAAAATGAAAACAATCAACATGTTTTGGGGGCAACACCACTTCCCCTTCATCAGGGCTCAATATAGGATAAAACTTTGATGGTTTAGAGGAAGAGTGTCCAAACTGCAGACTGCAAGCCACATACGGCCCAGGAGAGTTAAGCATGCAGCCCGGGGCAGAAGAGAAGCCGTGGCGGTTAGCACATATGGCGGTATGTAGGGGATACCATGTATATCTATTTGCATTGAAGCCCCAGCAGCACAGAGAAGGCAGGAATGAGCGAAAGGGATGCTGGAGGTGGCGTTATTGTAAAAGCTCCAGCAACAGCTAATGCAGGGATTCTTCATAGAGCCAGGCAAGTAAATGCCACTTGAATTTATGGGGGGGTTGTTGAGGTGGGCTGCACTTCCCCCAGATCTCAGTTGCTCCTGCATTCAGTCTGCATGTCTGTAACAGATATTCACAGGCAGATGAAAAAAATCATGGGTTTTACAAACTGTCTGTGAATTTAGGCTAGGTTCCCACTACTGCAGGTGGTTGTGGGAATCCCAGCTGTTCCCCCACCCGCAACCAAAACCCACTGCTCTTTACAGACATGTGGGCCTGCCAGTCATTCTTAATGGTACCCTCATGCATCTATAAACGCAGTGCGTTTTCAGGTGTGGGAACTGACAGGAAATTGCATGGTGGAAAACACCACACGATTTTCCAGCCCCTGTGGTTCAAAAATGGTGCAGGAGCCTTTTACCTGCATGAAACACAGGCATAGCAGCCCATTCAAATGAATGGGCTGCTGTGCCCGAGCAAATGCGGCCCAAGACAATTCCACTTCTTCCAATGTGGCCCAGGAATGTCAAAAGGTTGGACACCACTGGTTTAGAGAAACCAGTGACTTCATAGATCTTTATTAGAACCAGTATTGAACCTCTTCATGGCGTAACAACTTGACAGCAGTTGCTGAGCATCATTGGAGGATCTGAGTCCATCCACTGGTTCTAAGTCTATCAAAATTGTATCATGTGTTGAGCCCTGATAAAGGAGGAGTGATGTTGCCCTTGAAATGCGTTGGTTGTTTTTATATGTCTTTTTTTTTTTTTCAACTATTAAAATGATCTTGGACTCTTACCAGATTTTGGTCTGGTGATACTTACTCAATTTCTATGGTTTGAGCTACTGTTGGGTGCCCATCAAGGGAAGCCTTGTTTTTTTTAAGACATCTCACCAGAGATATTGAACTTAATTGAAGTTTTCTTTCATCTAACTACATGTTCAAGTCTAAAAGTTCTCTGCGCCTTTTTGAGTACATTGCTCTGGATCTCATAATGGATAGGGAAGATATAGTATCACGTTGGACATGGCCTAAACCTTTAGGGTCCAAAAATATGGAGAACAGAGTAGAAGACTGTCACTAACCCACATAGACATTTTTAAAACTAAAATATTTTAAATGATTTGCACTAAACACAAATGTTTTTATATTGTGAGACTTCAAAAAGAAATATAATCTATGAAACCCACCCTGTAGTTGGAGTGTGCTCGATTATTATGGAATGTTCCCATGGGAGTATGCTCAGTGCGTCCCGGGGCGTACAATCCCTCTGAGGGCCCTGTTGGCACATGGTGAAAGATGAACCAAAATCCGGTTTCCTGGGAAAAGGTAAATCAAAATGTCAAATACTCTTCAAACAAATCTCTTTAAATATGGGATCATGTTATTGTAAAACCCAAAGATATAAAACATTTCTTCTTGGTATTATTCTTTACCTCAGTTATATTGTTAAACCTATCATTTACCATATGAATAAACCACACTAGACGTTTCACTAAGATTCTCCAGGCAGTGCTTACTTAACGTTAAAAAGAATGTGTTGGATTATGGCTTTTCTGATATTTCATTTTTTATGTCTCCTAGGTCTATGTGAGGCATTTATATCTTCTCAATGGTCATAAAATAAAGCTGCCCTGGCCAGAATATCAAGGTGAGAATTAGTGTGTTTAATGGAGCCTCTAATTATTTAACATGATTCGGTGAACAAAGCTCAGCATGGGCTTGTATTGGATTCCAAATGTAATTTAACTTATAAACTCTTCCAGATGGACCAATAATTTATAGCTGATTTAAATTTACTTTTGGGAATAGTGCCTTTGTATTCCATTGTATGGTTAAACTAGGCTGACAATAAAAAAAAAAATCCCAAGGCCTTCACTGAAGTACTTACTTCGGAGCCAGCAGCAGAGCAGTTGATGATATTGTTGTTGGGATTGGCTATCCAAAATGTAGAAACAGCACTGTGATAAAGATAAAATAACATTACATAAATACAGGATGTAGTGCGATCAGTAGAAATATTTTGTCTGCTAGAAGACCTTTCTTCTGGTAAAAAGTATTATCATCTAATACCCTGAGCCTATGTACAAGCAATGACACAGTTAGTAGATAACCATTAACTATCAAGAATCTAAAAGGCTTTGAGAATTCGGGCAATTAATTAGTGTGCCTGGGTTCCATATAAGGTTAGTCCAGTTTGACTGGATCTTTTGCTGGCCAGTCTGGGCGATTTAAGAAAGCGATCCTACTGGCAGAATCAACAGAAGAATGTCCAGTCAGACACGATCCATATAACCACCCCCCCCCCCCCCAATATTTTCATTCAACCATGGTAACATTATTCCAATTTCATTTTATTTTCTAGAATCCTAGAACTCCTAAACTTAGAAAGTTGACACAATATTTTTCTTTTTTTTTCTATCATATTATATTGTAATGTCAATAACTGTATATACCAGTATTTCTAAACATTTTTTTAACCCCCCAGGGGAGCCTTATTGCTAAAAATTATTATATCTACGGCTCACTCTTTAGCATGATCAGTACGTTTTAGAAAGTTTTAAATAAAAGAATTTGGCATATATAGAGTATTTGGCATCCAGAGCAGATCATTTTATATTTTACTTTATAATGCTGGTCAATAGAGGAAAAGACTCCTTACATTGGTGGTCAGTGGATAAATGTGTCCTTAAAGCGGTCCTGCACTAATTTTTTTTTGTTGGGCTATATGCCAAGGCCATATAGCTCAATTGGGGGACTTATCTGTTCCATCTTCCATCTCGATCGCCGCCGGTTTTCCTCCGATAAAATTCTTCATCTTCTTCTTGTCTGCTGGGGGCCATCTTGCCTGTGGGCATGTGAAACCCCACAGGCACTTTAGATGGCCCAGCATGCACCGCCGTTACTCGCGCGTGCGCAGTAACGGCACATCTGCCGACATCTCACGATGTGTATCCCAGGAGACAGTGCGGTGTGACGAGGATCCCCGCACAGACCCCGCCCACCCCCGAAGAGACAGAAGACAGGAAGTCATCAATTACAAGGTAAGTAAAAAAAAAGAAAAAAAAAACACATTTCATTTAGTACTCTTTGCCTGATTTGGAAGGCAAAGAGATTTACTAAATGAAATGTGTGCCGAACCGCTTTAACCTCTGAGTTTCAACACCCATATGCTGCACATATGCGTCGCTGGGCAGATGATGTTTCTGTGCCAAGAGCATGCTCACTGCGTGTTCCCAACACAGAGATAGAACTGTAAATGACAGCTCTTGGTCCCTGCTAATGACCAGCTCCTGATCATGTGAAGGTCATTCGCAGTGGTCACGTGATCGGCTACCCCCTTGTCAGGGTGGCCTATAAAGGGTTAAGATAGATGTCAGTGTATTGTATATTACCCCTTTACATTGTTTGACAGTGTAAAAGTAATGCCTTAGAATAGTGGTCAGTGGAAAGTTGCCCCTTTACGCTGGTAGTCAGTGTAGGTAGAAGATCAACCCTCAACTGCTCACTCTTCAATTAAAACCTAGCAAGCTCTTTAGGAAACCTGGTTGAGAAAAGCTGGTATATGCAAAAAACAATAATGACCGTAAAGAAAAAGATCTGTTGCCCTACCACCAACCCCCTCCTGCGCCAGATTTTGTCGTCTCTGTACATGTTTTACATAGCCGTTCTAGTACATACTTGCAGTCTTGTCTGGGTTTAGCCAGATATCCTGGGAAGGAGCCTTCAGTAATTGTTCTGCACATCTTATTGTCTCTGTCAGAAGGTAGTAAAGTTCCCGCTTTGATGAGAAGACCTAGACAGTGGTCAAATGTATTACGCTCTTCAGGACCGTCCTCCGTGAAAAAACAGTGACCAAGAGTGTCATAGCCAACCACGTCTTTTACCTAAGCAAAAATAGAACAGGATTACTGTGCTGTCTACACTAGTCCTCACAGCTCAACAAAAGCTACACATCCTAACCATTGGTTTTAGTAGAACTAGAAGGTCAAAAGATCCTCTTTTATATTATTTTTCTACCAATTTAGAAGGAGATCAAATTGCTGGCAAAAAAAACATTTTAAATGGATGGATTGATGCTTTAGATAAGGAAGAGCTCTGCAGCCCTTTCACAGGCAACAATCTTAACTGAAGGAGGCAACTAGATTTTAATGGTGCAAACTTCAGGTCTGTCTTCCTATCCATACTGAATTTACAGTCATTTCTAGCTGTGCTGGAACAATTACAGAGCTCAGGAGTTTTTGACTATGCTGGCTAAATTTTTTTTCCACTCTGGTTACTTGCTAAGTAAAGCAAGGCAGCCAAAGTAGTCAGTGGTAGCTTCCAAATTTCTATCCAGACAGGTTTTCTTTAAAGATTACCTGTTACATAGTTAGTAAGGTTGAATAAAGACACCAGTCCATCCCGTTCAACCTGAGTGAGTGTCCACAATTGACCCTATCCCTGTACATTGCACACTCACATCGGTCCCTACCCTCAAGGAGCCCCCAATCCAAGGTCCCCATTCATATACTAGGGCCAATTTCTGACAGAAGCCAATTAGCCTACCTGCATGTCTTTGGAGTGTGGGAGGAAACTGGAGTACCCGGAGGAAACCTACGCAGGCACAGGGAGAACATGCAAACTCCAGGCAGGTAGTGTCGGGGTTGGGATTCAAACCAGCGACCCTTCTTACTGCTAGGTGAGAGTGCTAACCACTACACCACTGTGCCGCCTACATGACTCAGATTGTGGGCTATCTTAGGCCATGGTGGGCTATCCTAGACTAAGTAGGTGTGCCAACTTATAATATTTAAAATCTGGATGGTATTATAATTAATACTTTATACTAATCCATACACTATGTCAAGGAGATATGGTGACAAATGAGTCTAGAATAGCCTTGACTTATCGAAGGTGACATTTTGGGGTTATGTCTATTGATTTAAAGCTGAAGTGTAACCTTCTCATATTTTGTCTTTTGGAATTTATCAGAGCAGAAAGGGTATAAGACAGACTAAAGCAATTAAAATAACATTCTCTTTTTACATGTCATATTATTTAAACAGCCTCTAGAAAATTGATAAATGATGCAATATGACAATGTGTTATAAAGATATTGAAGAATCCTACCAGCAAACCATTGGTGCCATGGACAGTGACACAGCGAGAGAATGAATGATGAATTGAGATATCCTTCACATAGGTGGGTGGGTAGTATCCACCCTTTTCATCCACATCGCCAGTAGTGTGAAAATGAATAGGGTAATGTCCCATTGTCTGCTGTCCCATATGCTTCAGCTCTATTCCTTCCAAATGAACGGATTTAAAGCCTCGTCCAACCTGAAATCATAATTTACAATTATATCACCTTCAGTGTAAGCCACATAATCTAGTGCACATAAATAGAAGGAACACCACAAAGAACTAATGGTGGGACTAGTGCAGGGAACAGAAGACTACCTTTTTCCTTCCTCTCTCTGCCTATTTTCTCTGGAAATGCTCTGAAGTTGCTGCTGCTGCCAACTACAATGCTAAACTAGATATACCATGGTCACCAGCAGCTTCATTGGATAGCATGAAAAGCTACCAAAGATGGTGATTATGTAGCTAGCTCCAAACCTACTGAAATGTAGATAGAGCAGCAACTGAGCTACAAAAAGCTTGACACAGATCTTTCACTACCTGCAATCTTTCCTGGCAACAAAAAGGATATTATTAGCTAATTCTGCATCTAATACACATCACTGGTACAAAATTGTTTATGTTGCATGGACATTATGCCCCGTACACACGGTCGGAACATTTTGACGGAAAATGTCCGATCAGACCATGTTCTCGGAAAATCTGACCATGTGTGGGCTCCATCTGACTTTTTCCATCGGAATTTCCGACGGAAAAAATTTGAGATCCTGCTCTCAAATTTTCCGACAACAAAATCCGATCGGACTTTTTCCGATCGTGTGTTGAGAATTCCGACGGACAAAGTGCCACGCATGCTTAGATCAAATTAGGAGACCAAACATATTGGCTACTAGCCTCTACGTAGTTCCGTCGTACGCAACGAACATCACCACATTAAGAATGATTGGATTTTCCGACAACTTTGTCCGACCGTGTGTATGCAACACCAGTGTCGGACAAAATCCGTCGGAAAAAAATCCGACGGATTTTATGGTCGGAATTTCCGACCGTGTGTACCGGGCATAACTGTTACGAATCCAAGCAAAGGGCATGGTGACTTTACCCTCTGATTTTTTTTCGGGATCTATCTGAATTCATTGCTTTTGCAGTCACTAATCTGTAACAACCATCTAGCAAAGCAAGTCATAACCCCAGTTCTGTATGTTTGTTATTGAATCAACATCCCAGCCAGGAAGCTAGCGTGTTTAGAAGGGTCAGCAAGGGCAACCTATTTCCCACAGTTTTGGTTTCTTGCACACCAAGTCTAAGACTAAATGAGTGAGGGCCAGCACTGCGGGCATGGAAAGTGTCTGGGCTTCCATCCAGCTCTAGGAATCTGCCTAAAGCACACTTGTACTCTACCACTGGATCAATGATGATTAAAAGAAAAACTTTAGAAAAATCCAGGTTTTGTTCATGAGTTATAGTCTAGAGAGGAACCTGCATTTCTTAAAGCATATATCTGAGTGTTTAATACTGTTTTGCAATGGGAACCACAGTTTGCAAACATCAATGCTTAGTTTTTAAGCCATGGTACTATGTGAGCATACCTTCAGGTGACCTCCAAAGGTATCAAAGCTGTAGTATTTACACACAACGCTGTTGTAACAAGTGTTCTCCATTTCTCCAAGAATGACAATATTCCTGCTGAGAAGACCAACTTCTGCTCGCATATCCACTCCATCCATCTCTTCTCCAATATGGAGATACTTTGCTGTCCCTACAAAGCCAACAGGAATTTTCATTAACAGTGCATGAACTTGCTTTACAACACCTCAGAATTGGCAAAAACACTTTTCCAATTTAACTAGCAGAATCCCTTTGTAGGTCCAATAACAACACAATAGCTAATGTCAATTCCTTTGCTCGGCATGCACACAAGTAAATTCCAATAAGATTTATCATTGCATGGACTAGGATAATTCTCAATTTACAAAAATGGAAAATCAACCTGGCTTTTTGCTTTCTTTATAAGCAAATTCATTTCCAGATAAAGCAAAAAAAAAAATTTCTCATATAACGTGTAAGAACTTCTGTTTTTCCATCATACCATCTGACTGTAAATTCCTCCAAGGTAGAGATGACAAGCTTCCCCTGGGCTAGCTTTGTCATACCAAATATATGTATGGTTTCCCCGTGGGGTTTTTAGGCAAAGATGAAGACCGTATGTGAAATCATTGGTATTTTATTTTTTCTAGATCAAAAATGACAGCTAGAAATGCATAAAGTATAAAAAATGCGAACTCTGGTTTACAAACAGCTAAAATTCCAGTCAGTACAGGCAAATACAGGAAATGCAACATTATATTTGAGTTTACAAAAAATCGTAGTCTGGAATACATATACCATACATAATCCAAGTATCAATATTACACCCCTCAACCCTGATGCATTTCGACCATATTCGGTCTTCTTCAGGGGGAACTACTTTACATGAAAACAGGGTGGATGACTTTGTTACATCTCCGTGAAATATCAAGAAAAACTTTATCAATTTTTGAATCTGTGCAGATGAGAAACTTTTGTTTTCCCCTCCCCCCGCTACCACTTTCCAGCTGCTTGTGGGGGCCCTCTTTACCCACACATCAGTGGGAATGATGGGAACAGCAGGCTTGGTGGAGACAGTGATGGGTGCCATCGGAGAATAAGAGGAATGTACAGTTGGCTTTTAAAAAGTTCAAAAACTCTGGGTTGAACTGCAGATCTCCAAAATAGAAGGGTAAATATGATAGATAGGAAATGATATATCTAAGCACTACTAAAGAGATTATATACTGTAAATTATTGTACTCAAAAAATTCAAAAATTTATAAAGTTTTTCTTGATATTTCACAGAGATGTAACAAAGTCATCCACCCTGTTTTCATGTAAAGTAGTTCCCCCCTGAAGAAGACTGAATATGGTCGAAATGCATCGGGTTGAGGGGTGTAATATTAAAACTTGGATTATGTATGGTATATGTATTCCAGACCACGATTTTTTGTAAACTCAAATATAATGTTGCATTTCCTGTATTTGCATGTACTGACTGGAATTTTAGCTGTTTGTAAACCAGAGTTCGCATTTTTTATACTTTATGCATTTCTAGCTGTCATTTTTGATCTAGAAAAATAAAATACCAATGATTTCACATACGGTCTTCATCTTTGCCTAAAAACCCCACGGGGAAACCATACATATATTTTTTCTGAAAATTATTTGGGATGAGCACATTGGCTCCAAAAAATCTATATACTTTTTACATTACACCATTTCCTTTAGCTTTGTCATACCTTCCCTATGGTCATATTTTGTCACACTGTCAAGTATCTTTATTTTTAACTAAGTAGACCTGTAAAAGGCACAGATGTTCACAGATCACAGATGTGTTTGCCTATTATTCTTCTAGATTCCAAATCAAGCAAACACATATAAACTGCAACTGTATGACAAAATCAATCCAAGAACACAGGTTGATTTGTATATGCTGATAATCACCCCCATGCAGACCTCATACAAAATACAGAACCCAAATTGTGTACGCTCATGTGTCTCAGGAAGTCTGAGAAATACCATGGCCTACTTGGTGCTGTATACGTTTACAAAGTCCCGTAGAGCTGGGACTGAAGGATCTTTTATTAACAGGAATGCTAAAAGACATGGCAGACACAGAGGCAGACCCGTCTGGCCTTACCATTTGTCTACCTGCTTTGAAGCTGCAGGTCACATATGGTCTCTGTTTCTCTCGCTCCTACTTGAATTCCATCATAAAATTCAATTGTCCACTAGAATTAGAGGATTACAAATCACAACAGTTTTAGCCTCTTTGCATGCAATGTTTGAAATGTCCGCTCCATTATTATGTCTGGGATATCTGCTGCATTCCTGCTTTACTTGCTGGGAGCCTTTTATTACAAATTCAAACATTTTTATGGAGGCAATGTAGGTATGGAATATTAACCCTCAAACTGCTGGGTTGTACAATAATATATTACATATGGGTAGTTGACTTAATAACTGTGAGTTGTCCAGTCCCTTAAAATGGAAAGCAACCTCCAACCATAACATTTCTGCCACCATGCTTCTAGGCATCCACAACTTTCTTTTTGAAGGCTTTAGAGAGTTTTACTGATCTTGGCAGAATGACATCACACATGTCAATAGCAACGAGAATACCAGACCCTAGTTGTCTAAGGTTTAAATAAGACAGGTTACACCTGCTTACCCCCCAAGAAGGTTCTAATCATGAATTATTGGCACCTAATCTGAAACACCTGATTCCATTTTCATGGATTGCATGGAAGTAAAAGAATATATAGGAGTGTACTTACTTTTTCCATATGACAAATCTCCATTTTTTGTTCATGAAAATATACCATGTCAATTGTGCTGTTATGCCCCGTACACACGGTCGGAAATTCCGACGGAAAATGTCCGATCGGACCATGTTGTCGAAAAACCCGCCCGTGTGGGGGCTCCATCTGACTTTTTCCGTCGGAATTTCCTACGGAAAAAATTTGAGATCCTGCTCTCAAATTTTCCGACAACAAAATCCGATCAGACTTTTTCCAATCGTGTGTAGAGCATTCCGACGGACAAAGTGCCACGCATGCTCAGATCAAATTTCGAGACCAAAGCTATTGGCTAATAGCCTCTACGTAGTTCCGTCGTACGCAATGAATGTCACCACGTTCAGAATGATCGGATTTCCCGTCAACTTTGTCCGACCGTGTGTATGCAACACCAGTGTCGGACAAGATCCGTCAGAAAAAATCAGATGTATTTTGTGGTCGGAATTTCCGACCGTGTGTACGGGGCATAAGAATCAAGATCTAATGTTTCCATGGGGTGTACCTTTCACATAACTGTGTGTGTGCGGGTGTATGTAAATTAGGGTTGTCCTGATACCAATACTAGTATCGGTATTGGGACCAATGCCAAGCATTTACGCCAGTACTTGCACTCGCACAAATGCTCCCGATGCCTGATCCGATACCTGGGAGAGGCAGCGCAACCAGTAGTCAGCGGGCGGAGTCATCGGGCAGAGCGGAGAGCGAGTCCTCAAGCATTGGAACTAGGTAAGCTGGCAGGGGTGCAGGGTGCAGCCGCATTATCCATCAGGATCGGAGCCCTCACATTTGGTAACAGAAGTGACGCTCTGTGTCGCCATCAGCTGTTGAACATCCCAACACCCATCTTGGTACACCCTGCACTCGGCCGCAAGAAGCCAGCAGCGGACATCTTGTTACACCCAGCCCCTATAGTTCGGGCTGGGTGTAACAAGATGTCCGCTGCTGCTTTTATGTGGCTGAGTGCAATAAGTACCAAGATGGGCACCGCAGGCAGTATAGCATTCCTTTCCTCTCATGTAATTTATTGCTGCCTGCATTTCAGAGCCTGCCCATCAGGGCCCATAAATGCCACCTATCAGTACCCAATGCCCATAGGTGCTGCCTATCAGTGCCAGCCACCTGTCAGTGCCACCTATCAGTGCCATCTATCAGTGCCAGTCATCAGTCAGTGCCATCTGTCAGTACCTATCAGTCACGCCATCTTTCAGTGCCCATCAGTCAGTGCCCAGCCATCAGTGCCAGCCATCAGTTCCCAGCCATCAGTGCCCATCAGTCAGTGCCAAAGACATGCTGGTAGGTTAATTAGATCCTGTTGGTAAAAATTGGCCAAATATATGTATGTTGTATGTGTATGTGTTTGTAAGCGTGTCAGGATCCCACAGGGCAAGGACCGCGCTATACCACAGATGGACACCAGTGGCAAAAAGCGCCCTGAGGCAATTCAGTTTGCATAGGTAGCGCTATACAAGTCATTCATTCATTCATTCAGTGCCCAGTCATCAGTGCCCATCTATCAGTGCCAGCCATATGTCAGTGCTCATCAGTGCTGCATATCAGTGACCATCAGTGCCACCTAATCCTATCAGTGCTCATCAGTGCTGCTTAATCAGTGCCACCTATCAGTAATCATCAGTGCTGCATATCAGTGCCACCTAATCTGTATTGTGCTTTGAAAACTGTCACATGAAATTAAAAAAAAGTATCGGTAATCAGTATCGGCTGAAAACTTGAAAAAAAGATCGGTATATATAGAGAGAGAGAGAGAGAGAGAGAGAGAAAAAGAGAGCCCGTGCCACTGTGTGATATGGTGGTTTACTCCAGATTTTGTAAGAAGCCAGCACACTAATGGCACAGGTGTGTGCTAGCTTCATATGAGAGCCAGAGTTTGAGCTCAGGGCCCCACCCTCCCGAGGGGGGTCAGTATGTGAAGGGAGCAGTAAGAGGTGCTGGTATGCACTGTGCTGTCCAGGTCAGGACAGACCAAGGTTCGAGCCTAAGAGGTCCATGAGGGACAGAGCAGCTGGGAAGCTGCAAGGAAAGATGCATAGCCGAGGTGCAGCATCTGTGCACAAACACTGGGACGTGTTTGACGGCCAGGAGGACCTAAAGGTACTAATGGTCAGGAGGACCAAGTGGTACTAATTGGAGCAGTAAAGTTGCTAAGAGAGCCAGGAGACTGAATGTTATGTTTTGTTCGTATTGATGGTGAGAACCCCCTGTGTGGGAAGACATAACTGTATGAACTTTTGATGCTCTTTTACAAGTTGGCAGGAAAGCACCGCAAACTATTTCTGGTGTGGAGTCAACTCACTGTTTGGCGCTACCATTGAGCTACAAACCCCCATCTTGTCACAATATATACTAATAGCAATTATTTTTCTCCCTATCTTGCTTGTTGGTTCTGGTGACCTCTGATCACAAGGCTACTCAAGTGTTCAAATTATGATAAGGTATAACGCGTGATTCCATCAAAGGATCTACTTTTCTGCGACTTGTTCCACCAGGCTAGCAGTCTACTGTGCGTACCGGATGAATATAAAATGTATATACAGTAGTATGTTTTCCCATACCTAGGCATAAGGTTTTGTGTCCGATTTTTATACATCTTAAACAAATTCCACTGCAATCAGCCTCACTTTAAATCAACTTCACTTCCAGTAATACTAGAGGGAGGGAGGAATACTGATAAACTTCATTCTGAGTTACCTTACATGAAATGTGGTGTCTGTTAGTGAGGCTGAACAGAGCAAGTGTCCCACTTGTATGCTTTTCATTTAATCATAATGCAGGTCATGCTAAGCTGTAATCACTCTAAAATATGCCAAACATGCACCGAGCACAAGCTATATATAAACGAGTTCTGTAGTTTTGGCTCGTGCCACAATACAAAAGTTATTTTGGAACATTTTATTCTAGAAGTTAAAAAAAACACCCCTTTAATGATCTATTTAAAAATGGAATGCCTTTAATTTCGAACCTGAAAAACACACGCCTATGCAAACAATACCAGAAGCAGAGAGAAAAGAAGGTTTTTCCATCATTCTTACTGCCAGCACTGAATTAGGTTAGCGAGGGAAAGAACAGAACACAGAGAAAGAAAAAGGTTTTATATAAAATGAGCAACATAAGCAAAAGACAAAAAATCAAAATATGTCAGAAAAGAGTGTGGGAAGGGTATTTTTTGCCAGTTTTCTTATTTTTCACATAGCTCAGATAATGCCTAGCATCCAGACACATTATGCAACTTGCGGGGACAATGTCCTATGTATTGTAATTCAACCACAACAACATTTAGCAATATAGTTCACACACAAGCTAATTGATGAGGCTAGGGAACACAGAAAGATAAGAAGACACAAAAATGTAGTGATCTACAGCAACCAATCAAATAAACAGAAATAGACATAACATAACCTTATTGAATAAGTGTGGGTGTAATGTACCCTGTAATTTAGAAATGCGGTGGTAGGCCTATGACGTGGGAATGCGGTAGGTTCATTTAACTAGCCTAACTCCATCCAAATGTTTTTTTGTAGCTTTATAGCAGATATATATGATGTTGTGAGGCCCCCCCCACCCATAAAGAAGAAGAGCCAGGCAGATCTGGAGAGATATGACAATAAGCTAGCAACAACCCTAATATGATATATCAGTTTGCATGGGTATTGGGCAATACCATGCCAATGGTTGGAACTACCTGAAACATTTAGACCAGGGGTGTCCAAACTTTTTTCAAAAAAGGCCAGATTAGATGAAGTGAACATGCGTGAGGGCCGACTATCTTGCCTGACATTCTTTGAATCATTAAAATGAAATGCAGATTAACTATTTTATGCAAAGTTTATTGCAAACGGCATCATTTTCATTTCGTCACATGGATGACAAATATAACACTCTGCCTTTCATATCTGAAGGCCAGAAGAAAAAAAAAAATCCAGGAAGCTGAAATATATGTTATTAGTAATAACTGTTGTCTGTCAACTTTTAAGTTCAAAAAATACGAACAGGAACATAACACCAAGTACCCCGTTTCCCCGAAAAAAAGACCTAGCGTGATTGTCGGTGATGGCTGCAATATGAGCCCTACCCCCCCCCCCCCCAAATAAGCCCTAGTTAAGTCCTTGTAGGTTTTATTTTCAGGGTATAGCTTATTATTTTCGGGGAAACAGGGTACGGCTTATTGGGGGGTAGGACTTATATTGCAGCCATCACCGACAATCACGCTAGGTCTTATTTTCTGGGAAAAAGGGTATGTATGTTGTGTCCAAATATATTTATAACTGATTTAGACCAACTGACCTTAACTGAGATTTTACAATGTATTCATCTGAATTGAAAAAAAAACTTGCCTGCAATCTTGCCTTTGTGTCGGTGTGTGGTGAAGAGTCTAATGCCGCGTACACACGATTGGAATTTCCAACGGGAAATGTTGGATGTGAGCTTGTTGGCTGAAAGTCCGACCGTGTGTATGCTCCATCGAACATTTGTTGTCGGACTTTCCGCCAACAAGTGTTGGCTAGCAGGTTCTCAAATTTTCCGCCAACAAAACGTTGTTGTCGGACTTTCCGATCGTGTGTACACAAGTCTGTCGCACAAAAGTTTACGCATGCTCGGAATCAAGTACGAGCCAGAAGCGCTCGGTATTGTAAAACTAGTGTTCGTAATGGAGATATCACATGACTATAGAACTTCCTTTTTCTCGGCTCGCTGTACGTCTTGTACGTCACTACGTTCGTAATTGTTGGCCAACATTTGTGTGACGGTGCGTATGCAAGACAAGTTGGAGCCAACAACCTTCGAATAAAATTTTACGGTTTTGTTGTCGGAAAGTCCGATCGTGTGTACGGGCATAAGGATGAGCTTGGGAGTGTTATTTGGATATATATATATATATATCTTTTGGGGACCCCAATGAATCCCCAAGCTCCGCTCGGGACTAAGGATGAGCTCAGGCATGTTCACAACTCCACATGTCCAAGCCTGCCAGGAAGCTGACAGCGCCAATCACAAGCACTGAGACATTTCCAGATCTCTGCAGCTGCCGACCAGGAAATGTCTCAGTGCCTGTGATTAGCGCTGTCAGTTTCCTGGCGGGCTCGGGCACGTGGAGCTGTGAACACGCCTGAGCTCATCCTTAGTCCTAAGCGGTGCTCAGGGACCCGTTGGGGGCCACAAAAGATATATATATTTATATCGAAATTACCAGTGGGGCCGTATTAAACCGGAACACAGGCCGCAATTGGCCTGTGGGCCTGACTTTGGACATGCCCGATTTAGACAGTCAACATCACAGTCATCATAGCAAAACCAAACGGAGCTTCATGGACATAAGAAAATGTTGATGTTCAATAGTTCCTATTTTCTAATGTTTCTAAACATTGTCTTACTGCACCTCTACCCAATAAAAGCATGCTGGGAATTGTAGTTTTACAACTGCTTGAGAATGACAGGACGCCTAAGCGTGAACTAAACTGAAACATTCCTCGTTCTAAATGTTAGCAGAATATTTTGTTTTAAAAGGGCTGGGTTTCCCGATAAGACTGTTCTCCAATGAAATAACTTTATAGTACAAGTTCATTATCTACTTCAATAATAACAACCCGCTCTACCAAACCCTTCCTTATCCTCCCCGACTGTTATTTTAAGATTAAAAAAGTAAAGAGCCTGTTAATCCGACACTGAAGAAACATCGTATTATCTTAAGTAATATAAATAAAGCGAGTGGGAGGATGCTTCGTGGAATATTTGCAAGGAGTCAGCAAGTGTTTAAGTGTCATATTTATATAAAAGAGAAATGTTCTCAACACATGCTTTTGTAAAATTGGGACAGAAAAGCCCGGCACGCGCAGGCATAATCTGTGCTTTATATATGGTAACTTTAGTTTATTACTAGGATTCTAGGGATAAAAAAAGTTAGAACTTGGAATGCAGTGTTTGTATGATCTCCAGTAATTACAATAATCCCACCAGCCTGTGATACCTATTACTTAAACTGAAGGCTGCATATTTTCAAACTTAATTAAAAACAGTCTTTATGAAGCTGAACATGTAGAATATTGGCCCCTCTGAGATTTTTGTTTCTTGTGGTACCAGTTTAACAGCTATAATGGGAGCAGAAACTGCTGATTTGCACAAAGGAAAGTAAAATACTTCCTTGTCACATAAATACAGAATCACAGCTATTAATCCATTAATTAAAGAAGCTATTTTGCTTAAAAAATAACATTTTGTACAAATGCTCTACCTTAGATACAGTAGCACTGTCCAGGCATTCGCTAGATAAATACACTGATATTTTTATATATATATGATATATATATATATATATATATATATATGATATATATATATATATATATGCAGGGGCGGACTGACCATTCGGCCACTCGGGCACTGGGCCACTAGGGGGCCCCATCAGGGTTGCCAGCCTCCGTAAAACCAGGGACAGTATGTAAAAATCTGTGTTTTTTTTTTAAATCTGTCTCTGAAATGTCCCTTACCGACATCCTTTTGGTCTAAAAATCCAGAGATTATAGCTGCCCCACCTCTCCAGTACCTTCTCAGCCAATAGAAACATGTCTGTGTATACTGTGTGATTGTATACTGTGCGTGTGTATACTGTGTGGCCCCATAATCTCTGATTGCCTGGGGGCCCCATAATCTCCTATTGCCCGGGGGCCCCATGAGTTGTCAGTCCGCACCTGTATATGTATATATATATATATATATATATATATATATATATATATATATATATATATATATATATATATATATATATACATACATTATATACAGTATATTAGTCCGAGTAAATGCACTTCACCAAGTAGGTATCTATAATAGTACAAAAAGTTATGGAAGCACTCACGCTTGTTCATCTAACATTTTATATAATGTTTGATGGAGCTCTTGATGATCTTTTGAACTCTGCCCTTGATGCGTCTTTTTTACGTTTGCACTCTATGGGGTGTTGTGGGTGAGTGCAGTTATGGGTTTATATGTCTGAACATTTGTATGTTTTGTTGCCTTAATAAAGATAAATGGAGCTCCATCCAAACATTGGACAAAATAAATAAGCTTTTTATTTAATATGTCTCTGTTTCAAGACTCTCGAGTGCTTCCAAAACTTTTAGGGCCAGTTCACACCACATGCAGTCCAGTGTGTTTTTTTTTTTTTCTGCATCATAAAAGCATGGATAGTAGATTATATGATTTTCAATGGCATAGTTCACACTGGTGCAGTCAGTTCCAGTGCGTTCCAGTTCCAGAAAAAAAAAGTAGAACATGCTGCATTTTTTATGCACTGGACTGTACTGGAATGAAGTAAAATGCATCAAAAATGCACTGGAACACACATGTCCTTTTTTTTGGTTAAGAAAAAAAGGGGGGGAAATGCACTGGACTGCATCAAAAACGCACTGAAACGCACCAAAAAAATGTGCATTCAGAAAAGCACCCGGAATGCATCCAGACTGCGTTTCTATGGTGTGAACTGGCCCTTAGAGACATCAAAAGCAAGGCTAACCCATATAGAAATGACCGAAAGGCTTTCTCTTGAGCATTCAACATAAATGGAGAGAATAAAGAGGATTATTATGATATGGACATTTACTGTATCCCTCATAGTATGGATTTTGCTTTATCACATATGTTTTTTTTTTATTCTGGTATGATCAAGCTTTTAATTTGCAAAATATGTATCACTGGGAAAAAGAATACTTTTGTGGTAAGCACTGGTCTAATTTAGTATTTTGGAAACGTTTTATATTTATGTGTTTATGATGATGGAAAGGTGTTGAATCATCATTTTTACAATTTTTTAACTTTATTAATGATAGTAATCTAAATGATACAAAATAGCATAAATTTTTCAGTTTTGACTATTTATGTAAAGAGTAGTAACAAGGGCTTTGGAGAAATTGTAACCCGATTCAATAATTTTTGGCCCAGTCTAAAACTATTGCAGAAAGGATATAATCAAAGCACTCGATATTGAGTTGGCAATTTGTGTTTTAATACAACTGCTACTACATACCACACTACGGAAATTTTTTCTACTCTTTTTATGAGTATATTGCCCTACATGGATCCATACAATACATTTAGAGCAAGGAGCTGTTTTAACAAAATCTGAATTTTATTTTTTCTCACCAAGATTCCCATAATAATTTTGAGTTGTTTTTTCTCTCGCTGTGTTGTCTATAACAACCAATCAGTAAGTTTCCTTCTCACACTGTGTTTTCCAAATTCGATAAATAGCATTTTCATTTAAAAGTGGGACAGACCACTAAATTTTTTGTTTGGCATTTTATAAATTGCTGTTCACTGCAAGTTAATTATTGTTATTTTTTAGGGATCTTTAGCACTGTGTTTATTCTCTTTTAAGTTTTTTGGCACAGCAGCTGATACATTGTTAAGATATAAAAGATCAGTGCAAAACGAATTTATACAATTACATGTCTAAATGATATCACAGCATGGCATGGCGTCTAACATCTAGTCCCCGGACCTGCTGATACATTGGATAAATGGGCCCATCGTGGTGAAGAGTGCTTTGGTTAATTGCCACAGAGGCTTAAGCTGCAATTAGAAAATCGTATTTTATTTGTTTTTGGTAATCCAGCTCCTGACTCATGGCATAAGGATTTCAGAAACCCACGCATGTTTTTTTATAACATAATTACAAATATTACCCTGTGAAGTTACTTATTGCTAGGTGACAAGTGATTGAAAATGATGTTAGACTGCATGGAGATGAATGAAGGAATGCCAAATTGTTCACTCCACATGTGTGTGTAATGAAGAGCAGAGCCAGGTCCAACTAAATTTAGCTTTTGTCATATTCGGACAGATGTTTCGGAAAATTAGACTTGCTAAATGCAGCCTGTACGATTCCAGATGCATAGTTCCTTACCTGAGCTCTAGTTATTTATAATGAATTTTTTTTCCACTTCCAAACAAATTCCACACAAATGAAGGATGCATTTCCTATTCTGTGCATAATAATATGTTTTAAAGTTGGTTTTACATCTTTTAACATACTTGATTGCTTTCCTTTTTTTTTAAAATGGCAGCCAAAAACATAACATCCATCAATAATGGTGTTGAATTGACCCATTTTGTACATTATTTAGGTATACACAAAGGATGATACTTTTACACCTAATATTACATCAAGTGATACTTCATCCAACCTTTGACCCTTTATTAAAGTATCCTACTAAATGCTAAGACTGTTTGGTTTCTTAAGTCGAGATATTTGACATGCAAGTAGTATTTAGCTTGCAGTGACTTTGCCATAAAGTACCTACCCAGCAATCTGGGTCACACATCTGTCCAAGGCATCACAAGCCTCTGCACTGCTCCAAGCTATTATTTACCCCTTCGTCCCACATTACACTATGCATACAACCCTGTGCACTAAAAGTCACCCCATATTTTTACTAGTGAATGGGGTTGATTTACTAATACTGGAGAGTGCAAAATCTGGTGCAGCTCTTTTCCAATCGTTTTTGTTAAGGTTATAAACCATATAAACCAAATATAAAACCGTACAATACATTATAGAAAAGGAACGGTACATAACATTATTGACATACATCATTGGTCATTAACCACTTGACATCCACGCTATGGCCGACTGACGGCCACATTGCGGATCTCAATGTGACGTCCTCCACTGTGCACGCTCCCTGCACGCGCCCTATAGCGCGCTGTGATCACTGAGTCACTGAGACTCAGGTGATCAGCGATCTGAGTAAGGGGCGGGTCCCGGCCCCTTACCATGTGATCAGCTGTCAGCCAATGACAGCTGATCACATGATCAAAACAAAAGCTTGGCGATCGTTTTTTTTTCTCCTCACGCTGACAGCGGAGGAGAAAAAAAAAGCCCATCACTGACATCGGTCCCGAAAAGTCAGAGGCAATTATGCCTCATGTATGCCACCTGTCAATGCACATAAGTGCCACCTATCAATGCCCACCAGTGTTGCCAATCAGTGCCACCTAAAAGTTCTGCCTATCAGTGTAACCCATCAGTGCCACCTATCAGTGCCCGTCACTGCCGTCTCATCAGCGTACATCAATGACGGACGAAAAATTACCCATTTAAAATTTTTATAACAAAAAAAAAAACATAATTTTTTTTTTAATTCTGTCTTTTTAATTTTTTTTAACAAAAAAATAAAAATCGCAGAGGTGATCAAATACCACCAAAAGAAAGCTCTATTTGGGGGAAAAAATTATAAAAATTTCATTTGGGTACAGTGTTGTATGACCGCGCAATTGTCATTCAAAATGCGACAGCGCTGAAAGCTGAAAATTGGTCTGTATAGGAGGGGGGTTTAAGTGCCCAGTAAGCAAGTGGTTAAGAAACCAGTATAATGCAATTTTGAAGAACAGAGGCTACATCCTCCAAAGAGGAACTGCATGACCAGGGGTGCTCTCATCTAAGACGAGGGGTCATCTCAGCCATGAATCGGTCATGCTAGCTGGTCATTGTGTTTAAAAGCACAGCCCACAAATGAATATGGTGCATCTCTGCCTAAAAGCCAATCAGCTTCCAGTTTTCTTTTTTTTTTTTTTTTTGTCAAAGCTTAATTTAAGAAGCTGACCTAAGAAGCTGATTGGCTACCATGCACAGCTGCACCAGATTTTGCACTCTCCAGTTATAGTAAATCGACCCCAATGTGTCCTATACTTAACTCCTAATTCGGCTCCAACTTGTGACCTCCCTCTCGTCCACAAGCAGCCGAGCCTTAACCAGTTCACCCTTTCCCAAGAAGTTTCTTGGTTTCCCTGCCAGGAACTACAAAAGAAGTTTCCTTCTGTTTATGATACTTGAGAGTGCTTTTGCCACACACCGCGCTAGTGCATAGCCAAAGTTGCATTCTCTCCAGCCAGGAAGCCAGTTCCAATGTCTGCAGAAGTTCCAATAACCACAGAAGTATGTCTTTGGTCCTAAAATCAGCACAAGGTGTATCATTGCTGTCCTCACGTATCGTGTACATTGGGAACCCATTCTGGGTAAACATACACTCTAGTGTACAAAAGATATGTCTTAGTTGCCAGGTCATTTTTCTCACATTGTTTGTCCAAAATGTGCATGTATAAAGAGAAACATATATAAGAGACACATGTATAAAGAGACATATATATATATAAGAGACACATGTATAAAGAGACACATATATAAGAGACACATGTATAAAGAGACACTCACACAACTTGTGGAAAAGTATTAAATATGACATATGGCACAAACATTAATTAGCTTTCATACAACTATGACACTGATTGTCCTTGTTGGCCTGTTACTAGATCCCCTTAGACCAGGCCTAAAACCATTAAAGCATAAAACAGATACCGAAATCCTGTAAAATAACACATGCTTCTTATTTTGGCATGTCAAGTGTTTCTTTTCATTGAAATAAAGTCAGACATAAGGCAGTGCGTAGTATAAACAAACATCTGACCTGTGATTAGAGAAACAGTTTGGTTTTCAAATATTGCATAATAATTCTGAACTCAGAACCTGCCACGATTTATGTAGTTCCAAACACAAAACACACCGGTTAGTTGCTATTGATGGGCTTCACGCAACAGCTGTGTAATTATGGCCATCCAAATGGCTATGAGATCTACAAAATATACATATATATATATATATATATATATATATATATACTGTATATATATATATTGTCAAATGTATTGTGACACCTACCTTTACACATGAACTTTAATAGCATCCCAGTCTTATGCCCCGTACACACGGTGGGATTTTCCGGCGGAAAATGTCCTATCGGACAATGTTGTCGGAAATTCCGACCGTGTGTAGGCTCCGTCGGACTTTGTCCGTCGGAAAATCCGACGGACAAAGTTTTATCTCCTGCTCTCAAATTTTCTGACAACAAAGTCCGATCGGACTTTTTCCGATCGTGTGTAGCGAATTCCGACAGACAAAGTGCCACGCATGCTCAGATCAAATTACAAGATCAAAGCTATTGGCTACTAGCCTCTACTTAGTTCCGTCATACGCAATGAACGTCACCGCGTTCAGAATGATCGGATTTTCCGACAACTTTGTCCGACCGTGTGTATGCAACACCAGTGTCGGACAAAATCCGTCGGAAAAAATCAGACGGATTTTGTGGTCGGAATTTGACCGTGTGTACGGGGCATTAGTCTGTAGGGTTCAATAATGAGTTGGCCCATTCTTTGCAGCTATAATAGTTTCAACTCTTCTGGGAAGGCTGTCCACAAGGTTTAGGAGTGTGTCTATGGAAATGTTTGACCATTCTTCCAGAAGCGCATTTGTGAGGTCAGGCACTGATATTGGACGAGAAGGATAGGCTCGCAGTCTCGGCTCTAATTCATCCCAAAGGTGTTCTATTAGGTTGAGGTCAAGACTTTGTACAGGCCAGTCAAGTTCCTCCACCCCAAGCTCGCTCATCCATGCCTTTATGGACCTTGCTGTGTGCACTGGTCCAAATCATTTGGTGGAGGGGGGATTATGGTGTGGGGTTGTTTTTCGGGGGTTGGGCTTGGCCCCTTAGTTCCAGTGAAGGGAACTCTTAAGGTGTCAGCATACCAGGGCATTTTGGACAATTTCATGCTCCCAAATTTGTGGGAACAGTTTGGGGATGGCCCCTTCCTGTTCCAACATGACTGCACACCAGTGCACAAAGCAAGGTCCATAAAGACATGGATGAGCGACTTTGGGGTGGAGGAACTTGACTGGCCTGCACAGAGTTCTGAACTCAACCCAATAGAACACCTTTGGGATGAATTACAGCAGAGAATGCTTCTCGAAGAATGCTCAAACATTCCCATAGACACACTCCTAAACCTTGTGAACAGCCTTCCCAGAACAGTTGAAGCTGTTATAGCTGCACAGGGTGGGCCAACTCAATATTGAACCCTACGGACTAGAAATTGGGATGCCATTAAAGTTCATGTGCGTGTAAAGGCAGGTGTCCCAATACTTTTGAAAATATTGTGTGTGTATATGTTCTTTATGCAAGCAATATAATTTGTTGACCCTAAGGCTTCACTTACACTGCTGGGCTGTGGTTTTTGCCAATCCCTCATCACCTAGCCATAAGTTAATATGGCCCCTGGCCATGTTAGTACACACTGCTGTGGTCACTGTAAAGCACAGCAAAAAATTATACCACAGAGTGGTAGGCGGTGCCATCACTAAATGTGACTCACTTAAAGCGGAGTTCCACCCAAAAATGTAACTTCCGCTTTAAGTACTGGTCACCCCCTGACATGCCATATTTGGCATGTATTTTTTTTTGGGGGGAGCGGGTACCCAGTTTTGACAGGCACCCACCTCCCACTTCCTCCCCTGGCGCCGGAAGGAAGTTCACCTCCCCCCCCTCCCTCCCTGCCCAACCATTTACAAGGTGCAGCACGGCTCGCGCAATGCGCAGTGTGTTTCCGGGCTGTGAAGCCACAGTCAGGCATCCACAGTTACGTGGAGAGGAGGGGGAGAGGAGCGAGGCTTTGTGCGCCCGCATTGCTGGACCGTGGGACAGGTGAGTGTCTGTTTCATAAAAGTCAGCAGCTACACTTTTTGTAGCTGCTGACTTTTAAATGGGTGGAACTTCACTTTAGGTGAATGGGGCCAGAGGGCAACTGTGAGTAATGCATGTGGTTACGGCACATTACTGTGGCTTTTTTAAGGTTAAAACAGAAGTCTGGGAGATGACTTATTGCCTTGAAGACACCTGCCAAATGCAAGTTTAAACGAGCCCTAAGGGGCATATTTATAAAGCAGTTAATCTGACATTCACCAAACATTTATTGCAGGAAGGGGAGTCTTGATGGTGCATATGTTTAATATGAGTGTGATTGGTTCACCACCAGTGAATCTTTGGTGAAAGCCACCTTTACTGCTCTTTAAGTAAGTCACAAAGTAGTCTCTTGAAGCTCTTGAAATGTGCATGGTACTTTTTCATAGCCATTTCCTTAATAATTTTGGAAGAACCCATCTCTTCCCTCTAAAGCCCCATACACACGGTCGGACAATCCGCGGACCAGGTCCGTCGGACCATGTCCGTCATACTTTGTCTGATGTTGGTTTTGCGTACACACGGTCAGACAAAGATGTTGTAAAATCCGATCATTCTGAACGCGGTGACGATTGTTGCCACGATGGGACTATGTAGAGGCTAGTAGCCAATAGCTTTGGTCTTGTAATGTGATCTGAGCATGCGTAGCACTTTGTCCGGTCGGACAACCGTACACACGATCGGATTTGGTGTGATCGGACCGTGTTGTCGGCAAATCTTTCCAGCAGGAGATAAGACTTTGTCCGTCGGACAATCCGACGTACACTGTCCGATGGTGCATACACACGGTCTGATTTTTCAACAACATTGTCCGATCGGACAGAATCCATGAAAAAGTCCGACCGTGTGTATGGGGCTTTAGTCTGTTTAGCACGGTTTTCTTTCTTTCAGCCTGCAAGCTGAACTAAAGAGGTCTTTTAGGCAGCCCATAGATGATTTGATTTTCTTTAATTCTTTAAACTGTCTACCTATGCATTAAAATGAACGAATAGCACAGTAAAGCTTTCTTAGAACAGAAGGTATTCACATGTGTCATTCCCAGTGGTGTAGCGTGGGTTGTCAGTTCCCAGGGCAAGGCAAGAAATTTGCGCCCCCTAACCTACGGACTTTTATCACTCTCTGAGTCCCTTCCTACAATAATACTGACCAGCCAGATTCCTACACTGACCACTACATTAACCTACCTGCAGTGGTGGCTGGTGAAGTTTTGGGATGGGGGGGGGGGGGCGCCAGACCCCGTCCTTCCTTTTTTGACCCCTCCAACTTCTCATAAGCCCCACCCCTTTATAGAATCCACCCACTCCATCCCCTGTATTCCACTTGCTTCCACCCATAGTGCCAGGGGTATACAACTCAGCATCACAGGACAGAGTATACAGCCCCAGCATCACGGGATAGAGTATATAGCTCAGCCTCACAGATCAGGGTATACCCACTATACTACGCTGTCCACTGCAATACCCACTACACTGTCCACTACACTACACTGACCACTACAATACCCACTACACTGACCACTACACTACACTGACCACTACAATATTCACTTTACTACACTGACCACTACACTGTCCACTACACTACACTATCCACTACAATACCCACTACACTACACTGACAACTACAATACCCACTACACTGTCCACTACCCTACACTGACCACTACAATACCCACTACACTGTCCACTACCCTACACTGACCACTACAATATCCACTACAATACCCACTACACTACACTGACCACTACAATACCCACTACACTACACTGACCACTACAATACCCACTACACTACACTGTCCACTACAATACCCACTACACTACACTGACCACTACAATACACACTACACTACACTGATTACTACAATACCCACTATACTACACTAACCACTAAAACACCAACTACACTACACTGTCCACTACACTACCCTATCCACTGCAATACCCACTACACTGACCACTACAAAGCCCAGTACACTACACTGACCACTACAATACCCACTACACTACACTACACTGAACTTACCACTACAATACTAACTACACTACACTGTCCACTACAATACCCACTACACTACACACACACACTACACAACACTACACTAACCACTAAAACACCAACTACACAACACTATAATACCCACTACACTACACTACGCTGACCACCACATTACCCACTGCACTGTCCACTACACTACACTGACAACTACAATACCCACTACACTGCATTGACCACTACAATACCCACTACACTACACTGACCACTACAACACCAACTACACTGACCACTACAACACCAACTACACTGACCACTACAATGCCCACTACACTGTCCACTACAATACCCACTACACTACACTGATTACTACAATATCCACTACACTACACTGACCACTGGAAGCCTACGGGCATAGAGGCATTAACATAAGGAATGGAAGAGCATCAGTGACCATGCTGGGGAGGATGGAAACCCAGTCTGGAGGTGTAGTACCCGATAGCTGCAGGCTATGGGCAGAGACACGGCCGTGTCCAGAAGATGGTGGTACCTGCGGTGTGGGGGATGCGGGGCCGGCATAGGCCAAGCTGGGGGTCCGAGGGGTCTGCCAAACGGAGTCTTGTCTATGTAAAGGGGGGAGCCAAGGACCAGGTGAGCCAAGCTGAGCCGAAGGTGTCTGGCGCACTACAATGACATCAGCGCCGAGCCAAAGGTGGAAGAGGAAAGCCGCACATGACCCCATTTGCCCAATCACAGGGGCAGCCTGAGACTAAACATGGTGGCTGGAGCGCAGGCACAGGACATAGGAAATAGAAAGTTTGGGGGACAGAGCCGGGATTTCGCCCCCCTAAATGTTGCGCCCGGGGCCACGGCCCCCCTTGCACCCCCCACGCTACGCCACTGGTCATTCCATTACATATCGCAAAATAATAGAATTGTTTCTCATTTTGGCAAAGTTGGTATAGCCATGCAAATCCTTCCTTTATACCCCAGTGTAAATATGGTCTAATATTATTGAGCTGTTCATACCACTACAGCTGTTTGAGGCTTTTTGGCCATCATCAGTGCAGTGCATGGAAACCATGGCTTCTATGGAGTAGGGCTCTTTGGTTATACTGTCTCATTTACAGTAAATAAATTACTGTACAGAGTTTTCTAGTCTATCTTATAGTGATCATCTTGATTTATGTTTTATTCGAAGTTCTTGGGGAAATGACAAGATTTGCCTCTGGAAAGGGATGCTTTCACATGGGTGTACACTAACGCCAATCTGCCTCAACACGCAGTATCCCATCAGCAAGAAACTGTCGTTATCAGATTAAGGAAGATGAGAGACTACCTTCTGTAACTCTATCGTATATCACACAGAGTGACAAGAGTGAAAAGAAAACTTTTTACAGTTTACTTGGGGGGTGTCTAATTATACTTTTGAAATCCACGCTATTAATCCACTAAAAGGTTCATTGACAAACGTATATGCAACAGTTTCCAAGCTTAAAGACAACAAGAAATACAAATCCAATTTATGAACAGGTCATATTCTTTAATGGAGACCTGTCATCGAGGCTATATCTTGGATATGATGCTGCCCTGGGCACTGTTAGCAAATACATCATAAATTACTATCTAAGCATCTCAAAAGTTCATTCCATACTACCCAGAACTTTTCATGATAAAGAAGGCCGCTGAGCAAAGAAAATTGAAATGATAGAGAATTATCCTAAACTGTGCTATGCTGCTCTCCTGAGCAATGCTTCCAAGGGCATGCGCCTAGTTTATCCCTATAGTAAATATAAACCATTCCGTCGTTATGGATATGTAAACAGGACATTACTCAGTATGGTTGAAAAAAAAATCTATTTTGTTTTACCTGTTTTACCTTCAGCATTACCCAAACTAAGGATCTTCTACATGTACTGCAAGGATTTTTTACAAGTATTATTTATGTTTCTCTTTATGGGATAGTATAACACATTTTTTGTATACACTGAGAGCATTTTGTGCCACAACGTTCTTAGACGTGAAAGAATATGTTTGGACAGTACAGTGGACTTTATAGGCACAGAGTACATCAGATATAATTAAAAAAAAAAGTTTTTCTTTATTACAAAAATTGATTAAAACATAGACAGATTAAAAAAGATGGCACAATGCTAAATTTTGACTAGAACATATATATATATATATATATATATATATATATATATATATATATATATATAATATATATATAAAACACACCACCTAAGCCACCATGACCCATTCCCTCACATCAATAGACGACTGGATGTCCACAAGCTCACTCAAACTTAATGGAACCAAAACAGAACTCCTTCTCCTAAATGCAAACCGGAAAACGAAATCTACAACACCATGTGTTGTCCTTGGACAGACCATCCCCCTAAGCATAAAAGCCAAAAGTCTCGGAGTCATCTTCGATTCAGAAATGTCAATGGATGCACAAATAGGATCAGTTGTCAGCGGATCCTACCACCTTCTACGCCTGCTACGTAGACTCATCCCCTTCATTCCAGAAAAGGAAAAACCATAGTGGTAGGAACAATCATCAACTCTCGACTCGACTACGCAAACTCCCTCTACATAGGACTACCTAAATTCCAGATTGCAAGCCTACAAGTCGTTCAAAACACGGCAGCAAGACTAGTCACAGGAAAAAAAACATGGGAATCCATCTTCCCCTTTCCTGAGGACCCTCCATTGGCTAATCGTAAAGGATCGTATCATATTCAGGACCCTCTGCCTGACCCACAAATGCACACAAGGAGATGCTCCTCAATACTTATGCGAAAAAATACAACACTACACTCCCAATCGCAACCTCCGATCTAACAACCAAAACCTCCTCCTCGTCCCCAAGTCCCGGTACAAATCAAGGGGAGAACGAAGATTTGCAGTCCAAGGACCACGGCTATGGAATGCTCTACCTACGAACATCCGCTTGGAAAAAGACCATCGGGCCTTCAGGAAAAAACTGAAGACCCACCTCTTCTAAGAAGGAATCAACGCAGGTCGGATCAAGTGCCTCGAGGCGATTCAGTTCGCAGTTGCAGCGCTATACAAATCATTCATTCATTCTCAAGGTATGAGGCGTCCAAAGATGGTACAGTAACCAATATCCAATCTTGGTGTGGGCGATTGTAGTATAATATAATATAATCAAGCGCTCATACCTATTGGGAATGGGTCTTGGTGGTTTAGGTGGTGTTTTATATATATATATATATATATATATATATATATATATATATATATATATATATATATGTTCTAGGCAATATTTAGCATTGTAAAAAGAAAAGCTATTGTGCTGACTGGAACCCAACTGTCATTGAACGTGGCACATACAGGGCCAGGAGAGTGGTAGGGAACACCAGGTAAAATGGATGCTGCTCCTCTCAAATTAGGTCTTGAGATCCTAATGCACATATAAAAAAAACAAACACAAGAGGGCACCTCGATCTAGGTGTAGTGATTTAATTAAAAAGGCATTAAAAACAATTAAAATGCACTCACTAGATAAAAGTAGACCAAGGCTTGTCATAGACCCATATAGAACTTCATAGGATCACCGTCAGGCTGCAGAGCTCTGCAGGCACGTGGCTGGTTGAAGCAGAGTTCTTGAAGGAAGTACAGCTGTCAGGCTTCAAACTGGAATATAAGCGTCAGCAGCTTGCAGAAGTGGCAAGATGGCTGCGGCTCCAAAACAGCATCTCTCAAGGCTGGGTGAAGACAGAAAGTGGAGGGGCAGTGGCTACATGTTTCAGGGCAGAAGGAGGGCCCCTTTATCAAACCATAGGTCTATGATAAATAGGTTTGATAAAGGGGCCCTCCTTCTGCCCTGAAACATGTAGCTACATCCCCTCCACTTGCTGTCTTTACCCAGCTGTGAGAGATGCTGTTTTGGAGCCGCAGCCATGTTGCCACTTCTGGAAGCTGCTGATGCTTATGTTCCAGTCTGAAGCTTGACAGCTGCACTACCTTCAAGAACTGTGCTTCAACCAGCCACGTGCCTGCAGAGCTTTACAGCCTCACGGTGATCCTATGAAGATCTATATGGGTCTATGACAAGCCTTGATCTACTTTTATCTAGTGAGTGCATTTTAATTGTTTTTATGCCTTTTTAATTAAATCGCTACACATAGATCGAGGCGCCCTCTTGTGTTTGTTTTTTTATATTTTGCATTGTGCCATTTTTTTAATGTGTCTATATTTAATACATTTTTGTAATTAAGAATAGAAATGTTTTATTATATCTGATGTACTCTGTGCCAACAAAGTCCATGGTACTGTCCAAACATATTCTTCTGCGTAATTATGATCTGGTACCTTCTCTACTATTCCCTGTATCCACAGTTGCACCCTGTTGTGATACAATCCAATAGATCTTAGTAATGAATCTGTCAGATAGTGCAGCAAGCAAGTGTGATTCCCTCATTGATGTCTTATCTTCTTTGCCGTCAGGTGAGTAGCTGTCTTTAGCAGGCCATATGTTTCACAACTTTCTTTCCCTAAATCATGGGTTGAAGAAAAGAAAATTGCTTGATTCCCCCATCAACACAGTCATTGTTGATGAGAAAATCCCTCTGGCTGTGCTAATATACAGTGGCTTGCAAAAGTATTCGGCCCCCTTGAACTTTTCAACCTTTTGCCACATTTCAGGCTTCAAACATAAAGATATAAAAATTTTTTTTTTTTGTGAAGAATCACCAACAAGTGGGACACAATTGTGAAGTAGAACGAAATCTATTGGATATTTTTAAACTTTTTTAGCAAATAAAAAACTGAAAAGTGGTGCGTGCAAAATTATTCGGCCCCTTTACTTTCAGTGCAGCAAACTCACTCCAGAAGTTCAGCGAGGATCTCTGAATGATCCAATGTTGTCCTAAATGACTGATGGATTTGGATACAAAAAGATTTCCCAAGCTTTAAACATCTCAAGGAGCACTGTGCAAGCGATCATTTTGAAATGGAAGGAGTATCAGACCACTGCAAATCTACCAAGACCTGGCTGTCCCTCTAAACTTTCAGCTCAGACAAGGAGAAGACTGATCAGAGATGCAGCCAAGAGGCCCATGATCACTCTGGATGAACTGCAGAGAACTACAGCTGAGGTGGGAGAGTCTGTCCATAGGACAACAATCAGTCGTACACTGCACAAATCTGGCCTTTATGGAAGAGTGGCAAGAAGAAAGCCATTTCTAAAAGATATCCATAAAAAGTCTCGTCTAAAGTTTGCCACAAGCCACCTGGGAGACACACCAAACATGTGGAAGAAGGTGCTCTGGTCCGATGAAACCAAAATCAAACTTTTTGGCCACAATGCAAAACGATATGTTTGGCGTAAAAGCAACACAGCTCATCATCCTCAACACACCATCCCCACTGTCAAACATGGTGGTCGCAGCATCATGGTTTGGGCCTGCTTTTCTTCAGCAGGGACAGGGAAGATGGTTAAAATTGAGGGGAAGATGGATGCAGCCAAATACAGGACCATTCTGGATGAAAACCTGTTGGAGTCTGCAAAAGACCTGAAACTGGGGCAGAGATTTATCTTCCAACAAGACAATGATCCCAAACATACAGCAAAATCTACAAAGGAATGGTTCACAAATAAACGTATCCAGGTGTTAGAATGGCCAAGTCAAAGTCCAGACCTGAATCCAATCGAGAATCTGTGGAAAGAGCTGAAAACTGCTGTTCAAACGCTCTCCATCCAACCTCACTGAGCTTGAGCTGTTTTGCAAGGAAGAATGGGCAAGAATTTCAGTCTCTCGATTTGCAAAACTGATAGAGACATACCCCAAGCGACTTGCAGCTGTAATCGCAGCAAAAGGTGGCTCTACAAAGTATTAAACGCAAGGGGGCCGAATAATTTTGCACGCCCCACTTTTCATTTTTTTATTAGTTAAAAAAGTTTCAAAAATCCAAAAGATTTCGTTCCACTTCACAATTGTGTCCCACTTGTTGGTGATTCTTCACAAAAAATAAAAATGTTATATCTTTATGTTTGAAGCCCGAAATGTGGCAAAAGGTTGAAAAGTTCAAGGGGGCCGAATACTTTCGCAAGCCACTGTATTCTGACAGTGGAAGGTTTCTCCACCATCTGAATACAATAATCACTGCAGACAGCTATAGCTGCTGGCAGTGATTGCAAGAAAAAAACAACAGGTTGGTTGTACTGAATTTAAAATACACACAAAATGTTAATATTTATGTGCAATGGGTGCGCTATCAATCAACCTTAAAAAGCGTGTAGATATGGTTAAAAATTGCTTGTGCAATGATACTGGTCAAGTGGTGTGTAAAACCTCCTTAAAATCCGTGCACTATGTATGTATAAATAAATACATAAAACCATATATAAATATATAAATATATAAATAAGTGGATACTCTTCCTAGTTGTGATACCAGTGATTTAGTGATATTTGTGAAATGGTGCTGTGAATAAAAAATCAGTAAAAAAAGGGGGTGAAACCACGTTTAAATTCAAGCCCTTAAAAAATCCATGCGTTTAAAACTGAAAAAAACGCATTTGGTTGTGCGATTTATTCATGGAAAAAGCACACAATTGGTTATGCGATTATATTGGGAGAAACACCATAAGTGTTTTTTAGGATCCTTTAGGAGTCCATGCATCTGACAGGTGTCTCCTTAGGGGTTTTAATTGCGGTTGCTTAGACAGGTGTTGTTCCTGATTAGTTAGTGCTGAGGCGTTTTTCTAACTAATTGCCCTTTGGTATTGAGCATAGATTAAAACTTGAAGGATAAAAGATGTACACCATCAATAGGAAAGATAAGCACCATTTAGTAAATGTATATTTGAACAAGTGTATACATAATACTTTCACTTATCTTTAGTTGTGGTGTCCTCTTTCCTGCTGGTCCTTACTATCTCTTCCGTGTTTGCATGAGGATAGAAAACAGATAAAAAACCATTGCGCAATATAGTTATACTTTGAATGGTGTGCATGTGCTGAGGCTGAAGCCCATCTACTTACACAGCACCCTACGAACGAAGCGCGGTGGTTAGAAATATGTCAGGCACTGTTTGGGCTCCCTGCCCTGCTTGTCTCAGTAGTGTTGCTGAGACAAGCAGGGCAGGGAGCCCAAACAGTGCCTGACATATTTCTAACCACCGCGCTTCGTTCGTAGGGTGCTGTGTAAGTAGATGGGCTTCAGCCTCAGCACATGCACACCATTCAAAGTATAACTATATTGCGCAATGGTTTTTTATCTGTTTTCTATCCTCATGCAAACACGGAAGAGATAGTAAGGACCAGCAGGAAAGAGGACACCACAACTAAAGATAAGTGAAAGTATTATGTATACACTTGTTCAAATATACATTTACTAAATGGTGCTTATCTTTCCTATTGATGGTGTACATCTTTTATCCTTCAAGTTTTAATCTATGCTCAATACCAAAGGGCAATTAGTTAGAAAAACGCCTCAGCACTAACTAATCAGGAACAACACCTGTCTAAGCAACCGCAATTAAAACCCCTAAGGAGACACCTGTCAGATGCATGGACTCCTAAAGGATCCTAAAAAACACTTATGGTGTTTCTCCCAATATAATCGCATAACCAATTGTGTGCTTTTTCCATGAATAAATCGCACAACCAAATGCGTTTTTTTCAGTTTTAAACGCATGGATTTTTTAAGGGCTTGAATTTAAACGTGGTTTCACCCCCTTTTTTTACTGTTTTTTATTCACAGCACCATTTCACAAATATCACTAAATCACTGGTATCACAACTAGGAAGAGTATCCACTTATTTATATATTTTATATTTATATATGGTTTTATGTATTTATTTATACATACATAGTGCACGGATTTTAAGGAGGTTTTACACACCACTTGACCAGTATCATTGCACAAGCAATTTTTAACCATATCTACACGCTTTTTAAGGTTGATTGATAGCGCACCCATTGCACATAAATATTAACATTTTGTGTGTATTTTAAAATCATTTCTTCCACGTGTGAGAACACTAATATATGGGTTGCAGCATCATCATTTGGCTATCTTAAAACATTGTTGCCGTTCTGTCTTTGAATACCCACTCTAGCGCTTAAGTACACATACCTAATACTCTACTTGGTTGTACTGAAGTTGATCGATGGATCCTATGAGGCTGCATGACCCCCGACCTTCTGTCTGGACAGTGCTGATTGGCCCTGTGCTGATCACATGCACCCTCCCAAGAAAAGAAAAACTCTCTAGCAATACACACCAAACTGAGAATGTGCAGTGTGCCCCCAAGGCTCTGTACTATCAGGAGATGTATTGGGGACTGTGGAAGAAGGGGAGGATCAGAGAAGACATGATCAAACAGCCTTTTTACGCAATGCAGAGGATTAAGCCCTTAGGTTCCACAGTTAGTATAACAAGCATGTTTTACTGCCTATACAGACTGATATTACTATTTATACAGTGACACTGTAAATGAGTCCTATCCTTACAATGATGAAACAATATCTACTGGGTGCAATACTGTCAGTGACAGCAAGATGAATCCGTCAGTCCCGCGGCCGCGGTCACGGAGCTCAGGACCGGGTTGTGAGCGCGCCGCCGGCGGTGCGCGACCCACGGCTGGGCAATTAAAGAGGACATACCGGTACGTGCTTTTGCCCAGCCGTGCCATTCTGTTGACGTAAATCTACAGGAGGCGGTCCTGAAGTGGTTAAGTGAACAAACTGAAGTTAGAAGATTGGCTTCCATGCACAGCTGCACCAGATCCTGAGTGCTCCAGTTTTAGTAAATCTTCCCCAAAGTGGCCATAAGACAAAGAAGGCACAAAAGAATCAATAGATAGAGAGGACACTAAAAGGCTAATGCCGCGTACACACGACCGGACTTTTCGACAGCAAAGGTCCGACGGAACTAATCCGTCGGACAATTCGATCGTGTTTGGGCTTCATCGGACCTTTGTTGTCCAAAAGTCCGACGGTCTTTAGAAAAAAAAACATGTTTCAAATTTTTCCGACGGACTCGAGTCCGGTCGAAAAATCTGTTTGTCTGTATGCTAGTTCGACGGACAAACAACGACGCAAGGGCAGCTATTGGCTACTGTCTATGAACTTCCCTATTCTACTCCGGTCGTACGTCATCACGTTCAAATCCGTCGGACTTTGGTGTGATCGTGTGTAGGCAAGTCCGTTTCGTCGGAAACTCCGTCGGAACTCCGTCGAAAAGCCCTCCGGAGTTCAGTCAGAGAAAGAGAAGACACAAAGGGGTCCTCTGTCAGTTTCAATATTTGGGCATTATGCATGATAAAATTATTGTTCACATAGATTAGAAATGTGTTCCAAAATGTTTTAAAAAACAATTTATATGGTACAAAATACTTTTCCATAATAACATTCCACAGCTCTCTGGTGAATCCTGTGTATAAATATACAATAAGATTATGGTCCCATCACTGTTCCTTTTTTTTTTAGCTATGATTTACACCTTCTCTAAAATTACAGAATTACATTCATTGTAGATCATGATAGTGACGTGTTATAGTGAAATAGACTCAAATATATATAGAATCAAATATATGCCTCTCTGGCTGACCTCTGCTTTTCATTCACTGCTTGCATTTATCTCCTTGTCTTTGTTCCTCCATTGGGCTACACTTCCCTTTGCTGGTATTTACTTTGAGAAACGTCCAGCATTTCCCTAGACAATGCAGTCCTAGTCACATTGGGTGGATACAATTATCGTGATACTGTGATTCATAGACGCCAATACCCCTTGTAGTCCTGATACCAAAGATAAAAGTCACATAATATTTTAAATGGAGAAGAATGTTCCACTACTTATCATGTTTTTTCATCTTTCCTCAGAAAATATAGAGAAATGCAATGGGTGGGTTTCTCAAGGTAGGAACTATAATCTGGACTATTCTTCACAATGTGATTATGCAAATGTTCACCTTCAATAAACCTCTATATTGGCCTTCAGCAAACAAGGAGACCATATCCATCTGTGCTATTGCTATTTGAGATGAGTGAGAGATGGTCAATGGAAAGCACCTGTTAAATCATAATAGCAATGGGTCACTTAAAGGACAGCCTACAGTGGAGGTAATCTGCCAATAGCCACAATGGAGGCATTTTCCTCCTGTACTCTCTGACTCCTCAGACAAATATTAAGAAACACTTCATGGCTTTCAATAGGTGCGCATTGCTCTATGCTCACTTTAAGCTAGAAGTTGGATGATAGGCACTTCCACCTGAGGAGAAACCACCTCATCTGTGATAGACAACATTTAATCAAAAGTAAAAGGTTTTCATTAATGCCGTAGATGATGTCGGTATTAGTTCAGAAGGTCCAATCCACCTCCCAAGTCAGGTAGAATCTAGTATCATAGCACATAGTCAACATTCCAGCTTGGGAAGTGTCTTAGAAAAGCTTGCTTTGTCCGCATAGTGTAAATCTGCTATATCATTTTTTATGCTGGTAGAACTATGAACTTTAGGTTTGGGGGAACTTTAAGTTAGGGGAGGTAAACTGGCATCGTATGATACTCGCTGTGGGAATCATGGAGTGCTTGCTCTGAACATGAGACCTGCATGTTGGTCTCATGTTCAGAGCAAGAACTCCATGATTCCCACAGCGAGTATCATACGATGCCAGTTTACCTCCCCTAACTTAAAGTTCCCCCAAACCTAAAGTTCATAGTTCTACCAGCACTCCAAGGAGGAAGAGGAACTTTCAACTGTCTAATCTGACAAGTGCATCATACAACCATAGGTCCATGCAGAAGTTAACCTTAGGAAATGTAAAATCTTTGTGAAAAGTAGAGTAAAGCATTACACTAGTTTCATACAATAGTGGTTCCATTTGCCAGTGTAATATTCAAGGTCTTGTAATGACCATGGCTATTTACCTGCCACTTTAACTTGATTGGGAGTGCATGCTCTGCACGGCAGTATTGTGAACTCCTCTGTCTGGTACATGGTGTAGTCTGTGCTGGCCACTACAATGACATCCCCGGCTCTCCAAGACATGGTGCTGTCTGCCAGATGTAGGATGGTGCTGTTCACATTGGTGTCCACAGTCACTGTCAGCCTGGGCTTCACTGTAACACACGAATGGAAGATTGTGTAATTATGTGTTTCAAATACACAAGGCAGGCAGCTAAAATATGTATACTAGTAGTGCTGAACATGGTTCACAATAAGACTTCAATTCATAATATGTGTATATTAAGAAACTTCAGGAATCATAATCAAATATACAAAGTTGGCTTCTTATAATGAATACATTTCTCCAGATGATATACTATCAACGACAGCCTTCCTCAACCTATTAATCCCAGGGTAACCCTTAAAATAGTTATCAGGTATAGGGGTACCTCTATAAGAACAATTCATGCCCCCTTTTTTGTAGTAGTCTGAATGCCACCCTACAGACAGCTAAAAACATTATTGATAGTATGTATTGGGGGTCAGTGGGAATGCCCTCCTTACAATGGTGGTCAGAATGGCAGCTATACAGACAGCGAAAAACATTATTGATAGTATGTATTGGGGGTCAGTGGGAGGAATGCCCCCCTTACAGTGGTGGTCAGAATGCCGCTATACAGACAGCAAAAAAAGATCACTGGTGCCATGCCGCTGGCTCTTCCAAGTGGTGTTGACCCCGGACCTATATAGTCATCATTAAACAAGCGCTAATGTTCCTCTGTTAAAAAAAAAAACAAGCGCTAATGTGAATTTAAAATCAAGAAAACAAACCGATATTTAAGATAGCCAAATGATATAGCTGCAACCCATATGTTAGTGCTCCCACACGTAAAATAAAATAAAAAAAATACACAATTATGTGTAATAGGTGCGCTTAAATCAACCTTAAAAATCAATAAATAGACCATAAAAACCTCTGTGAAACAAATGGTGAATAATAGGTGTGCGTGATATATAAATTCTGGTGAAAAAATCCAATGTGTTAAAAAATAATTGATGTGAAATAAAATATAATATATTATATAAAAATAATAAAGATTATTTCAAATTTCATAAGGTATTAAAAGACTCAGATCGCCTATAACCCATACATTGACCAATCAATCTTTTCTGGTCTATTTATTGATTTTTAAGGTTGATGTAAGCGCACCTATTACGCATAATTGTGTATTTTTTTATTAAACAGATCAACTAGTCACCCGAGAGTTCAACCGAACCCTGGTTGAGAATGGCACGCAGCAATTTTATTGTACATATTAATAATGCTCTATCAGGTTTTTAGGGAACTCCATGTGTTTTCTCTGCAGCACTGTTTGCACAGCATTAGAGAGAAGGATAAATAAGCCAAACCCTTCCATTTCTATCTGATTATTATAGCTGTTTGCCAGCCGTCCAACAAGGTCACAGTTCTCCTACTTCGACATAAATATATTTCCGTACACATTTTTTTACACCCAGTACATCCTTTGAGAATAACCTCATCAAATCCCGTTCATATATTGTCAATTATTTCAGCTGTAGGATTACTGTCAGAATTTATCATTTCCGAGAAGCTTGCAATCTAATGTAGACATTCCTACAGGGATAAGGAGTTAATGTTCAGAAACTGGACATGTGTTGTATTTAACACCAAAATGGAATGCAATAGTTAATTTTGCATAGTAACACTACTACCAGGTTCCTGGGGGGACAAGGGAAAAATATGATTTTACTTCAGACATGTGGTAAAGATGATGCAGTTGACAATTGTGTATACATGCCAAATTCAGTGAGGAATTTTTTCCAAAACAGATTAAAAGGATGTCTCATCTTGTCTCTGAAATCCTTGTAAAGTTTCTTTAATAAGACAACTAATATACACTGTATGCATTTGCAATTTGATTAATTTTAAAGCTAAACACAATTGTGAGGTGAAGTTTCACTTTGCAAAGAATACTCAATCACATGTAAGGTTAAATAAAAGACAAAAAAAATAAATTTTTGCTTGCACATGCTTGGATGATGGAAGTCAACAGAACTTTCCCTCATTTACAAAGCTCTGGAACACATGCCCTTGCAGAATGCAACTGCACTTGCAAAGTGCACAGTCTATTTGCCTTTAGTACATCAACCTCATTGTCTAATTACTAGAGGCAAGTGTTTTCCCACTTGAATCATGGCGTGTTTTGAGTTTTCCATCCAGATCTGTGCAGTAATCCAGCATAAAGTGGCTCCTGCACTCCTCCTATAATAAGACCAGTCACTGCTGCTCTCTGAACTTGTGCAAAGTGACTGGTCTTGTCTCCGCCCCCTCCTGTAGTTTTCTGCAGATAGCCTTTAGTGGTTGTGTTCTGTTGGGCCCCTCCCACAATTGTTTCCGGTGTCTTGCCAAGAAAGTTCCCCCGGCGGATAAGGACCCCCCTGTACTGCGCAGGCGCTGTGCTTGCGCAGTACGAAGCACAATGAAGCACAACGGAGTTTCCGAAAACAGCCAAAGTCAGTCAGCTGTACTACATTCTAACCTATGTCCAGGTTCGAGCCCCACCATCCAAGTGGACATAGAGTTAGAATAGAAATTTGCCGAGCATAGCGAGGCCGTCCCCGAAGCGTAGCGAGCCCGCGAGGGGCCCTGTTACAGTCGCCGTGTACAGCTGATTCACTGGCTTCTGCTTCGGCTATTTCCAGCGGCTTCGTTCTGCCTAGTACTGCGCAAGCGCTGCGCCTGCGCAGTACAGGGGGTCCTTATCCGCCGAGGGGAACTTTCTCGGCAGAACACCGGCACATGCTGTGCAAGATTTACGCAGTGATGATGTCACTGTTGCTTTCACAAAGTAATATCTGGCTTTGGAAAGGTGGTAAAGGTATTTTTACCTGGTGATCAGCCCAGCAAGCCTACTATTTTTCAACAGAAATATATTAAAGCCATTGTAGATAAGGCAAAAATATAGTGTTGTATAACTTGTACCCAGTTGTTCTGAAATATATTTTCCTTCAGATCTGTATTTAATAAAATAGGTTGGAACTAGCACAGATTGTGATCTGGTGTATTACTGGGAGGAAAATAGATGGAAAAACAAACATTACTACATTAAGCTGCATTAACTACTGCACAGCGGGATGAAAAAAAACTCACAGATTCCTGCATTTACACAAGTCATGTGTTTGCATTGATCCCCCCCCCCACCATTCCTATTGTATTCTGACAGTGGGGACTCCCCCATGTCAGAATACACAGATCAGCACTGCAGTCATTGCTGGTTTTCCAGAAGGACCGTTCCACAGAAGCCAGTTGTTGGAGCTGCTTCTGTTGAACAGTGAGACAGGGATATGCAATTAGCGGACCTCCAGCTGTTGCAGAACTACAATTCCCATGAGGCATAGCAAGACTCTGACAGCCACAAGTATGACACCCAGAGGCAGAGGCATGATGGGACTTGTAGTTTTGCAACAGCTGGAGGTCCGCTAATTGCATATCCCTGGTACACATAGACCAAAATTCATCTGGTTCCTGCTGAACTGTCTGACTTTTGGTATGTGTGTACCTGGCTTTAGACTTCTCATAGAACCATTAAGGCCCCTTTCACGCAATTTTGCTGCGATTCGCAGCCGCGATTTTTGCCACGATTTTGCCACGATTTTGCCGTGATTTCAAGGAATGCCTGTGTAAGTGGCATCAAAATCGGACCAAAGTAGTGCAGGGACTACTTTGAAGTTGGAACGACTTGAAGTCGTACTAATATGAATGGCTGTCATTGGAAATCATGGGGAACGACTTGTCATGCTACTTTGCAGTCCCAAATCGTGGGACAAGTCGTATAAGTGTGAAAGGGGCCTGAACCACCTCTGTGTTTTTTATTTTTTGCGCTATAAACAAAAAAAAGACTGCCAATTTTGAAAAAAAATATATATATATATATTTTTTACTTTCTGCTATAATACATATACAAAATAATATATATATATATATATATATATATATATATATATATATATATATATATATATAAACAAATGTATTCATCAGTTTAGGCCAATATGTATTCTTCTTCATATTTCTGGTAAACATAAATCAGAATAAGCATATATATATATTGATTTGCGCAAAAGTTATAGCGTCTACAAAACAGGGGATAGATTTATGGCATTTTTATTTATTTATTTTTTTACTAGTAATGGCGGTGGTCAGTGATTTTTTTAGCGGGACTGCAACATTGCGCCTGACAGAACGGAAACCTAACTGACATTTTTTACACTTTTTTGGGGAACCAGTAATATTATTACAGTGATCAGTGCTAAAAAGATGCACCGACATTGTACTACTGACACTGGCAGGGAAGGGGCGATCAAGGGGTTAAATGTGTTCCCTGTTTGTGTTTTCTAACTGTATGGGGGACTGTGTGACTGAGGAAACACACAGATCCCTCTTTCTGTCTTAGCAGGGAGACAGATCTCCCTGTCATCCCCTGGCAGAATGGAGATTTGCCTTGTTTACTTCGGCTGATCCCCGTTCTGTCTCTACAGGGAACGATCGCGGGCAGGCGGCAGGCATCAAGTCCGGCGGACCTGCTGATTGGCTTCCCCGCTGGCCAATCAGAGCACGCGCACCCCCACGAAAGCTAGTGCATGTATCACCGTAACAGTACGGCAATTTGTGGAGCCGAGCCACCTTGCCACAGTACATCTGCAGCTGTTGGTCGGCAAGTGGTTAATAAGTACAAAAATACCTATTGATCCTGTCAGAAATTCAGAGCTGTGCTATGCTTTGTGCAAACCTATTGGAACCTATTTAGCCCTATCAGTTCTTATCTTGGGACTATAAATCAGTTACTATCTATGTTTTAGACCACGGGTCTCCAAACTTTCTAAGCAAAGGGCCAGTTTACTGTCCTTCAGGCTTTATGGGGGCCAAACTGTGGCCAGAGTGAGTAGAAATTTCCCCAGCATCAGAGCCTCATCATTGGTTTAAATGGGAGGAATAGTGTCCCACAGTGGATATCAATGAGAAGAATAGCGCCCCATTGATGGTGTCAGTAGGGGGAATGGTGCTCCATCATTAGTGTCAGTTGGAGAAACGGTGCCCCAGGGCCTTTAAAGGAATAAAACATAGACAATGTACACATTTTGCTGATATGTAATTCGTGATTTTTTTATTTTTTTGTCCTGAGATACACTTTAAAAGGAACCTTCCTAAAAGCTTCTCAAACTATTCAACTCTGACAGCTTAGATTAAATTGTCATATGCCACTTCAAAAGAACACAGAAGGGTTGTCTCATCTCCATTACTTATTATATTATTTTAAGAACACCTATCAGAAGTAATTCGATAATCTTAGGGTATATAGGGTGTGCATAAAGAGAATAAGAATTCAGATGATCTTTTTATGCAGATGACGTGAGTCTGACATTGATGAATTGCTTCATTACATTACCTAATCTTCACAAGGTTTTAAAAGAATTTGGCAACATTTCAGGTTCTAAAAAAAAAAAAATTCACAGAAATCACGCCAATTTTCCCACAGTTACGGCAAGTACTGCAACCTCTACATGTCATAGTTATCATAGGTTTAGGGATCAGGTCCATAGTTAATGATTCTAATTTCATTTATATAAGCTCAATTTTCTCCTTTCCTTCCATGAGATTAAAACACTTCTCCATATATGGACCTCTTATAGCACGTCTCTTTGTAGTCAGATTCCTGTAGTTCTGTTCTTGCTAGGAAGTTATGTTTATTCAGAACATTGTCTGTTAGAGTGCTAAGGGTCCCACTTTTTATGTTATAAAGAAATACATTGAACTTTATATAGCAATCCAACAAGGCATTGAAAAGGGTGCTACTCCTTAGATAGGAGCAAGGTGGCCTAGAAGTGCCAGATATTGTCAAATATCCTGCAACCAACCCAGATACAAGGCTTCAAATTCGGGTCAGAAAATGTCATTCTCTGATGCAGAAAAGTGCTTGACTCGAGTATAAGCCGAGGGGGGGGGGGGCGATTTCAGCACAAAAAATGTGCTGAAAAACTTGGCTTATACTTGAGTATATAAGGTATATGTTTAACAAAAACATAGTTAAAAAAAAAAAAAAGTTTTTTTTCCAATGTTACTTTGGACTTTTATAATACAGCACCCTAGCTTTTAATCAGGATCACACAAAAATATGGAATTTATTATTATGAAAAATGTAACCACATGCGGTGGATATATGTGCAAAAACTGCGATGTACACTGTGGGGGAAATTTGCTCAAATTGGTGCACACAGGACCTAGTTCAGCTGTGCATAGTAACTAATCAGCTTCCAACTTCAGCTTGTTCAATTAAGCTTCGACAATAATATGTAGAAACTGATTGGCTATTATGCACAACTGCACCAGATTCTGTGTGCACCAGTTTTAGTAAATCTCCCCTTGTATATATCAAGCATGTTTTTAACTATTTTTGTAAATTTAAATAATTTTTTTTTTTCATATTTTCATATTAGTCAATTCCATATTTCCATATTTTTTTTTATCTTGGCAACAAGCTCTAGGGTGGTCTATTATAAGACCTATGTAACATTGAAAAAGTACTCAAAATGAAGGGTTGACCGTCCCTAGAACCAAAGTTATAAAATAATTTTACCCTCTGTTGTGGTTTTATGCAAAAATGATTTCCATTCTGAAAATATACTTACCAGGCTTTCCACAAAGGAACTGGACTTTGTATTTCGGACATTGTGAGTGGACCTGGTCGTTCTGCCGGCACTCAAACCTGTAATCATGGCCGCCTTTATAAAAGACCTGCACTGGTATACTGGACCCGTTCATTGTAGTAACCTGCAATTCACAAGGTACATGTTACTGAATGCAAATGTTTCCCAAAATTTGCTAAATATTTTACAACCGTTTACGTACCGTACATAGTGACATATGCTACCACTTTATACAGAGTTCTAATGTAATTTTTCTAACATATGAATTCTTACATGGAAATCCATATCCAATACACTTCTAAGCTTGTTCAGTAAGGTGAGTAATGTACTACAAAGTGCTGTAATCCACAATAAAACACATTTTACTAGCTTCAGTACCATTAGTGGATAGGAGGTGACATTTTCATATTATAACTTTTTCAATCGAAAGGATGGCATGTGGAAGAGTGCCAACCTAGTAACCTTCGTATGTGGATTTTGGATTGTTCATCAGGAACTGGCCTGAAGTTTTGATCAGTGTATGACTAGATTTAGACTAGGCAGGCTACAGCCCACAAACACACCAGCCTTTCTGGCACATGCCTAAGTTGCTACATGTCCATTCCAGTCCAAAACCTGCGACTCTTTGGGTGTATTCAAAAATGCCAAAGAAAAATGTATTTGAACATACCTCCCAACTTTTTGCGATGGGAATGAGGGACACCTATCAGCAAAAGTATGTAGGTATAGGACACACCACCTTGCCACGCCCCCTTAACCACTTGACCACTGGGCGCTTAAACCCCCTTCCTAACCAGACCAATATTCAGCTTTCGTTGCTCTCACACTTTGAATGACAATTACTCAGTCATGCAACACTGTACCCAAATTAATTTTTTGTCCTTTTTTTCACACAAATAGAGCTTTCTTTTAGTGGTATTTAATCACTGCTGGGTTTTTTTTTTTTTTTTGTGCTATAAATCAAAAAAGACTGAAAATTCTGTAAAAAAAATAAAATAAAAATTCTTTGTTTCTATTAAAAATTATTGCAGAGTATTGGCAGAGTATTGGCAGAGTATTGGCAGAGTATTGGCAGTGTATAGGCAGAGTATTGGCAGAGTGTTGAAGTGTTGCAGAGTATTACACAGTGTTGCAGAGTATTGGCAGAATATTGCAGTGTTGCAGAGTATTGCACAGTGTTGCAGAGTATTGCACAGTATTGACAGAGTATTGCACAGTGTTGGCAGAGTATTGCACAGTGTTGGCAGAGTATTGCACAGTGTTGGCAGAGTATTGCACAGTGTTGGCAGAGTATTGCACAGAGTTGCACAATACTGTTACAGAGCAGCGCTGTGGGCACTACACATCCAGCCCACAGCGCTGCTGTAATCTCTCCCCCTCTCTGCTTCTCCACTCTCACTGTACCGATCGGTACAGAGAGGGGAGGGAGGAACCGGCGTCATGACGTGACGCCAGTTGGTTTACATGTGATCGCTCCGTCATTTGACGGAGCAATCACGTGGTAAACGGCCGCTATCAGCCGGATGTTCCGGATGTTCCCGGATGTCACGGATGTTCCCGAGTGCCCGCCCCAGGGGGCGCGTGGGAGCAAGATTCTGGGAGGACGTCCCACGGACGTACACCCAGAATAAGCCGACCGCGCTGTAGCCGTCTTTCGGCTATGGCCCGGTCGACATGTGGTTAAAGGAGAATTTTACAAAAAAAAAAAAAACAAGATTGGTTAAACCCAGAAGTGCTTTTTTTTTACCTCTACTTTTGCTTTATATTGGCTGTTGGAATTTACAAATGCAGCCTACCCAACCTTTATCTTTCCTTGCATACTTGCCTTCGAGACTCCTGATTATATGGAGCCGGGCTACTGTTGACATTCATCATATAGTAAAATGTGGCGGACAAAGTAGCCATGAGCTAAGGAAGCACATAAAGGACTATCTTTGGTTCGTTGATGGACTTTTAATTGTACTGTTCTGTAGATAGTCGCTAAATATTGTCCTCCCTATTTCACCAAATACTATGTTATGTATGCAACGTCCCATTGTTGGGACCCCTTTTTTTTTTTTTTTATACTGTATCTCTCGATGCCTCTGTTATATACTTGTCATCGTCTGTTATGTATTCTTTCAATAAAACATTTGTAAAAGGAATTTACAAATGCAGCAATTTAGAAATCAGATGAAAGGTTTAGCGCTGGAAAACACTTTTGAATAGATACAAAGTGCATTTTATATACATCTATATAGATCAGACCAAAATGAGGGACAGATGAGGGGGAATGAGGGACATTGTTCCAAATCAGGGACAGCCCCCCAAAATCAGGGACAGTTGGGAGCTATGTTTGAGGTTGCATTTAAATTTCAAGCGGCTTATTAATTGGAAGTTAAAAAGTGATAGTTACATTCAATACCACATTTGTTTCTGATTTAAACCAGTAGCCATTCAGTGTTTACTAATGTCATAGATTTGCCCGTTCTTGTTGGCTTGGTTAGTCCAGTCCCAGCTGCCTTTGTTCCTGTGAGATCCAGCATAATATTTGTGAGAATGACATTTTTATGTACTGTTTTCCATTCACGTATAAGATGGTCTTTGTTTGATAATTTATTATAAAAGTCGAGATTTTGCTTCCCTGTTGTTAAACCAAACAAGATCTTGAAATGCTCTCTGTGAGGTCGTTTGATGGCGCTCCACCTAATTCCCTACCTAGTGAGATGTGAATGTGAAGGCTCCTGCTCCCTCTGCATGGCTGTCTGCACTACATGCTCAGGAATGACACTGATAACAAACCCGGCCCATTCCAAAAGAGCTTAGGATGCCTACTGAGACCACAAAAAAGGATGTAATAGGATATACAGCATACGGTCTTATTTATGGTTAGCAATGGGAAACCGTTGTTCCTGGGTGTGAAGCCTGATGTTTTATTAACTACGAGACAGGCAGCAAAAACAATATCCACATGGGTACCGTATGTCTGTTCTTCCTTTCACTGAATTACTATTGAGTTCCTTCTTATAGTAAAGTCTTATTTATTATACTTAGGATACACTTATGTTTTACTGTGTTTTTTCTGTATTTTCACATCTTTAATATTCACTGTGTATTTCTATAATTTTATGTTTTTAATATTAACTGTGTGTTCACCATAGGTGTGCGCAACCTATTGCATTAGGGTGTGCACCACAAAGCTCAAAAACCTTCTCTGCAGTCTGAGCTCTACTGGACAGTGAATAAATGGGAAGTGATCTGCGCTGAGCGGCTTCCTGTTTATTCACAAACTGAAACACATACAGTGTAGCCTTGGATTACAAGCATAATCCCTTCCAGGAGAATGCTTGTAATCCAAAGCACCCGCATATCAAAGCGAGTTTCCCCATAGAAGTCAATGGAAACAAAGATAATTAGTTCCGCATTGACTTCTATTACACGCAATACTGCATGTGGCCAGAGGTGGGTGGGGGCGCTGGAGAGCCTCGGAAATACTCGGGCACAGCTCGGAAAGCCTCGGAAAGGCTCGGAAACACTTGGGAACTGAGTGTTTCCGAGTGTTTCCGAGTATCTCCAAGTATTACCGAAAGGCTCCGAACGGTTCTGAGTGTCCCCGGCACCCCCTCTGGCCAAATACGGTACTGCACAGCCCATTAGCTTGAATTCTGCTCGTTTTGTGAGACAAAACCGAGTCAGAATTTAAAAAAAAAGTTGCTTGTCTTTCAAAATGCTCGTTAACCATATTACTTGTTAACCAAGGTTCCACCGTAAACACAATTTACTATGCTACAGTTGTGAATGAACACAGTGAGTGAGTGTGGGGGAAGCTCAAGCAGTAGGGGGAATCTGCACTGCACATAGTGATGGGTGTGCCCATCTGACGAAAATTCGTTCAATAATCTGAACGTGTGTACGAGGCTTTAGACCCCATACACACTATTAGATTTTCTGCAGATTTTTTGTCTTCAGATTTACCAAAACCATATAATATAAAGTCAAACCTTAATGCCCCGTACACACGGTTGGATATTCGGTTGGATATTCCGATGGTAGAAGCCCTATCGGATTATGTTGTCGGAAAATCCGATCGTGTGTGGGCCCTAGCGGACTTTTTCCGTCGGAAAAAAATTTGAGAGCAGGATCTAAAATTTTCCGACAACAAAATCCGACCACACTTTTTCCGATGGTGTGTAGAGAATTCCGACGCACAAAGTGCCACGCATGCTCAGAAGAAATTTGGAGAAGAAAGCTATTGGCTACTGGCCTCTACGTAGTCCCGTCGTACGTTTTATACGTCACCTCGTTCGGAACGATCTGATTTTCCGACAACTTTGTCCGACCGTGTGTGCAACACAAGTTTCGGCAAAAAATCCATCGGAAAAAATCAGACGGGTTTTGTGGTCAGAATGTCCGACCGTGTGTACAAGTCTCAATTTTCAATTTGTATGCAATCAGGCAGACCCTCGCACTACATGGTTTTGGTAAATCTGAAGACAAAAATCTGCAGAAAATCTAATAGTGTTTATGGGGCTTAACATCTAAGACAGCCTTACATTCTTTTAGTGACAACTGTAGAAAAGAGCATCTGTGCCATCTAGCAAGACTAGAAGAATCTGGAGGGTTTGTTTGTTCTGCTGATAAAATCAAGGGTGGCATGGGAGTTGGGTTTTCCACTAATCTTGATGTGTTAAATAATGAAATATGAAAATCTGACTTTTGGTTCTGGCTACTTGGCACTGGCACTTTTTGCTGTAGAGTCTGTGTTTTTGCTGTTGATCCTGGTGTGGGATGGCCCAATAATGTTTGCTAGAACAGGACGAGTATGAAGTGGGGGTTATCTTAGTGTAGCAGAGAAAGTATCCCATAAAGCAGGGATATGCAATTAGCGGACCTCCAGCTGTTGCAGAACTACAAGTCCCATGAGGCATCGCAAGACTCTGACAGCCACAAGCATGACACCCAGAGGCAGAGGCATGATGGGACTTGTAGTTTTGCAACAGCTGGAGGTCCGCTAATTGCATATCCCTGCCATAAAGAGTATGTGGCAGTCTCTGCCTGGGCTCTGGCCAGGCCACACGTCCAACGCGTTTCGCTCCCACTGGAGCTTAATCATGGAGATCCCCATGATTAAGCCCTGAGGGTAGAACGAACTGCGATGAAGTGCGGCCTGGTTGGAGCCCGGGCTGAGATATGCGGAATAGGATACTTTCTCTGCTGTATGTTGATGTCTGAATCCGGGGCGAGCTCCGTTCCCAGACGGAACTCCGAGCAGTTGATGTTGGACTATGACCTGCCAAAATATGTGGCACCCACATAGTTTTACATTAGTTCACAGGGGTTATCTAAGTGTTTAAGACAATCTGAGCTACTTTTTTTATGATTAGCCTATACCAGGGGTAGGCAACCTGGGGCCCTCCAGATGCTGTGGAACTACATTTCCCATGAGGCATTGCAAGGCTGGAAGTTACAATTACTCCAGGAGGCATGATGGGACTTGTAGTTCTGCAACAGCTGGATGGCCCCAGGTTGCCTCCCCCTGGCCTATACCATAATATATCAGCAGTCTGGCATGGTGATTTCATGTACCTTGATGTCAACAGGATGGGTGCAGATTTTGTCAGGATACCTGGCCCGGAATTCAGACAGTTTCTCCCAATCTCTGTAGCGTGTGCTCTCATACTTGTCAAACCAGTCCGTCCACTCCACATCTGCAATGTAAAAGGCACAGAACTCACGTTGCAAGCCTGCCAGATTCACTTGTTTATTTGCAAGTAGCGAAACAGAAATGTGCACCAAACATATGACAGAATTACAAGCTGATTTCCAACAAAATGACAAGTCGGGATTGGAGGTCCACATGTAGCTGCAAACCGCTTACACTTGTTTGACATCATAGCAAACAGGTTGGTTTCAGCTGCCAGCACAAATGAACATGGTGGACCGTTTAGACTCTCAAGATTCTCCGAGTGCGACTCGATAACACGACTTCTCTAATCAACACCAGTCTTCCTGCTTATTTTCTACCACATTTTTCCATCATGAATTAGATGATGTCAGTCCTGCCAGTGTCCTATAGATTGTAAAGGTTGTACTTTACAGTAACTAAATCCAAACATGGGCAGCTTCTTTCTATACGGCTCAATGTCAGAAATGTATACTGATACCTATGGAGCCCATAACAGCCCAATCTGGTGCAGCTGTTCATGATACCCAATCAACTTCTAACTTCAGCTTGTTCAATTAAGCTTTGACATTAAAACCTGGAAGCTGATTGGTTTATATACAGAGCTGCACCAGATTTTTCACTCTCCAGTTTTCCTAAATCTCCCCCATTGTGTAGTGTGTGTGAGTTTCCAAGTGCTAAGCCTTGGTTCAAACCTTTGCATGCCAGGAACACAAGCAAAAATCACGTGCTTTCCTGACATGCAGAGAAATGTGTTGCCATTTTTGAGACGCAGTAGTGCCATTAAAGCGGTTGTATAGTCAAAAAATTGACTTTTACCTACAGGTAAGCCTATAATAAATATTGCAGCAGCTCTGCTGCAATATTTAAAGGGACAGTACCCGGCTCTTAGAAAGGGTTGCTTTCACTTAGATTTTAATATTGTCTTATCACCGATTTCATTGTATTATATAGTAACTGCTTTTATAAGATCAATAGTCATTATTTGATACTTATGCATATTTATTGGTCATCTTGGCTTAAGTGAGTTGAATCCAGGAGCGCGGAGTGATAGTCCCAAAGGGAGGCAATTTTTGGCACTATCTTTTCACATAAGCCTATAATAAGGCTTACCTGTAGGTAAAAAAAAATATCTCCTAAACCTGTACGGTTTAGGAGATATTCCCTTTGCAATGAGCCGGTGACTGCAGCGGTGCATGCGCACAGGGGATTCTCCGCTGAAAGGCCGGCAGAATCCAAACCTTGCTGGGAAGAAGTCTCCCGTGCACATGCGTGGGAGTGACATTGCGGCTCCAGCCACTTACAGCGCTGGAGTCGCGATACCCAGAAGACACGCCGAGGCAACATGTCAGCTACCTCGGCGTGGACCAGGTGAGTTACCGACGCCTCGTTCTAAGGTAAAGAAACATGGATCCCCTATGGGTGGACTTTTCAGGCACGTACACAATTAATTAATTAAAAAGTTACCTTACGTTCTAAGGTAAGTATTTCATAATGAGCTAGTATGTGGTGCATACTAGCTCATTATGCCTTTACCCTTAAAAAAATAAAAAGTTTCAGCAGGTTTACTACCGCTTTAATTGCTAATGGCACCCCCACGCATCTGCAAACATGCCACATTTTTTGCACTGCTGAAGCACCATGCAGTTTGGTGTGGCCCGTTTTTGGAAAAGAGTGGCTGTTTTTTTCCCTTGTTTCTAGCATGTAGGGCAGCCCATAAAATGAATGAGCTGCCCTACATGAAACACGCAAAAACATGCAAAAATGCACAGAAACGTGGCCGCGCTTGGTCGTACATATGGGTGTGAACCAAGCCTAAGGCATGCTCTTCTTTAACCACTTCACCCCCGGAAGAATTTACCCCCTTCCTGACCAGGCCATTTTTTGCGAAACGGCACTGTGTCACTTTAACTGAAAATTGCGTGGTCGTGCCACTCTGTACCCAAACAAAATGTACGTCCTTTTTTTCCCACAAATAGAGCTTTATTTTGGTGGTATTTGATCACCTCTGGGTTTTTTTTTTTGTGCTATAAACAAAAGAAGAGCGACAATTTAAAAAAAAAAAAGCGCAATATCTTTTACTTTTTTTGGTAAAAAAAAAAAAAACGCAATATTGAATTTATAGCGTCAACGAAATAGCGGATAGATTTATGGCATTTTTATTAATTTTTTTTTTTTTTTACTAGTAATGTCAGCGATCAGTGATTTTTATTGGGACTGTGATATTGCAGTGGACAAATTGGACACTTTTGACACATTTTTGGGACCAGCGACAATTAAACAGCGATCAAGTGCTATAAAAATGGCAGGGAAGGGAGTAACACTAGGGGGCGATCAAGGGTTAAATGTGTTCCCTAGGTGTATTCTAACTGTGGGGGGGGGGGATGGCACTGACTAAGGAGGAGACCGATCGCTGTTCATACTTAGTATGAACACACAATCTGTCTCCTCTCCCCTGAGAGAACCGGGATTTGTGTGTTTACACACACAGATCCCGGTTCTTGCTCTGTCACAGAGGCGTTGCTAGGGGGGTGCGGGGGGTGCGGGTCCCTGTTTTTTTTGTTTTTTTTTTTTTTTTTTTGATTTTTTTATTTTTATTTTTTGCTGCCGTTTTTTTTTGGTTTATTTATTTATTTATTAACTGCCGTTCACTTGACTCCCCCCCCCCCGCTGCCCACAGCCCGCTGGGCTGAAACAACATTACGGCAGCTGCAAGTGAAGCTGCCCTCCTGAGCCTCCCCTCCAGACGCCCGGCGCCGAATTGTAAACAGGTGCGGGGGGGGGGGGGGGGTGTCCAGGTGTCCAAGCCAGGCGGGCTGGGCCGGGGGGCAGGGTGGCAATTTCCCCACAGCCCGTTCCAACTTATATGCAGAACGGCCGCTGCCCATTGATGTTTTTTTTTTCCTTTGAGGAAGTCGGCGGCTGCATCCGGATTCCGGGATGCTCAGTCTGTACATCCGGCCACCACTACCCACAGCCAGTCAGGTGCCTGAACAGTGGCGGAGGGCGGAGTGATCTGCAGCCTTGTGTGCTGCGCCGGGGTCTGGGAGCCCGGATGTTTTACACAAGGGGAAATCCCACCCACTGCCCCACCGTACTCCAGAGAGGAGCAGCCAGGAGCTGAGGACACCAATGTAAGGGGAGAGTGGGGAGGAGTGTATGGCAGGCACTGGCAGCCAAGGAGTGAGTGTCGGCGGTGGACGGCTGTGCAGTCTCCTGATGCCTTGTGTGAAGGACTGGTGGCAGCCCGCTCTGCTTAGACTTGTAGTGCCCTCTGTGGGGGGCTGAGATATGGAAGCATCCTATGCTGGGACTTGTAGTGCCCTAGACTGTGGGGGGCAATAAAAGTCCCAGCAGAGTGGGCTGCCATTCTTTAGTCCCCTGTAGTCTAGGGCACTATAAGTCCCAGCATATCAGTCTGCTCTTTCAGAAGAGGAGAAGGAGCTGGGGAGGGGGGTTGTTCTGGGAGGGGAGAGAATGAGGCACAGGTTTTAGATGGGGAGGATTTTTGCTTAGGGGGGATTTGTCCTGGGAGGGGGAGATGGGGAGGATTTTTGCTTAGGGGGATTTGTGCTGGAATGGGGAGGATTTTTGCTTGGGGGGGATTTGTGCTGGGATGGGGAGGATTTTTTGCTTGGGGGGGGGGGATTTGTGCTGGGATGGGGAGGATTTTTGCTTAGGGGGGATTTGTGCTGGGAGGGGGAGGATTTTTGCTTGGGGGGGATTTGTGCTGGGATGGGGAGGATTTTTTGCTTGGGGGGGGGGGGATTTGTGCTGGGATGGGGAGGATTTTTGCTTAGGGGGGATTTGTGCTGGGAGGGGGAGGATTTTTGCTTGGGGCGGGATTTGTGCTGGGATGGGGAGGATTTTTGCTTGGGGGGGATTTGTGCTGGGATGGGGAGGATTTTTGCTTAGGGGGGATTTGTGCTGGGATGGGGAGGATTTTTGCTTAGGGGGGATTTGTGCTGGGATGGGGAGGATTTTTGCTTAGGGGGGATTTGTGCTGGGATGGGGAGGATTTTTGCTTAGGGGGGATTTGTGCTGGGATGGGGAGGATTTTTGCTTAGGGGGATTTGTGCTGGGATGGGGAGGATTTTTGCTTAGGGAGGATTTTTGCTTAGGGGGGATTTGTGCTGGGAGGGGAGGATTTGTGCTGGGAGGGGGAGGATTTTTGCTTAGGGGGGATTTGTGCTGGGAGGGGGAGGATTTTTGCTTAGGGGGGATTTGTGCTGGGAGGGGGAGGATTTTTGCTTGGGGGGGATTTGTGCTGGGAGGGGGAGGATTTTTGCTTGGGGGGGATTTGTGCTGGGAGGGGGAGGATTTTTGCTTGGGGGGGGGGGATTTTTGCTTGGGGGGGATTTGTGCTGGGAGGGGGAGGATTTTTGCTTAGAGGGGATTTGTGCTGGGATGGGGAGGATTTTTGCTTAGAGGGGATTTGTGCTGGGAGGGGGAGATGGGGAGGATTTTTGCTTTGGGGGGATTTGTGCTGGGAGGGGGAGATGGGGAGGATTTTTGCTAAGAGGGGGGATTAGCACTGGGAAAGGAGGCGGAGGCAGTGGTTTGTACTGAGAGGGGGATTTGTACTGGAAGGGGTTATATGAGGGTTAGGATTTGTGCTGAAAGGTGTTTATTTGCTGCTAGGGGGAAGATGGGGGGCGGGTTCTCTGCTTAGAGGAGAGGGGGTATTGGGAGTAAGAGCATTTGTAAATTAAGGGGTTTTGGGGGGATTTATGTTGTAAGGGTGATGTGGGGAGTGAGAATTTCTGCTGAGAGGGGGGATTTGTGCTAGAAGGGGGTACATAGGTATTGAGGAGTTTGCCCGGGGCACTGGATGATCTTGTCCCGGCATTGGCGCACTCTACAAATTGCAAGGGCGGAGCTGTGAAGAGAGAAAGCTGGGTAGCGGACGTGAGGACTGGATTGGAAGCTGCTCCAGCCTGTACTGACGCGGTGGCGGCCTGGAACAGCAGACTCGTGAGTACCTGGTGAGTGACCCTGCTGATCGGAGTGGCACACACACACACGTGTTTCTTTGGTAAGAGAGCTGGTCCTGGGGCAGTCCCTGGACTGAGAACACTGTCCCTGGATTAAGTCTGTCCCCGGTTTTGTCCCCGCTTTGCAAGGCCGATCCAGGGCGGGTGCACTGCAAGCTGGGGCAGTGGGAGGGCACCCAGACCTGACCCTACCATAGATCCCTTTGGGCCCATTGGGCTGCCTCGGAGGGAGGGGGGGGCGAGCACCTCCAGATACAGAGCAGGTATCTCCCACTTACCTGGCGGCTGCTGTCATACGAAGTCCCACCTCCTGGGCTGGCTCCTATGATAGACAGCATCCTATCATAGGAGCCAGTCTAGGAGGCGAGACTTCGTATGACAGTGGCAATGCTGGGTAAGCAGGAGATCTCCGTTCTGCGTAATCCAGCGGCTCTCCTCTCTCTAATCCCCATGCACTGATGAGGCTGCATTGATGGGCACTGATGATGATGAGCTGATTCGGTAGTTCAATGGGCCACTTGACTGGACTTGCCCCCCAGGCCTAAGGCTGCCAGCCCTCCCCTGAAGCCAGCTCTCCAGGTTGTTGATTTGTGTGTGTGGTGGGGGGGCCGCCGGCCGGGGGGGGGGGGTTGCCATATGTAAGATAAACAAAGAGACGTTAAAATGTAATTCTATTCTATTATACTGAGATTTTTTTTCCTCTTTCCGACTGAAAGTTCCATCTAGCTCAACTTGCAGAGCTCAGTTGAAATGACATAAATTGTGGACTTCATGATAGCATCAAATCCGTTCCTTCAATAGATGTTTTCTATTCTATGGAATCTAGACTTTTTTTTATAACATACACGATAATGTGGTCAGCTTAAAGGGCATGTATTACATTTTAAATATATATGTCAAAGAAACCAGCTTAATTTAAATAATTTTTGCATTATTTTTAGCAAGGTCGCGGGAGGGGGGTCTGTACTGAGGGGGGACTATAGTTGGTGGGGGGGTGACACCATTTTTTTTTTCGCACCGGGTGACACCAATCCTAGTGACGCCACTGCTCTGTCACGAGCGTTCGCGTGTGCACTTGCATCAGCTCCCTTGCATACGGGGAGTAGAGTTGTGTACATCAACAGAAACACACAACCCCATAGCCTAGGATGGCAAGACACTGCCCTGCTCTTCTTCTCCAAGCTAACAGACTAACTGGAGACCACACTGCCTACTGTTAACTCCTCCCTGTGAAGACTGGACGTTCAGCGAAGAGCAGGGTAAGCCGCATTGAAAGTTGTAAACTGCAAGTGCTGAGGTAAGAATTTAAAATTATTTACTGGTAAATGTTTATTTTATTTGAACTCAGTGTGTTAAGCTAAAAAATGCTGAGCCTTTAATACTACTCTAACCACCGCCACTAATCAGATTAAAATTCCATCTATTGTTCATTTACTGGGCAGGTTCAATTCAGACTCCTATCAATAAGGAAATAACATCAGTTGTCAGAAATAATACTATGATAATACCGTACATGTCACTTCTGGAATTGACTAACTTTTCTGACAAACTGAAATATTCTGTATATTCTGTATCTCTCAGATTAACCACTTCAGCCCCGGAAGGATTTACCCCCTTCCTGACCAGAGCACTTTATGCAATAGGCTGCGCACACCTATGATAAATGTCCATGCATTTTCACTGGCAATTTTTTATTTATTTTTTATAAATACACCCCATAGGGTAACCCAATTTAATACTGCGTTATCGTATTAGAGATCAAAGAAACAGAGAAATGGACCAAGTGTTTCACCTAAGCGGCCCCAGGCTGCATACTTGGAAAGTAGAATTGGTCCTAGTGTTTAGAAGTTCAATGATTACTATAAGTGCCGGTGTCCTGCCAAGAAAGTTCCCCCGCCGGACCCCCCTGTACTGCGCAGGCGCATCGCTTGCGCAGTACGAAGGACTAGGGATCTTCCGAAAATTGACGAAGCTAAACAGCTGCAAATGAAATGTACACCGCGCAGGCGCAGTTAACATGTCAGTGTACGAGGCGATGCCGCACGCTACTCTGCAAGGCGCGTCTAATGCCTCGTACACACGTACGGACTTTTCCCGGCGGACCTAAGTCCAGCGGACAATCCCGCGGGATTGTCCCTTCGTGTGTACGCGGCATAAGTGTAACCAAGGGCCAGATTTGTAATTATTAATACTGTAACCAAGGGGCAGATTTTACATTTATAACCAATCGCCAGATTTGTAATTATTAATTATTATTACTGTAAAAGCGCAATTAAGACATCTATCTAACCAATGCCTAGAGCACAGATACTGTGATAAATTCATTGTGTTAGTAACTTAAATAGATCGTGCAAACCCGCCCATCAACATTGCAAAACCCGCCTTTCTTTTCTTTAGACACGCCCATAAACAGACGCTTTGCCCCTTGCTTAGAGTAATAATAGACCCGCCCCTTAGTAAGACTCCCCTTGCAGAGTAGCGCGAGCATCGGGAGCGTGTGGCATCGTCTCATACACCGACATGTTAACTGCGCCTGCGCGGTATACACTTCACTCCCAGCTGTTTAGCTTCGTCAATTTTCGGAAGATCCCTAGTCCATTGTACTGCGCAAGCGCTGCCCCTGTGCAGTACAGGGGGGTCCTTATCCGCCGGGCGGACCTTTCTCGGCAGAACACCAGTTCACACAGGGGCGACCTGTCAGGCGACTTAGCCGCCTGACAAATCGCGCTCCATGCATTGCAATGCAACCATTCTAATAGGAGCGACTCAAGTCGCTCTGACTTATAAAAATGTTCCTGTACTACTTTGGGGCGACTTCGGAGCGGCTTGCATTGACATCTATTATTATTCTATTATATATATTATATTTTGCAAGTCAAGCTGAAGTCGCACTATATGGAGCGGCTTCAGAATCGGACTACTTTGAAGCCGCCCCTGTGTGAACCGGCACTTACTCCACTTCTAGATATCAGAGATTGGCAAACAAATGTCCTAGCAGTCTAGAATCAGAGGGACAGTAGACGGATTGTGTAAAGCTTTCTCTTTATCCTGATTAATGTCCAGTCTCTTGCACAGAGACATCAATTAGAAAAGAAATCCCGGCGCCAATGAAAACAGATTATTTTTTTTTTTTTTCTGTAATTAAAAATAGCAAGTGACAATCTCAGGTTGAGCAATAAATTGGAGCAATAATGAAATCAGGACAGTACAGAGGCTGTTGTTGTCCAGCTAGGGCCAAAACCAGAGACCTCAGCCAGCCAAGATCAGCAAACAAGCAAGTGAGTCAAAAGGGACGTCTGTGTCCGACAACTGGAAGCTCATACATTTTTCATGTGCACAGCGCAGGGTTGCCGGAGACTTCTGCATGTCTGCAGCTTCCAAATAAATGATCCGTGTGTTCCAAAAAAGCACAGCCGTAAATGAACCAATAGCACGCGAAGGAAAGCAAATATGGGAAATTTATAGAAAATTGTGCTTTTGAATCCCTGACTCCAGATTTGTCAGACAGAGAAATAAACTTCAGATCGTTAATAAGCAAGTCTTTATCTGGCTGCAGGGATCCCCAGATACTGTTTTTTTAAATATTTAGTGACATGTTACAAGTGATGGGTTTTCACTTACCCTGAACCCACTGGCTGGATGACGATACGTTGAAGTATTCCCCGTTTTCAGCTTGGAAAAGTTTGTGCACTCGAGCCGCCGCGGACCCCCTGCTTCCTATCCAACACATAAATAACACAGGAAGCATGTTAAGTAAATAGACCGGAGCAGGTAAACCATACAGATGACATCATAGAGGACAGGAAAAGCCCAATCTAAAATGTCATATTTCTTTGTGCCATGTGTCATTATTTCTATTTATATATAAACATCTATGGACCCGACGGGGAATGTAAAGACACAGCAGGACAATTACATATAGGAAGTGGTTATTATAAACCAGCAATCACGCAGACAGACAAGACTCCGCTATGAATTTGGATTGTTAACTCCTTCAAATGATCCTATGGAGTAAATGGAAATGTGTAGGTTTGTTAGTAGCCCCCCCGGCCACTCTGTATAATATGCTATGTAATTGCATGCTTATGCTGGTTTGATTGTTGTCAGGAAATAAAAAGGAGTTGTAAAGTCATGAATGCTGCTACCAGACTCATCCACCTTACCAAGCGCTCTGTCTCTGCTACTCCTCTCTGTCAATCCCTCCACTGGCTTCCACTCACCCAACAAATTAAATTCAAAATACAAACCACCCCCTACAAAGCAATCCACAAGTCTGCCCCCAGCTACATCACTGACCTAGTCTCAAAATACCAACCTAATCGTTCTCTTTGTTCTTCTCAAGACCTCCTGCTCTCTAGCTCTCTCATCACTTCCTCCCATGCTCGTCTCCAGGACTTTTCCAGAGCCTCTCCAAGCCTATGGAACTCCTTACCCCAATCGGTCCATCTATCTCCTACTTTATTAGCTTTTAGACGATCCCTGAAAATTCTCCTCTTCAGGGAAGCCTATCCTACCCACACCTAACAACTGTATTTTAATTTTGTCCATCTGATCATCCCCCACAGTTATTACCTTTTTGTTTCCACTTGACCTTCCCTTCTTGATTATAAGCTCTAACAAGCAGGGCCCTCTGATATATTGAATTGTTTTGTAATTGTACTGTTTCCCCTGATGTTGTAAAGCGCTGCGCAAACTGCTGGTGCTATATAAATCCTGTATAATAATAATAATAATAAAGCACACCTCCCAACTTTACGAGATGGGAATGAGGGACACCTATCAGTAAAAGTATGCAGGCATAGGACACACCCCTTGCCACGCCCCCTTAAAGGAGAATTGTACAAAAAACAAGATTGGTTAAACCCACCAGTTTACCACTTCTATTCCTTTATATTGGCTTTTGGAATTTACAAATGCAACAATTTAGAAATCAGAGGAAAGGTTCAGCACTGGGAAACACTTTTTGATAGATAAAAAGTGCATTTTATATACTAACTATATAGATCAGGGACAAATGAGGAGGAATGAGGGACAGAGGGTAATTGCTCCAAATCAGGGACAGTCCCTCCAAATCAGGGACAGTTGGGAGGTATGTGTAAAGGCAGAAGGTTTTTTATCTTAATGCATTCCATGCATTAAGATAAAAACCTTCTGTGTGTAGCAGCCCCCCCAATTACCTACCTGAGCCCCTTCTCTCTCCAGCGATGTCCACAATCCCCTTAGCCACCCAGGACACTCCCCCTGATTGGAGAGCAGCGGCGCCATTGGCTCCCGTGGCTGTTAATCAACGTCAGTCAGCCAATCAGGAAAGAGAGGGGGTGGGGCCAGGTCAGGGGCTCCGTGTCTGAATGGGTACACTGAGCTCTGACTCGGCTTGGGTGCCCCCTGTAGCAAGCTGCTGGCTGAGGGGGCACTGAAAGGAGGGAGGGGCTGTAGTGATCTAATATAATCGTCGTTCCTCGTAGATGGAATATAGTTATTAAAAGTATTGTCTCCGCAGCAAAACCCGATTCTCCCAGAGAGAGATTTTATTGACTTCCAAAACAGAACAGTCTTACAGATGACAAAAATCCAACAGAGTTCATATCACGACAGTGCTAGTAAACATTTAGAGCCCCATGGAGACATGTGACTCTTGGGTGCCTTCCTAAGAACACACACTTCTAAACAGATTGAACGTCCTGTTATATTCCCCACACACACTGAATGTCTGAGCAATTTGATTGGGCGTTTCCATTAAATGCTTTGATCTGCCCCGGTCTTTCAGAGTGACCGGAGACAACCCCACGCTGTGAATAGTTGTAATTATAAAGCTGCCCCAATTTACATTCTTGCATATTCCCCCTTTGACATGTGTGAATACTGATTAGATTAAGATAATCATTATCTGTTCCCTTTCATATGTGGAGTAAGTCTGGTCTGGCCATTTGTCCTTTGACCAACAAACCCTCTTTTAATATGCGCAATTAGATAACGGCTACCAAAGCGGCCTGCCTAGAATAAACTTGTCTTTAGAATGCCTAAATAAAAACACTACATATAATAAATATATATATAACATATATATATATATATATATATATATATATATATATATATATATACACATGTATACATATATATATATATATATATTAGACACAATATACTACAGGGGCTAGGAACAGCAAAGAGGGACCCAAGAAGAGGAGGATTCGGGCTGCTCTGTGCAAAACCAACTGCACAGAGGAGGTAAGTATAACATGTTTGTTGTTAATAAAAAAAAAAAAAAAAAACGAGCCTTTACAATCACTTTAAAAGTGACTATTATTTTTTTTTGAATAGTGTAAGGGAGGGTTGTTTTTTTGTCCTGACACACAACAGGAAGGCCACCCGGGGGGGGGGGGGGGGGCTCACAGTGACTGATCACTGTGATAGCCAATCAGAGGCTATCACAGCGATCAGGTGACCTGGAACAGACAGTCCCGGGTCCCAATCATTAGTGCGAGACTTGGGGTCTCGATGAGAGGGGTACGCATATATGCGGCCCTGTGGAAAGAAGCCCACGTCAGTGAGGCCACATATATGTGTGCGGTCAGTGCGAAGGGGTTAAATACTTATAGGGGAGCTATTTTACCTGCCAAAGGGTTTGTATTTCCGCCCATCCAGTTCTAAATCTGGCCATATATTTCACATTTTTTTTCATTCAGCTTCATGGTGGCTGAATGAGAGAAATTACTCGATCCCCCCCATTCAGGCTAAACAGTACAGATAAAGGAATCTGCAGATCTAGCTATTGCATTTTGACAGCCGGGCAATGGCTGGTGTTTTTTTCTTTTGGGGGGGGGCAGCAAACGGCGTGTCCAGCGTGCAGCGTGTCCGACGACTTTCTTCCTCCTCCTGTGGTGTGGATCCTCCTAGGCGGTTCCAATAGGATCACCTGACCTTTCAGCCAATTGGGAAACGGGTATCAGACCCACGCTTCCTGATTGGCGGAGAGGCGATTCAGTGTTGGAAAAGCGAATATTCATTTGCTTTTCTAACACACCTGGGTGGGCTTCGAGAGCAATTCTCTGCGCTCCGAGTCCACCCTATTTTGAAGCCTATTCCCGCCACTGTAATTCATGCGCCCGGCATCCTGAAAGGGGCCAGATGCATGAATAGGGGGTGGCCATGGCGGCCATGGATAGATTCATGCTATGCATGACCCTATCCATTAACCATATATGGGGTGGCGTGGATAGAGGAGGGTGGCGCCCGTGCGCCCTTAATGGTCAGGCTGCCCCTGCAGCCGGCACCCACAGCTGTCAGAATACCTGAACAGTGACTGCATCTCATTGGATACAGGTGTTCAGTTGAGAATTTTCTGGCCTTTGTCAAGCCTGGTGGTTCAGGCCTCCCACAGAATGAATTTCGGCTAGACTAAGATCTACACAGTTACACAGTCATGGCACACGGCACAGTCCACGGGCTGAAGGAAAGAAATATGAATTTTAGGACTGCTATTGTGTATAGCAAACTGATTTAGAATTTATTTTAGAAGTCAGACTAGGGAATGTTCCATGTCACACATTCAGCATTTAGTTGTACCTTGATACTCCATGTGGTCTTCCACAGAACTGGACGGATCGCCTTTCACGGTGATAAAACTCCAGGGGTGTCTGGAATAAACAGAACAACCTGTATATTAAAACAAGGAACAAGTCACTTCACATACTGAGGCTTTGTATCTCGAAGGACCGAGCACGCGCACACAGAGAGACCGTCTGTACGCAGCAACTTGCCACAGCTTAAAGAGACACTATTACAGCAAAATGTGCATACAGCTGTTATTTCATATAATGCAAACAACAATTATGTGCCTTAACCTTAAGCAGCCAATCAGTGAGTAGAGTTAAGGAGAATACTGTAATCACACTTATGAGAATTTTTTTTTTTTTTTGATTGGCTGTTTTGGGCTACTGTACACTTGGCACTCACTAAGACCGATTTCACACTGATCATTTTTTCTTTTGTTTTTGCATTAAAAAAAAGAAAAATGCATTAAATCCTAAGTCCTGAAAGCTGCATTTTTGGTAAAAATGCACCTTCCCATTGAAATTAATAGAAAATGCATCAAAAATGCACCCGCAGTTGTGCAAAAACGCATATGCTTTTTACCACATTTTTGCAACAGAGCACTGTGAAAGTAACCTTATGCCGCGTACACACGGTCGGAATTTCCGATGGAAACAGTCCGATGGGAGCTTATCATCGGATTTTCCGACCGTGTGTATGTCCATCGGTCTTTTTCTGTCAGAATTTCCGACGGACTTTGGATTGAGAACCTGTTCTTAATTTTTCCGACGGAAAACCTTTCTTTTGGATTTTCCGATCGTGTGTATGCAATTCCGACACGCAAAATTCAGACGCATGCTCGGAAACAATTCGACGCATGCTCAGAAGCATTAAACTTCCCTTTTATAGCGCCGTCGAACGTGTTGTATGTCGTGGTGTTATTGACCGTCGGAATTTGGTGTGACCGTGTGTAGGCAAGACAGTTTGAGCGAAATTCCGTCAGAATTCCGACGGGAAAACCATCAGAGCTTTTTCCGACGAGAATTCCGACCGTGTGTACGCGGCATTAGTATACAGCATGCCTGAGAATGATTGCATTTATAAATTTTACATTTCCAAGAATGAAATCAATAATGTATAGTAAGTACAAACCATAACTGAACGAGTATATGCTTGCTGATGAATTGTAAATCATAAGCTTTTTTCAATTAAAATATTTGTTTATCACTTTTTAGAATCTTTTGTTGCATCTCAGTGCCGCTGATCTTCTGCAGCCACTTTCTGTCTACATGCAAGTACTTAGTTGCAGCGCTTGCTGCTTACCATGAGGGTCTCATGACAATGACATTTGAGGACCATGCCTGCGTAATGTGTGCTCCAGTTTCCAGTTTGGAAATCCTGTGTTATAGGTTGACAATGCAAAAGCACAATTGGAAGCCATGGACAGAGCATTGTCATTCCCATAACCGGAAGTACCTGAATTAGGATCTTTATGGCAGGATCAGCAGGTATTATTTATTTTAGGAAAGCTACTGATTGAAAAATATAAAAAAAATTGTGGTGAATTTGTTTATATATATATACGTTATAGAGAAGCTTTACTCTCCTCTGTTCATTTTTAATTCTTACCTTGACAGGTGAGCTGTCCTTAAAGTGTGGTTGCCACCAAAAAAAAAAAAATGTGGCTTAAAAATCATAAAAAATAAAAATAATTGGAAAAAAAAATTTTTTTTTACTCACCTCTAAATGCCTGTTGCTAGGGGGTCCCTCGTAGTCTGCCACCTTCATTGCCCGGGCTAAACGTCACTTCCCCTAGGCGCCGCACAGTCATCTGGGACCTGTCATGTGTCCCAGATGAGTGAGCGTCGAATCACGGCGCACGGCGCCGCTCGCGCATGCGCAGTGGGTGCCCGGATGTGAAGTCACAGCCGGGTTCCCACATTAAGAATGCCGGCGCCGCGAGCGGAGCAGGGAACGAGGGAGGGTCTAGTTCCCCCGCATCGCTGGACCCCGGGACAAGTAAGTGTCCGATTATTAAAAGTCAGCAGCTGCAGTATTTGTAGCTGCTGACTTTAATTTTATTTTTTATTTTTGTGGGCACTCCACTTTAATGTAGAACTATAGGCAAAACATTTTTTTTTAAATTGGATAGAGTAAGGCAGGGTTAAAACCCGCCGGATTTTTGTTCCGCCATCTGTGTCCCATTGTGGAGATTTCCCTTCACTTCCTGTCCCATAGCCAAGCATGAAGTGAGAGGAAATACCTGCAAATCAAGGTAATTCCTTGGGGACCCCCCAGGTCACCAGAACTAGTGTCCCCATTTGGAATATTTCCCCTATATTACTTTTCTGGGGTCAACCCAAAATTTGTGATTTTCTTTTACTTTCACTTTCAATGATAATGGTAAACAGGACAAATGGAGAGGGTGTATCTCCTTAACGGGGGAACAGACAGCAATAAAAACTGACAGGGGTTCTAATCCCTCTCCACTCTATCCAAAACTAAAAAAATAAGTTTTGCCTTTAGTTATACTTTAAGAAGCTACTCACCAGTCCACGAATCTAGTGCTGTCTGGTGTTAGCCACAGCTCCATCTCAGCACTCCAAGTCCTGTGCCACCATCTTCTCTTCTGACATCATCAGGAGGCCAGCTGTTTTTTTCCAGGTTCTTTGAACCAGCCCCCTGATGATGTTTGCAGAGATTGCCCAGAGCATGTGCAGTGTGGTAGAGACTGACCCGAAGCTTCCTGGAATGTGTGATGTCAGTATCCCAGGAGGCTTCAGGTAGAGAGTGGGTCATGTCATTCTCTGCTAAACCAGAAACCTGGAAGTGTGAGGCCAAGACCTGCAGAAAAACTACATAAACCACCCCCCCCCCCCCAAAAAAAAAATAAATGTTCAATAGTATAATTATGGAGAGTCATGGACAGTAAGGATGAGCCCGGTGTTCGATTCGAACCCATGTTCGAATCGAGCACCGGGTGTTCGCTCGCTCGGCGAGCCCAGAACTATTGGGACCGCTCGCATCAAATTCGTGTGATGCGAGCGGCCCCGCAATGCATTGCGGCCCGCGCAGTGCAATGCTGGCTGATGATTGGCCAAGCATGCACTGTGACCCCGCATGCTTGGCCAATCACAGCGCCGGCAGCGAGGAGAGCCATAATTGGCTACAGGCAGGATGCCTGTAGCCAATTATAGCTCAGGGGCTTTAATACACGCCCCACGGTATAAGAGGCCGCCGCTGCGGCGGCCTCGCATATTATGTTTCACTCACAGTGTCAGCGTGTCAGTGTGCTGCTGACTGCTGACAACAATATGTTCTTTATTTCTGGGGATATGTGTGTGCGTGCTGTTAGAACAGCATTGCAGTATCACATCTGGGGGGTGTCTATAGGTAGCCTGTGAAGGAGGGCAGGTTTCCTGTGCTTAGAACTTTCCCTGCAAAAAAGTGTCATTTTTGCAGGAAGAAAGCTATTTAAATCACTCGCGGCTAATGAATTGATGGCTCCTGTAACACAGAGAGCTGTCATTCATTAATAAAAAAAACAAAAAAAAAAAGCGTAGGGGTCCCCCCAAATTCAATAACCAGGCCCTTCAGGTCTGGGATGGATATTAAGGGGGATCCCCGCCAAAAAAAAAAAAAAAAAATGGCGTAGGGTCCCCCTCAAAATCCATACCAGACCCTTGAGGTCTGGTATGGATTTTAAGGGGAACCCTAGCCAAAAAAAATGGCGTGGGGTCCCCCTCAAAATCCATACCAGACCCTTATCCGAGCACGCAACCTGGCAGGCCGCAGGAAAAGAGGGGGGGACGAGAGCGGCCCCCCCTCTCGCCTGAACCGTACCAGGCCACATGCCCTCAACATTGGGAGGATGCTTTGGGGGTCTAAGACCCCAAAAGCACCTTGTCCCCATGTTGATTAGGACAAGGGCCTCTTCCCCACAACCCTGGCCGGTGGTTGTGGGGGTCTGCGGGCGGGGGGCTTATCGGAATCTGGAAGCCCCCTTTAACAAGGGGACCCCCAGATCCCGGCCCCCCCCCTGTGTGAAATGGTAAGGGGGTACAAAAGTACCCCTACCATTTCACCAAAAAAGTGGCAAAAATGGTAAAAAGGACAGGAGACAGTCTTTGACAATTCCTTTATTAAAATCTTCTTTCTTCTTTCTTCATCCTTCGGTTTCTTCATCTTCTCCTTCCTTCATCTTCTTCCATCTTCTTCTTCCATTTTCTTCTTCCTCCGATCCGCTTCTTCTTGCGCTGGTCTTCTCGTCCTTCTCGTCCGGCATCTTCTTCCGTCGGCGTCGGCGTCGGTGTCTCTGTCTCTTCTTGGGCCGCTCCGCGCAATGGGAGGCTCCCGCTGTGTGAGGCTCCGCTCCGTCTGACAGGTCTTTTATAATGGAGGGCACCTGGTGACCCCGCCCCCTCTGACGCACAGGGACGTCATGGGGAATTCCATGATGGCTTTCCCCATGATGTCAGAGGGGGGCGGGGTCACCAGGTGCCCTCCGTTTTAAAAGACCTGTCAGATGGAGCGGAGCCTCACACAGCGGGAGCCTCCCATTGCGCGGAGCGGCCCAAGAAGACACCGACACCGACGCCGACGCCGACGGAAGAAGATGCCGGACGAGAAGGACGAGAAGACCAGCGCAAGAAGAAGCGGATCGGAGGAAGAAGAAAATGGAAGAAGAAGATGGAAGAAGATGAAGGAAGGAGAAGATGAAGAATCCGAAGGATGAAGAAAGAAGAAAGAAGATTTTAATAAAGGAATTGTCAAAGACTGTCTCCTGTCCTTTTTACCATTTTTGCCACTTTTTTTGGTGAAATGGTAGGGGTACTTTTGTACCCCCTTACCATTTCACACAGGGGGGGGGCCGGGATCTGGGGGTCCCCTTGTTAAAGGGGGCTTCCAGATTCCGATAAGCCCCCCGCCCGCAGACCCCCACAACCACCGGCCAGGGGTGTGGGGAAGAGGCCCTTGTCCTAATCAACATGGGGACAAGGTGCTTTTGGGGTCTTAGACCCCCAAAGCATCCTCCCAATGTTGAGGGCATGTGGCCTGGTACGGTTCAGGCGAGAGGGGGGGCCGCTCTCGTCCCCCCCTCTTTTCCTGCGGCCTGCCAGGTTGCGTGCTCGGATAAGGGTCTGGTATGGATTTTGAGGGGGACCCCACGCCATTTTTTTTGGCTAGGGTTCCCTTAAAATCCATACCAGACCTCAAGGGTCTGGTATGGATTTTGAGGGGGACCCTACGCCATTTTTTTTTTTTTTTTTGGCTGGGATCCCCCTTAATATCCATCCCAGACCTGAAGGGCCTGGTTATTGAATTTGGGGGGACCCCTACGCTTTTTTTTTTTTTATTTTTTTTTTTTTTTATCAATGACTTTTTTTTATGAATGAGTTTCAATGAATCACTGTTCTCTGTGTTACGGGAGCCGTGAATTAACATTAGCCGCGAGTGATTTTAAATAGCTTTTTTACTTTCAAAAAATGACACTTTGCGCAGAGACAGTTCTAAACACGGGAAACATGCGCCCCTTTACAGGCATACTATAGACACCCCCCCCAGGTACGAAATTTAAAGGAATATTACACTTTTATTGTTTCAATTTAAGCATTATTAAAATCACTGCTCCTGAAAAAACGGCCGTTTTTAAAAAAAAAATTTTGCATTGATACATGTCCCCTGGGGCAGGACCCAGGTCCCCAAACACTTTTTATGACATTAACATGCATATTAGCCTTTAAAATGAGCACTTTTAATTTCGAACGTTCGCATCCATTATAACTAATAGGGTTCTAAAGCTCGCACGGACTTTAGGTCCGTTCGCGGGTTCTGGTGCGAGCCGAACGGGGGGGTGTTCGGCTCATCCTTAATGGACAGAGGTGAAAGTCCCATGACCAAAAGCATACTGGTACTAAGGTTATGGTCACATAGTTACATAGTAGGTGAGGTTAAAAAAAGACACAAGTCCGTCAAGTCCAACCTATGTGTGTGATTATATGTTAGTATTACATTGTATATCCCTGTATGTTTCGGTCGTTCAGGTGCTTATCTAATAGTTTCTTGAAACCCGCTGAGACCACCGCCTGTGGAAGGGAATTCCACATCCTTGCCGCTCTTATAGTAAAGAACCCTCTACGTAGTAAACATCTTTTCTTCTCATTTTAATGAGTGGCCACGAGTCTTGTTAAACTCCCTTCCACAAAAAAGTTTTAGCCCTATTGTGGGGTCACCAGTACCCCACATGATACTTTCAATGCTTGGAACACCATGCCTAAACAACAATATACAGTATTTTCTCTGTAATAGCACTATTAGGGACCGGCATGATTAGCTGTTAAAGTGGAAGTAAACCCCCTATCGTTTTTAGCCAAGGAAGGTGCCATCTTTGCCTCTGTTTAATCTTCAACTGCCACGGTGCTGCACATGTGATCTGTTATGACACCAGCCATTGGATGGTTTGACTGTTTGGTTGAGAGCACAGCCAATGTGCTGTAAGCATTCCTGGCATGCCTTTTTTTTTTAAACTGTTAAATCGATGGGTTTACTTCCGCTTTAACTTGCCTAGAAAAAGACAGTTTCCCTGCAGTCTACGGTGGCCAGTCAATGAAGATGGTAGAATATCCTACTATACTGACCGGAAACCGAGGTGTAGGAAGTGTCTGCTCCCCAGTTTAGTCATCACTTTCTTTACAGAATCATCTAAGTGACGGGAACCCTCATCATTCACTGCCACTGACAATATGGTACCCTCTGGAACGGATTTCATATACTGAGCCAAACGAGAGCTTTCATCTTTAGATTTGTATGTATCGAACCTGTCAGCAGAGAAACAGGACATGGAAGCATTACACATGAACACAGCAGAATTCTTTATATTAATTTCAATGTCTCAAACCATCTTCTTTAATGCTTTGTAAAGTAAGGACATACAGGGACTAAAGCAGTAACCTTAAAAGAAGTAAAAATAAATTAAATGAAATGAAAAGAAAAGGAAGAGAGCCCTTCGGGGGCTACTTTATATCTCACATCTATACCTAGTAGGAGTCACATTCAACTGGATACGTTCTGCAATGTTGAAGACATTTCATAAAGAAAAATAGAAATGGTGGCACATATAGCAGTAAAAGTCTTGAATGATTTATTTAATAATCAAACAAGAAAACACAGCTCCATGCAGGGAGACCGTGAACGTGTTTCACACATATAGGGCTTAGTCATGTAGCGCTTAGTCTGTTATGATATACCCGTGAAACGCATCAACTGTCTCCCTGCATGGAGCTATGTTTTTGTGTCTTCATGTTTTATTATTAAATAAGGCATTCAAGACTTTTATGGCTATATAGGAGTGCCGCCATTTCTCTTTTTCCTTGCGACATTTTCAGCTGTAGACCGTGCTGGCACCCGTAGACCCTCCAGTCTCCTTTATGAAGCTGCGGGTGCACAAGCTGAGCGGACGTGGACCAGTCATGCGCCTGCTCAGCAGACAGATTCTCTGCTGAACAGGATGACTCCAATGAAGTTTAGAGAGGTGTAGGGTGTTTTACCTATATGTATGCTTTGCAACATGGTTAATAAAGCTGAAAATGAAGTATGGCAATTTTTACATAGGACCAATATAGTACATATGTGCCATACTTATGGGATCTCCGTGGAAGCTGGAAGTCGCTGTAGTATGTGCCACTACTCCAGTGGTCTCCACTAGCTTTCCAGGTCCCATGCTAAGTGGCTGCCCTGCTGTTTACTGAACACAGACGGTCACTCACTCGGCATGAGAACACAGACGGTCACTCACTCGGCATGAGCGCCATTCAGAAAACAATTTGCATTTTTTTCAATTAATGCAAAACACTCTCTTAATTGGACAAGGTGGAGAAGTGGGGTGGTGACATCATCATCTCAAACTTGTCCAATTTAGAGAACACTTTGCCATCTCTGAGAAAGTGTTCCCTGAATGGCGCCCATTCCAAGTTCACTAAGCAGCAGGGCAGCTACTCGGCATTGGACCCCAAAGCTAGCGGGAATCATTGTGATTTCTATGTTTCATGGGGATCCCACAGGTATTGCACCCATGTAACCAAGTAAAAATTGTCGTACCTAAACTTCAGCTTTAACAATAAAATTATGGATTCTTCTTACTACAAAAATTTTGGGTTATTTTTGTAAATTCGATACCTTAAAAGTCCTTTAGACTACATTTGGCATTATCCTATAAATCCTTTACCATGTATTTTGCATTTTGCTTTAGTTTGTGGTCCTATTTTGTCATAAAAAGGCAAAAAAACAAAGAGGACTCAAATGCTGGATGGTATTTTCCTTCAAAGTGACTATACTAAAAGAATATGGAGTTAAGCATAAAAAGATATTATCAGAAACTCACCTGTCTGCATGAATCACCTCGCCAGTTTTACCATCAATGGCATGTACAATGATGCCGCGGTGCCCCCAGCTCTTCTCGAAGAAGTACCCGCCCTCACTCATGCCACCGGGGTGGAGTGTTTTATTCAGGAAAGTCCAGGACATCTTTTTCTTGCCGTGAATTTCAAGGGTTCCTCCATTTCCCACACCAATGTATTTGTGGCCAAAATAATCATGAGGAGGTTTAGCTCCATCTGACCTGTACGGTAAACAGCATAATTTCGAATGTTAATGGCAGAAACACTGCAACTTCACAAAAGTCAATATGTTCATTCAATTTTCTCTATATGATCTCTTGCAGCCATATCCCTAGCACTTTCTACCATGCTTCTGACCGAGGCATAATTAGCACATTAGGCACCTGGAGATGGTGATTTTTTTGCATCCCCCTAAAAAAATAGTTGTCAAGGACTAGAGCGCTGTGCATGAATGAATGAATGAATGAATAACTTGTATAGCGCTACAATGCGAACTGAATCGCCTCAAGGCGCTGTATTGACATTTGGTTGTCGAGCTTCTAGAAGAGGTGGGTCTTGAGTTTCTTCCTGAAGGCCTGATGGTTTTCTTCCATGCGAATGTCGGTTGGTAGAGCGTTCCATAGCCGTGGACCTTGGACAGCAATGCATCACATTGTGGTTGTGGTCAAATTGTGTAAACAGTGGGAGGGGCTTAAAGGGGCATAAGCTTTAATGGCTGTACCACTAGTGAGCATGTAACAGACACACACAAACCTCAGCACACATTTTAATAAAGTGAAACTGTTCCATTACATTTGCTTTTCTACAATGTACTTAGAGCATACCTCCCAACTTTTTTAAAATGGGAATGAGGGACACCTGTCAGCAAAAGTATGCAGGCATAGGACACACCCCTTGTCACGCCCCTTAAAGGAGAATTGTACAAAAAAACAAGATTGGTTAAACCCACAAGTGCTTTTTTTTACCACTACTATTCCTTTATATTTGGAATTTACAAATGCAGCAATTTAGAAATCAGATGAAAAGTTTAGAGCTGAAAGACACTTTTTGATAGATAAAAAGTGCATTTTATATACAACTATATAGATCAGACCAAAATGAGGGACAAATGAGGAGGAATGAGGGACAGAGGGACATTGCTCAAAATTAGGGACAGTCCCTCGAAATCAGTGACAGTTGGGAGCTATGCCTATATGTCTACAGTGCAGTTGTCAGGAGTGCACTGCATAATGTACAATGTTTACCATGTACAACCAAAATGACCTCCCCCCCAAGTCCATACTCTCCCACAGTACAGATCTCCCCTAAAAATTCCTAAATCCCCCCTCTCTGCCTACCCCCTCAGTACAGACCACCCAGCACAAACCCTCAGTAGAAACCCCCCCCCCCCTTACAGCACAGACTGCCCCCCACCCCAAACACAAACCCCTCAGAACAGACTCCCCTCCCCACTGTGGACATCTCAGTACAGACTCCCCTCCCTAGCATAAACCCCTCAGTACAGATAGAACCCCTCAGCACAGACCGACTACCCCATATCTCCCCCCCCCCCCCACACACACACAGACAGAACCCTTCCAGCACAAACCCCCCCTCAGTACCGACTTCCCCTATCCCCACCAGTACAGACTGACATCCCCAGCACAGACCTCTCAGCATAGACCCCTTAGTACAGACCGACCACCACCCCAGCACAGACCCCCTCAGCACAGACTGACCCCATTAACACAGACCAACCATCCCCCAGCACAGACCCCTCAGCATAGACCAACTCCCCCATCACAAACCCCTTAGTACAAAATGCCCCCCCAGCAAAGACCCTAACCCCCCCCAGCACAGACACCTTAGTACAGATCAGTCCCCCAGCACAGACCCCTTAATACAGATGACCCCTCCCTGATCAGTACAGATCACCCTCCCCAGGATCGACCCCTTAGTACAGATCACACCCCCAGCACAGATGGACCCCCCGGTACAGAATCCCCCTTCCTACACTCACAGACTGGCCTGATGATCTGCAGGAGCTTAGTGTGAGAGGAAGCCTCTTGGCCCCGTCAGATGTTCGTTGACACCCTCAGCACTCTAAACTCTGGTGTAGCAGTAAATTCTGCCTATTCTGTACTCTATAATACAATTATATTATAATACAATAAATTCATTTTAGTACACCAAGCATGTAATTATTGTAAATGTAAAGCTATATTTAAAAAAATGGCAGTGATAGGCAACATCGGCACTCCAGCTGTGGTGACTCCAACATGCCTCTGCCATTGGAAATCATGGCTGTGGCAGTCACAATGTTGCAATGCTTCGTGTGACTTGAAGTTCAACATCAGCGGAAGTGTTAAAGGTTGCCTACTCCTGCTTTAGAATATACATTTACAACACTCACAATATAGCTTCCCTGTACAATGTACACTTCATGTATAAGGGGACCTCTGAGTTGTCCATGAAGGGCAAATCAACAGGTTCACTTTAATCCCCCCCTCTAGAGTTGCCACCTCATCCCTTTAAACCCGAACACATATGAATTACACAGGTTCTGAGGCTAATTAAGTGCAGATAAGGCACCAAGTGAGTTTAATTACCACCTTAATCAGCCACAGAACCTGTGTAATTCATATGTGTTCGGGTTTAAAGGGATGAGGTGGCAACCATACCCCCCTCCCCAGCAGCACATATTCACATAGTAATAGTGTGAGTGTACTGCTGGGTAGGGTTGCATTAAAGCAGGTCAGTTGCTTTGCTCTGCATTCACAAAACACACGTTTGCTTTATGTAATACAAATACTGTATGTTAGCCAACACTGTCACTATAAATAGTTATTAGTAAGATGGCTTCTTGTTCTAAATAAACTTTCCAATGTCAAGATGCTATAGATTACTTAATAAAACTCATTGAAAACAAATGTATTTACACAGCGTTGTGTACTCTGTGTACTCTGACTCACACAGCTGATTCTTTTTGGATTTTGTAACCTTTCCTTCGCTCGTCTCCTCTGTTTATATTTCCACATCCAGTCTGAGAGTCTATGCTGACCACAAGTCCTGCATTGCATGGTCTTGTGGTTGAAAATTAAACAATTCAGCTCTTGTCGTTAGGCAATTGCTAATGAGTTTACCTTCCATACAAAATGATGGTGAGATGTCCTTGGAAAGGACAGTCTTCGCTCCCTACATGCAGCTCTGCCCCATCCTCAATCAGTATAAATCTGGTGCGGATGATGATGGCCTTTTCACCAGGTTTAATGACAAGTTTTCCTGCAATATAAGATTCAGATATGTTTACGAGAGGCTTGTACAGCCCAGTTACATCATGAACAACAAGGTAAACCAACTTCTAGGTAGACATGTGCACAACAAAAAAATTTGTTTATTTTCGTTTTGTTTTTTTCGTTTCCGAAAGAAATTAGTTTTTTTTCGTTTCGTTTTTTTCGTTTCCGTTGATTCGTAACGATTCGTACATTCGTAAGTCGTCGTTGTTCGTATTCGTAACGATTCGTACATTTGTAAGAGTTATTTTTTCGTTGATTCGTTTTTTCGTTAGTTTAATTTTCGTTCATTCGTTTATTCAAAATTCGGAAGCATTCGTAGTTATTAGTACATTCGTAACATTCGTAACATTCGTAGATTCGTAATCGGAGCATAATTCATAATTTTATGTAATGTGTATGAATGAATGAATGAATGAATAATTTGTATAGCGCTACAATGCGAACTGAATCGCCTCAAGGCGCTGTATTCTAATGTATGCTATTATTACATTTTAATAATTTACGAATCGAAAAAAAAAAAGTTATGAATCGAAAAAAAAAAGTTACGAATCGAAAAAAAAGTTACGTTTGTACGAATTTTTTTGTTCAATCCATTCATTACGAATCGAAAAAAAAAAAAAAAGTTACGTAATCGAAAAAAAAAAAAATTTACGAATCGAAAAAAAAAAGTTACGAATCGAAAAAAAAAAGAGTTACGAATCGAAAAAAAAAAGTTACGAATGTACGAATTTTTTTGTTCAATCCATTCGAAGCACGTTAAGCAGCACCATTGTAAGGGACACGGAAAATTACCAATTCAACAAAAAAAAAAGTTACGAATGTACGAATTTTTTCGTTCATTTTCGTTGTTCCTTTTTTCGTTTTTTCGGATTTCCGTTGTTTGGTTTTTCGGATTTTCGTTGCTTTTCGGATTCGTTCGATTCGAACGATTCGTTAATCGGAATCGTACGATTCGTTATTCGTATTCGTACGATTCGAACGTTTCGTTCATTCGTACGAAAACGAACGAACGAACGAAAAAAATGAAAAAAAAAAACGAAAAACGAAAAAAAAACAAAACGAATTGCACATGTCCACTTCTAGGGACATTGCTACTGAATGAGTTTGTCTGGTTTATTCCAATACTGTTGTCTGTGGGATGGTCGGTAAGTTAAGCTTGTTTTTTTCTTTGGATTTATCCTTGGCCTTGTTTGTACCTGTTGTTAGCCTTCCAATGCTTCTTACTGCAATAGCCAGCTATAGATGGGAGCAAGTGGCGTCTTTTTTGTATAATTCCAATAATGCCCTTAAATTACTACATGACATATTTATTAAAGAGGAATTCTAGGTATGCCAATTTCTATCTAGTTCCATTGGTTCAGCTTGGTCCAACATAACTATACATATACCATACCCGAGGGATCTCTCTAGAAGCTGGAAATCACTGTAGTTAGCACCCCTACTCCAGTGATCTCCGTACGGTTCTGGGTCCATGCCGAGTCCCCTGCACAGACCCCATTCAAAAAATGTCTTGAAAGTTCTCAATGAGTGCAAAGCATTCTTTGACTGGACAAGGCAGAGAGTGTGTCCCACCTCGTCCAAGCAGAGAACGCTTTGCTTTCAGTGAAAAAAATGCAAGCGATCTCTAAACAGTCCACCTGCTCTCACCTTTCCATCAAAATGCGTGTGCCTCCACTGTGGGGACACTTATAAATTAGTGTTGGGTACCACAGATAACAGGGTGCCTTGATGAGGCTCTGTGTCTTACGCATGCATTTGCAAATGTGTGCAGACTAAACCCCTGCTTTTAACGCATACTGTTAGCCCCCGTACACACGGTAGGAAATTCCGACCACAAAATCCGTCCGATTTTTTCCGACAGATTTTGTCCGAAACTGGTGTTGCATACACACGGTCGGACAAAGTTGTCGGAAAATCCAATCGTTCCGAACGTGGTGATGTTCATTGCGTACTACGGAACTACGTAGAGGCTAGTAGCCAAAAGCTTTGGTCTCGAAATTTGATCTGAGCATGCGTGGCACTTTGTCCGTCGGAATTCCCTACACACGATCGGAATTTTGTTGTCGGAAAATTTGAGATCCTGCTCTCAAATTTTTTCCGTCGGAAATTCAGACGGAAAAAGCCCGCTAGAGCCCACACACGATCGGATTTTCCGACAACATAATCCGATCTGACTTTTTCTATCGTAATATCCGATCGTGTGAGGGGGCATTAGACAGGTTATTTGGTTGTCTGCGGGCTGGTGGTAAGTTAAGCTTGGTTTTTCCCTTGGATTTATCCTTGGCCTTGTTTGTACCTGTTGTTAGCCTTCCAATGTTTCTTACTGCGATAGCCAGCTATAGATGGGAGCAAATGGCATCTTTTTTGTATCCCTATCTCTAAATAGCGCCCATGCCCTGATGGCTATGTCCTGTGTTTACAATGCAGTAGGACAGCCACTTTGCATGTGACACAGAAGCAAGTGGAGGCCACTATAGTAGCGGTGTCTACTAGAGTGCTTTTTCTAAAGGGATCCCACAGGTATGGTATATGCCTAGTTACATTGGACAGAGTTGGACCAATGTAACAATGTACAAATATCCATACTTAAAATAATTATTTGAAATTGGATAATACATTTTTTTTTTTTTTTGCATTTAACATACACATATTTAGAAAACCATCATCAAAAGCCAAGAACATATGATAAGCACAGAGAGTAAAGATGTATTTCCCAGGTAAAAGTTTAAAGGGAAAACTCTTCAAAATCTGAGACCATCCCTAAAAGTTAAAGAAGAATTCAAGGCATGGCTATATTATACATAGTTACATTGGTCCAGCGTGGACCAATGTAACTATGTCTATACCATACCTGGCAGATCACCCTGAAAGCTGGAAATAACTTAAGTAGACACCACTACCTTCCAAGTCTTGTGCTGATCAGCCAGCCTGATGCATTGTGAGTACTGGAGGTTTCCGAACAAATGCAAAGTGTTCTCTGGATTAGGCAGGGCAATGATGTGAGATTTCTCTCACTTGAGAGAGTTTTTCTCACTTTCTATTGTGTCTACTCTACAGGACATTTGGCAAAAAGAAATCTCCCGAATGAGATGCAGACAAAAAAATTACAGGGGATTGAACCCTTTCCCAATACTGTATATCCAAAACTACAAAAGTGTTTGCTATAGATGACCTATACGCAGTGTTAACGCGAAAGTGAAGCTTATTGAAAATAAAAGTTTTACCCAGCAAGGTAATATTATAATGTGCTATTATGCATCGCATACTAACACATTATGAAATACTTACCTTAAAATTAAGGCCTCCAGTGGCCCGCTGTCACCGATGACAGGGCTTCCATCTTCACCTGGTCTTCCTTCCGGGTTCCAGTGGCAGCCGGTATTTTTTTCCCCGGGCCTTGCACTTACCCCATCTTGCGAGCAGTGCGGCAGGCGGTGTCAGCTTCTCTCTGGGCTGCGGGCTGCTTGTTGGCTAGTTTTCCGTCTTCTCCCTCCTCTCCTCCATGCATTTCCTCCCTCCTCCTCCAGCCAGCCAGTCCGATCGGCTCTCCTTTTGGCCAATCGAGTGACGGGTCTCATGACCCGCTTCCTGATTGGCCGGGAGGAGATTCAGTGTTACAATAGCGAATATTCAATTGCTATTGTAACACAACTGGGTGGGCTGGGACCACCCATTTGAAGCCTATTGGCTCTAATCACGTGCTTCAAAACTCCCCACCCCCCATTGGAATCAATGCATCCGGCATCCCTGCATGTAGATCAGAGGGCCAGACACATGGATGTGGGGGGAGGGGCAGTGCATGTGCGCCCCTAGTGGACGGGCTGCCACTGCCGGTTTCGCTGGTACAAGCCGTCCGATTGGCCGAGCCATGATGATGTCACTCAAGCGCATGTGCATGGGAGCCCTGGGCATGGCACAGAGCTCTGAAGGAATGGCACAGGTATGCTGTTCCTTCAGAGCGCATGCCTCGTTGATGTCACCAGCTTGCTGCTCTTGCTGGAATATCTCCATAATATATAATGACTTTGGAAATTCTAGAGAGATGCTTAAATAATGCATTACAATTTAACTAAACCCATTAAGATTTTAGTCAACTAAAATGTACTGGTGATTTTAGTAAACTAAAATACGACTAAAACAATTCAGATGACTAAAATATGACTAAAAGGACTTATGACTAAAGCTAAATCAAAGTTTGACATCAAAATGAACACTAAGCTGGTTCAAATTTAATCAGTGACTGTGAGAAACTTTTTTGTACTGATGTCAGATTTTCTGTGTAAAAGACAGGAATGTGGGGGTTCCAGCATCCCCGACTGGTGTGTTCCAGGATCACCAGATTACAAAGTGCTATGGCAGTGCTTGGATAAAACTCTGCATGTTATACTCTCTGTATGCATCTCTAGGTTTCATTTTTAGTTTTGACTATAATGTACACTTTATTATCACCTTATTTCTTAAATTTAACATGCAATCGTTTTACAATAGCCAGGCTTGGAAAAAAAAAGATAACTGATAAATAGGGCTTATTCATTTTTAAATAATTACAGCCATTATTGAGCCTAGCCCAATGTGTTGCATATGAATCTGATTTGGCTCAGCACTCAGGGAATCCGCTTATGAATTTACCAGCTGCCAAAGAATCCGGCTCATCTGATCAACAATGTGATTTGTTTAAATAAACAGATGAATAAACGCATAGTTTCTGCTGAAATATATGCCTATTGGGATGCTTTCCTCTAGCGCAAAGCCTAGTAGAATAGCTGACTTACCCCCGTTAGTGATACGTATGGAGTGTACAGTTACAGATGACGCCAGAAGGAGCTTTTGGCCTCCATCGATGGTCACATGGTTCTCTTCACTGTGCTCGGGGCTCCAAGGCTCTAAGTCGGGGTCTTCATGTGGACAAATTCCTAAAATTGAAAATAAATATATACAGAGATTGTAATGGTATTTGCTGAGTGGCTGCCATTACAAAGTGAATCACACTCAAGTATGAAAACACACCAAGAAATTCTGGCAGGGAAAGCAAAAAAAAAAAAAAACATGCCCCATTATTAACTCAAAAGTCTATTATTTCATACGGCAAATGAAAATGAAACACATAATCTTAATAATAAGGTAAACCTTAAGAGTACCTTTAATAAAAAAAAGGAATTATATAAAATATATAAAATTCCCTGAATCGGTAAAGTTGGGTTAGTTGACTCCTTCATTTATATTGCCAAGATTGTTGAATGTGAGGATTAGCAGGGTTGCACCAAAGGGAAATCAAGTGCACCCAGTAATGGCATTTGAGTTTTGGGTAAAAGGTGCTGTATTGATTCTTAACATTTCTTTTTATAATTTTGACTTATTTCCTAGCTCTGCACCCCACAATAGCTTTCAAAATCAAGAAATTCTCCATCACACTGAATTTAACATGAATAAATGGACCGTCTGGTAGCAATAATGAGACTCTCTTGTAATGGTTGTATGAGGGTGGAGTTGGGACCTCAGGAACGGAGTGCCTGGGGTATATGAAAGCAGTGGGAGGTTTACCCTCTATATCAGCCCTTCACAAGCATGGTTCCATGTAACCATAGGGTTCCTTCGGAGGGTGCTGGGGGTTTCTTAAGTTGTGGCTAGATGACCTCCCATGTGAAGGTGCCTACATAGTTTCGGGTCTGTGTAAGAATGATAACAGTAACTTTTCTGGCAGTTTTGAATCAATTATAGTACTGTAGACTCTGGCTTTATACATGGTTAGTAGGCCACTTATGACATATAATATAGTTTTGGGCCCAGCGCCACTTGGCAGAGCCAGCAGCATGACACCAATGATCCTTTTAGCTGTCTGTAAAGCTGGCATTTTGACCACCACGGTAAGGGAGGGGGCAGGGGTGTACCTAGAGCATTTGGCACCCGGGGGGATCCTATATCTGGCACCCCCCCCCCCCATCTGGCACCCCCCTCACTGATCATGCCTGTACGCACTCAGCCCCCTTCATACCTGTACGCACTCAGCCCACCCACACACCTCTACACACTCAGCCCCCCTCATATCTGTACGCACTCAGCCCAAACACACACCTGTACACACTCAGCCCCCTTCATACCTGAAGCACTCAGCCCACCCACACACCTGTATGCTCTCAGCCTCCCCACACCTGTACGCACTCAGCCCCCCTCATACCTGTACACACTCAGCCTACTCATACCTGTAGACACACAGCTGCCCCCCTCATACCTGTACACACTCAGCCTACTCATACCTGTAGACACACAGCTGCCCCCCTCATACCTGTACACACTCAGCCTACTCATACCTGTAGACACACAGCTGCCCCCCTCACACCTGTACACACTCAGCCTACTCATACCTGTAGACACACAGCTGCCCCCCTCACACCTGTACACACTCAGCTGCCTCCCCCCTCACACCTGTACACACTCAGCTGCCCCCCTCACACCTGTACACACTCAGCTGCCCCCCTCACACCTGTACACACTCAGCTGCCCCCCTACACACACACAACTCTGCCCCCCCTGTACAGCACACACGAGGGGCGCACATACATGAGGCAGCCAGAGGTGGCAGTATAGAGCTTGATGTAAACTCAATGACAGAGCAGCCGACTCGCATGAACGAGAGCCAGCCCAGCTACAGAGCAGAGAGGCGAGAGCACCTCTTGCACCCGCCACTGCCTTGTCCCAGCTCTGATAGCCGGCCTGACACCCCCCCAATGTGTGGCACCCCCCCCCCCCCCCCGTAGCTACCCCACTGGAGGGGGGGCATTCTTTCCACTGACTTCTAAAGTAAGGAACATCATTCCCACTGACCCACGTTAAATACATTTTAAGCAGGGGTTTCCTGAAACCTAGAAATCATTTCAAGGGTTCCTCTGAGGTAAAAAGACTGAGAAAGGATGATCTATATAGTAGTTATACAACTGCACTCGTTAAAAGTAATTGGAGAGAATGGTTATTTATTCTGGAATGTGGGCCAGCATAAATTGAAACACACTTATTTGTAAGGGTTATACACTTACTTTTCAAAGAGATTTTGGGGTTTTCTCTCTGAATAATGTTGTATACATATTTAAGATACCAAGATTCATACAAAAGGTAGATGTCCACTATAACAACACCCATCTGTCATTTTGTAGTGACTGATAGAAAATGAAAGGCAAACAACTTGTTGGTTTCTATTGTCCACACTGACATTCTAATTTGCTCCAGGTTTTATTAGGGATCTGAAAATCCTTGGCACACCCAGCTCCAATAGGGAATTTATTCACAGAGAATAGCCGTCATGATCTTATCATGATCGTTTCCCAAGACTCAAAACGTATGCAAGCAGTCATTCCCAAATAATCTGACCAGGTGAAAATCCTTGTATAATAAAAAACAAAAGAGGAAAGCTGTGCTTCTTTACCAAGATAGAAGATCATTTGCAAAATACCTGTCTTGGTCCGTGGCCGAAAAGGAAAATACGCTTTGTGTGACCAAATCCAATAAAAATAAACAGTGATGAATTTTTAAACAGGTCCAATAAAGATTTAACACCTAATATAACATACTGGTAGTAATTCAATTTCCACAGCAGGAAAATGGAACCATTTCCAAGTGTCACTTATTTTTAGCCACTTAATAGAAGTCAATGGAAAATGTGTGTATTATTTTATATTTTACTAGCAAAACTGTGCCTATACACCGAATGGGCTGCATACAGAAGAGCGCATCACTGCACAGATGGTGATGCGCATTGGTAGAGTGGCGGTGAGTGCTGAGGCATGTGTCTGTGCAGTGGTGAGTGGAGTGGCGGCATGTGGGAGATGTGGTGAGAGTACGGGGAGGGATGAGGGTCGGGTGCTGTGGTTGGTGTAGGAGTGGGTGCGCAGGTGTAGTTCAGGGGGGAGGAAGATATCAGGCCAGCGTGTCAGTGACACACCCCCTGGGGTACTGGGCTTATAGTATTCCACGAGAGAGAAACCCATGAAAGCAATACTGTGTTTTATATCCCACATGCTTACTCTACATAGTGATTGGCCTCATTCAAAGTCCCGCCGACCAGACTTTCTCTCTTTTTAAGTATTTATAGGGATCTTCATCCTGTTCCTTACACCCATTACTTATTCCTATTATTCAGCTACAATATTATACCATATGGTTATGTTTCTTTATAGATCACAATTGCATTCGCCCCCTGAAGAGTTGGTATACCCCAACGAAACGCGTCAGGCTTACATAGAGGCATGATGTCCATACAGATGATTTTATGCCCCTATATTGATTTACTCTAGATTTTCCAACACCATTCAGCCCTTCCAGGGGCCCATGTTGTACAAGACTTGTACCCCATGATATGCTAAGTACCATGGCGTCAATATTTATATGTGTTTTTTTAGCATGCCCTGCGTTTATGCGATTTGGTGTATGCCTTTTTTTGTGTAATTCAGTATGCTGTACATGATTTCACAAGGTATAATAAAATGTTCTTGGCCAAAACTGCTCTTTGGTATACATCTCTCAAGTCCCCAAAAAACTCCCCCCTTTTTGTTGGAACCCATAAAAGCAATACTGTGTTTTATATCCCACATGTTTACTCCAAATAGTGATTGGCCTCATTCAAAGTCTTGCTGACCGAACTTGCTCTCTTTTTATAGTATTCCACGATCATCTGAGCGCTTTTCTGTCCGGATAAATGCCCTCCCCGCTGCTACCACGAGGAAGAGGAGCAAGCTCCTGTGACATTGCTGGACCAGTTCAAAGACTGCAGGAAAAAGCTATCTATAGGGATTCGTAAATTAAAAAGAAGCGTGTGTGGGCACAGGGGTGCTGGCTTTATTTTATTTGAAGACGGAATTCTGCTTTTATTTGTTTTTTTTCCAGCATTTTTCACATGCTATGAGATGCATATTACCACGGCCATAATAAGACATAATGTTGTCCATGACACACGGGAATGATAACGCCCTTTTGTAAATTTCCACCTCACAAGATAAAGTCATTATCGAGGCAATATGTGGTCTGATTTATTCACAGATAACTATACAGGTCACAAAACAAGAGAAAGAAGAGATAGTTTCTTATTTCCTGAACTATAAAAAATCTACTGACTCCACTTTACATCCCCTGCACCCCCTTCACTGTACAGTTCTTTTACTGAGTGTAGCCAAAATGCCCAGAGATGGTCAGAAAAGGGAAATAATATAAGGAAAAAAGTTAAAGTTGTACATTGGAGGTTTGGTGCTGCTCCTCTAAACAGTTGCCAGTAACTATAGCTCTGCAAAAAGCCACATAAATTCTAGAGAAGTATCTCAGACAAAATGTGAGCCCTCTTTTGCCTCTCTAGTCCAGCCTTTCTCAACCCTTTTACCCCAAATGAATCCTTTAAATAATGTTCAGTTCTCAGGGCACCAGAGATAAAATATGTTCAGGTCAGTGGAGGGAAGAGACAAGCTAAAAAGATCATTGGTGTCATATTGATGGCTCTGCCAAGTGGTGTTGGACCCAGAACTATGCAGGCACCATCAAGTCCCACTTCAAGGAACTCAAGCTTCTCGCGGCCTCTGTCCAGATCAATGTATATATGCATATTCCAAACCTATAGGATCCCTGTGAAAGCTGGAAATCACTGTAGTAGTCGACACTACTACAGTGATCACTGCTGTCACTGCGGTTCCATGCCAAGCAGCTGCCCTGTTTCATTGTAACCACAGAGCGGAGTCTGCACTGGTGCCATTTACAGAACACCTTGCATTTTTCTCAATGAATGCAAGATAGTCTCTGATTGGACGAGGTGGAGATTGTGATAGTATTTACCTGCTTCTCTGTCTTCTGGGCCCCCGAAGACAGTGGCAATCACTGTAGTGATGGTGACTACTACAATGATTTCCAGCTTCCACAGGGAGCCCACAGGTATGGAATTGACATACTTATGTTGGTCCAAGCTACACCAATGTAACTGTGCAATAAAATTCATACCTGGAATTCAGCTTTAACAAGGTGAGAGCCTGATCCTCATTTGCAAATGAGTAAACAAGCACCATCTGTAACAGTCTAAATTCTGGTATTGCATACTTGTTTCAGATCAATGTCTCATTAAAGTGGTTGAAAAGGGTGACAGTTTTTTACCTTCATGCAGAAACTTTTTTCAGCGTGCAGCTCCCCCACAGCCCACTTAATATGTACCCAAGCCCAATCCAGCGGAGGCTCTCCCGGGTCTCTCTCTCCTCATTGGGTGGGACACAGCAGTAAGAGCCATTGTCTTCTGCTGCTGTCAATCACAGTCAGTAAGGAGGGAGGGAAGGTGGGGGGGGGGGGGGGACATAGAGAGGCAGCTCAGAAGCAAGCATATATAAGTGCCCCCAGAGCAAGTAGGAGGGTCAGGGTTGCTCTGTGCAAAACCACTACACAGGGTAGGTATAATATATTTATTATTTTAAGGCAGTGGTCCTCAACCCTGTCCTCAGGGCCTACTAACAGGCCAGGTTGTATGTATTACCTTGGGGAGATGCAGACTAAAATACAGCAATCACTGAGCAGCAAATTATATCACCTGTGATGTATTTCAGTTATCTTGCAAACCTGGCCTGTTAGTGGGCTCTGAGGACAGGGTTGATGACCACTGTTTTAAAGTGGATGTAAACCCAAAATTTGTTTTTTTCTTTATGTCATAATGTAGAGAATAGGATTTCCTTTCATTTGAGCCCAGTCTTGCCACACAGATTTACTCGAGGCCTGAGCAATCCTCTTTTATTGTTCAGTTAGAGAAATCTTGAAAACTTTGTCAAAAATGCCCCCTTGCTGTGAGTGACAGGTGATTTACATATCTCATGCACTAGCCTGAGACAGGCACATCCTGTGTAAAAAGTTCACAATTCACATCCCCCTCCCCTCCCCTCCCCTCCAGCTCTCCCAGCTTTACTGTGTTTTGACTGGATGTTTCTCATCATGGGATGCAGTGAACAGTCAGCAGACTATAGACAGACAAGTGATTTAGGGGACATGTATGTAGTGAGAGCTGGGCAGAGTAGAACATCCAGTGATCTGATGATAACCTGTCTCAGGCTAGTGCATGAGATATGTAAATCGCCTGTCACTCACAGCAAGGGGGCGTTTTTGACAAAGTTTTCAAGCCTTTGTCAAGATTTCTCTAACTGAACAATAAAAGAGGATTGCTCAGGGCTGGAGTAAATCTGTGTGGCAAGACTGGGCTCAAATGAAAGGAAATATTATTCTCTACATTATGATATAAAAGAAAAAAAAAATGTGGGTTTACATCCACTTTAAGGGAAAAAAATTGAACCTTTAGAACCACTTTAGGATCAGAATGGCACACCAATTAATAACAAGTCAACAATGACATTGCAGGTATTTCTATTCTTCCAGAGAGATTAACGACTGGTTACTATGAGTGAGTACAATCTAAAGCCCCATACACACGGTCGGAAAATCCGACCACCAAATCCATTGGATTTGGTCCGACGGATTTAGTCCGACACTGGTGTTGCATACACACGGTCGGACAAAGTTGTCGGAAAATCCGATCATTCTGAACGTGGTGACGTTTGTTGCCTACGACGGGACTACGTAGAGGCTAGTAGCCAATAGCTTTGGTCTTGTAATGTGATCTGAGCATGCGTGGCACTTTGTCCGTCGGAATTCGCTACACGCGATCGGAATTGGTAGGATCGGACTTTGTTGTCGGAATATTTATAGAGCTGGAGATAGAACTTTGTCCGTCGGACAATCCGATGGAAACTGTCCGATGGTGCCTACACATGGTCGGAATTTCCGACAACATTGTCCAATAGGACAGAATCCATCGGAAAATCCGACCGTGTGTATGGGGCTTAACTGTCTAAATCAAGCCTGCAGTTTTCCGTAAGCAAATAGAAGTCATTGCAATACAGAATTTTGATGATGGCTGCACATTTTTGTATAGGAGAACCATCATTACCAGGGATTGTGGCTCCCAGCCAAACTTCAAACATTGAGAGTAGGCAGGTTCAAAGGAAAAAGGAGGCACAGATTCACAGATATGTAGGAGTTTAAATTCCTGTATTTATCTACAGTTCCTGTAGATAGTCACCAGTTTAGTATTTCATTTGAATTAAAACTGACCTGTAATCCCACGTGTAAAAATCACAGCGCAAAGCAGGAAACTCAGCATTACCCCCATGCTGTCCAGATACATGGTTCACTGAAGGGTCCAATTTGACCTGTAACACAAAAAAGAAATTGTTTAAAGCAAACTTTTTATATTTACTTATAGTCAGTATTATGATGTATCCAGTGAACCACCTGTGACCAGTTCTTCCTTCGATTAATTGAACAACATCTTAGACTTGCAGACACTATGGTAGACACTGTAAAGTCCTGTAAGCTGTACAATGTCCATCTGTGCAAAAGCTTTTGTTATAATGTCACCGTCCTCATATGACAGGAAGAGCATGCTGCCAAACAGACTTGATCTGGCTTATACCCACCTGACAAGCTTATCACAGACAATGACTAGCTACCAAGGATAAAAAGTAATGAACGTGACTAAATAACACGATGACAGTGAAAACGGTACCATATTCCTTCATGTTTTTACTGTCAGCAGTCGGTCTAATGCAATTTACTGTTTTACAAATTTTACTGCATTTCATTTGGCTTCAAAAGAAACACAAATGATAGATCTTGCCTGTCACAGCTGAGTCTCCTGCCTAATGCTGGGAGCTGTACCATTGTGCTTAGAGCTCCACTAGATTGGAGCCTTAGCTATATATCAAGGTAACAGCCACCCTCTTATGCCGTGTATACACGGCCGGACTTTGACAGCAAAGGTCAGACGGAACGAATCCGTCGGACAATTCGACCGTGTGTGGGCTTCATCGGACCTTTGCTGTTGAAAAATCAGACAGACTTTAGATTTAGAACATGTTTCAAATCTTTCCGACGGACTCGAGTCCAGACGAAAAATCCGTTCGTCTGTGTGCTAGTCCGACGGACGAAAACCGACGCTAGGGCAGCTATTGGCTACTGGCTATGAACTTCCTTATTCTAGTCCAGTCGTACGTCATCACGGTCGAATTCATCGGACTTTGGTGTGATTGTGTGTAGACAAGTCCGATTTGACGGAAGTCCGTCGAAAGTCCGTGGAAAAGTCAGTCAAAAAGTCATATGGAATTCAGTCCATCATAGCATCATGGCATAAGATTTCATTTAAAAAAAGCGTTTGAACAGAACACTGGATCACTATCCAAACAAGATCTGTTTCCATGCTAACCTGACAACCCTGTGCAATAATCTGCTGAGATTTGGGCCACGTAGGGCTTCATTAAGGGTTGGACTTCAAACCATTGAAATTATAATACATAGGGATTTTCTAGGCTACTGAAGCTCTTTTTAACAGGACCCATCCCCTAACTTGATAAAAAAAAGAAAAAGAGACAAGAAAGGGTTTTCTGAACCACATGTTAACATCAAGGTAGACCCCAGCAGGTTTGAGAATGCCTGGCATTCTAATATGACATTTGTCATCTATAGCCTTCCTTATTTATTTATTTTTTGTAAGCTGGTGCACAAAAAACTAAACACCAAAGTGAATAAAAAAAGAGCATGTGAATACCCACAAAACTAGGCTGGGTCATTGGTCCCCTCCCAAACGAGAAAGAACTTCCTGACCTCCCCCCAAGGGTGCAAGATTTCTGATGGGGGCAAGGCACTCTGGTCCACCTAGCAGACCCCTCTCCTAGTCAACCACCAAGTTCTAGGCTAGGGGGTCTCCCGAAGACGGACCTCTAAAGCCAATACATTTATTTTTAATTTTAGAAGAATTAAAACCGTTTCCTTTGCCATCTGTGTTCCATTGTGGAGATTTGCCCTTCCATAGACACAAGAAAGATGAAAGGAAACCAGTGTTGAGAGACAATGGGTGACGATTTGTATCCCAAGGTGGGGCTATCAGATCACATACAACTGTAGCTCAACTGTCTCTGAGAAAAGCCTGGAATCATGTCATCTGCATTGACATGCATGCTTGTGTCCATATAGGAAAAATAAAAATGGGAGTCAGGTCTGTCCTCTCCATGATTATTTATAAAGTTATACAAAGTACAACCATCTGTATATAACAGGAATTCAGCAACCAACCAAACTTCAGATATTTCAAATCTGACCACTAAATTGGCATATAAATGCTATGGGGGTTATTGTATAGTATTTACAATACCTACTATATCCTATCTGGCATGTTTAGTATATATATTTAAATGCAAATGTACACATAAAAGATAGTGCACAGTATTAATTGCTGCATAAAACCTTAAAACAAGTGAAATGGAGCCTTTAGCTTGTCTGTTTTCTGTATATTTGGAAGAAATATCAGTCCACGGAATTCTAGCTAGTAGATGGTTACCTGCTGCTGCTCTAGCTTCTCACATTCCTCCTTCTTTGCGTGACCCCCTCAACTGGAGATCTGTTTGCTAAATTTACACTTTCAGGAATTTTCAGTGTTCTGGTTTCCAGATATGGCGTTCTTTGGTCACATAATCCATCTGAGCAAAATATTTATGCAGACCAGTAATAATTTTCTAGGTGGATTAGACCCAGCACTCAATCTTCTACCAGTCCAATAGTAATACGTTCATATCACCAAGTACGTATCACCAGGTTAGCAAACATTAATGCCAGCTGGGTCAGTATAGTGCCGATGAGTTCTGCTAAAGCATTTACTAAATCCATCTGTGTATTCCCTGTTGGGTAGGATGCTTTATTCAGTCCGCCTTGGAAAGACGCCTGGCAGCAACCCCTGGATATATATTCGGATTCCTGGCAAGGCCAGTGCTGTCAAATTATTTCCAGCTGTAACATAGCAAAGACTCATCAGCACAGCTATATTCCAGCACAAAACTCTGGTGCCTTTGCTCTCCACTAGGCTCTATGTGTAGCAGAGTCATTGCATATATATATATATATATATATATATATATATATATATATATATATATATATAAATATACAGTGCCTTGCAAAAGTATTCACCCCCCTTGGCTTTTTACCTATTTTGTTACATTTCAGCCTTTAGTTCAATGTTTTTTTAATCTGAATTATATGTGCTGGATCAGAACACAATAGTCTAAGTTGGTGAATAAAATTAGAAAAATATATACATAAAAATTTTTCAGAAATAAAAAACTGATAATTGGCATGTGCGTAAGTATTCACCCCCTTTGTTATGAAGACCATAAAAATCTCTGGTGCAACCAATTACCTTCAGAAGTCACATAATTAGTGAAATGATGTTGACCTGTGTGCAATCTAAGTGTCACATGATCTGTCATTACATAGACACACCTTTTTGAAAGGCCCCAGAGGCTGCAACACCTAAGCAAGAGGCACCTAACCAAACACTGCCATGAAGACCAAGGACCAATGTTGTTGAGAAGTACAGTCAGGGTTAGGTTATAAAAAAATATCCAAATCTTTGATGATCCCTAGGAGCACCCAAATCTATCATAACCAAATGGAAAGAACATGGCAAACCTGCCAAGAGATGGCACACCAAAACTCACGGACCGGGCTAGGAGGGCATTAATCAGAGAGGCAGCACAGAGACCTAAGGTAACCCTGGAGGAGCTGCAGAGTTCCACAGCAGAGACTGGAGTATCTGTACATAGGACCACAATAAGCTGTATGCTCCATAGAGTTGGGCTTTATGGCAGAGTGGCCAGAAGAAAGCCATTACTTTCAGCAAAAAACAAAATGGCATGTTTTGAGTTTGCGAAAAGGCATGTGGGAGACTCCCAAAATGTATGGAGGAAGGTGCTCTGGTCTGATGAGACTAAAATTGAACTTTTTGGCCATCAAAGAAAACACTATGTCTGGCGCAAACGCAACACATCACATCACCCAAAGAACACCATCCCCACAGTGAAACATGGTGGTGGCAGCATCATGCTGTGGGGATGTTTTTCAGCAGTCGGGACTGGGAAACTGGTCAGAGTTGAGGGAAAGATGGATGGTGCTAAATACAGGGATATTCTGAGCAAAACCTGTACCACTCTGTGTGTGATTTGAGGCTAGGACAGGTTCACCTTCCAGCAGGACAATGACCCCAAACACACTGCTAAAGCAACACTTGAGTGGTTTAAAGGGAAACATGTAATTGTGTTGGAATGGCCTAGTCAAAGCTCAGACCTCAATCCAATAGAAAATCTGTGGTCAGACTTAAAAATTGCTGTTCACAAGCGCAAACCATCCAACTTGAAGGAGCTGGGGCAGTTTTCCAAGGAGGAATGGGCAAAATTCCCAGTGGTAAGATGTGGCAAGCTCATAGAGACTTATCCAAAGCTACTTGGAGCTGTGATAACTGCAAAAGGTGGCTCTACAAAGTATTAACTTTAGGGGGGTGAATAGTTATGCACATTACTTTTTCTGTTATTTTTTCCTATTTGTTATTTGCTTCACAATAAAAAAAAAAAAACAAAAGTTGTGGGCATGTTCTGTAAATTAAATGATGCAAATCCTCAAACAATCCATGTTAATTCCAGGTTGTGAGGCAACAAAACACGAAAAATGCCAAGGGGGGTGAATACTTTTGCAAGGCACATTATATATATATATATATATATATATATATATATATATATTATGCTATGTGAGTGATTTTAAACTCATTGCAGCACGCTGGGGTTATGTGAAAGCCAATATTTTAAAGAAATATTTTAAAGTACCCAAAGTATTGTTTTGTATCTCTTGATGACCATTATTCTTTTTTTTAAACAATTGAATTCCCATTTCTGTTCATCTGGTTTAGCCATTTACAAGACTGTGTAAACTTTGTTGCTGGTTTCCAATTGATTTTACATTACAGAGATGGTAGCAGTGGATGAGAGCCAAGGTCATATTTGTCATGAGGCATTGGTGGACTGTGGGCAGCAGGTTTGCCCAGAAGGGTCTGGGTCATATTTACAATAAGGAATGAATGGACTGTGGGCAGCAGGGTTATCCAGTATTGCAAGGGTCATATTTGACCTATGGTGTTAGTGGACAGTGAGCAGCAGGGTTACCCAGAACAGCCAGAGTTATCCTTGCCATGAGGCATTAGTGGATTGTGGGCAGAAGGGTTAGCCACCAGAGCCAGGGTCATATTTTGCTATAGGGCAGTGATGGTGAACCTTGGCACCCCAGATGTTTTGGAACTACATTTCCCATGATGATTATCTACACTGCAGAGTGCATGAGCATCATGGGAAATGTAGTTCCAAAACATCTGGGGTGCCAAGGTTCACCATCACTGCTATAGGGCATTAGTAGACTAAGGAGAGTAGGGTTAGCCACAAGAGCCAGGGCAATTTTTACCATAAGGTATCAGTGGTCTATGGCCATTACGGTTAGCCAGAAGAGTCTGTAAGGCATTAGTGAACTGTGGGAAGCAGGGTTAGCCAGAAAGGACCAAAGCATAACATTTAAAAAATGTTCTCTGAATACCAGTGGACAATTATAGGTAATTCCCACCGATGGGGAAATTAGTTCAGGGGTTATTGAAAGGAGTCACAAGACTCCTGTTAGCCCTCTCCTTTTTTCTGCAGCATATTGACTGGTGGTCTTCACAGATCAGTGCCAGATTTGCATAGAACACTGGTAAAACACTGCCTTTCTGAGTTTTATTTTTGTACTAATAATTTTTCAAAACGAAATGGGCTCTAGGAAAAAACTGTATAATTTATGTGTGCTTATTACAGCACAAGCACTAAATACGGCCTTGGTAAGATCTCTTCATTTGCCTTTACAATGGTTCTTAAGTCAGGCAGTAAGTGGAATGATAGTAAGAATGTTTTGCCAATATAGCTCTAAAAAAATTTAGGAAACAAATGAGCCAATAAGTGGACCAAGTATGCTTTTAGATGTAGTCCTTTAAACTCAAGAGTACAGGGCACACTGTACAACATACTGATTTATGGCACATTTAGGTGAACTGATTTCAATACAAGTTCATTACTGTTAAAGGGAGTTAGTGAAACAACACTATTAGTTTTTTTGCCATTATTTAAAAGAGCCTTTTCACTTTTTTGCTTGGAGTAATTGAAAACAGTTAAACATCGCTAAGCTTAGTAAAAAGAACATCTCCATTTAGAATTACTGTCATCAGTACACTGATAACTGTCTCCCTAGGTGCCCTGAGAAATGTCATGTATGCCTTAAAACACATCTGTATGTGACCCATGTCACAATTTCACCTTACACAGTAGTATTTGGCAAAAGCATGTACATTTCCCGTCAAGGTCAATGATAACAACATATGGTGCATCTCCCAGGGATAAACTTGCCTTTCTTAATAGCATTCCTGCACAGATAATTCTAAAAAAACTACAGCCTCTGCCATTTTTCATTTCAGCCTCATTCATAGTAAAGGAATTTCCTATAAAATGTATTAGAAAAGGTAAAGAAACATTTGTTATAGTTGCCCTTCACTCCCCCCGCCATTGTTTCCCCAAGAAAATGATGGCTAGCAGTGAGAGGTGGAGCAAGCCTCTATCAGTACTGCTCACATCCAGCCAAATTCAATAACTTGCAAAGAGTTCAGGTAGTGAGTGCTGAGATTCTGTAATGAAGTCAGTGACGATCAGGTTCCCCTACTGAGAATGCTTACTGCATTTGTTACGTTCCGACAGCTTAAGCAATATGCAGTGCCCAACGGCTAGTGGCTCTCGCTATTGCACATCAAAACTCATTAACTGCAACAGGCTCATACATTGGGAAAACCTTACATGCACCTAAATACTAACACCTATAAGTTTAGGTAGAGGACCCTCTGTGTCACTATATAAATATAGGCGCTAGAGAAGCCCTAAAGATGACCAAACTCCAAAGACATGCTGGTAGGTTAATTGGCTTCTGTCCAAAATTGGCCCTAGTATATGAATGTGAGTTGGGGACCTGGGATTGTGGGCTCCTTGAGGATAGGGTGCAATGTATTTGTGGCACACTGCATAAATTAACGGCACTATATGAGTTCCTTAAATAAAAATAATGATATAATAGATGAGCATCTTAATGAGACACAATGTACAGGGATAGGGACAATTGTAGACACTCTCTTAGGTTGAACTGGATGGACTGGTGTCTTTATTCAACCTTACTAACTATGTAAAAACTGTCTGATTTTCACCAGAGCACCCCACAAGGAATGAAGGACTTTGGTGTGGATAGCTCCCAGATTGTGGCCCTCAGCAATTGGCCATGTTAGTACACATCACCACAGTTGCTGCACATTACAAAATGATGCTACCTGTTGGCAGACAGTACTGCTGACAGACAATATTGACCCATTCAAGCGAATGGGGGGGGGGGGCCCAAACGCATGCCAAACACTGTTGCGGTGCACTATTCTCATTCAACAGCCCCCTTCAGCTGAAAGAAAACAGACATTCAGTATTGCTTCTGAATGCTTGACAGCTGCTGCTTTATCTCCTTCAAACCTCTTTTCAGACTGTACAACTCTATGCATATACTGGAGAATCAAAGAACAAGTTACCTGAAGGGTTGAGCTTCACAAACCATATCCATTTCACAGGTCAGTTTGCTCATCTCCACTCAGGACAACACAATCATACTGCAGTTATGGCTGCATCATTTCCTTCCAACTGCATCAAGTTTCTGAATCAGTTACTGTAAACCTGTAAACCTTGGCAATTAAAATTCAGCATATGATGACTAATGTCTAAGCACACGTGACCTTTAATAAGAAATGCATATCAAAATGATCAGTCGATCCAGAGATATAGGCATCTAAAATGAAAAGGAAACCTTGACTTTAGGGTTATGCTTGGTTCTGAAACCTCCCACCTATCAAACCTCATAAATGGTCTTCTAATGTGATTGGTAGCCCAAAGTGGCAACTGTAACTTCAACTATAATTATCTAATGATCTTTTGACATAATGTTTTTTACTGAAGGCAACCTCTTATTTTTTTTTAATCATGCTTGGCCTAAATTGCCCAGATTTTTTTTATGTTTACCTTTACCTTAAAGCTTATCACAGGGAGACACACTAGACCACCTCACCCAGTTTTGTGGAAGGTCTGATCCTAAAACAGATTTGGCGACATTCATATGTCTGAATCGGAAATCTGACGGTGAGCTACCAAAAAACGTTCAGATCATTACAATGTGCCAAAAGCCACCTTATTAGCCCTTCTAATCCTGCTGGTCACAATTCAAAGGCCATACAGCGCATTTTGGCTTTTTTTTTTTTAATTCTCCCAAGTGAATTTGCACAAAAATTCCCTGGGACAGCAAGTCTCAAACCTGCAGGATTCAACTTAAACCCATGGTAGCAGCCAGGGGCAGACTGACCATTTGGCCACTCGGGCACTGCCCGAGGGCCCCCGGGCCACTAGGGGGCCCTAACAGGGTTAGCAGCCTCAGTAAAACCAGGAACAGTATGTAAAAATCTGTGTTTTTTTTTACATCTGTCTCTGAAATGTCCCTTACCGACATCCTTTTGGTCTAAAAATCAAGAGATTATAGCTGCCCCACCTCTTAAGTAACTTCTCAGCCAATAGAAACATGTCTGTGTATACTGTGTGATTGTATACTGTGTGTGTGTGTATACTGTGTGGCCCCATAATCTCTGATTGCCTGGGGGCCCCATAATCTCCTATTGCCCGGGGGCCCCATGAGTTGTCAGTCCACCCCTGGTAGCAGCAAACCTAATCCCTAATATGTTGTGGAACTTTATTTCATGACTTAGTTATGGTGCACCAACCAAAAGGCTTAAACATGTTGACAATCTCTACAAGCTAGATCTGCATATTAATATGGAAGGTGATTTGTCACCGTCACTAATTGTATACATTGTTCTTATATGCAAATGAAGAAAAACAAACAAATTAATATAAATATGAACCTCAGACATTACGCAAATTTTTTTGCTTACAGTTAAATTATTTACTCAGCTTTGGAATGCACATAGCGTGATTTATGGTCCTTTCTGCAATAATTGTAGGGCACACGTGTCCTCAGCCGTTTATGCATTTCATCGCCCTCATGTGTAATAAAACAACAGCTAAACTCAAAGATACAGGTGAAAATATCACCTCCATAAAAGCAAAGAACACATTTCCAGTACATATCTGAACCATCAAGTTAGTCAAGTCTTTGAATGTGAAATACCGTATATACTCGAGTATAGGCCGACCCGAATATAAGCCGAGGCACCTAATTTTACCACAAACAACTGGGAAAACTTATTGACTCGAGTATAGCCTAGGGTGAGAAATGCGCAGCTACTGTAAGTGGAAAAGTGGGTCAACGATGCCCATTTGCAGCCTCACTGTGCCCATGCAGATGGACACAGTTGACCGATTTGGGGCCCTGTATCTCGGGGTCACTTAGTGCTAGGAACCCCATCTTTGGATATGTTGTAGTGCTTATTCCACTGGGTTGGAATATAACATTTGGGGTTCCTAGCACCAAGTGTCCCCGAGATATGGGGCCCCAAATTCGGGTCAGAAAATCTCAAGCACTTTTCTGCAGCAGAGAATGACATTTTCTGAACCGACTTTGGGGCCCTGTATCTCGGGGCCACTTATTGCTAGGAACCCCATCTTTGGATATGTTGTAGTGCTAGTTCAACTGGATTGGAATGCCAAATTTGGGGTTCCTAGCTCCAAGTGTCCCCGAGATATGGGGCCCAAAATTCGGGTCAGAAAATGTCAAGCACTTTTCTGCAGCAGAGAATGACATTTTCCAAACCGACTTTGGGCCCCGTATCTCGGGGCCACTTAGTGCTAGGAACCCCATCTTTGGATATGTTGTAGTGCTAGTTCAACTGGATTGGAATGCCAAATTTGGGGTTCCTAGCTCCAAGTGTCCCCGAGATATGGGGCCCCAAATTCGGGTCAGAAAATGTCAAGCACTTTTCTGCAGCAGAGAATGACATTTTCCAAACCGACTTTGGGGCCCCGTGTCTCGGGGCCACTTAGTGCTAGGAACCCCATATTTGGATATGTTATAGTGCTAGGTCCACTGGGTTGGCACACCAAATTTGGGATTCCTAGACCCAAGTGGCCCCGAGATACGGGGCCCCAAAGTCGGGTCGGAAATTTTTTTTTTGCTGCAGAAAAGTGCTTGACTCGAGTATAAGCCGAGGAGGGCACTTTCAGGACAAAAAAATGTGCTGAAAAACTCGGCTTATACTCGAGTATATACGGTACATTAATCAAGTCAGCATCACAAGATCCTGGAGCTAAATTCTGGCATTGGTAAGGTCCAATAAACTGCAAGAATGCAATAAAATAAACAGCCCAGTTGCGTTCTGTATACATTGAATAGACAAGTGAAAAAACACAGTGCCTTGTGGCATACACAAATCACAAACCTGTTCAGTGTTCTGCCTTACATGGGTGTTCAGAAAAAGCCCAGCATGAACCCACGTGGCACAAGTCAGGACAACATCACAGTGAACCTGGAAAGGCTGAGATGCTAAATACGGGTTCCCAGAATCCTGCTCAGGGATCTTTATTCCAAAGCTTTAAATCTTGATAATTCCCATCTGTGACTGTACTGACTTTTTTCCCTGTGCCATCCACAGTGCTAGAAAACTGTTGTGCAGACAGCTCTTCTCTGTCTATAATTATTGTCATAGACATAGCCTATGATTTGAAAGTAACTCCTCCTGTATTCATCCTCATCCTCTTCATGGACCCATAAGTGCCATTCTGGAAAGCAAGCTCCCAAACTCATGACACCTAACAGGCCACAGACACCTTGCTGTGTATAAATCATCATGGTGAGTGAACACCTCAAATATGCAGATCAACCACACGCTGAAATATGATATCAAATACATGTAACACTCACTTGCTATTTAAAATATCTGTATGAACATGTAGAAATTTGCTTAGAGTCATCTAATCTTTCAGGAGAATTCAAGAGACTGTACACAACAAATACCTTTCAAAAACATAAAATGTGTATAAAGAAAAGTTGAGTTACTGTCCACAATGGCCGTTAATATTCATTCTCACATTTCCAAATCTGAAAATAAAAGGAGTCTGAACTAGTTTACGTAAACCTTCATTTCTCTAAGCCTTATGCCCTGTACACATGATTGGATTTTCCGACAACAAATGTTGGATGTGAGCTTGTTGTCGAAAAGTCCGACCGTTGTGTATGCTCCATAGAACATTTGTTGGCGGAATTTCCGGCAACAAATGTTTGAGAGCAGGTTTTCAAATTTTCTGACAACAAAAACTTGTTGTCGGAAATTCCGAGTGTGTGTACATAAGTCCGACGCATAAAAGTCCATGTATGCTCGGAATCAAGCAGAAGAGCCGCACTGGCTATTGAACTTAATTTTTCTCAGCTCGTCGTAGTGTTGTACATCACCGCATTCTTGACGTTTGAAATTTCGACAACATTTGTGTGACCGTGTGTATGCATGACAAGTTTGAGCCAACGGAAAAAAATCCACTGTTTTGTTGTCAGAAATTCCTATTGTGTGTACAGGGCATTACTCTTGCAGAATAGCAGTCAAAAAGGCCAAGACATATAACTCTGTAATGTATAAATGCTTGGGGTAATAAGACGTGTAGCACATTTTCCTTACATTGTCGACCCTTGACGCTATTGAACCCAAATTGTCTGTGGGGTGTAATTATTTCAGATGATATGTATACTCTTGTTATCCCTCCTGCTGGTGGTGCTGCCCTACCTGCCCCCTTCTTTCCTACCTGAGTTGAATACTCTAGACCAGTGGTCTCCAAACTGCTGCCCTTTGCTAGCCTTTATCCTTCCTTTATCCTTCCTATTCCTCCCAATGATATCAGCCACTATTCCTCCCACTGACACCAACAGTGGGACATTATTCTTGCCACTGACAATAATGACGGGGCACTGTTCTTCCCACTAATATCAATGATGGGACACTGTTCTTCCCACTAATATCAACGATGGGGTACTATTCCTCCCCCTGATACCAATGATGGGGTACTATTCCTCCTCCTACTGACCACCAGCCCTGAGGCCATATTTATTCTTGCTGATGCTGTGCCCAGGACATTTTCTACCCCCACTGGCCACTCTAAAGTCTGAAGGGCAGTAAACCTTTCCTTTGTTTGAAAAGTTTTGAGACCCCTGCTCTAAGAACCTGACTTATGGTGGTATTTTAGTGGATGGTATTACCTTTTTGAATTCCTCTGTGGATAGTTATGTCTTTGTATCTTGTGTATGTCTCTGTTTTTCTTCTTATTGCAATTGTGAAGACTTTCTATAAATAAAGAATACATAAAAAAAAAAACAATAAGACGTGTAACTTTATTAGAACAAGGTTTGAATGCACATGAACTAAACTCATGCCGAGTATGTAGGATTAGAATCTGCAGTCTTTTTAGTGTTTAGTGCTGCCATTCTCAACCAGGAATCCTCCAGATGTTGCTAGGGGTTCCTTGAACTGTGATTGATTGTTGTCCCACCTACTGGTGTTTGCATAGTTCCGGGGTCATCGCCACTTGGCAAAGCCAACTGCATGACACCAATGATCTCTTTAGCTGTCTGTAAGGGTTATTATTATTATTATTATTATTATACAGGATTTATAAAGCACCAACAGTTTGCGCAGCGCTTTACAACATGAGGGCAGACAGTACACTTACAATACAAATCAGTACCGGAGGGATCAGAGGGCCCTGCTGGTTAGAGCTAAGGGTTGCATTCTTTCTACTGTCCTGCCTTAGAGATATATAGGAAAGCAGTGGGGGGGGGGGGGGTTTACATTCTACAGTATATCGGCCATTCTTAACTAGGGTTCCATGGAACCACAGGTTATCTCCAGAAGCTGGTGGGGGTTCCTGGAGTTGTGGCTAATTGATCACCAATGTAAAGGGCATTTTTTCCCAATGACCACTTATAAACTGGTTTCATTAAGGGCTCCCTGAAACCTGATATTTTTTTATTGGTTCCTCTGGGATAGAAGGGTTGAGGAAGGCTTGGCTATTGCATATGTATGTGAATGAGTCTGGGGTCTATACTCTTTACAAAATGAACTAATAAGGTTTATATATTTTGCATTGTACTGATGAAGAAGCATAAAAGAAACATATGAGGGCTGTGCATTTAGAAGTACTGTACAATGACTGTGCTAAACACATTACAATTATTATTATTATTATTATTACAATCTCTATGTTTCTTATCCATTTACATCCAGAATGAACTTTTCATATGTATAATTAGCAACTAGAACAGCATCATTATGATATGATGAGAAATTCTCTTTGAATCCTATGTCCTTAGAGAGCACCTAGGAAGATGGGACAAAGGACTACATATACCTTGTCCCCCTGGGGAACAATGCATTAAACATTTGAAGCGAGACTTCTTCAATTGCACAATAAAAATAAAAAAAAGCACAAATTGTTTAAATAAATACAAAGGACACACTGATTATGTAAAAGAAAAAGAACTTACCTTCCATTAACCTTGGTAATCAATCAACATGTTAGTAAAATCATATTGTAAAACAAGCATCCTACAGCAAATAAGCAGGTGCACAGAACTAGGTAACAGATGTACTCTGATCTATGGTATAGAAGACCCAATGGCCACTGGCTCAGTTACATAGCAGGTGCAGGTCTCACACTTGGCTCTGGACAAATCACGTTCACCAATATCAGACACATTTAACTTACACAAAGAGAAACATATTTATTAACTCGACAATATACACACATAAGACAGTATAAAAAGGATTAAGTCTTGTCTATAGATCGTCACATTTTCATTGGCCCAGCAGATAAATAGGATGATACTACACAGTCTCTGATTGTGGAGCAATAAGGCACCACTTTGTTTATTTTTTTAGTTCTACAGCTTTGGGGCATCTGTATTCAGTCAGCATCAGTGGCAGGTAAAGGTGTATTGATGCAACCCTTCTCTCTGCACTGTTGTTAATGATTTTAATCCAAGATGGCACGGTCAGTCCTTTATATCCCACCATGGCAAAACTGCCTGCAAGAAAGAATCAAAATGGTTACTATTTACCATAAATATCTAGTGTACATGTGCAAAAAAACATGGTTGACTTAAAAATACCTTTCGTATGCAGGGCTATTGGCTTTGCCGAACCGAGTTTGATGAAAGCAGACATTTCAGAAACAGATGGAGCATCCACAATGTCTCTGGAGCAAATAAGAACTACAGACCTAGGAAACAAAATAGTGCATTGAAATTCCAACAATTGAGAACTGCATGGCCAGTCATGTCTCTAAAGACATGCTGGTAGGTAAATTGGATTCTGTCTAAATTGGCCCTAGTACCGTATATACTCGAGTATAAAAAGCTCTTCAAAAGCGATCAGTGTTTTTACTGGCAGTTTATAAACTCCCCTCCCCATTGAAATGAATGGAAAGCTCTTCAAAAGGCCTTAGTACCGTATATACTCGAGTATAAGCAGACCCAAATATAAGACGAGGCACCTAATTTTACCACAAAAAAATGGGAAAACATATTGACTCGAGTAGAAGCCTAGGGTAAGAAATGTGCAGCTAATGTAAGAGGGTCAACAATGCCCATTTGCATGCCTCACTGTGCCCATTTGCATGTTTAACTGTGCCCATTTGCAGCCATTGGTCCCCCAAACTTCAAACTCGGTAGTTAAGGGTTCCTAGATGCCCCCTAGCTGCAGCCAAAATTTGGTGTTTCTGGACCAAAAGGGTCCCGAAATGACATTGCTGCAGATGGACACAGTTGACCGAATTTGGGGCCCTGTATCTCGGGGCCACTTGGTGCTAGGAACCCCAAATTTGGTGTGCAAACCCAGTGGAACTAGCACTACAACACATCCAACATGGGGTTCCTAGTACCAAGTGGCCCCCGATATACAGAGCCCCAAAGTCAGTTCAGAAAATGTCAAGCACTTTTCTGCAGCAGAGAATGACATTTTCCGAACCGACTTTGGGGCCTCGTATCTCCACTTGCTGCTAGGGACAGCATTTTTGGATATGTTGTAGTGCTAGTTCCACTGGGTTTGCACAGTATCAAGTGGCCCCAAGATACGAGGCCCCAAAATCGGTTTGGAAAATGTCATTGTCTGCTGCAGAAAAGTGCTTGACTCGAGTATAAGTCGAGGGGGGCACTTTCAGCACAAAAAAATTTGCTGAAAAACTCGGCTTATACTCGAGTATATACGGTATGTATTTTAGGGACCATAGAGTGTAAGCTACTTGAGGGTAGGGACTGATGTGAATGTACAGTGTATATGTAAAGCGATGCGTAAATTGATGGCGCTAAATAAGTACCTTAAATAATAATAATAAAATAAATATACATAGACAGTGATTTTAGTTGACTAAAACTAAAACAATTGCAGATGACTAAAATATGACTAAAACTAAAATGCCATTTTTGTCAAAAAACTACGACTGAAACTAAATCAAAAATTTGACGGCAAAATTAACACTGCACTACCACATAAGAATAAGTAGGGGGCATCTACTAAGCCGCTGAAAAAAAAAACTATTTAGAAAAAGGCCTTTCTTATTTATTTATTTGTCTTAATATTTTTTGAAATGATTTCACCTCCCCTTTGTCCCTAATGCTTTGTCCTGTGCCCTGCATGCACTTTTATATTATAAATACTGTTCTTTCTGCCTGGAAACTGGAGATTGTCCATAGCAACCAAAAAGTGTCTCTTTACGTCAAAAGTGGTTTTAGACCAGCTAAAAAACAGCGATAGTAAATTAGAACACTTGCAGAATTGAGCGATAGTGATTCGTGGGGAAATTCATCATCAAACATTGACAGCGACAATTCTGCAACTGAGCAAATTTCAGTGTTATGATTTGATTACATTATATATCGAATAAATTGTATTATTATTATATTATTATTTGTTATAATTATTTATAGTTATTTATTATATTATAATTTATGATATCGTGTTTCAAACTTTATTATACCCGGGATGTCTACTAGACTCTTGTTTGGACAGATTTAAGTGTGTTATTCCTCAGAATTACAGGCCTACAATATAAAACGCCAAATTTTCTTGTCAAAATATTTTATTGTAGAGTTCAAAAAAGACAATACATTGTACAAATAACATATTATAGAAATAATATATTCATGTAAAAGAAGCTCACTTAGGCTCGATTCACATCTATGCATTTTGCTTTGAGCGTTTTTGCAGTGCTTTTTGTGGTGCTTGCTGCGTTTTTGGACACGCGTTTTTACTGCGATTTTGCAGCGATTTGAGTTTTTGTATTTTTTTTTTTTTTTTTGCATTTTTTCTTTTTACACTGTGGTTGCTTAGCATAGCTATATACAGTGTAAAAAAAAAAAAATAATAAAAAAAAAAAAAAGGGCAAGGAGGGAGCGTCAACAATGGCTGGGCTATGACACCTACAGGTGACGTCACCTTTCCCACAATTCACAGCCATTGTCAAGTGCTGCTTGACACAAGGGAGTCAGAGCTGGGGGATCATATGACTGGACCAGAGTGGACTGAAAAAAGGTAAGTATAATCATTTTTTATACATAGAGTAGGCAGCATAGGTAGCATGAGGGGGGATTGGACAATTTTTAAGAATAGTCATGGGTGGGCAGGAATGCCGCTTTAAATACCTTCCAACGTTAATATGCTGCTTTCAGATGGCAAAATCGCGGTAAAAACGCGGTAAAAACACGGCACTTGCGTTTTGGATGCGGGTCCATTGACTTGTATTACATGCAAAACGCTGCATTTTGCATAAAAAAAGTCCCTGACCCTTTCCAAAAATGCAGAGGCACAAAAATGCATTGATGTGAACATGTCCCATAGGAACCCATGTTAAAAAATTTCCATGCATTTCTGCAAAATGCAAAATGCATCAAAAAACGCGCTAGTGTGAATGGAGCCTTACACTAAAATACAAAGAGAAGAAAAAAAAATCTAGTAGTATATTCTAAAGGAAAATAAATAATGTCAAGTACAAAACAACTATGCTGTAAATGGTAAGTGTATAGAATTCAAGGTATTATATACTAATATCGGAGTAATAATAATTTTTTATAAAACTTGACTATATAAAAGAGTGAATAAAGTGAGTAAAATGAAAACTTCAAAAAATAATGGAAATCATAAAGAAAGTACACGAGAGAAGGAAGGAGAAAGAAAAAGTAGAGAAAGAAGAGTGGAGAAGTGGAAGAGTCCACAAGGTCAGGCCATGAGCCAATACTGCAATTGTACATTTCCTTATTCCATCTACCACAGCAGTAGTACTTGGTTGTGAAAGGTTGGTGGTCACTATCGCTCAATTCTGCAAGTGATTCTAATTCATTATCGCTGTTTTCTAGCTGGTCTACAAGTGATTCTAATTCATTATCGCTGTTTTCTAGCTGGTCTAAAACCGCTTTTGACGTAAAGGGACACTTTTTCGTTGCTATGGACAATCTCAAGTTTCCAGGCAGAAAGAACAGTATATATAATATAAAACTGCATGCAGGGCACTGGACAAAGCACTGGGGACAAAAGGGATGTGAAATGATCTGATACAGTAATGTAATCTGTAAGATTATAGTGTACTGTATGTATGTTTTTTTTTTCTTCACTTTTTGAATTTGCCGCAACGCTCGCAAGGGAATGAAGCCCGGCACAGTGATAGATCGAGCGGAGGACACAGCCCGCACACACAGCGAGGAAACATCGCAGGATCCTGGGGACAAGGTAAGTAACTTTGCCTGGATCCTGCGATGCGATCCCGAGTGTGGCTCGGGGTAACCACTTTTGGTACTGAAAATTTCCCCCCTAGCCACACTCGGGAATACCGCTAAGGAGGTTAAGAGAGCGCTCCGAATCTCAGCTCGTTACCTGTATAGAAGACACCTGGGAGCCAAAAAACGTGCTGATTGATAGGGGATCAAATACTTATTTCACTTATTAACCACTTGCTTACTGGGCACTTAAACCCCCCTCCTATCCAGACCAATTTTCAGCTTTCAGCGCTGTCGCATTTTGAATGACAATTGCGCGGTCATACAACACTGTACCCAAATTAAATTTTTATCACCTTTCCCCCCCAAAAAGAGCTTTCTTTTGGTGGTATTTGATCACCTCTGCGATTTTTATTTTTTGTTAAAGATATGTTAAAAGACCGAATTTAAAAAAAAAAAAAAAAAGGTTTTTTTTTTTACATTTTGTTATAAAAATTTTAAATGGGTAATTTTTGTCCGTCATTGATGTACGCTGATGAGGCGGCAGTGACGGGCAACGATAGGTGGCAGTGATGGGCACTGATGGGTGGCAGTGATGGGCACTGATGGGTTACACTGATAGGCAGCACTTTTAGGTGGCACTGATTGGCAGCACTGGTGGGCATTGATAGGTGGCACTTGTGGGCATTGATAGGTGGCACTTGTGGGCATTGACAGGTGGCACTTATGGGCATTGACAGGTGGCACTTGTGGGCATTACATGAGGCATAATTGCCTCTGACTTTTCGGGAGCGATGTCCCTTTAAAATGAGCTGGTGATCAACTTTTTTTTTCTCCTCCGCTGTCAGCGTGAGGAGAAAAAAAAACGATCACCGAGCTTTTGTTTTCATTATGTGATCAGCTGTCATTGGCTGACAGCTGATCACATGGTAAGGGGCCGGGATCCGCCCCTTACCCGGATCGCTGATCACCCGAGTCTCAGTGACTTGGTGATCACGGCGCGCGCAGGGAGCGTGCACAGGGGACGACGTCATATGTAGGCCTCCCGGGAATTGAGATCCGCGCTGTGGCCGTCATTCGGCCATAGCGCGGATGTAAAGTGGTTAAAATGCAAATCAATTCATAACTTTTTTGAAATGTGTTTTTCTGGATGTTTTTGTTGTTATTATGTCTCTCATTGTTAAAATAAATCTACCAACAAAAGTATAGACTAATCATTTCTTTGTCAGTGGGTAAACGTACAAAATCAGCAGGGGATCAATTACTTTTTTCCCTCACTGTAGTTACATTGGTCCAAGCTGGACCAGTGTAATTATGTAAAAAAATATACCATGCCTGGAATTCTTCTTTAAACCCTGGATGTAGCATATGGGACCCTTTTAAGACCGGAAAACCATTTTGAAATTTGTAAGTACAGAAGGTCTCTACAGACCACGTTGTGCTAGTTGTATCATCATTGGCATCTCAGTGGTCTCTTCATACCTTTGTTTCATGGAGGTTTGAATGTATACGGACATTGCTTTAGTTGTGCTCAACTCATCGATCATTTCGAAATGCCTCTTGCTGACAACTGTCCCCGAACAGGCATCCAGCACCAGGAAGAAGAGTCCTCTCCTCTTAAACGTAAACATTTCCTCATCAACCTAAAGACAGAAACCAGGATCAGTTGAGGAGTTAACAAAATGTGGGTATATTTACCTGACATTTGCAATCAATTTTAGCAAATAACAACTTATGTGGGATGGGAGAGTTTTTTATTTCAGTGCTCATGTGCAAGAATGTGGAGATTAGCCAAAAAAGTACAGCTCGTCTTTCATAGTTTACTGACACTTTATACAGTATTATATCATGGCACCATAACATATATTGTGAAATTCCTACAATCAGGATTTTTGGCTTGTGTGTCTATGTACACGGGCACCTACTAGCAGGTGTTTACAAATAAATAATGCTTTCTTATTAACCCCTTCCAGCCTCAGCATCCCTTTTAACAGGGTCTTTAGGCTTGGGGGTGGGAAGGATCAGCCTTTCACGTTACCACTGTTATTAGGTGCTACAGTGGTCATATGATTAGGAGAGCCTGCCCCTCTGGCTACCAATCATTAGTAGAGACCAAGAGCTGTCTTTGATAGCTTGTTCACCTTGTAGGGAGAAGGCAGTAAGTGCACACTCAGCACAGAATGCTCTGCCACCCATGGGCGCATATGTGCAGTGATTGCATGGGCGTTAAAGCAAGCCTTTTTTGCCGCTGCACATATGCACAACGTGGGCGGTAATAGGTTAAGGTTCATTCTGGTGCCGGATAGGTGGTAAAAACAGGTGATCTGCATTTTCCCTGCCCCCTGATTGCCCTAAACTTCAAATTTACATGGTGGCTGGAGGAGTAAGTATACAATGGGGTTGACTTACTAAAGGCAAATTCAAGTGCAGTTACACTATGCAAGTGCATTTGCTCCAGAGTTTAGTAAATGAGGCGAAGGTTCAATTTGCAAAGAATACCCAAACACATGCAAGTTTGCTTGCACATAATTGGATGGCAGAAGTCAGCAGAGCTTCCCCTCATCTAATAAGCTCTGGAGCAAATGACCTTGCAGAGTGCAACTGTACTTGCAAAGTGCATAGTCTATTTTGCCTTTAGTAAATCAACCCCAATGTTATGGTTGAGATGCTTCAGTTTGTGGTAATCCAATATTAACTCGGCATGTGAAGTTTGACGGGTGACGCCGCTTATCAAACTCACCCATTAAATTCAATAGAACCACACTACATCCTCATGCCAAACATGACTTTGGCGGTTGCAGCGTGGTAGTTCTAAGTAAAATCCCTATTGGGATAGAAAGAAGGCGGTAAAGTCTGCCGCCAATGTAAAAGAAGAAAGTCTGTTGTCACTTAAAAAAAATAGCTTCTTTATTATTTTTTTTATTTTTATATATTTTTATATGTGATGCGAAGTTCAGCAAGTAAAGAATTTCCTAAAGAGAACTGGTCACAATGGCTATTATCCCTCACTGCTGAGGCTCCCATTCAGTACAGGAGGTTGCCATCACAGATTCCTGGAAGCTGTGTGCATTCCAGGGCAAAGCAGATCCGAGCAGCATCCTGTCCTTTCCTGGTCATAAATTTGGGAATTGGTCAAAAGTAGCCCCCAGCTCTGCATGGAAGCTTTGTGAATTGCAGGTTACAGCAGGTATGACAGGCTCCTTTAAGTCTTGGAAGATATGAGAAATGTGTGTTTGATGGGGTTCAGTACATATGATAATTCAGACACCATCCTGCTAAGTGTTTTTATTATTTATTATGATACAGTAATGCCCCGTACACACGGTCGGACTTTCCGATGGCAAATGTGCGATCGGAGCTTGTTGTCAGAAATTCCGACCGCGTGTAGGCTCCATCTGACTTTTTCCATCGGAATTTCCAACACACAAAATTTGAGATCTGGATCTGAAATTTTCCGACAAAAAAAAATCCGACAAAGTTCCACGCATGCTCGGAATCAAGCAGAAGAGCCGCACTGGCTATTGAACTTCATTTTTCTCGGCTTGTCGTACGTGTTGTACGTCACCGCGTTCTTGACGTTCGGATATTTCCGACCAACTTTGTGTGACCGTGTGTATGCATGACAAGTTTGAGCCAACATCCGTAGGGGAAAAAAACATGGATTTTGTTGTCGGAATGTGCAATCGTGTGTACGCGGCATAAGAGTGCAACACAAACCAACAGTGTTTTATTTAGAGCTTACAGAACATTCAGTCTTACCTTAATGAAAGCAGACTTCATCTTAGTGAGCACATCTTCTCTGCGGAGGGACTGGATATGTATCTTAATATATTTAATGGATGGAGTGCTAGTTATTGCGACCTGCCAGGACATTAATAATAGGCATGTTAAGTAAATATTAGATAATTATATCAGGTCCATAAAGGATGATAAACTGGAAATCACGAACAAGCATACTGTATGTAAATGAACAAAGAGTAAAGGGCAAAGCACAGGAAAATAATCAGTGTTCGATTTTCACTGGTCTTACTACAGAACCTGAAATCTGGATGCTTTAGGTTAGTGTACTCTGCACATCCTCAATGCTCATTGTATTGTCTTACAGGACAACTGTACCTTTGGTACAAGTTGTCCTTTAAGGAATTTCCCCACCTGCCTGAGCGCAGCCCATCTGGATCAATACTTGCAGATTTTTGGTTCGATCCTGCACATATTTGCAGGATATATTCTATAGTTAGAGTATTCATTAAAGATGACCAATGTAAGCATCTTGGACCAATGTAAGTATGTAAGCATCTTGGACCAATGGAGATACTGTATGTAAGCATCTTGGACCATTGGACCAATGGACCAATGTAAGCATCTTGGACCAATGGACCAATGTGAGTATGTAAGCATTTTGGACCAATGGACCAATGTAAGCATCTTGGACCAATGGATCAATGTGAGTATGTAAGCATCTTGGACCAATGTAAGCATCTTGGACCAATGGACCAATGTCAGTATGTAAGCATTTTGGACCAATGGACCAATGTAAGCATCTTGGACCAATGGATCAATGTGAGTATGTAAGCATCTTGGACCAATGTAAGTACTGTATGTAAGCATCTTGGGCCAATGTAAGTACTGTATGTAAGCATCTTGGACCAATGTAAGTACTGTATGTAAGCATCTTGGACCAATAGACCAATGTGAGTATGTAAGCATCTTGGACCAATGTAAGTACTGTATGTAAGCATCTTGGACCAATGTAAGTACTGTATGTAAGCATCTTGGGCCAATGTAAGTACTGTATGTAAGCATTGGGCCAATGTAAGTACTGTATGTAAGCATCTTGGACCAATGTAAGTACTGTATGTAAGCATCTTGGACCAATGTGAGTATGTAAGCATATTGGACCAATGTAAGTACTGTATGTAAGCATATTGGGCCAATGTAAGTACTGTATGTAAGCATCTTGGGCCAATGTAAGTACTGTATGTAAGCATCTTGGACCAATGTGAGTATGTATGCATCGTAGGCCAATGTAAGTATGTAAGCATCTTGGACCAGGGTAATTATTGTATGTAAGCATCTTGGACCAATGGAAGTACTGTATGTAAGCATTGTGGACCAATGAACCAGTGTAAGTATGTAAGCATCATGGACCAATGTAATTATGGATATCTCATATCTAAAGGCCCCTGCAAGAAGCTGAGAAGCATGGTAGTAGTCGGCACTACTACAGTGATAGACATAATCTGCTGGACCCAGTGCAGAGTGTCTTCCCCACTGCACATTGATCACTGGGGGTCAGCACTGCTGCCATTCATAGAACGTCTTATATCTTGTACAATAAACACTGCGTTCCCTGATTAGATCAGATGGAGATTGTTACATTGCCACCCCTCCTCTCCACCTTCTCCAATCAGAGGATGCCTTATATATTCTTTAAAATCATACAAGATGTTTTGTGAATGGGGGCAGTGCTGAGCTAATGACCCCCTGCATTTACTTTGCAAAACAGGAGCTGCTTGGCACAGGACTCGGAAGATTAAGGTGATCAATATAGTATATAAGACTACTACAGAGGTTGTCAGCTTCCCCAGCAGCCTATCAGATATGAGTCATGCATACTTAAAATGTAACTATGCAATAAATATCATACATAAACTTCAACTTTAAGTTGTATGTTTGTAGTCATTTTAGAGGTAAAAAAAAAAATATCAACATTCAGCCTTACTGGTGCACAGGAAACTGAAACATAATGCTCTATACTAACCAGTTTGAGTTTTCTTACCTGCGGAGACCCACAATGCCTACAAGGTAGAGAAAGTCTCTGAGAAACCAATAGCTTGGCAGGTTGAACATCGCTGGCTCCCCCGGGGAATGGTTTTAGTGTGCACTCACTGCGATCCTCAGGGTGGAAGGAAGCTGTGATCTTTATCCGTTCACAACCATGCTGGGAACAATAGCTGTGCCCATTCCTGGATTCATGGGCTTGCAGGTGAAGGAAGAGGTAACTGGTGAATGAGAGGCAACAGGGATTACCAAGCATCATTTCCTTTTCCTTCTTTCCATACCTAATACCTTCACTTTTTGCCCCCATGGCTCCATACCATAACAACTTAACTCAAGGACCGCTTATCATTCCCATTTCTTTTCTCTATTGGCTATTAGCAACATGTTTACCCCACAAAAGCTGACAACTATACATGCCTCCACAATCCCATCAGGCATTTGGAGAAGGAATATGGTCAATATCGACACTGTACTCCAGATGAGAAACAAAATGTTACCCCAGCTCCACTGCCAATATGAAAGTCCACAAGCTGTGATCCGGTGCTCTAGCCAGGACGTTCAGGCCCCAAATACAATACTTAAATCAAAAAAGGGCTGGCAACTCGAATGCTCTTGAATAAAAGTCCTTTATTGGTTACATGGGTACAGGCTATACGCTGATGATGCATTTCAGCTAAGAAGCCTTCATCAAAGCATTGATGCTTTGATGAAGGCTTCATAGCCGAAACTCGTTGCCAGACCTTTTTGATTCAAGTACTGTACTCCAGATGTACAGTATATGTTCTGCAACTTTATTCTTTCTCTTATTCATATATAGGATGCATTTCCCCCATACAGGACTCATTCTTAGAGACACTTATCCTGCCTATGGGGAAGATGGGGTTGGACCTCTAGGCTGATGTTGTCTGTATCTTTACTTGTTTTGTTGACTTAAAAGGAAATGTCAACAGACATTCATTAAAAAGAATGTCCACATGCAACAATAAATACAGAATCCCTTTACAAATTGGTATTCTAAATATCAAGAAATATATACCGTATATACTCGAGTATAAGCCGAGTTTTTCAGCACATTTTTTTGTGCTAAAAACGCCCCCCTCAGCTTATACTCGAGTCAAGCACTTTTCTGCAGCAGAGAATGACATTTTCTGAACCGACTTTGGGGCCCCATATTTCGGGGCCACTTGGTGAACCCCATCTTTAGATATGTTGTAGTGCTAGGTCCACTGTGTTAGCACACCAAATTTGGGGTCCCTAGCTCCAAGTGGCCCCATGATACGGGCCCCAAAGTCGGTCAAATGTGTCCATCTGCAGCAATGTCATTTAGGGACCCTTTGGGTCCAGAGACTGCAGATAGGAGGCATCTAGGAACCCTTAACTACCAAGTTTGAAGTTTGGGGGGCATATGGGTGCAAATGGGCACAGTAAAGCATTTAAATGGGCACAGTGAGTCTGCAAATGGGCATTGTTGACCCTCTTTTCCACTTACAGTAGCTGCGCATTTCTCACCCTAGGCTTATACTCGAGTCAATAAGTTTTCCCAGTTTTTTGTGGCAAAATTAGGTGCCTCGGCTTATACTCGAATTTATACGGTATGTGTCCTAATCTCACTTTTCATGCACATTCCAAACACAGTATGCAGTAAAATGTAGTGTGGAGTGGGTCAAAAACTGCCCTTGTCAGCTACATAAAGTAGAATTCTGGCATGCTTGAATGTAGTGTCCTGCACACTGTCATTTATATTCCTGTTGTCCTTCCTAATTCCTGAGTGTTTTGTTTATTTCTTAATAAACATGGAGTTTAGAGTTTATAGTAAGAGATGCTTTTTATATTGCACTTGACTTATATTAGAACTATTGCCTCCTATTAAAAAATGTGTTGCTGTAGCCCTTATTTAGAAGTTCATCTGCACTTACAGTTTTCTTTTAGTTTCCCCTGCAAAGTCCCAAAAATACCCATTGGACCTGCCAGTGAGGTCCACCTTATGCGGTTTCTGTGATGGTGTGATGACGCTGCTACACTGAATTCAGACCAGAGATGTCACTCCCGTGAAGGCTGCGCCTACTTGCACTACATTTGGATGAGAAAATGATGCAGGGAATGTGACTATCAGCCTTGTTGCTGCTGACACACAAACTTCCCATTGTTAGCTGCAGTACCTCGGTGGGGGAGCGATTGAGACACAAATGAAGGAAGATCTGGCTCAGTCAGGGAAGGTGTGGGAAGTTTTTTGCTCACTTTATGAGGCTTCACATAGTAACTGGATCAGTACTTGTTGGGACCATCATACAGGAGCCTTTAGTTGTAACTGGAAGTACAGAATTTAAAATGTAACTTTATATTAATTTCATAGAATGTAGTCCTCTGTTATTCTTTCTAAGGGGTATGCTTTAACAATAGTATGAAGCTGTAGCACAGAGCACACAGTAGCACGACCTTCAGCGTTGTTTTCTAACTGTCTGAAAGCAGGTCGTTGTTATCAGCCCCAGGAAACTGACATTGATAGAAAAATACTTGGAAAAATAAAAATCCGCAAGAAAACAGATGGCTATGGTCAAACTAGTGACGGAAAGACAATGAACAAACATAAGTCATGCTCATGGATTAAATAAGAATCAGACGTGGTATTATCATAATTCAGTAGTGACTCTGTTACTCGTTAATTAATCCCTATTTATCTTATGCCCCTTACACACGGTCGGATTTTCCTACGAAAAATGTCCTAACGGACCATGTTGTCAGAAATTCCGACCGTGTGTGGGCTCCATCGGACTTTTTCCTTTGGAATTTCCGACGGAAAAAGTTTGAGATCCTGCTCTCAAATTTTCCGACAACAAAGTCCTATCTGACTTTTTCCGATCGTGTGTAGCGAATTCCGACGGACAAAGTGCCACGCATGCTCAGATCACATTACAAGACCAAAGCTATTGGCTACTAGCCTCTACATAGTCCCGTCGTACGCAACAAACGTCACCACGTTCAGAATGATCGGATTTTCCGACAACTTTGTCTGACCGTGTGTATGCAACACCAGTGTCGGACAAAATCCGTCGGAAAAAATCCGACGGATTTTGTGGTCTGAATTTCTGACCGTGTTTACGGGGAATTAGAGTGTATGCCTTTTGTAGGGAAAAATATTAATTAAAGTAGATGTAAACCATTATAGAAAACATATTTTTTTAAATAAAATACAAATTTTACATTTTTTTCTACCTTTGCTGCATTACAGTGCTGCTGATCTCCTGCGAAAAGTTTGGAAAGCCATAAAAGCCCAAACAAGCATTTTGCACTGAGAATTTAAGCCAGTTTTAGCCATTTTGCTATCCACTTACCACAAAAGTTGGGGAAAAAAAACGGCCTTCACAAAGTGTTAGTGGTCTGCTAAGATAACACAACAAAGGAGCAGTCAATTTTTTAAGTACTCCAAACCGATGAAAGTTGGTGTATTACAATTTACACATCACTGATTTTCGCTCATGTTAATAAGACAAATCCTTTTCTTTAGGCTTGTGAAGAACCACAAAGAAAGAAAAACAATATGTTGTTTTTATGTGGCTTCCAGAACAGTTTAGTGCAGTGAAGGCAATTTCTCTAAGTTCTCCTCAAACTGCTCTCAAGGGAAAGAACATCTCAACTTTGGATTGAAGGACTTTCATAAATTACACAGTGAATGCTTATGGAATGAATACAGTACATGATAATATGTCTTAAAGTCAAAGGGACTCCATGTTTACTGGTACGAAGTAGGACTGTCTAGAGTGATACGCCCCTTTATAACCAATGACACAACAAACCTCTTAATTCACTCACTCGTCATCTCTTGCCTCGACTACTGCAACTCCCTTCTCATTGGCTTACCTCTACATAGTCTATCACCTCTGCAATCCATCATGAATGCTGCTGCCAGACTCATCCACCTTACCAATCACTCTGTGTCTGCCACTCCTCTCTGTCAATCCCTCCACTGGCTTCCACTCGGCCAAAGAATTAAATTCAAAATACTAACAACTACGTACAAAGCCATCCACAATTTCGCCCCCAGCTACATCACTAGCCTAGTCTCTAAATACCAACCTACTAGTTTTCTTCGTTCCTCTCAAGACCTCCTGCTCTCTAGCTCCCTCATCACCTCCTCCCATGCTCGCCTCCAGGAATTTTTCTAGAGCCTCTCCAATCCTATGGAATGCCTTACCCCAATCTGTCTGCCTATCTCCTACTTTATTCGCTTTTAGACGATCCCTGAAAACCCTTCTCTTCAGAGAAGCCTATCCTACCCACACCTAACAACTGTATTTTCATTTTCTCCATCAGCTCATCCCCCACAGTATTACCTTTTGTTCCAATTGACCCTCCCTTCTAGATTGTAAGCTCCAACGAGCAGGGCCCTCTGATCCCTCCTGTATTGATTTGTATTGTAATTGTACTGTCTGTCCTCATGTTGTAAAGCGCTGCGCAAACTGTTGGCGCTATATAAATCCTGTATAATAATTAGTAAATTAACGTAAGAATTTTCAACCAATAACATTTCTGATTTAGACCTCATTACTGTGAGGTGCATCATCTAAAGTCTGGTTTACTAAACGTGCCCCTAGATCTAAAATGTCTATCTCTTTGATAATACTTTACTGTCATTGTATACGTACAACTGAATTTATCAAGATACTCTTTACAACAGCAATTTAAAAAAACATTTTTAACACAACCACACATACGTACTCCTAGCACGTGCCCACATGGTCAGTTATGCTTAGAATGGGAAATGATCCCATCCCTTCTCTTCTTCTTGCCACAATCCTTCTTTTTACCACCATGTGTGGGCCTCCCCTTCCCACCTCCTGACCCTATTCCTCTACTCCCCACCCCTGCACCAGTTTACAGTATTAAACACAGGTATGTTCGATTTGGAATTTCAATTGCTGTTATGGGTACTCAGACTATAAAATATACATGTTGTAACTTCAGCCTTGTTGGCCTACCCCTACCCTCTATCTCCCTTTCAGTCCATAATGAATGCTGTTGCTAGTTTATTTTACTTTACCAACCATACACCCCATTCTGCCAATCTTTCCACTAGCTTCCACTCACCCAAACAAAGAAAAATTTAAAATGACAATAACATACAAAGCCTTTTTACAACTCTGCCCCAAGCTAAATAATCAACCTCATCTCAAAATATTACATAGTTACATAGTAGGTGAGGTTGAAAAAAGATCAAGTCCAACCTATGTGTGTGATATCACATAAAAAGGTCCTCTCCACTCCTTCCAAGAGCTCCTGCTCTCTCACACCCTCGTCACATCCTCCCATGACTTCTTCAGAGCCTCCCCATCCTCTGAAACTCCCTACCCCAGCTTGTATAGCTATCTCCCACCCTGTCTGCCTTTAGGTGATCCCTGAAAACTCAGCTCTTCAGGGAAGTATATCCCACCATCGCCTATGAAACTGTTCTTTTATTATCTCCATCAGCTCATCACTTCACAGTTAACACCTCTTGGATCCCTTTTAGATTGTAAGCTCCCATGAACGAGGGTCCTCTGAACCCTTCTATTGCTAATTAAAACTGCATATGCTTGCACATACAAAGATCAATGATCACAAGACTCTGTACCCACTCTTTCTTTTGTTTTGTAGTCACATAGATGACTAATTGATTCAAGAGTGTATGTTTATATGGGTGTCTAGTATGGAATTAATATTTTTTTACATTTTTTAATTCTATTAAATCATGCCGATTATGATAATTCACCACCAGCCCATGGTTCAAACTGGGTGGGTGAGCGGGAATCTTGCTTACTGTGCCTCCTAATGTATATTCCTATGAATCTGAGCAATATTATTAGGAATATGAGTTATACTATTAGGAATCTAGCAAAGTTTGTAATTTTACCACCAGCCCACGGTTCAAACTGTGTGGGCGAGCGGAAATCTTGCTTACTGTGCCTCCTAATGTATATTCCTAAGAATCTGAGCAATATTATTAGGAATATGAGTTATACTATTTAGAATCTAGCAAAACTTGTAATTTCCCTATTAAGACCTAAATGAGCTTTCTGTCATTTAGTACTTCAAATGAGCAGAAATACAAAGCCTTCATTGAAAGAAGTAATACCCTGCCCAGATACATACACATCTCTTAACAATATGAAACACAATCACGCTATCATTCAAACAAGCACACATACCGCTGTCCATTGTACTGACAGAGTGGTGCAGGTGCGACATTTGAACTGCATTGTGACCTTCATATTTGGGAGTGCCTAGGGATTCATCTGCCCTCCAGGGAACTAATTCTGTGGATGACATGTTCTAGCAAAGTATAGCGTGCAGCTAGAGCTAGAAGCATTATAAAAAGGTTTACACTGCTGTTATAGTGTAGCGTCCACTTAATAGAAGTACAGATTAGTATGTGAGTAGCAATATAAAGTCATTACGACTTGTAATTGTGAAGGATGTCAATGGGATATACTGTATATCTATAATAATAAAGCAAAGGCCACATGACCCTTAATTGGCCCCAAACGTTCACTTACCCGGAATCCTTACTAAAGTGATACAGTCTGACACCTGACTTGTTCAGGGCCTGATGAATAGAGGGGGTCATGGAATAGTGGCGGACACTGTGCACTCTTCCAGAATTGCGCTCGTAAATATCTGCGGTCACTTGAAAGACTGAACTTCTGGGGTAACACAGAGCAATCTGTAGCCAGTCTCCCCTGTGAAAATAAAGATTAAAACATTTTATTTACTACAATAGCATCTGTAATACACTGGGTTTATGTAAAAAAAAAAAGACTTCAAAGTATAAAATTCAGCTATAGGCTATATCAGCCGTTCTTAACAAGGGTTCTGTAGAACCCTGAAGTTCCTCCAGAGGTTGCTAGGGGTTCCTTGCCTTGTGGTTGACTGACCTCCCATTTGATGGTACCTGCATAGTTCCAGGCCCAATGGCATTTGACAGAGCCAGCTGCATGACACCAATGATCATCTGTCTGTAAGGCCCCTTTCACACTGGGGCGGGAGCCGCGGCGATGGTAAAGCAGCGCTATATTTAGCGCTGCTTTACCGTCGTTTTAGCCGCGGTATTCGCCGCTCGCAGGGCGGTTTTACCCCCCCGCGAGCGGCCGAAAAAGGGTTAAAATCCCCCGGCAAAGCGCCGCCGTAGCGGCGCTTTGCCGCCGGTATTGCCGCGGTGTTACCGCGGTATCCCATTGAAATCAATGGGTAGGAGCGGTATAGGAGCGGTGAATACACCGCTCCTATACCGCTCCAAAGATGCTGCTAGCAGGACTTTTTTTACCGTCCTGCTAGCGCACCGCTCCAGTGTGAAAGCCCACCGGCTTTCACACTGGGACGTTTTTTTCAGGCGGTGTACAGGTGCTATTTTTATTTAGCGCTCCTTTACCGTCGTTTTAGCCGCGGTATTCGCCGCTCGCAGGGCGGTTTTACCCCGCGAGCGGCCGAAAAAGGGTTAAAATCCCCCGCAAAGCGCCGCCGTAGCGGCGCTTTGCGGCGGTATTGCCGCGGTGTTACCGCGGTATCCCATTGAAATCAATGGGTAGGAGCGGTATAGGAGCGGTGAATACACCGCTCCTATACCGCTCCAAAGATGCTGCTAGCAGGACTTTTTTTACTGTCCTGCTAGCGCACCGCTCCAGTGTGAAAGCCCACCGGCTTTCACAATGGGACGTTTTTTTCAGGCGGTGTACAGGCGCTATTTTTAGCGCTGTACCGCCTGAAAACCACCCCAGTGTGAAAGGGGCCTTAGGGTGGCATTCTGACCACTACTGTAATTGAAGGATTTTTTCCAATGACCATGGATGTAAGGGGCATTTTTCCCACTGACTGCCAATGAATTGGTTTAGCAGGGGTTCCCCAAGACCTGAGAATAATTTCAAGGGTTCCTCTGGGGCATACAAGGTTGAGAAAGGCTAGGTTATACAAATCAAGAGCAATGAATAAACATTAATGATTATTGTTTAATGAAAACGTAATAAAACAAAGGTGAACACAGTAACAATATACAACACTACCAGTGAAATAAGCGAGCAACCTCTTTATCAGTAAAAACAAAATTGTTTTTCAAACTTCATATATAACACTTATTGTATATACAACATGATAAACCCATGCTAAAGTATCTAGACACCAGGAAGGTGAAGAGCTTTAGAAAGTCTAGATTGCATTCAGCTAAAGCAGCCTCTCTCAACCAGGGTTATGTGGAACCTTAAAGAGGACGTAAACTCCCATCTCTGACTTGTACCTATAGGTAAGCCTATAATAAGGCTTACCTATAGGTACTGTAAGTATCTCCTAAACATGCACGTTTAGGAGATATTTACTATATATGCAAACTAAGACATCATCAGCGCATGCACTCTGAAGGAACGACCACCCGACCTGTGCCGTAAACGGCGGCTCTCCCGCACATGCACAGGAGTGACCTAATCGCAGCTCCGCTAGTCACACAGCTGGAATCCGCATTCTTCCCACTGACCACCAATGTAAGGAGCATTCTTCCCACTGATCAAAAATGTAAGGAGCATTCTAGCCACTGATCACCAATGTAAGGAACATTCTTCCCAGTGACCACCAATGTAAGGAGCATTCTTCCCACTGACCACCAATTTAAGGAACAATCTTCCCACTGATCACCAATGTAAGGAGCATTCGTCCCACTAATCACCAAATGTAGCAGATGATCATAGGAAATAAAAATGTATATCCGATTATCATCAGCTCCATCTAGTGGCCATAATGTGGCATTTTCCTGATTCACACATTTGACCTGGGGAGAAAATATCACAATAACATTTGATTTTGCTCCCATTCGCACAGAACAAATGTACATGCAGTTTCACAGGACTGATAGGTTTACAAGTTTTGTTTAGAAATATAGCCCAATGTCTTCTGCATTTTGTATACTGCTGATTAACTGACAAAGACACAAACGATTTACAAATCCATAAAGGCATTTGCAGGTGAAAACTAAGAAGATAATTTATAAACGGTAGAAATAAAATGGCTTTTTATCTTACTGCATATACAGCCAGGCATTTTTATGCATATATATGTAGGGCTGAATTTTTTTAACTTTTTTTTGGTGGGGGGTCAACTAGAGTCTGTCATTAGCAAGCCTGCCAAGAAGCTGTTGATGTACTGGGCCAATCAACAAACAGCAGCTTGGGCATTCCCCACCCTGCATCCACGCGTATACAAGGGGAGTGTATACATGTGTCTGCCTGGGCTGGGAATGCCTCAGCCGCAGATGATTATCCCAGTATGGTGTCATCTTTCTGGTGGGCTCGCTCACCTGGGTTCAGGCTAGGATCCTAACATGTGCAAGCTCATCGGTACTGCTAAAACAGCCAACATTTGAGCTGTGGGTGGCCCTGCATGCATCACCTGGCTCAAAAAATTTGGATTTAAAAATCAGATAAGCGGGGTGTAAAATAATCAGCTGAACAGTAAATGCCTAATTAAAATCACTGGCATGCTACTACCTCCATCCTTGCTGTTAGTGTGGATAGAGGAATTGATTGATTTGCTCTTGATCAGTCATTGGTAAATTAAGCTGTGTATGAAGGCCTTATTTCTTCTCATATAGGGTCTAGAGCAGGGGTAGGCAACCTTGGCACTCCAGCTGTGGTGAAACTACAAATCCCATCATGCCTCTGCCCCTAGGAGTCATGCCTGTGATTGTCAGGATCTTGCAATGTCTCATGGGACTTGTAGTTTAACCACAGCTGGAGGGCCCAGGTTCCCTACCCCTGGTCTAGGGTGTGGTGGTAGAACATGGACTGAAGGATCCTGACAAGGGGTTTCTGGTAAAGCTAATGCCACTTACACATGATCGGAAATGCTGCCAGGAAAACTCCAATGAGAGCTTTTTGTCGGAAAATGCGACCATGTGTATGCTCCATCGGTCTTTTGCTGGCGGAATTCCAGCCAGCAAAAGATTGAGAGAAGGTTCTCTATTTTTCGGTCGGGAAAAGTTCCTATACGAAAATGCGATCATCTGTATGCAAAAAGGTGGTGCAGAAAAGGTGCAAAAAATCACGCATGCTCAGAAACAATTTGATGCATGCTCGGAAGCATTGAACTTAATTTTCTCGGCTCGTCGTAGTGTTGTACGTCACCGCGTTCTTGACGGTCGAAAGTTCAGAGAACTTTTGTGTGACCGTGTGTATGCAAGATAAGCTTGAGCGCAATTCCGTCGGAAAAACCATCCAAGATTTTTTTCGGACGGAAATTACGCTGGTGTGTACGCGGCATAAGAGTGTCCACCAAAAAAAGAAAGGAGAGGGAGGTGGGAGGGCCCTTATAGTGTTGTAGATTAATTCAGAAAAAAGATAAAATGCTTCCACAATAAGAGGAAAAAAGGTCAAAATGGACTTACAGCTGTTGCATTCACTCAGCAAGGAAGGGAACACACAGCAGGGTCAGTGTGGTCACTCTCTATACCTCCGGGGTTTCCATCCTGGGTGCTCTGTGGAGTTCTCAGGCAGGTGAATGAATCGAAAAAAGGAGTCAGTGCAAACTGGACCACTGATGGGCTTTTTCGCAATGACTTCTCTTATCAATTAGTTCATCCCTTGAATACTCTTCCTCTACGATTCTCTGTTAAATATAGCAACACATGTTCTGAGGTGGACAAAATATGGAAACAAAATAAATAGCCTATTAACCTACTACCATGTTATTGGAGTTTGGGAGGAAACCCATGCAAATACAGGAAGAACATGCAAATGCCATGCCCTGGTTGGTACCACCACCAAGGACTCCAGGGCTGCAACGCAGAAGTGCTAATCGCTAAGCCATTGCCCTACAGACTTCTCTTCACTTTTGGTGGTGAAAAGCATGTCGTTATGAGGACAGGATGTGAGGGAACATCTCACACAGGGTCACAGACAATAACAGTTAGCTAACAAAAATGGTATTTGAACTGCCACCCCCATTTCTGAGAGGACCACATACAACTTTATTCCAAAGTCAGGGAGACAATCCAAAGAGTAGCTAATGCATTTCTTGGTTTAAATTATGACCCTGAGGAGGGAATATTGTATTGATATTGAGATGTCCTAGCACTGATGAAGGACCCCTAAAATGTGTTGGCTACCCTTTGAATTGTCCTCCAGACTTTCATTGGAATAAAGTTGTATCTGGACCTCTTATCAGTGGTGTGGCACTTCGATTTTCATAGTTTGTTACATTACATGACCGAGGAGATCCTCTATTTTCTTCCCAGAAGCACCTATAGGACTTGAAGTGTGTTAGTCCCATTACACACAGAGCTATACTTTGTTCCCTTCCTGCTTTGTGTTAGTCCCATCACACACACAGAGCTATATTTTCTTCCCAGAAGCACCTATAGGACTTGAAGTGTGTTAGTCCCATCACACACACAGAGCTATATTTTCTTCCCAGAAGCACCTATAGGACTTGAAGTGTGTTAGTCCCATTACACACACAGCGCTATATTTTCTTCCCAGAAGCACCTATAGGACTTGAAGTGTGTTAGTCCCATCACCCACAGCTATATTTTCTTCCCAGAAGCACCTATAGGACTTGAAGTGTGTTAGTCCCATTACACACACAGCGCTATATTTTCTTCCCAGAAGCACCTATAGGACTTGAAGTGTGTTAGTCCCATTACACAGAGCTATATTTTCTTCCAGAAGCACCTATATTTTCTTCCCAGAAGCACCTATAAGTGTGTTATTCCCACTTGAAGCACCTATAGTGTGTGTTAGTTAGAGCTATATTTTCCCAGAAGCACCTTACACACACACAGAGCTATATTTTCTTCCCAGAAGCACCTATAGGACTTGAAGTGTGTTAGTCCCATCACACACACAGAGCAATATTTTCTTCCCATAGAAGCACCTATAGGACTTGAAGTGTGTTAGTCCCATTACACACAAAGAGCTATACTTTGTTCCCAGAAGCACCTATAGGACTTGAAGTGTGTTAGTCCCATTGCACACACAGAGCTATATTTTCTTCCCAGAAGCACCTATAGGACTTGAAGTGTGTTAGTCCCATCACACACACAGAGCTATATTTTCTTCCCAGAAGCACCTATAGGACTTGAAGTGTGTTAGTCCCATCACACACACAGAGCTATATTTTCTTCCCAGAAGCACCTATAGGACTTGAAGTGTGTTAGTCCCATCACACACACAGAGCTATATTTTCTTCCCAGAAGCACCTATAGGACTTGAAGTGTGTTAGTCCCATCACACACACAGAGCTATATTTTCTTCCCAGAAGCACCTATAGGACTTGAAGTGTGTTAGTCCCATTACACACACAGAGCTATATTTTCTTCCCAGAAGCACCTATAGGACTTGTAGTGTGTTAGTGGCAGGCAGGCAGAGCTCCTATATTTTGTTACCAGAAGCACCTATAGGACTTGTAGTGTGTTCGTGGCAGGCAGGCAGAGCTCCTATATTTTGTTCCCAGAAGCACCTATAGGACTTGAAGTGTGTTAGTCCCATTACACACACAGAGCTATATTTTCTTCCCAGAAGCACCTATAGGACTTGTAGTGTGTTAGTGGCAGGCAGGCAGAGCTCCTATATTTTGTTACCAGAAGCACCTATAGGACTTGTAGTGTGTTCGTGGCAGGCAGGCAGAGCTCCTATATTTTGTTCCCAGAGGCACCTATAGGACTTGAAGTGTGTTAGTCCCATTACACACACAGAGCTATATTTTGTTCCCAGAAGCACCTATAGGACTTGAAGTGTGTTAGTCCCATTACACACACAGAGCTATATTTTCTTCCCAGAAGCACCTATAGGACTTGAAGTGTGTTAGTCCCATTACACACACAGAGCTATATTTTCTTCCCAGAAGCACCTATAGGACTTGAAGTGTGTTAGTCCCATTACACACACAGAGCTATATTTTTCTTCCCAGAAGCACCTATAGGACTTGAAGTGTGTTAGTCCCATTACACACACAGAGCTATATTTTCTTCCCAGAAGCACCTATAGGACTTGAAGTGTGTTAGTCCCATTACACACACAGAGCTATATTTTCTTCCCAGAAGCACCTATAGGACTTGAAGTGTGTTAGTCCCATTACACACACAGAGCTATATTTTCTTCCCAGAAGCACCTATAGGACTTCTAGTGTGTTAGTGGCATCACACAGAGCTCCTATATTTTCTTCTCAGCAGCACCCACAGGACTTCTAGTGTGTTAGTGGCATCACACAGAGCTCCTATTTTTTCTTTGCAGAAGCACCCATAGGACTTCTAGTGTGTTAGTGGCATCACACAGAGCTCCTATATTTTCTTCTCAGCAGCACCCACAGGACTTCTAGTGTGTTAGTGGCATCACACAGAGCTCCTATTTTTTCTTTGCAGAAGCACCCATAGGACTTCTAGTGTGTTAGTGGCATCACACAGAGCTCCTATATTTTCTTCTCAGCAGCACCCACAGGACTTCTAGTGTGTTAGTGGCATCACACAGAGCTCCTATTTTTTCTTTGCAGAAGCACCCATAGGACTTCTAGTGTGTTAGTGGCATCACACAGAGCTCCTATATTTTCTTCTCAGCAGCACCCACAGGACTTCTAGTGTGTTAGTGGCATCACACAGAGCTCCTATTTTTCTTTGCAGAAGCACCCATAGGACTTCTAGTGTGTTAGTGGCATCACACAGAGCTCCTATATTTTCTTCTCAGCAGCACCCACAGGACTTCTAGTGTGTTAGTGGCATCACACAGAGCTCCTATTTTTTCTTTGCAGAAGCACCCATAGGACTTCTAGTGTGTTAGTGGCATCACACAGAGCTCCTATATTTTCTTCTCAGCAGCACCCACAGGACTTCTAGTGTGTTAGTGGCATCACACAGAGCTCCTATTTTTTCTTTGCAGAAGCACCCATAGGACTTCTAGTGTGTTAGTGGCATCACACAGAGCTCCTATATTTTCTTCTCAGCAGCACCCACAGGACTTCTAGTGTGTTAGTGGCATCACACAGAGCTCCTATTTTTTCTTTGCAGAAGCACCCATAGGACTTCTAGTGTGTTAGTGGCATCACACAGAGCTCCTATATTTTCTTCTCAGCAGCACCCACAGGACTTCTAGTGTGTTAGTGGCATCACACAGAGCTCCTATTTTTTCTTTGCAGAAGCACCCATAGGACTTCTAGTGTGTTAGTGGCATCACACAGAGCTCCTATATTTTCTTCTCAGCAGCACCCACAGGACTTCTAGTGTGTTAGTGGCATCACACAGAGCTCCTATTTTTTCTTTGCAGAAGCACCCATAGGACTTCTAGTGTGTTAGTGGCATCACACAGAGCTCCTATATTTTCTTCTCAGCAGCACCCACAGGACTTCTAGTGTGTTAGTGGCATCACACAGAGCTCCTATATTTTCTTCTCAGCAGCACCCACAGGACTTCTAGTGTGTTAGTGGCATCACACAGAGCTCCTATATTTTCTTTGCAGAAGCACCTATAGGACTTCTAGTGTGTTAGTGGCATCACACAGAGCTCCTATATTTTCTTCTCAGCAGCACCCACAGGACTACCGACTACAATGGCTGGAAGACCGCCAAGGGGAGGCAGAGCGTGCAGAGCCAAGAACACAGGGCAGGCAGCTCTGTTTCTAGTGGACGTGGCCGTGGACGTGGACGTGGTCGTGCATCGTCATCAGCACGGGCCATGGGACACGCGCGTCTTTGTTTTCGGCAGCTGGACATGTGGAGCCGCATCATGCTGAAGGCTTGGTAGAATGGATGACCAAGCCCTCCTCATCCTCCTCATCCTCTCTCACCCAGGCTCAGGTACTGACAGAGCATCATCAGCCACCCCTTCCCTAGACCCACCATGTCCTCCTGAGGAGTCCCCCGAACTCTTTGAGCACAGTGTTGGGTACATGCTCCAGGAGGATGCCCAACGATTCGAAGGCTCGGATGACGATACCCAGCTTGAGGAATCTGGCAGTACAGTTCCACCAGCTGCAGCTTACTGCCAGGTTTTGCTCTAGTGGTGAAGAGGGAGGGGATGATGAGGTCACTGACTCCACGTGGGTGCCTCAAGGGAGAGAGGATGAGGAGGAGGACGAGGAGGAGGAGGATGCGGCGTCACATGTCCAACGAGGCAGGATGCCCCCTGGAGGCCAGGTAGAGGCCAGCACAGCAACTGTACAACACCGCAGAGCTCCGCCTGTGCAGGGCGCTGCCTCTGCACGTTATCAGAAAAGTTCTTTGGTGTGGGCCTTTTTTGAGACGAGTGCAGCAGATCGCACCACTGCTATTTGCAATATTTGTCTCAAGCGTATCTCGCGTGGCCAAAACATCAGCCGCTTGGGCACGACAAGCATGACCAGACATATGGCGACCTGCCATGCAGCTCGTTGGCAGGCACACATAAAAGACCCACACCAAAGAACTAAGCGGACCTCTACTTGCTCCTCCTCAGCTGGGATCTCCATCCCCACTACACCTTCAGTCCTCTCTGAAAGCTGCTCTGAGAGGACTGAAGGTGTAGAATTCGGTGTGTCACAACCAAGTACTTGCAGTACACCGACGTCCGAATGCAGCAGGCAAATTTCCCTGCCCCAGCTGCTGGACCGTAGAAAGAAGTACACTCCCAGCCATCCACATGCCCAGCGGTTGAATGCTAGCCTTGCTAAATTGCTAGCACTTCAACTGCTGCCTTTTCAGTTGGTAGACTCGGCCCCCTTCCGTGAGTTTGTTCAATGTGCGGTTCCTCAGTGGCAGGTTCCCAAACGCCACTTTTTCTCGCGGAAGGCGATTCCGTCTCTCTACCGGCATGTGGAGGGCAATGTCCATGCCTCGCTGGACAGGGCGGTCAGCGGTAAGGTGCATATTACCGCTGACTCATGGTCCAGCAGGCATGGACAGGGACGGTACCTTTCTTTCACGGCCCATTGGGTCACTCTATTGGCAGCTGGGAGGGATGCAGGACAAGGTGCAGTAGTGTTGGAGGTTGTTCCGCCACCACGCCTCCAAAACGCGACTACTGCTACTGGTTGTGACACACCTCTCTCCTCCACCCCCTCCTCTTCTTCTTCCTCCAGTGCTCTGTCCTTGGAACCAGCGGTGCTCCGAGGCGTACAAGGGGCTACGCAAGTACGCAGGCAAAAAGATTATTTACATCAACATCAGTACTTTGAGATAGCAATACCAGTAAGATTACCTTACGGGTTAAGCAATATGTTTCCACTTTCCTCAGTAATAGTGAGCTACTGCATTTCCAGCCTTGTTTTATTGTCACTGGGATAGGTAGAGAGAATAAATCTCCCCAACGAGATCACATACGGACTAAACCTATGTCCTAACCCTTCCCCATACTTATCAAGACTAAAATAAGAATTATAGCTGGTATTTCAACTTTAAGTAATGGGTTTAGGCCAATTTGCACTCAGAGGGGTTAGCGGGTCAATAAACACATTTCGCAACACGTCTCCCCGGTTTGTCAATGCTGTATATAATGTCTATAAAATCTAGAAGGTAAATTATACACTGCTTTTCAACAAGGGTATAAGTAAAGCAGTATTCCATCCTCTAACAAACTCCCAGTGCAGATGAAATGGCGAGGTCTCCTGTAGAAATGTTTTAACTGCAATGCATCAAAATGACGATTAACATATATGCAGGTGACAGCTAAGTGGACACGAGCGCTCCGACTTCAGGACATTTCCCATAGAGAACTGCCCAGGGCTACATTACTGCAATAGTGAGAGCTCGGGAGCACTCCAGGATAACAATCATCTTTATACACGGCCAAGAAAATTCCAAAATCTGGAAGAAATTCCATTGCTGAAAAGTAGCCAGACCTTGAATGTTCGCCTCTCTTAAACTTCGTTTTAATTATTAATATGTATTTCTGTTAAGTAGGGATTTATTATAACAAAGAGTAAAGGTCTGTGTGTTAATCGCGGTCTCGGGGGGGCTATTACCACAAGCTTCTCCCAGCTCTGTAATACCGGATGATAAAGATTTATTTTACTCTCATACTCCTGTCTATAATCAGGGGGTACCCCCTGGACTGACCACTATGCCGTAACCCGGGAAGGCTGGGGGAGGCCATTTACTGAGAAATGCACAAAATAATCTGAGCTTATACTTATTTTTATAAGGAGAATTAATTATTTTAGCACTTTGCGGGAATCACCACTAAACTTCATACACCAATTAAAGTTAATTGGAAACACGACTTCCAGATAAGCCTGACTAACCTCATCTTTTCTCAAAGCTGAAATGGGAAAAGACACAACATTTGCTGGGAATCGTTGAGTTTTGGTCTGTAGCTCCTGATTTGTCTGTTTGCCCCATATAGGCATTTGGGGTTGATTTGAATCTGGCGCAGCTGTCCATGGTCGCCAATCAGCTTCTAACTTCAGCTTGTTCAATTAAGCTTTGAAAAAAAAAAAAAAACCTGCAAGCTAATAGGTGTCTATGCACAGCTGCACCAGATTTTGCACTTTTAGTAAATCAACCCCTATAAGGGCTCTTTCACACGGGCGGATCCGTAATGATCCGCCCCGTGAAGATCTGCTGCTCAGCGGGGATCGCACGCTGAACCGTCTGTCCGCGTTCATCCGATCCGCTCTGCAGACGGGTAAAAAAATAGGGTTTTCCGTCTGCAGAATCGACAATTGCGGAGGCGGACAATAGCGGGTGTCAGCAGATGCTCATCCGCTGACACCCGCTATCCCATAGACATGCGTGTATGTCCGTTTTTCATCCAAAAACGGATGGATGAAAAACGACATACGGTCCGCATGTGTGAAAGGGGCCTAAGTCCATGCTCTTAAGGCCTCATGCCTGATGCATGAGACTGCGATGTTTAGCTGCGGGTGGAGGGCATATGTGTACCTTCCAGCCCCACTATCGGCAGCCTATCAAACCCTATGGGCTCTTTTACACGGGAGGCCATAGGACAGTAAAAACAGGCTGCAGAGCCGCCATTTTACCACTCCCCAGCTACCCACCAGAATCCTAACAATACAGTCACCTATTAAAGGGGTTGTAAACCCTCAAGGTTTTTCACCTTAATGCAGTCTATGTATTAAGGTGAAAAACCTCCTGTGATGCAGCAGCCCCCCTTTTACTTACCTGAACCCGGTCTTTCCAGTGACGGGGATGAGCACACCAGCTCCAGCCGGTGTCTCAGGTCCTGATTGGCAGGATTGATAGCAGCGCAGCCATTGGCTCCCTCTGCTGACAATCAAATCGAATAACGTTGGAGCCTGGGGGTGGGGCCAAGTCCTGCTGTCAATAGATGCAGCAGCAAGACACTGGACCCCGCCCGTTTGAGTGCCCCAAGGGAGAGCAGCTCTCTAACAGGGCACTCGAGAAGAGGAGGAGCCAGGAGCACAGCTGAGGGACCCCAGAAGAGGAGGATCGGGGCCACTCTGTGCAAAACCAGCTGCACAGAGGAGGTAAGTATGACATGTTTGTTTGTTTGTTTTTAAACAAACCTTTAGATATCCTTTAAGCTTGTTTATTGAAATCAATGGGGCTGTGCCGCAAACACATGCAATGCTTGCGATGGCAACACAGTAGTGCAGTGTTGCAGGGTTAAATCAGGTAGTGAGGCTATAAAATGTATCCTCACCGCCTGTCAAACTCCCTCTGAAACCCCTGAAAAGCGTTCTGAACTCAGATCTCTCTTCAGAGTACACCATAAGTGTGAAAGAGCTCTAAAGCCCCATACACACGGTCAGATTTTCCGATGGATTCTGTCCTATCAGACAATGTTGTCGGAAATTCCGACCGTGTGTAGGCACCATCGGACAGTTTCCATCGGATTGTCTGACGGACAAAGTCCTATCTCCTGCTGGATAGATTTTTTGACAACAAAGTCCGATCACACCAAATCCGATCGTGTGTAGCGAATTCCGACGGACAAAGTGCTACGCATGCTCAGATCACATTACAAGACCAAAGCTATTGGCTACTAGCCTCTACGTAGTCCCGTCGTAGGCAACAAACGTCACCACGTTCAGAATGATCGGATTTTCAGACAACTTTGTCCGACCATATGTACGCAAAACCAACATCAGACAAAGTATGACGGACATGGTCTGACGGACCTGGTCCTCGGATAATCCGCGCGTGTGTATGGGGCTTAAGTGACAGCTGCTGTATTTGGACAGGGCTGGACAATGCAGCCCAAATTAAAAATCATTGCAGCCTTGGCATATGCACAGCCCTGTCCGACTATATTGTCAGGATTCATTGTACCACCTCCTCACTGCCTGTTTTAACCTGTTAAACCTCGCACTAGCATGCCGCAACTGTCTGCATTGCATGCAATTGCAGTGTGGTTGCAGAATACCCCTATTCAGGTAAATAGGTTATGTGCAGCAGGCAGTACTGCCCACAGAACACCAGAGTGGGGATAATCTTTGCCGTGTCTCAATGCGAAACATCTTGGCTGCGGCATATGTTCTCCCCCTATTCTGACTCTGTAGCAAAGGGGAAGTAATTGGTTTTACCTCCCCCAACCTGCTATAGGAAATGAGGACTTACTGACACTGAAGAAGAGCATAACTAGAAATATTCTTATAAAATGCACCCCCACCTGTCCTGCCAAACCTGTACCAAAAAAAAAAAAAAAAACCTGTACCAAAAAAAAAAAAAAACACAGTACCAGGTATTCACAGCCATTGAGCACTCCTTTACACAAAGGTGCAGAATCACATGACCAAACCGGGGCGGACTGAAAATAAGTCAGTACACAAATCTTTTTTTTTTTTTTTTTTTAACCAGATTTGGTAAGATAAGTAGGGGGAGAGGAGAGGGAATATTGTTAAGAATAGTTATAGTTAGGGATTCCTTCTACTCCAAATAAAGTTTAAAAATAACAGATTTACTGGGGGGCTCAGATGAAAATAAAGAAATAAAGGTCTAAAAAATAAAGTAAGACAGCCAGCACATCTAATGCCCCGTACACACGGTCGGAAATTCCGACCACAAAATCCGTCAGATTTTTTCTGACGGATTTTGGCCGACACTGGTGTTGCATACACACGGACAAAGTTGTTGGAAAATCCGATCATTCTGAACGTGGTGACGTTCGTTGCGTACAACGGGACTACGTAGAGGCTAGTAGCCAATAGCTTTGGTCTTGTAATGTGATATGAGCATGCGTGGCACTTTGTCCGTCGGAATTCGCTACACACGATCGGAAAAAGTCCAATAGGACTTTGTTGTCGGAAAATTTGAGAGCAGGATCTAAACTTTTTCCGTCGGAAATTCCGACGGAAAAAGTCCGATGGAGCCCACACACGGTCGGAATTTACAACATGGTCCGATAGGACATTTTCCGTCGTAAAATCCGACCGTGTGTACGCGGCATAAGAATTGGCTGAGCTGCAATATATTAATTTTTTTTTTATTCTTGTTTTTTGTTTTATTTTTTTTATTTTATTTTTTAATGCTTTAACCAGTGTGTATGACTGGTGCAGCAGGTTGAACAGAGGTTGATTTCCGAAAACTGGAGAGTGCAGAATCTGGTGCATCTGTGAATGGTAGCCAATCAGCTTCTAACTTCAACTTGTTCAATTAAAGCATAACTCTACTTTTTTGTTTAGAAAAAAGCATTCCCCTCTGGGTGGTCTATGTACATTGCAAGGATTATAACATCCTTTTTTGCAGATTCCTAACTTTTTGTTATTCTGAAGAAATCCATGTATGCGCCTCTGTGCTGAGTGGGTCTATTGTGAGTGGTTTCATAATTATCTATCAGGTGTGCACCTGCACAGCACTAATGAGAAAATCTGCTGGGCCTGCATCCCTTTAGACATGTTGCTATTGGGAGTATCTCACCAAAAATGAAATTTTTCTTGCAGGGGATGCCAGAAATCTGACTTGTATCTTAGTGCAGACTTCTGGTAAAATTGGTGAGCCAATCACACAAGCAGGAAATTATGTTTCTGGGGGGTGGTCAGTACAAATTCTGTGTACAGAAAAACTCCATGTAGCCATATTGCATTTACAGAAAATTACAGCAGCTGCAGATTGAAAAGGAAAGGTAATTTTTAACAGCTTGCCGACCAGCCGCCGTCATTATACTGCGGCAGGTCGGCACGATCCCGCGAATCACCGTCATTGTACATCGGCTCGTGGGATCGGGATAGCAGGCGTGCGATAACTGCCGGCCACGAGTGATCGGGGGCACGAGAAGCAGAACTGGGACGTGTGTGTGTAAACACACAAATCTCTGTTCTGTGAGGAATGACAGATCGTGAGTTCCTAATAGCTAGGAACCACAATCTCTCATACCCTCTAGTCAGTCCAATCCCCCTACAGTTAGAAACACACACAGGAAACACAGTTAAACCCCTTGATCGCCCCCTAGTGTTAACCAGTGATGTAAGTAACTGAGTTAAAATAAACTGAGTTACCTAACGCAGTTACTTTAGAGGGTAACGAGTAATCTAACTGATGACTTTTCCCCTCATGGTAACTCAGTTCCCATTACTTTGGCTTAGTTACCCCAATTACATCTACCGCCACTAGATGGCAGTAGTGTAATTCCGGGGTCCTGCCGAAAAAGTTCCCCTGCCGGATAAGGACCCCCTGTACTGCGCAGGCGCAGGGCTTGCGCAGTACGAAGGACTACGGAGCTTCCGAAAATTGCCAAACCTAAACAGCTCTGAGTGAACTGTACACCGCCAGGCGCAGTTAACATGTAATTGTACGAGGCGATGCCGCACGCTCCCAATGCTCGTGCTACTCTGCAAGGGGCGTCTATCATGTAACTAAGGGGCGGGTCTAGTATTACTGTAAGCAAGGGGCGCATTGATTATTATTGTTATATATAGAGCTCTGCCCATTAATTTAACATTCACCCTCTTCTGTAGCCATCCGCCCCTTACACGATATAATAATAATAGACCCGCCCCTTGCTTACACGCTTTGCCCCTTGGTTAGAGTAACAATAGAGCAGCCCCTTGGTTACACGATATATAACAATAATAATAAATGCGCCCCTTGCTTACAGTAATACTAGACCCGCCCCTTACTTACACGTATAGAATATTAAAAAAAAAGTCACAGTTACTTTGCTGCATAACTACCGTATATACTCGACTATAGGCCGTCCCGAGTATAAGCCGAGACCCCTAATTCACCACAAAAAAATGGGAAACCTGCATTGACCCGTGTATAGCCGAGGGTACAAAATGCAACAGCTACTGTAAGTGGAAAAGAGGGCCAGCAATGCCCATCTGCAGCTGCCTGTCCCCTGTACAGACCCCCCCGTGTCCCCATTACAGCCCTTTCCCTGCCAGTGAGATTTTCCTCGCTCTCTCTCGGTCTCTCCAGTAATCAGTGCATTTTTTGCAAAATTATAGCACTGATCACTGTTTAAATGCCAATCACGGTCCGCCTATCACGGACGCCCTCTCATCCTCGTCCATGAGATGAGAATGACAGGGCATCCGTGATAGGCGGAACACTGCACTGCTGGGAAAATTAGTGTCCGGCGCGGCTTTTTAAAACTGCCGTCTGTCTGCATGACAAGCTGTTCATGTAGGCAGACGGCAGTGACTCGAATATAAGCCGAGGGGTAGACTTTCAGCCCTAAAAAATGGGCTGAAAATCTCGGCTTATATTCGAGTATATACGGTACTTTTCCAATGTAGTAAGAGTTACTAACGCAATTACTTTTTGGAGAAGTAATTTGTAACTTAACTAATTCTTTTTTAAAGTAAGATGACCAACACTGGTGTTAATCCCTTCCCTGCCAGTGAAATTTTTTACAGTAATCAGTGCTTTTTATAGCACTGATCACTGTATAAATGCCAATGGTCCCAAAATGGTGTCAAAAGTGTCCGATGTGTCCGCCATTATGTCACAGTCCTGATAAAAATAACAGATTGCCGCCATTATTAGTAAAAAAGATTATAATAATAAAAATGCTATAAATCTATCCCCTATTTTGTAGACCATAACTTTTGCGCAAACCAATTAATATACACGTATTGCATTTTTTTTTACCAAAAATATGAAAAAGAATACAAATTGGCCTAAACTGAGAAAAAATTAGCTTTTTTTAAAAAAAAAAAAATGGTGATATTTATTATAGCAAAAAGTACATAATTCTGTGTTTTTTTCTAAATTGTCGCTGTTTTTTTATTTATAGCGCAAAAAATAAAAAAACGCAGAGGTAATCAAATACCACCAAAAGAAAGCTCTATTTGTGGGAAAAAAGGACGTCAATTTTGTTTGGGTGCAGCGTCGCACGACCGCGCAATTGTCAGATAAAGCGACGCAGTGCCGTATTGCAAAAAAATGGCCTGGTCATTCAGCAGCCAAATCTTCCAGGGCTGAAGTGGTTAATAACATTCAATTACAATATGACTTGTGTCGCAATTGTATACGCTAAATCATTTTTTCTTTATTTGCTATTTTTTTTCCCCAGCCTTAGTAAATCCAGCCCGCAATGTCCTGACCAGCACACAAGGAATGGATAACGTGCCGCCTAATGTCAGTAAATATCCAAATATTCATTTTAGAAGCCTAGAGCATGAAAAGGGCACAGATGCTTCCCATCAGCCTTTAAATGGCATTAAAACCACTGACACCACACTCTAATAGAAGTTAGATTTTCAGAAAAGAACGTGGAACAAACAAGCTCGATCTTGCATCCTATTACGTTAATAATAAAAACAAGGCCGTGTTATAATTTTCCTAAAAGAATGACACCATTTTCCTTCACGCCTATACACAAGAGAAACAAGTGACTCATCACATCATCCCACAGCCTCAGATCCATGATTTGGGTCATAGACGGAGATACGCGCTGACACAATATTTCAACAGAAAACGCACGCGCCAATATTGTTCGACTGTGAAAACTCCGCTGTTATTACAACTTTATTGTGATGTGCTGACACCATGACAGGACAGTGCGACTGAGGGATACATTTATGTGTCACTTGGGCTGAAAATGATAAGTGTCTCTACTAACAAAGCCTCAACACATACAGTCTATGCACATCATCTAACAGAGGACCAATTATATGGCTTAGGTAAAAGTGCGCCTATCATCTCTGGCTCTGTAAGCCCATTATTAACTCTACAGTCCAATAAGAGCTAGTCATTTAATGATTAGAGTGTGGTATGCTGCTTTTTATTAGACAGTACTTAAAGGGTAACTCCACTTTTGGAGAAAAGAAATACAGTAAATAAAAAAAAAATAAAAAAAATATAGCATATACATGTGCTATCTCCTAGATTGTAAGCTCTAATGAGCAGGGCTCTCTGATTCCTCCTGTATTGATTTGTATTGTAACTGTACTGTCTGCCCTCATGTTGTGAAGCGCTTAGCAAACTTCTTTTTATTAGACAGTAGTTAAAGGGTAACTCCACTTTTGGAGAAAAGAAATACAGTAAATAAAAATAAATGATATAGCATATACATGTGCTATTTGCTAGATTGTAAGCTCTAATGAGCAGGGCTCTCTGATTCCTCCTGTATTGATTTGTATTGTAACTGTACTGTCTGCCCTCATGTTGTAAAGCGCTGAGCAAACTGCTTTTTATTAGACAGTACTTAAAGGGTAACTCCACTTTTGGAGAAAAGAAATTTAGTAAATAAAAAATAAAAAAATATAGCATATACATGTGCTATCTCCTAGATTGTAAGCTCTAACGAGCAGAGCTCTCTGATTCCTCCTGTATTGATTTGTATTGTAACTGTACTGTCTGGCCTCATGTTGTAAAGCGCTGAGCAAACTGCTTTTTATTAGACAGTACTTAAAGGGTAACTCCACTTTTGGAGAAAAGAAATTTAGTAAATAAAAAATAAAAAAATATAGCATATACATGTGCTATCTCCTAGATTGTAAGCTCTAATGAGCAGGGCTCTCTGATCCTCCTGTATTGATTTGTATTGTAACTGTACTGTCTGCCCTCATGTTGTAAAGCGCTGAGCAAACTGTTGGCGCTATATAAATCCTGAATAATATTAATAATAATAATAAAGTAATAAAGTTATTAAAAACGATCTTTCTTTTTCAATCTGCAGCCACTTTAATTTACCTTGCATGTGTAAAGGAAATTTGTAAGTTCTGTATATAATTGTATTCTATTTTGTATGTATTGCACATTGCCCTCACTGTGCACACGGCACTAATAATGTTTTCATTACATGTTTACATTATTTTAAGTCCTGATTAGAATTAGTCTGCCTATGTTACGCCCCTTGTTACCATAAATGTACATTTGTAATATTGATGTGATACCTACGCAATCATGTGTATAAAAAACTTCAATTGTGTCATAATAAAGCAGAACAGTTATCTGGAAAGATGCGGAGTGTATCTTTTGTGTCTGTTTTCTACTGCAGTAGTTATTAATTTGGAACCACTAATCAATATGAGGATAGGAGTTGCATATCTATAAAATGTCCAGGTCACATGTGATTGGGTTCTCTTTGCAACATTAAACTTCACCACATTCACTAAGCTTTGTGGCACGTTCCCTTGCGAATAGAACCGTCTATTTGCCTTTAGTAAATCAACCCCACTGAGTCCTGTGCCCCCAATGTCTGGCTTCAGGGGTTCACCTTCTCAGGCAATCTATCAGTCCTGCTTATGTACATTTATCCCTGTGTCTCCATGCTGACACTTCCCTCCCTGCATCTGTTACTGAGCTTCTGCTGAAGAGCTACCAATACGTTTCTGTCTGCAATGAGTTTGTTTTGTGAAATGTGTTGGCAGCCATAACACACACTTATGGCTTGTGCTAGTGCAGGGAGTTCTGGCACTTATCAGAATTGACGGAGAACAAAGAATCTTCGCCTGGAAGCCGGTCAGACACACAGCCGCACTGACAGCCTTGACGGAAAGCCACAGAATGCAGCTAATTATTTGTGAAGCCAAACAGGGACAGCTTATGTCTAAATTGCCTTTGTCACGTGTCATCGGGGACAGTCACAGACCGCCAGAGCCACGCGTTGGGAATCCAACATGATAGATTTATGCTGTGCATGTGGCACCACTAATTACTAACATATAAATGACAACCCTCAGTACCAAACACCTATAATCACCCGGAAGACTCATTTATATCGGCCCGTCTGAGGGATGCTACACCCTCGTATTTTATCTAACATCATTTTCCTCAAATATAAGGTAGCTGAGGGTGCTGTAGCATGCTAGCAATCTACAGTGGGAATTAAAGTGGTGTCTCTGTCTAAAGCTGATAATACACCAGTAGAATTTAGAATTATGCGGCGTACACACGGTCAGAATTTCCGATGGAAACAGTCCGATGGGAGCTTTTCAACTGATTTTCCGACCGTGTGTATGCCCATCGGTCTTTTTCTGTCGGAATTTCCAACGGACTTTGGATTGAGAACCTGTTCTCAATTTTTCAGACGGAAAACCTTTCTATCGGATTTTCCTATCGTGTGTATGCAATTCCGACGCGTAAAATTCCATTAAACTTCCCTTCTATAGTGCTGTCGAACGTGTTTTATGCCGCTGTGTTACAGACCGTCGGAATTTGGTGTGACCGTGTGTAGGCAAGACAGTTTGAGCGAAATTCCGTCGGAATTCCGACGGGAAAACCATCAGAGCTTTTTCCGACGAGAATTCCGACCGTGTGTACGCGGCATTAGACTTTTCGTTTGATTTTCGAATGGTTAGAGTGGTCGAATTGACATTTGTTTTCAAAGGAGCAAGATGGAAAATTTTTCTTAAGTGAACGAAATTCTAACTGTGAATGTGGTTTTCGTTTGCGAAAAATTGTTCCTATTGTAATGGAACTCATTTTATATTTCTGGGATTTTCCTGAAATAGCAGGTCTGGATGAAGTGTTAAGGTGGATGTAAACCCTCTCCTATACCCAGTGAAGCAAATAGAATCAGATGATACACAGGGATGAAACAAATCTCCCTACATAAGTTTTACATGTACCGTATTTACTCGAGTATAAGTCGACCCGAATATAAGCCAAGGCACCTAGTTTTACCACAAAAAAATGGGAAAACGTAGTGACTCGAGTATAAGCCTAGGGTGAGAAATGCAGCAGCTACTGTAAGTGTAAAAGAGGGTCAACAATGCCCACCTGTGAGGCTCACTGTGCCCATTTGCAGCCTTACTGTGCCCATTTGCAGCCTCACTGTGCCCATCTGCATGCCTCATGCACCTGATCTCCAGAACACCAGCGCTGTGACATGCAGTTTAGTCGGCAGCCGTCCAGTTTAACAAAGCCCCACCTCCTCCTCGTCCCTGACGGAACACTGATTCAGTTTCCCAGCAGTGAGTCAGTGTTCCGCCTATCATGGTCGAGGACGAGGAGAAGGCAGGGCTTTGTTACACTGGATGGCCGGCGACTAGACTGCATGTCACAGAGCCGGGAGATCAGGTGCATGAGGCTGCAGATGGGCACAGTGAGGCAGGGAGACTTGAGTATAACCCGAGGGGGCTTTTTCAGCACATGTGCTGAAAAACTCGGCTTATACTCAAGTATATACCGTATATCTGCTGTCTTCTGCTTGCTATATTCTCTAGAATTCTTACATCATGTTAGACTTTTTACTTCCTCATTCAGCTGTAGGAGTGTAGTCTTGGCTTACACTGTGTGACAGCTGATTGGAGGAAAGGCACACACCTCCACTCCACATAGGCCGAAGATACTTTCAGAGCTGTGCTGTGACAAGACAAGCTCTCTGTTAATCTATTTATAGCGCCCACCTCAACACAAATTTGAGGCTGGTTTTATCTCCCATTTCGGAGGACTTGTCAGAAGTTTGCATGCTGATAACAGAGGAATGAAAAAGAAGAAAGACACAGGCTCAGGGCTTTGGGGAGATAAGTAAAAACTACAGATATATGTGCCTAAGTCAAATTTTCATGAATCAGGTTTACATCCATTTTAAGGGCTTTCAAACTGAATCAGTTGGTTCAATGATGGAAATGTTGTGACAAACAATTTTTCAGAATTTTCATGCGTATGCTGAAATGAGAATTAAACCGTGTATAGCCAGCTTAATTCAGTGCTGTACAAATACAGGCTATGGAAACGTACTATGTGAAGCATCATACAATACTGACTTTCACAGACCACTCTTCCGCACCCATGTGCCTGACAAATTGGGACGAGTGGCTGTCTATGTGCAGCTGCTGCATTCCCATACACTTGCATTGGCTGCCCGCACGAAACAAGCTGCATGAACACACTGCCCATTCACGGTCTATGGGCCTCAGCACCTGTGTGAGGCCTTATACACATAACAACTAGGAATAAAAAATGTTAACCTTCCGACATTCATAAGTGACATTAGCCTTTGGCAAATGTTGGATATACAGACCGAAAATAGAAGACATATTAGGAGGGTTATGGGGGAGTAGACACATTGGGGTTGATTTACTAAAGGCCTATAGATTATTCACCTTACAAGAGACGCTGCATTCACAAGGGGATTTTCCCAGAGCTTAGTCATCATCCAATCACATGCAAGCCAAAATGCCGTTGTTAGCTGTAGAAAGCTGTAGCTGTAAAATTAGGTTTTCAGAATTTTTGCAATAGTGTTTTTCAGCGGTTTTTAGCTTTTTTTTAGCAAAAGTATACTCCCACAAGTGGCTCAAAAACACTGATAAATGCTGAATAGCCACAGTTTTTAATTTTTTTTTTCAGGTTTTTTCAGAGTTAGAACGTTTTTACAGCTGAAAAACTTGTCTCAAAAGTTCTGGGGGGTTTTTCCAGGCAGAAAACGCCCCTGCCAAAAACTGCTGATTACAGCCTATGTGTGCATGGACACGTAGGATAACATGCTGGGGAGTTTATTGGCTGCAGAAAAAAAACACCTGAAGCCAAAAACAGCAGCTGTAAAAACGTCCAGTGTGCATGAGGCCTTAGAGTTATCTAGGAGATATAAAGCAAAGTCCTTAATACCTGTTGAAGTTAATCGGGTATAGGATGATCTCCTTTGGAGATGGGCCTTCCCAGCGGATAGTGTAGGGCTGCTGTAACATCACCACCGGCTGATACTGCTGATATGGTGCCCCCTTATTTGCACCCACCAGCCTCAGTGGATGGGAAGGATAAGCTGCTCTGGCCACCAGTATGGTGAGGTTCTCTGGGCGCCTGGCCTGAATATACAGCTGCAAAGAAAGAAGGACAAAAAACATGAAGAGTCAAAGCCAAGCAATCCCAAACATGTGCTTTATATAAATATTTTCCTCTAATAGTTTTCCCTTAAGAAAAGTTCAATGTCTGTAAAGAGCCAGTGAGCTTGTGCCAACCTAAATATTAAAGCACAATCATAAAAAAAAATTATTTGATTATTGTTAGCTGCTTTGAAGAAGAAACTGCATTTATCTTTTATAGTTTTTACGTAAAGAAAGGAGGCAAGGTCAATAAGCACCGGCTAGGCTACTACAGTCACCAAGGGTGTTGCCAATTTTATCTATAAGGGTTATTATTTGGTGGGTTGGTGGGTACGGTTAACATTGCATATAGGTTTCAGATGTCGATGCAATGTTAACCGTACCCACCAACCAATCTTCAATTTATAGTGACAAAACATATATAACTATTTAACACCTTCTTTCTTACTTCTGTCACTTATGTTTATCTGTCCAACGACACTAAAAAATCACGAATTCACTTCCTTGTTATCTCTCACCTCGACAATGCAACTGCCTCCATGTTGGCCTACCTCTACGCAGACTAGCCCTCCTTGCTAGACTCATCCACCATACCAACTGCTCACTATACTCCACCCTTCCCTGCCACTCGCTCCACTGTCTTCCGCTCACCCAATGACTAAAAATACAAACACACAAAGCCATCCACAACTCTGCCATCAATCTCATTTCAAAATATCACCCAAAATGTCCTCTTGCCTCCTCCCAAGACCTCCCAAATGTCTAGCTCCCTCATCACCTCCTTACATGATCACTTCCAGGACTTTTCTAGAGCATCGCACCCTCTGGAACTCCTTACCCCAGTCTGTCCTGCTATCTCCTAAGCTGCCTTTAGGTGATCTCTGCATCTCATCTCTTCGGAGAGGCCTATCCCGCCTCCACCTACTTCCTTCATCAGATCATCCTACACAGTTATTCCCTTTTTGGATCATTTGACCCTCTCTTTTTAATTGTAAGCTCTCATGAGCAAGAACCTTCTAGCCCTCTTGTATTGAATTGTATTGTAACTGTATTGTAATGTACTGTGCAAACTGATGGTGCTATATAAATCCTATATAATAATATTAATCTCACAAGAAGACGGATAAAGTGGTGCATAGTGATAATACAAGGCTGATGAACACTTTCAAATCTGATCTATATGGTCAGCTATATGTATATGATACTATATGGTCTAAAGTGATATTGAGTTCACATATTTGGAGAAGGTACAGTTAATGCATGTAAAGACAATAAACTAGGGGTGACCCTTTTCTGTTCCAGCATGATTGTACTCCTGTGCACAAAGCCAGGTCCATAACAACATGGTTTAATGAGTTTGGTGTGAAAGAACATGAATAGCCTGAACAGAGTCCTTACCTCAAACATATTGAACACCTTGGGAATGCCATTTGCATGCCAGGTTTTCTTGACCTCAAGAAAACGCTCATTTGGCCGATCACACATTCCCACAGACGCATTCCAAAATCTTGTGGAATGCCTTCCCAGAGGACTGGAAGCTGTTAAAGCCTCAAAGGGGGAGCAAACTCCATATTAATACCAATGCTTTGGAAATGGGATGTCCTAACAAGCTTACATAGGTGTGATGGTCAGGTCACGTGTCCACCAACGTTTGGACTTAGCGATTGAGGAAAATAGGATATCCAACTAGCTCACATAGGTGTGAAGGTCAGGTGTCCATCAATGTTTGGATAGGGAGAAATAGCGGACACCTGACCATCACACCTATGTGAGCTAGTTGGATATCCTAACGTTTGGATTGACAGGGGGGAGGGAATAAGATGTCCAACTAACTCACATAGGTGTGATGGTCAGGTGTCCACCAACATTTTGACTGAGGAGGATTGCGAAAATGAGATGTCAAACAAGCTCATATAGGTGTGATGGTCAGGTGTCCACCAACATTTGGCCATCTAGTATATATTTAATTTGGCTTAAACTATGAAAACAGATAGAAACACTTGGGAAAAATATTTTAATTTGGCTGCAATTTAATGGAATGGGCTGCCAGACATATGATAGTTCTGGATGAAACACCAAGTACAATAAAAAATATTTTCAGATCACACAGAGGCTATAGGTAGAAAACAAATCAAAGAGGCTGAGGTATGGGAAAAACACATAATCTACACCCCATAGAGGAATGTAACCTGTTGTTGTTGTCAGAGTAACAGAACAAAACTGATTTACAATATACAGCAAAGAAAGACACGTATGTGTTTAATGTTCCGTGACAGAGCGTACTGAATTCCTCCCTGGCTTTTACCTGTAATATGCAGCGTTACCCAGAAGACAGATTCCAGGTACATGAAATCTTTTTATGACTATCTGAGTAGGGAGTTGGATTTGGCATTTTCATGGGTGTTAATTATAGCTGTTATTGTTCACCCCTCAGGCTGAGGGCTTGGTGAGAAAGCTTACTACTCACAGCATACCATAGCTAAAGACAGGAGGAATCCTAGTCACGTGTAAGTGTATGAACTATGACAAACATGAAAACAGAGGCACATGGAGTCAATGCTGAGTCTAGACAGATAGGTGCATGGCTGCTGGGTGCTGCCAGACATGTCATCCTAATGTCATCCTAATGGAGCCTACACACGGCCGGAATTTTCGAAAACAAATGTTCGATGTGAGCTTGTTTTCGGAAATTCCGACCGTGTGTAGGCTCCATCGGACATTTGCTGTCGGAATTTCCGACAACAAAAATTTGAGAGCTGTATCTCAAATTTTCTGACAACAAAATCCGTTCTCGGAAATTCCGATCGTGTGTACACAATTCCGACACACAAAATTCCATGCATGCTCGGAATCAAGCAGAAGAGCCGCACTGGCTATTGAACTTAATTTTTCTCGGCTTGTCGTACGTGTCGTACGTCACCGCGTTCTTGACGTTTGGAATTTCCGACAACATTTGTGTGACCGTGTGTATGCAAGACAAGTTTGAGCCAACATCCGTCAGAGTACAGTACTCTTACACAGAGTACCCTGTGTAAACTACTACTCCAACCTTACCCAAAGGGTTGATTTATAAAGCATTTGCATAGCCATTCACATAGTGAAAGTACATGTATGTATGTGTGCATTGTGTGTGACTTGGGCATAAAAAAGTTATTTATTCTGTGCGGTTGGAATGTAAATAATTGATTTTAAACAGAAAATGCTGTATTTGGTCACTAGATGCAGCTAAGTATTATAGTAAATTCCTGTAATGCTTAGCTTCATCTAGTGGCCAAATGCAGTATTTTCAATTTTAAATAAATGATTTACATTCAAACAGAACAGTATATAGCCTAGTTACATTGGTTTTATTCCCTATTCTCACAGACGAATGTACATGCACATTTACTGGGTGAATGTATACATTAGTAGAGATCAGCATTAAAGTAAGCCTCTTGCTTTGCACTACATGTGTCAAAGCAAAAATTCTATTAGTAACTCCAGTCCATAGCCCTCTTCCCCTCATGACTTCTAAACATTTCCTGCTGGATATGTTAAAAAGCCTGCACTGGCATTACTAGTCCGCCACAATTGCCACAGCTATAAAAACACTCCAAATCATGTATCTGGAAAGAAAATTACACCCAGATTACAGCCTTATGGGATGGAGTGGATGCACCAACTACTGCAAACAGCTATCATTACTGTAGTCCCAGAAAATTGTAAGAATCAAGTAGGTGATTTAATTCACCAATGCCAACAAAAAAAAGTTAAATATCCGTTTTGGCCAACATTTAAGGGCAGTGTCATGAATTAGCATAAGTAAATCATAGCCACAGCTTTAAAAGGGCGATGAAGCCACAAATATTTAGATCTGTGGCATGTGAAACCAGGAAACCATGGCATGGCATGAAAAAGTGCCCCCCTAATTGCACATGACTTAATTCTAAACTCTGTTCTGCTTTTGCACAAGAAAGAACACTCTCTTTGTGCTGCCAAAACATTGTTCTGGACCCGCACTTCGTTGAAACCAGTGATCCTGTGCCAGTGGAAAGACACTGTCATGCGCCAGGGCAGCTTTTCTTCCCATTCAAATTAATATGTTACTAGAGGAGTGCGTTTGATATTGTGAACACTGTGCTTTCCTGGCTGGACAATTGTGATGTTCTAAAGTGTCCAAGTGTCAATGCTATTAAACTGAAGGGAAGCATATGCTGGTAATGTAGAATCTTTATCCTGACAACTTCATGGTTAGCTGTGCTCTTACTCATAAGTAGCATTTCAATGTATAGAAAAATATTTCAGCTTAGTAAAAACTAGAGGCAGCCATGAAATAATGTATCTGTCTGATGTGGGAATACTTATCCCAGCCTTTCTCAACCCTTTTACTGCAGAGGAACCCTTGAAATAATGTTCAGGTCTTGGTGGACCCTTGCTAGAAATGATTATGTACAGAAAACAAGGTTTATTGCTGCCCACACCATATAGGCAGTCAATGAGAGACGGTCCCCTTAAGCTGGTGCTCAGTGGAAAGAAAAGCATGTTATACTGGTGCAATGGCGGTTATTGTAGTTCCCACACACACTGAAGGACAGTGGGGAGAATGTTCCTTTTATTGGTAGTCAATGGAAAAGAATGCCACCACTTTTTGGAAAGCTAACATGGTTATTGTTGTCAATGGTTACTTATAGGTGAAAAAAGAGGAGAAGCTTGTTGGTGCGAAAATCATACAGGCACCATCAGGTGGGAGTTAAATGAACTAATGTTCAAGGGACCTTATAATATTTAAAGCCACCCTGGAACTGATCAGAATAGAGCTGGTGATTGTGAACACCTAGGAAGAGCAGATATGTTGCCTGTCAAGAACACAGTTTCTATAAATACATTCATGCCAAGTACTAACACCGATACCAAATACCCCCACCACTAACCAATCAGATCTCAAGTGTACCCTGAAAGTGTAAATCTGATTGGTGGCTAGTTCTTGGCAGGAACAATTAATTAGATCAGGTTCTTAGAAAAGCACCCCTTTCCAAAGAAAGCAACCTGCCTTGCAAGATTTCGCCAGGTACAAGTTAAATTATTTCTCGTAAATTGTCCATCTTAGAAAATGAAGCATGTGATATGAGCTACTGTCAAGCAGTTCATTTATTTGCTCCTGAAAACTCTCTTACAGCACGAAACACATTGAAAATAACATTTAAACTCTAACAAGAGTAATAACTATTTTTAAGTGTCTGTATTTTGCTTGGATGACCGCTGTGTTTTCAGGAAGCCAATTTATCTAGAGAAATTGCCATGACACACTACATTTGCATGTGTGTGAAAACTAAAAGCTTTTGGTTTAGACATAGTTCAGTATCCTAGTCAAATCTGAGTATGGAGTGAAGTCTAAGTATGGGAAATGTCTATTAATGAGATTAGAATAATATGTGCTCTTGTTCATGGTAGGATAGAACTACTTATTAACACTGTGTTGCTTAAAGAGGGAGATAAAGAGAATAGATATGGTAAAATTATAAGGTAAAGATGGTTTAAAGCTGCAGTTTAGATTTGCCAATTTTTACATAGTAACATTGGTCCAGCTTGGACGACCTGTGGGATCTCAGAGGAAGGAGAAAATCAATATAGTAGGCACCGCTACTACAGTGGTCTCCACTAGGTTCCAGGTCTGTGCCAAGTGGCTGCCCTGCTTCATTGTGAAGACAGGACATTACACACTAGGCATGGGCACCATTCAAAGAACACTTTGCACTTTCAATTATAGCTTCATAGTTTCATAGTTAGTAAGGTTGAATAAAGACACCAGTCCATCCAGTTCAACCTGAGTGAGTGTCTACAATTGTCCCTATCCCTGTACATTGCACACTCACATCACATGTCCCTACCCTCAAGGAGCCCACAATCCAAGGTCCCCATTCATATACTAGGGCCAATTTTTGGACAGAAGCCAATTAACCTACCTATGTCTTTGGATTGTGGGAGGAAACCGGAATACCCGGAGGAAACCCACGCAGGCACAGGGAGAACATGCAAACTCCAGGCAGGTAGTGTCATGGTTGGAATTCGAACCAGTGACCCTTGTTACTGCTAGGCGAGAGTGCTAACCACTACACACTTAATTCAAAGTGTTTTCTGACTGGTTGAGGTGGAGTTGTGGGGAGGTGACGTCCACTTCATCCAATCAGGGAATGCTTTCCTTGAGCAAATGCAAAGTGTTCTCCAAATGACACCCAAGCCAAGTGAGCAACCTTGCTGCACCAGTATGTGTTATTTGCCATAAAAATAATTTTAGCCATATGACTGCTATTTTTAACTTTGATTGTCTGTCCTTTCCAAATAAATAAGGCAAATGACGATCATTATAACTTAATAAAATGAGCAGAAGAGGAAAGAGTAGGAGTGGAAATGTTCTCTTATCCTTCCAAGCAAGGAAGACAATCAATCTCTCTGGTTCGATGTATGAAGTACGGTACTTTCCAAAGCAACAGTCTGTGGTTACCCTCAACCATCCAGTTAGCATCCTACTTTCCAGTTTAAAGGAATGGTTAAAGCAAAAAAGGGATAGAGTAAATATAGGGGTTGATTTACTGAAAGCAAATAGACTGTTCAATTTGCAAGAAAAGTTGCACTTTGCAAGAAAATTATCCCCAGAGCACAGTGAATGTGGTGGAGTTTCACATTGCAATGTATACCCAAATTACATACAAAAAAAATGCTTCTTTGCTTGCTCGGATGGTGGACACCAGAAGGACTTCCCCTCATTCATTAAGCTCTGGGGTTAATTCCGTGCAAAGTAAATACTCTATTTCCCTTTAGCAAATAAAACTCATAGACTTATTTCATACGTGGCACTTATTGGAATAAAATTACAAACTATGGCACAACTAATCAAAGGACTCTCATATACAGCATGCTAAAAAGGAAAGCTCAAGTTCTCCTAATCTAATATATAAACTTACTGGCATGTTTGTGTTCTGATTAAAGTTCTCCTTTAAAGTCATTTTCAGTGGGTTACACAGCAAGAACTAGGCTAAAAGAAAATGTTGTGTTCTTGGAACTAGTTTGGTACAAATATGGTCCGGAATTCATATGAAGTCGGTGAGCCAGGCTTGAATTATTAGTGTGGGAATCTGCATAAAACCTTAATAATCAAGCCCTGCATGATGGGATATTTCTAGTGTCAGAAATAGCAATGATATACAAATAAAGTAAGAGATGTTGAAGGGAATATTTTCTTGGCTTTCAAAATTGGTAAACTGATCTCAAGAAGTTCTACAGATATTCCTCTACCATGCTGAAAAACCACCCGCCAATAGCCCACTTCATTCCCGATCTCCTGTATCCATTTGGAACACTGGATAGCATAAGACGTTAGGAAATCAGGGTAGAATTAGAAAACGTTATTGAGGGTTGATATACTGAAGGCAAATAGACTGTTCACTTTGTAAGGAATCTTGCACTTTGAAAGACAAATTCTCCAAAGCTTAGCGAATGAGGTGAAGGTCTGTTGACTTCCATCATCCAATCATATTCAAACAAAAATGCTATTTTTTTTTTTGTTTTCCTCTCACATGATTGGGTGTTCTTTGAAAAGTGAAACTTCACTGCATTAAGCTCTGGGGTAAATTCCCTTGCAAAGTGAACGTTCCCTTGAAAATGAAAGAGTTATTTGTCTTTCCAAATCAGCCCCACTGTGTAACTTCCTTACACAAACAAGAGTTTGGTGAATGTCTTTTGTGGGTTATTAAAAAGAAAAGAAAGGATTTGCTTCTGCTCTTCTCTAGGACAATGATGGGTTCACATGGGCAGATTTTTAATAATCTGTTTAGAAAGATAGAAGAATGAACTATTATGCCGCGTACACACGGTCGGAATTCTCGTCGGAAAAAGCGCTGATGGTTTTCCCGTCAGAATTCCGACGGAATTTCGCTCAAACTGTCGTGCCTACACACGGTCACACCAAATTCTGACGGTCAATAACACCACGCCTTAAAAAACATTCGACTGCACTATAAAAGGGAAGTTTAATGCTTCTGAGCATGCGTCGAATTGTTTCCGAGCATGCGTCGGAATTTTGCTGTCGGAATCGCATACACACGATCGGAAAATCCGATAGAAAGGTATTCCGTTGGAAAAATTAAGAACAGGTTCTCAATCCAAAGTCCGTCGGAAATTCCGACAGAAAAAGACCGATGGGCATACACACGGACGGAAAATCCGATGAAAAGCTCCCATCGGACTGTTTCCATCGGAAATTGCAACCGTGTGTACGCCGCATTAGAAAATCAATAGCTGAAACCACAAGATCCCATCCTGACTTGATTTATAAGTCTAGGAGACTGTTTCAGAAATTATTCCAATATTCTGGTTGATCTCTGTAATGAATGCTACAGATTTGTTATTGTTTTTGAATACGCATTAACCCTTTTGGTTCCCAATTATATACAGGCATACCCCACTTTTAAGTACACAATGGGGTTTATTTACTAAAGCTGGAAAGTGCAAAATCAGGCTCACTTCTGCTTAGAAACCAATGAGTTCCAGGTTTTATTACCAAAGCTTAATTGAACAATCTGGGGTTAGAAGCTCGTTGGTTTCTATGCAGAAGGAGCCTGATTTTGCACTTTTCAGCTTTAGTAAAAAAAAAAAAAAAAAAAACATTGTGTACTTAAAAGTGGGGTATGCCTGTAGTTATTATGGCTAAGCTGTTGCTTTGATGTTCATAGCTTAAAGCAAACCTGTGCTTTGTTAACCTATGAAAGGCTAAGCAATGAGTTTACTTTATTACCGGAAGTACCTGCAGTACATACTCACCTTTGATGCCCAATTCAGCCCCAGGGAGTGAAGAAAAATACTAGAAAATAATTCCATAATTGAGGAGCTTGTTACTAACCCACTTTGTACCAAACGGCAGCTCTGGTGATTGGCTGCTCAGGCACTCCTCACATAGAGACAGGCGATTGTCCCCAGCATTGTGTAAGCTCCAAAGAGCAACTTGGAGCTTAGTCAAGGCCTCCTCCATTTAATCCTAGCAGCCAAACTAAAAGGTGGTACAGTGACAGTTTATATTTATGAATAGCTTGCGGGGATGGCGTTAACTCTATCCCGCCCTCCCCAGTGTCCCTTTTGAACACCTGGGTGGGAGAAAGGATCAATCATGTGACCATTGTGATTGTCTCCCACAGTGGTTACATGATCAGGAGTCAATAGCATTGGCTACTGATCGTTAATGTGGACCGATACCTGTCTTTGACAACCTGGGTCTCGGTGCTGGATGAGCTCAGTGATCACGCTCTCAGCACAGAAACATTGGCTGCCCCGTGACACATAAGTGCAGTCCATGGACATTAAAGCCCACCCTTTTGCCACCTCACATATGAGTTATGCAGGCAGCAACAGCTTTAGAAGAATCTATTGCTTACCCTGCATTGAAAAAGTACAGGTTTACTTTAAATTCTTTCACTGTAGCACCGAAGGACTTGGTTCTCTATGAAGTTTATATGTTCTTTTTTGTTTTCATGCATTTCCTTGAGACTCCAGTTTCCTCCCACAACCCATAATATACTGACACGTTATTTACATACAGATTGGCCATAAAGTATGTCCATATAGCTGTGGCAGTCATTAGGTTTTTAGGCAGGTACACTTTATCCTCCCCATTGTAGGCAGCGCTGTTCAGCCACTATGCAGAGGGGAATGGAGGTTGAGAGGAGCTTTGTTCCTAGGTAGGCTTTGAAGCCTCGGTAGGTGTCATCGGGGGAGCAGCGGTCTGATTGTTCGCTGCTGCCCTGGCTGACCTTTGCAACCATCTTCTTTAATGAGGGCAAAGTTAATAAATAGCACTGTCCCACTGCGGTTGGTGCACATTTTTGTAGTGGTTAGTGTAGTGACAGGATCCCCAGTGTCTAAGGGTATTGCACTTAGTCCTAGGGAGAGGCTCCGATTGAGGAGGGATAGTGCAGGGACACTATGCCTGGCTCCGCCATTTGGGAACACTAGAGTTGGGATGAGGACCGGCCTACATGGTTACTAAAGACATATGCACAGCTGTACTGCCTGTTTGCCACCCCTTTCATAAGATGCTGCTCCAGTAACATGGCCTACCAAAGTGCCATCTCAAGTACAAAGACTGTGTTAAGGTACCATCGGCGTTGTTAAGAGCTGTTACACCCATGTTGCCTGTAATATTGAGGCTCCATTGCCATAGTGTTTGGAACCGTAAGTGAGCTCCTTGCCGCTGTCTCCCATAATTTAATTTTTACTTCTGCTTTACCAAATAACAATAGTGCCATCTTGGTCTCTGTGTACCTTTATTCCATCTCAGGTACCAATCAACTGGTCACTCCTGCAGGTTACTATCCTAGCACTAAATAAACAAGTGATATAAATATATGAATATATGAAAATGTACTTTAATAATCGTGTTGTGGACTGTAGGGTTTACTGTGCTTTGAACCTAGTGTACTGATTGTTGTATGTGGAATCTTCCAAACAGTGATAAAGTAAGATCAATTTTAACACAAAAGAAAAATAAGACATCATGTTGACTAGGCTCATTGTCAGCAAGGAACCCATTTCCAGTAATTGCCTTAACCAACATGCTTAAGGAGTCTAAATTCTATCAATGTAAGCACTCTGATTTATTGATTTCCAGTGACCAATTTTCTAGAGATATCAAAGACACAATGTAGACTAAAAGGGCAATTTCCAGAACAAAATGCTGATTCCTCATTTTCTCCTAAATGCACATTGTATCCTTGCATTATGGATTAAGTATTCCACGTGGTGATGTGTGGTGACACTGAGGAAGCAGGACTTTCTTACTTAATGGATATGTTCACCTTTCAAAAAAATATAATAAATGCACATATTTTTGCAAGAGCTTGTAAAGCATTGCACCTGCAATCAGGGGTGCAATGCAGACAAGCCCACTCAAATATGCCTCTCTGCTACACCACATACAGAAACAGGCACTCTGCCTAACTCGGCGTACAGAGACAGGCTCTCTGCCTGTCTCTGTACACCATGTTTGAGTTGGTCTTAATTGCCTCCAGTTTTGGTGTCTATGATCTGGAGGTAAATATTTTTGAATTTGGAGCAGTAATTTTAATTTTACAAAAGGGTGCTATTAGGAAATACCTGAATCTACTGCATGTTTTGGCAAAGTTACCGAAACTGGCGGCAGGGCATTTTGAATCTAACGCAGGACCTTTTAAAGGGCCATACTGCTTTACTGAATTCCCCTGACTGTGTTTGTGATACATAGTTCTTTAGCAAATTAAATGTTACCCAGATAGGGTTTACATTTACTTTGAGGTATCTCTAAACTATGCTTATTATATGTCCATATATGTTCATATAAATTGTAGGACAATTGGCAATAGGCATGGACTAAAAAGTACATGAATGTTATAATTACAATAGAAATCAACTATATTGTTTTTCACCTACCTGTGCATATTGGCTCTTACATATCACTCCATTCCACCGTGGCACAGTAAGGCACCCTGGATGACGTAGGATGTAATTGTCTGCTCGACCAACAAATGTATCAGCGTAACCAGTCAGTGAGCCATCCAGGTCATGAAAGATTGAGACCTTGTCACCATCATAGTCATTGGATCCGAACCACTGCCCAGAGCGACCAAAAAATACTTTGAGTTCAACCTAGAGACAGAATGAAAGATTATACTATAGTTGTGCAATATGCATCAACATTTCAGGCAAATTAATTTAACACCTCCCTAATTCAATGCAGACTCCTTTGGCTTTAATAAGTAATAAACTATCTTCTTATTATGCTGTGGTTAATATTTGGATTAGGAAAATTATTTATCATCATAGCACCATTTAACGACTCCATCTGCAGCAAATAAATAGGGCATAGCTCAAATTAGCATTCATTTCACAGATGTGGTTTGATCTTCACTCTGGAAGCCAGAGCATCCCAAATAAAATATTTGGCCCGATAGACACTGTGGTTAATTAAGAAAGTTTTAGATTCGGTGCACCAGCTCCCTGTATCTGTATTAGTAAATTTAGCTTATGTCATGAGTAATTATAAAAACCGCGTAACAGAGACTTGCATTATAGTTGTCATCATACATCACACAGACATTTGCAAACAATGAAGCCGCCAGCAAAATGTCACAAAACGTGATATTAATGTCACTATGTTCCATGCCGAACTGTCTGGTAGAGTAAAAACCAGCTCATTCTTGTATTATCAAGATGATTGCATAACCTTCCCTGGAGCAAATATCATTTTAAACATGTACAAGATCGACCAGAATGATAACAAACTGGTGAGACGCTGCAAGAATTTCAGGATTTTCAAAAAAACTTCACATAACATTTAAAACTTGTGATGCTTACACTGCTTTGCCTTGAATGCATGCATGCAGAATTGCCCAGTCTATGAAGATCCCTACTATTTATGATTTCAGAGATCAGTACGCAAATATTCCATTGAATCCATAACTACTAAATTGCTTATTTTCTTGATTTGTTCTGTAATAATAGCCCCACACTCTGTTATGAGTTCCAAACTGTATTAATACAAAATCAATAAGCCAATACAGAGGTTTGCTTGTGAATTTCCACTCTATAGGGCATTAATCAGCTATACCAGCCAATACAGAGTTCCGCTAATGCATTTCCACTCTATAGGCCCTTAATCAACTATAACAGCTAGTACAGAGGCCTGCCAATGTGTTTCCACTCTATAGGGCCTTAATCAGCTATGGTAGCCAATACAGAGGTCCCCTAATGTGATTCTACTCTATAGGGCCTTAATCAGGGATGACAGCTAATACAGAGGTTTATTAACATGTTTCCACGCTATAGGATGTTAATCTGCAATACTAGCCAATACAGAGGTCCGCTAATGCATTTCCACTCTATAGGCCCTTAATCAACTATAACAGCTAATACAGAGGCCTGATAATGTGTTTCCACTCTATAGGGCCTTAATCAGCTATGATAGCCAATACAGAGGTTTATTAACATGTTTCCACTCTATAGGGTGTTAATCAGCAATGACAGACAATAGAGAGGTTGCCAATGTGTTACTACTCTATAGGGCTTTAATCAGCTGACAGCCAATACAGAGGTTTGTTAACATGTTTCTACTCTATAGGTCTTAATCAGATATGACAACTAACACAGACATCTGCTAATGTGTTTCCACTCTATAGGGCCTCAATCAGCTACGACAGCTAATAGAGAGTCCCACTAATGTGTTCCAACTCTATAGGGCCTCAATCAGCTACGACAGTTAATACAGAGTCCCACTAATGCGTTTCCCCTCTATATGGGTTAATTAGCTATGACAGCCAATACAGAGGTCTACTAACGTTTTTCCACTCCATAGGGCCTCAATAAGCTATGACAGCTAATAGAGAGGTCTGCTAACATGTTTATACTCCCTATGACCTCAATCAGCTATGACAGCAAAAACAGAGGTCCCTTAATTTTTTGCCACTCTATAGGGACTTAATCAGCTATGCCAGCTAATACAAAGGTCTGCTAACACGTTTCCGCTCAATAGGTCTTAATCAGCTACAATAAGGTCACTATAGGGCAGAAATGTGTTAGCTGACCTCTGTAATAGCTGATTGCATTTGCATTGATACATTTTGAAATGTATAAATGAGTGCATGACTCTTATTACAGACACCTTTGAGTGACAAACAGAAGCCTATCTCTACACAGTGTTTCCAATAGAAACAGCAACACATATGGTTGAACAGGTATGCAATCATTCATACACAATCATCACAGTGGTTGATGAAAAACAAACATAATCCAGGAAAATATTTTTTTTGGATCCAGAAAGTCTGCATCACCTTTTTCTGATATTGCTAGGATAAGGGAAGCCAATCTGGCCCTTGGGGCACTGATACAGGTACTGATCCTACTGATCATGTAATTCTTTTACTCCCACTGACCCCTGGGCCTGAGACATTGACTATTCCCATTGATACTGGGGCATTTTCCACTCCCACTGGCCACAGACTGACCCCCTAAAGTCTGAAGTACAAGAAACTGTCTCTTTCTTTATAAGGTTTGGAGACCCCCCTGGCCTACAGTGGCAACGATCATCAGTAAGGTGCTCACCCTAGGACAGCATGTGAGTAAATGGGCAAATCACCAGATTAAATGTGAAAAAAAAAAAGTAATGCAGCCAATACGTCTATGGATTGGTAAGCTACCATTCATTTTTGTTCTTGGGTTTAAATATTCTTTAAGAGGCAATCAAAATAAAGTAGGCAAGATTTAAGGAACATTACATTACTGTTTGTAATATTACAACTTAGCTGGCAGATGTCCAGCAATCCGCACACACTGATCTTATTACACAATCACTCCTACGGTACCAAGCTAACATTAAATAACCTTGTTTATTAGATGTCCAAAATGAGAGAAATAACAGAAACAAAGCCGACCCACATCTAACTCTATTTATGGAATTGCACATTCTGTCCAGTGCAAGATACCTGTGTTGCCCAATCATCGATGCAACCAATATATATTTTTTTTAAAGTAACCCTAAAAACGATTTAATAAAAATTATAATAGAAAAAAAACAATATATTTCCCTTCATTTAGAGAACTGATAGAGCTTCTTGCTGTTGACTACTTTTTAATATGTTCTGTATCAAAAGTTTTTTTAACATTGTACACAGGTACAAGGAAATAATGGCATAATGTACAAGTTTTGAGATCAAGTAAATTTATCAACCTTTTTGGATGAAAGGAACCCTTAAAATAATTTTCAGGTCTTGGGGAACCGCTCCTAAAATCAGCTTATTTGTGGCAAGGGAGAAAAATACCCCTTACATTGGTGGTTAGTGGGAAGAGTGCCCATTATAGTGGTGCCCAGTGATAAGAATGCCCTTTTAAAGTGGGGGGTCAGAATGCCACCCTTAAAGTGGATGTAAACCCTCACATATACCCAGAAAACTGACTGGCCTCAGGTGGTACACAGAGATGAAACAAATCCTCCTACATAAGCTGTATCTGTTTATCTGCTGTCTTCTCTTCTCTACATCCATTCAAAGTCTTTGATTGAGACATTAGAGGCAGGGACCTTCTATAAGGAACTCCCCACCCAGGATTTAATGGCTAGGGTATGGGGCACCGCAAAAAAAATGCTGGGATATAGAGGTTTTACGGCCCTCTCCCCGTTATGGGAGAATACCAACCTATGCGAAGTACAAAAGATGGGGACTGTCAGAGAATGGGAGAGAGTAGGCCTAAAATATATGGCTCAGATTTACCATGAGGGCAGGATCAGAAGCTTCCAGGACCTTAGAGACCGTTTCTCCCTTCCTAGGAAGTCTTTTTTCAGATATTTACAGGTGAGGCATGCTCTGGCGGAACAGTTTAAAGGGGAACTACCTGAGTGGACAAACATGCAGGTTTTACAGAACTTGTCACGGGTAAGGACCCGGAAGGGTTTGATATCCGATTTATACCTGCAGTTGTATAAAGGGACTAGGGGAGCCACAGAAATAAGCCCATATAAAACTAAGTGGAAGAGAGATGTGGGGACCATAACGGTTCCTCAATGGGAAAGGATACTTGAACTGGCTCCACTGGTTTCACTTTCCCCCCCCCAGAAGATGTCACACCTCTTTCTAATATATCGGGCTTACTATACTCCAAATAAACTGTTTAGGTTCGGGTGTAGGCAGGATGACAAATGCCCAAGATGTGGGAGATTGGGGGGCGACCTTATCCATATGTTTTGGAAATGTCCAAAACTATATGAATATTGGAAAGAGGTGGTGGACAGGGTCTCCCAGGTATTTAATACTCACCTGGAATTGGACCCCACTCTATGCGTTCTTGGGGGAGGGGGGGAACGGGTAGGCCTAGGGAAGGCCAGATAGCGGTCCTGCGCTGCTTTTTTCAGGCTAGGACATTAATCGCTCGTAGGTGGCAGTCCGCTAGCCCCCCCACAGCTACTGAGTGGGAGCAAAACATGGACAGAGTGATCATGAAAGAAAGAACTATATACATAAAACAAGGGAATATTGCCAAATTTTACTTGGTATGGAAACCATGGATGGAGAGAAGTACACACCATTGGATATAGAAAGGGACAATCAAAATAATTTATTCAAATAGTACCTTGTGGATAAATAGAAAGCAGTGGAGTGTAAGAGGATGGTTGCATGGGGTAGAGGGGGAATGTAAGGGGCTGTGAATGAGGTTGATCTTAAGCGAACTGCTAAATGATTCATGTTTAACATAACCCTTGTAAAAGTGTTGTTTGAGATGATGAATAATTTGTAAACTGTAAAACATTAAATAAAGATATATAGTAAAAAAAAAAAAAAAAAAAAAGTCCAGAATTTATAAAGCTTGTCTGAGCTACCAGGAAAAGGTGGCAGAGAGCTGAAGTTACACGCTGCAGAGCTTAGTAAGGAGAGCTCTGAGAGATGGTTGTAGGGAAGGGACATGCCCCCCTTCACTCACACAGCACACAGGAACAGAGCTGAGGCTGACAATCAGCTGGAGGTCCCTCACCTGTCACCATTTTTCTCTTGGTGTCAGGAAAACTTGTCAAAATTGACTTATGCTGATTGCAGAGGAATGAAGCAGCAGACAGAAATGACACTTAGACCCCTTTCACACTGGGGCGTTTTGCAGGCGCTATAGCGTTAAAAATAGCGCCTGCAAACCGCCCTAAAACAGCTGCCCCTTTCACTCCAGTATGAAAGCACAAGGGCTTCCACACTGGAGCGGTACGCTGGCAGGGCGTCAGAAAAAGTCCTGCCAGCATCTTCTTTGGAGCCGCTCCTCCCCATTGAAACCAATTGGGCAGCACTGCTATACCGCAGGCAAAACGCTGCTGCAGGCAGATTTAACCCCTTTTCGACCGCTAGCGGGGGTTAAAACCGCCCTGCTAGTGGCCGAATATCGCCTCTAAAACTACGATAAAGCTGACGCCATATGCGGCTCGGTATGAAAGGGGTCTTAGTGCACTTATTTGAGTAACACTATAGAGGGATATGCTTTGTTCATATTTCATGTCTGAGGTTTACAACCACTTAAAGGACAGTTAAAATAACTATTGATGGCATGCAGCTGGCTCTGCCAAGTGGCGTTAGCCCTGAAATGATGTAGGCACCATCAGATGAGAGGTCGATCAGTTACAGCTCAAGGAGCCCTTAGCAACCTCTGGATGAGTCTAGGGTTCCACAGAACCCTGGTTGAGAATGGCTGATTTAGAGCTTCTGTAGAATCAATAGATGTAACCATGCAATAAAGTTATATGCAAATACTGGTAAGTAGTACTGGTAAGGGACAATGGTACATACTGTATCTAGTTGTTGTGCCCTAAAGTGAGCAGATTATGGATCGGGGTCTACACACTCCCCCGCACATTACTACACTCCAATATCGAGAGGAACCCTTGAGAGGCCCTACTTTTAGAGGTATTACGTATTTCAGTCAGAACACTAGCTAGCAATGCATCTTTTTACAGCGACCAAACTCACTATTATCAGAGCTTGGAAATCTTCTGTTCTCAGTTTCGAAGTGGTGAAACATCGTATATAAATGGTATCATGGTTAACGAGAAACTGATGGCTATTTTGTCAGACTCCCATGATAAATTTCTTTGAGTTTGGCAGTTTTGAATAACATACGTGCATCCCTCGTGTTTTGACCACCTTCTTTTAGCAATCTAACACATCTTAGTACATTGACCCCTAAAACCTCCCTTCCCTTCCCCCTCCTCTGTTCCTTCCTGATCCAAACTCTTCTCTTGCCCTTTCCTTTTTCTTTACCTTTCTCTCTAGTTTTCTTTATTTCTGGTCTAGATTTCCTAGTTCAGTTGTTGGGTCAGCCTTCGGTTAGGACTGTTGCTGGATTTTTTGGATGTCTAGAGCTGAATTGTCAACCTCTTAAGACTTGTTTCCCACTCTGATCTGTTGGATCTCTTTGCCTAAGTTCTTGATAGAGTTCTCTACCTATTCCTTGTATATTGCACGGGTCCTACCATTGATCCTCCCGTACGCAACTCAGTTTGTACTGGAAATTTAACTTTTCTTTGCTTTCTTTGCAGTAATGTTGTTTATTATCTGACCAACGTCTCTGTTTAATGTGCTATCTGTCAATAAAAACCTTTGTAAAACAATGGAGCCTTCCTAAAAAAAAGGAATGTTACTGGTTTGATCACCAGGTGAAAATAAAGGGAAAAAATGCAGTCACCACAACTATGGATTGGAAAATTTAAATATATAAAATTTTTGTGTTTAGATACACTTTCAATACAGTATGTTAGAAATACATCCTTCACACATATTACTTTTAAAAGTTATTTGACTCCCTGATGTTCTACTCTTTATTTTGGGGGTGTGGAATGGATTCAAGACTATATTTTGACTGTCACACCAGATAGCTCAGGCATAAAAAACATGAGCTTAACTGCTTGCACCAAGATTGATGATATCTTAGAACACCATAGTAATGCTGCTGAGACGTACTACTGTCCAGAAAAACATTTTCAGAGAGATCCAAAGATGGACAAAGACAAAATACTGAGTTAGAGCTTTTATTACATTGTCCAAGCCAAAGATAACATGACAGACCAAGCATCTTCCACAACAGTCTCACTGCCATACACATTATTTATAGAGTATCGGGATAATTATTCTTTTTTTTTTTTTTCGGCATATGGGATGGATTTACTAAAGGCAAATAGGCTGTTCACTTTGCAAGGGAGCTTAGCTTACTAAATTACGGCCCTGAAGGTCCCTAAATGAAATTGCAAGGGGCTGAATTAGGTGAACCTCTGTTGACTTCCATCATCCAATCATATGCAAGCAAAAACACATTATTTTTGTTTCCTTGCACATCATTGGGTATACTTTGCAAAGTGAATTTTCACTACATTCACTAAGCTAAGGTAAAAAAAAAAAAAAAAACACCTCTTTTCCTTTAGTAAATCAACTCCATAATGTTTCAGACTCACAAAATGTTTTAGAGTAAAACAAAATACAACAAAATAAAAGTATCGATATCAGTCCAACTTTAATTCTGGCAGTTCGCTCTTTTAAATCCCACTTTCCTAATGTTTTCTGTATAGCGGCTAAAACGTGATTACATTTGGGAGAAAGAAAAACAAAAGCTGGCGTGTTTTGTCCTGAGTTTTTTGGCACATGGCTGTGGAATATTATGTATCTTCTGATTCATCTTTCCACATTAATCGCCACTCAATCCTTACTGTAAAAGATCTGTGCGCCGTCTAAGTGGGGAATCCATTTCTACGTCAGCGACTTACAATAGGATTCGGGTCATTTGGTAAAGGTGGGGTAGTGTGGACATAACTCTCTCCCAGCCCAGACACACATTAACTATGTTTGCACAATTTTCTCAAGATTTATATTTGCTCGGGGTTAGAAACATTAACTCTCTAAGAACCAAGCCCATATATGTTTGTCAAGGAGCAACATGTGATGGAGGATTCTTAAATTGCATCCCCGGTAGCACCATTTGGTTAATCATCCCGCCACTTAAAGTCTTTCTCCTGCAAGACTCAGCGGGTCTGGCATTTCAGGGTGTAGCCCAGAACTGGTTCAGACAATACCTCTGTTTTATGATGGATAATGAAAAGCATATCAGTTCAGCTAAGTACAAGCTCAGGAGAAAGGTCAGGGCAACCTGCAAGACACACACAGCTACCAAATACTTTGCTCTGGGACTCAGCGAGGAGCTGACTGCCAACACAAACACACTTTTAGACTCCTCAGCATGTTGCATCTCATTGTTTTAAGGCTTGTCCTAGCTTATATAAATCTAGTGTCTCCGCAATGTACTAAACATGGAATGTTTAACTATCTTCTTCTTAGGGAGGCTCAGTCAATGAAAATTTGTTTTAGTTGTGTGCACCTTGACTTTGGACCATGGGGGTCATTGCTGGCAAGAGACAATAATTATATGGGGTTGTGTGTGTTCCTTTTACTATGGTAAGTTAGGTATATCGAAAGCTCCTTGAGGCTCCAGTTTCTGCTTAAAGCTAAAGTTTACATATGGAAGCTGGTCCATCTGGCTTGGGCCATTGTAAGTATGTATGTGCCATACCTGAGAGATCCCTGTGGATGCTGGAAATCACTCTAGTGGGTGCACCTACTATAGTGATCGCCACTGTCCTTCAGTCCTGTACCGAAGGCCTGCCTTACTGAAAATAAGAGGTTGCTCACTCGGCATGGGCACCATTTTCAGAATGCCTTGCACTCTTCTCAATGAATGAAAGGTGTCATTTGATTAGATGAGGTAAACAGGCAGGGCATTGACACCGCTGACTTCCATTTAGTCCAATCACAGAACGTCCTTGCATTCATTGAACAAAATGGAAGGTGTTTTGTGCATGGTACCCATGCCAAGCAAGCGCCCCCCATGTTACTAGGCAACCACTCAGCATTGGACCTGAAAGACAGCAATAATCACTGGAGTAGTGGTGCCTACTACAGTGTTTTGCAGCTTCCACGGGGATCCCTCAGGTATGGCACATACATAGTTGCATTGGTCCAAGGTAGACCAATGTAACTATCCTAAAAAGAGCATACATAAACTTCAGCTAAATAACTGTAGATTTGTATCACATTAGCATGCCTTTAATATATTTTACTTACACTTTTCTCCATCTTGATGAGGGACAGGTTGTTTTGAGGGGTGATCTGCCAAGAGTTCTTCAGTGAAAACCCAATTGCACTAGATGGTCTTTCGGCCGTAGGGAGAAATTTCTTAAAAGTGCACCTGAGAAGCCTGACCGGCCCATCGTATATTTGAAATCCACGAATTGGAAATGTCCTAGAGATTAAAAATGCAGAAACTTGTTATTTGATGTCAAACAAATTATACTATGATTTGTGATGTTAGGTTTTAGCACATTATTTAGAAACTACAAACAGATTTTTTTTTGACTGATTTTATGCTGCAGAGACCTGGATAGCCCCTACAGTACATGCTGCATACTGAATCTTTATTTTTCATTATTTATTGCTAAATTAGATGTATTGCTATTTGGAATAATTTTTTAAACTGGTTACTGAGCTTGGCATAACATAAATACATCAACAGTACAGTTGGTGGTAAGATGTCATTATAGTGAGCGCCTGCACATTAAAAGGGGATCTTCACCCTCCCTACCTACTTTCTCTCATTCCCCTCGTACCACCCCCTCCCCCCCCCCTCCAATCACATAACTGGACATTTACAATTTTATGTTATACATTTTTCAGGGAACCCATCATCGGACTCCTTGGTTTCTTCCCTAGGTTGAAATGGCATATTTGTTGCCCCCAGCTTTCTGGGATAATTATGATACAAATCTCAGAAGGCAACGGGGTGCTCTACTGTGCATGCATCATCAGGAGGGCTGGCTGTCTCTTCCTGGTTTTTAAAACCAGCCCTGTAATGATGTGCTGCGGCACACACGCGTCATCATGGGGCCGGGTGCAACCTGAAAGAGACAGCCAGCCCATTCGATGATGTTAGAAGAAGACCAGGTGTATAGTAGTGGAACAGCAGAACCCTACAGAACATCCCTGGATCGATAGGTGTGTATGTTTTTTTGTATAGAACCCAGATTTACAGGTAAGAGGGGGGATACATAGTGTAGTGAAGATTGAATTTTCTCTTGAAGTGAACCTCTGAAGACAGAAATATGGGGGGTGCCTTTTCTGAATTTATTTTTAAAGGTGCAGGCTCTCGGTTGTCATCCTAATCCTAGAATCACTACCTAGTCAATTGCTGGAACAAGAGCCACTGACGTTTGAAAAGTCATAACCTGTCCTGAATACTTGTTTCAGGTCAATGAAACGCTGGGTAGCAGGGCCTGTGGCTTTAAAAACAATTCAACAGTGACAGCTCCTATATAGGAGATTACTTTAATGTGTATCTATAGCCAACGTTAGTTTTGGATATAGAGTAAAGAATAGTAAAACTGGTATTGTTTTTTTTTTTATAGACTCTTCTTTCTATTTACAAATTAGAGTTTCTTAATTTTTTTTTCCTTGGAACAAATTATTCTATATATTTTTGAGTTCACGAGCCAGTATTTTTTAAGTCGTCTATTTTATAAAGTGGATTCATTTTAATAAAGACATCTATAAGTTACATAAAGTAGAGATGTGCTATTATAGTATTATAATTACACTTAAACATTTCATTTCAGTAATTGTACTTGGACTCTTTGTAACCAACTACAGACTAAGAGTAGTTAATAAAACTTTAATAAAATAATCTTACTTGTTCCGTGGCAGTGACCTCTGTTCCCCCGAACCTCCGCGTCCCCAGTAGCTGTTCTGCCCACCCTGTGATCCAACATTCTCACTCTCCCCCACAAAGATGGAATCAGAGACCTCCAAGCTGGATCCTTCATCAGTTGGGAATGTTCCATCACTAAAAACATTACAACAAATAATTATGTTAGTGTATTGTATAAAACAGTACGCTCAAAGGCATAGTTTTTATTAAACAAATCGGCATTACAGCACAGTCAGCAAAAGATATTCCTGCAGGTACAGTACAAGTAATGTCTAAAATGATATTCCAAAATCGAGAATTATAACCAACTATTCATTTTAAACCAATTTTCAAAGGGAACATAAGCAAATATAACAACTTGTTGTGTAGAGTATTGTCATTCAAGCAACCTCACCCAATATCGTACCATCAAACAATGAAGGGCAATAACTCAGTATAGCGGGGGGAAGAGAAAACAGAACCTCTTCTTTTGTTTTTGTTTTTTTGGGGGAGACCTTAACAAGTAGGAAGGGGGGAGATCCCTAAAGGAAAGGGGGGGGGGTGGAAAGCTGATGCTCAAGAGGCCAGCTCCTTTTGCCCCCTTAACCACAGGCATCTATCCATGCAGACCACACCTTGTCGAATTTACCCGGGCATTGTCTATTCTCCTATCTAAGTCTGTATTGAGGCAGTACTGAATTAACCGCAATTTGCCAAGAGTCAAGTGTGGGTGGGTTACCTGATTTCCATTTTAGAAGTATCTCCCGTCTGGCATAAAACAAGGAGAAAGTAATAGTTTAGTATATCCATCCCCCTCGACTTCCTCCAGGTAACTCAGCAAGAGCACCATATGTTCCAAAGGTATCTGGATCTCGCTCAAATCACCTCCTCCCAGTATGATCCGAGCCTGGGACAGGACCAGACCATATGCCAAAACGTCCCCACCTCACTCCTACATCTGGGACAGTATGGGTCAAGTTGGGGGTATATGTTGGCCATTCTATGTGGGGTATAGTACGCTCTGTGTAGGAACTTGAGTTGAATGAACCTATCTTTGGCCACTATATTAAAGGGAATGAAAGTAGATATACAGTCCTCCCATTCATCTCTGCCCAGATCTGGAATATCCACCCTCCACCTGTCCAGGGATCGAGTGGGTTTAGTGTCATAAGCCACCATCAGGTATAGATACAGGGTGGAAAGGGGTTCCCCCATCATGTAGGTGGTCAACAAGCACTCAATGGAGTCAGACTCGAGGACCAGCAATTCTTTAAACTGAGCCCCGACTGCATGTCGTAGTTGCCAGTACCTGAATTCAAATGAGCTGGGTAGCGAATATAGACGTCTTAGTTCTTGAAAAGACATGATCTTCTCATTTAGTATGATGTGTTTCAAGGTAGTGATCCCCTGTTTGGCCCACAGAAAGGGGTCCAGGATGTCATATAGGTGAGGTAACCTTGGGTTCCCCCAGAGCGGTGTGTGTGGGGATACATGATTTGGTTTGTAATATATATTACAATAGCGTCCTACCAAACACGGATTGTAGTCTTCATGAGGGCAGTAAAAGAGTGGTGAACTTTCACCTCCCTGAACACCAAATTGCTCAAAGCCGCATAGGACCCTAGAATAGCTGCCTCCAGTGTTACCGCTGGATTCTGTTTGGGCTGAGAGAACCACCATCAATTACTGAACACCACAGTAATTCAAGAGGAAGTTGGGTAGCGCCAATCCTCCTCCCGATATGGGAAAGTATAGGATTTACTTTGCTACCCTAGGTGGCTTCCCAGCCCAAATAAATGAGATCAGTACCCCCTCCAGTTGCCTGAAGAAGGCCTTAGGTATATGCGATGGGGTGTTGCGCAAAAAGTACAGAAATTTCGGTAAAAATATCATACTTAGCAAGTTAACGCTGCCAAGCAGTGTGAGTGGGAGTGTGCGTCAAGTAGTATTTAGTTGTGAGCTGGGACATGAGGGGGTATATGTTTTTCTCTATTAATTCATCTGTTGTACCACTGATCTTAATACCCAAGTAGGTGAATTCATCATTAAAGGCATAGTTTACCCTTACCAAAAAATTGGAGATAAGGGATGTCTGTAGATAAAACAAACTATGCAGCTCTGACCAAAGTTGAATAATGCCCTTTCTATAGGTGTAGACCATTTACATACCTCATGAAGCCCAACAATTCAAAACACCATACACCGTTCCAGGTTGGTCCACTTTTTCCTAACCCCAAAGACACAGGTGCTAGTCCAGCTCATACCACAGAACATAGACAATTAACAGGTAGATGTCCACACACTGTTGTTGCTAAGATCCATAGGTTTATTGAAAAAAAAATCAAAAGTCCAAATAGCATGACACACAGTAGAAGCAAGTGTTGACGTGTTTCACGCCAATGGGCCCTTAATCATAATTGTGAAACGCGTCAACACTTGCTTCTACTGTGTGTCATGCTACTTGGACTTTTTTATTTTTTTCAATAAACCTATGGATCTTACCAACAACAGTGTGTGGTCATCCACCTGTTAATTGTCTACATACCTCATGAAGCCCGACTGAAAAACTTCCAGAGATGGCACCTCCTTATCCTGCTTTGTTGCTAGGTCATTACCATAACAGGAGCTTGCTCTTTCTCCGATTCAAACCCCCTCACATGTGCATTTCTCTACCCTGATGCAGTAGTTCAGCATTCGAGAGATCACTCCTATGATGGTGGGGTTGGACAGTAACAACTCAGAGTCTCTTATAAATTCCCTAGCAACAAGGCAGGATAGACTGATGCAATCTCTGGAAGTACATAAGTGTCCTACACTTATCGCAGGGGCAGTCGATCCAACTTTGGTCAAAGCTGCACAGTTTTTTTGTTTTTTTTTAATCTACAGCCCACCCCAGACTTGCCTGGGGCAGGCTGTAGGCCAAAAAGTTCTATTTTGGTCTCATCTGACCAGAGCACTTTCTTCCACATGTTTGCTGTGTCCCCCACATGGCTTCTCGCAAACTGCAAATGGGATTTCTTATGGCTTTCTTTCAACAATGGCTTTCTTCTTGCCACTCTTTCATAAAGACCAGATTTGTGGAGTGCACGACTAATAGTTGTCCTGTGGAAAGATTCTCCCACCTGAGCTGTGGATCTCTGAAGCTCCTCCATAGTTCCCATGGGCCTCTTGGCTGCTTCTCTGATTAAATCTCTCCTTGCCCGGCCTGTCAGTTTAGGTGGACGGCCATGTCTTGGTAGGTTTGCAATTGTGCCATACTATTTCCATTTTCAGATGATGGGTTGAACAGTGCTCTGTGAGATGTTGAAAGCTTGGGGTATTTTTTTATAACCTAACCCTGCTTTAAACTTCTCCACAACGTTATCCCTGACCTGTCTGGTGTGTTCCTTGGCCTTCATGATGCTGTTTGTTCACTAAGATTCTCTAACAAAATTAACACAAGTGGCCCTCTATTTACTAATTAGGTGACTTCTGAAGGCAATTGGATCCACTAGGTTTTAGTTAGGGATATCAGAGTAAAGGGGGCTGAATACAAATACACGCCACACTTTTCAGATATTTATTTGTAAATAAAATTGAAAACCATTTATTATTTTTCTTCCACTTCACAATTACATGCCACTTTTTGTTGGTCTATCACATAAAATTCCAATAAAATACATATACTGTATATACTCGAGTATAAGCCAAGTTTTGCAGCACATTTTATTGTCTGAACCCCCCCCCCCCCCCCCTCAGCTTATACTCGAGTGAGGGTCTCAAGTGAGGGTGCAGCCTCACTGTGCTTATCTGCAGCCGTACCTTTGATAACTAAAAAAGGAGGTGTCTCCCGCTGTGTCATGCAGTCTGTTTGGCAGCCGTCCATTGTAACAAAGCCCTGCCTCCTCCTCGTCCGTGATAGAGGAACACTGATACAATGCTGGGAAACTGTATCAGTGTATAATGGACTAGGAGGAGGGGCTTTTTTACAATGGACGGCTGCCGAACAGACTGCATGACACAGCGGGAGACACCCGCTGTTTTAGTTATCAAAGGTATGGCTGCAGATGGGCTCAATGGGCACAGTGAGGCTGCAGATGGGCACAATGAGGCTGCAAAAGGGCACAGTGAGGCTGCAAATGGGCACAGTGAGGCTGCAGATGGGCACAATGAGGCTGCAGATGGGCACAGTGAGGCTGCAGATGGGCACAGTGAGGCTGCAGATGGGCACTGATGATACGGTGGGCACAGTGAGGCTGCAAATGGGCACAGTGAGGCTGCAAATGGGCACAGTGAGGCTGCAGATGGGCATTGTTTACCCAGTAGCTGCTGCATTTCCTACCCTAGGCTTATATTCGAGTCAATACTTTTTCCCATTTTTTTGTGGTAAAATTAGGTGCCTCGGCTTATATTCGGGTCGGCCTATACTCGAGTATATATGCTATGTTTTTGGTTGCAACATTACAAAATTTCAAGAAGTATGAATACTTTTTCAAGGCTCTGTATGTAGGAGGATTTGTTTTGTCTCTGTGTATTATATGAGGCCAGTCACTTCACCGGGTATATGTAGGGGTTTACAACCACTTTAAGACATGTAAACTAACACACATCTATGGATAATAATAAAAAGCCCTCTGCTCCAAGCTGCTCTTCCCCACTGCCACCCGAACTTTGGGTGCCGGAGGCAAACCAAGCGCACATGCTCATAAACTTAATAGAAGAAACTGCTGCACACTGGTGGGATCACTGACATCCACATTTATTGTACAAAACCGGCCAATACGCGGTCGGCCGGTTCTTGATTCGAAGCGTTATTGGGCAGGCTGAATGTACCAAGTTGATCGATCGATTAACTTGGGTACAACCTGCCTGTCGGATTCTCCTGCGATTATCGCTAGTGGCTGCTAGCGATAATCACTGTCTTCTCCCCCCCTGCCGGGAGCAGACAATTGCTTGGCAAGAGGGATTCCTCTGCCAGCGCTATCTGAGTTGATGGGGGAATCGCACCGTGTATGGCATGCCTAAGACATCCACAGGCATTACAATGACAGTCCCTGCCTTAGGATGGGGTGGTCCTAGGATGGGGACTGCCGTTGCAATGTCTGCGGATGTCTTATACAATTAACATAGATGTCTGTGTTGTTTCTGGTGTGCGGCGGTTCCTTTTCCCTGTATGGGGTTTATTTACTAAAGCTGGAAAGTGTGAAATCAGGCTCACTTCTGCATATAAACCAATGAGCTTCCAGGTCTTATTACCAAAGCTTAATTGAACAAGCTGGGTTAGAAGCTCATTGGTTTCTCGTCAGTCTATCCTTTATAATGTACTATAGACCATAATCAAAACTTTTGTACCACAACTAGGAATTCTTACCTAATTATTTGTATCTTACAATGTTACATATGTAAAACTTATTATTACTGTTAAAGTTTCGACATATTTTTGTACTTTTTTTGTACCACTTTTTGCACCCAATAAAATAGTTTGTAAACAAAAAAAAAGAAGCTCATTGGTTTCTATGCAGAAGTAAACCTGATTTTGCACTTTTCAGCTTTAGTAAATAAACCCCATTGTGTACTTACAAGTGGGGTATGCCTGCATTTAGCCCACATCTACAGTATATTTCTGCAACATCCAAGTTTTACTGCAGGTTACAAAATAAACGCTAGCATTTCATTGGCTGCTGTGAGCAACAGTCACACTATACTTCATTCTGTTAATAAATTATACCAAATATATTACCAATACATTGTAAAATCTATATAAATCCCCTTATATGATGATAATAAAAAAAAGTTGGAAGTAATCATAAAAATATATATTTTTTTAAAAGTGCAGATGGAGGGAGATTTTCTGCTATAAGAAGAAAAGAAAATACAATTTTTATATCAGTAGTTGTGAACAAATGTCATGACTTCCTAAGCCCTAAGTAGCACTACTAACCGCACACTATAAAATTATTATAGACACGGCCATACTACCAGTCAAATCCCAGTTTGCCACCTTCCCAAACAAAACATTTCTAGGAATTTCATTACGAGGTGTGAAAACTGCTGGTTCCTTGCCAGGTATTACCATGGAGGAAAAGTTGTGCATACATTTATTAGTGATTCATAGCCTGGAACGCACCAAGCTCAGCTGTACGCTCATCGCCCAGTATTGGGGTGGGTGGGGGGGGGGGGGCGAGGTGCGTTTTGCAGATGTGATGACGAGAAGGAGCAGGACTGGGATGTAAAGAGTAAAGTGGGCATTTCCGAAGGAAAATAATGTCACACTCTGCAAACACCAAGTGACACAACAAATAAAGCCGAGCCAAAGGAGGCTGAAATCCAATAAGTACGGGGACAAAGGCATGCAATAAATCTGAGTACATAGAATTCTCGGCATAACTCTTCATAAAATGATGTGGGAAATATTTCTCACATTGGCACACAGTATCAAATTCTCTTGTGAAAATTGTTTTCTTACCTGGCTAATGTAAGGCCAATTCCATTGTCTGAAAACCTGGAGGGGAAGACAGACACTGAATAAGAACAATGGATAACATTAGCACTAGAGAACTGACTTAAAGGAACTGATTTATACAGAGAATATAGTATTAGCCTTTTTATATCATTCTTGTTATTATTGTAGCAGGCTCGTGTTGTAAGGGGCCTAGTTATAAAAAAAATATGCTCAGACATTTCCACTTCACAAATAATCCCATTTGTATCTTGTATGTTTATTTCCTATGTTTACCAGCTCCATCTACTGGCCATAATGCGTTTTTTTTAGGGCTGTTACTGATTAAAATTTTCGTGTTCAATTAATCGATTTTTTTTTAATCGATTAATCGACTAATTCCGATTAATTATAACGCACATACAGATCCAACTACTTTAAGCTGATCTCCTTGCATTGCAACTCTGCATTAGTCAGTGGTAAATGTGGTATACTCTATATACAATCACCCGACACTAGTTAGATTCCACAATCCATGACTTAACTTCACAGTTCACACAAATACGTTTTAAATTCAAACTGTAGCACTGACGTAAGTCATTTTTTTCCCCACAGTAGCGTGACAATCCCTCCCCCTCCGGTCTAACTAATCACTCTCATCTTATGGCATGGACCCCTGTACAAACAGGTGGTCATGCAAGCGGGTATCAAAGGGGTTAACACGGACCATAAACTTCTCTCACATCTCCTTAGACCTCAACAAGGACGCCAGGTCATGGGTAGAAAGAAAAGATCTAAGTGCTCACCGCTTAAGATTTAATTTTTGTGTTCAAACACAAACTACTCACATAAATATGATAAAAACACAGCATGTAAAGCCGACAATCGTGTTAGTTCCGTTAGTTCAATCAGAACTTCAACATCACCGGACTCCTCCCCCCTTCCCTTCGTTAGCAGACAGAGGGACTTGGGGAAGGGGGGAGGATTCTGGTGACGTCGATGTCCATAAAGTCACTGGAGAGGTGAGTACCAATCAAAAGAATTTTGATCGATCCAAAAAATTTTGATCGATCAAAAAAATTAACTGTTAATCGAGGAATTAATCTTTAATTTGCACAGCCCTATTTTTTTTTTTTCTTGAATTAGGTATTCCAGGAAAATTGTGTATTGTGGCCACTAGATGAACCTTAAGATCGTAGGAAATAAACATATTAAACACTTCAAGGGCTCATTTAGATTTGTGTTTGGGGGGGCACAAAACATCTGTGGTTGAGCCATGTTTTTAGCATCCACCTTATTTTGAGCAGCAGAGGCAGCCATGGACAGGGATGTTTACATGCCGAAGTCGCAATGCGTTCCTTAGCAAATGCCATTGCTCCTGTTGTATTCTGCGGGTAGTAAGCCCGCTGATCACGATCCATTCAAGTGAATAGGGAAGTGCTGCAAAAATGTCGCAACCGCAGGCAATGCAAGCAGGTGCGGAGCATTGGAGTGGCAAATTACGGGGTTAAAATAAGTGGTGAGGAGGCATCACATCACCTCTTCACCGCCTGTCAAATGCCTCTGAAAAGCAATGTGAACTTGAATTGCTTTTTAGAGGTGCTGCAGTGTAGATGCAAGTCTAAACCAAACCTAAGGAGATTATTCTTGACGGATGTGCGAATGCTCAGACATTCGCTCAGGGATTTTTTTAACAGTATTTTATAAGGGCCAATATTTATAAAAGTACTTTACATAAGGAACGATCCGCACCCTCGTCACTGCTAATCTAGTTCAAACGTTTAGATAGCAAGTGACAGTTGGAATTAGAAAATGTAAATGTGGTTGGTGGAGGAGGACAAGACAGACAGCCCTTATGTCAAGAACTTTCAAATGAAGGTCATTGTAGCATTTCTCAGTGTGTGTGTATATGGCCTAACATAGACAAAGACTTTTTGAAGTACTCATATACTAGGTGTCAACCCAAACAGAATCAGGCGTCACCCTACCCAACACTTACATACACTTTGTATGCCATGAACAGACATAAATTCAGAGTGACAAGTGCCACTACGTATCTTTTGTACAATTGTAGCAGTGTGCCAATTTTCTCAGCATGCTCAGAGAAACTCCATTTTCCCATTTAAACTCAATTTCCCACAGCTCCATGTTCCTGAACACACCCAGGGAAGAAAAGCTTTTCTATCTCCCTCCCTCAGTAGCTTAGAGAGGTCCCACCAGATGAGGCAGAGGAAGCAAGGCAAGGGATCTGCAGCCAGGCGAGAGGCCCTCCACTGTCACAAATGGTGTGTGGGCAGCCAAGCCAGAGCCTAAAAGCTTCTTGGGAAGACCTAGCGACGGTGGCAGGCCACTTCCCAAGTGCTACCATAGCACCCCAGTTCCAGTGGGGTGGCCCTTTATCCTTGGATCCTTCCAGCTATTCACCTGCGTTACCAGAGCTACCCTGGTAGGAATACTGTCTATGAGGATAATCACAAGTTGCTGTGCCCCGTACACTTTTACTGAAGTCATGACTCCCAGCTAGATCCTCTGTTGTTATAGAGTCTGATACAGACCATACCTCCCAACTTTTTGAGATGGGAATGAGGGACACCTATCAGCAAAAGCATGCAGGCATAGGACACGCCTCCTTGTCACGCCCCTTAAAGGAGAATTGTACAAAAAAAAAAACAAGATTGGTTAAAGCCGCAAGTGCTTTTTTACCACTACTATTCCTTTATATTGGCTTTTGGAATCTACAAATGCAGCAATTTAGAAATCAGATGAAAGGTTTAGTGCTGGAAAACACTTTTTGATAGATAAAAAGTGCATTTTATATACATCTATATAGATCAGACCAAAATGAGGGACAAATGAGGAGGATGAAGGATGAAGGAAGGAATGAGGGACATTGCTCCAAATCAGGGAGAGTCCCTCGAAATCAGGGACAGTTGGGAGCTATGACAGACTATGTTACACATGTCAGCCTGGTTGAACCACAGAAACATTGATGTAAAGGGGTTGATTTACTAAAGGCAAATAGACTGTGCACTTTGCAAAGTGCAGTTGCTCCAGAGCTTAGTAAATGAGGTAAAGCTTCACTTTGCAAAAAATACCCAATCATGTGCAAGGAAAAACAAAAAAAAAAATGTTTTGCTTGCACATGATTGGATGATGGAAGTCAGCAGAGCTTCTTCTCATTTACTAAGCTCTGGAGCAACTGCTCTTTGAAAGTGCAAAGTCTATTTGCCTTTAGTAAATCAACCCCAAAGAGTCCATGTTTCTGCAATGTTCATTATTTTGCAGTTGTGCATGTTAATCTTTAAAAAATGTTACCCTGTTTTGCATGAATTCTTCTAACTTTGCACCTCTTAACTAAACTGCAAGTTACAGTTATTCCCTTGTCTGGCCCTGCAGCCAATTACATATTCTGTTAAAGAATAGTATAAAACAGGGGCCTTCAAACTTTCTAAACATTAGACATGTGCAATTCGTTTAGTTTTTTTTAGTTTTTCGGTTTTTTTTCGTTATTTTCGTTCTTTCGCTTTCGTACGAATGAACGAATCATTCAAATCGAACGAATCAGAATAACGAATCGTAACGAATCGTTCAAATCGTACGAATCCGATTAACGAATCATTCGAATCGAACGAATCCGAAAAACAACGAAAATCCGAAAAAAAATAATTAGAAACAACGAATGTACTAATGAAGAAAATCCGAAAAACGAAAACGAACGAAAAAATTCTTACATTCGTAACTTTTTTTTTTTGTTGAATTGCTAATTTTCCATGTCCCTTACAATGGCGCTGCTTAACGTGCTTCGAATGGATTGAACAAAAAAATTCGTACATCCGTAACTTTTTTTTTCGATTCGTAACTTTTTTTTTTCGATTTGTAACTTTTTTTTTTTTTTTCGATTCGTAATTTTCCGTGTCTCTTACAATGGCGTTGCTTAACGTGCTTCGAATGGATTGAACAAAAAAATTCGTACATTCGTAATTTTTTTTTTCGATTCGAAACTTTTTTTTTTCGATTCGTAACTTTTTTTTTTTTTTTTTCGATTCGTAATTTTCCGTGTCTCTTACAATGGCGTTGCTTAACGTGCTTTGAATGGATTGAACAAAAAAAAATCGTACATTCGTAACTTTTTTTTCGATTCGTAACTTTTTTTTTTTGATTCGTAACTTTTTTTTTTCGATTCGTAAATTATTAAAATGTAATAATAGCATACACATTACATAAAATTATGAATTATGCTCCGATTACGAATCTACGAATGTTACGAATGTACGAATGTACGAATAAATACGAATGCGTCCGAAAATTAAACTAACGAGAAAACGAATCAACGAAAAAGTAACTCTTACGAATGTACGAATCGTTACGAATACGAACACCGACGACTTACGAATGTACAAATCGTTACGAATCAACGGAAACGAAAAAAACGAAACGAAAATAAACAAATTTTTTTCGGAAACGAAAAAACGAAATGAAAATAAACAAATTTTTTTGTTGTGCACATGTCTACTAAACATAGTGCAGGACAGTTAGCTTGGGCTGTCTTTAGGTACCATAGACATGAAATGGTCTACTGATCTCAAAATGATGGTACTGATGGTCTACTGATCTCCAAAAATGTGGTCCTATTGAGAGACACTCATTTTGTGTCAGTGGTCCCCTTAACAATCATCACGTACAAGAACTGTTCTTCTACTCCCATGCATGCATTAGCGCACTTTACTAGTAAATGACATACCCTGAGTTGCGAAAGGTGATGTCCCCACCTCTGGCCCATGCACCATGGTCATTGTTTTTAAAGGCTATGAGTCTGTCAATAAAAGCAGGTACTCGAGGTTTAGCTGGATCTGAATCCTGGTGAGGACGGAATCTAAATAAGTAGGAAACACAGCTATTAGTAGAAAGAAGTCATTCTTCTGATGAGCTCCCCCAGACAGGAGAACATGCATGGCTTATAAAGATTCTTTTAAAGATGAGTTTTGCAAGATAAAAGGACTACAGGTTCGTTAAAAAGTGTTATGATGTGAACACACAATCAGATTTGGTTTAAAAGTAAACAGAAACGTATAGTTCGGGAATACAAGGAGACTGCCATTGCTGACCTCCCACTTGGCTGTCTCCAACTTCACTACATTCCGAGCCACTGACCTGGAAAAAGCATGCAGATAAGTCAGAACACTTAATCTGCACACTTGTTGGGCAACAGTTCTTCAGATAGTATTAAAGCCAGCTATTAAATCAGCATGACAAGGGGTCAACTGCAACTTTCACAAGGAGAGGTCAGCAATGGAAGCCAATGTATTCCTCAGTACAGGTTTACCTCGAACAAAGAACAAGAGTTTGCTTAGCTGTCAAATCTTACAATTTCTGTACAGAGTGCATACAAAACAGGATTCAATTATGGAGGCATCTCTAATAGTCTAGATTTTCTGTAACTTTAACATGAAAGTTTAATGTGTTTTCAGTAACCGTACAATCTAGGATATATTTGTATGTTTAACTTAAAAGAGAAGTATAGGATTTTTTTTTTAACTCATAATCTTTTTTTATTTTTTTTTAACCCATAATCTTTTTTTATTTATTTTTTATCCCATAATCATTACCTAGGTGAATGCAGCATTAGTCCGATGCTGCATCTGTCCCCCGCCGCCTCTAAATACAGGGATATTAAATCCCTGGACCGCAACATTGGCTGAGTGGGCACTGACAGCTCATCACCCATGGTGGGAGGTAGAGCAGGGACTGGGGGGCTGGGGAGGGTGTAGGGTGTTAGTTCATTTTTTTTTTTTTAAAAAGGGCCCCAAAGTCGGTCAACTGTGTCCATCTGCAGCAATGTCATTTTGGGACCCTTTGGGTCCAGAGACCCCAAATGTTGGCTGCAGCTAGGGGGCATCTAGGAACCCTTAACTACCAAGTTTGAAGTTCAGGGGACCTATGGCTGCAAATGGGCACAGTGAGGCATGCAAATGGGCACAGTGAGGCTGCAAATGGGCATTGTTGACCCTCTTTTCCACTTACAGTAGCTGCGCATTTCTCACCCTAGGCTTATACTCGAGTCAATAAGTTTTCCCATTTTTTGGGGGTAAAATTAGGTGCCTCGGCTTACATTTGGGTTGGCTTATACTCGAGTATATACGGTAGATAAAACATCAGTAATAACCACACATCATTCATAATATACTTTTCTATGAGAAATAGTTTCCGTTTACTACAACAGAGATCCAAGGTTCTGAATGAAGCAATATTTCCAGGAATGTATCAATTCGCAAGGAACCAGAGACATCTGAAGGACTGAACGCTCTGTTCTTGGTGCAATAACATTTACTAAAACAATATTGTTTCAGCCTACACAATCATACCTCAGTCTGGTGGAGACAACCGAGGACTCACCGTGCATTGTCCACCGTGAGATACTCTCTGGGGTTCTCGGCATTTGCCTCTGTTGTTTTGACTCCCTTTCCAATGAATAGACCAGCCTGGAAGACAAGAGTTACAAACGTGAACTTTCATGAAAATGTTTTATTATTTAAAGTATAACCGAAGGCCAAACTTTTGTGGATAGAGTGGAGAAGGGGCTAGGACACGGGTCAGGGGATCCATCCAAAAGGCACTGGGACTTCAATTCTTATTAGCAAAGGGAAGGGTGGCAAATTATTGGAAGACCTCATTGGCCCTGGTTAGGTGGTTCACACACAGCCAAGACTACCCTTCAATGGGCACCCAGGAAGGTCACTAATGCGGCGTACACACGGTCGGAATTTCCGATGGAAACAGTCCGATGGGAGCTTTTCATCGGATTTTCCGACCGTGTGTATGCCCAACGGTCTTTTTCTGTCGACATTTCCGACGGACTTTGGATTGAGAACCTGTTCTTAATTTTTCAGACAGAAAACCTTTCTATCGGATTTTTCGATCGTGTGTATGCAATTCCGACACGTAAAATTCAGACGCATGCTCGGAAACAATTCAACGCATGCTCGGAAGCATTAAACTTCCCTTTTATAGTTCCGTCGAACGTGTTGTATGTCGTGGTGTTATTGACCGTCGGAATTTGGTGTGACCGTGTGTAGGCAAGACAGTTTGAGCGAAATTCCGTTGGAATTCCGACGCGTAAACCATTAGAGCTTTTTCCGACAAGAATTCCGACCGTGTGTACGCGGCATTAGAGCTTAAACCTAAAGAAGGAACACCAGGTAAAATTAACAAAGAAGTTGAAAACAGCTTTAATTATTCACAGACAACATGTTTTGGGGCAAAACTCTCTCCCCTTCATCAGGGTTCAGTAATGTTTGCAAATCGTACTGCTTTCAAAGGCATCAGATGGGCAAGAATTATGCCAGGGAAACCGTGAAACATTACTGAGCCTTGATGAATGAGGAGTGTGTTTTGTGCCAAAATACTGTCTTGTGAACCATTAATGCTGTTTTAGACTCCTTTATGAATTTTGTATGGCATTCTATACCATTATCACAAAAAAGTGAGAATGGAAGAAAATCCCAAATTATGGGTTGCCAACAGAATGTGAAAAGAGGGCACATTTTCCTATGGGCACACTAGTTCTGGTGACTACCAAGGATTTCTCTCACTTTGGTGGGATTTTTCTTTCACTTTCTGTTGTGGTTATGGGAAGAAAAATCTAACGGGAGTTATAACCCCCCTATACTCTGTCCAAAATGAAGAAAACGTTTTTGCTTTCAGTTCTACTTTAATATATTAGATAGTTTGACAAATGGAATGCTTACTTACCTTGAAATTAGAGTGTACTCTGTTGTTGTGAAAAGTACCCAAGGGGGTGAATTCTGATTGGCCCTCTGGGTAATGCCCCTCTGAAAGACCCGTTGGAATTCTATGGAATATGAACCAGATGCCAACATCCTGAACAGAAAATCCGCAAGGGAAAGGGTTTGCCATTAATGCCATGATATTCACGTGCAGGCTGCATTTTGTGAAAGCCAATTCCAAAAAATTCGGCACTGCGGCATTATCATACAATTAAATAATTGACAATTTTAAATAAGGATATGTAAACAGTATACAATTATCACCTCCCTATACTCCATATAGTGAAGAGAAATTGAACTGGGTATATAATTCATATACACTATATTACCAAAAGTATTGAGACACCTGCCTTTACATGCACATGAACTTTAATAGCATCCCAGTCTTAGTCCGTAGGGTTCAATATTGAGTTGGCCCACCCTTTGCACCTATAACAGTTTCAACTCCTCTGGGAAGGCTGTCCACAAGGTTTAGCAGTGTGTCTATGGGAATGTTTGACCATTCTTCTAGCAGCGCATTTGTGAGGTCAAGCCCTGATGTTGGACAAGAAGGCCTGGCTGGCAGGCTCCGCTCAAATCCATCCCAAAGGTGTTCTATCGGGTTGAGGTCAGGACTCTGTTCAGACCAATCAAGTTCCTCCACCACAAACTCATTCATGCATGTCTTTATGGAGCTTGCTTTGTGCACTGGTCCAAATCATTTGGTGGAGGGGGAGATTAGGATTTGGGGTTGTTTTTCAGGGGTTGGGCTTGGTCCTTTAGTTCCAGTGAAGGGAACTCTTAAGGCGTCAGCATACCAAGACATTTTGGACAATTTCATGCTCCCAACTTTGTGGGAATTATCTGGGGATGGCCCATTCCTGCTCCAACATGACTGTGCACCAGTGCACAAAGCAAGGTCCATAAAGACATGGATGAGCGAGTTTAGGGTCGAGGAACTTGACTGGCCTACACAGAGTCCTGACCTCAACCCGATTAGAACACCTTTAGGATGAATTAGAGCGGAGACTGTGAGCCAAGACTTCTTGTCCAACATCAGTGCCTGACCTCACAAATGTTCTTCTGGAAGAATGGTCAAACATTCCCATAGACACACTCCTAAATCTTGTGGACAACCTTTCCAGAAGAGTTGAAGCTGTTATATCTGCAAAGGGCCAACTCAATGGCATCTACGGACTAAGACTGGGATGCCATTAAAATTCATGTGCGTGTAAAGGCAGGTGTTCCAATACTTTTGGTAATATAATGTGGTACAGTATAGAGAAATTGAATTGGCTACTATTAATTATGACCTCCCTATACACCACTGGCTACTATAGTTTGCTGTACTTTGTGTGTTATCATTGATCTACGCTATGTCTGAATACATTTTATATGGGTTTAATTGGTTTTAGTACGTAATTACACCAAGACAGATTAGACTTTATATATATATATATATATATATATATATATATATATATATATGCAGTATATATATTTTTATATATATATGTATATAGTAACCCAATAAAACTCATCACGCATTAAAAGTCTGCAGACATATACAGTGGTGTGAAAAAGTGTTTGCCCCCTTCCTCATTTCCTGTTCCTTTGCATGTTTGTCACACTTAAGTGTTTCGGAACATCAAACCAATTTAAACAATAGTCAAGGACAACACAAGTAAACACAAAATGCAATTTGTAAATGAAGGTGTTTATTATTAAAGGTGAAAAAAAATCCAAACCATCATGGCCCTGTGTGAAAAAGTGATTGCCCCCTAAACCTAATAACTGGTTGGGCCACCCTTAGCAGCAACAACTGCAACCAAGCGTTTGCGATAACGTGCAATGAGGCTTTTACAGCGTCCTGGAGGAATTTTGGCCCACTCATCTTTGCAGAATTGTCCTAATTCAGTTACATTAGAGGGTTTTCGAGCATGAACGGCCTTTTTAAGGTCATACTACAACATCTCAATAGGATTCAGGTCAGGACTTTGGCTAGGCCACTCCAAAGTCTTCATTTTGTTTTTCTTCAGCCATTCGGGGTGGACTTGCTGGTGTGTTTAGGATCATTGTCCTGCTGCAGAACCCAAGTTCGTTTCAGCTTGAGTACACGAACAGATGGTCGGACATTCTCCTTCAGGATCTCTTGGTAGACAGCAGAATTCATAGTTCCTTTTATCACGGCAAGTCTTCCAGGTCCTGAAGCAGCAAAACAGCCCCAGACCATCACACTACCACCACCATATTTTACTGTTGGTATAATGTTCTTTTTCTGAAATGCAGTGTTCCTTCTACGCCAGATATACTTGGACACACACCTTCCAAAGAGTTCCACTTTTGTCTCATCGTCCACAGAATGTTGTCCCAAAAGTCTTGGGGATCATCAAGATGTGTTGTGGAGAAATTGAGACGAGCTTTGATGTTCTTTTTGCTCAGCAGTGGTTTTCTCCTTGGAACTCTGCCATGCAGGCCATTTTTGCCCAGTCTTTTCCTGATGGTGGAGGCATGAACGCTGACCTTAACTGAGGCAAGTGAGGCCTGCAGTTCCTTGGACGTTGTTGTGGGGTCTTTTGTGACCTCTTGGATGAGTCGTCGCTGCGCTCTTGGGGTAATTTTGGGCGGCCGGCCACTCCTGGGAAGGTTCACCACTGTTCCATGTCTTCGCCATTTGTGGATAATGGCTCTCACTGTGGTTCGCTGGATTCCCAAAGCTTTGGAAATGGCTTTATAACCCTTTCCAGACTGATAGATCTCAATTACTTTCTTTCTCAATTGTTCCTGAATTTCTTTGGGTCTCGGCATGATGTGTAGCTTTTTAAGGATCTTCTGGTGGACCTTACTGTGTCAAGCAGCTCCTATTTAAGTGATGCCTTGATTGTGAACAGGTGTGGCAATAATCAGGCCTAGGTGTGGCTAGAGAAATTGAACTCAGGTGTGGACAACCACAGTTATAGTATGTTTTAACAAGGGGGCAATCACTTTTTCACACAGGGCCATGATGGTTTGGATTTTTTTTTCACCTTTAATAATAAACACCTTCATTTACAAATTGCATTTTGTGTTTACTTGTGTTGTCCTTGACTATTGTTTAAATTGGTTTGATGTTCCGAAACACTTAAGTGTGACAAACATGCAAAGGAACAGGAAATGAGGAAGGGGGCAAACACTTTTTCACACCACTGTAAAGTTGCAAAGTTCCTGAATATACTATACACCATGATTATTGCTATGAAATTATATGGAGAGATAAATTACAGACTTCCTTATAGAGAACAGCAGGGCCGTCTTTAATATTGATTGGACCCTGGGCAAAACTTTTCTTGGGCCCCCCCATGCAGTTTTGCTCTCCACCTGCTCTGAGACATACAATAAATAGCAGCTAGACTCAAAATCAGTTCACGAAATCAGATCAGGCAGCTATTGCGAATGGTTGCCAGAGGTTACAGTGTATCATTACCGCTCACTGACTGGTTGCTAGAGATTACAGCACACATTATGGCTCACTGATTAGTTGCTAGAGGTTACAGCACATGATTTCTGCTTGTTGATTGGTTGCTAGAGATTACTGTGGATATGACCTCAGGGGGGCATGATATACATATCAATGCCGGCGGCCGCCGCTATTTACATATGAATGATTAATTTACATGTAAACACAGGGTCTGCAGGTGAGTCATCTGCACACAACAATAGGGCAGAGCTGGGCAGCATTAGTACCAGCACTTCACACTGAGATATCGGGACACAGCACAGGACTAAAACCTCAAGGGATGAGGGAATTTAAACCAGGATAGTTGCCAAGTATGAGGCAGCTGCTTTGGGCCCCACAGCAATGACAGGGCCCAGGGCAGCTGCCCCTTTTCCCTGCCTTAAAAACGGCCCTGGAGAACAGACATCTGATAATTGAGAAAATATCAGTTAATGTGGTGAACGACAATTATTAAAAAGGCAATAAAGTTAAAAAAAAGAGAGTAAATGACTTGTGCCCCCCACTAGAACACCCCAATTTCAGGGAACGCTGGGGGGAAGCTAGGAATGCTCTACTCCGCTCATATATAATTATACAATTCTTTCTACAGGTTTATTATTCATGCAAATTTTTATTAGATTAAATCAGGGGAAGAGAAAAACTAACAAACTAAAGTATATACTATATACAGGCTGTGTGCAAAGGACTATGAGCGTTCTAAACACAATATTTACCGGAATGGTAATGAGAAAATACACAAAGTCATCAGACTCCATATAAATACACTATCAGTTATGGAAGGGAGCCAATAAACAGTGCCGCTCTCAGCAGCCAAACCTACATATGATTGGAATCCAGAAACACCACAAAGCAGAGGATTTATTGAGTAATCCACAGATTCAGGTTACAAACTATGGTTAGGAAAGAACATGGACGCCGCCTGATACTATGACACCAATTATAACCCGTACCTGTGATATATTTCATTAAACCCCTTATAGGTGTGCTGCAACCCTGTTTAGACTGGAAAAAAAATATTAATTCTTACCTGTGTCGCCTTCTGCTTGGAGAATATGTACCAAAGTCATTGCGGTAGTATACAGTGTATATTGCATTGGGGGTAATGTACTCTATATACTGTATTAGGATAGTATATACTATACTGTATATCGCATTGGGGTAATATACTATACTACGTTGGGTCAACATACATTATATAATGCAATGGGGTATTATATACACTACATTCTGCATTTGGCTAGTATACACTATATATGTATATATATATATATATATATATATATATATATATATATATATATATATATTGCACTGGGGTAGTATTATAGTATTATTAAACAGGATTTATATAGCACCAACAGTTTGTGCAGCGCTTTACAATGTAAAGGGTGACAATCTACCAACAGTACAATCAAAACAAGAGGGTTAGAGGAGCTCTGCTCCTGCAAGCTTACAATCTAATGCCCCGTACACACGGTCGGATGAGTTTTCAGGGATCGCCTAAAAGTGGACAGAATAGGAGATAACCACCAGGCAGATTGGGGCAGTGAGTTCCAGAGGATGGGAGAGGCTCTGGAAAAGTCCTGGAGATGAGAATGTGAGAAGGAGACAAGGGAGCTATAGAGCCTAAGGTCTTGGGAGGAGTATACACAATGTACTGTATTAGGGTAGTATACACTGCATACTGCATCCCCCTATACATTGTAAAGCGATGCGTAAACTGTTGGAGCTATATAAGTCGTGTATAATAATAATATAATAATAATAATACTGCATTGGGGTAATGTATACTATATATTGCACTGGGGTAATGAACACACATACTGCATTGGGGTAATGTGAACTACATACTGCAACGGATTAGTATACACTATGCAGTATATTGCATTGAGGTATTATACACTATGGGGTTGGTTTACTAAAGGAAAATCCACTGTGCGCTGCAAGTGCAATGCAAGTGCACTTGAAAGTGCAGTTGCTGTAGATCTGAGGGGAAGATCTGAAATGAGGGGAAGCTCTGCTGATTTTATCATCCAATCATGTGCAAGCACAAATGCTGTTTTTTATTTTCCTTGTATGTCCCCCTTGGATCTACAGCAACTGCACTTCCAAGTGCACTTGCATTGCACTTGTAGTGCACAGTGGATTTGCCTTTAGTAAATAAACCCCTATAATTTTCATTGGGTATATATGGTATTAGGGTAGTATAATTTACACTATATATATATTTATTGCACTGGGGTAGAATACACTATATACCTGTATTGCATTGGGGTAGCATACGCTATATATTGCTTCAGGGTAGTGTACACTATATATTTTATACACTATAAAAAAATAAATTGTTTCCTATGTGTCCTGTTCCCACCATACTTGTAAAATGCAGCTCAATGGAGATGGGGTGAACAAGCCCTTACTCCTTCTGTCTTTGTTTTTGAATTTTTTTTAGATATAGGAATTTTTTTTAAATATAGGAATGAAATGTGTAATGTGTGTAGCTGTGTGAAGAAGTGAAGATCCTGAAAAAAGTAAATATATTGGGGTTGATTTATTAAAATCAAATAGGCTGTGCACTCTGCAAGTGCAGTTGCTCCAGAGCTTAGTAAATGAGCAGAAGTTCTGCTGACTTCCATCATCTAATGATGTGCGAAAAAGCTGTTTTTATATTTTCCTCGCACGTAATTGGGTATTCTTTGCAAAGCGAACCTTTATCTCGTTACTAAGCTCTGGAGCAATTGCTCTTTGCAAAGTGCACAGTCTATTTGTCTTTAGTAAATCAACCCCTACTGTGTATATCCCCTTATACTGACCTGGGCTCCTCCTGCAGCGTTTCCAATTAGGTTGTTATTAGGGTTAGAGATCCAGAATGTGCTGACTGCCCTGTGAAGACAATTCAAGGAACAAAAAAACTTACGATGAGTATTCACCTAAATATCGTGGGTCAGCAATTCAAAACCCACAAGAAAAAACTATTAACGCAGATGGTGCAGATCTCAATCTAATCAGATGTGAAGGAAATGTTACATAAAAGCGGAGGTCCACCCCAAAAATGCTCCTAAAAATAAAAAAAATAAAAAAGAGAAAAAATAAATACATTTTTTACTTACTAGAAATGGCTGTTGCTAGGCAGATCGTCCTAATCTGGCACTTCCTACACCGCAGTGATCTTCAGTCTTCTCCTCCTCGCGTTGTCTTCTGGGGAAGGTGGCGCGGTGTGTTCTGGGAACTGTGTGTGTCCCACAACACAGCCTGCTGTTCACAAATCGCAGCGCGACTTGTGCAGTAGGAAACGGGCAGTGAAGCCGCAAGGCTCCACTGCCTGTTTCCCTTACTTGGAATGGCGGCGCCAGGACCCGATCCGATGGACGAATTGGCCTCGGGCGGCCGTCATCGCGGGCACCCTAAGTGTGCTTATTAAAAGTCAGCAGCTACAGTGTTTGTAGCTGCTGACTTTTAAAATATTTTTTTTTTAACCGGACCTCCTCTTTAATGTTAAATATTACAGATAGATATAAATAACAGAGGTGCTTTATATAAATGATGCATACTCACATACAGTCAGTGCTGGGAACAGGCACATAATCCCCATACACATGGTCCCGCATTGCTAGGCACATGGCTTCATTGCGATCTGTAGGCAGGATGGTCCCAGCCTTCGTCACTAGTCCCAGGTTGTGATAAAAAGTGTTTCTTTGCTCCACACCGTCTTCCAGGAAAAAACAGTGGCCAAGGGTGTCATAACCAATGGTATCCTTTACCTAAAAGTTCAGGGCAACCAAAAAAGCAATAAGGGGACTTACATAAACTGGACAAACAACAATACATATATACAGCATCTCACAAAAGTGAGTACACCCCTCATATTTTTGTAAATATTTTATTATATCTTTTCATGTGACAACACTGAAGAAATGATACTTTGCTACAATGTAAAGTAGTGAGTGTACAGCTTGTATAACAGTGTAAATTTGCTGTCCCCTCAAAATAACTCAACACACAGCCATTAATGTCTAAACCGCTGGCAAAAAAAGTGAGTACACCCCTAAGTGAAAATGTCCAAACTGGGCCGAAAGTGTCAATTTTTTGTGTGGCCGCCATTATTTTCCAGCACTGCCTTAACCCTCTTGGGCATGGAGTTCACCAGAGCTTTTACAGGTTGCCACTGGAGTCCTCTTCCACTCCTCCATGAAAACATCACGGAGCTGGTGGATGTTAGAGACCTTGCGCTCCTCCACCTTCCATTTGAGGATGCCCCATGCTTGGCCAGTCCATCACCTTTACCCTCAGATTCTTTAACAAGGCAGTGATCGACTTGGAGGTGTGTTTGTGGTCGTTATTGAAAGTAATTATACACTTTGACGACCACCCTGGTTTATGCAGGCAGACCACGAGACCCTTGGATCTGTGAGAGACCAAATGAGACACGGGAAACAGGCTGGAGTGTGTGTTCATAAGATCTCTGTCTTTATTGAATACAAAAGTAGTATATATACCAGTAAAAAATACATGTCTAAGGGTTATTCAAACTTTACACTCAGTACTTTCTTATCAAAAGTTAGACTGCTTGACTAGATAACAAGAAATAGCTGATGACTTGTTGACACAGATTCTGTGCTATAAATGACGGCTCAGTCACCCAGCCAAAGTACGCGGCCCCCGGAAGGAAGCATACTAGCACATTATTGCTTAACCTTGCAGGTCTGAAAAAAAAAGGCACCCAGCAGTTTACAACTGCTTTAAAGGATACATACAGCCAAAGCTGTATCATTCTGCACTCCTGTGACCCGTTTTCAGCAGACAGCGGGCGGAAGTCCGCTGTCTGCTGACACCACAGAGCCGGTCCAGGCTGAGGCAAGATCGTGACAATGGAGTCAGGATCCACCCAAATGCCTGGACCGGCACCCGGCTCAGCCTCTCAGCGAGCCACTAAGAGCCTGAACCAGAGCAGAGAGCTCTAACAGTCATCAGCTTTCTGCTCAGGGAGCTGTGAGAACCAAGCGATTGGCAGTGTTTGATCGCTCGGTTCTCTTGTCTTAGAGGCGCCAGGGGGACAGATGCAGCATCGGACCGATTATAAAATAAAAACATACTTCTCTTTTAGTCCTTGCAGTGCGGGGGAAGGGGGCGCTGCAGGGGTATATATTTATTTCCTAGTGCCCAGAGTTCAGCTTTCAGTGGAGCTAATTATAAAGGACTTTTTTTTTTATCTGATTTTATTACATTTTTTATTTTAGAAGTATCAGACCCAGAATGTTGTGAAATACAGACAATGAGGTTTTATGGACAGCAATGGCTGATAGGAGTTAAGAATGTATAAGAATTTGGAGGTCTCATACCAGCAGACCATGAGTTCCATGAATAGCGACACATCTGGAAAAGCAATGATGGATGGCTAGGTTGTCAATGTATGTTGAGGGACTGTAGCCACCTTCTTCATCCACTGCTCCAGTCATATGGAAGTGTACAGGATAACTGCCCAGAAGTTGCTGTCCCATCTTCGTGAGCTCGACCCCCGACAGGTGCACCGAACCAAAGAGATTCTGGATCTGTTTATAAAGGCAATGCAATCATTTAGCCATAGCTGTTCACATGGGCAACCAGGGGGTGGTAAAAGCAGCCAATTGAGCCGCAGCTTTACCCCCCCCAACTACCCACCTAAAGAAAAACATGCATCCACTTAGGGCTGTACACAAGCTTCAGTAAAAATTAAGCAGCATGTCTCATTTGGTGGTACGGTTTTAGTGTATAGGGCTATGCTATCAACACTCCCAATGCAGGCAGTTACACCCCAGTGGTTCAGCCTAGGTTAAACAGGCAGTGAGGACATGACATATGGCCACCTCGCCACCTGTCAAATGCTCTCTGAAAAGCGATTCACTGAGAATCACTTTTTTAGAAGGGCAGCAAGGGCTGCCATACCAGAGAATGAGCCTTAACCTTAAAAAAAAGGTAAAAAAAAAAGTATTTGTCACGTTGATCATTTGCTTGTTCTTTATAAAACAACAACAGAGTGACAACATGCAACTTATGTTTCAAATAGTTGTACAATGGACAAAGCATGCGTTTCATTCCATAAAGAACAGTGTAGAAGAAGGATACACTTTATTCTCTTCCTTGAAGGACACATAGATTTTGGAAAGGTTGTCTCCTCAGGCTACAAAATAGAGTTCCATCCTTTCAGATAGTTTCTTACCCTTCAACTTGTGTCTGTCCCCTCAGGCTCTGAACCAGTGCAAGATTTAGACCTTGGGGGGCACTTCAAGTTCGGGGGCTCCTCAACATAGAAATTAAATTATATGACAAATAAGAAAGTAAACCGGCCATAGATGGTTCGAATTTCAGCCAGTTCAGCAGGGACCGGCCAAGATTCAAACCTTCTATTAGCAGGCTGATTGTACCTTGGGTACAACCAGCATGTCGGATTTCTAGCATGCGATTATTGCAAGGGAGTATAGCCACTAGCAATAATCACTGTGTTCTCCTGGCAAGGGTGGCTCTCCGTGCCCCCCCCCCCCACTGGGAGAAAACAGTAGCTCCGTGGAAGTGATTCCCATATTAACACTGACTGTGTTGATGGGGAATCAAGCGATTTTCTTTCCTGTAACCAGAAAATCGCATAATCTATGGCCGGCATAAACTCACACCTGGGGGACAAATATTGTGAGGTCTGCATGCAGTGACACCACCAGGGGCGGACTGACATCTCATGGGGCCCCCGGGCAATCGGAGATTATGGGGCCCCCAGGCAATCAGAGATTATGGGGCCACACAGTATACACACACACCGTATACAATCACACAGTATACACATACATGTACACACAGTATACACAGACATGTTTCTATTGGCTGAGAAGGTACTGGAGAGGTGGGGCAGATATAATCTCTGAATTTTTAGACCAAAAGGATGTCGGTAAGGGACATTTCAGAAACAGATGTAAAAAAAAAACAGATTTTTACATACTGTCCCTGGTTTTACTGAGGCTGGCAACCCTGATGGGGCCCCCTAGTGGCCCGGGGCCCTCGGTAGGTGCCTGAGTGGCCGAATGGTCAGTCCGCTCCTGGACACCACCCAGGGGATATTTCCCAAAATAGTAGTGACCACACTAGAGATTGGTGGTCAATTTCCAGGGTGAGTGAACATCCATGTGGGGCACTTTCTGAAGTGGAGCACTGTTGTCTTCGATTTACAAGAGCACAAGCACTGAATTTAGCACAATGGGATTTTTATAAATTAATTTTAAGGTGTTGAAGATATGGACTTTTGCTGATACTGTATTGTTTATACACTAAGCGTGGTGTATTTTAGTTTATGTTTATAGTGTATTGCAAGCAAGCTTACAGTAGCACTGCAGCTGGTGATATATATTTTCTGCACCCAATATTCTATTTACATCCTTTGGCGCTTAGTTATTTTATTTATATGGCCGGCTTAAGGCCTAGCACACATGGCCAAATGTCGTTCCGGAATTTGCCGGTTCAATAGAGACCGGCCAACATTTGGCTCCTGTGTGCAGCAAACGGTCAGACAGAAGCTGGCCACTCGGTTGGCTTCTGTCAAAGGCTCATGACCAAAAAAGGTCTGCCGAGGTCTGACAGGGGAGGCAGAACACAACAGCTCAGCAGAGGAGTACCTGTTGAGATGGAGTGAGACATGACCAGAGCTTGGCAAAGGCTGCAAACTGTACAATTCCCTCAATGAACAAATGAAGTGTTGAGGGAAAATAAGTTGCATCTTTAATAAAGGAAGTATGCAGCCCCCTCTGGCAGGTGTCTCCCCATCGAGAAAGACATATCTGTCGAAACTAGTCTGGGAGGATACGCAGTGACACCACCACATGACCTAGAGGAGGACGGGCTCCTGTATCTTGCCGGCCGGCAACGTTTTTATGCTTTATGTGCCTTACCATTGGGATCAATGTAAGTGCTTTTTATTTGTTTTAATAAACCGGTGTTACCCGATTTACGCTATGGGCTGCCTTTTTTCCTCCATTCCCCATATGGACCGCATGTGATCAAGTGGATCCCCAATACTTAACCACTCAGAGTATCAAAACGAGGATTGGCGACTCGTGGGATTAGGAAATCGCAGACGCGTGTTTTTCATGTTATAGCAGAGCTCATTTACCTCTGCTTTCTGGTAAGCAGTTAATGTATGAGGGTGTCGGGCACTGTGTTCATCACTATATACGATACAAGTCACTGAGGTGTTTTTTCCTTCTACTTACATTCGGATGCCAGGATCACCTTGCCTGTATTACTGCTTCAACCTGAAGAATCCCTTGATTGCTATTTGGACTTTTTGAGTCATCTATTTTTCATTGTGGGGACTGGTTACTGTGTGGACAGAGACTGGGACCTCTTGTCACTGTTGAGGGTGACTAAGTGTGGCTAAGGTTCTCACCATTGGGTCATCCTATGTGTTGGGATACACTCAGCCTCAACATTTATAATAGTTATTTTTATGTAATTGTATTTTTATTTGCTATTGGCGCAGCTCCTTTTTTATTCCTGGGACAATTGCCCCTTATAAATTCGTCACTGGTGTGACATTTAGTGGTTCAGGTGATCTCTAGATCAAATTGGAGGGAAAGAAGGAAAGGAATGGAACTCTGTTTTGCAGTCAGAGAAGACAACCTCTCAAAGATCAGGCTGTGTCCTTCAATGAACGCAAAAGGATTTTACGGTAAGTACAAACGGTAAGTGCAAACAGCAATCAGTTAGATCCCATCTGGGAAATAACATGTACGCTACCTTAATCTGACCACCAAATGTATCATAAGTGAAAAACTGGCAGTGGTTGGGCTCGTAGCATGCGTCTTCCATTTCCCCTCTAATGAGGATATTCCTGGTCAGAAGTCCGACCTCGGCTCTCATATCAATCCCATCGATCACCTCGCCCACGTGCATATACTGGGGGCTTCCTTGGAGAAAAAAATGTCAGGTCAGTGTTATTCAAGGAAATAATTAATCCTTTGTCCTGATTTCTTTACATGATATCAACATGTTGAGTTAACATTCGTCTGATAGCAGAGTGAGTTTTGTTTTCCATACTTTTGCCAAAAAGTCTATTTGGCGAATTTTAAACAGAATGGAAACATTGTGCTAAAGCTCTGGTCCTAGGGAGGAAATTGGTCTAAATATGATTGATTTACTATGCAATAAAACTAGTATAAGACGATGGCTGAGTACCGGCAACTGCTAGAAGCAAAACCCATGAATGCTGGGGGACAAGAGTGGGTGGCCCATGAGGGATTGGTAGGAGCAAAAGCGGACAGAGCAACCAATGCAAAGGGAAAAGCAGGACCTTGGCAGTATTCATCCACACAGCTTTGGGAGGAAGCATTCCTGCCCACCCTCATATCTGTTTCATTGCAGGTTGGTTTCATTGTGATGTAGATGTTTGTCAACTGGATGGGGGCACCTCACAAGGTGGATTCATTAATCTCTCATAGCTGAAAGTGTGAATGACCTCTGACATAGTTCCATTAGAGTAATTTCACATGGGTGGCAAAAGGGCAGTTGATCCACGTTTTTATTGCCCCCTGACTCCCCACCTAAATCCTGATCTTGCAGCCGGACAGTGAAGTACACTTACAACAGATGAGTTGCTTTGCTTTGTGGACCCTGCAAATTTAACTCAGTTTGCAGATTTAGACAGGTGGTACTGCCTCTCAAACTCCCCCACTGGGATCATTGGGACCACACCAAAACCCAAGCAGCTTGGCAATATCTCCTCCTGAATGCCAGACAGCTGCTGCTCTACCACCCCCTGAAATGTGACTGCAGTTAGTGTGAAACAGCCCTAACTACACCAGTGAATGGAAAGGTGGAGACAGTGAACAGCTGGCATGGTGGGCACTTTAAAAAGAGGTCACATCTCTATCTCCCCAGCTGGGGACGAGCAAGTTGAGCTGTAGGATGGGGCCCAAGTGGGTCAAATATATGTTTTGGGGGCTCTGGAGGGATCTTCGGATAGGGCTCCATAGTGTTTTTACATATGAAATTTTTCAAAAAAGCCACTCACAATTCCACCATAAACTCATGGTTCTGTCTTTATAGGGGTACCAGTTGGGGAAAGAAGAGGAGTGGGTCATCCAAGCATTTTTGAAGAAGTCTTTGGTTAGTCTTCAACCAGTCTACAATGGCCAGTAACAAGAGCACACCCAGGCTTTGCCAAGGTCAGTACGAATACACATAATGTTAGTGGGTGTAAAGCTGTATTATAATTATTATTATTTAGAATGTATATAGTATAGTGGCAACAGTTTGCACAGTGCTTTACAAGATAACCACATATTAATTCGCACATGTATATAGCCAGATTACAGATGAAAGTCTATAGTAACAGAAACAGTTAAATAGTGTCCAAGTTTATTGAACCAGACATGAAATAGTTTGTTCTTACCATCAATTTTGACCTGGTTGTTTTTACATTCAGGGCAATGAAGCAGATTGAATTCTTCAGCTTGGTACATTGAGTAATCAGTACTTGCAACGACTATTCTGTTACCAGGCAACCAGGTGGTAACGTCATCCGCTAATGTAAGAATGATGCCCCTGGACACTGCAACTCTGAATCCATTCCTCGGAATGCCTAATGGGTCGGAGCAGAGGTGTTAATACCCAGCCAGACAAGTAGGCGATGAGACACATCCTTATCATTTGTGCTATAGAAATAAGTCAACAGGAAAATCTCTGACTTTTCTGGTCTAAAAATATTCTATCTGTAGTTAGAAATTACAATACATGTTTTTTTTTTTTTGTTCATATAGTTTATGTAAACCAACCAGCAGCTAAGATACCGTGAAGAACCTCAAACTGCCTTCCTACGAGGGTTACATCAGTACATACTTTTATCACAAAGTACAATTCTACGGACCTCTTATATTACTAAACAAATCAAATACTATGTATTATGTACTTATTACCTCTGTAGTGTTTATCATTTCATACATTACCTTTATTCCAGCCACTGTAGGCAGTAACAGTGAAATGAAGTCCTCCATATGTCTGAAATTCTCTTGTTGCGATTGCCAGCCCAGTTGTTCCATTGTTCTCGTACTGTTTTTTGTCCTCAGATACCTTTAGTGGGCCTTCTCCAAGCACACCAACCAAAGCCCAAGGTTGCCTGATGGTCATAACATGGAATATGTAGAGTATTAATGATTTTGAATGACAAAACAATCACATATACCTTGAGGACCCATTCACATCATAATGCATTGTGGGCATCATGGGCATCTTTGCCTAACCCAGCCTACCACACAAACAAGGCAATTTGTCTTATGTGTTCAGTTCACATCACTACATTGCAGTGATGTGTGCTGAAAAATATAGGCCATGCGCTACTTTTTTTCACCGCAATGTGTTGCCTGCATAGTACCAGAGCCAATGCCACTCAGCAAAACCAGCATCATGATAACAATTATCTTTTTAGCTGTCTTTAAGGGCGACATTCTCACAAAAAATGTAAAGTGTACATTCTTCCTACTGACTACTAAGGATTAACTATGGAAACTGTTGCATGAGCGCAGGCCACTGGCCTAATCCGTTGTGGCCTTGGAGTCCCTCACCCTAATGGCCACCACACACTTCTGCCTAGCAGTACCAGTGTCAGCTGTTTAGGTCCCAACCAGGGCACTCCCTGCCTGGAGTTTGCATGTTCTCCCTGTGCCTGTGTGGGTTTCCTTCCACACTCCAAAGACATGGTAGTAGGCTAATTGGCTCCTGTCTAAATTGGCCCTAGTATGTGTATGTATGTATGAATGTGAGTTAGGGACATTAGATTGTAATCTCCTTGAGGGCAGGGACTGATGTCAATTTACAATAGGCGCTATATAAGTACCTGTCATAAATAAATAAATAACAAAGGCGTGTTGATGCTAATGACATGCCCATATTTGATCAATGACCAGGAACATTAGCTCATCCCATCTCATCATTAAGGGTGAGCTAAAAGGAAACTATCACATTATTATTATTATTATAATACAGGATATATATATAGCGCCAACAGTTTACACAGCACTTTACAATATAAACACATGACAGCTATCCACCGGCCCAATCCATTGTGGTCATGGAATTCCTCATTCCATGGCTGAACATAAAAGGTGCAGGAATGCTGGTCACATGGTCATATTTGGTCAATGACATTAACCACGAATCTCATCTCATTCCTACTGATCACTAAGAATGAACTAAGAGAAACTGGCACATGATGACAACCCACGGCTGCACATGACAAAGGTGCGGAGATGCTGGTGACATGGTCATACTTGATCAATGACATTGACCACAAAACTTAGCCCGTCCCTACTGATCACTAGAAGGGGGAGATTTACTAAAACTGCACTGAGAATCTAGTGCAGCTGTGAGCTTTACATGGTAACCAATCAGCTTCTAGGTTTTATTGTCAAAGCTTAATTGAACAAGCTGAATTTAGAAGTTGATTGGCTGACATGCACAGATGCACCAGATTTTGCACTTTCCGGTAAATTGGTTATTATACACAGGTGCACCAGTTTTAGACCCCTTTCACTCCGAGGGCGTATTGCAGGCGCTATAGCGTTAGAAATAGCGCCTGCAGTCCGCCCTAAAACAGCTGCACCATTGTCTGCCGTGTGAAAGCCCGAGGGCTATCACACTGCAGCGGCTTTCACACTGTTAACTCACCGCTCCTCCACCGCTCCTCCAGCGCTGCTCCCCATTGAAATCAATGGGGCAGCGCTGTAATACCGCCGGCAAAACGCCAATATTGCAGCATTTTGCCGGGGGTTTTAACCCTTTCTCGGCCGCCAGCGGGGGTAAAAATAGCGGCGTTTTACCGCCGACAATATAGGCGGATCGGTGTGAAAGGGGTCTTAGTGAATCCCCCCCAAGCATGAGCTCAGGGACATTGTAACATGATAGAAGGCCACCAGCTCAATCTGCCATACCGCATTAATTGGATTTAGGGTTCCCTGAGACCTGAAAACTATTTTAGGGGCTCCTCTGGGGTAAAAAGAGTTAAAATGCTGCTTTAGACTTAGAAAAAAAATATTTCTAAATTTGATTAGTCCTGTGCTCAGCAATATAATGGGGTTTATTTACTAAAACTGGAGAGTGCAACATTTGGTGCAGCTGTTCGTGGTAGCCAATCAGCTCCTGGATTCAGCTTGTTAAATTAAGCTTTGACAAAAAAAAAAAAAAAAAAACTTGGAAGCTGATTGGTTTGTATGCACAGCTGCACATGATTTTGTACTCTTCAGTTTTAGTAAATCACCATCAATTTCAGATCTGTAAAGTAAAACTGAAGTTCCAAAGTATTATATATAGGTGGTATGAAGCGTATAAATATGCACTGTATAAACATGGATGGTGTTCTTTAACCTTTCGGTGCCAGCCCTCATTTGTCAAAGCAAGACTGGCCTCGGGGCGATCCCTGCCTTTGCCAGCCCTGCCCTGATAATATGACTGTCATATCATTCTATTTTATGGCACATTCCACCCCTATGGCAATCAATAGACATTTCTTTCTTATACCCACATCACTTTCTATAGCTTACAGATGGATAATTACACAAGAAAAGCCTCATAGGATTAACCTGTCAGAGCCTCAAATTATTCTGCGCATAGCAGAACACAATATAATGGAATTCCCTGCGTGTTTCAGATCCACTCAACCCTGTAATTCATCAAGCACTAAGTAAATACTTATAGCAATATACATTAGAGCGCAATTGTGTGATAAGGGAAAGGGGGTCGCCTGTGATAGCAGACTGAATTAGCCCTCCGCAGGTATTATTGGAGTCTAGTCTATGCTCATGGTCGCTTGTTGCATTCCTAGCATTCTTCTCATGTTTCTGCTCAGGGATGACGTCCATGTACCTGGGTGTTGAGCTCTTCTATCTAGTCCTGATATCTTATCAGCAGCCCGGGAGCTGTCCATGGTAGACCTGCCTCTGCTCCCACACATCCTGCCTGAGCTCTGCTAGACTCTCAATGGCTCGGCACGCCACTGAGCACACTAAGTATTGGAGCTTTAAAACTTCACTTTTCATCATTAGCCTCAATAACCATAAGTCTAGACATGTCCATATGTAATGAGCCAAATATACAAGGCCTGTCCAAACTAGCTATGCAAACTAATGAGTAGACCAGTCAACGATCTAGGAGTGTACTTCTCAACGTATTTGTCACAGCTAAATAATGTGGTCTATATAAGGGTGTTTGTACATTAGTTGGTAAAATATTAGTGCAGTAGAGAGAAAGCATAAAAAAAAAGCCTAAAGGCAAGTCATAGATTATTCGATTACCCGTGGCAGGAAAGAAAATCGCTTGATTCCCCCATCAGCACAGTCAGTGTTGATGGTGGAATCCCTCCTATTGTGTTCTCCTGGTGGGCAATAATCGCATGTAAAAAATCTGACATGCTGGTCATACCCAAGTTGATCGATGGATCGACTTGTGTACAATCAGCCTGCCCATAGATGGTTCGAATCTCGGGCTGGTTCAGCAGGGGCAAATCATCTATTGCCAAATTGATTTCAGTAAAAAAATATATTTTTTTAAATCAGCAAAAGGAATGGTACTTACATTTAAAGCGGAAGTAAAGCCTAATGCTATTGTTAATAATGTTCCCTTGCCCCTTTTCCTATCTATCCTACCTACCCTTTTTTTAAAAGATCTGTGTACTTCTCTATTTTTAATCCACTCAGTCACATGATCCTACAGTTCCGGTGTTCTGTCAAAAACTGTCCGGCCATCGGATAGTGTCCGCCCGGTACTGCGCAGGCGCATCGCTTGCGCAGTACGGAGGACAAGGAGATTCCGAAAGTCTCCGAAGACGAATGGCGCCTGTGCACTGAGTCCAGGTGCAGGGCCCACCATCCAAGTGGACATACGGTAGCACATAGTAACAGGGCCCCTCGCGGGCTCGCTTTGATCGCCACGCTTCGGGCACGGCCTTGCTTCGCTCGGATATTTTTTATTCTAACTCTATGTCCACTTGGATGGTGGGGCTTGAACCTGGACTCACGGCGCAGGCGCCGTGCACCTTCGGAAACCTTAGGCGTCTCCTTGTCCTCCGTACTGCGCAAGTGCAGTACAGGGCGGACACTATCCGACGGGGGACAGTATTCGACACATCACCGGATCCTCTGTGTAAGGGAGCCCTCGACAACGCCTGTGAGTTCCCCGAGCGATGACATCACCCATAGGCTCCCATGGCCAAGATGTTGTCGGTGCTCCATCCTCTCCCCTTCAGCTGCCGCTCACTGACACAAGGGTAGCCAGAGCTGCAGGATCACCTGACCGGAGAACAGCAGTTTAAAAATAGGTAAGTACCCAGACATCGATGACTAAGCCCCTGTAGGTGGGGTGAAACGTGTCATGGGGCATAGCTTGTGGAGTGCTGTAAGGCTGAGGCCATCTCACACATTAGTATCATAGACTGGACTGGAAGAGTGGCAATTTTTCTAAGCATACTACACACTACTGGATGGTGATATTTCATGCCGGCACCCCATTCCTGGGCACCAACAGGATAATATATACCTTCCTTTTTTGCTTAGTGTGACACTACAAGTATAAGCAGGTCACCTGGAGTGGTGATATCACCCAAAGGCTCCCATGGCCCAGCTGTTTTTGGCGCTCCCTCCTCTCCCCTGCATCAGCCGCTCATTGACACAATGGAGCCGGAGCTGCAGGATCAGGTGACTGGAATGCAGCAGATTAAAAATAGGTAAGTACACAGATCTTTTTTTATACAGGTTAGGCAGGATAGCTAAAGTCTTTTCTGTCCAATATAACCCTACAAGTGGCTACGTTCCTGTGAAGATGTGCCTTGGAGCACTGGGAAGGAGAACTGAATCACTGCACAGCTCTGCATGTAAAGGTCTGACCTTCAGTACTTCAGACTCAGTATTGAAGGTGCTCCTTACTCTGGAGGTGGGTGATCTTTAGATGGAGAGAGGTTTTCCTACAGGTTAGGGCAGCCTTTCTCAACATTTTCAACACGGAGGAACCCTTGAGATAACTTTCTGGTCTCAGGAAACCCCTGCTAAAAATACTATGTCTACAACCCATGATACATTAGTGTGATGGTCAGTGGGAAGAATGTTACTTACACTCGTGGTCACTTGGAAGAATTACCCCCTTACAGATAGCTAAAAAGATCAATGGTGTCAGTGGGAAGTTATCAGAGAGGCAAACATGTTTCGTTGCTCAAGGAACCCCTAGCTACCTCTGGACATATCCTGGTTGAGAAACCCTGGGTTAAGGGGAGTGGGAGGTGGTGATGAGGTGTGCACATGTGCAGCAGGACTAATGTCACGAGAGTTTATAGGATTTTTTTTGCTAAACCTAACAAGTATGTACTGTATATCCATTGCAGTCATTCTAAACCATGGTTCCTCCAGAAGTTGCTAGAGGCTTCTTGAGCTGTGGTTAATTAACCTCCCATCTGATGGTGCCTGCATAGTTCCAGGTCCATCACCATTAGGCAGAGCCTGTAGCATGACACCAGTGATCTTTTTTAGCTGATGGTAAGGGGGACAATCTTCCCACTGACCACTAATAAAAGGGGCATTTTCCTAAGGACCCAAATGGATCATTCTTATCATGGGTTACAGGTATAAATGTTGAGAGAGGCTGGTCTATGAGATAATATATATACAGAGAGGCTGGTCTATGAGATAATATAGATGCATAAGACAGATAGATAGATAGATAGATAGATAGATAGATAGATAGATAGATAGATAGATAGATAGATACCAGTTGATATTGGGACATATGAGGACATGCAGTTTCACAACAGTTGGGGAGTGACTGGTTTCCTATATACAATGGATACAATAGGTATGCTTACACTAGTAAAGACAACAATAAATTACAAGTGAAATGTTCAATGCATTGACGTCACATACGGTAAGGTGTAGACGCTGGACGTTACCTGTAACCAATATGATAGATGTATTTACTGTTCAAAGTTTCTCTCAAGTATCTTCTGACATCTGGAGTTAGGCTCTTTGCCGCCGAGTCTCCCACTGCTGCAGCCACCACCTTGCCTGGACTCTGCTTGGCCAAGAATTCCTCCAGCCTCTTGCCCTCCTCCAGAAACATGTGCGTGTCAAACCGATCAGCAGCCTGGACTTGCCCGGTCTCTGGGTCAATGATCCTGATATTGATGCCCCGGCTGCCCCAATGCTTCTCCCACTTGTAGGATCCATAGGGCAGTCCTCCAGGATACAGAGTCGCATCTAACAATGTCCAAGATAAGGGTCTTCTTCCATGTAGCTCCAGTATCCCACCTCTGTCCACTCCTATGAACTTCTTTCCAAACTCTTCTACATCGTCCCCATCAGTAGATTTTCCATAAAGAGAAATGGTGGCATCGGAGGTATAGGGACATTGTGGGGATCCAATATGAAGTGAGCCACCATTTCTAATGAGGATATATTGAGTCCTTAATGTAATTGGTACCTGGTCATCTGCAAAGACTAAAGTGCCTGAAAGAGAAAGATACACTTTTATGAACATTACATGGCATTATTTAAATTTTCAAGAACCTTATTAAGCCTAAAGGTCACCATACAAATTATAATCTGAATGTAAAATCTCTGAACAATAAACGTTATTCATTACCAAAATTATGTAATATGAGTGAATGCCTGAACTCTACGATCATTTAATATCCAGTCAGGCAGGCCCTTGCATTACATAGTTGTCGATCAATCTAAAGGAGATCGTACCATCAGATTGTAATGTGTATGGTGATCTTTAAACACAAGCAGTTACCTATTGCAAAAATACCAGCACAGAAAAATATTTGACATTTATGTAACTTTGTCATGCAGCTTGTTCTGCCCTGATGACTCAGGAAACTTTGAGCCACTTATCTAATATATCTATACAGATAAGGACTTCTGACTTTCCCGATCATTTCTGTGACTCAAAGGGGTTGATTTACTAAAACTGGAGAGTGCAAAATCCAGTGCAGCTTTGCATAGAAACCAATCAGCTTCCAGTTTTTTTTGTTGTCAAAACTTAAAGTGGTGTTTCCCCCTAAAAAAAAAAAAAGGCTTAAAATTCCTGAAAAAAATAAAAAAAAAATAATTGGAAAAAAAAAATGTTTTTACATACCTCTAAAAGCCTGTTGCTAGGGGGTCCCTCGTAGTCTGCCTCCTTCGGTGCCTGGGCTGGTGGCATCAGTTCCCCTCGGCACAGGAAGGGCTCCTCAGTCACCTGGGACCTGTCACGTGTCCCAGATGACTGTGCGGCCAATCACGGCGGGTGCCCACAGTTGCAATGCCGGCGCCGCCGAGCGGATCGGGGGGAGAGCGGAGCTTCCACCCGATTATTAAAAGTCAGCAGCAGTATTTGTAGCTGCTGACTTTTTTTTGGAGAGATACACCTCTTTAATTGAACAAGCTGAAGTTAGAAACTGATTGGCTACCATGCATAGCTGCTCCAGAATTTGCGCTCTCCAGTTTTAGTAAATCAGCCCAATTGCATTAAAGCTGGTTTGGGTCAGCATAATAGCCAGACAACTGGCATTTTCAGAAGATGGTCATTAAAGGCAAATATCTGCTGTACACCAAATCTAACATTTTCTTTGCCGTTTAAAGACATTTAAATATAACATGCTGCAACCCATGTTAGGTTTTAGTATTTACAAGCTGTCTAGAAGACAGATTAAGCATTGCTAATTTGTGTTCTTGGCAGCACGCGGTTCATGCTTCACCTACAGCAGATCAGCTGGCCAGCTGGTGAAAGTTTGGATTCATCGGAAATCAAGCAGTATGAAAATAGCTCCAGTTACCTGCAGTGCAAATACTACTCTATAGTGCCAGGACATGGAAGACCTGGGATGTGATGAGCAAAGGATGAGAAGAGCTTTATGTGCAGATCAGATAAAGTTTGATTTGGCAGATATGTGTGTCTTATGGAAAGACAGTGGTCCTACATATCCTACCATCCCATAACAGAGGGATCCTACCCCAACACCACTCTACAGTGCCAGGACATGGACCATCTGTGATGGGCAGCCAATGTGAATATCTTATGTACAGAACAGGTAAGTGTTTTCCTAGCAGATCTATCTTATGGAAAGACCGTGGTCCTACATATCCTACCATCCCATAACAGAGGGGCCATACCCCAACACCACTCTACAGTGCCAGGACATGGACCATCTGTGATGGGCAGCCAATGTGAATAGCTTATGTACAGAACAGGTAAGTGTTTTCCTAGCAGATCTACCTTTTGGAAAGACAGTGATACCACACATCCTTCCATCCCATAGCAGAGAGTTCATGCCTAAGCACCACTCTAGGATATGGGCAGAGTATGAGATGGGCAGAAGATAAGGATAACTAATAGCTGCAGGTCAAGTAAGATTCTTTTTGCCAATATATTTGTCTTATGGAAAACCAGTGATCCTACCATCTCCAATAGCAGATAGATCATGCCCCAAGACCACTCTGTGGTACTAGGATATTTTTTTTTCTTCTGGAAACTTATGTATAGCCCGTAGCTTTTGTATAAACCCGGTATTTGTCTTATGGAACCCTACCATCTCAAATGGCAGATAGATCATGCCCCAACACCCACTCTGTAGTACCAGGACATGGACTATCTGTGATGGACAATGATTGAGAATAGCTTATGTGCAGGTCAGTTAAGTTTCTTTTGGCAGATATATTTTTCTTCTGGAAATACAATGATCCTACATATCCTACAATCCCATAGAATGGAGATCCTGCCCCAACAAGCACACCACCGTGTCAGGAGATGGACCATCCGTGATGAGCAAAGGATGAGAATAGCTTCATGCACAGATCAGGTGAAATTGTATTTGAAAGAAATATTTGTCTTATGGAAAGCTAGCAATCCTACATACCCTGCCAGCTATCCTACACACTCTATCATCCCATATCATGCCCCAACATTACTTTATAGTGCCAGGACATGGACCATATCTGATGGGCAATGGGTGAGAATAGCTTCATGTGCAGATCAGGTAAAGCTTCTTGTGGCTGATATATGTGTCTTATCCTATCATCCCATAGCAGCCAGATCATGCCACCACATCTGTCTTTGGAGGGAATTTTGTTTTTTAATCCTATCTATATCTTTTTAGGTGCTTCTCCTTTGTTTCTCCCATGGGGGGGCAAGTCTTCCTCCTACAACCCCTGGGGCAGACACCTTACAGCGGTTGCCATTGGAGATGTTATTTTAGATTAATTATCAAGCTGATTTGTAAGTATCGTTTTGTTAAGGACATTAATATGTATAGATATTGCACTCCTTTACTTTTAGGGAGTGCTTGAATATACTTTTTGAAATTGTTCTTTGGTTTGCAGATTTTACATTGGATTACATAACAATCCTGAAGAAGTGAAGCAACATTTTTACGAAACGCGTCAAATTAAAGTACCTATTGTTATTCTGTAGTAATTTGGTAGTGTGTAACATGTACATGAATTACTATATAATGCAGATTATATGCTGATACATAACATTGGTAATCAATCAGCTTGCTATTTTACTAACTCTTCTATTTTTGTATGAGAACTTTATTGATTATGCAATAAAATAGTTTTTCTTGAAAATGTTATGCCTCATTTAAAGTTCCATGGAAAAATCTTTTTTTTTTTTTTTTGTTTTTATGTATCAAATACAAGGGGATGGAGGCATGGCATCATCCGGCACCAGATCACAATTGTCTATATCAGTGATGGCGAACCTTGGCACCCCAGATGTTTTGGAACTACATTTCCCATAATTCTCAGCTACACTGCAGAGTGCATGAGCATCATGGGAAATATTCCTCCAAAACATCTGGGGTGCCAAGGTTCGCCATCACTGGTCTATATCATGCCCCCCCACATACCCCTCCCAGGGATCGTTACCTCCATCCTGAATGAGCAAAGAGTGGAAAGTGGCTGAAGACTCCAGCCTGAGGGCCACCCCATGTCCAATAACGGCGGACCTTCTTCCATCATGCCCGGGGTGCCAGGGGATGAGATGGGGCTTCTTATCAGGACATCTGTCTGCAATACACAGTCATCTGACACATGAACAGGCACGACTGACCAGGGGGGGGGGGGGGAGAGAGAGAGGGGGGGTCATGCTGGGTCACATAGAGCACCAAGTCATTAGGAAGGAATGCACAGCCAGCTCTGAGCGGAGAAGAAGAAGAATGCAGGAGTATGGAGGGAGAAGCAGATTGTAGAGTCACCCACCTGTTGTCTTGACTTTCCTTGTCTGCAATGGAGGCAATTCCCCCCCAGGATGCTGAGAGCCTTAATAAACCGAACATACATGAGAGATGACCATACAATGGAGAATCACAGTCCAGAGCCACGTACAGTGTGAGGGTCCTACACCTGCTTTGTATGAGCACCTGCTGCACCTCAATATACAGCACGATAAAGCACCACCTTGTACCATCCACAATCACCAATATCACCAATATAATCAATTGCACCAATATATATTATCAATATCATCAATATATCATCAATATCACCAATAACATCAATTGCACCAATATATATCATCAATATCATCAATATATCATCAATATTATCAATATCATCAATATCATTAATATCATCAATACCATCAATATCACCAATACCATCAATATTATCAATACTATCAATATCATCAATATCATCAATTGCACCAATATATATCATCAATATCATAAATATATATCATCAATATCACCAATATTATCAATATTATCAATATCATTAGATAAGATATCACAAGATTCCTCATCTCCTCCAATGATAGAGCTCGGGGTCCTCCAATACACCGGAGTCTCACCTGAGTGTCCTCTCCGACCTGCGGGACAAGTCGGCGTGCGATCCTCGGTGCAGTCTCCGGTACAATCTCCGCCGCCGGTGCAGTCTCCGGTACAATTCCCGGTGCAATCTCCTGTGCTGGGATTCCTCGGGAAGTCTTATATAGGGTCGGAGCTCTCCTCCTCCTCCTCCTCCATATCTGATGATTCCACCTTTCATCTTCTCCTCCTCCCATTATTATCTCCCCCTCCCCGGTCCTTCTCCCGTACCCCCCCCCCCCCTCCTCCTCCCGGGGCTCCCGGCCGGCTTCACACTTCAGTCCCCGCCCCCCGCACTGACGTCACCGCCGCCCGCTGTCACTTGTCTCTCCGCAGGTACGATGTGTCCGATCTCCGGGAACTACAAGTCCCAGCAGAGAGCGGAGGAGAACTGCAAGTCCCAGCAGAGATCGGAGGAGAACTACAAGTCCCAGCAGAGAGAGGAGGAGAACTACAAGTCCCAGCAGAGAGCGGAGGAGAACTACAAGTCCCAGCAGAGAGAGGAGGAGAACTACAAGTCCCAGCAGAGAGCGGAGGAGAACTACAAGTCCCAGCAGAGAGAGGAGGAGAACTACAAGTCCCAGCAGAGAGCGGAGGAGAACTACAAGTCCCAGCAGAGAGAGGAGGAGAACTACAAGTCCCAGCAGAGATCGGAGAACTACAAGTCCCAGCAGAGATCGGAGAACTACAAGTCCCAGCAGAGATCCGATGAGAACTACAAGTCCCAGCAGAGAGCGGAGGAAAACTACAAATCCCCAGCAGAGATCGGAGAACTACAAGTCCCAGCAGAGAGCGGAGGAGAACTACAAGTCCCAGCAGAGATCGGAGAACTACAAGTCCCAGCAGAGAGCGGAGGAGAACTGCAAGTCCCAGCAGAGATCGGAGGAGGACTACAAGTCCCAGCAGAGAGCGGAGGAGAACTACAAGTCCCAGCAGAGATCCGAGGAGAACTACAAGTCCCAGCAGAGAGCGGAGGAGAACTACAAGTCCCAGCAGAGATCGGAGAACTACAAGTCCCAGCAGAGATCGGATGAGAACTACAAGTCCCAGCAGAGAACGGAGGAGAACTACAAGTCCCAGCAGAGATCGGAGGAGAACTACAAGTCCCAGCAGAGAGCGGAGGAGAACTACAAATCCCAGCAGAGAGCGGAGGAGAACTACAAGTCCCAGCAGAGATCGGAGGAGAACTACAAGTCCCAGCAGAGAGAGGAGGAGAACTACAAATCCCAGCAGAGAGCGGAGGAGAACTGCAAGTCCCAGCAGAGAGCGGAGGAGAACTACAAGTCCCAGCAGAGAACGGAGGAGAACTACAAGTCCCAGCAGAGAGCGGAGGAGAACTACAAGTCCCAGCAGAGATCCGAGGAGAACTACAAGTCCCAGCAGAGAGCGGAGGAGAACTACAAGTCCCAGCAGAGATCGGAGGAGAACTACAAGTCCCAGCAGAGAGCGGAGGAGAGCTGCAAGTCCCAGCAGAGATCGGAGGAGAACTACAAGTCCCAGCAGAGATCGGAGAACTACAAGTCCCAGCAGAGATCGGAGGAGAACTACAAATCCCAGCAGAGATCGGAGAACTACAAGTCCCAGCAGAGATCGGAGGAGAACTACAAGTCCCAGCAGAGATCGGAGAACTACAAGTCCCAGCAGAGATCGGAGGAGAACTACAAATCCCAGCAGAGAGAGGAGAACTACAAGTCCCAGCAGAGAGAGGAGGAGAACTACAAGTCCCAGCAGAGATCGGAGAACTACAAGTCCCAGCAGAGAGAGGAGGAGAACTACAAATCCCAGCAGAGATCGGAGAACTACAAGTCCCAGCAGAGGGCGGAGGAGAACTACAAGTCCCAGCAGAGGGCGGAGGAGAACTACAAGTCCCAGCAGAGAACGGAGGAGGGACACACGTCGGTCCTGTACGGAGGATGAAGCCGGAGCGGACTGTGTGATCTCCGCTACATTCGCTCAGACTTTGTACTGTCAGCTCATCCGTCCATCCGGTGTGTGGCGAGCACCGGGGACATCGCAGGGATGATGGCAGATTGTACGATCAGAGGATGCAAAGTGTGTGCTCAGATCTCCTGCAACTACAGGACAAGGACCCGGAGTGTATATACATGTATATCGTCACACCGTGTATATAGATGTGTGATCACATTCATCACATGTGGTGTATATACAGTAAGTTCATGATCACATTTACCTTGGAGAGTATATACATCAGATTCACCATAGGGTGTATATAGGGTGTATGATCAGATTCACCATAGGGTGTATATAGGGTGTATGATCAGATTCACCATAGGGTGTATATAGGGTGTATGATCAGATTCACCATAGGGTGTATATAGTGTAAGATCAGATTCACCATAGGGTGTATATAGGGTGTATGATCAGATTCACCATAGGGTGTATATAGGGTGTATGATCAGATTCACCATGGGGTGTATATAGTGTAAGATCAGATTCACCATGGGGTGTATATAGGGTGTATGATCAGAATAACAACCCTACAACTGCTAGATAAGCCATGGGGGTTATGATCAGATTCACCATAGGATGCATTATAGGTGAATCATCAGATTCACCATAGGGTGTATTCTGTATTAGGGAATGATTGAACTCACCATAGGGTACATACAGGTGTATGATCAGATTCACCATACTGTGTATATAGGTGTATGATCATATTTACCATACTGTGTATATAGGTGTATGATCAGATTCACTTTTCTGTGTATATAGGTGTATGATTAGATTCACCATACGCTGTATATACTGTAAGTTCATGACCACATTTAACATGGAGCGTATATAGGTGTATGATCAAATTCACCATACTACAGATGCATGTCAGATACACCATACTGTGTATATAGGTGTATGGTCAGATTCACCATGAGGTGTATATAGTGCATGATCAGATTCACCATAGGGTGTATATAGTGTATGATCAGATTCAACATACTGTGTATATAGATGTATGATCTGATTCACCATACTGTGTATATAGGTGTATGGTCAGATTCACCATGGGGTGTATATAGTGTATGATCAGATTCACCATACTGTGTATATAGATGTATGATCAGATTCACCATACTGTGTATATAGGTGTATGGTTAGATTCACCATGGGGTGTATATAGGTTTATGGTCAGATTCACCATGGGGTGTATATAGGTGTATGATCAGATTCACCATGGGGTGTATATAGGTGTATGATCAGATTCACCATGGGGTGTATATAGATGAATGATCAGATTCACCATGGGGTGTATATAGATGAATGATCAGATTCACCATGGGGTGTATATAGATGAATGATCAGATTCACCATGGGGTGTATATAGATGAATGATCAGATTCACCATGGGGTGTATATAGTGTAAGATCAGATTCACCATGGGGTGTATATAGGTGTATGATCAGATTCACCATAGGGTGTATATAGTGTATGAACACATTCACCATGGGGTGTATATAGATGAATGGTCAGATTCACCATGGGGTGTATATAGTGTATGATCAGATTCACCATGGGGTGTATATAGCGTATGATCAGATTCACCATGGGGTGTATATAGTGTACGATCAGATTCACCATGGGGTGTATATAGTGTACGATCAGATTCACCATGGGGTGTATATAGTGTATGATCAGATTCACCATGGGGTGTATATAGTGTATGATCAGATTCACCATGGGGTGTATATAGTGTATGATCAGATTCACCATGGGGTGTATATAGTGTATGATCAGATTCACCATGGGGTGTATATAGTGTATGATCAGATTCACCATGGGGTGTATATAGTGTATGATCAGATTCACCATGGGGTGTATATAGTGTATGATCAGATTCACCATGGGGTGTATATAGTGTATGATCAGATTCACCATGGGGTGTATATAGTGTATGATCAGATTCACCATGGGGTGTATATAGTGTATGGTCAGATTCACCATGGGGTGTATATATATGTATATGGGGTGTATATAGTGTATGATCAGATTCACCATGGGGTGTATATAGTGTATGATCTGATTCACCATACTGTGTATATAGTGTATGATCAGATTCACCATGGGGTGTATATAGTGTATGATCAGATTCACCATGGGGTGTATATAGGTGTATGATCAGATTCACCATGGGGTGTATATAGTGTATGATCAGATTCACCATGGGGTGTATATAGTGTATGATCAGATTCACCATGGGGTGTATATAGATGAATGATCAGATTCACCATGGGGTGTATATAGTGTATGATCAGATTCACCATGGGGTGTATATAGTGGGTGTATATAGTGTATATAGTGTATGATCAGATTCACCATGGGGTGTATATAAATGTATGATCAGATTCACCATAGGGTGTATATAAATGTATGAACACATTCACCATGGGGTGTATATAGTGTATGAACAGATTCACCATGGGGTGTATATAGTGTATGATCAGATTCACCATGGGGTGTATATAGTGAATGATCAGATTCACCATGGGGTGTATATAGTGTATGATCAGATTCACCATGGGGTGTATATAGTGTATAATCAGATTCACCATGGGGTGTATATAGTGTATGATCAGATTCACCATGGGGTGTATATAGTGTATGATCAGATTCACCATGGGGTGTATATAGTGTATGATCAGATTCACCATGGGGTGTATATAGTGTACGATCAGATTCACCATGGGGTGTATATAGTGTATGATCAGATTCACCATGGGGTGTATATAGTGTATGATCAGATTCACCATGGGGTGTATATAGTGTATGATCAGATTCACCATGGGGTGTATATAGTGTATGATCAGATTCACCATAGGGTGTATATAGTGTATGAACACATTCACCATGGGGTGTATATAGTGTATGAACAGATTCACCATGGGGTGTATATAGTGTATGATCAGATTCACCATGGGGTGTATATAGTGAATGATCAGATTCACCATGGGGTGTATATAGTGTATGAACAGATTCACCATGGGGTGTATATAGTGTATGATCAGATTCACCATGGGGTGTATATAGTGTATAATCAGATTCACCATGGGGTGTATATAGTGTATGATCAGATTCACCATGGGGTGTATATAGTGTATGATCAGATTCACCATGGGGTGTATATAGTGTATGATCAGATTCACCATGGGGTGTATATAAATGTATGATCAGATTCACCATGGGGTGTATATAGTGTATGATCAGATTCACCATGGGGTGTATATAGTGTATGGTCAGATTCACCATGGGGTGTATATATGTGTATGATCAGATTCACCATGGGGTGTATATAAGTGTATGATCAGATTCACCATGGGGTGTATATAGTGTATGATCAGATTCACCATGGGGTGTATATAAATGTATGATCAGATTCACCATGGGGTGTATATAGTGTATGATCAGATTCACCATGGGGTGTATATAAGTGTATGATCAGATTCACCATGGGGTGTATATAAATGTATGATCAGATTCACCATGGGGTGTATATAGTGTATGATCAGATTCACCATGGGGTGTATATAGTGTATGATCAGATTCACCATGGGGTGTATATAGTGTATGATCAGATTCACCATGGGGTGTATATAGTGTATGATCAGATTCACCATGGGGTGTATATAAATGTATGATCAGATTCACCATGGGGTGTATATAAGTGTATGATCAGATTCACCATGGGGTGTATATAGTGTATGATCAGATTCACCATGGGGTGTATATAGATGAATGGTCAGATTCACCATGGGGTGTATATAAGTGTATGATCAGATTCACCATGGGGTGTATATAGCGTATGATCAGATTCACCATGGGGTGTATATAGTGTATGAACACATTCACCATGGGGTGTATATAGTGTATGATCAGATTCACCATGGGGTGTATATAGTGTATGATCAGATTCACCATGGGGTGTATATAGTGTATGATCAGATTCACCATGGGGTGTATATAGATGAATGATCAGATTCACCATGGGGGTGTATATAGTGTATGATCACATTCACCATGGGGTGTATATAGCGTATGATCAGATTCACCATGGGGTGTATATAGATGTCGATCCTATTCTCAGCCCCACACCTGCAGGTGAAGCCCTAGGGGCCCGGGTGTACAGTATGTGGCTGTAATTGGATGGACTGTCTCCCAGTAGGATTGCACTTTCCATTATAGCACAGGAAGTATTTCTAACCGATTGAAGAGATGCCCCGACCATTCAGATCAATTCATACACAGATGTCAGACGAATGTTCTTACATGTCACCGGGTTTTGCATCCCTAAATAGTTTCAACGTCATTGCCCCCCTCCCCCCTCCTTGTTTACTATTAAATTCATGTGTGATGTTGAGAAATCATTACAAAGTCTACAAGCAGGATGCCCCAATCCCACACATAGGATTCCATTCAATAAACAATGTATCAGAATGTCATCACAACATTGTAAACTAATTAAGACAAAGCAGCAGTGCAGAGATTCCACTATGTGTCAACCTTCAACAAGACTTGTCCATTGCATTGTGCTTTATGTGTGTGCCGGGCATTCGTCAGATGCCAGCAATGCCTGACTTCTAATAGGATGCAGATGTCATTTTCCTCATATAAAAATATAGATCTCCACCAACACTTCCCACCATAGATCACATACTGGGGAGCATTGATTATTCTGGACTCCATAGTGTGGGCCCTATGTACAGAATTCAGATTGGGAAGAAAAGTGTCACCTAGCCTGTTCTTAGATGGCATCTGAGCCAGTAAACGGGTCCTTTGTTTTTAGACTGTAGATTTTTGTGGATGCCAGCCAGGGCTGGAAAGGGACAAAAATTTGTCCCTGGACTTCATCCAGACCAGCCTACTTTAATTTTGCAAACACGCACAAAAACAGTATATGAAACTATACGCAATTGCACAAAAAAAACATAAGTAAAAACATTCCATTACTGGACATAGGACAGGGCATAGCCACACCAGTGCCCATTAATGCAGCCTCAACAGTGCACATTAATGCAGCCTGATCAGTGCCCATCAGTGCAGTCACACCAGTGTCCATCAGCGCAGCCACACCAGTGCCCATTAATGCAGCCACATCAGTGCCCAATAATGCAGCCTGATCGTGCCCATCAGCAAAGTCACACCAGTGCCCATTAATGCAGCCTGATCAGTGCCAACCAGCTCAGCCACACCAGTGCCCATTAATGCAGCCACACCAGTGCCCATTACCGCAGCCACACCAGTGCCCATTAATGCAGCCTGATCACTGCCCATCAGCGCAGCCACACCAGTGCCTATTAATGCAGCCTGATCAGTGCCCATCAGCGCAGCCACACCAGTGCCCATTAATGCAGCTTCACCAGTGCCTATTAATGGAGCCTAATCAGTGCCCATTATTGCAGCCTGATCAGTGCCCATCTGCACAGCAACACCAGTGCCCATCATTGCAGCCACACCAGTGCCAATTAATGCAGTCACACCAGTGCCTATTAATGCAGGATGATCCCATCAGTTATTTGGTTGTCTGCAGGCTGGTGGTAAGTTAGCTTGTTTTTTTTCCTTGCCCATTAATGCAGCCTGATCAGTGTCCATCAGCGCAGCCTCATAAGTGCCAATCAATGTTAGTCCCCCCCCCCAGTACCTGGTCTGCATAGTTCCTTCTACCTAGGTCCCGAGTGCAGTGTTTGTCCTGCAGGTGGTTTCTCTGGAACTGGGAGCCCAGGACCAGCTGTGCACTGCTGGTACATCTCCCTTCCTCCTGGGCACCACAGAGCTGGGTAACTAGGGCTGGAGGAAACTGGGGGGGAGGGCGAGGTTAGCAGGGCGGGGACTCCCAAATCCTATCCACCAATCAGCTTATCTCCTGACACCCACTGTGTAGCTGTTTACAAAAAAAACTTCTCCTGGTCTCCCCTGTGTTCAGTGGGGGCCAGGGGACAGAAAGCGGACTATTTCCTCACTTTTGGCTGTAGGCGGATTAATCCGCAGCAGTGCTCCCAGCCGGCTCCAGTGTACTGATATAGCACAGGCTGGCACAGGCTGGCACAGGCTGGCCTTCAACTGTGTAGTGCGCTGCTGTGGATTAATCTGCCCAAAACCGAAAGTGATAAAAAAGTTCGCTTTCTGTCCCCCCGGCCCCCCCCCCCCCCACTGAAAACAGGGGGCCTCGGAGAAGATTTTTTTTATAAACAGCTGCACAGTGGGAGATTAGCTTATTGGTGGACCGGGTTTGGGAGTCCCCTCCTGCTCTACCTCCGCTGTCCCTGAAACCGGCCCACTGAGCCATCGGCCCACCGGGAAACTCCCGGTACTCCCAATGCCTGATGCCAGCAGACATAAACACCCATAGACCTCTTATATTTCTAGGAGACTGCAGCAGTAAGATGTCTGTATTTGAGTGCTGCCACTAATACAATTTTTGTTTTAGAGGTTAAACTGATAACTTAAAGACAAAACCCTTTTCTAGTTTTGGATATAATAGGCAAGGGTTAAAACCTCAAAAAAGATCTCAAAATAACACACTTCCCCAGACCTTATCCCTGCGTCAAAGAATATAACTGAATAGATAGTAAAATGTAAAATATAGCTGCCACTTAAAAAATAATTATCATAAAACACAACTACCATAAATGAGGAAAAGCAACCAGGTAAATAGTGGCACTGAATATAAAAAAGTGCGGCGCTCAAATTTTTTATATTCAAATTTTATTCACTCATTACAGTTACCTGTTGTGCAGGCCGCTAGTGTACATATATTTTTCAATATCTTTATAAGACAGCGCAGTTTTTCTTTCCTTTTGCACTATAAATAGTGGCACTGAGCAAACAATACATGTGAATAAAACATTAAAAAATTACAAAAAATAAAATATATCAACTAAACACCTAGTGAATGAAAGTGCATAATCATAAAAAAACAGTCCATAGAAAATGGATCCAAATCTGGATGAAATATAAAATTGTTAATCCGTGATAAACGATTACTCGATTGAGTAATTCCACACCACACCAAGTGATAACTAGACATGTCTCCACTTCCCCTATAGGATGTAAACTCACCAACAATAATTGCCACACACTCTCATGTTCGGCAAAAATAGCATTGTGCCCCTGATGGGCACTGATCAGGCTGCATTAATGGACACTGGTGAGGCTGCATTAATGGGCACTGGGAGGCTGCATTAATGGGCACTGGTGAGGCTGCATTAATGAGCACTGGTGTGGCTGCATTAATGTCCCGTCATTTGATCCAAACATCCAATAGGAAAGAGATTCCCATAAATATGCAAAGGAAACGAGAACTCCAATAGTGCAATGATGTATGATAAAAAGTAATTTATTAAAAACCACAACGGCCTATAGGTATTGCACTTACAAGAAAGCCATACAAAGAACGCATTGGTATAGTGATCAGAAGCCAGCATATCATAGTCACGGCGGACCCAATGATGAACTCCGTATCTCACCCGACCAGCAAGCTAATCCACACCAAACATCACTTCCAGTGTTTTGCGTGAACGTCACTTCCAGTTGCCGTGCAGCCACGAACCGACGCGTTTTGTCATTTCGACTTCGTCCTGGGATTGGCTGCACGGCAAGGCAACCATATTCTTATACACCCACATATGAAAATGCCAGATAATCACCCGCTTGCATAATGTCCCCGCGGCTCAGATATGCATAGCTTTTGCCACACAGTCTAAGACACAGTGTATATGCAAAGTCTAATGACATAGTAACAAACAACACTACCATATTTAATGATTCAAATACATTGAAGAATATAAAAAATCCACAATATGTATATAGACATAAAGCAAAGATCCCACTTCATCAGGTATTTCCACAATCATCGGTGGGTCCTAAACCCCCTACGACATTAATGGTATACTGTTTAATAGATAATGGTCTTCCATATACTGAGCCACCCCAAACTATAAAGTACCTACCAGAGTAAATCTAATGTCCCAATAGGCTCCTAATAAGAGACTCACTACATATACATAAAATATTAATATTAAAACATTAATATCATAAATATAGAAGCCAAGCCAGATCAACAATTATTTATAATGCAATTTAAGTCTAGCTCTATATTTAACCCATTGGGTGTGAGGCCTTCTTGTCCAACATCAGTGCCTGATCTCCCAAATGCGCTTCTGGAAGAATGGTCAAACATTCCCATAGACACACTCCTAAACCTTGTGGATGGCCTTCCCAGAATTGAGAGTTGAAGCTGTTATACTGTAGCTGCAAAGGGTGGGCCAACTCAATATTGAACCCTATGGACCAAGACTGGGATGCCATTAAAGTTCATGTGTATTTAAAGGCAGGCGTCCCAATATAATATGTACAATGTAATATAGTGTATTTGACAATATAGACATCCCTAAACATCTTATCAATCAATGTGTAGACAAAGGACAACATTGGATATGCAACAATATACAATGCTCGACCTTATGACAAATGTTCCCCCGATCTTTGTCTATGAGATGGACCTCCAAATCCTATGTACCTTTCCGGTTTGTTCTCATTGTATTTACTTTGTACTCTTTTTTTTATTTTTGTAATTTATTGAAAAATGTAATAAAAAAATAAATTTACATAAATCCAAAAACAAAAATTTATTTTTGAAAGGGTGGATGGAAGTATGTGCTAAGTAATGTTATATTTTGGTGCTATATAAATATGAGTAATTATTTATTACCGACTGATATAGAAAAAAAATATTAACAGTTACATTCATGTACTTTTTCAGCCAAATAGATATTAGCATTTTTAATTTATTCTGTTAATTCAGTTAATAGTTTCTCATTCAGAAACTCATTTTTGTAGAGGCTTGCTTTGTAATAATGCATGGATTACCATGAGGGGTCACCAAAAAATGACTGATGTAATCAGGGCCGCCATTCGAAATCGTGGGGCCCCATAGAGGCCTGCCTGATGGGGCCCATGCTGCTTGTCTGACAGGCTATCCCTGCCTGCCTTGGAGAATTGATTTAGAAGAAGTAATTGTTGGAATGCCGCAGCACCAAGGATTGCTCCTCCTGCTCCCAAAAAACTAGTAAAGCCTGGTACCCATGATGAAATATCGGACAAATGATCGTCCATTTTTTTTGCATTTTTACTTGTATTTAATCACTAGGAGCCACGGCCCATGGGATTACTGTGCATGTGTCCAAGAGTATTTAACCACTTCAATACCAGACACTTAGACACCTTCCCGCCCAAGCCAATTTTCAGCTTTCAGCAATGTCGCAATTTGAATGACAATTGCGCGGTCATGCTACACTGTACCCAAACAAATTTTTTATCATTTTGTTCCAACAAATAGAGCTTTCTTTTGGTGGTATTTGATCACCTCTGCGATTTTTATTTTTTGCGCAACAAACAAAAAAAGACCGAAAATTTTGCAAAAAAACAAGTTTTTCTTTGTCACTGTTAATTTTTTTTGTAAATAAGTGCGTTTTCTTCTTCAATGACGGGCACTGATAAGGCGGCACTAATGGGCACTGATAAGGCGGCACTGATGGGCACCGATGAGGTGGCACCAATTAGGGGGCACCGATGAGGTGGCACTGATGATGGGCACTGATAGGCGGCACTGATAGGTGGCACTGATGGGCATTGATAGGTGGCACTGGTATGCGGCACTGATGGGCACTCAGGTGGCACTGATGGGCACTCATAGGCGGCACTGACGGGTACTTATGGGTGGCACTGATGCACACATATAGGTGGCACTGATAGGTGGCATGGATGGGCACTGATAGGTGGCATGCATGGGCACTGATAGGTGGCATGGATGGGCACTGATAGGTGGGCATGGGTGGGCACGGATGGGCACTGATAGGTGGCACTGATGGACGCTGATGAGTGGCACTGATAACACTTATGGGTGGCATTGCTGGGAATCCTTTTTTTTACTTTTTTTTTTATTAAATATGATGTGCCAATCAGTGCCCATCTGTGGGCACTGATTGGCATATTTTTGATTTTTTTTTAACATGTGGATGGCCATGGGGGATGTACCTGGCCATCCACATGCTGGGGGCTTCCCTGGTGGTCCTGGGGGCATCTGAGGGGGGGGCTGCGCTGATAAACAATCAGCGCAGACCCCCCCTGTCAGGAGAGCCGCCGATCGGCTCCCCTCTACTCGCGTCTGTCAGACGCGAGTGAGGAAAAGCCGATCAACGGCTCTTCCTGTGTACATCGTGATCAGCCGTGATTGGACACGGCTGATCACGTGGTAAAGAGCCTCCGCCGGAGGCTCTTTACCGAGATCAGTGTAGCGGTGTGTCAGACTGACACACCGCTCCACCGATCGCCGCGATGCGCGCCCCCACGGGCGCGCGGCGGCTGTTATCCTGAAGGACGTCATATGACGCCCAGTCAGGATAACGAAGCCACTTCCCGGACGTCAATTTACTATTGACCGGGCGGGAAGTGGTTAAAGCGGCGTTCCGCCAACATTTTTTTTTAAGTCAGCAGCTACAAATACTGCAGCTGCTGACTTTTAAAATAAGGAAACCTACCGGTCCAGGGCACCCGCAATGTCGGCACCCAAAGCCGATCTTTCCCTCGGCTTTCGGGTGCTGCCGCTGCCATCTTCAGTAAGGGAATCAGGAAGTGAAGTCTTGTTGCTTCGCTTCCTGGTTCCCTACTGCGCATGCGAAACTCTGCGCATGTGCGGCTCACACTGCGCGATCCCACTGGTCCCTGCTGTCTCCTGGGACCTGTGTGTCTCCCAGAAGACAGCAGGGGGGGCGGAGAAGGTGACAGAACTGGCGTAGATACCCGCGGGTGGCTCGGGTATCTATGCCCAGAAGTGGGAGCACAATACCTCTATTAGACAGGTATCTGCTCCCCCCTGAAAGGTGCCAAATGTGACACTGGAAGGGGGGAGGAATCCGAAAAGCGGAAGTTCCATTTGGGTGGAACTCCGCTTTAAAGGGTCTCCTCTCCCTGGCTATTTGTTGCACTGATGGGGCCATGTCACAGTATAGAAGGGCTGGTTTCACCCCCCCCTATTGGCAACCCTCATCTTCAGATGACCACAATTATAACAAAGATATTGATTCTCTTCATGCATCTGCTACCAAATGATTAGCACAGTATTCTCCTTGACAATAAATGTCATAGCTCCCAACTGTCCCAGATTTCAAGGGACTGTCCCTCATTTAGAACAAAGTCCCTCTGTCCCTCTTTTCTTCTCATTTGTCCTTCATTTTGGTCTGATCTCTATAGTTGTATGTAAAATGCACTTATTTATCTTTTTAAAAGTGTTTTACAGAGCTAAACCTTTCATCCAATTTCTAAATTGCTACGTTTGTAAATTCCAAAAGCCAATATAAAGAAATAGTAGTGGTAAAAAAAGGCACTTGTAGGTTTAACCATCATTTTTTTGTACAATTCTTCTTTAGGGGGGGGGGGGGGGTGCCAGGGGTGTATCCTGTGCCTACATACTTTTGCCCTCATTCCCGTTTTAGAAAGTTGAGAGGTATGAAAGGTGGCCATAAACATGGAGCTGGAGGCTGGAAGATCTGACTGCCAACTGGTGTTGGAAGCAACATAACAGTCAGCATGGTTGGATCATTGCATACATTGAATGGGCTCACTCATATGTGTACAGGGGGTCCCCGACTTACGAACGCCCGACCTACGAACAACCCCTACTTACGAACGGGGCGCTGCGGGGACCCTCCACCATTTTTCGCCGTCTTCCGGCCGTTCTGCGCATGCACGCCCATACGGAGCCTTGGAAAATGCCGGCAAACTTCGGAAATGTCTTTAATTTGCCACGCATGCGCAGAACGGCATTAGACGGAACATCGGAAATGTCCGTATTTGTCGGTCTGCGCATGCGCGGCCGACTTACGAACATTTCCGACTTCCGTACAGGCGGGCAGTCCCTAACGAGTTCGTAACTCGGGGACCCCCTGTATCCCCATACTCACTCCAGAAGATAATGGACCTGTGCAGAATCACATATGTGCAGAAGAGTGCATGGGGGCAAAATAATCTGTCAAATTGGGAACATACATTTGACCACATTGCAAAATGTTGCTGATTTTGTAAGGGCTCATTCACACAATGTCTGTTGAGCTACGTTGATCTGCATAACACAAAAGCGCATTGAAAACAACTGTTTTCTATGTCCTCTGCTCACATCATTATGTTGTGTTGAGGTGCGTTGCACATGTCTGCATTTTTCACACAGCACAATGAAGGGCACAGCATGCCACCACAGCATTTAGCAACATGCTGAAGTGCATAGAGTTGAACGAAGTGTCAATTTGTGGCACTTCAATAAAAATTAAAAAGCAAATAGTAAACAGTGCGACATGCTGTAAGAACGCATCGTACTGCCCCTATACAATGCACACCAGCGTACATGTGTTACAACATGCAGGCTGGTGTGAATGAGCCCCTGATGTTTAATGTTAATACAGAAGAGATAAGCCAACTCTGCACTGCCAATGTAAAGCAAAACCTGCCATAGACATTAGATGGAGATTGGAAGTGCATCCAAGATTTGCCTTCCTTCGAACTTTGCTATCTGCTCACTTTCTATGAATTCTGGTGACTGAGTGGGCTAAAGGGTCTTGGATTGTGCTGGTTCTGGACAGAGGAAGCATAGACGGCGGACAGAGACATGTTTGAGGACAGGGGTTCGTCACACCATTCAACCTGCAAGTTTAACAAATTACTTACATTAGGATAAGTTAGTTTTTTTCTTATTTTCTATTATACCGTAATTAAATTATTAACTATTATTATAGTTTTTTTATTATTATTATTTATTATTATAAACTATTAAATTATAGGTAAAATAGCTGAAGTCAGAAATTCTTCTATTCAGGTTTCTGCCCCATAGCAGCTACTTTGGGATAGATTCGATTTACATTTTTATTGAAATTTCCTTTCAAATTTGGCTAAAGTAACTCTTAAGCCTCGTACACATGATCGGATTGTTGGCCAACAAAACCGTGGAATTTTGACCAAAGGGCGTTGGCCCAAACTTGTCTTGCATACACACGTCCACACAATTGTTGGCCAACAATCACAAACGTAGTGACGTACTTCCATCCTTTGGGCTCATTCTGCTAATTTCGTGTTAGAAGATGTTTGGCGACTTTTCATGTTGCGCTTTTAATTTTGCACTTTTCAGTTCGTTTCTGAATGGACGTACGTCAACCAGACATGTTGTGGAATCAGAGGAGATAACGTGTTATTTATTATTGGCCTTGGAGTTATTGCTTTGACATTATTTTTTTGGTTGAATAATAATGATTTGATTTGGTATATTTTCTATATTTTTGGATGCATAGAATGCACTTTTTGGTTAAAGGGGTGTTTCAGCTAAAAAATAATTTTTTTAAAAGTCAGCAGCTAAAAAAAAAAGTAGCTGCTGACTTTTAATAAGTACACTTACCCTCTCAGGGCGCCCGCGATGTCGGTCGTGGAGGCCGAGATGTCCCTCGGCGCTCCGGTCCCAGCGCCGCCATCATCAGTAAGGCTGGTTTCACACTGGGGCGGTGCGGGGCGGGCGACGGTAAAGCAGCGCTATATTTAGCGCTGCTTTACCATCGTTTTACCCGCGGTATGCGGCCGCTAGCGGGGTGGTTTTAACCCCCGCTAGCGGCCGCAAAAGGGTTAAAAACCTCCGCAAAGCGCCGCTGCAGCGGCGGTTTGCGGGAGGTATCCCCGCGGTTTCCCATTGATTTCAATGGGAAGGAGCGGTATAGGAGCGGTAAATACACCGCTCCTTCACCGCTCCAAAGATGCAGCTAGCAGGACTTTTGTTGCGGTCCTGCTAGCGCACCGCTCCAGTGTGAAAGCCCGCCGGCTTTCACACTGGAGTGAATGGGGCCGGTTTTTTCAGGCGGTGTACAGGCGCTATTTTTAGCGCTGTACCGCCTGAAAACCGCCCCAGTGTGAAAGGGGCCTTAGGGAAACAGGCAGTGAAGACTACGGCTTCACTGCCCGTTTCCTACTGCGCATGCGCGAGTCGTGCGGCACTTTGTGAATAGGATGCGCTGTGTTAGGGAACACACAGTTCCCATAACACAGCGTGCCCCATTACCCAGAAGACAACACGGCGGAGGACAGAAGAACGAACGAAGATCACCGCAGCGTAGGAAGGAGGCAGATTAGGAAGACTGCCTAGCAACAGGGATTTCTGATCAGGTAAATTTATTTATTTTTTTTTCATTTTTATTTTTTTTTTTTCAGAATATTAATGCTTTTTTGTTTTTTAGGGTGTCCCACCACTTTAAGTTCTATTGGCAGATGTCTAATCGTATGTCTAATCACATGTCTAATTGTATTTGTTTTCTTTTTTTAATGCACAATAAAAAAAATTGTGTAGAATAATACTTGGCTATGTGATCTACTTCAAATGACAGTTTGGGAGTAGCAGTTACATTTAAAAAAAAATATAAATAAAAATATGTAAAATTCACAAGGGACACCAACATAGTTGTATCTTTGATCTTAAAAACTACAGGATAATGGTGTTGTGGTAACTTGCACCAAATAAAAAAAAAAAAGCATAATAATATTATTCTTGATATCACTAGAAAAAAAAGCCTTTGAAAATGAGTTTGCAATATCTCCATCAGTATCACCAGCAAAGCAGCTTCATTATTATCCCATTAAGGTGTCCTTTTATGAAGCAGTGAAATCTATTCACTGCTTCATTCTCCGGCATTCTCAGAGATCTTTCTCCTCTGTGTGCCTGTTTATGAAGCGGAGTAGATCGCTTCACCCTTGGAGGAGTAAAGAGACCTACAAACGCTTCAAATGCCCCGTACACACGGTCGGAAATTCCGACCACAAAATCCGTCGGATTTTTTCCGACGGATTTTGTCTGACACTGGTGTTGCATACACGCGGTCGGACAAAGTTGTCGGAAAATCTGATCATTCTGAACGTGGTGACGTTCGTTGCGTACGACGGAACTACGTAGAGGCTATTAGCCAATAGCTTTGGTCTCGTAATTTGATCTGAGCACTGGCTCTGGCACTTTGTCCGTCGTAATTCTCTACACACGATCGGAAAAAGTCAGATCGGACTTTGTTGTCGGAAAATTTGAGAGCAGGATCTCAAATTTTTTCCGTCAGAAATTCCGACAGAAAAAGTCCGATGGAGCCCACACACGGTCGGATTTTCTGACAACATGGTCCGATAGGACATTTTCCGTCAAAAATTCCGACCGTGTGTACGGGGCATAACACTGGAGAACGGCCCCTGATACTGGAATCTCGTGAGACTTCCTGAGATTACAGCACCAGAAATTCACCGAAACACAGAGATGTCAGTTTATTAAGCAGTGATAAATTATCACCGCTCAGTACACGGACAGACGGTGTGATTAATGTTAGTAAAATAAAGAGTCCCCCCTACATAATATATACATGTATATGCACACACATTATATATACAGTGGTGTGAAAAAGTGTTTGCCCCCTTCCTCATTTCCTGTTCCTTTGCATGTTTGTCACACTTAAGTGTTTCGGAACATCAAACCAATTTAAACAATAGTCAAGGACAACACAAGTAAACACAAAATGCAATTTGTAAATGAAGGTGTTTATTATTAAAGGTGAAAAAAAATCCAAACCATCATGGCCCTGTGTGAAAAAGTGATTGCCCCCCTTGTTAAAACATACTATAACTGTGGTTGTCCACACCTGAGTTCAATTTCTCTAGCCACACCCAGGCCTGATTATTGCCACACCTGTTCACAATCAAGGCATCACTTAAATAGGAGCTGCTTGGCACAGTAAGGTCCACCAGAAGATCCTTAAAAGCTACACATCATGCCGAGACCCAAAGAAATTCAGGAACAATTGAGAAAGAAAGTAATTGAGATCTATCAGTCTGGAAAGGGTTATAAAGCCATTTCCAAAGCTTTGGGAATCCAGCGAACCACAGTGAGAGCCATTATCCACAAATGGCGAAGACATGGAACAGTGGTGAACCTTCCCAGGAGTGGCCGGCCGCCCAAAATTACCCCAAGAGCGCAGCGACGACTCATCCAAGAGGTCACAAAAGACACCACAACAACGTCCAAGGAACTGCAGGCCTCACTTGCCTCAGTTAAGGTCAGCGTTCATGCCTCCACCATCAGGAAAAGACTGGGCAAAAATGGCCTGCATGGCAGAGTTCCAAGGAGAAAACCACTGCTGAGCAAAAAGAACATCAAAGCTCGTCTCAATTTCTCCACAACACATCTTGATGATCCCCAAGACTTTTGGGACAACATTCTGTGGACTGATGAGACAAAAGTGGAACTCTTTGGAAGGTGTGTGTCCAAGTATATCTGGCGTAGAAGGAACACTGCATTTCAGAAAAAGAACATTATACCAACAGTAAAATATGGTGGTGGTAGTGTGATGGTCTGGGGCTGTTTTGCTGCTTCAGGACCTGGAAGACTTGCCGTGATAAAAGGAACTATGAATTCTGCTGTCTACCAAGAGATCCTGAAGGAGAATGTCCGACCATCTGTTCGTGTACTCAAGCTGAAACGAACTTGGGTTCTGCAGCAGGACAATGATCCTAAACACACCAGCAAGTCCACCACCGAATGGCTGAAGAAAAACAAAATGAAGACTTTGGAGTGGCCTAGCCAAAGTCCAGACCTGAATCCTATTGAGATGTGGTGGTATGACCTTAAAAAGGCCGTTCATGCTCGAAAACCCTCTAATGTAACTGAATTAGGACAATTCTGCAAAGATGAGTGGGCCAAAATTCCTCCAGGACGCTGTAAAAGCCTCATTGCACGTTATCGCAAACGCTTGGTTGCAGTTGTTGCTGCTAAGGGTGGCCCAACCAGTTATTAGGTTTAGGGGCAATCACTTTTTCACACAGGGCCATGATGGTTTGGATTTTTTTTTACCTTTAATAATAAACACCTTCATTTACAAATTGCATTTTGTGTTTACTTGTGTTGTCCTTGACTATTGTTTAAATTGGTTTGATGTTCCGAAACACTTAAGTGTGACAAACATGCAAAGGAACAGGAAATGAGGAAGGGGGCAAACACTTTTTCACACCACTGTACATGTATATACACACACATTATATATACATGTATATGCACACACATTATATATATATATATATATATATATACATATACACGTTATATATATATATATATGTATACACATACATATGACAGGGGGACATGGTTACTGTCTTGGGGGGGGGGGGGGGTCTCAACGAGGCCTAAGGAAGTTAATTATCTTCCTCTTTCCTCCTTAGGTCCCCCCACATTCCCTCTTCACTCCCCGATTCTCCACCTCTGAGTTGGTGAATTGGGGAGTGTGAATTCTGACACAGATCGCTAGTGAAGCGCTGAGATCTCAGCTTCATAAACGCTTCATACACTGGCAGTAACTGTGTCATTCTATGAGGATTCTCCATGTGTGGAGATAATCGGCGGGAGAACACACTTCTCCCCCCGATTATCTCTGGTTCATAAACTGTTTATGGGCTGTGCTCAGCAGCGATCCTCGGGATCTCCGCTGATCACTGCTTCATAAACGGACACCTTAAGAAGAAGAGAATTGTGCGCTGCATTTGGAGATTTCATAATTTGCCACGTCACCAATGTTAATTCTCCATTACGAACGTTAGTTTACAAGACCGACAACAATTGTCTGATGGAGTGTACAAACGGTCGGATTTTGCACCAACAGCCTGTCATCACACATTTCCCATCAGAAAATCAGATCGTGTGTACGAAGCTTAAGTGAATGTAACGAATACGAATGCATCCAAAGTTATGAATTATCTGAAGTAACGAATGCTGCATCTAAACTAATGGAACGGAACGAATACGAATGAACCGAAGTAACGAATGCCGATCAGAACGAATGATCCGATAAATGAAAAAAAAAAATGAATGAAATGAAAACTAAACTAAACAAATTTTTTGGTAGTGAACGTCTAATTTTTATCTGTCCCTGTGTTTAGCCTGTGTAGCCAGATACTGCAAAATGCATGGATAGGTGAAGAAGCCCATGATGTGTATGCTGTGGTTGGAGGAGGGGGATCTGGTACCAGATAAATCCTAATGACTTGCCGTTTAGCCACGGGGCATGAGGCTCTGGCATTTCGGTGTAAAACTCTATGAAGGGCTGAAAGCTGCTGCAGGTGGACGAGGCTGGACAGTGCACCAAGTGCTACTAACTTTTAGGGCAGTATATGCCCAGGGACAAATGCCCAGAATGCAGACGGGGCAAATACTCATTGGTATAACTCAGGGGTCCCCAAACTTTCTAAACAAAGGGCTCATTTACTGTCCTTCAGGCTTTTAAGGGGCTAAACTGTGGCCAGTGGGAGTAGAAAATACTCCAGCATCAGTAGGAGGGAAAAAAATTACATAGCCCCCTTGGTCAGAAGGATGAGGAATACTCATAGGGCCCCATCATTGGTGTCAGTGGAAGGAAGGTGCTGTGGCTGGACGGTAAACCTGCGATCTTCCAGTTAATAAACTGCAGGGTACCCTAAAGCAGGGGTCTTCAAACTTCATAAACAGAGGGCCAGTTTACTGTCCTTTAGATTTCAGGGGGGCTGGAGTGGGTTCATTGGGAATAGAAAGTGTCCTGGCATCAGTGGGAGTAAACCATTCCCCATCATTGGTATTAAGGGGGGGGGCATTGTTGGTGTCAGGGAGAGGAATAATGCCCCATTGCTGGTGTCAGTGGGAGGAATAGCTTCTCATCGTTGATGTCAGTAGGAGGAATAGTGCCTCATATCAATTGGAGGAACCCAGGGGTCAAGTCCTGGGGAAAAAAGTGTGGGAACTCCCACCCAAGATCCACTCCCCCACCAAAAAAAAAAAAAATGACACGCTCATATGCACGAACGCTTCAAAAGTGGTATTTTTCATCCAATTTTCGTATTGTGTGTATGAAGCTTAACTGTTAGTACATAAAAAAAAACAATCCTCAATAAACATAAATACGGTAATTCTCTAAATAATCAGCATTCATTCAATTGTGCTTCCATGCAAATGTGAACATCATGTTCTGATCTTTATTGGGGAATGTTATTTTGTATATAGATTGTTTATGTGGTGAGTTTACACTTTTCATTGAACAGAGTTTGGATAACACAGGGTTAAACAGAAATAAATGAACTGCACATTATCTGGACAGAATGCTTGGGGAGATAGTGATGTGTTCCTGCTTAGGAGATGTATGTTAGCTTGGGGGGCTGCAAACTCTGCAGGGCTCCAACACACACTCGCTGCTATTCCAACCCTTCACATATTTCCACATAAACTTACCTCCAGGCATTAAACTTTGCCAGGTATTGTGCTCAGCTTACCACCCCAAACTGATGTTCCTCCCTCTGCTCACCTCTCTCCCTGCATGTCCTGTGAGCAGAAAAGCTGTGCTCCTCCTCTGGGTTCACTCATCATATGGCACTGAAGATAGAGGAGGGGGGGATTCAGCGGGACACACAGAGCAAGTATGCAGGAGACTGGGGGGGGTGGATGAGGAGACAGAAAATCAGGAGGGGCCGGCGGGGAGCAGCGCATCACGAGAGGTCTGACTAAATACAATCTCTTAGCAGCAGGGACCTGATCTACCCGTCAGCTAGCTCTGATTGACAGGTAGATCGAAGCGGAAGCTGTCAATGGGCCCCCTACTGGCAATGCCTGAATGGTCAGGTGTGCGGCACTTACTATTGCAAGCTGTGTCGGCAGCTGCTGGTGTAGCACCTGCCACACAGAACATACTTCAAAGTCTTGCAGGACACGGCTGCTAACGGGAACTGAGTTCCTGTTGTGGAAAAAGTACAGGAACTCCGTTCCCATGCGTTCCCGCAGGACTTGAGCCCTGGAGGAACCCCAAGGGCTAGATAAATGCAGACAAATTTCCATATCCAGCCCGTGGGCTGCAGTTGGCAGAAGACTGGTCCAACTGAACCGATCTGTGCCAGAGATATGCGTCTATAGACATGGGATTGTAATCTACTCTGTTGTCTCCTATCTATGGTGCCATCATCAACAAGAACATCCAATAAACGCTGTACAGTGGATGTGTAATTAGAAATTCACTGAACGTCCTGACTCATTAAAAAAATAAGATTTCCTTATTCAGATTTAATCTTAAAATCAGTAACTTATAAGTTCTTCAACTTAAGAATAGACATAAAAAGTTCATTCAGCCTCAAACTACCATTCCCAGAAACATTGCGACATACAATTTAGGTAAGGGAGACCTCCGGCATGTAGAGTTTATGTTAGACCTCACTCAGAAAGGACATCCAAGTGCAAAACCATTTTTGTGGTATTGTATATTTGGAAAAATTGATTGCGCTGACAAAGTGTGACGTAAACAAGCTGGATAAGGTTTAGTACCGGATACCACTAAATACACACAGTGCCTAGAATACAGCTAACCAAGAAATGACCTATGAATGTATACATCATGTCACAGGGTGGCCATTCTCCAACACGGACCATGGAGGGGATACATTGATGGCTGACATGATGAGTACTGGAACATCACTTCTTATCATTTTTGAAGTGTAAATCCAGCCAAACATTCTTTTTAAATAGTGTAAAAAGGAGTTAGAAACCCTGTCTTGTGTTTTATGAATCCTATATGTGTCATTGGGAAGGACAGTGGCCACCAAGACAGGTGGACTGACTAATGAGGATTGTTGTCTATCCCCAAATGGGGGCTAATCTTTGTCTATGTCCTGTACTCAATGGGAAATGTTACCTTCACGTCCTCTCCAGGTGGCCACTGTCACTGAACGCTAGAAATCAGCAATTGTATCATTCCTTTCAATATACACTTCAGTAAATACTTTGTGTACGTCAAGACAAGACCTCCAAAACCACCAAACAACTCATTGCATGCCTACTTAAAGTGGTGTTTCCCCCAAAATGACAACTTTATTTATTTCTGCATTAAATCTGCTAATAAAAAATAATTGGATAATAATTGGAAAAAAATGTCACTTACCTATTTCTCCCTGTTGCTAGGTGGTCCCACAAAATCTGCCTCTTCCTCAGCCCGGGCTAAAAACTTCACTTCCCCTCAGCAGTCAGTCATCTGGGACACGTGACAGGTCCCAGATGACTGCGCAGCATATCACGATGTGTGGCGCCGCTCACACATGCGAGCACAGCCGGGTGCCCACAGTAAGGATGCCGGCGCTGCGAGCAGAGCGGGGAACAAGGGGGTGCTTCGTTCCCCCACATCGCTGGACCCTGGGACAGGTAAGTGTCCGATTCTTAAAAGTCAGCAGCTGCAGTATTTGTAGCTGCTGACTTTTAAAAAACATTTTTTAAGGGGCACACCTCTTTAAAGGGATACTAAAGTCTTGTTTTTTTTTTTTTGTAAAAATAACAAACATGTTATACTTACCTCCTCTGTGCAGCTGGTTTTGGATAGAGCAGCCTGGATCCTCCTCTTCTTGGGTCCCTCTTCTGCTCTCCTAGCCCCTCCCTCTGGTGAGTCCCCCCTCAGCCAGCAGCTTGCTACAGGGGGCACCCAAGCCGAGCCAGAGCTCCATGTGTCCATTCAGACACGGAGCCCTGACCCAGCCCCGCCCCCTCTATCCCCTGATTGGCTGACTGGTGTTGATTGACAGCTGCGGGAGCCAATGGCGCCGCTACTGTGTCTCAGCCATTCGGGGGGACTGTCTGGGACAACTAAGACACTCGTGGACATCGCTGCAGAGAGATGGGCTCAGGTAAGTAATTAGGGAGGCTGAAGGGGGCTGCCACACACAGAAGGTTTTTTATCTTAATACATATAGCACATAGAATTTGCATTGCCCATGTATACCCCACCTTTTTAATGAAGCGCCCATCAAATGCAGCCCACCAGCGCCCATCAAATGCAGCCCCACCAGCTTCCATCAATGCGGCCTACCAGCGCCCATCAAATGCAGCCTACCAGCGCCCATCAAATGCAGCCTACCAGCGCCCATCAAGGCAGCCTCACCAGCGCCCATCAAATGCAGCCTCACCAGTGCCCATCAAATTCAGCCTTACCAGCGCCCATCAAGTGCAACCTACCTGCACCCATCAAATGCAGCCTCACCAGCTCCCATCAATGCGGCCTACCAGCACCCATCAAATGCCGCCTCACCAGCGCCCATCAAATGCAGCCTACCAGCGCCCATCAAATTCAGCCTACCAGCGCCCATCAAGGCAGCCTCACCAGCGCCCATCAAGGCAGCCTCACCAGCGCCCATCAAATGCAGCCTCACCAGTGCCCATCAAATTCAGCCTTACCAGCGCCCATCAAGTGCAACCTACCTGCACCCATTAAATGCAGCCTCACAAGCGCCCATCAAATGCAGCCTACCAGCGCCCATCAAATGCAGCCTCACCAGCGCCCATCAAATGCAGCCTACCAGCGCCCATCAAATTCAGCCTACCAGCGCCCATCAAGGCAGCCTCACCAGCGCCCATAAAATGCAGCCTCACCAGTGCCCATCAAATTCAGCCTTACCAGCGCCCATCAAGTGCAACCTACCTCTACCCATCAAATGCAGCCTCACAAGCGCCCATCAACTGCAGCCTCACCAGCACCCATCAAATGCAGCCTACCAGCGCCCATCAAATGCAGCCTACCAGCGCCCATCAAGGCAGCCTCACCAGCGCCCATCAAATGCAGCCTCACCAGTGCCCATAAAATTCAGCCTTACCAGCGCCCATCAAGTGCAACCTACCTGCACCCATCAAATGCAGCCTCACCAGCTTCCATCAATGAAGCCTACCAGCGCCCATCAAATGCAGTCTACCAGCGCCCATCAAATTCAGCCTACCAGCGCCCATCAAGGCAGCCTCACCAGCGCCCATCAAATGCAGCCTACCAGCGCCAATCAAATGCAGCCTACCAGCGCTCATCAAATTCAGCCTACCAGCGCCCATCAAGGCAGCCTCACCAGCGCACATCAAATGCAGCCTCACCAGTGCCCATCAAATTCTGCCTTACCAGTGCCCATCAAGTGTAACCTACCTGCACCCATCAAATGCAGCCTCACAAGCACCCATAAAATGCAGCCTACCAGCGCCCATCAAATGCAGCCTCACCAGCGCCCATCAATGAATGTTTGCTTGCTTGCTTCCATACATTCCGGAGTCGGGACACAGACACAATCCTCCAGCGCCGCTGCGCCTCTGACACTATGTGCGAATGGATCGGCGGCTGCCTGCTGATGCTGAGACTTAGTTTCTTGCTTCAGAGAGTAGAAACACCAGTGGCTGGGCGCCCTAGGCAGAAGTGTGCCCTAGGCGGCTGCCTAGTTTGCCTAGTGGTAGCACCGGCCCTGCATCTATGTCAAACTGGAACAATCCTCATTCTTCTCCACATATAATGCCATATTAACACCTCTAGTCTGACATTTTAACAAATTCACACTTTCAGCCATGAAAATTGAAGAATTAACACCTATGGAAGACTTCTAGAACCCAAGGATGGGATTAGGAAACGAGAACAGGGTGGTTCCACAATTTTAACACCTTGAATTCTGATTTTGGACGATAACAGTTTTCCGAGGTGATAGCTCAGGGTGCCGGTACTACCTTTGTACATATAAATGCTGGGCTTTTTTCTGACGCTCATAAGGTCCCGTGCACACTGTGCATTTAGCCCCAATGCATGGGTGCTCCAGCATTTAGCCACAGGTGTGTCGTCCAGCCCCACTGCTTGTAGTCTGCCAAACTCTAAAGCCTCGTACACACGGTACATTGATGGCAGGGGATTGTCTGCTGACAGACTGTTGTCCTAAAATATTACTATTAGTACCCTCCTTTTGACAATAGCAAATTTGTGAGGCCTAGTGTGCATTAACACGGCCTGTACCCCAGAGAGAAGCTTAAACAGATAGACATGAAAAGTATATGCAGGTGAAGAAAATATATTTTATTTAGGGCAACACGCCCAGAGGTAAATCAATGGGTAAGTAAATAGGGATACGATGTTACAAGACAGTATACATACATGGAATCATATGTGACCATAGACATGTACAAAAACAGCAAAATAAATTGCACATTAACTTGCGATATTATCAAGATATATTCAGGAAAATGCCGACATGTTTCGGACGGACGTCCTTTTTCAAGGCAATAACTGTTCCTGTGTTTGCTCAATAGTACTGTATAGAACAGAGTAAGTACATTAGTATACAACATATTATAATAATAAGTATGAAACCTGTAAATGAACCATTTCATGGTAATGGTACTCACTTGCAAAAAGTTGAAGATAACGGCTTTAATTGCCTGGTAATCTTGGGGTACAGAGATATGGTCTCAATGTGTTCACAGAGTGAAAAGTAGTCTTGTGCTATTAAAAGCAAACGGCTGCTGAACATTTGAAAGGCTGCAAGATCTCCAAGCCATGCACTGAAAGGTTGCAATGGCTCTATAAGCCTGGGCCAAAGGTTGGTATATGGCTAGGAAAATAAAGAGGAGTAGGTAGGGTGGTGTTAATACCGCTAACAGGTATAAAAGTATGTTCCTGCAGGATAAACTGCATGAAGTAAAAGAGTAATATTACCTGATAGATAAGGATCTTGTGGTGTTGTACAGCGGGACGCCGGCAGGAAGGTATGGTAACTATTCCCGCCATTGACCCGGCTTATATGTGTGTAGAAATTAGTATCAGCTGTGCAGGCTATGAGGTAGAATGGATGCGCTGCAGTGTGATAAAAATCAAGGCCAGGTGAGGGGATGGTGGCTCAGAGGTCACAATGTACTTCCCCTATTGGTGAGATCTTAGAGGCGGCGGCGCCGCGCGTCGTCACGTCCATGGGGCGTGGCCTCGTGCGGCGTCGGAGCGTCACCGGCGCGGGTAGACTGATCCCTCCCTGCTTGCTGGAACGCAAACAGAGGGGCGCGTGTGGTGGAAGTGTGCGCCTCAATGGATGTATGTTGCGCATGCGCCGTATATAGTCCGCGCATGCGCACATGGTCTTACCCGCGCCGGGCAGCCTGTATATCAAATGAAAGCAAGAGGAGTACCACATAGGGCGTAAAGTAATGTGTGAATGTATGACAGGATTGTTAACACTTAATGGGTTCAATGTGAACGGCATCAATAGGTTAGCAAATGAGTCGCAGTACCATGGAGATGGATAGGGGGCCCCCTAATGGAAAGAAACAAGCAATGTATTAAAATGGCAGAGAACAGCAATATTAGAATGTAGAAAGAGTAAACGAATTTACATCGGTCAGTTAGAATAGCTATAAAGCAGTACAAACATTGACATAAAACCAATGTACAATATAGACATATATTCTAAAACATTTAGACAGATGCATTTAAATAGATATGGAAGTGAATATACTTTTTATTGTATAGGTAAATATTTGAAGCAAATAAAGAGAGGCCCCAAGGTAAAAAATGCTTGCAGGGGCCTGTCTTAATTTGAAGGGAGATTAAAGATCAAGTTCACACACCCCTGATTCAAAACCCTCAAGATAGGGTTTGAAATTAAATGCCTCATTGAGGCCTGGGGGGGATGTGGCATTGAGGTGAAAAATCCATTTAAGCTCACTTTGAAGTAAAGATTTATTGTAGTCACCCCCTCGGTTAGGTGGGGGGATGTGGTCAAGTGCTCTAAATGTGATCTGGGGAGTTGAGTCCTGATGGACGATTGCACAGTGTCGCCCTAGAGGGAGGTCAGGGTCTTTTTGGTTAATACTGAGGGTATGTCGGTATATGCGTTTCCAAAAAGGCAGTTTAGTTTTCCCAACATAAAAACACCCGCACTCGCATTCTAATAAATATACAATGCCGACTGAGCGGCAATTGACGAAATGTTGGGGGAAGAAAGGTTGTCCATTAGGTAGGATATTGGATCTGTTAGATTTTGATAGATACCTACAGTATTTGCATTTCCATTTACATGTACTTGGGGGAGTGGGAACGGCTCCTTTTTGCAGATCCTTCTGCTAACATGTATACCAAGCACATTGTTACTTTTCGTCGATACATCGATGACATTCTTGTTGTTTGGCAGGGATCTAGCCAAACCCTACAAGACTTTCTGACTTACCTCAATACGACCAATCAGTTAAATCTGAGATTTACAATGACATATAGCCCAACCTCTATCTGTTTTTTAGATCTTACTCTCATAAAAGACCTTGATGGCCATATTCAAAGTCATCTATACCGCAAACCCACTGCAGGCAACACCATTCTAGCTGCCTCCAGTTTTCACCCCGAACCTCTTCTCAACTCCATCCCCTATGCCCAATACCTTCGTGCCCGCCGCAACTGTTCAACTGAGGCCTCCTTTGAGAATGAGGCCTTGAATCTAGGGTTTGGCTAGATCCCTGCCAAACAACAAGAATGTCATCGATGTATCGACGAAAAGTAACAATGTGCTTGGTATACATGTTAGCAGAAGGATCTGCAAAAAGGAGCCGTTCCCACTCCCCCAAGTACATGTAAATGGAAATGCAAATACTGTAGGTATCTATCAAAATCTAACAGATCCAATATCCTACCTAATGGACAACCTTTCTTCCCCCAACATTTCGTCAATTGCCGCTCAGTCGGCATTGTATATTTATTAGAATGCGAGTGCGGGTGTTTTTATGTTGGGAAAACTAAACTGCCTTTTTGGAAACGCATATACCGACATACCCTCAGTATTAACCAAAAAGACCCTGACCTCCCTCTAGGGCGACACTGTGCAATCGTCCATCAGGACTCAACTCCCCAGATCACATTTAGAGCACTTGACCACATCCCCCCACCTAACCGAGGGGGTGACTACAATAAATCTTTACTTCAAAGTGAGCTTAAATGGATTTTTCACCTCAATGCCACATCCCCCCCAGGCCTCAATGAGGCATTTAATTTCAAACCCTATCTTGAGGGTTTTGAATCAGGGGTGTGTGAACTTGATCTTTAATCTCCCTTCAAATTAAGACAGGCCCCTGCAAGCATTTTTTACCTTGGGGCCTCTCTTTATTTGCTTCAAATATTTACCTATACAATAAAAAGTATATTCACTTCCATATCTATTTAAATGCATCTGTCTAAATGTTTTAGAATATATGTCTATATTGTACATTGGTTTTATGTCAATGTTTGTACTGCTTTATAGCTATTCTAACTGACCGATGTAAATTCGTTTACTCTTTCTACATTCTAATATTGCTGTTCTCTGCCATTTTTATACATTGCTTGTTTCTTTCCATTAGGGGGCCCCCTATCCATCTCCATGGTACTGCGACTCATTTGCTAACCTATTGATGCCGTTCACATTGAACCCATTAAGTGTTAACAATCCTGTCATACATTCACACATTACTTTACGCCCTATGTGGTACTCCTCTTGCTTTCATTTGATATACAGGCTGCCCGGCGCGGGTAAGACCATGTGCGCATGCGCGGACTATATACGGCGCATGCGCAACATACATCCATTGAGGCGCACACTTCCACCACACGCGCCCCTCTGTTTGCGTTCCAGCAAGCAGGGAGGGATCAGTCTACCCGCGCCGGTGACGCTCCGACGCCGCACGAGGCCACGCCCCATGGACGTGACGACGCGCGGCGCCGCCGCCTCTAAGATCTCACCAATAGGGGAAGTACATTGTGACCTCTGAGCCACCATCCCCTCACCTGGCCTTGATTTTTATCACACTGCAGCGCATCCATTCTACCTCATAGCCTGCACAGCTGATACTAATTTCTACACACATATAAGCCGGGTCAATGGCGGGAATAGTTACCATACCTTCCTGCCGGCGTCCCGCTGTACAACACCACAAGATCCTTATCTATCAGGTAATATTACTCTTTTACTTCATGCAGTTTATCCTGCAGGAACATACTTTTATACCTGTTAGCGGTATTAACACCACCCTACCTACTCCTCTTTATTTTCCTAGCCATATACCAACCTTTGGCCCAGGCTTATAGAGCCATTGCAACCTTTCAGTGCATGGCTTGGAGATCTTGCAGCCTTTCAAATGTTCAGCAGCCGTTTGCTTTTAATAGCACAAGACTACTTTTCACTCTGTGAACACATTGAGACCATATCTCTGTACCCCAAGATTACCAGGCAATTAAAGCCGTTATCTTCAACTTTTTGCAAGTGAGTACCATTACCATGAAATGGTTCATTTACAGGTTTCATACTTATTATTATAATATGTTGTATACTAATGTACTTACTCTGTTCTATACAGTACTATTGAGCAAACACAGGAACAGTTATTGCCTTGAAAAAGGACATCCGTCCGAAACATGTCGGCATTTTCCTGAATATATCTTGATAATATCGCAAGTTAATGTGCAATTTATTTTGCTGTTTTTGTACATGTCTATGGTCACATATGATTCCATGTATGTATACTGTCTTGTAACATCGTATCCCTATTTACTTACCCATTGATTTACCTCTGGGCGTGTTGCCCTAAATAAAATATATTTTCTTCACCTGCATATACTTTTCATGTCTATCTGTTTAAGCTTCTCTCTGGGGTACAGGCCGTGTTAATGCACACTAGGCCTCACAAATTTCCTATTTTTATATGTGAGAAGCGATAGACCCATTTGCCACCAGTCACTTGCTCAAATAAATATTTCTCCTTTTGACAATTGTTGTCCAATTTTCGGCCAACAAATGTTGGATGACAGGCTAGTAAATTTTCGGCGGACAGCGGTTTTATGTCAGATTTTCATATGGTCAGTACACAAATCCGCCACACAAAAGTTGAAAGTACAAACACGCATGCTCGGAATCATTGCTCACCAAACACGAAATTAGCAGAAGGGGCCCAAAGGGTGGCACTCAAGAGCTGAAATTCCTCATAGTATGTCACTACGTTCGTGTTTGTGGCACGACAATTGTGTAGCGTTAGTATGCAAGACAAGATCCTGGCACACGCCCTTTTGACAAAAATCAGACGCTTGGTTGGCCAAAAATCATACCGTATGTACGAGGCTTAAACCCCCATACACACTATTAGATTTTCTGCAGATTTTTATCTTCAGATTTACCAAAACCATATAATATGAGGTCAAACCTTAAGAGTTTCAATTTGTATGCATTCAGGCAGGCCCTCGCACTGCATGGTTTTGGTAAATCTGAAGACAAAAATCTACAGAAAATCTAATAGTGTGTCTGGTTCTTAAGGCTCTATTCGAACTTGTACAACTTGTCATACAACTTTAGACATCAAAGATGCATGACAAGTCATTCCCCATGTTTTCCAATGATAACCATTCATATATGCGTGACTTAAAGTTGCAACAACTTCAGAGTAGTTCATGTACTACTTTGGTCTGACTTTTATGCAACTTGAGGGCCATGAACTTCAATGTTAACCCTCAGTTGCATGAAAGTCGTACCTGAATGTTATACAATGCAACAGTTGACTCTGGTCCGGCCACACCTGGAGTATGCTGTCCAGTTATGGGCACCAGTCCTCAGGAAAGCTGTACTGGAAATAGAGCGAGTACAAACAAGGGCAACAAAGCTAATAAAGGGTCTGGAGAATATTGGTTGCGAGCACTGAACTTATTCTCTCTGGAGAAGAGACGCTTGAGAGGGGATATGATTTAAATATACAAATATCGTACTGGTGACCCCACAATAGGAATAAAACTTTTTTGCAGAAAGGGAGTTTAACAAAACTCGTGGGCACTCATTAAAATTGGAAGAAAAGAGGTTTAACCTTAAACTACGTGGAGGGTTCTTTATTGTAAGAGCGTCAATGATGTGGAATTATTAGATAAGCACCTGAACGACCACAACATACAGGGATATACAATGTAATACTGACATATAGGTAATCACACACATAGGTTGGACTTGATGGACTTGTGTCTTCTTTCAACCTCACCTACTATGTAACTATGTAAGTCAGGGGTGCCCAACCTTTTGAAGAGCGAGGGTCACTTAAGCTACTTGGTAACCGGTCGCGGGCCACAATGAGCGGAGCGGGTGGATGGCAGGTCCGGGTCTGCTCTGTATATGCAGAGCGGACACGGACACAGCCCACTAATGCTCTTTTATTTTTTTTTTTCCGGATTGGATTGGAGGTAGGACACAAGTCGGTTTACATTTGCTACACCTTAGAGGTAAATGGAGGGTCCAATTGGGTCAGACTGACTGTGTGAATAGGGGTCCCAAGGCTGCTTTCACACAGATGCGCTGAGGTTTACCTGCACCGCTGGTGCAGCGCAGTGTACCTTTGGCTTTCCTGCACTTTGCAATAGACTTCTATTATATTCTGCAGGTTTGGTGCACTTTCAGAAAGCTCACCAAACTTGCAGGTAATAACAGAAGTCTATGGCTCAGTGCAGGTAACCCGCAGGTAAACTGCTCTGTACCTGCGGATCAGTTTGAAAGCAGCCCAGTAACCACTGCAGAATTGATATGCCCATATATACCCAGTGATTTTATTAATAAAACTGACCTTTTAATAAATAAAGGCAATAGAGGCAAATAAAACTCTATTCTATTTTATCCCAGAGCAGGAAGTCGCGGGCCACATCAGAGGGCTCCGCAGGCCACTGGTTGGGCACCCCTGATGTAAGTTGTGTAACAGTTGTAACAGTTGTCAATTATCACTGGTCAAAGCCAAAGTCATATCCAAGCTGAACCCATCCAAAGTTGCATCAAAGTTGCACTCCAAAGTCGGCACAACTTTGGTTGTATAAGTGTGAATGGAACTTAAAAAATTCGGACAACTGCTGCAGCTGGACAGGACTGAGTGGTGCATCAGCTGTACTTATGAACAGGGCAGTATGTATCCAGGGAGGAAGAACTCTTGTGTTAATTATAAAAAGGGATTTCCCCCCAGGATGGTGGGGTTTTTTGGCAGCACAGTATAAAAGAACTCTTGTGTTAAGGGCAATTGCTTGACAAGCTGCTGGCAGCAAGACTAGATGGTGCACCTGTGCCCTCTGCCCACAGCTAATCACTGGAGCTCCATGCACCAGGGCAAATTGCCTAGTGTGCATGGGACCTTAAAACAGAAAAAGTGGCTTGGATAAGCTTAAAGTGGTTGTAAACCCTTACAAACCACTTGGACTTACAGGTAAGCCTAGATTAAGGCTTACCTGTAGGTCAAAGAAATATCTCCTAAACCTACACGGTTTAGGAGATATTTGCCAAAAGACAGGCACCGCTCTCAACGGCGATATGCCACGAGTGGCGGCTCCCGTGCGCATGCGCGGGATTGATGTCATTGCGTCAAATGACAGCGCCGGAGCCGCAAGACCCACCAAGAAGATGGAGGCTCCGTACACAAGGGGACAGCGGTGACTTCGCTGGCTCCTGTGTCAGGTAAGTGACACATAATGGACTACTATGAGATGCATAGTAGTCCATTATGCTTTACCTTTGCAGGGAAACAAGGAAGAAGTAAACCCATCAGGGTTTACTTCCTCTTTAACATTACAGAACAAGTCCAGCTGACTAACTACTAAAAGATATACCAGATAACTTCAGATGATATACCATATTATATATATAATTCTAAACAAAAATCACTGCATAAATACCAACATAAAAAAGTTAGAATTACAAACTACAAACTTTTTCTGGTTAAGGAATAACAGAGCAACCATTGATTTTTATATTTGCAATAAATGCCGAGATATTCCCAAATTCTTTTGCGTTACTCTACTTGTCTGATAGGCACAAAGTAGGATTTTCATAAGAAACAAACATGTTCTAAATGGCCGTATAAGGCTACATGGGCCGCTAAGGTTTAGGTGAGCTTGCACTTTTGGGATGACTAAACTGCCCCTCCTATGGGTTTGTTATCCCGGATGAGAGGTGGTGCTGTGTCATAGACATGCATTTGGCAGAGCCTAGCAGTTCTTGTCCCTATAGAGTTAGACGTTTCCTCCATTCTACCCTCCCATTGCTGCATCTGTATCCTTGTGAGTGCACACACCAGGCGGTTATCAGTCTTTCTTCACTTCTGCCCAATCAGTGGGTGTGAGATGGAAAGCTTCCCGCTAGGTACAATGAGTTTGTCATTTCTACAATCGACTAATATAAAACAGACTGTGAGTTTAACCCTTTCAGAACGTCCAAATCTTTGACATCTTGAATATCCATTGTTTCTTTTGAGATAATGATAAAAGTAAAGCCAAGTTAATATAATCTTCAATGATAAAGCATAACTGCAATGCTAGGAGTTGGACAGTTACTCCTTTAGTAGGAGATTAAAATAAAGAACAATGAAATAGGAGTTGACATGGCCTCTACCCTTCTCTTCCACAGGGGGCAGCATTGCATCTAAATTGCAATAACTCCATAACCAGTAACTGCTCACAGACCAGAAAAAAAAAAAAACAGAGATGTATACAGCTGAACAGTCTTCTCTCTGGGTCATACAATCAATTGTAGTGTAATTAAAATAAATATAACATTTATATAAAAAAATAGAGATGCAACTCTTTTCAGTCTACACGGTGACAATGTTCATAAACAACCATATAATAATTAATAATATTGTCAAAGATCAGGATGTAATTTATTAAATGATAGTAAAAAATATTACATTACATTATATTTGTTTTGTGTGCTTTATTATTGTTAATACATCATGGATTAATTTGATTAATCTGACATATTTGTATTGTATATTTGTATGTATGTTTAATAATAAAAATAAAAAATATTATTTGATTAAAAAAAATATATATATTACCCCATTCATGCTTTAATGTTATAAAACACTGTGCTCCCCCCCCTAATAAAAATCAGTACATAAAAATATGCCTGTGAATATATGAGTGAATCATTTAAAAAATGATTTCAAATATCATTTTAAAATTAGAATGTAGAATAAAAATTTGAATTTAAAAAAAGTTTTTCTTGTGTGTAAGTGTAGTTAGAAGCCACCATTTTATAACTCATATTATAATGTGCCTCACAAAAAACAAAAAAAGATCACACAATGCTCGAAACATCATATAATGCGATCACAAAAAAAAAAAATATATATATATATATATATATATATATATATATAAAACGACAGTAAAGCGGCCGAAAAAGGGTTAAAACCGCCCGCAAATTGATGCTGTAGCGGCGCTTTGCAGGCGGGTTTGCAGCACTGCCCCATTGTTTTCTATGGGAAGGGGTGATTTAGGAGCGCTAAATACAATGCTCCTACAGCGCTCCAAAGATGTGGCTTGCAGGACTTTTTTGACCTCCAGTGTAAAAGCCCACAGGGCATTGTAGTGCATTGAGCGGCTCTTTCAGCGGATTTTGCAGGCACTATTTTTAGCACTTTGGCGCCTGCAAAGCGCCTCAGTGTCAAAGGGGCCTAAGTCAAAAGAGAAAAACTGAACGATCGCTGCTATTCTCTCCGTGCTACGAAAACACCCAGTAGTCAAATAAATACAAACACAAAAAAAAATGTATAAAAAATTCAATAAATTATCTTTACTGCTCACAGAAATAAATATAAATCAAAATCTGTATTCAAACTACGTGGATATAAAGAGGTTGATTTACTAAAACTGGAGAATGTAAAATCTGGTGCAGCTGTGCATGGTAGCCAATCAGCTTCTAACTTGTGCAATTAAGTGGTTGTAAAGCCTCAAGGATTTTCACCTTAAGGCCCCTTTCACACATGAGGACCGTATGTCCGTTTTTCATCCATCCGTTTTTGGATGAAAAAACGGACATACATGTACCCCTATGGGATAGCGGGTGTCAGCAGATGAGCATCCGCTGACACCCGCTATCAACCGCCTCCGATATTGTCCGATTCTGCAGACGGAGGAAAACCCTATTTTTCCGTCCGTCTGCAGAGCGGATCGGATGAACACGGACAGGCGGTCCGTGTTCATCCGATCCCCCATAGAGGAGAGCGGAGATCTGTCATCAGCCGGCTCAGCGTGGATCAGCTGAGCGATCCCCGCTGAGCGGCGCATCTTCACGGGGCGGATCAATACGGATCCGTCCCGTGTGAAAGGGGCCTAATGCATTCTTTGCATTAAGGTGCAAAAACCTTCTATGCTGCAGCTCCCCCGAGACCCCATACACACTATTAGATTTTCTGTGGATTTTTGTCTTCGGATTTACCAAAACCATATAATATGAGGTCACACCTTAAGGCTGCTTTCACACTGAGGCGCTTTACAGGTGCTATAGCGCAAAAAATAGCGCCTTCATAGCGCCTGCAAAGAGCCTCTTCTCTCACTCCAATGTGAAAGTCCGAGTGCTTTCACACTGGAGCGGTGCGCTGGAAGAATGCCCAAAAAAGTCCTGCAAGCCACATCTTTGAGGCGCTGTAGGAGCCGTGTATACACCACTCCTACAGCGCCCCTGCCCATTAAAATCAATGGGCAGCGCCGGTGAAGTGCCAGCAAAGCAGCAGTGCTTTGCGGGTGCATTTAACCCTTTTTTGGCCGCTTTGCGGGTGCATTTAACCCTTTTTTGTCCGCTAGCGTCCGAAAAGGGTCGCAAAAATTACAGAATAAAACCGCGTCGGAAAAACCATCCAAGATTTTTGTGAAGGAAAATCCACTTATGTGTACGCGGCATAAGAGTTTCAATTTGTATGCAATCAGGCAGGCCTTTGCACTACATGGTTTTGGTAAATCTCAAGACAAAAATCTGCAGAAAATATAATAGTGTGTATGGGGCTTTACCTGAGCCCATCCAAACCAAGCGATGTGCCTGAGCCCAGTGGCTCCAGCCGCTGTCTCTCTCCTCATTAGACAGATTGATAGTAGCAGGAGCCATTGGCTCCCGTTGCTGTCAATCAAATCCAGTGACACGGGAGTGGGGGGTGGGGCAGAGTCCCTCTGTCTGTATCAGTGGATGTGACAGCGGGACTCTGGAGCGAGCCCCCCATGGAAAGCTGCTTTCCATTAAAAAGAGGAGGGGCCTGGAGTGCTAGCGGGGCACCCCAGAAGTAGAGGAGCATTGCACAGAGCTGGTAAGTATAGTCATGTTTGTTATTTTTATTTTTTTTAAAAAGGGTTTACAACCCCTTTAAGCTTTGACAATAAAACTTGGAAGCTGATTGGTTTCTATGCAGAGCTGCACCAGATTTTTCACTCTCTAGTTTTAGTAAATCAACCCCAAAGTGTTTAGCTTATGAATCTTGAGTAACAACTCCCTGTTACCCCCACTTTTTATTTCAGGAATGGAATCTATAACAGTGTATTTCAATTGTGACATTGTGTGACCCCCGCTCAGAAAAACGTCTCACTAAAGCAACTGAACGGATTTAACTCTAATAGCATATCTGTGTCATGCAATTCTCTTAGCTCGCTGGGTAGTCCCTCCCACTGTCCCACATATCAGAGGCCACATGGCACCTTATTATATCGACTATAAAAGAACTCAAATAGGTAAAATATTTATTATTTTATTCTGATAACCCTGATGGGGATAAGTGAAAAAAAATAAAAATAAATACCCGTACTCATATTAGAACAAGGAATTCATTATAAGTAAGGATAACTACCATTGTTCCTGTTACCTAAGAATGTAGTCCCGGAATAAGGTTCTAGGTCAGTGGTCTCCAAACCTCAGCCCGGGGTGGGGGGGGGGGGGGGGGTTATGGGGGGCGGGGGAGGATATGGCCCTTTGCTTGCCTTTATCTGGCCCTTGGGCACTATTCCTCCCACTGACACTAAAGCCCCATACACACGGTCGGATTTTCCGATGGATTCTGTCCTATCGGACAATGTTGTCGGAAATTCCGACTGTGTGTAGGCACCATCGGACATTTTCCATCGGATTGTCCGACGGACAAAGTTGTATCTCCTGCTCTAAAAAATTTCCGACAACAAAGTCCGATCACACCAATTCCGATCGTGTGTAGCGAATTCCGACGGACAAAGTGCCACGCATGCTCAGATCACATTACAAGACCAAAGCTATTGGCTACTAGCCTCTACGTAGTCCCGTCGTAGGCAACAAACGTCACCGCGTTCAGAATGATCGGATTTTCCGACAACTTTGTCCGACCGTGTGTATGCAACACCAGTGTCGGACTAATTCCATCGGACCAAATCCAATGGATTTGGTGGTCGGATTTTCCGACCGTGTGTATGGGGCTTAACAATGGGGCACTATTCCTCTCAATGGCAATAACAACCAGACACAATTCCTCTCACTGACACCAAAGAGGGGCACTCAGGGGCGGACTGACAACTCATGGGGCCCCCGGGCAACAGGAGATTATGGGGCCCCCAGGCAATCAGAGATTATGGGGCCACACAGTATACACACACACACAGTATACAATCACACAGTATACACATACATGTACACACAGTATACATAGACATGTTTCTATTGGCTGAGAAGGTACTGAAGAGGTGGGGCAGCTATAATCTCGGGATTTTTAGACCAAATCATATCTCATCATATGGCACTGAAGATAGAGGAGGGGGGGATTCAGCGGGACACACAGAGCAAATATGCAGGCGTCTGGGGGCAGGGGGATGACAGAAAATCAGGAGGGGCCGGCGGGGAGGAGGGCCTCACGAGAGGTCTGACTAAATACAATCTCTTAGCAGCAGGGACCTGATCTACCCGTCATCTAGCTGTGATTGACAGGTAGATCGAAGCGGAAGCTGTCCCGGGGCCCCCTACTGGCAATGCCTGAATGGTCAGGTGTGCGGCACTTACTATTGCGAGCTGTGTCAGCAGCTGCTGGTGTAGCACCTTCCACACAGCTCACATACTTCAAAGTCTTGCAGGACACGGCTGCTAACGGGAACTGAGTTCCTGTTGTGGAAAAAGTACAGGAACTCCGTTCCCATGCGTTCCCGCAGGACTTGAGCCCTGATAATGTTAATGAATAAGTTCGGGAAGGGGGCAGAAAAATGGGCAAAAATGCGTATACGGAATAAATTGGACCCTGCTGACTAACCTTCATTAGTGTTTATCAACCGCAGCGTTATAGCCACAAATATATAGCACAGAAAAATCCACATTGCTGTAATACTGTATATCGGCAATATTTATTGCTGCGATAACTGATGAAGGGTGGTGTGTACAATACTGACACTAGATGACCTGGTCCTCTGCACAGCTCGCATTGCTGATCTTAACCGGTTCCCGACCGGCGAACGCCGATGTACGTCGGCAGAATGGCACGGACAGGCAGGAGGGCGTATATATAAGTCCCTTCTTAATGCCGTCCGTGCCATCGGGAGCGTGCCGGGAGCGACGCGCTCCCGCGCCGGTCGGGACCCCCGTGAGGCCGGTCGCGGGTCCCGCGGACTCGATCGCCGCGGGGACACCCGCGATCGTCTCACGGGAAGGCTGCACGGGGAGATGCGGAAATAAACAGCATCTCCCCATTCTGCCTAGCAACTAATGACGCCGATCTCTGCTCCTTGTGATTGGAGCAGAGATCATCATTCACTAGCTGACAGCCACGCCCCCCCCAAAGTAAGAAACACAACTCCTAGGCATACTTAACCCCTACACTGCCACCTAGTGGTTAACCCCTTCACTGCCAGTGTCATTTATACAGGAATCAATGCATTTAAATAGCATTGATTGCTTTATAAATGACAATGGTCCCAAAAATGTGTCAAACATGTCCGATGTGTCCACCATAATGTCGCAGTCACAATAAAAATCGCTGCTCGCCGCCATTACTAATAAAAAAAAAAATATTAATAAAAATTCTATAAAACTATCCCCTATGTTGTAATAACTTCTGCGCAAACCAATCAATAATCGCTTATTGCGATTTTTTTTTACCAAAAATATGTAGAAGAATACGTATCGGCCTAAACTGAGGAAAAAAAAAGTTTTTTTATATATTTTTGGGGGATATTTATTATAGCAAAAAATAAAAAAGAATGCTTTTTTTTATCAAAATTGTCGCTCTTTTTTGTTTATAGCGCAAAAAATAAAAAACGCAGGGGCGATCAAATACCACCAAAAGAAAGCTCTATTTGTGGGAAAAAAAGGACAACAATTTTGTTTGGGAGCCACGTCGCACGACCGCGCAATTGTCAGTTAAAGCGACGCAGTGCTGAATCGCAAAAAGGGGCCTGGTCCTTTGGCTGCAAATTGGTCCGGTCTGAAAGTGGTTAATGTATTTTCTGTTTAGATCGACATGTGACTTGGTTTTTAGTTAACTACAGGGGAAATCATTCATCAGGGGCATCTTCTTCTTGGGAATGTATATAATTTACATTGCAGATTAATAATGGATGCTGTTCTTGCATCATCACTTACTAGAAGAGGCCCTTAGAAGCTGAGTAATAGATAAAAGTGATATCAACAGAAATTGTTTAACGATGATATTCTGGGAGGTTTTATTTCACCTGGTTTAAAAGCAAATTCGGATGGACATACTCTTTTTTTTAAAACCCAAGTGAACTTTCAATTTAAATCAGCTCAAAAACATCCCAGATGCATTAAAACAAAAGGTTTTGAGAGTATTACAGTTCCTATTTTTAAATAGCCACAGCCTGTGTAGTAAAGCCTGTCACAAGTGAACATGATGCATGAAGCAGTGGTCTCTCTGCAAAGGTCTGACTTAAAGTGGTAGTAAAGTCTTTATACTAAAAACCCGCTGACAGGCAGGGTTTTTATAACAGAAGAGACCCTAGTGGTCTCTTCTCTCATAAATGTGAATGGGATCTGAGGAGCATATGCGCAGTTCAGATCACATTTATGACCCACTCTCTGAGCCGCGGCGATGTGACTCCTGCATGCATGCGCGGGGGGTGACTTCACATCAGCCCAGCCATTCAAGCGATCAAAGATATGAAACCTGGAAGGAACACCGGGTGAAGATGGAAGAGTCGAGGGAGTCGAGGGAGCACTGTGCTGGAGAGCTCGGTTTGCAGGTAAGTCTGTCATAATGTGCTGGTATGCTGTGCATATTAGTAAATTATGACTTAAACCTGCAGGGGGACTGGATTTTTTGATTTAAGACAGTGGTCTCCAAACTGCGGCCCTGGGACCCTTTGCTTGCCTTTATCCGGGCCCTTGGGGTACTATTCCTCCCACTGACATAAACAATAGGACATAATTCCTGACACTGACACCAACAATGGGACATTATTCCTCTCACAGACACCAATGATGGAGTACTATTTCTCTCAAGGACAATGATGGGGTACTATTCCTCTCACGGACATAAACAATGGGACATAATTCTTGCCACTGACACCAACAATGGGACATTATTCCTCCCACTAACCAACAATGGGGCACTATTCCTCCCACTGACACCAATGATGAGGGTAATATTCCTCTCAAGGACATCAATGATGGGGCACTATTCCTATCACTGACACCAATCATGGGGCATTGTTACCGACGCCAAGACATTTTTTACTTCCACTGGCCACAGTCCGGCCCCTCTAAAGTCTGAGGGATATTAAACTGGCCTTTTTTTTTTTAGAAAGTTTGGAGACCCCTGATCTAATAAATTACTTTACTACCATTTTAAAGCTCTAAATTTAGCAAAGCTAATGCTCCCTACTGATTGGATAGCTCTAACTCAATAGGGGGTGTGTTGGACCTCTGTTAAGAGATGCCTGTTTCCACACCAATAGCAAAGGTCCTTCTTTGCAGCATGCTGGCAGGGGACAGGCTACTCAGGCTGTGGCTGCTTTCAATGAAAGCCAACTGTAAGACTTCAATGCACCTGGAATGTATTTAGTTGATTTAAGCTGAAAGTTTGGTTTGGCTTAGCCTTTTATTTGTCAAACCTTTTATTTTTCTTTCTTTTATAGAGCGGTAAAGGGTTATGACCCCTGTTGGGTTTTTACTATCAGGGGCTCTATTAAAGAGATTTCCTGTCCTGCTGGAATCTTATTTTACAAGACAAAAAGTGTGGGCAAATCAACAGAAACATTGACAGGAATAAAAACACTTATTTTTTTTATTTCGGTAAGGAGATGGCTAGAAACCATGCCAGATTTGTATTTCTGTTTATATCCCAGTTTCAGATTTTCACTAACTTCCTGTCTGGTAAAACATTGTCTGCAGGACAGGAAGTGATGGCAAACTTGCTTCAGACCAAGCAGATTGAATCACAACAAAGTTCTCTACTAAAGTAATTAAAAAATACAGATAAAAAATTCAACCAGTTGGCTTTCACATATTTTCTGTACACGTTCTCTAAAGTGCCCTATTGTTGTGCCCCTTGTGCTCCCTCTTACCCCATGAGATAGGCATACCTTATTAGATGTGAAAGTCCTTTAAGCCCATTGGAATCCTTTGGAAAGGCAATAGTCCATGATAGGCAGCATAAGTCCATACCCCTTAGAACCCCAACTGGGCTTCCACAAGGGGTGGTAAAGCGGCAGTATGGCGGCTACATTCTTGACAGCAACGGCCCTCTAGGGGCCTAGTGACCTCCTTTTTATATGCTTTGACCTGCAGGGGGCAGTACTCTCCTGAAAAGCATGGGGAAACCCGACTAGCGTGTTAACACTTGCTTCTCAAAGTTAGCCAGCTCAGCAGGACAACAACAATTAACAGTATAGTAAACTCACATTAGAATATACATTTTTCTCACAGGCATGCAGACTTAGTAACCAAAACTCATAAGAATAAAACATGAAAAAAACATTTGCCACAGGGAACATTCTAGAAGCACCTGCTTACATACACCTAAAGTGGAACGCCATACAAAAATACATCAACACTTTTTATTTGAGCTAGATGGTCAAAAGGATTAGCGCTCCCGTCAGTCTACTATTGCTCTCCTTGTCCCCAATGGGTGTAAATCCACCAATTGGAGGATGCAAGAGGAAATCTCAGCCTTCTGCTGATCCTTCTTTGTCCAATCACAGGCTGGGGGCAGGCTGTATTGCTGAAAGGCCATACATGGGTCGGATCAGCAGGGACCTGCCAAATGTTGATCCAGGTATGGGAGGCTCATTGTACTCAAGTCGATTCCTTAATCAACTTGGGTACAACCAGACTGTTTTATTTCTCTTCATGTGATTATTGCCAACGGCTATAGCCGCTAGCAGTAATCACTGTATTCTGCTGGCTGGGAAGGCTCCACATCCCCCCCCCCCCCCACTGACTGTGTTGATGGGGGAATCGAGCGGGTGGAAGAAAAGAAAATCAATTCACCTATTGCTTGTCTTACAGTACAGAAATCCGAGGACAACCTAGGTGTGAAACTGTGTAAGTAATTGAACTGGCTGGACAAAAAGACAAATCCCAGTATAGGTAATACAGCTCCAATGTAGAGATGTAAAATTTCCGTACATTTTTAAACCATGGGGAAAAACATTTGTCCTTGTTTAATTCTGGAAAAAAAAATTTTTTAAATTCAGTGTGGAGTAGTTTTACAAATTAAAAGTAATTTTGTTACACTGAGAAGGTGAAATGCAGTGTATATAAATTTATTATGCTTGAAATAAAAGTACAGCCTATTCAGTAAATAAACTAATTTTGCTTTTTAAAATTTTATTTTTTATTATAAATGGAACAACAAGGACTGTGTATGATAAGAACATTTCACCTATACAGGAGAACAGGTGACCAGGTGTTTCGGACCATGTTGATCCAGAAGCATATATTGCTCTTGCAAGAGCTTGATGAATGTTCTCCTGATTTTTAGGTGTCATTTTTGCTATAAATATAGGGATCGTGTATTTTTGGGGGGCCATGGAAAGTAACACTTCCCTACTTGAAGATGCTGCTGGTGAAGAAACACTTTGTGATGATCCAGAAGCAGCAGAAAGCGTGTTTCTGGAAAGAAAAACTCTTGAGGGAAAAGCTACTCGCACATTCACATACCTCCCAACTTTCTGAGATGGGAATGAGGAACACCTATTAGCAAAAGTACAGCCTATTCAGTAAATAAACAAAATTTCGCTTTTTAAAATTTAATTTTTTATTACAAATGGAATAACAAGGACTGTGTAGGATAAGAACATTTCACCTATACATGAGAACAGGTGGCCACCCCCCTTTCCCTCATAATAACTGAATAACTTCCGGTCAATATGCATTTTATGTTTCGGACCATGCTGATCCAGAAGCATATATTGCTCTTACAAGAGCTTGATGAATGTTCTCCTTATTTTCAGGTGTAATTTTCTCTATAAATATAGGGATTGTGTATTTTTGGGGGGCCATGGTAAGTAACACTTCCTTACTTGAAGATGCTGCTGGTGAAGAAACACTTTGTGATGATCCAGAAGCAGCAAAAAGCGTGTTTCTGGATGAAAACTCTTGAGGGAAAAGCTACTCGCACATTCACATACCTCCCAACTTTCTGAGATGGGAATAAGGGACACCTATTAGCAAAAGTATGTAGGCATAGGACACCCCCCTGCCATGGTCCCCTAAAAGAGAATTATACAAAAAAATTATTGGTTAAACCCGCAAGTGCTTTTTTTTTCTACTACTATTCCTTTATACTGGCTTTTGGAATTTAGAAACGCCCCAATTTAGAAACTGGATGAAAGTTTTAGCACTACAAAACTATTTTTGAAAGATAAATAGTACATTTTATGGATCAGTCCAAAATAAGGGACAAATGAGGAGAAAAGAGGGACTTTGTTCCAAATCAGGGACAGTTGGGAGCTATGCTTTCAGTCTGGTGCTCATCATTTCATCATTTCATTCCCTAGCGCATTTTTTGGGCACCTCTGGCATGCCAGGATGTGTTTTGTCATCCTTGTAGCATATGGAAAATAATATTTCTTCTCACAATATTTCCAAACTGCAGCTTTGCTCTCAGCAGAAATTACACTGTAGAAATGTTTCCAAGCTCTAGATGTTGGTCTCACCACTTTACTGTGAGGAGGAAAACATCAACCAATTTACTGACCAGACTATAGGGAAACATTATGCCGGGATGGTGGAGAACATTAATAGGAATCATTAAGGTTATAAGGATGAACTAATTTGTCAGACAAATGTACCCTCTTACCTGTCAATCAAGGCCCGAGAGGAAAGAAACTATCATCTACTGTATCCCAACAATCACCCAACTGTAGGAGGTACAAGATGGAGCCCACAAGCAATCTAAACTGGAGCCTTTCCCCTGCAGCGCCCACTAGTGGCAGAAATGCATATTTCCCTAGTTGAAACTGCATTGAGAAGTACAGTGTTACTTGAACTGTATTCCAGGATTTGCTTGTCTTCAGCTTCAGCAATAATTTAAGACTTTACATAAAGTCTCAGAAATATTTCATTAAGGTCTTCATGTTATATAGTTGGAATACAATGTCATATATACATTATTTATTATTGTAAAAGAACATATTGCACACTTCTTTTTTTTTATTTTCCAGGAAAAAACAAACAAACAAATGCTTTGAAAAAAACACACAAAAAAACATATTTTTCCCAAATTTTCCATTTTTTTGTTCCAGGCCCTCCCATCTCTACTCCCATGTATGAATTTCAACTGAATATTTAGCTGTCTGCTCTCCAGTTTAGTTTTAAGCATCCACAATTTGTGAAGCCAAAAGAAATATCACTTTTATTTGGAAAATGTCTTGCGACAAAACAAACCATAATTTGTCAACTGTAAAAAAGACGTCAGCAACAAAAATTTTGGTGCCAATATACAATTTGCCAGGAAATTGGCTCTAGAAGCACTGTCCTAAATTGTCTGTGCTAAATACAGCTGGTGTATTAGTCTTAAAGTTTATCTCTGGGGGAAGGAAAAATCCTTCTTTTGCAATGGGGTTGCCCCAGTGCAAGAGGTGAATGTTCATTTAGGTCTAGGGCCCCAGAAAAAGCAGTTTTATTTACCTGATCCTCCATTCCCCTGGGAGCCAGCACTCTCCTCTTCTCCCCTACACTCCAGCGGTGGACTGTCCCTCAGCGTCCTCACACCCAGTGCAAGGCTACGGGTTCTGCATTGTACTTGATGACATCAGAGGACCTGCAATCATTGTAGCATAGCAGAGAAGAGGCTGTGGGGACCAGTCTAGCAGTCTGGAGGGAGCTTGTGGGAGCAGAGGATTGGATAAGTAAGTCTGCTTTTTTCCAGTGCCCTAGACGTAAATGATAAATAGTGCATTTTATGTAAACAGGCAGCCCCACTTTAAGGGGGGGGGGGGGTTATCTTGAAATAAAAAATTTGCCATGTCATATTAACAAAGTAGGCAATCCCGTTTAATGTCTCTCTGCCCCCCTGCCCCCACCAGTTTCAGAGTGAAAAAGAAACTGACTTGAGTTCCATGCCTAATTGCCACCAGACTACACCTGGCATATGGGATATGCCAGTAACCTAGTAGACAGCTCATGTGTCTCTCTCTGCCCGAGCAGTGAATGCACTACACGAGCTGAGCCTGTATATAGGAAGGCAAAGCTCCTTTATTTGCCTATATTCCCAGCTGTCAAACAAAAATATCAATAGAGTTGTTTTTTAAACCTGCCCCCTACCGCTCACCTTAAGCCAACATGGCAGCTGGATTAGGGTGGTACACAGCATTATGGTCATGGCAACATTTTTTACCCCAGTACTGTTGCCAAACGTGAATTATCCAACTTAATGAGGCTAAATGCAACCGCCCTGCAACCATGTGTAATGCACAAGGCTGTAGCATGGTGCCGCGGATGTTCAAGGGTAAAAAACAGGCATCCAGGAGGCCACATACCTCCTCCCAGCCACTTGTCAAATGCCCTCTGAAAAGCAATACACCAAAGATACATTTTCAGAGGACAACACAAGTGTAAATGAGCCCTTAAGCCTGGTAAACAGTTTTTTTTCTCAACCCAGCTAGGTGAATGACTAAAAACAGAAGAGCTCAGGAGAAGCCGCTGTACTAAGTATCTGATGTCAGTACACAGTGATCTCTCTGCTGAGCTATTGTGTTTAGACCCCTCCTCCACCCGCCAGAACACTCCGGTCAGGGTCAGCTACGAGCGCTGATCGGGAGTGGGTCGGCAAACCTTTTTTGGTGATGAGCCTTCAACAGTAGCCAGCTGAATGGCCAACATTCGGCACATGTGTACTAGGCTTCAAGCCATTCATAGATGATGGGCCAGAACACACCAGCCAGCACTCTTAACCGAACGTCTGGTTTCTGTCGGACCGGCTGCCTTACACACAGGCTTGATATTCGGCCCATATGTACGACCCTTTAGAGTAAGTCGCACATGGAAGGGCTTTTTACAGAGCAAACAAAACGACAAATGACACTGTCTAGACCAGTGATGGCAAACCTTGGCACCCCAGATGTTTTGGAACTACATTTCCCACGATGCTTAACTACACTGCAAAAGTTCATGAGCATCATGAGAAATGTAGTTCCAAAACATCTGGGGTACCAAGGTTTGCCATCACTGGTCTAGGCAGTACAAATCAATGACAAGCCAGCTGGCACTGTGACTGTTTGCATGTAACGGCACAAGTCAATGACAAGCTGACAGGTGCCATTGCTATCGGCATGCAAATTTACATCCAAGGTGTTGTATGCAATTAGGGGCCGATGATTGGCCCTGTAGGCAGATGTTCTGCATCCAAGGCCGCTTATCTGTCATTTGCATATAACACCTTGGATGTCTGTCTACATGTGAACAGCGGCGGTGCCTGTCAGCCTCTCACTGACTCGTACAGGCTGATTGCAAATACCTACTCAGTGAAGATTTACGTCCCTTCTTGTTGGAGTATGGGCCAACATGGCTGTGTTAATGATGCCTATGCTGTGTCTGGCAGCAGACACAGCATAGAAAACGGAGCAGACTGCTTCTCATTAACAAGGGGACATCCATCCTTTGCAGGATGTGCACCATTTTATCCATTTAGAAGAGTAGCGCAGGCTTTACTACCTGTACCACTCTTTGTTAATCCCCCCCAACTTGATTTTAGGCCACCACCTTTGACAGAATCTTCTTTACTTACAAACCATATATAATTAGTATTAATGGCGGTTTACATGTTTATTATACTTTGATGGGCTCAGAAGGGCAGACTGCAATATAACCACAATTAGATCTATATTTAGCATGGTCAGCATTCCTAGCAGAATGAACATGTATAAAACTTGCTGTCCCCACTGACAGTAATTATATACACCCCAGACATGAAGCAGATGCAGTCACAGTGTTGTCGCCAATGTGCTGCATCATAACCATATTGCTTAAGTGTGAATTTCAGACAAATATCAAAAAATAACAAAATTATTACAGTTATGTATTTGTTCATGTAAAACACTCTCAGTTGAAATCTTAAATTAACTCTACATCTAAATGTAGCATCAGGGAAAATACAGACAGGAAGAAGGAATAGAGTGAGCAGAGTGATGACTCATCAGTGTGCTGCTGCTCCTTTATTGTCCAATCTGGAGGCTGGTGTGTGTACCCTTGACCAAACTCTGCTTTTTCTGAGGACATGGCTATGCTGTCCAGCACTAGAGAATAGATAGACCATAAGACTAACTTCAGAGAATAGCACACTGACTCTGTGCGGAGTTTGTTTTAATAGCGCCTTACAAAATAAATTAAATATTGGGGGGGGGGGTGCTACTTAAAGTGGAGCGTGAAAAATCTGGTGCAGCTCTGCATGAAAACAGCTTCCAGATTTTTTTTGTCAAAGCTTAACAATCTGAACTAATGCTGGCCATACACTATACGAAAAATGGGCCAAACCCATTTTCAAAAAACGAACATTTGGCCGTGAGCGCAAACGATAGTGCCATCATGTAATGACCGATAAATCGTTCAGTGGACATAAATGAATGTATTTTTTGTTAGTTTTTTTTACATATACCTGGTGCAGACAGTTCGGATGGGAAACACATTAACCTTTCAATTTATCTTTCGTTCGGCAGAAAATTTCCAAACTTGTCCTTTTTTTTTTTTGTCTCCAAAATGTCCCAACGATTATTGATTTTGTGGCTGAAAAACGAACGAACTGTCTAATTGACCGAATTTCGGACGATTTCACATATAGTGTATGGCCAGCATTAGAAGAAGCTAATTGGTTACCATGCACAGCTGCACCACATTCTGAATGCTCCACTTTTAGTAAATTCCCCCCACTGTACCACTGTCATTTGCTGCACCTACTTATGCAGATGTATGCATACCATGTACAGGCAACTAGCGCTCTAATTCATTTAGCAGCAAAAAAAAATTCAGTAAGGACAGGGAAATTACAGTATACAGTATGTATATGAAGTAAAAAACGCTGTGCAATTAAACGGTCATATTCACAGACAGTGATGGGAAATTCACTGAGGGCTTCTCTCTCACTCTTTCCCACCCCTCTCTTTCTCTGGCCACCTCCCTCTCTTACCCCCTCTCTCTGTCTCACCCCCTCTCTCTCTCACCCCCTTTCTCTCTCACCCCTTTTCTCCCCCAACCCCTTCTCTCTTACCCCCTCTCTCTGTCTCACCCCTCTCTCTCTCACCCCCTTTCTCTCTCACACCTTTTCTCTCTCAACCCCTTTCTCTCTCACCCCTCTCTCTCTCTCTCTCTCTCTCTGAACTCCTCTCTCTCACACCTCTCTCTCTCACCTCCTCTTTCTCTCAGACACCTCTCTCATTCACACCCCTCTCTCTCTCTCACCCCCCTCTCTCTCACACCCCTCTCTCTCTCTCACCGCCCCTCTCTCTTTCTCACCTCTCTCTTTCTCACACACACACACACACACCCCCTCTCTCTCTCTCATCCCCTTTCTCTCTCACCCCCCTCTCTCTCTCTCACATCCCTCTCTCTCTCTCTGAACCCCTCTCTCACTCTCACCTCCTCTCTCAGAAACCTCTCTCTCTCACCCCCTCTCTCTCTTTCACACCCCTCTCTCTCTCACCCCCCTCTCTCTCTTTCTCACCTCTCTCTCACACACGAGCCCCCTCTCTTGCACCCCTCTCTCTCACCCCCTATCTCTCTCACCACCCCTCTCTCTCTTTCTCACCTCTCTCACACCCCCTCTCTCTCTCTCTGAACTCTCTCTCTCACACACCTCTCTCTTTCTCCCCCCTCTCTCTCTCTCACACACCTCTCTCTCACCCCCTTTCTCTCTCACCCCCTCTCTCTCTCTCACGCCCCTCTCTCTCTATCTCTCTCTCTCACCCTCTCTCTTTCTCTCACTACCCCTCTCTCACCATCTCACCTCTCTCTCTCACCCCCCTCTCTCTCTCACCCCCCTCTCTCTCTCACCCCCACTCTCTCCCTCTGACCAGCTCTGTCATAAGATGTAGAGATGTAAAAAGTATTAAAATATTATAAAATGTTTTAAACATTTCAAAATGTTTCTTTACATTTATTTAAAATAGTGTGTGTATGTGTGTGTGTATATATTTATTTATTTATATATACAGTATCTCACAAAAGTGAGTACACCCCTGACATTTTTGTAAATATTTTATTATATCTTTTCATGTGACAACACTGAAGAAATGACACTTTGCTACAATGTAAAGTAGTGAGTGTACCGCTTGTATAACAGTGTAAATTTGCTGTCCCCTCATTAATGTCTAAACCACTGTTAACAAAAGTGGGTACATCCCTAAGTGAAAATATCCAAATTGGGCCCAATTAGCCATTTTCCATCCTCAGTGTCATGTGACTCATTAGTGTTACAAGGTCTCAGGTGTGAAAGGGGAGCAGGTGTGTTAAATTTGGTGTTATTGCTCTCACTCTCTCACATCTACCCAAGTTCGGTACAATCAGCCTGTGGGACTTCCCATGCGATTATTGCCATTGGCTGTAACCGCTAGCAATAAGCACTGTGTGTTCTCCCAGCCGGGATGGCTCCCCCCGCCGGGAGAACACAATAGCTCCTTGGAAGGGATCCCCTCATCAACACTGACTGTGTTGATGGGGGAATTGAACATTGCTCCATCTATGGCGGGCTTTACTTTGTCAGCTTTTTGTTGCCCTGTCCCAACTTTTTCGAGATGTGTCGCTGCCATTAATTTCAAAATGGCCTTATTTTTTTTATTAAACTGGTACATTTTCTCAGTTAAAAAAAAATTATAAGTTTTCAATTTCCTATTGTAAATAAAATATGGTTTTATAAGATTTGCAAATCATTGCAATATTTTTATGTAGATTTACACAGCGCCTCAACTTTTTCTGGAATTGGGGTTGTTTATTTATGAGCAGATAGGGAAACATGGCTAGACGCTTTTCAAACCAGAAAATAATAATTAACAATGACCTTTACACCTTTATGTTCATTCAATGATATTGCAAATAGAAATATATACCGTATCTGACTGTACAGTGTAATTTGTCTCAATGTAATTTTCGTAAATACATGACTTCAGGAAGCTTGCAGAATATGCCAAGAGCTAAGTGCTCCCTTTTATCATTATCTGTACAAATTCCACATATGTAAACTTGATAAATAGCCTTGAAATACAGATGTCCACTCTCAGCAGAGCATTATGTGACCAAGGGGATGCCAAAAGAGAGTTCAAAAGAGAAATGTAGTAGTAGTATTTGTAGTCAAGGCAGGAAGCGCAACATGCAAGGCTGCAGAGAACAGGCAAGGACAACCAGAAAGCAGGCATGCATTGACCAATCGCATCACCTACCTGTTGACTGTATGTTAGGATTCTTCACAGGTGTTCCAGTCTTGTATATTTTCTTCTTCAGCAAAGAGAAAGCTTTGTTTTGTTGGGACTCAACTAGAAATCCCAGGTCTCCCAGGAATCTCAGGACTCTGTGGAGCAGCAGTGGTTTCACATTGACTTGCAATAGTTTCAGGGGGCTAATTAGGGTCTCTGTGGGCTTTAGATCCTGATCACAACTGTCATAAGGAAAGATAGTCCAAGCCAGGTTGGGCCCTAAAGCCGATACTAAAACGTGTCGAGACAGTTTGAGGAGGACAGCACAGGGCCAGGTCTTTCCCTTCCATTGCATATTCAAATGGTGGTCTCCATTAGTCTTTATATCATCTCCTAGGGCCTGAAGGCCACCAGTAGCTTCCCGTGTGGACCTTCTCCCCACATTGTAATCCAAGAGTCCTAATGAGGAGGAGTCGTCAAAACTGCCGTTTGACCAGACTAAACATAGGAATAAAACAGAGTTTGTGATTTTTCTTTAAAAATGTATTTCTTATGCAGATTGTCTAATATATAGCAACCGTACCATGTAAATTTAAGGCAGGAAAGGAACATGGACTTCATTGTCATGCATATTGTAGACTGGTTAAAGTATGCCATTTAAACCTCAAGGGTGAATTTTCACTTTTACAGTATACAGTATGTAAGTCAAATGTGGCACACCAAAAGAGTGCATGTCTTTTTCAAAGAGACCCTGTCACCAGACCATTCATTTCAGCAGCAATTTTCTCTATTTTAGGCATGTTATTTACCTGTAAAAGCCTCCATTGTGTAGACCTCCAAAAGCCCTAGGAGTGCTGCTGGGCACCATCATCTTGGATGTGATGTCAGCAGACTCACTCAAGTGACACTCTATAGTATTCCCATTTGAGGCTCCCAGAAGCTTCATAAAAGGTTATGTAAGGAGGTGATGGGAGAGGATGAGCAGCTTGGCCAGCACAGACACTAAATAGACTGGAGAGGGCTATGACATGGCAAGAGAAATGGGGCTGTACTGACTCTTCCTGAAGTAGTCAAATTTGCTAGCAAGCTCAGAGGAACACTGCAAGTCAATAAAAAATTGTTTATGGAAATAAAAACACTGCAAGTCAACATTTAGGCTCCATGCATACTAGGAGCTGAAAAAAATGCTGGAAAAACACTGTATAAAAAAAACGTTCAATATGAGTGTTTTTTTCTGGCTTTTTTCCCTTTTGTGTGCTGATGTTTTGTCAGGGTTAAGTAGTTTAGCTGATTGTTAAGGAGTGGGCCACAAGCTGGCCGCCGCATCCTTAACAACCGATGACTCATTAGCTGTTAGAAGGGTTTCCTGCTGACAGCCGAATGTAAACAAAAGAATTGACGACAATTGAAATATGAGAAAAAAAAACTGCGTGGGGTCCCCCCAACCCGATTTTTAGGGGAATCCTATGCCAAACTTCTTTTAAAAAAGGCATGGGTCCCCCCAAACACCATACCAGACCATTACCTGAGCATGCAGTCTAGCAGGCCAGGCCAAATGAAGGAGATGAGTGGGCACCCCCGCCTCCTGAACCATACCAGGCCACATGTTGATGAGGACAAGGGCCTCTACCCCACAACCCTGGCGGGGTGACTTATCAGATTCTGGAAGCCCCCTTTAACAGGGGGGACCCCAGATCCTGGCCCCGCCATGTGAATGTGTAGGGGTAGTACCCCCTACTCATTCATAAAAAAAAATAGTAATAGTAAAAGTGAGAAAAGTCCTTTATAAAAAATAAAAAAAAAGTTGGCCCCTGGTGTAGATCAGATGTCAATCACTATAAACAGCAGCCGGCGACCTAAAAAAAAAAAAAAAAACGGTCCATACCTGGCATTCCTACCAAATGATAGCTCCACCGCCTCCCGTTGCTAAATAATCTAAGGGGTGGGAAAACCCCCGATGACGGCACTGGTGGCCCCACCCACTTGTGATCAACCCCGCATGCCCCTGTTGATGACGATTTCTGATCCAGACTCCGATAAGCCCCCTGCCCACAGACCCCCACAACCACCGCCCAGGGTTGTGGGGAAGAGGACCTTGTCCTCATCAACATGGGGACAAAGTGCTTTGGGGGGGAGCCATCATACCCCAAAGCACCCCCTCCATGTTGAGGGCATGTGGCCTTATATGGCATAGGCTTGCTCGTCACTCCCCCTTTCCTGGCCTGCCAGGCTGCATGCTTGGATATGGGTCTGGTATGGATTATGGGGAGCGGCCCATGCCATTTTGTTTTAAAATATTGGCATGGGATTCCGCTTAACATTCATACCAGACCCAAAGGGCCTAGTATGAATTAGAGGGGAACCCCCAAACTGTTTTTTTGTTCTAAATTTTTATTGCTGGTAATTGTTTTGTTTACATTCAGCTGTCTTGCCGGCCTGCCCCTTAACAACCAGCTATACACTGCTATAGGCTGCAGTGGGCCGCCCACTAAGAAAAAAATGCTGGAAACCGGTGCTTAGCAGTGGTTAGCAGCATTTAGGAGCATTTAGGAGCTGCTAGGAGCGCTTTTTTAAGCTAGTTAGCTAGCATGGAGCCTTATAATACTTGATTTCTTTGTGCTTTTACTGTCATTCTTAAATGGCGACAGGCTCTTTTTAACTGTATATCTTTATTTTACAATTAATATAGGGTGCACCCATGACAGGGAAAGGGAGGGGGTGGGTAAATCATTGGTTGGATCATTTAAAGTCCACCTCCAAGCAACTAAAAAAATTATCCCTTGCAGTGGGGCTGTGCCTGCACTGCAAGGCTTAATTGCTTGTTTAGGTCTAGAAGAACGAAAAAAAGATTTACTTACCTGATCCTTTGCTCCTTACTGCTAGACTGGTCCCTGCAGCTTCTTCTCCCCCATGTTCTAGAAGTCTAGGATCATGACGTCATCAAGACCAGAGCAGAGTCCAAAGTCCTATAAACGAACATGTTGACGTCTAGGGACAGTCCACCGATGGAATGTGGGGGAGCACAATTTGCCAGGGAGCAGAGAATAAGGTAAGAAAAAGTGTTTCTTTTCTCCTCTTACACAAAATGAGCTATTAACCCTTGCAGTGCAGACAAAGCCCCTATTGGAAGGCAATTTAGAATTTTCCTGGATTTAGGCTTTAATTGTAAGTGTAAATTTAGGCTTGAACTATTATGCCATGTTACACCATGTTTTCTTTCTTCAGCAGAGCAGCTGAGGTTAGCCTGGTAAACAAGTAAAAATGCGGCTAGAGGGTCTCCTCCTGGCTGGAAATGTAAATATGAAATACTTAATATTTACTTTTCTAAAAGGTAATTACCATTCATTCCTAAATATAATAAAGAAATGATATACATTCATTGCCTTTAGATTATTTCCTTTTAGAGCAGGAACCCTGTATGTTCCCTGAATCTGTCTATCAGAAACAATAATGCCGTGTACACACGAGCAGATTTTCCGTCGGAAAAGTCTTGGATGGTTTTTCCGACGGAATTCCACTCAAGCTTGGCTTGCATACACACGGTCACACAAAATTTGGTGAACGCGGTGACGTACAACACTATGACAAGCCGAGAAAATTGAGTTCACTGCTTCAGAGCATGCGTCGAATTGTATCCGGGCATGCGTAGTAATTTTGCGCGTCGGAATTGGTACAGACGAAACTTTTTCCGACGAAAAAATTGAGAACCTGCTCACAATCTTTTGCTGGCTGGAATTCCGCCAGCAAACGTCAGATGGAGCATACACACGGTCGCATTTTCCGACCAAAAGCTCTCATTGGACTTTTGCTGGCGGAATTTCGCGTGTGTATGCGGCATAAGTCTGTCAGGTAATACATTTTCTGCTGGTCCCTATATTCAGCCATTGTCTCCTGACACTGATAACTTGGAGCCATAGTTACAAGACCAGGCAGAATTGTACAACATACAGTACATAGTATTGGTTGGGAAGAGATCCTTCAAAGGTTATTTAGTTACAAATAACTGAACCTGCCTGTGTATGGTCACACTGGTCCAGGTTGCTCAACCACTGTATATTAGACACAGTAGGTGGGTTCAGATTCATTCACATTAGCCAAAATAGGAGCATAAATGTTCTCCAAGCAATTTCTTTAATAATCATCAAAATACATTTTAAACAGCTAATGGAAAAATAAACACATTTTCTATTTTCTAAGCCTTTAATTTGTTATTCTAGGTTTCACATAACAGGCAGAAGCACATCTAGAACTTGTCAGAAGTCTCCCTACGGCAATACACGGCACAGGTTTAAAATATCTGATCTAACCTGCTGGATTTATTCTGACATCCAAGCTGCTAACCTAAAACTGGCAGCGAGAACATCTGATTCCTTTTAGGAGGAATAATTTGCTGATGGGGACAGCTTTATCCACTATACACTCTATACAGTATATGATGTCCCTGGAGGTCAGAGCTGGCCATACATGACATGGAAGGGCTAAGCTAAACCGACAATTAGAACCGCTTGTTGCTGAGAGATTTAACCATTTGCTGGCAGTTACCTTGGGTAGCCAAGGCGGTGAATCAGCAAAGAGTTATACTGATCACCTCGTTTGGTTGGGTCTACACAGGAGACTTTTAGAAGCTCAGTTGTGTTACTGAGCCTTAAAGTAAAACTATAGGCAAAGAATTTTCATTTTGGATGACGCAAGTGAGGGTAGTAATCCCTGTCAGATTTTTTTTTCCCCATCTCTGTCCCATTGCGGAGATTCCCCTTCACTTCCTGTCCAGTAGTCACCAAACAGGAAGTGAGAGGAAATCCCTACAAATTAAGGAAATTCTTTGGGGACCCCCAGGTCACCAGAACTAGTGTCCCCATTACAAAATGTCCCCTCTATTACTTTTCTGGGGACAATCCAATATTTTTGGGATTTTATTTTACTTTCACATTCAATGATAATGGTAACCAGCACAGTTAGAGAGGGTGAATCTCTTTAACCACTTTCAGACCGGACCAATTTGCAGCCAAAGGACCAGGCCCCTTTTTGCGATTCGGCACTGCATCGCTTTAACTGACAATTGCGCGGTCGTGCGACGTGGCTCCCAAACAAAATTGACGTCCTTTTTTTTCCCACAAATAGAGCTTTCTTTTGGTGGTATTTGATCGCCCCTGCGGTTTTTATTTTTTGCGCTATAAAACAAAAAAGAGCGACAATTTTGAAAAAAAACGCATTCTTTTTTATTTTTTGCTATAATAAATATCCCCCAAAAATATATAAAAAAAAACTTTTTTTTCCCTCAGTTTAGGCCGATACGTATTCTTCTACATATTTTTGGTAAAAAAATCGCAATTAGCGATTATTGATTGGTTTGCGCAAAAGTTATAGCGTTTACAAAATAGGGAATAGTCTTATAGCATTTTTATTAATATTTATTTTTTTACTAGTAATGGCGGCGATCAGCGATTTTTATTGTGACTGCGACATTATGGCGGACACATCGGACATTTTTGACACATTTTTGGGACCATTGTCATTTATACAGCAATCAATGCTATTTAAATGCATTGATTCCTGTATAAATGACACTGGCAGTGAAGGGGTTAACCACAAGGGGGCAGTGTAGGGGTTAAGTTTGCCTAGGGGTGTGTTTCTTACTGTGGGGGGGGGCGTGGCTCTCAGCTAGTGAATGCTGATCTCTGCTCCAATCACAGGGAGCAGAGATCGGTGTCACTAGTTGCTAGGCAGAACGGGGAGATGCTGTTTATCTCGGCATCTCCCCATTCAGCCTTCCCGTGAGATGATCGCGGGTGTCCCCGCGGCAATCGAGTCCACGGGACCCGTGACCGGACTCACGGGGGTCCCGACCGGCGCGGGAGCGCGCCGCTCGCGGCGCGCTCCCGATGGCACGACAGGCATTAAGGAGGGACTTATATATACGCCCTCCTGCCTGTACGTGCCATTCTGTCGACGTATATCTGTGTGCGCCGGTCGGGAACCGGTTAACGGGGGTACAGACAGCAATAAAAATTGACAGGTGTCCTAATCTATCGCTACTCTATCCAAAACAAAAAAAAAAAAGTTTTGCCTTTAGTTATACTTTAAGCATCCTTTTTTTCTTCGGGTTAAATGAAAAAAAAAACTGACAGCTCAGGTTGGAGATGCTGTACTAACAATCCAATGTTAGTATGTTAGTACAGCGATCTCCCCTGCTGTGCTATTGTGTTCTGACAGGAAGAACCCCCCCCACAACACTCCGGACAGCGCTCTCAGCCATTGGGGGGGGATTCGTCCATCTGGCTGTATCACGTGGATGGAGAGATTTGTTAGATTTTTATTGTTCAGCCAGCAGGATGAACAAAACAAAATTCTATGTGCATATGGGCAGCTTTACCAATAAACTGCTTAGTAAGAAGACAAAACAAATAGCTCCCTATGCAGCAAACTACAGTAGTATGCAGTAGCCTCTGGTAGCCATTAAGATTGTGTCATTGAGAATGATATGCCACCAATCATAAGTGGCCGAGGCATTCTCACAATTAGTGTGTATACATGCGGCTGGGGGAAGGAAATGCCTTGGCCGCTTATGATTGCCGGTCCGCAGTGACAGCTTCCTGGTGCAATAGCAAAGGCAGCGTATCGGACCACATCGGGGCTCATTCCTGGTCTTGTGTAACTCACTCTATGGAAAGACATTTTCTCCATCTGTTTAGCGATTACTTATTACTCCTAGCAAGTAATCGTTATTGATTTTTGAGCTGCTAAAAATCTCCCTCGTAGATTTGACATTAGATGACCACCAACAAATGGGGTAAACTTCTAAGTACAAGAATTTCAAATCACCTGTGTGGTTTAGGTTGCCTGACCCAACTGCAACGGAATTCACCATCAATTCAGTTGCAAGGTTTCTCCAATTAAACAGGCACAAAGGAAAAGTTCAAACAATATTCTTTTAGGGTTAACTATGGTATAATTCTATTTTCCATCCTTTCCGTTTAAAGAAGAATTCCAGGTATGGATTATTTATATATAGTTACAATGGTCCAGCTTGGACCAATGTAACAATGTATAAACCATACCTGGCAGATGCCCCTGGAAATCACTGAAGTGCTCACCATTACTCCAGTGATCTCCACTTGCTTCTGGGTCCTGTGCTGAGTGGCTGGCCTGCTGCTTAGTGAATATGGAAGGTTGGCTGCTCAGCATGGGGGCCTTTCAGAGACTGCTTTGCTTTTCATGAATGATCGCAAAGCATTCTCTGCTTGGATGAGGCGGTGACATCAGCCATGTAACTAAGTTAAAATATGCCATACCTGAAATTCTTCTTCATTATTCCATCATATAATAGTCAAGGGAGAAAGTCAGAAGTCACTCGAATTAGGATCAATTATTATGTTCCTACAGTAGAACTTCGGTCCACCAGTCCACACTCTTTTGTGTAGGGTGGGGGAGATATTATGCCTATGTAAGGTTTAATTGCTGTCTGTGTCACTATTGGGGAGGTCTCCTCAAACTTCCAATCCCAAGGTCTGTGCAGGAAATGGGTGAAAAATCCCCAGAATGAAAAGAAATACCATCTTTGGATGGGAGCCTCAGGTAGGTGTTCCCTAGGCAGGGCCGTCTTTAATATTGATTGGACCCTGGGCAAAACTTTTCTTGGGCCCCCCCCATGCAGTTTTGCTCTCCACCTGCTCTGAGACATACAATAAATAGCAGCTAGACTCAAAATCAGTTTGACTGAATCAGATCAGGCAGCTATTGCGATTGGTTGCCAGAGGCTACATTGTATCATTACCGCTTGCTGACTGGTTGCTAGAGATTACTGCACACATCAAGGCTCATTGATTAGTTGCTAGAGGTTACAGCACATGATTTCTGCTTGTTGATTAGTTGCTAGAGATTACTGTGGCTATGACCTCAGGGGGGGCATGATATCCCATATTTACATATGAATGCCACCGCTATTTACATATGAATGCTGGTAATTTACATGTAAACACAGGGTCTGCAGGTGAGTCATCTGTACAAAATAGGGCAGAGCTGGGCAGCATTAGTAGCAGCACTTCACACTAAGATATCGGGACACAGCACAGGACTAAAACCTCAAGGAACGAGGGAATTTAAACCAGGATGGTTAACAAGTATGAGGCAGCTGCTTTGGGCCCCACAACAATGACAGGGCCCAAGGCAGCTGCCCCTTTTGTCCTGCCTTAAAAACGGCCCTGTCCCTAGAGTATTCAGGACAAATAGTGAGGGTGGATCTCCTCTTCTGGACACAAACAGCAATCAAAAACTTGACTCTTTCTATCCAAAACTGAAAAAAAATAAAAATGTCTTGGCTGGAGTTCTATTCTAATCCTATAAACACCTCTCTTTGTCAGATCAATGTATGGTTAGTTTTACATATTCTAAGATAGATAGATAGATAGATAGATAGATAGATAGATAGATAGATAGATAGATAGATACTGTTTTCTACTTATTGCCCTTAGTATGAACAGTTACAAGTAGCTTTTGGAAGGCTTCCCTGAAATAACATTACTGTACGAAACAGCTGTTACCAACCTGGGAACCTAAATATTTCAGTACGAGGCTTGTAAAGTGATCACAAACAGAAGGCAAAGTACACATTTTAGAAGAAGCCAAAGCCTCCTGGGAGTATGTGTCTCACTACAGCTACTTACTAAAAAGTCTGAGAGCACACCGTGTCCAATACGACCCACTCCATAATTACAAAGAGGTCTATTCCTGAACTTCCATCCATCTAATTACAAACACCTGGGCTTACGCCATGGTTTACTCCTTTATATGTTGTAAACGACTTTATTAAAAGGACTCCTGTCATTGTTCGCCTCCTGAAAATGTTAATTGCCTTTCTTTGTCTTTGATACACCTTCATCATTGGTCCAGAACAAGCAGGCAGCAAATAAAAGTCAGAATTCCTTATCTCTGTACTTGCATTGAGTTAAAGCCGAGTTACACCCTGAAGTGGAACTTCCACTCATCGGATTCCTCCCATCCTCTGGTGCCACAATTGGCACCTTTCAGGGGAGGGGGGTGCAGATACCTGTATAATCCAGGTATCTGCACCTACTTTCGGGAATAGTTAGCCACAGCTACCCGCAGATGCCCCCCCCCCCCCCTGTTGTATTCTGGGAAACACACAGTTCCCAGAACACAACGGGGACCAGTGAAGATGCGCAGCGTGACTCGCACATGCGCAGTAGGGAACCGGGTAGTGAAGCCGCAACGCTGCACTTATTGATTCCCCGACAGAGGATGGCGGCAGGGGCAGCCGAGAGATGAGCGATTGATCGTCATCTGTTGCCGACATTGCGGGCACCTGCAACAGGTAAGTGTCCATTTATTAAAAGTATTTGTAGCTGCTGACTTTTAATATTTTTTTTTAAGGTGGCCCTCCTCTTTAAGCCTTGTACACACGATGAGAAAACTGACCAAAAATAATGCTTTAGACGCGATAGTACAATAATCTGATCGTTAATACGGATCTGTCGTCCAAAGTTTTCCAAAGGGACAAACATGAAAGTTTTCCTCGTACGATACCAGATTGTACCATTTTCGTTTTATCAGTACAGTTTTGGTCCAAAAATACAATACAAATGCATTACAGCACTTCTGAATTTTTTTGTCGTATGAGAATTTTTGTACTTTAGTAGCCTATTCGCATTTGTATCGGAGACTAGCATGCAAAAAAATGGACAATCATTCGTCTGATAATCTCATTGTGTGTACAAGGCTTTAAGACGGCCATAGATGGATCAAATCTTGGTTGGGTCAGCAGGGACTGGCCGAGATTCAATCCATCTATGGGCAGGCTGATTATACCATTGATAGATTTGGGTACAACCAACATGTTGGATTTTTAGCATGCAATTATTGCCAGCAGCTATAGCCACTAGCAGTAATCATTGTGTTCTTCCCAGTCCCCTGCATTCGCCCCTCCCCGCCAGGAGAACACCACCAGAGTCAGTGTTGATGGGGGAATCGAGAGATTTTCATTCCTGCAATCACAAAATATATGGAATTGTCTTAGTGACCTAAATAGTCAAAGTCTTGAAGTCAAAGAATCAGCATGACAGCCAAGTATAGCTCCCTCTTACCCCTGAGCGGATGAGGGGGATCCCCAGGCAGCTCAATTGGTCAATATTTCAATGCTTAGGGCAGAATCATTGGCTTGTTGTGAGGTAAAGGAAATTGGGCTCTAGTCACTTTAGAAAAGTTGAATGATTGACTTCAATCAGCAAACTCAGAAGAGGGGGTTAGGGCACAGGATTCCCAAAACAGTCAAAAATTTTGTTTCAGACTTCTCTTCTGGAAAAGTAGGTATTTGGCCCTTTAAGGGGAGCCAACTAGTACAGGTACCTTATTGGAGGAGCAGTGGGAACTTCTTGCAATGTCCACCAGCAGCAGCATGTACCCAGTTCACCGGGACACTCTTCAACACAGTCTCTTCTTAAAGCATAACTTCACCCAAAAGGGTAAGTTCCACTCTCTACTGCCCCCCCCCCCCTCCTCAACACAGTTGAGGGAGGGAGCAGGTACCTGGTTTTAACAGGTACCCGCTACCACTTCCACTCGGATACCCCTAGGGCAGTGGTTCTCAACTCCTGTCCTCAGGACCCACTAACAGGAAAGGTTTGTGAGATAACTGAAATGCATCACAGGTGATACAATTTGCTGCTCAATGATTGCAGTATTCAAGTCTGCATCTCCCCAAGGTAATACCTAAAATCTGGCCTGTTAGTGGGTCCTGAGGACAGGGGATCTGAGCAAAAGTTCACCCCCCTCTCGCCAGCAGCTTTCGGGGACACGTCACAGGTCCCAGAAAGCTGTGACTTCCATTCATCGGCTTCCATTAGTAAACATGCCGGTGCCGAAGAGACGAAGACCGGGGAAGAACTGGTTTTCGGTGGGGATGGCACTGGATTCCTGGACAGGTAAGTGTCCTTATATTAAAAGTCAGCAGCTACAGTATTTGTAGCTGCTGACTTTACATTTTTTGGGGGGACACTGAAGATCCTCATCATCCTGCCTCTCTCCCTAGGGATGCATGCTCAAGCAGGACAACAAAAATACCTAAAGTGGTAGTAAAATTGTAGAAAAAAAAAAAAAAACGTTCAACCTGCAAGGGAATTAACTTAGAAGAAAAGCCTTCCAGTGGTGAACTGTCACCACTGCAGAGACTTGAATGACCAAGCTGCGATGCACGTGTGGGAGTCATGGCTGTGGCACAGAGCTCTAAAGGAATGGCACGGGTATGCTGTTCCTTCAGAGCGAATGTGCTGGTGACGTCACAGGCTGCCAACCAGGCAAATATCTAAACGCTGCATGTTTAAGAGATATTCACTTAACCTACAGGTTGGCTTTATTATAAGCTTACCTGTAGGTAAAAATTTTAATCTTGTGTTTACTACCACTTTAAGGCCCAAAGGCACAGGCCAGTGCCTGTTTCCTTAGGTCCAGGCCCAGGCCCTTTTTCAGTAACATCCTCACCAAGCAGCAGGCCCTGGAGGCAAAAACTGACTCATACTAGCATCCTCCACGAGCAACAATTTCTCTTATGACACGTTTCCATTAACAATCAGCCGAACTTCCTCAGAAAAGTAGAGAGAAAATCAAAATTAGACAACTATTTGGAGTGGGCCATTTTGAAAGGTCTGAGCACAGATTTCTTCACTAATAAATTATTCCAGTCCAAAATTTCAGTTTTTAATAAAATTTTCCTCTTGATGGTTTCCTGAAGTTTAGTGATTGTACTGCTGATAATGCAAAAGGGGGCTTATGCTGAATTGGTAAGCAGATCAAAAGACCTAAGGGGTAAATTATTTTTCAAAGTGTTATGAAAAAGACGGGAAAAATTGTTCACTTAAAAAGCCAACAACTTAGAAATCTGATGTTTTTTTTGATCACTCTTAACTATTTTTTTTTACTTTGCATGTCAAAAAGGTCACTTTGATGACTTTATTGTCAAAGGTTAATAAAGTACCTGAAAGCCTATATACGAAGTGAAAATTGCTAAAGTCAAAGTAATAATGCCTGATTTCACAAAAATGACCCTGCCTCCATGTAATCACAGATGTTACAGTGGAACTCTACCTATTACTAGGCCAAATTTCATTGTATTAAGTGATAAAAACATCAATTTAAATATTTTTTGGATTTTTCAAAGAAAACCTCCAAGAGTTACAGAGCTCGTTGGTTTTGTAGACTTGTGAATCAATTGTCGGTTGGTCTACCTAGCATACGTGGTCCTGATAAAGCAGGTGATCCCGAAAAACGTAGGTCAACCGATAATTGATTCACAATCTACAAAAGCAACAAGCTCTGCTACTCTTGGAGGTTTTCTTTTAGATCTCCCAAAAATATTTTTATTGATGTTTTTATCACTTGATACAATAAAATGTGGTCTTTTATATATAATTGTAGTCCCCAGGGTCGGTCGGTAGCACTTACCCCATCACCGGCGGCTTCCCCTTCACGGCGGCAGCTTCCCCTGCTCGCGGCCTCCCGTTCTCCTGCTGTTCTCCTGCGGCCTCCCGTTCTCCTGCTGTTCACCTGCGGCCTCCCTTTCTCCTGCTGGTCTCCTGTGGCCTCCCATTCTCCGGGTCATCACGGCAGCAGCGGCTTCCGTTTCCTCCCTCCTCCTCGGCGGCCAATTGGGAGTCAGCCAATCGGAAAACGGGTCTCACACCGCTTCTGATTGGCCGGATTGAGGATCAGTGTTTCAACAGTGAATATATATTCGCTGTTGTAACACGCCTGGGAGGGATCGGATCGCATCCTCTGCAACCCGAGCCCACCGGATTTTGAAGCCTATTAGATGCTTCAAAAAAGAACCCACCCCGCCGCTGTAACTTATGCACCCGTGCCCTTAAAGGGGCCGGGCGCATGAATAGGGGGTGGCCGCAGTGGCCATGGATAGATTCATGCCATGCATGAATCTATCCATTGTATATAGGGAGGTGAAGTGGAGAGAGGGGGCGGCGCCCGGGCGTCCCTAATGGATGACCGCTGATAGATATCTGCCTATTACTATTTAAAATAGTCATGAGTGAGTAGAAAAAACAGGGTTTAATCCCCTGCTGTGCTGTATGCTGAACTTGCTGCTGCCTTTTTTCTTCTGTGCATTTGTACCATAATCCTATAGAAAAAAGTATCAGGCAGGTGACACCATGTAATTCTGGAGTCATTGGTCCCTAGGGGATGCTTCATAATAGCAACAAGAAGGTTCAGCTCATGCTCTCCCTCCTGGGATCATAGAAAACAATAAAGGTCCAGCAGGGGATCAAACACTACCCCACTCACCCATTTCCTAACAAGGAAACCTGTCACAATTGGGATCATGCAGGACTTTGAATATTCATATTTTAATGTATATAATCTTATTCATGAAGGACTTATATTTCCCCCTTTTTTAGCATTACTTATTTTGTCAAAACCTGATATAAAATTGCAGTGTCAAGGGTCGTTGCTGCCTGTTTGGAGACAATGCGGATGATTTAATAAAGGAAAGTAGGCTGTTTTACCTTGCAGGGTAAAATTCTCTAATGCCGCGTACACACGGTCGTAATTTTCGGCGGAAAAAGCTTTGATGGTTTTCCCGTCGGAATTCCGATGGAATTTCGCTCAAACTGTCTTGCCTACACAAGGTCACACCAAATTCCGACGGTCAATAACACCACGACAATAACACTCCCACAATCCAAAGACATGCAGGTAGGTTAATTGGCTTCGGTCCAAAAAATTGGCCCTAGTATATGAATGGGGACCTTGGATTGTGGGCTCCTTGAAGGTAGGGACCAATGTGAGTGTGCAATATGTACATGATAGGGACAATTGTAGACACTCACTCAGGTTGAACTGGATGGACTGATGTCTTTATTCAACCTTACTAACTATGAAACTATGAACTATGAGACATACAACGCATTCGACGGCACTATAAAAGGGAAGTTTAATGCTTCCGAGCATGCGTTGAATTGTTTGTAAACATGCATCGGAATTTTGCGTGTCGGAATTGCATACACGCGGTCGAAAAATCCGATAGAAAGGTTTTCGGAAAAATTAAGAACAGGCTCTCAATCCAAAGTCCGTCGGAAATGCCGACAGAAAAAGACCGATGGGCATACACACGGTCGATGAAAAGCTCCCATCGGACTGTTTCCATCGGAAATTCCGACCGTGTGTACGCGGCATTAGCTTAGTGAACGCAATGAAGCTCTGCTGACTTCTATCATGCAATCACATACAAGCATAAATACATTCTTTTTTTATTTACCTTGCAAGTAAATGGGTCTTCCTTGAAAAGTAAATTTTCACCACAGTCAGCAAGCTAAGGGAAAATTCACTTACAAAGTGAACAACCTTTAGTAAATCAACCGCAATGTGTGAGGTATGGTAGCTGACAGCCCACACCCGGTTGACTTGACCTCTGACCCTCTGACTCAACAATTGGAGCTTCTGAGTTTCTATTCTCGCAGTTTCCTTGTAAAAGAAAAAGGGGTTGGGTATGTTTTCACGTTATATGTCCATTTTCCAATATCAACAGTTGTAAGGGGTTTGAATAACAATGCTGACATTGAAGTATTGACAGTAGATGTATATTTAGGACACCACCTCCACCATAAGGTCCCATTGACCAAGATGGAATCTTTCATGTGGTTCAAAGTTATCAACCCAGAGAAAAGCAAAGCCCTATGATTCATAGTCCATTCACTTCAACAGTTTATTAGCATGCATCTATTAACACTATACTAACACATTTATTAATGTTAACCATCGAACTAAACATAAGCTGTGAAAGATGTTTTTTTATTGGTGCACCCATAGTTTTCCTCTGCTATTGGTCCTTCAAGATTTCTATTGTACTTAGATAACTAATATTAAAAAAGAAAAAAAATCGAATGCATATGTGTACTCTAAAACCATGGCATAAAATATTCCATAAGCTGTTCTTCCATATGAATGACGAACAGAACAGTACTGAACTTCTATTTATTCTTACCACTTTGAGTACAGGGTATTTACTAAATCTGAAGAGTACAAAATCTGCTGCTCTGCATAGAAACCAATCAGCTGAACAAGCTTAACATTTTTTTTTTAAAAGTCAGCAGCTACAAACACTGTAGCTGCTGACTTTTAATAGGGACACTTACCTGTCCAGAGATCCCGCGATGCCGGCCGCCCCGAGGCCGACATCTGGCGCCTCCATCTTAACGAAGGGAAACAGGCAGTTGAGCCTTGCGGCTTCACTGCCCGCTTCCTACTGCGCATGCGCGAGTCGCGCATCGCTTTGCCCCGTTGTTTTATGGGACACACACATGTCCCAGAAGGCAACGGGGCCGATCACCGAAGAGGAGGAAGCGCCGCGGAATAGGAAGAGGCAGATTAGGAAGACTGCCTAGCAACAGGGGTTTCAGGTAAGTGAAAAAAACATTTTTTTTTTTTTTTTTAAGATTATTAATGCATTTTTTTTTTTGGGTGGCCCTCCACTTTAAGTTAAAAGCTGATTGGCTACTATGTACAGCGGCACCAGATTGTGAGTGCTCCAGTCTTAGTAAATTTCCCCCTCTGTGACTTAAGCTGGCCACAGGTGGATAGAATCTTGGCCAGTTCAGCAGAAACTGGCTGAGATTCAACCCATCCATGGGCAGGCTGCTTGTACTGAAGTCAATTCATCAATCGACTTCAGTACAACCAGCCTGTTGGATTTTTTGTATGCAATCACTAGTGGTGGCTAAAGCTCATTGTGTTCTGCAGGCAGGGAAGGCTCCCCACCGGCAGTACACAATATCGCTGTGGGAAGGATTCCCCCATCAACCCTGACTGTGTTGATGGGGAAATCAAGCAATTTTCTTTCCTACCACCCATGGTAGAAAGAAAGCAAATGGTATAATCTATGGCTTGCCTTAGACTTACCACTGATGCCCCGTACACACGGTCGGATATTCCGATGGAAAAAGTCAGATCGGATTATGTTGTCGGAAAATCCGATCGTGTGTGGGCTCTAGCGGACTTTTTCCATCGGAACTTCCGACGGAAAAAAATTTGAGAGCAGGATCTCAAATTTTCCGACCACAAAATCCGATTGGACTTTTTCCGAACGTGTGTAGGGAATTCCGACGGACAAAGTGCCACGCATGCTCAGATCAAATTACGAGACCAAAGCTATTGGCTACTAGCCTCTACGTCAGGGGTCTTCAAACTATGGCCCTCCAGTTGTTCAAGAACTACAATTCCCATCATGCCAGTCATGTCTGTGAATGTCAGAGTTTTACAATGCCTTATAGGATGTGTAGTTCCGCAACAGCTGGAGGGCCGCAGTTTGAGGATCCCTGCTTAGTTCCGTAGTACGCAACGAATGTCACCACGTTCGGAACGATCCGATTTTCCGATTTTCCGTGTGTATGCAACACCAGTTTCGGACAAAAAACGTTGGAAAAAATCCGACGGATTTTGTGGTCGGAATTTTCGACCGTGTGTACCGTGTGTACGGGGACTGTTGGTGTGCTTCATATTGAAAAGGACCTGACGCTGAGCTATGGGTAGTCGTGCTGGTAGGCTGGAAGTCTTACATGAAATAGCATAAGTTTAAAGTGGTTGTAAACCCTTCCTCCTGACTTTTAACTATAGGTAAGTCTAGAATAGGGCTTACCTATAGGTAGCGGAAATATCTCCTAAACGTGCGCCGTTTAGGAGATATTTCACTTGTAGTGCGCCGATGATGTAATTGCCGCATGCGCTGTGAAGAAACAGACCCCCATGCCATTTCTTTCCCAGCGTGTGCCGTTACTGATGGCGAATGCGCGGGAGTGACGTCACGCGGCTCTGACTAGTCACACAGCCAGAGTCCACGGCCCCGGAAGGCAGAGGGGCGAAGATGAACGCAGCCTGCACAGGGGACAGCGATGGATTTGTTTGCAGGTAAGTGTCACACAATGGGCTAGTATGCGATGCATACTAGCTCATTATGCTTTTAATTTGCAGGTTTTGCAGGGAGCAAAAGAGGAAGTTCAACCCATCAGGGCTTACTTCCACTTTAAATGAAATGTTATATCGGTAGGTCAACATTTTAGGTTTAAAGGGTCACTTTGCCCCCAAAATTGGTGAGCTTGTAAAAATGTATTTAGAAAAAATGTGTTTTAGGAACAATTGTTCAATTTAATGCGGCCAAACCAATAATCACGTTTAATGGTAGTGATCAGGAAAATTGAAAAGGATGGAAATTGTTCTTAAACAAACACCTGACACTCCCAGTGGCCCTTCTCTGCAACTTATCTTTTTCATCCATATTACTTTTTGAAGGATGCAAGAGGAGGAGTGGATGCCAAAAAACTAAAGACTCTAAAGCAGGGGTCTCCAAACTTTCTAAACAAAGGGACAATTTACTGTCCTTCAGACTTTAGGGAGGCCGGACTGTGTCCAGTGGGAATATATTTTTTTTTCTGGCATCAGTGGGAGTAAACAGTGCCCCATCTTTGGAATTAGGGGGAGGAATAGTGCCCCATCTTTGGTATTAGGGGGAGGAATAGTGCCCCATCTTTGGTATTAGGGGGAGGAATAGTGCCCCATCTTTGGTATTAGGGGAAGGAATAGTGCCCCATCTTTGGTATTGGGGGAGGAATAGTGCCCCATCTTTGGTATTAGGGGGGAGGAATAGTGCCCCATCTTTGGTATTAGGGGGGAGGAATAGTGCCCCATCTTTGGTATTAGGGGGGAGGAATAGTGCCCCATCTTTGGTATTAGGGGGAGGAATAGTGCCCCATCTTCGGTATTAGGGGGAGGAATAGTGCCCCATCTTTGGTATTAGGGGGAGGAATTTTGCCCCATCTTTGGTATTAGGGGGAGGAATAGTGCCCCATCTTTGGTATTAGGGGGAGGAATAGTGCCCCATCTTTGGTATTAGGGGGAGGAATAGTGCCCCATCTTTGGTATTAAGGGGGAGGCATAGTGCCCTATCTTTGGTATTAAGGGGGAGGAATAGTGCCCCATATTTGGTATTAGGGGGAGGAATAGTGCCCCATCTTTGGTATTAGGGGGAGGAATAGTGCCCCATATTTGGTATTAGGGGGAGGAATAGTGCCCTATCTTTGGTATTAGGGGGAGGAATAGTGCCCCATCTTTGGTATTAGGGGGAGGAATAGTGCCCCATCTTTGGTATTAGGGGGAGGAATAGTGCCCCATCTTTGGTATTAAGGGGGAGGAATAGTGCCCCATCTTTGGTATTAGGGGGAGGAATAGTGCCTTATCTTTGGTATTAAGGGGGAGGAATAGTGCCCCATCTTTGGTATTAGGGGGAGGAATAGTGCCCCATCTTTGGTATTAGGGGGAGGAATAGTGCCCCATCTTTGGTATTAGGGGGAGGAATAGTGCCCCATCTTTGGTATTAGGGGGAGGAATAGTGCCCCATCTTTGGTATTAGGGGGAGGAATAGTGCCCCATCTTTGGTATTAGGGGGGAGGAATAGTTCCCCATATTTGGTATTAGGGGGAGGAATAGTGCCCCATCTTTGGTATTAGGGGGAGGAATAGTGCCCCATCTTTGGTATTAGGGGGGAGGAATAGTGCCCCATCTTTGGTATTAGAGGAAGGAATAGTGCCCCAATGTTGGTGTCAGTGGGAGATATAGTGCTCCATTGTTGGTGTCAGTGCCAGAAATGATGCCCCAATGTTGGTATCAGTGGGAGATATAGTGCTCCATTGTTGGTGTCAGTGCCAGAAATGATGTCTCATTGTTGGTGTCGGTGGGCAGAAGAGTGTCTCGTATCAGTGAGAAGAATAGTGCCCCAAGGAACGGATAAAAGCAAGGAAAGGGCTGCATCTGGCCCACTGGCTGCAGTTTGGAGACCACTGCTCTAAAGGTAGATGAGACCAGAGCCATCAGGAGACCTCACTACTATGAGTCCCTAAAGCCTCATACACACGATCGGACTGTGGACCAACTTTCCCGTGGATTTTTGTTCAAAGGGCGTTGGCCCCAAGTTGGTATTGCATACACACGGCAGGACTTTTTCAGCCAACTTTCACCAAATCACTTGGTTTTTCTGCTCTTTACCGCCACCTTTAGTCAACTTCTGTATTGTTGTCTGATCTTTTGCATTGGTTCTGCATTGGTTTGTACAAAAGTCCGTGGTTTTGTGTACACACGGTCAGACTTTGGAAAGTTGGTCCGTTCGCACAGCCAACAAAAGTCCGATGAAACCTGGAAAAAGTTGGTCCGATGGAGCGTACACACGGTGGGATGTTGGTCCAAAACAGCTAATTTGCATGTTGGTTGTCAAAAAGTCCGATCATGTGTATGAGCCTTAAAGCGGAAGTAAACCCATCGATTTAACAGTCTAAAAAAAAAGGCATGCCGTGAATGCTAACTGCACATTGGCTGTGCTCTCAACCAAACAGTCAAACCATCCAATGGCTGGTGTCATAACGGATAACTTGTGCAGCACCGTGGCAGTTGAAGATTAAACAGAGGCAAAGATGGCAGCTTCCTTGGCTGAAAACGATAGGAGGGTTTACTTCCACTTTAAGACGTACAATATAGGAAACCAACAGGGGCCTTGCTTGCCCAGACTCTTTTGGTGATTTTTTTGGTGATTTTTGGCCATCTGATTCTTTAAGAATAGAACAATGGGACTGCTTCATACAAAACACCAAAATGCTGCTTATATATACTAGTTGGTATACAGTTTGGAGTGGGAAATAAGGTCTATAGACAGATTTCCTCGCCAGGCAAGGCAGAACATGTAATTCCATGAGGGATTACGCCGTGTGTGTAGAAATGTGCATTGCTATGACATATTACTGGCTTTAGTAGAGCAAACTTCTTGCTGACTAAGGTTTCCCCCCTCTTACGAAATGACTTTACAGTAGACTCAGCTGTTGACCCCTGGAGAGGATCACATTACCCACACTAGGGCTCTGTTATCTGATCCTCTGACTACTATTCTTTATAGTCTAAAACAAAACCAGATGCCCGGTCTGACATATTACCCAAAGTTTACCCAGACTCATCCTCAGCTTACTAACAGTGTAGATCTTTTGCTGTACAGGGATTCCAGGAGAGGAGAATCAGAATGAGCAGGAGAGCCAGGGAAGAGCTGCGCAGTGATTGGAGGAGCCCAGTCATTCTTCCTTTTAGGAAAGGTCCCAGCAGCGGCAGATGCCCCCAGCGGAGGGTGATGGGCACATCTTGATGGTTCCAGCTCTTCCTTAGATGGCGGGAGGCGTCCATACACGAATCAGGACACATATCCTCTGTCACCTCATATCTGACTGCACTGGGATGGAGCTGCAGGCACTTGTCAGCTGTTGATGGGGGTTTATATTGTTCATATGTGCAGCATCTCATAGTGAAACTCCACAGCGAGTCTAAACCTGCAACATATGGATGTGTAGAGGCCGAGCTCCCAGTGGGCCTGTGAATGAAATTCATAAATAAATTAGATTCCTGTGTATGATACAAGACAGATGAGAATATTTTCCATCCACGTCAGGTGTACATTCAGCACATAAACCTCAACACACAAACTTCGCCACGTGGAAATAGACTTCCCCATCCTCATCAAAGAAAATGTGAGCAAGTCAAGTCATATGGAACGTATATTGAATACCCGTGATCTGTTGTTAGCAGTACAGCAGAAAACGAGGCATTAAAAACGAATAAAAACAAAGAGAAATAATGCTGTGCAACCAGCAATAACCCATAGCAACTAAGTAGGTTTCACTTTACTGTATTCAATATGGCATGATAACTTGCATGGTATAGGGGGCCTCAAATGATGTCCACAAAGGGCCGCATATAATAGTTATCATATGGAATTAGGGTTGCCACCTGTCCGTGATTCACCCGGACAGTTCGGGTTTGGACTCATGCGTCCGGGTTTCAGACTGCCTGAAACCCGGACACATTATTCAGACTGGACTATGGCTTCCTAGCAGGATTGCTGGCTGCAGTTGTCTAAGCTTAGAGTGTCTGTTACACTCTCTTTCACACTGCCCAAAGCCAGCACTAACAACCAACCCCCCCCCCCCCCCCCCACAAACACACACGGGAGAGGAGAGAGGGCTTAATCTGCTCCTCTTCCTCCCACCCCTACCCCTCTGTGTCTGCCCACACTCCAATCCCCAGCACTGTGCCTCAGAAAATGAAAGTGTGGGCCGGAAATTTGAAGTCTAGCAGCCTCAGATACATCTGGATGAGAGGTGCTGACTGCCAAGGGGTGAGTGAGCTCACCATCCATCCCTGTCTGTGACTGAAGTCTCCCCCCTTCTCTCTCCTGCATATGAGTGAGTACGCTAAGTTAAATCGGGGTTCTCAGAGCACCCCTTACATCCTCTTTACACCAGAGGCCCCAGTGTTCTCCCCTGCATCAGAGTTCTCATTGTTCCCCCTTAAATCAGGGTTCCCAGAGCATCCCTTATGTTAGAGTTCCCAGAGTTCTCCCTTATATCAGAGTCTGTAGAGTCCCCCTGTGACAGACCTAGCCGGGACACAGGCTTTTTGAGAGGACTAAATGTGAGCCTCCTGCCAACCGATTATGGGCCCTGGATTTTAAGGGGCACAGGGTGAAGGAGAACCCGAACCCCAGTCAGATTCAGTGCTGTATATATGTGTATATATAATGTGTGTGGTCTCATGCTGTTGGGACACACACTGTCAGATGCTAGTGTCATGAACTCAAGATGTTAATTGAGAGAGCTGATCACATTGTCCTCTGTACAATGTAGTAGACAGTCCGTCTGTTACTGGTGGTCTCCTGCTATTGTGATAAAATGTCTTGTGGTGGTAATTATGATAATTTATAATCAACTGTGTTTAGCTTGGTGACAACAAGTCTGACCTGTAGTGAAATCCTGAGTCACATCGGCTGCTTAAAGGGATTAGTTAATTAGTTTATGTTAAGTTGTTACAGGTGTATTGTTACAGTAAAATGAGCAGGAGGGGGGACCTCCTCTTCTACTGTATATAAAAACTGGTCAGTTTGGTGCTAATAAAAAAAGAGTCCATGTTGAGCAGCTAAGCAAGCGCCGCCTCGTTTGGTGCTTGGGAGCGGTTGGAATATCTGAGATCCGTATTCAGACTGGGAGGAAGTGATATATGAGGAACGCACTCAAGAGGAGTGTAGGGACGTTCCGTCACACCCCCTTACAGTGAAAGGGAACTCTGCAAGTTCAGATGTAAAAGAGGAACTCTGTGGATTCAGATGTAAAAGGGGAACTATTGTTATTACCTTCATATGATTAGAAATGTTATTTAATATCAAAATATATGTATGGGTTTGACTTGAAGAAAAGGTGGCAACCCTATATGGAATGTTACAAAAGACTGTGATAGAACAGAGACTTGCTAGAGGAAATGGTCACAAATGGTCTCTTCTACAGGAGTGGTTGGAGATCAAAATCATGCTGCAGGAGACAGTCAGGGACTAGGGACTTGTTACATGGAACTGCTAGAGATTACTGTTATTAAGGAGGAACCTCATCCAGTAAACAAAGATTTAAAAAGTCAGCAGCGAGCAATACTGTAGCTTCTGACTTTTAAAAAACACATGCCTGCCTGTCCCAGGATCTAACTATGTCCTCACTCGACCTGGTCTTTGGGTCCCCAGAACCAGCATCTCAACTTTGGGCAGCTGGTTGTGACTTCTTGAGGCTTCACAGCCAGCTGCCCACTGCGCATGTGCGAACCGCGCTGCACCAGGTGAATGGTACCGCAGCCTCCAGGGACCTGTGATGTGTCGCAAGAGGCTGCAAGGAGAGGTGCAGGGGGGGGGGGGGCAACCTACGCTCTGATTGCCTAGGCGGTCATAGCGGACTTGGGAGTGGGTACCTGTCAAAATCAGGTACCCGCCCCCCCCTCCAATATAAGACATTCAAAATATGAGAGAAGAGATGGGGAGGAGGAGGAAAAACGGAACTTCCACTTTTGGGTGAAGTTCTGCTTTAAAGGCCCTTTTACATATCATTGCTCCCAATACTGACTCCTAGGTCACTTCAAACACCAAAAGGGCGCAAATCGGACACCAGGACTGTATGAAATGCTATGGGTTTCAGAACATTCCAATTACTCCTTATACTACCTAACTGAAATAATGGTGGATACACATCTTTAACAGCAAGGTTGGTCTTTATTGAGAAGACATCACATTACAATTGACAGTCAAGTAGTACATTCTGGTATACAATAAAAAAAAAAAAAAAAAACAAGAAAAGTAGTCAAATTGTGAACTGCAATACATTCCATGGTACAATCAACGTTATAGGAAGGTATGTGCAAGAATGGCTAGTTGAAGCGATCTACTCCCCCGTGGCGGGGGGGGGGGGAGGGTTGAGGGCCGCGGCCATCCCATACCCATGTTACATAACCGGAAGACAGAACCATGCCTCTTATATGTTAACATGGTCAGAACTGTTCCAACCAAGGCGTCCAAATTCGGTCGAATTTCTGTGGGCATCCTCTATTAGTGTAGGTCATCTTATAAAAGGGAAGTACTGCATTAATAGTGGAGTCCCAGGATTCCACTTTGGGGGGAGAGGACGATACCCATTTCTTAAGGATTTCCTTCTTGGCGTAAAATACCAAGAATGAGATTAGCAATTTTGTGTACCTGGGTCTTTGGTCATCCTCGTGAATACCTAGGAGAGCCAATTCGGGTGACATAGGTAGTGTTAGTTGTAATCGGACATTAATACATTCAAAAACCTCTGACCAAAAGTGCACAGTGGGGGGGCAGGTCCAAAACATATGCAAGTACGAGCTATCAGAAGATTGGCACCTGGGGCAGTCCGGTGAAATTTAGTATGTAGCAGTTTATCTCTAGAGGATACCATTAGTTTAGACCCATCCTCAAAACATTCCTCCCAGGTTTCCCTATCAAGACTAGGGATGTCCGCATGCCACTTTTCCCAGAGGGTGTTCATTTTGGGTGAATCTACTCCCAGTAGTGTCAGGTACATAGTAGAGAGAGTTTTTCTTGAGAGTTTCCTGTGCTAGGATTGTCTCAATGGGGTCCGTTTGCAAAATTATGGGTCCAGGAAATTGGGCCCTGGCTGCATGCCTCAATTGGTAATACCTGAAAAGCATTCTCCCTGAGAGTCCATATTTCCCTGCCAATCCCTGAAAGGAAATCAATGTACCAGCGTGGATAATGTCTTGGAGAACCTTAATTCCGTACCGGGCCCATAACTGCGGGTCCGGTATTGTCCTGAAGTGAGGAAGAGACGGGCTCCCCCATAGCGGGGTAAAAGGTGAATGTTGGTCCGGGCGCAGGAATCTCTTCCTGGCTACTGCCCATACTCTAATGCCCCGTACACACGGTCGACGTAGTCCCGTCGTAGGCAACAAACGTCACCACGTTCAGAATGATCGGATTTTCCGACAACTTTGTCCGACCGTGTGTATGCAACACCAGTGTCGACAAAATCCGTCGGAAAAAATCTGATGGATTTTGTGGTCGGATTTTCCGACCGTGTGTACGGGGCATTAGAGTCATTTTAGTGGGGCATGGAAGTGAAGGATAAGCAGCGGGACCTCTGTATACTAAATTCCCAAGTTCTGTAAGAGAACCTATGATAGCAGCCTCCAGGCAGGTAGCCGCGTTTGACCTAGATTGCTCAAACCACCACCTCACTGTGACTAACATTGCTGCCCAGTAATAGACCTGCAGGTTGGGTAATGCTAGACCCCCACACCTAACCGGGAGCTGCAGAGTCAATCTGGCCAGTCTGGGGGACGAACCCTTCCATAGGAACGAGCCTATGTAACCCTCCAGCTCCTTAAAAAAGGAACCAGGGAGCCACACCGGGCAGTTTCGGAACATGTAGTTGTATTTGGGCAGATATAGCATTTTCAGAACATTAATCCTCCCTAATAAATTAAGTGGTAGGTCTTTCCATCTGGAGCAGTGCTCTTTAAGTTTCAGGACTATGGGCTGGAGGTTGAGGCGACTGAAGGCTTGGAGGTCTCTAGTTACTATCACTTCCAGGTATTTAAAAGCCTGGGGATCTAATCTGGGGATCTAACGGGAAAATTATGGACTTTGACCAATTGATTTTGATCCCTGAATACCTTCCAAATTCGTGGATACACATCTTTAGAAAACATGGTTAGTGAGGTCAAATCGACGTTTGTTTTCGACTGTAGTGATGAGGAAATTCAAAGGTCCAGGATGGAAGAATCGTACATATTATAGTGGAACCTATTAATACATCTAGGATTACATTTGAGTAGAAGATCTGGATGGAATTTTTTAAGGGCTATGGAACAAAAGTAGTTGACTCAATGATGGCAAGAAAGAACGCTCTGATGAGCGATTTCCGTATGAAACTAAATTCTATTCAAGTACACCCAGAAAGATTCTCTACGAACGTCTGAAGGAAATTCTACTCCTATGTACCCAGCATAGAAAGTCTGAAGGAAATTCTACTTGTGTACTCAATAAGGTTCTTTATCAACGTCTGAAGGAAATTCTACTCATGTGTACCCAGCAAGGTTCTCTAGGAACATCTAAAGGAATTTCTACCTGTGTACCCAGCAAGGTTTTTTATGAACGTCTGAAGGAAATTCTACTTATTTGTACCCAGCAAGGTTCTTTATGAACGTCTGAAGGAAATTCTACCCATGTGTACCCAACAAGGTTCTCTATGAACATCTGAAGGAATTTCTAGTTATGTGTACCCAGGAAGGTTCTTTATGAACATCTGAAGGACATTCTACTCATGTGTACCCAGTAAGGTTCTCATTGAATGTCTGAAGGAAATTCTACTAATATGTGCCGAGCAAAATTCTCTACTATGTGAACTACCAAAATTGAACAATATTTACTGTTTAATTCATAAAGGGTGTTTGAGGTACTCATTAGAAATCTGTCTTAGGGTAGTGTGACAGAAAACGCAATTTTCAACTGATTTATGGTCATCAGTAAGGTCAGGGGCGGACTGACAACTCATGGGGGCCCCCGTGCAATAGGAGATTATGGGGAGCCCAGGCAATCAGAGATTATGGGGCCACACAGTATACACACACTCAATATACAATCACACAGTATACACATACATGTACACACAGTATACACAGACATGTTTCTATTGGCTGAGAAGGTACTGGAGAGGTGGGGCAGCTATAATCTCGGGATTTTTAGACAAAAAGGATGTCGGTAAGGGACATTTCAGAAACAGATGTTAAAAAAACACACAGATTTTTACATACTGTCCCTGGTTTTACTTAGGCTGGCAACCCTGATGGGGCCCCCTAGTGGCCCGGGGCCCTCAGGCAATGCCCGAATGGTCGAATGGTCAGTCCGCCCCTGAGTGAGGTGTATATGTACAGTAAAAGTGTCACAAATAAGAAGTACTTAAATTTATCGCACATGTCAGTGCTAAAAATGAAAATTTGGCACAATACTTTCTACTACATCCACACCACTAGAAATGTGTCACAAATGCCTTACTGAATTTCCAGCCTAGTGTTTGTGTGTGCCCAAGGTCATGTCTGATGTCAACTCACATCTTCCTAAATTGCACTAAACTAAATAAGAGCTGAAATTAGATTGGCAGCATTAGATAAAAAGGTACGTGATCTGTTCTCCTAGTTAAAGTGGGTCAATAACACAAACAATGGCTTTTGTCCATGGAGCTTAAACTCATCATGTAAACTACTATCACTGAAGACAACAATGAACTCCAAAAATAAAACCACAACCACTCGAAAAAGTATTCATACCCCTTAAAATTTCCACATTTTGTCATGTTACAACCAAAAACATAAATGTATTCTATTGGGATTTTATTTGATAGACCAACACAAAGTGGCACATAATTGTGAAGTGGAAGGAAAATTATAAATGGTTTTCTACATTTTTTACAAATAAATATCTGAAAAGTGTGGCGTGCATTTGTATTCAGCTCCGTTTACTCTGATGCCCCAAACTAAAATCTAGTGGAACTGATTGCCTTCAGAATTCACCTAATTAGTAAATAGAGTCCACCTTTGTGTAATTTAATCTCAGTATAAATACAGCTGTTCTGTGAAGTCCTCGGAGGTTTGTTAGAGAACCTTAGTGAACAAAGAGCATCATGAAGACCAAGAAACACACCAGACAGGTCAGAGGAGAAGTTTATAGCAGGGTTAGGTTATAAAAAAAAAATATCCAAGCTTTGAACATCTCACGGAGCTCTGTTCAATCCATCATTAGAAGATGGAAAGAGTATGGCACAACTGCAAACCTACCAAGACATGGCCGTCCACCTAAACTGACAGGCCGGGCAAGGAGAGCATTCATCAGAGAAGAGCCAAGAGGCCCATGGTAACTCTGGAGGAGCTGCAGAGATCCACAGCTCAGGTGGGAGAATCTGTCCACAGAACAACTATTAGTTGTGCACTCCACAAATCTGGCCTTTATGGAAGAGTGGCAAGAAGAAAGACATTGTTGAAAGAAAGTCATAAGAAGTCTTGCAGTTTGCAAGAAGTCATGTGGGGGGACACAGCAAACATGTGGAAGAAGGTGCTCTGGTCATATGAGACCAAAATTGAACTTATTGGCCTAAAAGCAAAACACTATGTGTGGCAGAAAACTAACACTACACATCACCCTGAACACACCATCCCCACTGTGAAACATGGTGGTGGCCGCATCATGTTGTGGGATGCTTTTCTTCAGCAGGGACAGGGAAGCTGGTTGGAGTTGATGGGAAGATGGATGGAGCCAAATACAGGACAATCTTAGAAGAAAACCTGTTAGAATCTGCAAAAGACTTGAGACTGGGGCGGAGGTTCACCTTCCAGCAGGACAACGACCCTAAACATACAGCCAGAGCTACAATGGAATGGTTTAGATCAAGTCATATTCATGTGTTATAATGGCCCAAAGTCCAGACCTAAACCCAATTGAGAATCTGTGGCAAAACTTGACAATTGCTGTTCTCAGACGCTCTCCATCCAATCTGACAGAACTTGAGCTATTTAGCAAAGAAGAATGGGCAAAAATGTCCCTCTCTAGATGTGCAAAGCTGGTAGAGACATCCCCAAAAAGACTTGCAGCTGTAATTGCAGTGAAAGGCGGTTCTACAAAGTATTGACTCCGGGGGGCTGAATACAAATGCACGCCACACTTTTCACATATTTATTTGTAAATAATGTTGAAAACCGTTTATCATTTTTCTTCCACTTCACAATTACGTGGCACTTTGTGTTGGTCTATCACATAAAATCCCAATAAAATACATTTAAATTTTTGGTTGTAATATGACAAAATGTGGAAAATTTCAAGGGGTATGAATACTTTTTCAAGGCACTGTATGTGATCTCTGGCTACCAATCACTACTACAGACAGTCAATAGTTTTTGTAAGCATTAGGAAAGGAGGATCAGAAAGGTTGTCTCTATATGAACAGCTACCTACAAACTATACACATTTAGTGACTCAGAAAGTATCGAACAGCCAGTCAACTAGCATTTTCAGAAGGACGTTGGTAATGGCACTCTCCATCTTTCCTGGGCTCGGGCCTCATTTGAAGTGACTGCTGCTAGATATATTTTTTTCTTTAAAAGTGACACTTGTAAAGAAAATAAAATTAAATGATTTGTCCCCCGCCTGTGACTCCGATCTTCACTTTCTAGAATAGCTGAGCAGGCTGAGAAATCTTCTATATCTGACACACCCGCTGGAGTCTGGGGAGCCGGGTCCCCGGCAGAGATCTGTGGTTCCATCCGCCGGCCCTTAGGACACCACTAAGTCCTGCTGTGATGTATGTGCCAGCAGATGGAACCACAGAGGGTGGGGGGGGGGGGGGGCGGGAGGGTGGGGGGGAAAAAGTGTTTGCCCCCTTCCTCATTTCCTGTTCCTTTGCATGTTTGTCACACTTAAGTGTTTCGGAACATCAAACCAATTTAAACAATAGTCAAGGACAACACAAGTAAACACAAAATGCCATTTGTAAATGAAGGTGTTTATTATTAAAGGTGAAAAAAAAATCCAAACCATCATGGCCCTGTGTGAAAAAGTGATTGCCCCCTAAACCTAATAACTGGTTGGGCCACCCTTAGCAGCAACAACTGCAACCAAGCGTTTGCGATAACGTGCAATGAGGCTTTTACAGCGTCCTGGAGGAATTTTGGCCCACTCATCTTTGCAGAATTGTCCTAATTCAGTTACATTAGAGCAGGGGTGCCCAACCTTTTGAGGAGCGAGGGGCCACTTTAGCGACTTGGTAACCGGTCGCGGGCCACAATGAGCGTATCGGGCGGATGGCAGGTCTGTGTCCATTCTGCATATGTAGAGCAGACACAGATGCAGCCCGCTCTACCCTAAGGGCCCTCCTATCTGCCCAGACAGAAGGGGACAGATCCCCTTCTGTTTTTTAAGCAGATCGGATTGCAGATAGGCGTCTGTTTACATCTGCCGCTCTATAGAGGTGAATGGAGGGTCTGATCGGTTCTGCCTGTCTGTTTTTCAGGCGGACCCAATCGGACCGATCATGTGAAAGGGGACTAGGCTGCTTTCACACTGATGCACACAGCGGTTTACCTGCTCCTCAACTGACCTCATGGGTACTGGTGGCGGGTACTGGTGACTGGTACTGCTGGCTGGTACTGGTACTGCTGGTGGGTACTGGGATTGCTGGCTGGTACTGATACTGCTGGCGGGTACTGGTACTGCTGGCGGGTGCCACCATAGCAGTGCCACAGGGAGGAGAGCTCCGGTGTAGGCAGAGAGACAGATCATACATAAAGCTGAACTCCGGACACAAAAACATTCCTATATATACATATATATATACAGTATATATAGATATATCTATATATATATAATCCCTAATAGCCACAAAGAATATAAATCCAATTTGTGTGAAGCAAATGCATTCACAAGCCCGAATATTACCAATAAAAGTAGCAGTGATATCACATCTGTGCTGTGCAGAGAGCAGAGCTGTGGGAGGGGCCCAATAAGTCAGCAGGGAGGCCGATACCTACTACAGGCCTACCTACTACAGCAAGGGGAGAGGATACCTACTACAGGCCTACCTACTACAGCAAGGGGAGAGGATACCTACTACAGCAGGGGGGCGGATAACTATTACAGGCCTACCTACTACAGCAATGGGAGAGGATACCTACTACAGTAGGGGACGGATACCTACTACAGGGAGCCTACTACAGCAGGGGGGTGGATACCTACTACAGTAGGGGGTGGATACCTACTACAGGCAGCCTACTACAGCAGGGGGGTGGATACCTACTACAGTAGGGGGTGGATACCTACTACAGGCAGCCTACTACAGCAGGGGGGATACCTACTACAGCAGGGAGGTGGATACCTACTACAGGCCTACCTACTACAGCAAGGGGAGAGGATACCTACTAAAGCAGGGGGGCGGATACCTACTACAGGCAGTCTACTACAGTAGGGGGCGGATACCTACTACAGGTAGCCTACTACAGCAGGGGGGTGGATACCTACTACAGGCAGCTTACTACAGGAGGGGGAGGATACCTTCCACAGGCAGCCTACTACAGCAGGGGGGCAGATACCTACTACAGGCAGCCTACTACAGGAGGGGACGGATACCTACTACAGTAAAGAGCGGATACCTTCTACAGCAGGGGGACGGATACCTACTACAGGCAGCCGACTACAGCAGGGGGGTGGATACCTACTATAGGTAGCCTACTACAGCAGGGGGGTGGATACCTACTACAGTAGGAGGCGGATACCTACTACAGGCAGCCTACAACAGTAGGGGGGCAGATACCTACTACAGGCAGCCTACTACAGCAGGGGGGCGGATACCTACTACAGGCAGCCTACTACAGTAGGGGGCGGATACCTACTACAGGTAGCCTACTACAGCAGGGGAGTGGATACCTACTACAGGAGGGGGAGGATACCTACTACAGGTAGCCTACTACAGCAGGGGTGTGGATACCTACTACAGTAGGGGATAGGCAGAGAGACAGGTCATGCATAAAGCTGAACTCCGGAAACAAAAACATTCATATATATATACACAGTATATATATATATATATATATATATATATATATATATATATATATATATATATATAATCTTTAATAGCCACAAAGAATATAAATCCAATTTGTGTGAAGCAAATGCATTCACAAGCCCGAATATTACCAATAAATGTAGCAGTGACATCACATCTGTGCTGTACAAAGGCTGTGCAGAGAGCAGAGCTGTGGGAGGAGCCCAATAAGTCAGCAGATACCTACTACAGCAGGGGGGCGGATACTTACTACAGGCAGCCTACTACAGAAGGGGGGGCAGATACCTACTACATGCAACCTTCTACAGTAAGGGGCGGATACCTTTGACAGCAGGGGGGGCGGATACCTACTACAGGCATGCCTACTACAGCAGGGGGGCAGATACCTACTACAGGCAGCCTAATACAGCAGGGGGGTGGATACCCACTACAGGCAGCCTACTACAGCAGGGGACGGTTACCTACTACAGTAGGGGCGGATACCTACTACAGGCAGCCTTCTACAGTAAGAGGCGGATACATTCTACAGCAGGGGATTAATACCTACTAAAGGCAGCCTACTACAGGAGGGGACGGATACCTACTACAGTAAGGAGTGGATACCTTCTGCAGCAGGGGGGCCGATACCTACTACAGGCAGCCTACTACAGCAGGGGGGTGGACATCTACTACAGAAGGGGGCGGAAAACCTACTACAGGCAACCTACTACAGCAGGGGGGCGGATACCTACTACAGGCAGCCTACTACAGTAGGAGGTGGATACCTACTACAGATAGCCTACTACAGCAGGGGGGTGGATACCTACTACAGTAGGGGGTTGATACCTTCTACAGGCAGCCTACTACAGTAGGGGACGGAAACCTACTACAGGTAGCCTTCTACAGTAAGGGGTCGGATACCTACTACAGAAAGGGGGCAAATACCTACTACAGACAGCCTACTACAGCAGGGGGGCGGCTACCTACTACAGGTAGCCTACTACAGAAGGGGGCGGATAACTACTACTGTGGGGGGTGGATACCTACTACAGGCAGCCTTCTACAGTAAGGTGCGGATACCTTTTACAGTAAGGGGGCGGATACCTACTACAGACAGCCTACTACAGGAGGGGGTGGAGTTCAGACCAGTCTCCCTGCACAAGGAAAGAGAGCAGCACTGAGTGGTCTTTATTACAGGAAGTCTCACACTGATTGCTGCACAGATCTGAAAGAAACACACAAAGCTCACTGAGATTGAATGAATGACTCAATAATCACACAGCATTCCCTCATCCTTCTCATTACAGACATCACCTATACATCAGAGTCATGTCACTCTCACTGATGACATGAGTGACATGGAGGTGACATTTGTCATATAATGACATTCCCCGGGGATCTCTCTCTGGGTGACACAATGACAGACAATGAAAGTCCCCTGACAGTCACCCACAGGAAGGCGGGGCTGGGTGACAGTGTGTGGGCGGGGCGGAGGTGAAGTGGGCGGGTCCGGGGCTCTCCTGTACACACAGCCTGTGTCTTCCCCTCCCTGTGTCCCTGTGGCACCCCCAGGACCGGAGCTCTTGTGCCCGGCTCCCCTCTCACCTCTGTCCGCCCTCCGTGTCCGGCTCCTCGCACAGGTCAGGGGCCCCGGGGCCCGGCTGTACTTCTCCTGTACCCCGCACACACCTCCGGTGCTCTTATCCTGGGACTGAGTGTGATGTGCCGGCAGCCCCCTCCCCCCTCCTCCTGCCCTCCTCCCCCCTGTACACGACTGACAGCTCTCTGTACATTATTGGGGAGGATGACACCTGGACAGACCGGGCCCCACACCCACACCGACACTGGGCATCGGGCCCCACACCCACACTGGGCACCGGGCCCCACACCCACACTGGGCACCCTCTACAATCATACAGAAGGGGACAGTCATTGGCAGTCCTGGACCCAGCACAGCCCTCCAGACACTAAGATCACTGATCTGTACAATCTGCAAGGAGCACATTGTCCTCATCCAATGACAACACATCAAACCTGAGATCCCAGCTTCACCCACAATGGTCTCACCCCTCCTGCTGCACTATGCAAAGTCTCACCCCTCCTGCTGCACTATGCAAAGTCTCACCCCTACTGCAGCAGTATGCACAGTCTCACTGCTCTTGCTGCATTATACAAAGTCTCATTCTTTCATACACAGAGTAAATGAACCCCACAAGGATAGAGTAGAGCGCTGAAAAAGAAAACTAAAGCGGCCATTAGTGCAACGTTCATCCCTCCATAAAAGATTAGTTATAGAAGAATGCTCTGACATTTCCTAGTAAAGTAATGATCACCTACCTTAGTATGTGCCCCCCAAACCCCATATACTGCCCGCAACAACTGGGTAGAACTGCAATGAAAAGATCCCATAGATTGGACCAAGTCACGAGAATTGTGAATGGTTTCACTCCTGCTGCCTGTGCAAAAGTCTCACTCCTCCTGTTGCATACTTTCAATATGAAGACAATTAAACCCCCTGCAGGGACAACAAGATATTGGCCTTGGCAGAAAGCCAGATCAGAGGATGGAAGAGCTGATTATCACCCAGAGCCAATGAGAGCTTCAAAACATCCACCAAAAACTGACATGTAAGTTGTGGGAGGAGTGACAGTTCACCTGGAGGTGACATTTCTATCAGAATATAACAGAGAATAACACGGAAGGTTTGTTGATAAATTCTCTTCATTCAGATTGGTCTCCGCGGTCCCCCATATGGACCGTATATATTACACATATGAATGTGATTTGTTGGAGTACAAGAGCTGACTGGGCCCTGGCAATAGCCTCCTGCATCCTCACAAAAGCCACCTGTGTCATAGTAATACTTAGCTTTATCCTAGCAATAGCCACCTGCATCTTAGATAAACTTACCTTCATCTGATCAGTAGCCACCGGCTTCTCTGCAATAGCCATCTGCATCCTCCCAATATCTGTCTGCATCCTAGCAATAGCAGTCTGTGTCTTCCAAATAGCCCCCTGCATCCTCCTAATAGCCCCCTGTGTCCTCCAAATAGCCCCCTGCATCCTCCCAATAGCTCCCTGTGTCCTCCCAATAGCCCCCTGTGTCCTCCCAATAGCCCCCTGTGTCCTCCCAATAGCCCCCTGTGTCCTCCCAATAGCCCCCTGTGTCCTCCCAATAGCCCCCTGTGTCCTCCCAATAGCCCCCTGTGTCCTCCAAATAGCGCCCTGTGTCCTCCCAATAGCCCCCTGTGTCCTCCAAATAGCCTCCTGCATCCTCCCAATAGCCCCCTGTGTCCTCCCAATAGCCCCCTGCATCCTCCCAATAGCCCCCTGTGTCCTCCCAATAGCCGTCTGCATCCTAGCAAAAACCACCTGTGTCGTCCCAATAGCCGCCTGCACCCTCACAATAGCCGCCTGCACCCTCACAATAGCCGCCTGCATCCTAGCAATAACCGTCTACATCCAACACTAGCCGCCTGCATCCTAGCAATGGCCGCCTGCATCCTCACAATATCTGCCTGCATCCAACACTAGGCGCCTGCATCATAGCAATAGCCATCAGCATCCTCACAATATCTGCCTGCATCCTAGCAATAGCCATCTGCATCCTCACAATATCTGCCTGCATCCAACACTAGCCGCCTGCATCCTAGCAATAGCCATCGGCATCCTAGCAATATCTGCCTACATCCAACATTAGCCATCTGCATCCTAGCAATAGCCGTCTGCATCCTCACAATATCTGCCTGCATCTTAGCAATGGCTGCCTGCATGCTCACAATAGCCGCCTGCATCCTCACAATAGCCTCCAGCATCCTAGCAATAGCTGCCTGCAATCTGCCTGCATCCTAGCAATGGCCGCCTGCATCCCAGCAAAAGCCGCCTGCATCCCAGCAATAGCCTGCATCGTAGCAATATCTGCCTGCATCCTAGCAATAGCCGCCTGCATCCTAGCAATAGCCGCATGCATCCTAGCAATATCTGCCTGCATCCCAGCAATAGCCGCCTGCATCCCAGCAATAGCCTCCTGCATCCTAGCAATGGCCGCCTGCATCCCAGCAATAGCCGCCTGCATCCCAGCAATATCTGCCTGCAACCTAGCAATAGCCTGCATCCTTGCAATAGCCGCCTGCATCCTAGCAATAACCGCCTGCATTCTAGCAATATCTGCCTGCATCCTTGCAATAGCCGCCTGCATCCTAGCAATAACCGCCTGCATTCTAGCAATATCTGCCTGCATCCTAGCAATAGCCACCTGCGTCCTCCCAATAGCCGCCTGCATCCTATCAATAACTGCCTGCGTCCTGGTAATAGCTGTCTGCATCCTTGCAGTAGTCACCTACGTTTTAGCAATAGCAGCCTGCATCCTAGCAACAGAGAATGCTATTATGCATTCAATAGATTATCATCCTGCAGTTGTAATTTTGCAGTGAAGGTTATAAAATGAAGAATGATGGATTGCTGTGGACAATAGCCTGGCTTTTCCTTTGCTCCAGTATATAATCAATGTCCTCCAACTTTTGCTGCTGAACTCAGAGGTTCCCCACTGATGAAAAACAAAACTCAAGAGGTTATTAGGCTAAATTGCTCATAGCTCCTGGGAGAATAGTGTGGAAGAATTCTCTGACATTTCCTAGTAAAGTAATGATCACCTACCTTAGTATGTGCATCCCAAACTCTATAGAGTGTATGCAACAACTGGATAGATGTGCAAGACGGGGGGGTGGGGGGGGGGGTGGGGGGTGACTGCTGTATGCAAGGGGGCTGACACTTCCCTGGAATATCCCATTGTGCCCCACTTGGAAAGGCTTTGTATATGCGCTCCAATAGGAAATGTAAAAAGAAACAGCTGTTACAAATAAGCCAAAGATGTGCACATTCTATAGACCTAGAATCTGTAAAATCCATCAATATTTCTGCGCAATACTCTGCTGGGTAAATGCTATGTGAATAGATAATCTGATTGCTGCTAAGATCTTCCAAAAGGTTTAATTCACAAAGCTAACCCCCTCAGGATAAGGGGGGTTACAATTTCAGTCACATAGCTGAAAATAACATTCTTTACTCATAAAGAGCCTTATGTACTAAGTGTCTGAACAAGGAATTGTCTCCATAGTGTCCAATAGGCTTTTCCCTTTCATGCTTTTGGTATGAGTGAGAAAATAAGAAGCTGATTGGTTGCTATGAGAAACACAGACAATTCACTTTTTAAAAACACTCGAGAACTGAAGACAATACTTTTTTTTTATTCTTTTTTCATTTTATATAAAGTAATGGTGGGCTATAACCTCTGTCAAGTTTTTGTTTTGCCATCTATGTCCCATTGATGAGATTTCCCCTCATTTCCTATCCCTATCATAAGAGGAGTACTCACTGAGGTCTAACTACAATACCTGGTGAAGTGGAAGGGGTACCCACCAGAAGATAACTCCTGGGAGCCGTCCAAAAACCTTCATGCCCCAAGATTGGTCAAAACCTTCCATCAGGAACACCCAGAGCTGATTGCCATCCTGGACGCCTGGAGGCCGCCTCTCAGGGGGGGGCACTATCAGGGAAACAGGCTGCGCCAGTTGCATACCAAGATGCCGAGAGCAGTTGCCCTTGCGACTCTGCGTACACCACCCCTGAAGGTGGCACAGGGAGTGGTTGGCACCAAGAGGCACAAGCTATCAGCCGGACAGCGAGTAACTTGTGCGGGGTCCAGGAAGCAACAGGTATAGTTCGTCAGGCGGTAAACAAATCCAGAGGCAGGCCGAGGGTCAAACAACGTTTTAAGAGTCCAGGAGCAAATGGTAATCAGAAGCGCTGAGGCAGAGGGAAATCCGGAAGCAGGCTGAGGGTCAAACACGGGAGACAGAAGGCAAGTCCATGTACAGGCCGAGGGTCAAACACCAGAGATAGCAGAAATCTGAGAGGCAAGCCAGCGGTCGGGTACAGGAGAGAGTCAGTGTAGTCAAGAGGCAATCCGGGTCACAACAAGTAAACAGGCTACAGGAACAAGTACAGGAATCTCAGGTGAGCTGAAGACGAACCAGCAATTTGTTTGGGTTCTGGTGCTTCTTTTATAGGGCAGCAAGGGGTCACGCCATGCGTGCGCTTGTGCGCATGTACCACTCAGTGGGGCCGCAGTGGATTCGACTGTTTCCTGTCTTACCAAGACTGTTCCTATGAAGGACATCCCGGAGTTTAAAGATGTGGTGACCAAGAGGCTGGTAGCCCCTTCCAAGGCCTTATTCTCTCACACAGGCTTTGCCCCGCTACAGGATATAGTAACAATGGGGTTTATTTGCTAAAGCTGGAGAGTTCAAAATTAGGCTCACTTCTGCAGAGAAACCAATCAGCTTCCAGGTTATATTGCCAAAGCTTCATTGAACAAATTGAGGTTAGAAGCTGATTGGCTACCATGCATGCACAGCTGCGCCAGAATGTGAGTGCTCCAGTTTTAGTAAATCTCCCCCAATGTCCTTCTGTCAGATCTTGGCCGTTTGTTCCAAGGATATATCTCAGGATCCTAGATCTATCCTAACAGATCCCTCTGTTCTCCATAGACGGAGGTCATGCTCATAGCCCTGTTCTACTGTGTTGGTGGGTTGATATTACCCAGATAGCACGCAATTGTGCTGCAAGTTCGAACATGACTTGCTAAGCTATTGCTAGACTTGCCAGACTTCACGAGTTTGTTGCACAATTGCAGCAAGTCCGCATTGCATGACTCCAGATCAACTTTATTTGCGAACATTCTTCGAGTCTGCTGCAAGTTCTGGTTCAGTCATGTTGTGCAATAGTCATCCCACCACAGGGGTCACTGTGGCTGAGTTTTCATGCTGTAGACTTGCAGAGCTCTTGCTGTAGACTCACCACTGCAACTTTACTCTTGCTAGAGACTTGCCATGCAAATTTGGTACAAATTGGAAAAGTGTCAACTAGAACTTGTGCTTCAAGTTCTCTGCAAGTGCACAACATGCCCATGAAAATGTGCAGCAAGTTAACAGACTTACAATTCAACAATTTACCTTTGCTACCTGGGTATAAGCCTAATAGCCAGAAAAGATTTCCTTTCGATACGCATGCGAAGGACCTTTTGGCTCAAATGCTAGTCTGCGGAACCGCAATGTAAAATCGCCTATTGCACATGTTCTTTGATATGGAATGACTCTTTGGCAAATTCCTAGACCAGTGTTTCTCAACCTGGGGGTTGGGAAACCCTTGTGGGTCGAATGAAGATTGGCCAGGGGTCACCGAATCCTGGGCTGTCCCTAAAGCTCCCACCACTCTCCCAGCCTCTGTGCGGCTGCCCAGCAGGGCTGTCCCTTGAGCCTGTGGCCACCAGGCTGGGCTATTCCTGGAGCCCGCGGTCACCCACTCACCCTCTTCGTGGCCGCCCATTCAGTTCACTGCATGGCTGGGGGGCAGAGACTAGAGTTCAGCTGACTGGTGAGGAATGTGAAGTGGGAGGGGCTGGAGGAGACCCTATCTCCTGATTACGGCATAGGTGTCACTGCTACGAGACACCACAAAGTCGGAGACACAGTGAAGCCGGAGACACAGTGAGTAGCACTACCTTTGATTATAGTTGCCATTAAAAGTCCCTACTACAGTTCTCAGATCAGCAGATGACCTTGATCAAGAGCACCTAAATTGGCTGATCAGAACTCCCCGCCAGCACTGCCACTCATCCCAACTCCCCGCCAGCACTGCCACTCATCCCATTCTAACCACCCCCCCCCCCCCCCACCAAGGAATAAAAATAGAGAATAGATGAAAGCGAGTGGAAAAGAGGGGGAGGAACAAAGAAAAAGTGAGGGAAAGAATAGAAGAAAGAACAAGAAAAACGTGTAGAGAGAGTGATGGGGGGGAAAAAACAAGAAATTAGGATAGAGAGAGATAAAAGGGAAAGAAAGGAGAACAAAGAGAAAGAGTGGTACATCCTAAAATGTACCATAAGGGGTTTTAATACTGTACAAGTAGAAGGGACTCAGGGAACACTAAATGGGATAGGGGCGCAAATTACTTGCCTTGCCTTGGGTGCTGACAACCCATCCTACAAATATAATTTTACTGTCAGGGGTCCCCACAATTTGGGAAATTTTATCAAGAGGTCACGGCACTAGAAAGGTTGAGAACCACTGTCCTAGACTCTTTTCTTAAAGGACATCAACAGGGGAAGAGTACTCTTAACCCAGCAAAAGAAGCCTAAGCTTTTATGTGGGAAACCCCCTACCTCAGAGGCTAAGGGGAATTTCTTTCATATCTCCCAGACCTCCAAATCCAAGGAAAAGTCGAACTGGCAAAAAGTCTTCCTCGCACTGCCCCCCACATTTGTCAGTCTTTGCATTCCAGGACATTCTAGGTCCAGAATGTGGTAGCAATGGGGCTACAAGCTAGGTTTTTGGTTTCTCCCACTTCTTGTTGTCAAACTTTCCAAGTTTCTCTTGTAAAGACTAATGAACCTCCATGCTGCTCTGGTGTAGCTCCTTTCGTAAGGGATCATGGTCATTGTTTCTACTCCAACCAGTTCCTAATGAGAAAAGGGACATTCACAACATTCTAAACCCAAAAGTTTATCCACACCTCCTTTTAGATATAACATTTCACATGGAATCTACTAAGTTAGTCATTGCTTCCCTCCACTCAAGGGACTTTCTGGCCTCCAAAGATGCCTACTTGCATGTCCCCTTCTTTCCAGTGCATCAATGCTTTCTGCGAATGTTGTGGGCTCTCAAAACCAACAATTTGTTGAACTTAACTTGGGTCTATCTACTGCCCCTCAGGTCTTCACCAAGGAACTAGCCCCTGTACTTGTTCTGCTTTGTGCTTGGGGCTTTACCATTGTGGGGTACCTAGACAACCTTCTACCAAGGTAGCAATTGGCACAAACGTTGTCAGTTTATGTCCACTATACTATTCAAACCCTGTAAAAGTTTGGGTGGATCTTAAAGTAGCATTCTCTACATTAAGATAAAAAAACTTCTTTGCCCAGCGCCCCCCTTTATACATTCCTGAGCCCGATCTTGATCCAGCAATGTGCACGAGAGCAGAGGCTCTGTCAGCTCCCTTCCTCCCCATTGACTCCTGCTGTTGTCAATCACAGCCAGTGGGGAGGGAGCAGGAGGCAGGGCCAAGACCTTCTCTGTGTTTTATGGACACATACAGCCAGCTCAGGAGTAGGGATGGGCTCGGGCGTGTTCGCACACTTCACGTGCAGAGCCCGCCAGGAAGTCGGCACGGCGCTGCGCTAATCACAGGCAGTGAGACATTTCCCGATCTCTGCAGCCGCACATCAGGAAAATGTCTCACTGCCTATGATTAGCGCAGCACAGCGCCATGCAGACTTCCTGGCGGGCTCTGCACGTGGAGTGTGCGAACACGCCCAAGCCCATCCTTACTCAGGAGCGAGCATGCAAGAGTGGCCTCATAGCGAGCACTGAGGGGGGAGAAGCCAGGACAGCTTGCAGGGGACCCGAGAAGAGGAAGATCAGGGTTAATCTGTGCAAAGCCACTGCACAGAGCAGGTAAGTATAACATTTTTGTTTTTAAAGAAAAAAAATTAACATTTACACTTTAAACACTTCATGCTCTTAGGATGTACCTGTACGTTCTCAGGTTGAAGTGGCTGTACCAGGATCAAGGCTGCAGCTATGTTTCCAGTACCAACATTTTCAGCCAACTTTACTGTACATTGCTCTACAGCCGACCGACCACTTCCGCAGGGTGTAGAAAGGCGCCCCCCACTGCCACCCACTGTAGTTCCAGTGCAATTGGGAAGCCCGGTCCATCTGGCTGCTCAAAAATATATATTTGTACCCGCCTCTCCTCTGTGATGTAAGAAGCTGGAAGTGACAATGATTTAGTCACTTCTAGTTTCAGTTTGTTGTTTACAAGCCATTACTGCATAGCTCCCAACTGTCCCTGATTTCAAGGGACTGTCCCTGATTTGGAGCAATGTCCCTCTGTCCCTCTTCCCCCCTCATTTGTCCCTCTATTTGGTCTGATCTATATAGTTGTGTATAAAATGCACTTTTTATGTTTCAAAAAGTGTTTCCCAGCGCTAAACCTTTCATCCAATTTCTAAATTGCTGCAATTGTACATTTGAAAAGCCAATATAAAGGAATAGTAGTGGTAAAAAAAAGTTCTTGTGGATTTATTTAACCTTTTTTTTTTGTTAATTCTCCTTTCTTCCTGAACATTTGCATTTTAAAAATGGCTCCACAAATATCACGTGACATAGAAAAATTGCAACAAACACCATTTTATTTTCCAGGGTCTCTGCTTTCAAAAGTATATAATGTTTCGGGGTTCTTTGTAATTTTTCGAGCAGAATTTTTTTTTTGTGTGAAACTGGCCCTGTTTTGAAGTGGTTAAGCCTCCAAAGGTGGAACCTACTCGGTACTTTGAATATCTAGGTCTTCTCTGAGATACTTCCCAGTTCAGGGTCTTCTTTCAACAGGAAAAGCTCCAAACACTCTGCTCCCATGTTCAGACGCTGCAATTCAGGAGCCAGCTTTCACTCCCCCTTTGCATTAAAGCGGAGTTCCACCCAAAAATGGAACTTCCACTTTTCGGAATCCTCCCCCCCCCCCTCCGGTGTCACATTTGGCACCTTTCAGGGGGGAGGGGGGGAGCAGATACCTGTCTAATACAGGTATTTTGCTCCCACTTCCGGGCATAGATAGCCGAGGCACCGGCGGGTATCTACGCCAATTCCAGCTCCTACTCCGTCCCCCCAGCTGTCTTCTGGGAGACACACAGGTCCCAGAAGACAGCAGGGACCAGTGAGATCATGCAGAGCAAGTAGCTCATGCGCAGTAGGGAACCAGGAAGTGAAGTGGCAAGGCTTCACTTCCTAATTTCCTTACCGAAGATGGCGGCGCCTCCACCTGAGAGCCGAGGGACGGGTGGGCTTCGGGTACAGACATCGCGGGTGCCCTGGACAGGTAAGTTTCCATAATTTAAAAGTCAGCACATGCAATATTTGTAGCTGCTGACTTAAAAAAATAAAAAAAATTAGGCGGAACTGCGTTTTAAGGTTTCTGGGCCTAATTGTACCCTTCCAGGCAATTTCAATGCACAATCTCAGTCCAGACCACTGCAACTCAACATTCTAGCTGTGTGGGGCAAAAAGGCTCAGCCTCTGGACTATCACTGTTGGCTGTACCTAAAGTCCAGGCTTGCTCTGGCCTGGTGGATCACAAGCCCAGTCATGGAGTCAGGGAAATTCTTCCTCCTGCTGGTCTGGAGATTTCTTTAGATTGATATCAGACTATTGGGCTGGGGAGTCCTATACACCCTCACACATTAAGATTCAGCATTCTGGAATTCTGTTATCCCTTCAATTCTGGGCCTTGCAACAACAAGGTCAACCACCTGGGATTCAGTCGACAGGCAGAGGCTTTCATCAAACACCTGGGAGGAACCAGAAGTCTTCAGCTCAAAACATAGGCAGTCATATTTTGGAGTGAGCGGAACTGCATATTTTTTAGCCCCGTGCACCATAGATATTCCAGGTGTAGAAAATTGTCAGGAGAACTTCCTCAGTCTTTAATGTTGGGACACAGGGGAATGGTATCTTAACTCCAAGGTGTTTTAAGACCTTTGTCACAGGTGGCAGATCTCAGACATGGACCTCCTGGCTTCCAGATTCAACAACAAAAGTTTATCCCCATACCCAGAGATCCTCTAGGATTTAGTGTGGATGATCTGGTAATGATTCTGTGGGATCAGTTCAACCAAAAATTAGCCATTTCCCCCTGAAACCTCTTTCTCACCTGCTCTATAGGGTTATGAGAGAAGGCATTCCCATAATTCTCATCGCACAAACTGGCCCAGGCTGGCGTGATACTCGGAACTCACCAGACTCCTGGCAGACTCTCCATGGGCCCTCTCAGATAGTCCAGATTTTCTGTCTCAAGGACTGCTTTACCAACCTGCTTCTTGGTCACTGCTTTAATGGCCTGGCTGTTGATGGTCACCTTCTGAAGGACAGGGGCCTACCTGATTTGGTTATCCCTACACTTTTAAAAGCTAGAAAGTCAACTTCTCACAAAGTCTTTCATCGCACCTGGGAAGCATTTTTTTCCTAGTGAGAGGCAAGAATTTTCCATCCCAGGAACTACTCCATGGGACAATTCCTGTCTTTTCTCTAGTCTGGTCTGGATCAACATTTGGCCTTGAGTGCCTTGAGTGCCATCAAGGGTCACATTTTGGTCCTAACAATAATTTTTTTCTCATTACTTAGAGAAAGCCTTTGTACAAGGTGTCCCCCGTATCGTTCCTCCTGTGCTTTCCCAAATGACTCCATGAAATCTCAATTTAGTTCTGACAGTTCTCCAGAAACTATCATTTGAACCTTTTAGAATTATTCCCTCATCTCTTACAATTATATGCAAACTGTAGCCTTTTATCCTAGGCATCAATTACTCTATGTGTGATGAAAGATTAAAAAGTCATGCTGAGTGTACAGGTTCAATATATACTGTGTAGTCAGAGGATGATTGAGGTAGAGGTAGAATCTCCACCTACCCCTGACTTACCTTATTTTTCACGCCAGCGCCGCAACCGGGTTCTCCTCAACCTGCTCTGTAAGTTGAGAACGAATCCAGTCACACTCCAGCCTCAAAAGCTAAGTTCACCTTTGTTTACTTCTTTTTTTTTTTTTTTATAAATTCCAGCTCCCCATGTACCAATATAGCAATAATATACGGTACTTCTTTTGCAAAAATAAAACAGCTTTCCATGTATTCTAAACACGCTTACCTCACTAACTTCTTATTTTATTATTATTATTTTTTTTAATATTTTTGTTTTGTTTATTATTGCATCTTTTTGACCCCAGATCTCATATTTAAGAGGTCCTGTCATGCTTTTTTTCAATTACGGGATGTTTACATTCCTTGTAATAGGAATAAATGTGATTTTTTTAAAAAAAAAAGAACAGTGTAAAAATAAAAAATAAAAGGTAAAATAAATAAGAAAAAATATATCTTTTTAAACGCGCCCCGTCAAGCTCGCGTGCAGAAGCGAACGCATATTTAAGCAGCGCCTGCATATGAAAACAGTGTTCAAACCACACATGTGAGGTTTCGCCGCAATCATTAGAGTGAGAGCAATAATTATAGCCCTAGACCTCCTCTGTAACTCAAAAGATGCAACCTGTAGAATTTTTTAAACATCGCCTATGGAGATTTTAAAGGGAAAAAGTTTTTCACCATTCCACGAGCGGGCGCAATTTTGAAGCGTGCCATGTTGGGTATCAGTTTACTCGGCGTAACATTATCTTTCACAATATAAAAAAAAATTGGGCTAACTTTACTGTTGTCTTATTTTTTTTTAATTCAAAAAATTATATTTTTCCCCAAAAAAGTGCACTTGTAAAACCGCTGCGCAAATACAGTGTGACAGAAAGTATTGCAACGACATTTTATTATCTAGGGTGTTAGAAAAAAAAATATATAATGTTTGGGGGTTCTAAGTAATTTTCTAGCAAAAAAAATGTTTTTAACACCAAATCTCAGAAAGAGGCTCGGGGCTGAAGTGGTTAAAAACTCTGCTCCATTTCTTCTGCCTTACTTCCTGGTCAGACTTCAGGTCATGACACAGGAGGGAGTGGACCAGCTGAGGGTAGTTGATGCAGGGTGTGTGCTAATGAGATCAGTTGGTCAACTCCTTCCTGTGTCATGACCTATAGTCTGACCAGGAAGGAAGGCAGAAGTAATGGAGCAGGGTTTTTAAACAGCCACAGTGAATTAAGCGTGTGTAGAATACATGGAAAGCTGTTTTGTTTTTGCAAAAGAAGTACATTAATGCTATATTGGTAGCTGGAATTTAGAAAAAAAAAAAAGGTTGAACAAAGGTGAACTTAGCCTTTAACCACATGCCGACCAGCGCACAACGATGTACGTCGGCACATTGGCATTGCTGGGCAAATGGGCATACAGCCTGCTGCATACTCCGTGACCGCGCCCGCAGACTAGATGTCCGCTGGGGGCCCGCGATCGTGTCACAGAGCGGAAGAACAGGGAGACGCCTTTGTAACCAAGGCATTTCCCTGTTCTGCCTTGTGACATGACAGGGATCTACTGCTCCCTGTGATCGGTAGCAGTGATCGCTGTCATGTCAGTGGTAGCCCACCCCCCCTACAGTTAGAACACCTCCCTAGGACACACTTAACCCCTTGACTGCCCTCTAGTGTTTAACCCATTCCCTGCCAGTGTCATTTACACAGTAATCAGTGCATTTTTATAGCACTGATCGCTGTATAAATGATAATGGTCCCAAAATGGTGTCAAAAGTGTCTGATGTGTCCGCCATAATGTTGCAGTCATGATAAAAATCGCAGATCGACGCCATTACTAATAAAAAAAAATGAATAATAAAAATGCCTTAAATCTATCCCCTATTTTGTAGACACTATAACTTTTGTGCAAACCAATCAATAAACGCTTATTGCGATTTTTTTTACAAACAATATGTAGAAGAATACATCGGCCTAAACTGAGAAGTAAATTTGTTTTTTTATATATTTTTTGGGGATATTTATTATAGCAAAAAGTAAAAAAATATTGCTTTTTTTTCAAAAATGTCGCTCTTTTTTTGTTTATAGTGCAAAAACTAAAAACCGCAGAGGTGATCAAATACCACTAACAGAAAGCTCCATTTGTTAAAAAAAAAAAAAAAAGACGTCAATTTTGTTTGGGTGCAACATCGCACGACTGTGCAATTGTCAGTTAAAGCGACGCCGTGCCGTATCGCAAAAAGTGCTCAGGTCAGGAAGGGGGTAAATCCTTCCGGCGTTGAAGTGGTTAATGTATAATACAGGGTTATTGTCCCTGTGCTGTACATGATAACGCCAAGGCTTTGCCAACAGATCACAGCTACAGACAGAGGATGCGGGTGTCGGAGTCAGATGATCAGTGTGTTAGGTAAGTGATAGAGCCTGCACAATCTACCCCCTGGCATAATGATCATCTAATGCCGCGCACACACGAGTGGACTTTTCGACAGCAAAGGTCCGACGGAACGAATCCGTCGGACAATTCGAACGTGTGTGGGCTCCATCGGACTTTTGAAAAATCTGATGGACTTTATAAATAGAACATGTTTCAAATTTTTGCGCCGGTCAGACTTTGGTGTGATTGTGTGTGGCCAAGTCCGTTCATTCGGAAAGTCCGTCTGAACTCCGTCGAAAAGTCCGCTCGTGTGTGTACGCGGCATTATCCTTGCAGTGCAGAGTGATTTTTTATTCCTGGAGTTGGGCGTTTAATGTATGATAAAGAAAATAGGATGTTTGACTTACCGTACAATCCTTTTCTCATGGAGTACATTAAGGATTACAGATCCTTCTCCTCTTCTTCAGTCTTACTATTGCTGGATCCATGATGGCATGATGGGACTTTGATTGCCAGCGTCCAACCTCCTCAAAGGCGACTGCACAATGCTGTGTAGCTGAACTACTTATCCTGAGTCCCATGTACTCCAAGAAAAGGATTTTACACTAAGTCAAAATCCTTTTTTGTTTTTATTTTATAAATGAGTCCCTGTTGAGATTTGTGAAATCTGCAAATGACTGAATTTCTAGTTCCATATTTGTTAGTTTTCAGAAAAGGACATTAGGTGAATTGAGGGCACTGGTTCACCAGCTTACACTATTTCTGCTGGCCTTGGAGAATTTTCGAATGAACACAGTTTTTAGTAATAGCTTCCACTGATAAACCTTCGCTAGCAAACCCTCAAGCCAGATTTTACATCTATTAGTACATGTTGTGTTTTGAAGGTTCTCCTATTCACTTTTAATGACCCCCCCCCCCCCCATTTCACATTCACGCAGCAAACAACACACCTGAACCTCAACGTGGGTTAAGTAGGTTTTTTTGGTGCATGGACTTGTGTAGAAGACACATGGGAAATGAATGGGCACAGGTACCACAATTCATGTTGACGCATCAAGCAACACACATGATAATAGAGGCATAGATGTGAATGGGCCCTCTAGTCTGCCTTTCCTATATATGTCTTCTACTCTGACCTGCTGTTAAATTTTCATTATTATTCTACATTTAGGCCCCTTTCACACTGGGGCGGTTTGCAGGCGCTATTGCTCTAAAAATAGCGCCTGCAAACCGACCCGAAACAGCTGTTGCTGTGTCTTCAGTGTGAAAGCCCCGAGGGCTTTCACACTGAAGCGGTGCGCTTGCAGGACGCTGAAAAATGTCCTGCAAGCCACAACTTTGGTGCGCTGTAGGAGTGGTATATTTACCGCTCCTATAGCGCCCCTTCCCATTGAAAACAATGAGGCTGCGCTCCGAACCCGCCCGTAAAAAACGCCGCTGCAGCGGCGGTTTGCGGGCGGTATTAACCCTTTTTCGGCCGCTCGCGGGGGGTAAAACCACCCCGCAAGCGGCCGAAATGCGCCACTAAAACGACGGTAAAGCGGCGCTAAATATAGCGCCGCTTTACCACCAGCGCCCCCAACGCCCCAGTGTGAAACCAGCCTTAATGAACCAGTTGCTCGGGATGGAAATACAAATGTGGCTTTAGCCATCTTTCACAAAGTTACTATGAGCATTATTTTTTATATACTTCATATTTATAACACTTAGCACCATTATTAATAAAACATTTTCTATTTTTTTTTTCTTATTACCCTTCCTGGCATTTCAAATCCTTTGTTATATACCATGACTGTTGTTTGTACTAATTTACTCTTTGTATTTCTTACAAACTTAAAGCTAAAAGTGGAACTTCCGCTTTAACTACTTAAAGCGGAAGTAAACCCATCGATTTAACAGTCTAAAAAAAAAAGGCATGCCGTGAATGCTAACTGCACATTGGATGGTTTGACTGTTTGGTTGAGAGCACAGCCAATGGCTGGTGTCATAATGGATCACATGTGCAGCACTGTGGCAGTTGAAGAGTAAACAGAGGCAAAGATGGCAGCTTCCTTAGCTGAAAACTATAGGGGGGTTTACTTACACTTTAAGGACCGAGCCTCTTTTTTAGATGTGTTGTTTACAAGTTAAAAACATTTTTTTTTGCTAGAAAATTACTTAGAACCCCCAAACATTATACATTTTTTTTCTAACACCATAGAGAATAAAATGAGAATAAAATGGCGGTTGTTGCAATACTTTCTGTCACACCGTATTTGCCCAGCGGTCTTACAATGCACTTTTTTTTGGAAAAAATACAGTAATGTGTTTTTATATTGTGAAAGATAATGTTATGCTGAGTAAATTAACACCCAACATGTCACGCTTCAAAATTGCGCCCGCTCGTGGAATGCGATAAACTTTTACCCTTAAAAATCTCCATAGGCGACGTTTAAAAAATTCTACAGGTTCCATGTTTTCAGTTACAGAGGAGGTCTAGAATTATTGCTCTCGCTCTACCGATTGCGGCGATACCTCACATGTGTGGTTTCAACACCGTTTTCATATGCGGGTGCTACTTACGTATGCGTCCGCTTCTACACGCGACACAGGACAGGGCGCGTTTAAAAAAAAAAAAAAATTTCTTATTTATTTTACCTTTTATTTTTTATTTTTACACTGTTTTAAAAAAAAAAAATGTGTCACTTTTATTCCTATTACAAGGAATGTAAACATCCCTTGTAATAGAAATAAAGCATGACAGGTCCTCTTAAATATAAGATCTGGGGGGTCAAAAAGACCTCACATCTCATATTTACACTAAAATGCAATAAAATTGTCATTTAAAAAAAGCCACCGAGAGGACCCGATCGCCTCCGCCGCTGCCGACAGCTCCGGTAAGCGGTGGAGGGCGGCGGAGAGCACCGGAGCGCGGCGGGAGGGGGGCCTCTCCTGCCGCCGATAAAAGTGATCTAGCGACGAATCCGCCGCAGAGACCACTTTTACCTTGTAGTGGACCACGGCCGAACAAGAGGATACTGGGGTGGTTAAGCACTCCTCGCCCCCTACATGCCACATTTGGAATGTATTTTTTTGGGGAGGGGAGTGGGTATTTCTTGTCCTACTTCCTTCTTCCGTTGCCACGCTTTTTGTAGCTGCTGACTTTTAATAAACGTACAAACGCGTGGAACTCCGGTTTGCTAAAAACTTTGAGCATCAAAAAAAATATATAATAATAATCATTTTAGTCTTTTTTGCATAGTGTGTGTGGCTCCCCATCACTTGCTATATTTGTACATGGCTTACTGGCTATCAAGTATAGGTGGCACTGCCAATTCAAGGGTGTTTAAACCCAAGAACCAAAATTGATAGTATTGCAGCTTTCTGGTCCTTAGATGTGGTGGCTGCATTTGTTTTCTTTTTTTCACTTTTTTAACCTGGTAACCCTGCCATTAACACACTCCCTGTCCCAGGGTGACGAGTGTAGTGAGCAGCATTGTAAACCTAGGAAAGGGAGTGTGTTGAGACTACATAACACTGTGTTAGGACTACATAACACATCCCTTTCTTTTCCATAACAGGGGGAGGTCTTTTGTAGTCCATGGAGATAGCAGTGAACAACGTTAACTGATAACAGTCCAGAGGAAGAGAGTACAGGAAGGTATCGGCTCACTAGATTTCTGGTTGGATGAACAACTATTTGTGGAACAAATATAATACAACACCTTCAATTGTATATTTTATGGATCAAAAAGGAGATAAATAAGAGAAATGTATTGCTAGAGTTTATATATACTTAAAACGACATTAAAGCTTCATTTTTATTTTTTTTATTAAAATGTAAATTTTTAGTAAAAAAATGTAATGGTTTTGCACAGAGCAGTCCCGGTCCTCTTTTTCTAGGGTCCCCTGCCAGCACTCCAGGCTCCTCCCCCCAGCCCTGTGCCCCCATGGAAAGCCGCTTTCCACGGGGCGCCCATGTGTGCTCGCTCTTGCATTTATTGACACAGAGTGGGTGGCTCGTCCCCACCCCCTGCTTGCTTGGCACAGCATTTGATTGACAGCAGCGGGAGCCAATTGCTCCCACTGCTATCAATCTGCCCAGGGAGGAGGGAGACATCGGCGAGAGGTATCGGGCTCAGGTAAGTATAGGGGGGGGGGGCAATTTTGCGGCACACAAGGTTTTTCACCTTAATGCATAGAATGCAACCCTTTGGGCACCTTCTGCTAATTTCGTGTTTGGTGAGCATTGATTTTGAGCATGCGTGTTTGTACTTTCGACTTTTGTGTGACGGATTTGTGTACTGACCATCTGAAAAAAAACGTCCGCATAAAATCTACTAGCCTGTCATCCAACTTTTGTTGGCTGAGAGTTGGACATCAATTGTCAAGAGGATAGGTTTAGATACACTTTAACCACTTGCTTACTGGGCACTTAAACTCCCCTCCTGCCCAGACCAATTTTCAGCTTTCGGCGCTGACGCACTTTGAATGACAACTGCGCCGTCATACAATACTGTACCCAAATTAAATTTTTATCATTTTTTTCTTCTTTCTTTTGGTGGTATTCAATCACAGCTGGGGTTTTTATTTTTTGCTAAACAAACAATAAAAGATGGAAAATTTTGAAAAAAATAAATCATGTTTAATAGTTTGTTATAAAATTTTGCAAACAGGTAATTTTTCTGCTTCATTGATTTGCTCTGATGAGGCGGCACTGGTGGGCACTGATAGGCTGCACTGATAGGCACAGTTAAGGTGGCACTGATAGGCACAGATAAGGTGGCACTGATGAGGACAGATAAGTCGGTACTGATGGCCACTGATAAGATGGAACTGATGGGCCCTGATGGGTGGCACGGATGTGCACTGATAGATGGCACTGATAGGCGGCACTGATGGGCACTGGTATGACACTGATGGGCACTGATGTGCAGCACTGTTCCTCAGGCACTGATTGTGGGCACTGATAGATGGCACTGATGGGTGGCGCTGGTGGGCACTGGTAGGCGGCACTGTTGCCTGCTAGGTGGCACTTGTAGGGGCACAGGTGGGCACTGAGGGGCTGGCGGCAGCTTGCAGTGATCGGGACTGATGTCTGGATCACTGCCGCCGGTGATCGGCTTTTTTCTCCGAGGAGAAAAAATAGCCGATTACTGGCTGTGTTGACATCACGTGATCAGCTGTCATTGGCTGACAGCTGATCACGTGGTAAGGGGCCGGGATCGACCCCTTACTCGGATCGGTGATCCAGCGAGTCTCATAGACTCGCTGATCACAGAGCACGCCCTTCAGGGGGCGCGCAGGCCGCTCGTGCACGGGACAATGTCAATGGACGTAGTCCCAGCAAAGCAGGTCCGTGCTGTAGCCGTCATTCGGATCTCAAGAAGTTAACGATTGATTCTTATCACTATGGGAAACTTCTGCACTGTTTTAAGTTTTTAGAAACAAGTCTTAGAATGTGAGCTTATATGTGGAGGTTTTATTCCATTGTAGGTCCATCCGTCTAAGTGCAGTTGAACTACATGAGTTATGAGCCCCTTCTCTGCTACTTTCTGAATCCCTTCTATTAACATCTATGAGTGAACCCAATTCATCTCCATAGCATTGTTTGCTTGCAGAGACTCTAACTTATTTGCAGAAATTCTTTGGGTGGTTGTTGCTGTGGTGGTCTGGAGATAGTGAGACTACATTTTTTTTTTCTTCATTTTTACTACGGCTTGCTCATGCTAGAATTATTTCACCTCATGGAAAACCCTGGAAATGTTTATATGGACACCCCACTGGGAAGTACACATGTACAAGAAGAATTTTAAACTGCACTCTGGACATTACTCACATTTTAAAGGCTACGTTCACCTTTCAAAAAAATTGTCTTTGCAGTTAAGTGGCCCTAGTAGGTAAAAAAAAAATGTGAAGCTTTGAAAAGTGTTGATTAATGTACAGTGGATATAAAAAGTCTACACACCCCTGTTAAAATGTCAGATTTCTCTGATGTAAAAAAATGAGACAAAAATAAATCATTTCAGAACTTTTTCCACCTTTAATGTGACCTATAAACTGTACAACTCAATTGAACAATAAACTGAAATCTTTTAGGTGAAGGGAAGTAAAAATAAAATAATACGGTTGCATAAGTGTACACACCCTAAACTAATACTTTGTTAAAACACCTTTTGATTTTATTACAGCACCTCTTTTTGGGTATGAGTCTATCAGCATGGCTCATCTTGACTTGGCAATATCTGCCCACTCTTCTTTGCAAAATCTGTCAAATTCCGAGGGCATCTCCTGTGCACAGCCCTCTTCAGATCAACCCATAGATTTTCAATGGGATTCAGGTCTGGGCTCTAGCTGGGCCATTCCAAAACTTTAAACTTTTTCTGGTGAAGCCATTCCTTTATTGATTTGGGTGTATGCTTTGCGTCAGTGTTATGCTGAAACTGAAGTTCCTCTTCATGTTGAGCTTTGTAGCAGAAGGTTTTGTTCCAATATTGACTGGTATTTTGAACCGTTCATAATTCCCTTTACATTGATTGAGGCCCCTGTTCCAGCTGAAGAAAAACAGCCCCAAAGCATGATGCTGCCACCACCATGCTTCACGGTGGGTATGGTGTTATTTTGGTAATGTGCAGTGTTGTTTTTGCGCCAAACATATTTTTCGACATTATGGCCGAAAAGTTCAACCTTGGTTTCATCAGACCAGAACACATTTCCCCACATGCTTTTGGGAGACTTCAGATGTGTTCTTGCAAAATTTAGCTGGGCTTGGATTTTTTTCTTCGTAAGAAAAGGCTTCTGTCTTGCCACTCTACCCCTTAACCCAGACAGATGAAGAATATGGGAGATTGTTGTCACACAGCCAGTACTTGCCAGATATTCCTGCAGCTCCTTTAATATTGCTGTAGGCCTCTTGGCAGCCTCCCTGACCAGTTTTCTTCTCGTCTTTTCATCAATTTTGGAGGGACGTCCAGTTCTTGGTAATGTCACTGTTGTGCCATATTTTCTTCACTGGATGTTGACTGTCTTCACTGTGTTCGATGGTATATCTAATGCCTTGGACATTATATTTTTTATCCTTCTCCTGATACCTTTTAACAATGGGATCCCTCTGATGCTTTGGAAGCTCTCTACAGGCCATGAATTTTGCTGTAGGATGTGACTAGGAAAATGCCAGGAAAGACCTACTAGAACAGCTGAACTTTATTTGGGGTTAATCAGAGGCACTTTAAATGATGGCAGGTGTGTACTGACTTCTATCTAACATGAATTTGAATGTGATTGCTTCATTCTAAAAGATTTCAGTTTGTTTTTAAATCGAGTTGTACAGTTTATAGGTCACATTAAAGGTGGAAAAAGTTCTGAAATGATTTATCTTTGTCATTTTTTTTACAGCACAGAAACCTGACATTTTAACAGGGGTGTGCAGTTTTCTTATATCCACTGTAATTGCCATACCCTTAGGCAATTTGGTTACCCTAGCCCCCCCCCCCCACTGATGTGACAAACGGAGAGAAAACACAACGTGCACACCGGATTTTGAACGGGGAAAGAGTGGTTGCTCCTGTGAGGCTGGGGACATGTGCCCAATGGCTGGAGCATCCAAGCAACAAAGCAGGACAGGGGTATGCCGACTAAGGGAGTTTTTTCGGCCAGGCTTCAGGGGGATCAAATGGCTTAGAGGTATGACAATTACAGTAATGAACACTTTTTTTTTTTAAATATTCATTTTTTTTAACCTACTTGAGATCCTTGACTGCATAGGCAACTTTCTTGAGGGCCAATTCACGCTATATGCGACGACAGATGTTTTACTGCATAGTAAAATGTCTGCCAGCGCATACTGTGCTGCAGCATGCTGCATTTTATTACAGTGCACCGTGACACGCACCACACTGCCCCCTGGCGTAGCCAACAATGGAGAGCGGCCGCAGTGGTGAATTGCACCGGCTGCTCTGTGATTTAAGGGCACGCCAGTCTGAATTCGCCCTGAAAGGGTAAATGTAGCCTTTAACAGATAGTGCAAGTAAAATCTAAAATTTTAAAAATCGGGATGGTACCTCTGACGAAACGCCCCTACACTCCTCTTGAGTGCTTTCGTCATATACCACTTCCTCCCAGTCTGAATATAGATCTCATATATTCCAACCGCTCCCAAGCACAAAACGAGACGACACTTGCTTAGTGCTAACATGGACTAATTTATTAGAACCAAAATGACAAGTATTTATAATACAGTAGAAGAGGAGATCCCCCCCTCCTGCTCATATTACTCTAGCAATACACCTGTAACAAATAAACATGAGCTAATTAACTAATCCCTTTAAGCAGCCGATGTGACTCTGTGCCCATCAGGATTTCACTACAGGTCAGACTTGTTGTCACCGAGCTTCACAATAGCAGGACCTCCACTAGGAGTCGGCCCGTCTACCACATTGTACAGAGGACAATGTGATCAGCTCTCTCAATTAACATCTTCATGACACTATGCATCTGACCGTGTGTATCCCAACAGCATGAGACAACACACATTATATATATATATATATATATATATATATATATATATATATATACATACATACATATATACGGCATTGAATCTGACTAGCACAGATTATAGTGGGGTTCTCATTCACCCTGTGCCCCTTAAAATCCAGGGCCCATAATCAGTCGGCAAGAGGCTCGCATTCAGTCCTCTCAAAAAGCCTGTGTCCCAGCTAGGTCTGTCACAGTACCCTTTTTTTTTTTTTTTCAATTAATGGGCTGACCTAAACTGTGGAACATGCTCAAATGCACCTTCTGGTATGAACGAGCCCGTAAACTTTGCAAATTAATTTCTCAAACTTTCCATTGTCCTTAACATGTGAATGTGACAATTTTTTTTAAATATATAAAACAATTAACGTTATAGTGTTATTCTTCATTAAATTCTATAATGCACATGGGAAAAGAGTGTTCAGATGATCCTTACTAAAATCATATGTCTGTGTGGTTTTACAATGGAAAGAATTTGTCTTTGCATATTATGGCCTCAGTGATGAGACTGGCTTTTATTAAGGATTCAATTCTCTGTTAGAAATGCAGAAAGTGGCTACATACATTAGGGGTCTCCAAACCTTCTACACAAAGGACCAGTTTACAGTCCTTCAGACTTTAGAGGGGCCAGACCGTTGCCAGTGAGAATAGAGAGTAAATGTCCTGGCATCAGTGTGAGTAAACACTGTTCCATCTTTGGTATTAGGGGAATTATTAGTGCCCCATTGTTGGTGTCTGTGGAAGGACTAGTGCCCCAAGGGCCGGACAAAGGCAAGCAAAGGGCTGCAGTTTGGAGACCACTTGTCTACACTATGGCCTTAGACATGCTCCTAATCCAGTGTTTCTCAACTCCAGTCCTCAAGGCGCCCCAACAGGTCATGTTTTCAGGATTTCCCACAGATGAAACGGATGTGGTAATTACTAAGCCAGGGAAACTGATCCAATGACCTGTGCAAAATAATGGAAAGCCTGAAAACATGACCTGTTAGGGCGCCTTGAGGACTGGATTAACACTGTACTAATCAATAAGTAGTGTTTGGTAGGGTAACAAAGCAGTGGTGTCCAAACTGTGGCCCTTTGCATGCCTTGATCCAAACCTCCGGTTACTATTCCTCCCACTGATATAAGACATTAGTTTTCCCCCTAATACCAAAGATGGGACATTTTCTACTCCCAGTGACCACAGTCCAGTGCCCCTTAACTCTGAAGGACACTACATTGGCCCTTTGTTTAGAAAGGACCACTGCTCTAACGGTATGTACAAGTGTTAGCCAACAGTTTTCCCAAAAAAGGTGGTCACAGTTTGTTTTTATAGGAAGACTGAAGTTTAGTCTATAAAAGATAATCATTGGATGTCACCACTCTGTGTAGGGTCAGAGAATTACTAAATCAGTCTTTCATATCATGAATGTACAACATTTCTGCTAGACCATGATATTGAATGGAAGTACATTGCAGCTCATGACCCCCTAACAAAGAACCTGAATATACAGGTCAATGGGAGCTTTAAAGGGGTTGTAAACCCTTGTGTTTTTTCACCTTGAAAAAACTACTGACACTGACACTGACACATATGTATATGTATATATATATATATATATATATATATATATATACACTCCTCTTCCCACTTGTACTCGGAGTCTCTAGTAGACCGTATTTAGGAAAGCTATGAAGGGAAAACAGGAAGTGACCTGGGGTGTGCTGTAGTCACATAGTCAGTATGCCTAAAGGGAGCAAAAATAAAGACAGTAGGATGAGCTAGCAAAACAGATTTATTGAAAGTCATCGTATGCAGCATAAATCAGCCAAATTCATGAATGCCCGTGACATCTCCACGTGTGGAATCGGGATATTTATGGAAAAGCATTTTGAATTCCACCTACCTAACTTAATTACGTGAACAGGGACCCCTTGGCGAGAAGCAGCGGAAGCCGCCCCTACCCTGAAAGAATGTCCGGAATAACCTTTGGGGACCGACCTAGGTTTGACAGCTGGGTGCCGCAAAGTTTCTTGAACTGTGCCCCGGAGAGGGGAGTACTAGGGAAAGGGAAAATTGGACTATCCCTGCGTTTATATGCAGTGATCACCATTAGCTGATCTAAAACTGTGACCGGGCACCAGGTATTGCTGGTCTCAAAAAACCTAACGTCAGTATCGGCTCCTGTCTGCTGCGTCTTGTAAGCGTCCAGGTGCAACCGAAAATGATCAGTGTACCAAACTGGTAGATCAAGAGTATGCGGGATCCCATCCCCGTACGAGTGAACTCGGTTAGGCTGCCTTGAGGACCAAGCTGGGTAACGGCCCGAAAGGAGACCTGGAGAGTAAAATGAACATGCTCTGAAAATAACCATGTAATGGAGAGTCTACTAAACGTGGTAGGGGGGCTACTCTTCTGAATCTCCTTGAAAATGGCCTAGATGGGATGAGCTGCAAAATGGACGGCCTATTAGGGTCCTGCAAGGCAACAATGCTGGACACCTGCCAGATATGTCTTGATAGTGCTGTAGGATAGCTTGAGCTGTGAGTGGCAGAAAGCACGAAAGAAAGTAGATCTAGAATGTTGTGGCAATTACATCTAGGATACCTAGACTGAAAAGCCTGGAAGGTATTCCAGGCCATGTCATAAGCCTTCCTGGCATTAACTGACAATGACTTGTTGATCAAAACTGCTGTGTCGCCCCAGTGGAAATCTAATCCATTGTTAGCAGCGAGAAAAGCGGGGACAGTGTGACACAGGTGTCTGAGTCTGGGACCTGTCGAAAAACCGCAGGAAATTCAAAACGAGACAGAGCATCCGCTGCTGTATACTCTACACCACAGATGAACATACAGTGTATATGGAAATAGAACTGAAGGGACAGCCAAATCAGCCCACGTACAAAAGACATAATGAGTAAAGACTTGGATCTGCCTTGTTAAACAATTCTGAGGTAGCCTGATTGTCCGTGGAGAAAACTGTTTCATCTATCCAAAAGCGACCCCATGCCTGCGCTGCTGACACTATGGGGCAAATCTCAAATAAAACTGATATCTCTGCAAACTCTGGAATATCCAAGATCTCCTCTGGTCATGGCCCAGCTGCCAGTGAGTGACAAAAATAGCCGCATAGCCTTTAGTGGCTGCTGCATCACTCAAAACCTTGAGGAGAAAAACCAACTCTGCAAGGATGAACATGGCGAACCCGTTCCAGTGTTGAAGGAACTTGTCCCACATAGGCAAGTCAGATAGAGCCACAGAATCTAACTTGACCCAAGAGTCTGAGTCAGGGCCAGGAAAAACTCTTGGATGGAAAGCTTACGGTTGAGCCTGTGGCCCATGGACTTTACAACCACGGCAACGTCACCGCAAGCGTACGACTTGTCGGCTACATCATAGGCGGCAATTAAGAGGGACGCTAAATTAACGTCTTTGCCGTCTGAAATATATTTTTTGATGTTCCCAGGAATGAAGGGAGCCGGGGAAATGGAGGGAGCACTTGCACTTTTACCTAAAGCTAAAGGCCTGGGGCTTGGTACCAAGGGGGTCCTGGAACCTGCTGATGTCCCTGGAATGGAAGGATCCACCGGGGCCAGACTTGAATGGCTCTCCAAAGCCTCAACTCTGGCCAGCAACTCCTGACAGGAGGTTGCCAGTGAGCTCAGGGTGGCGTGAATCTGTGAAAGGGATGAGGCGACAATCCGTAGGGTAACGTGCTCAGCATTAGAGCCTAAAGTACAGAGGAATAATAATCTTAATAGTTCCTCTTTGCGAGCTGAAGCTGGGTACGAACTACCCCTGCGTCACAGTTCTGCCATGAATCTCGGGACAGTCCAGGTTCTTTAAGGAGGGCGTGCTAACCTGTGCAGAACCCCTGGCTGGTGAAGGGATGGGGGCAAAATCTTCGCTATCCACTGCCTGGTACATGACCTATGTAACTGAGAACAAACTGTCATAAGCAAGAGTTATAACCTAATGTTTCCCAAACTTACTCTAAGGAAAGGAAAATCTCTTTACTTTTTTTTTTTCATTCAACAACCTCCCAACAGTGATCGTGGTTAATGACAAATTATACATTGTGCAAGACTGAAAACATGTCAGTCTCAAGAACTACCAAGGCCGAGTTACCTGAGGCGTATCAGGCAAATTAAAAAACTCAGTACTTGCATCGTGTTGGCCTGTTATCATGGGTTACACTCTCCTCCCTCTACTTCTCACCTAAAGCTGACTGCTCTGCTGTTTGTTAAACCAATATCACATACTTACCTTTTTGCTTATAACACAATGGCCAATAATTGAGCTTGGCCTTTCTGTATTCATCTATGTACACTCTCCCCCCCTTTTTTTTTTATATCACTGAGTTATATACAGTGTTGAACATTTCAAATACACTCTAACCCTTCTCGCATTATGTGTTCACTTTAGTGTCCAAATAAGGCATTTCAGTGCAAGACTGACCTCATTACCACATCTTTTTAGGCGCCCCTGCAATTATCCATCGCATATTACTGAGCATAGTAAGTACAAGTTGAGGCTTTGATGGCCCCCCTCTATTGGACAATGATCTATGTCCAAAATAATAATTAAAAAACATTTTTTTTTCTTTTGTTTGCATATTGAAACCTGGTCTTTTCATACCTCCTGTGGCTGTACATGCCCCCCCCCCCCACCTCTGTTTGGCTGAGGTGGTGGTGCCCCCTTTCCTTGTGCTCTTTGATCTAGGATTGGTGGAGGTGGAGGTGGATATTTGTGCTCTGAAGCCATGACAGCTGTTATGTAAATATACTTCTATATCCTTGTCTATATTTACACTCTATAACTGAGGCGATTCAGTTCGCATAGGTAGCGCTATACAAGTCCTTCATTCATTCAACTGATAATTTCTTTGTACTTTGTGCTAGAGCTGGGTTAATATTGGTGGTCCTAAATAATCCCCTAGGAAGCAAATGCTGGCAAAACATGTTGGGATATAATACCTACCTGTGACCATCTTCACCTTTGTGGGACACCAGCGACCCAAAATAAAGTAATTTGTATATGCTCGCTCAATTATTTTTATGGAACCCTTTTCTACTCTCTGTAACAAAGAAATTCTTACAAATTTTATATCTATCATATGTATTTGATCACCATTATAATTTCATCCTCTCGCTTCTAATTGTGTCAGGCAAGTAAGTAAGTAGTGAGATGTCATGACGTATGAAAACGTAACGCAAGCCGTATGAGAAAGGGATGAGGAGACTTGCCACCGCACAAATCAATTAGAAACGATCATCTCAACCTGTTGGTATCCATAAACGTGATAGGTATACCTGCAGTGGATAGTTGCCGTAATACCTACAGTGTGAAGATATGACCATGTATGCCATGATAATGTACCTGATGTTAAGGGAAAATTAAGTTTGCGTTATAAGACTAAGACAGTGTTCACCATATGAATTACAGAGGCCGAGTAACCTGAGGTGAAGCAGGTCAATTAAAAGCGTAAACCCAGGCCTACGAACCTGAAGGCGTGTCAGGTCAAATGTGGTGAGTAGTGCAATGACAACAACGTATGAAAACAGTCTAACATCTACTGTATGAGAAACAGGTGAGGAGACTTGCATAAGCCAATTAGAAACGATCGCCTCAACCCGCTGTTACCTATAAACATGACAGGTAATACTGCAGTGGTGAATGCCGTGACCTTAAAACGTGAAGACAAAACATGTACCAAGTATGGAAATGAGAACGAAACATCGGTAAGCGGCGAACCAAAAGTAACGAAATCTGAGCAAGAATAGTACATCAAAAGCAACCATAACTTACCTTTGACCTAGATTTCCTCTTATCCTTTAAGGCCTGCACATGGTGACCGAGGCCAACCCTGAAATACAACGTACGAGTAGGACTGAAAACGTGTCAACCCCTTGAAATACGGAGGCTGAGCAACCTGAAGCATGGCAGGCAAATTAAAACGTAGCTCAGGCCTAAGGAACACCTGAAGACGTGTCCGGCAACTATACGAGTGGTGAAATGTCATGATGCATGAAAACGTAACATGAACCGTATGAGAACGTCTAATAAGGAACATCTCAAGCCGTTAGCACCCATAAATGTGATGGGTGACCTCACAGAGGTAGAACTCCATAAGGCCTAATACAAGAAGAAATGATCACATGACATGTATGCGCTTAGCAACCGGCATCAGGTGAAACAAACAACATCTACCTGAGCTGAACAAAGCTACCACCCGAATGATGCATGGATTGTCGAAATCAGGTTTGAACATGAAATCATCGTGATGAACCATTGGATGACTAGTGGATTAGTGACCCCTGAGTAGAGAAAGTCCGGATAAGACGTGCACTAAGTGACCCCTGCCAACCGACCTGTGAGATACCTAGGTACAACTGGCAAGTGCCCTTACTAGCTACTCCCCAGTGATGTGGCGGGATGCGAGCCATGCCAACAGTAGGAACAAGGTGGTAAGCAGCGCTGCCCCAAAATCCCATATATGCTAACTGAGGCTCAAGCAACAAACCAATAACTGCGGCAACAAGCCATGCTCTGAGGACCTTAAAAAGTATAAAACCCATATTCACCTCATGTGAACGTGGACACTGTGACCCAGTAAGGCTCTATCAACACAACCTTACAACAACCTCCAATGACCCATACCAAACCTCGCCCAGTGTCCTGCCTCTGCCTAAGACCCATGCGACTGTCACCGCGGGGAAGCGTGTGCTCTAACGCGAGATGCAGCTTATGTAAGATGCTTAGATACCACTAATAGCCATGAATACCCAAAACAGGGGGATATAGACCGTATGAGGCCGATTGCATGACTCCCCACCTAACACCAAAACAACCTACTTGCAGTGTAAGGATATTTTATTTTTTTTCCTGTATCTGAAACCACAGCCAAACAAGGAGAAGTGGTAGATGGCGTGAGCTTGGATGGGGATTGTCCGGATGCAGTGCATGCACGTGACCCTCTGAGCCATGCTAGGTGTGTGGAGTGCTTATTTGCTGAGTACTGCGAGGAAACCTTTTACTTAAAGCCACCCCCACGTATCCCGTAGCTGGATGCAGGCTGCTCCTGAGCCATGCGGAACAGACCTTGCTCTGCCGCCCCCCCCCCCCCCATGGCACACCAAGATGCAGTGGGGCCCCTCCCCTGCCCGTAGTGCCCCCACCCGATACCTGTAACCCCAAGCAAAATATCTGCCAGGTGCCAGAGACCCCTGCAGCCAACAGAACCAGGCATATGAGGCCATCGTACCAGGACAAGAGCTCAGCACCCATTCAGGACACAATACACTCATCTCCAATATACCATTTATACCCAAACTAGGACTGGGGGAGTATTGCTGATCATCACCAACTGGGGGAGATCAGCATCAGGATGAATACTGCTGATCAGAACCAAACCAGATCAACCAGGGACCAGAGATCACCAGGACTGGAGGGCCATAGAGGAGTACAAGAGACACACAGTAAGCATTGCACTCTACAATCTATATCTTCCTTCAGAAGAGTAGAAGATCACCTACCAGCCTCCGTCCAAGATACACCAAGATGCGGGCAGACCTAGCTCTTCCCCCCCTCCCCATACCTGTAGCCCTGAACGAAAGAGCAGGGAGAACGGCGCCCACTGCAGTCGCACGACCTCCCTGTTGAACCCAAACGTGACATCAGCAAGTTGCCCCGAAATGATGCCTGTCAACAGGAAATGGAGGCTAGAGGGTGGGCTTAAATACAGCCCGACGACTCCTACAAATTCAGGCTGACCCGCATATGAAAGGATGCCTTGAGATTGTGCAAAACTTTTAATGGGTGCCTTGGACCGATTAAAAAAAAAAAAAAAGAAGACGGTTGAGAAACAATGGTCTAGACTTCTGGCAATAGGCTAGTTCCTTGTGCCTATTAAAAAAAAATAGAGATATATATATATATATATATATATATATTATATATATATATATATATATATATATATATATATATATATATATATATATATATCTTACAAGGTCTCATTTTCCGTCGCACACTTCCCGCTTTGCCAATCAGGCATTTAAACCATTTTATTTGCCTTGTCTCATTTGTTGGAACAAAGGATGAAACCCAGTTTTATCCAGAATATCTCATCAGTATGTCAAGAATAAAGGCTAAATACGTTTCAAATTTCAATGGCCATTATTTCAGTTTGAACGAGTACAAATAATATTTAATATATATATTATAACACTGCACTGTCTTTTTGACCAACCAGCTAAAGAACAATTGAAAGCTGGAGGGCCCCATGTAATGTGCTTAATGTTAGTCTGAATGTCTATGATTTACATGCGCTGTGTATTTCCAGGCTTAGTTTATAGGGAACTTTATGCAGCGAGCAGTATATTTAGGGAAATTCAGCACATGTGTACAGTTCACATTCAGTACAATTTGGGGCACTTTTGCATTAAAACATCATGATATTCTGTAGAAGTACTTTGAAATCTCTCTCTGCTATTGCATGCAAAGTAACACCAATTCTCCAAATGCAGACAATACTGTACAGGCATGTCATCTTGTCTGGAGATTATATTTTATTATTGTGTTATTAAAAATCAGGAAAAAAAACCCTGAAAGTTATTAGTAAACTCATAGCTGTACAACTCTGCAAAAATGAATGAAGCTGGAAAAATTAGTTTAAAAAAAAATTATCTTTCCCTGCTCTTAACTGACTAACCCGTGCAAGAAAATTGTATATATTTGACTATTTTTAGCCTGCTCCGGTCACGTGATCGTCTGGGTTACTCAGCGGTGGCTGCAGGGGAGAGAAGCACAACAATGACTGTGAATTCTGCAAACTGTGATGTCACCCATAGGTTCCTATGGCCCATCTGCTGTCGGTGTTACCTCTGCTCCCCTGCAGCAGACAGTGGAATCGGATCACATAACTGGACTGCAGCGGCCTTAAACAGGTTAGTCAGCATAGGAGTAAGGAGGGGTGAGAGCACTTTTAAGTCTAGTTCTCTTCTGGAAATATACTTTAATCACTTCAGCTCTGGAAGATTTTACCCCCTTCATGACCAGGCCATTTTTTGCTATTCGACACTGTGCTACTTTAACTGGTAATTGCGCGGTCATACAACGCTGTACCCAAACGCAATTTATATAATTATTTTTACACAAACAGAGCTTTCTTTTGGTGGTATTTGGTCAGAGATATATATGAAAAAATAAAAAATATATATTTATTTACTTTCTGCTATAAAATATATCCAGTAAATAAAATGTAAAAAAAGCCAATTTCTTCATAAAATGTTGGCCAAAATGTATTCTGCTACAAAAAAAAAAAAAACCAATAAGTGTATATTGATTCTTTTGCGTGAAAGTTATAGTGTCTACAAACTATGGTATATATACACTGGAATTTTTTTTATATTAATGGCAGCAATCCCTTATAATGGGACTGCAATAGTGCGGCGGTCCATCTGACTAGGATGCTGGGGAGAAATGGACCAACTGCCACTGACATCAATACATTGATCCAAGATAATACTATACACTGTCACTGTACTAATGACACTGGCTGGGAAGGGGTTAACATCAAGGGCAATCAAGGGTTGTTAAAGTGTAAGTTCACCTTTACAGAAAAATCTGTTAGCTGATCTTACACAGGTCCCCCTCCTCGCGCACCCCCCCCCCCCCAGACACGCTGACCTGTAAGCCCCAGAATATCGGCGCCAGTAGCCCATGGCTTAGAAATACTCTCTCCAGTCTCGTGTCTGCTCTATAGCTGACAGGACGGGCTATGTGGCTGCTGATTGGTCGGCACTGACCAATTAGAATGCCCCAAAACGTCCCCCTGACAGTCGCCTCAGAGGATTTCTAAGCCCCAGGCTTCTGATGCGTATATCCCGGGGCTTAGAACCGCCGATTGCAGCGGTAGAGATCAGCGGGACCGAGGGGGCGAGGAGGAGAACCTATGCAAGTTCACTTTACAGAGTCTTCTGTAAAGGTGAACTTACCCTTTAAAATATGTGCCTATGTGTAATGTGTGCTGCTTTTACAAACTGATCTCTCAGTTTCTCATCCCTGCTGAGCAGATCGTTCCCTTCCTACAGAGCTCTGATTACCAGCACAAGAGCTCTGGGCTGTGATTGCACACAAGCAATTAGCAGGTCCCAGCCATGAATCATTGCATGCGCACACCCTAGCCCCAGAAGTAGGCAGCGGCGTATGAGTACCCATCCGGCAGAGCAGCAAGTGATTAATATTTGTACACTATATAAAAACAAACATAAAATGGGATATATGGCTTTAATGTAACTGGACCCAAAAGGGGGGTAAGGGTTATTATCAGCAGGCAAGGTATCAAGTGTATGCCACTCATTGATGCAGAAATAGTGTTACTCACGGCACATGTCAAGTAGAGCTGCACAATTCTGGCTAAAATGAGAATCACCATTTTTTTGCTTAGAAGATAGATCACGATTTTCGCGGCGTAACATCGTTCACATTACAACAAAAAAAATTGTGCTAACTTTGCGTTTTTTTTAAATTTATTGAAGTGTATTTTTTCCCAAAAAATTGCATTTTAAATACCGCTGGGTAAATACAGTTTGACATAAAAAATATGTATGTATATGTATGTGTGTTTGGGGGTTCCAAGTAATTTTCTAGCAAAAAAATATTGATTTTAACTTAAGTGTCAGAAAAAGATTTGGACTTTAAGTGGTTAAACTTCCTGCATTTACAGGTGGTTGAAAGCTTGGCAGACTGCCCAGATTATTTGTTTACACAAGAAGTTCTATCCCTTTGATCTAAGAAGTGTTAGTTACAATGTTTCAAGTTCTAAACTTGGCAGACTGCAGATGCTTTCTTTTGACAGCTGAGTGAGCAGATAATCTCTTCACTTGTTTATATGAAAGAATCGCCTACTCTCAGCAGGCAAGATCATCGGGGGTGGGGTAATCAAGATCGCGATTTTTTTAACGATTAATCGCGCAGCTCTAATGTCAAGTCAGGCCAAAGTTAAACTATAGGCAACCCCCCCCCCCCTATTTTGGATAGAGTAAGGGAGGGTTATAAAAGCCAATTGCAGAGATTTCACTTCACTTCTCATAGCCAAACAGGAAGTGAGAGGAAGTCTCTGAAAATGAAGGGAATTCTTTGGGGACCCCCCAGGTCACCAGAACTAGTTTCTGCATTGGAAGATTTCCCTTTTATTACTTTTCTGGAGACAACTCAAAATTTGGGATGTTCTTTTACTTTCAACAATAATGGTAAACAGGACAAAGAGGGTGAATCTCCTTATAGTGAGCAATAAAAACTGACAAGTGTTTTAATCCCTTTGCCACTCTATCCAAAATATAAAAACACTTTTGCCTTTAGTTATACATTAATGGTTGATCGAAATAAAGAGTCCAGAAGATCTAGTTTTTCCGTTCCATGCATCCTTTATTCCAACATACTGTCCTCAAGCAACAAGAAACAAATCAGAGCATATTCTGTTCATTTGACAAAACAAATTCCTAGACTCACAGTATATTATTATTTCAGGCCTACAATCCTCTTTATTGCAGGAGGCATTGTATAATCAGTCCCTTATGGCCTCTGCAGCCAAAAGACCAACTGAGCCTTTATACCCCCAGCAAAGACTCAATTTACAGACCAGAGAATGTAGTGTTGCCCTTTAAACATATATATATATTTTTTTGTGCTTTTCCAGTGTCAAAAAAGGGGAAAAGATATTACAAAGGGGATTTAGAATTTTCTTCAGAAATGTTCTTCTCCCAGAAAGTATTGTAAAAAAATCACGTAATAGCAAAAAATTAATTTAGGGATAAAAACTTAAGAAAACCCTTTAAAGTAGTTTTAAAAAAACCAGAGCAGTCTTTTCTTTGCCTAAGAACGAAAAAGATAAATGACAGAACAAGACAAAACCATAGATCCTAGTGTTGAGAAAAAAAATAAAAAAACGTACATGGAGAAAAAAAAAAAAAAAAAAAGAAGAGGAACAGAGCTTTGGAAAAAAAATTAAGAATCACAAAAAAGAAAGCCAGATGAAATCCGATCATTCTTCTAGAAATACATTTTCACATTTACAGTTTAACATTACATTTTGCTTACACAAACTTCCCATAAGTGGCATTCAGAATGTCTTAGAGTTAAATTATTGATCTATGAATTCTATTCAGTTTGTTTTCTTACATGATATTAACTCGAAATAATTTATTGTGGATAAATATCTTCTTGAAAAAAAAAAAACAGCAAAAGGGAAATTACAAAAATCAGAAGAATGCCCCATCAAGATACCACATTATACAATTGATTTGATTGAGTTAAAATAAAACAAAGAAATCATCCATTAAAGAAGATACAGATTATCAGGTAAGGCTGTACACCAGATCCAGAAAACATAGCCGACTGACCCACAGCTATTGCGATTGGGTTAACCTGTGGTAAAATGGCGTCCTTCAAAATGATGATGTGTAAACATGTTCCAGAATATAAAGTGTGCTCTAGAAAAAGAGGTTCCAGGTCCACCCGGACTCTTCTAAAGGCTGAGATTAAGTTACAGCAGCTGATAGCACATGGACAATAAAAAATAAAGAAAGACGGGTGCCACCGGATGCTTGTTTAGCATCATTCAACCCCATTGAGGGTGTCTTTGGGCAGTATAAAGAGAATGCCCAGCACCGTAGTGGACAGGTCTTCTCAGACTTGTCGCTTCTGCCATTCACAGTAACTGAGGTAAAACTGGAGGAATCTCTCAGGAGTTGGGCAGCTCATGAGAAATGAACTGCTTTAGTCTTTCTAGATATTGTGCATACAGCTCTATGTCATTGTGCCCTGCTCCTTCCACCCAGAGTGGCTCTACGGCTCGGGGGCAGCGCTCGTACATTGCCAGGCCATGGGAGAAATCAATCACTTCATCTTCCGTTCCATGGATTATCAGCACCGGAGAGGTGACCTTTGTTATTTTGTCAATACTACAAAAGAAAGAAGAGTAAAGCGTTAAGAAACGGAACCCAACACATACAAATATACAAAGGAACAATAATCTTAATATGGGATTCAGCTACACCTAGTAAGCATTATACAATCTACTATACTGCACATATGGTCAAGGTTATGGGAACATCATGGAAGTAATGGGGACCATTAAAAGAGAAGTTCAGGTTTTGTTTTTTCAAGGATCATACTTACCTAGGTGGATGCAGCATCGGTCCCCCACCGGCTCAAAGACTGAGAACCGAGCGATCAAACACCGCTGATCACTTGGTTCTCAGAGCTCTGTGAGCAGAAAGCTTGTTCTCTGCTCTGCCCCCCCAGCGCTCACTGCCAGGAGGTGGAGGGGGCGGCATTGGCTAGCTTAGTCTCTCAGCAGCTTACTGAGAGGTTGAGCCAGCTGCCGGTCCAGGCATCTGGATGGATCCTGAGCATATTGCTCAGGATTCTTTCAGAGCCTGGACTGGCTCTGTGACAGCCAACAGTGGACTTTAGTCCACTGTTGGCTGAAAATTGGTAACAGGAATGCGTAACGAACTGCCCTCCTGTGACCCAAAAGAGGAGTACGGCCAAAATAGCTTTGGTTATATTTATCCTTTAAAGTGGAAGTTCAGGCAAAGTCTAATGCTAAACCTGCCCTCTGCCACATTCTAAAATCTAATCTATCTAAACCTGTAAAGCAAAAATTGCTATGCATATCTATTCTGCAGCCAATCTGGTCCAGTGCCGGCATCAGCTGTCCGCATCGGCTTCAGTGCGTCGGTGTGTGCAGGAGAGGCAGCCGACAACAGAAGCTCTATAGTAAGTCTATGGGTGATGTCACTTCCCAGCCATTTCACACCTGCTGGACGCAGAATAGGCAAGTACAGCGATTTTTGCATTACAAGGTTAGATAGGTTTGGAATGTGGCAGAGAGCAGGTAGAGTTCATTTGTTTTTGCCTGGACTTACACTTTAAGGCAGACAAAGTCTAATGTAGTGTTGACTAGCTTTCCCTCCATGGTATTCAAATCACTTCAGCTCTGGACTATTTTAGAACTAATCTAGATCTAAACAACATTCAAAGGGTCACACGGGCACTGTTAGCAGCGTTATCTGAATATTACTCCTTTGACAGCGCCCATATGACCCATGGCTGCGTTCAGAGCTGCTGGCAGGTACCGTATTTATCGGCGTATAACACGCACTTTTACCCCCTTAAAATCGGGGGATAGTCGTGGGTGCGTGTTATACGCCGATACCCCCCAAAAAAAAGTGACAAAAATGTCAAGCGACGCCGAAAAAGACCGAATCGCCGCCGAAAAAAAATGGAAGAGACCGAGCCGACTGTTCGGCTCCACTCGTAGTCCCGCCTCCCTGCGCTCGCTCCGGAAACAGCAGGGAGGCGGGACCGCGAGCGGAACAGTCGGCTCGGTCTTTTCCGGCGGCGGTGTCTTGGCGGCGGGAAATTTAAACGCGGGCAAGACTGCAAATGACGCTGGCAAGCTACAACGACAGTGGGCAAGCTACAATGACACTGGGCAAGGCTGCAAATGACGATGGGCAAGGCTGCAATGACGATGGGCAAGGCTGAAAATTACGCTTAAATTTAAGTTTTTTTTTTTCCCCTAAACTTCCCTCCTAAAACGTTTTTTCCTTAAAATGCCCTCCTAAACTTGGGGTGCGTGTTATACGCCGATAAATACGGTAAGTAGAACACAACTTTTAATGGCACTACAGAAGTGAGGATTATTGTACATTTATGTAACTTTGGTGCCTAGAATTCAGCTGCTATGTGGGTGTGAATGGAGCAAAATAACGCATCAGTTTTCTTCCATGGAATTGCTGGACAAGACTTTAGCTCTGTGTATAAAGAGGTTGCCGCACATTATCCAATCTTAGCTGAAAAATGTTCCTGTGCCAGTTAAATGACGTTCATTGGTGAATATGTAATAGTTTAACAACCTTCACATAAACAAGTATAGAAAAGGATCAGAATTATGTTGAGTGGCCTTTAGTGGAATTTTTTTTTTTTTAAACCATCAGACAGATTAACAGAGGAGTCTGCCATGAGGTTTTGGAAATGGAAGATTTTGGCAAATGGAGAGAATCCACAAAGTACCATGTTAATGTTAATTTGTTCTTCTGCTAACAACCTTAAAGCCTAAATTCTTTACATTGAGAATTTCACCAATACATAGGTTGACTCCGGGTATAAAATAAACCTTTCATGGCATATCCACCTCGAGTAATGCCATTTTAATTACAGCTGAAGATCATTTTCAGGCTGGAATGGATCTGTTGAGGAATAATTTAAGCTGTACAGGAGACGGCTATCTTTGCTCCAAGTTACTCTTTATTTAATGGTGACATTTATTCCACTGCTTTTTATTTGCTCCAACTAAACAATATTTGCATTTTGTGAAAATTGGAAACATTCCCTTGGCAAACTCGGCTTCCGACTTCTGGGGAAGGCAATATTTAAACAGCAGTGTGTGTGTGTGTGTGTGTGTGTGTGTGTGTGTGTGTGTGTGTGTGTGTGTGTGTGTGTGTGTGTGTGTGTGTGTGTGTGTGTGTGTGTGTGGTTCCCCGGGGCTGTAGTCTGAAACTGCAGATAATTGAATCCTGACAAAACCAGGGGGCTTAATAATAAAAATGCAAAGAATTCCATGCAAATTGTATATATATTGTTCGTTAATTAGAAATGAAAAATGATTAAAATAGTGAACTAGTATCTATTAGGGAAAATATGCTTTCTGTGAATGTTCATGGTGAATCAATTAGATTATGTTAGATCTAATACACTGGTTTATTTTTAGATGCATTCCAGCTGATAAAAAAAAAAAAAAAAAAAAAATCATGATATTTTCTTGGGGGCACACAATGTAACAAACCTGTCAGGCCCTTAAACTAGTACTGCTGGAGTCCCTGTGGTGTCAGCAAGTGCAAAACAAATCTTCAGATCAGTGTCTGCATTCCTGTGAAGCACCTTGGATTCCAGGCCAGAGCCACTGCTTAGGTGGGCATTAAAGCGGTAGTAAACTTTACTAAAAAAAAAATCTTCTCCTTGCAAGCTCATGTCATAATGTGCTAGTTTGCACCACATACCAAGACCTTGAAACAAAGCTGTCCAGTGGTGTGCTGTCGCCACAGACAGGGCTTCCATCTTCATCAGGTTCCAGGTTCGTGGGCCCTGGTCGCTTGAATGGCCGAGCAGCGATGATGTCTCCCCCAAACATGCGCACGGGGGGTCTCGGCTGCGGCGCAGGTCTCTAGAGGAAAGGTATGCTGGTTCTTCAGAGCGCATGCGCCAGTGACGTCACTGGCTGTAGACACTGAATATCTCCTAAATGCTGCATGTTTAGGAGATATTCCTTGTACTTACAGGTAAACTTTATTATAAAGATATCTGTAGGTACAAGTGTCCAAGCGGAGTTTACTACCACTTTAATACTGGGCACTTTCACCCCCTTCCTGCCCAGGCCAATTTTTTAGCTTTCAGCGCTCTCACACTTTAAATGACAATTGTGCGGTCATGCAACACTGTACCCAAATGAAATTTTGATCATTTGTCACACAAATAGAGCTTTCTTTTGGAGGCATTTGATCACCTCTGCAGTTTATTTTTTGCGCAACAAAAAATATAATATAAAACAACAAAAAAAGACCAACAATTTTGAATTTTTTTTAATAAAAACTATATTTTTTACATTTTGTTATAATAAATATCCCAATTTTTTTCCTCAGGTTTAGGCCAATATGTATTCTACATATTTTTGGTAAAAAAAAAAAAAAAATCAGAAATCGGAATAAGCGTATATATTGGTTTGAGCAAAAGCTTTAGCGCCTACAAAATAGGTTATTGATTTATGGCTTTTTTTTTTAAACTAGTAATGGCGATGATCTGCGATTTTTATCATGATTGCGGCGGACACATCGGACACTTTTTTGAAACCATTGACATTTAAGCAGCGATCAGTGCTATAAATAGCCAATGATTACTGCATAAATGTCACTGGCAGGGAAGGGGTTAACACTAGGGAGCGATCAAAGGGGTTAAATCTGTTCCCTAACTGTGTGTTCCAACTGTGGGGGTATGCGACTGACTGGGGGGGAGGATACCGATCGGTGTTCCTATATACTAAGAACACACGATCTGTCTCCTCTCCCCTGACTTGGATCTGTGCGTTTACATACATAGATCCAGGTTCCTTCTTGCGGGTGCCCGGCAGGCAACGCGGCTTGCCCAGGCACGCACATCGGCTCCTTGATGACGCATGCACCCTATGCTGACGGGAAGCGGAGAATGTCATATGACGCCCGCCTGGGATAAGAGATCCCCTCTGTGGACATCATATGACTATGGGCGGGATGGGAAGTGGTTAAAGTGACCATCAAGGGGAAAAAACAAAGCCTGCCGCTGCATAAAGGGCCAATAAAGACCTCAATGAGAAAGTCAAACCTTGCACAGGGCTAAGCAAGATATTCCCCAAATAATACATAGGCTTAGCAACTCAGACATAAGCACTGCACTGCTGGAGGAATTGGATATTTGCCGTGGTAGCCCAGCAGTGAAGGGGCAAAACAAAGATTTTGGTATATGGTGTGCAGTGGTATCTTTTTTTCTTCTTCTTTTTCTAACTTGTAGGTTCCTTTAAAGCTCTGCCCGCAAAGCCGCATCATTGATTTACACAGATCGATGAATGAATGACAAGTCCTGTCTGCCATTGCGACAGATAGCTTGTATTTCTCAATGAACTGTGAGGGAGCTGATGAGGAGAACTCATAGTTCATTGACCCTTCCTACAATTCACCTTTTGCCTGAATAGGAGGTACGGGCAGAAAGCTGTACCAACTTGCTTCTAAGAAAAAAGTAAAAAATAAATGTACATTTATTTACCTGCAAAAAATGTGCATTTACCGTATATACTCGAGTATAAGCCGAGTTTTTCAGCACTTTTTTGTGCTAAAAGTGCCCCCCTCGGCTTATAATTGAGTCAAGCACTTTTCTGCAGCAGAGTATGACATTTTTCGACCCGACTTTGGGGCTCCGTATCTCGGGGCCACTTGGTGCTAGGAACCCCAAATTGGTGTGCAAACCCAGTGGAATCAACACTACAACATATCCAAATTTGGGGTTCCTAGCATTAAGTGGCCCCAAAGTAGGTTCGGAAAATGTCATTCTCTGCTGCAGAAAAGTGCTTGAAATTTTCCGAACCGACTTTGGGGCCCCATATCTCAGGGCCACTTGGTGGTAGGAACCACAAATTTGGTGTGCAACCCCAGTGGAACTAGCACTACAACATATCCAAAATGTATACATATACATATCCTAGCACCAAGTGGCCCCGAGATACAGGGCCCCATACTCGGTCAACTGTGTCCATCTGCAGCAATGTCATTTCAGACCCTTTGGGTCCAGAGACCCCCAATTTTGGCTGCAGCTAGGAGGCATCTGGGAACCCTTAACTACCAAGTTTGAAGTTAGGGGGACCTATGGCTGCAAATGGGCATTGTTGACCCTCATTTCCACTTACAGTAGCTGCGCATTTCTCACCCTAGGCTTATACTCGAGTCAATACGTTTTCCCATTTTTTTGTGGTAAAATTAGGTGCCTCGGCTTATATTCAGGTTGGCTTATACTCGAGTATATACGGTACTTTTTTTTCCCCCTTCTTTAATGAACGTAGACTTTACCTTAGCAAAACCTCTCTCCAATGGGAATAAACTACTACAGCTTACAGGAGATGAAAATGGTGGAAGTTGGCATGGGAAACAGTTGGAGTGCCAACACAACACTGGTAAAAAATGAAGCAATGGCTCTTTACCTGGGAAAGGCATCAAAACAGTAGGTCTTCCTTGTATCAGGAAAAGCAACACGCAGTCCAGACATGAGAGGGGAGTGCAGTATGACGGCTGCACATTCGTAGCGCGAGGCCAGGTCTACTGTAGGCACGGTGCCGATACTCTGACCATACAGGATAATGTTCTCAGGGCTGACAGCATATCTGTGGAGATATAAAAAAAAGGCACTACCATGAAAAATGTGTTAATACTAGAGCTGCATGATTTTGGCTAAAATGAGCATCACGATTTTTTTTTTGCTTAGAATAAAGATCACGATTCTCGCTGTGTAACATCTTCTTTCACATTATACAAAAAAAAAAAATTTGGGCTAACTTTACTGTTTATTTTTTAATTCATTAAAGTGTAAATCTGAGATGACAGGTCCTTAAATGTAAGGTTTTATTCTTCCCAGTAGTTAGAATCTTTAATGGTCGCAAACAAAATGAAGGTTTCCTATTTGGAATAATAAACTGTCAGGTTAGTAAATAGTCCCAAACTGGGTTTCTTTTACGGCCTGCTACCATTTTGCTCCTCAAGGGAGGAATAAAGCACTTCAAGCCATGTGCAGAAAGATCACAAGGTTTACACATTGCTTAGAAGGTTTCACTTTCATTTTTTACTGCTTGCCCTTCCTCCTCACACTTCGAGCCTGGCAGTTTGTAGTGTACATAGATTTGCAAAACAATGATATAAAAGAATATTCCTGAACTTTGTGTTATCTCATGGTTACTGTGAAATTGTGTGGCTGCATCAATGCAGTGCATGATATCTCAGATGGGATTCATTGAATGAATTTACAAAAAAAATGTAAATATTGCAGAATATACAGCCTCATGCTACATAACTAAGCTCCCTTTCATGCTGAATAAACTAAATTATGAATGTATCCTAAATAGAAAACCATCTTTAGATAGATTTTTTTACTCCAAAAGCATTTTATTAAAGTGGAAGTAAACCCCCCTATGGTTTTCAGCCAAGGAAGCTGCCATCTTTGCCTCTGTTTAATCTACAACTGCCACAGTGCTGCACATGTGCACAAGAAAAAAAAAAAAAAAAAAAAAAACAGTAAATGTATACTGACTGGTTTGCATGAAAGATATAGCGTCTACAAATGATGGTAAATAAACTAGAATTTTTATTAATTTTATTTTTTATATTAGTGATGGCGGTGGGACTGTGAAAGTGCGACGGGCAATCTGACACTGACATCACCCAGTGACACTAATACAGTGATCAGTAATAAAGACACTGGCTGGGAAGGGGTTAATATCTGGGGCAATCAATGGGTTAACTGTGTGCTGCTTTTACCAAGTTGTGCTGCTCTGTGTACGGAGCCCTGTGTTGTGCATAAACACAGGGCCCTATACTGTGATTCGCTAATCCGAATAGCAGGTCCCGGTCTTAAAGCTGAGTTCCAGCCAAATATGGGAGGGGGGGTACCCTGTTTTTACAGGCACCCAGCTCCCAACTTCCTTTCCTGGCGCTGCCACGCCAGAAGGAAGAGGACCTTTCTCTGAAATCTTCTGGGACACGTCACAGAAGATTGCCCGGCCATTCGCAGCGTGGCTCGCACATGGGCAGGCGCCCACAGTTAGAGTGCCGGGGTAAGGAGTGAGGCTTTCTGTACCCACATCGCTGGACCATGGGACAGGCGAGTGTCTGATTATTAAAAGTCAGCAGCTACACTTTTTGTAGCGGCTGACTTTTAAATGGGTGGAACTCCGCTTTAAATAACTGGCCAGGACCTGCTGACCAACTTGTGCAGTACCGAATCACAGTACAGCCAAGATTGGGGAGGGGGGCGAGCGCCCCATAATCAGAAATGCAGAATCACGTGCATGTACATGATCCAGCATAGTCTTACCACAATATTTTCACAATAGGATGACCCACAAGTGGTCAAAGATCAATAAGTCAGTTATTAAAAAAAGTTACGTGTAGAAAAAGCAAAAACATTGTAAATGTGATTTTATCCCCAAGTATAATGAAGACAATATGTACAAAATGATATATTCCCTTTCACATTCTCTTCTTACCACAGAAGAAGATAATGAACAGAACAAGTTCTCCAACTCTAGACACAAAGTCAAGCAGGAGTCATTCGTCTAGTCAGCGAACTTAATAGGGAACGAAGGAATTCTCGCAGACAGGACATGAAGATGAGAGGTCTTAGTGATTTTCCTAGCTTGCAGTTATGAACTCCTTTAATGAGAAGGAGCTCACTGGGCGAGCGGCGTAACGAGCAGACGGGAGGAAGGAAAAGACGTGAAGCAATACGGCATTCACAGGTGTTCACCACATGATGGTCAGGGGGAGAAAAAGCCTCTCAAGGTTTCAACACCTATTATCCAAGTCTAACACTTCCTACTATTACGAACACGTTTGATCAGTTAAGACTTCCCTAACTGGATTAACCTAAGATTCTTATTTCTTGCTTCACCAACTCCAAACCCAACCCCTGAATGTCATATACATAATAAGGAACGTACTTGATGGAAATCTGCTGAAGAGAATTCTTAAATCTTCAAACACAGCGGGAGATAAAGCAATACATGAACTATGAAGAGAAGAGGTACCATTTTTCAGCCCACTGAACTCATTAGTAAATTGAGTTTTGTACAATGTTGGGGGGGGGGGCAAGTGGGAGATGAAGTAGTACATGGAGCCATCAAGAGCACAATTTGCACTCAGCTCTACTCCTTCCTAATTTCACCAATCTGTGAACAGCTTTAAGAGAACATATTTTAAAGTAGTCAATACAAGTATATTAAAGCGGAGTTTACGCACAAAAATAAACAAATACTGCAGCTGCTGACTTAATAAATCGGACACTTACCTGTCCCAGTCGTCCAGCCATGCGTGGGGATCGATGCCCCGCTAGTCTCCCCCTCCGCTCGGCGGCATTTTATCTGTGGGCGCCATGACTGGCCATGCAATCATCTGGGACCTGTCATGTGTCCCAGATGATTGCCTAGAGGGAGGGGGGAGTAGGCGATCTCCCTTCCTGCACGAGGGAAGCGATGTCAGGAGCCCAGGCGCTGAAGGAGGCAGACTATGAGGGACCCCCTAGCAACAGGCATTTAGAGGTGAGTAAAAAAAAAATAAAAATTCTCCAAATGTTTTTTTTTTTTTTTTAAGCACATTAACCACTTGCCACCCGCCATATAGCAGAATGACTGCGGCAAAGTGGATTCAATACCTAACTGGGCGTTATATGGCGTCCTCAGGAAATTAAGCTGCTGCGCGCCCCCGGCGATCGTTGTTGCAGTGTGTCAGTCTGACACCCCGCAACACCAATCTAGGTAAAGATTCTCTGACGGAGACTCTTTACCATGTGTTCAGCCATGTTCAATCACGGATGATCACGATGTAAATAGGAAGAGCCGGTGATCTGACAGACACGAGTAGAGGAGAGCCGATCCGCGGCTCTCCTGACAGGGGGGGTCTGTGCTGATTGTTTCAGCTCAGCGCAGCGCCCCCTCGGATCCCACCCAGGACCACCAGGGATGCCGCCCAGGATCACCAGGGACGCTGCCACACTGGACCACCAGGTATGAACCCCATGGAAATGCACATCTGTGCTAAGGCAGCTGCCAATCAGTGCCCACTGACAATGCCTGCCAGTGCCACCAGGGATGCCCATCAGTGCCGTGTATCAGTACCCATCAGTGCCACGTATCAATGCCCAGAAGTGCCGCCTATAAGTGCTGCCTATCAGTGCCACCCATAAGTTCCCATCTTTTCATCCTTTCAGTGCCCAGTGTTGCCTATCACTGTCCACCAGTGCCACCCATGAGTGCCCACCAATGCCGCCTGTCAATGCCCATCAGTGCTGCATATCAGTGCCACCCATCAGTGCTGCCTAGGAGAGGAAAATAAAGTATCTGATATGACAACCATAAACCGTGTGTGAGATTTATCATTGGAGATAAGGTTGGGCTGTTTGTGCTCCCCCCACCATTTCATCATCACAAAAAGCACAAGATGCTCAGAAGGAGGAGTTGGTATTGGTTTACAGAAGCAGATTATTTTCTGTGCACACCAATGACACGCTGAAGAGACACCAGTCAGTCAGTGGAAAGTTACAATAAAATGTGAATGAAACTCATGCAATTTTTTTTTTTTTTTTTTACTTCCCTCCAGCTGCCTAGAATTATGTTCTATAGTATATTGGTCATGCATCATAACTCCTGATTAAGAAAGCATGCTGCCAACATACTATACTGGGTTCAACATAAAGAAGAATAGAATTTGTTTAAATGTGTACAAGCTATAAATACTGTTAGAGCAAAGGCTGCAATATGTCCGAAAACACATGTGTGTCACTCAGCAACTTGTGTGTGTTTGGTATGGTAATCATCATTCATGTTATTCCCCCCCCCCCCCCCCCCGCCAAGTCAACTGGTTACTCTGCAACTGCTGCAAATAGGAACTTCAACAAGTTATCAGGATCCGATATTAGTCATCATAGTGGTCTGGTCCACTGACCATGAAAGTAACAAACTAAACACAACTGTTACAATCAAATTCCAACACAGGAGTTTCTTAAAGGGAAGTTCATCTGTAAAAAAAAATAAAGTCAGCAGCTACAAACACTGTATAGCTGCTGACTTTCAATACAAGGACACTTACCTGTCCAGGGAGCCCGCGGTGCCCGCACGGTCAAGCTGGTGAGTTGCTCTGCGCTTTCAGAATAGTCCCGCCTCTGTCTGACTAAGAAGGCAGAGGGGGGGGGGCCATTTCTTGTAAGGGAAACTGCCAGTGAAGCCTTGCAGCTTCACAGCTGCTCCCTACTGCCCATGCACAAAGCGTGCCGCAAATGTCCCAGAGGCAGGTGAAGGAGGACGAACTTCCACGTGACTTCGCCACAGCCCCCCGAAAGGTGGCAAAATGTGGCAGCGGAAAGTGGGGGGGGGAGGAAGCAAACAAGCACAGAGCTTCCCCTTTTAGTAAACCATAGATCATTTGAATCTTGGCTGATTCAGCAGGGACCAGCAGAGATTCGAACATGTATGGGCAGGCTGACTAACCAAGTCGATCCATTACTTGGGTACAACGAGCATGTTGGATTTTTAGGATACGATTGTATCTATCAATCTATAGCCGCTAGCAACATTTGCCGTCTTCTCCCAGCAGGTACAGCACCCTGCCGGGAGAACACAACAGCTCCGCAGGAGGAATTTCCCCAACAACACAATAACTTCAGCGATTTTCTTCCCTGCAACCCGCAGTTGCAGGAAAGAAAAAAAAAAAAGTCCTACCATCTATGGCCGGCTTTACTGAACCTTAAACTTTTTATACAAGGACCAAATGATCAAGATTACATTCAAAACATCAAATACAGCATTAGGCATGAACTATATTACCACCATAATAGATATCCATGAAGGAACACTAAGATTTTATTTCCTAGCTATTGATAGAAAAGGGAGGGGGGATGATTAGAGCCCATCAAGTCTTTATTACTGTGCGGAGTCTCTTATCTTTTATCTATAATAGTGACCATTGGTACAGCAAATGGGAAATAAAAAAACTGTAGTACTAGAGGAAATCTTTCAATAAGGGGGAACTTGTTCAAGAGGGCATTTCCCCTCATTTTAGTGAGATTTCCTCTTCCTTTTTCTTGTGACTCTGGGACAGGAAGTTACATAAACAACCCCCCCCCCCCCCATGGGACAGAACGCAAATGAAAGTTGTGTCTATTGTGTTTCTGGAGAGGGATGGGGACTTCCAACACACAACTGTATCTTAGCTGAGGCCTAGGCTACATACAGTTAATACACAACGCTCAGCATGTGCACCCATGACTGCACTAAATAGTTTGTTGTCCCAGGTGAACCATTTAACACGTTTGTCGGGTGTACCCATATATGCGGCCTCTCGGCGGATGGACTTTATTCTTTAGCTATAGACAACTGACCTTCAGAAAGTAAAGTCTGCCCAGATAAAATGACATCAGTTCTCCGTTACCAATTGGCTGGAGTTATTTTTTCTTCTATTGTCTTTAACCAAAATGGGGAGAAAAAAAACAAAAAACAATCGGGCAGAGATTCTAACCTTCTCACTGGAATTCTTATTTAAAAGGGATTGTAAAAGCAGACTTTTTTTTTTCCTTAATGCATTCTATGTATTAAGATAAAAAGCCTTCTGTGTGCAGCAGCCCCCTTAGCACTTACCTGAGTTCCCTCGCTGTCCACGAGTGTCTCAGCTGTCCCAGATTCTCCTTCCATTGGCTCCCGCTGCTGTCAATCAAAGTCAGCTAGCCAATTAGGGGAAAGAGGGGGCAGGGCCAGGATGGGGCTCAGTGTCAGTGCCACCCATAGCAAGCTGCTTTATTTGCGGGCACTGAACAGGAGGGAGGGGCCAGGATCACAGAAGAGGGACCAGAGAAGAGGAGGATCGGGGCTGCCCTGTGCAAATCTACTGCAACAGAGCAGGTAAGTATAACATGTTTAATATTTTAATAGGAAAAAAAACAAGACTTTACAATCACTTTAACTCATACATAGATGTGAATGGTTTCTCTAAGATAAATGACATTCTTTACAATCAGGCCAGTTCCCATCTACTGTATTCCTTTAACAAGAGTTCCGGGGTTCATGATCCGAGTCCTGGCAGACAGAGTCACAATAAAGGAGCTGCTGCTTTATATTTACAAAGTTATGGAAAGCACAAGTTTCCTTGAAAAACAAAAATGAAAGCCTTTAACTGTTCTAAGAATCCCGGTGGTTAATTTGTACTCGCCTGTGTGTTGGATAGGATGTTTTGCTGGAACTCGCCTAGTTTTTTTTTTGTTTTTTTAAACTGAAGGCTTGTAGATTTGCTACAAAATTTAAAGTGATATTAAAAGGCTTTTTTTTTTTTTTTAATATAAATAACAAACATGTCACACTTACCTGCTCTGTGTAGTGGTTTTGCACAGAGCAGCCCGGATCTTCCTCTTCTCAGGTCCCCAGAGCAAGTAGCTTGCTATGGGGGCACCCAAGCAGGCTCGCTCCCAAGCACCTGCTCTATGTGTCCATTCACACACAGCCCCACGGCTCGACCCCCCCTCTCTTCTCATTGGCTGTGATTGACAGCAGCCAGAGCCAATGGCTCCCACTGCTCTCTTAGCCAATGAGGCGGCGATCCTAGGTCCAAAATAAGATGTAATGTAATAAAAAGAAAGGTTTTATTTAAAATTTTCATTATCATATTGTTAGAAGAGGGGGGGGGCACATCTGGAGTCAACTGTGCAAAAAAGAAAAGGTATAACACAGTAAGTTATTACAGCTGTGTTTATGTGACATTAATAGCTTGCTCTTCCATATTTGTAGTTTATAAAACAGATTTGTAGAATATCCACTAGAGGGAGCACTCAGTGACTATGCGCAATCACTCTGGACTCAATAGTGGTATAGGGGTCTGCAGGAGGAGCCACTAAGACCCCTTTCACACCAAGGGCGTTTTGCAGGCGCTATAGCGTTAGAAATAGCGCCTGCAATCCGCCCTAAAACAGCTGCACCATTGTCTCCAGGTGCGCTGGCAGGACGTCAGGAAAAGTCCTGCCAGCAGCTTCTTTGGAGCGGTGAAGGAGCGGTGCATTTACCGATCCTCTACTGCTGCTTCCCATTGAAATCAATGGGGTAGCACTGTAATACCGCCGGCAAGACGCCACTATTGCAGCGTATTGCCGGGGGTTTTAACCCTTTCTCGGCTGCTAGCGGGGGTAAAAGCCCCCTGCTAGCGGCCGAAATGCGCCTCAAATCAGACGGTAAAACGCCGCTAAAAATAGCGGTGTTTTACCGCCGACGCTATGGGCGGTGTGGTGTGAAAGGGGTCTAAGACCCCTTTCACACCAAGGGCGTTTTGCAGGAGCTATAGCCTTAGAAATAGCGCCTGCAATCCGCCCTAAAACAGCTGCACCATTGTCTGCAGTGTGAAAGCCCGAGGGCTTTCACACTGCAGCGGTGCGCTAGCAGGACGTCAGAAAAAGTCCTGCCAGCAGCTTCTGTGGAGTGGTGAAGGAGCTGTGTAATTACCGCTCCTCCACTGCTGCTCCCCATTGAAATCAATGGGGCAACGCTGTAATACCGCCGGCAAAACGCCGCTATTGCAGCGTATTGCCGTGGGTTTTAACCCTTTCTCGGCCGCTAGCGGGGGGTAAAAGTGACCCGCTAGCGGACGAAATGCGCCGCAAATTCTGACGGTAAAACGCAGCTAAAAATAGTGGCGTTTTACCACCGACGCTATGGGCGGCGTGGTGTGAAAGGGGTCTAAGTGCAGTGGGGGACACAGGGGGATTGGGGGACACAGGGGGATCGAGGCACTTCACTGCAATTTCTGAATTACAGCAGATGACTCCTTTTTATTAATGTGACAATTGACCATACAGGCAGGGGGAAAGGCAAGTATTTAAACGTCTCTAACAGTAAATCTTATACAGTTACATTTTTGTGACAGTCACATTAACTGGTGAGATATCAGCACAGGGAGATCATTACTTCCAATGAGTTGGCCGATTCATAGATTTGCATTGTGAGAAGGAGCAGGAAAGCACAGCCATGGCACAGGACTGCAAAGCAGGAAACAGCCTGTATATGTAATCTAACAATTAAGGATACTTACATGTGTTTATATAAATTACAAATTCTACAACATATGAAGCTGTAGTATAACACACATATTGATTTGATTATTTGCATCCAGTCGATCTCTTCATTTTATCTTAAAACACCAAATAGACAAAAAGTGCATCAGCAGCCGACATATTATCCATATCATAGATCACACAGACCCTATGCGATTCTCCCTACCCCAAGGGAAATCCCTGAGGATGTTGCAGGATATCCTGTAAACAATGATGGAGACCAAGATTCCCCAGTGTGTGGTACACAGGGGTTTATTTTAAACACCATAGGAAATCAGGTAGCCAGGAAATCTACTTCTGTCACGAGGAAGTGAATTCCACATTGAGCCGAGGCTTCTAGCTCTAAATGTGAAGGAATATAAATGGATTATATAGGTCACAAGCCTATTCTGACACTTCTCTCCTACATGTTAAATGCATCTTTTTTTTTGATAGAAAATTACTTAGAACCCCCCCAAACATTATAGATTGTTTTTAAAGCGGAGTTCCACCCAAAAGAGGAAGCTCCGCTGATCTGCTTCCTCCCCCACTCCAGTGCCACATTTGGCACTTTAGGAGGGAATGGGTACCTGTTTTTGACAGGTACCCATCCCCATGGCACCGTCACTCGGAAGTTCGCCCCCCCTCCTCTTTCCACCCACAACGGGCCAGTTAGAAACCGCAGCTTGCTTTGTGCATGCGCAGTAGGGAACCGGCTGTGAAGCCGAAAGGCTTCACTGCTGGTTTCCCTTATAAGGAATGGCAGCGGCAGCACCCGAGAGCCGATCTGAAAATCTTCTGGAGCGCCAACATCACGGGGTCCCTGGACAGGTAAGTGTCCTAATATTAAAATTCAGCAGCTAAAGTATTTGTAGCTGTTGACTTTAAATTACTGCACTCTGTAGTGAAAACCGGAGCCCCCCCCCCCCCCCCCGACCCCCATCTGCTCTCTGGGATACGTGGGTGGCGATCTTCACCAGGTACATTTTACCTGGCCTGTCCAAAGAGCCTCTGCCCCCTTTCAGGACTTTCTGCCTGAGCCTCCCTGGCTCGGTTCCAGGTGGTGTCTCCCTTCTGGAGGAAACAAATAACTGAGAAGCCAGCCAGGGAGGAGGAAATTTAAAGAAGGCTGGCGCGGTGTTTCCTACAGAGGGGAGGAGCCAAGGTCTCAGGTGGCTGTCCTGAAAGACGATTAGGGGAAAATGATGCATAGGTGACGCTTGAAGAGCCTTTGCAGGTTACCAGTTTAGATTTACACGGGAGGTCTGGTGCTAGAATTACTGCTCTCGCTCTGCCGTGCTCACGCGCAGTGGCAAACACACACGTTGGTCCCGCACATATATGTAAACAGTGACCGGGCTGTGCAGTGCTGCAGAGGAAGAAAGGGTCATGTGTCTTTTGGTGCCAAGATGGGCATTGAAGGCCCAAAGGAATGGATGGGCTCACTTTTTTTTTTTTTTTTTTAAGGAGGGATGTAAGATACACGAGAATGGAGAATGTGGTCAACATGTGAGGCAATATGAATGCAGCATACTTTTAGCAAGTAATTTTGTATTCATAAGCCTGAAGCAGAGCACAGGGGCATATTTCGACTTCCCAACATGACAAGGATTCAAAATATTTGACCATCCAGTGACTGCAAAGAAAAGAAGAAAAAAAAAGTTCTGGATCGGCCATAACAATGTTCTGACCTCAATCATCACAGAACTCCTTTGGGAAGATCTCAAACATGCAGTTCCATACCAGACAACCAAACTGTGGTCTAATCAATTTCAGAAGCGTGAAGATCTGTGGTCAATCCTGAGGACTATAGGTGGGCTTCTACTCCCTTCTAGTGATATTAAGGGCCATTTCACACCCATACGTTTTCCTGCGTTTTTACCTTGCAAGAAAATCGCAAAATCCTATGGGTCTCTTCAAACAGGTGCAGTGCGTTTTGAAAAGTCCTGCATGCTGCATCTTCGGTGTGGTTTTGAAAATCGCACCAAAAACAGCTTCCTATTGAAATTAATGGAGATCGCTGTAAAATTGTAGTAAAAATGCAACGCGATTTGCATATTTGTGTCAAATGTCTATTTTTCACAGGTGCAGACAACCCAAAAATGCACCAGGAATGCACAGGTAACGTATTTAAACAGCAGCAAAATCGTTTGCTACAGGAGCAGTGTGAAAGGGCCCTAAAGTGGGGTTGGCACAAAGACAATGACTTTGAATGCCTTACAATGGCACTGAATGATTTACAAGATCAGCCAGTTTGAAAAGGAGCATTCCACTCCACTCCAGAAACTGATACTCATTGGTTGCGTTATGGTATACTTGTTGAGAGAAATATAGTAACTGCCATTGCGAAACTTTCTGGAAAAAAAAAAAAAAAAGTTGGCAGCCTGGCTGCACCTGACTAATACTTCTCAGTCACACACCCAGCACAGGATGCAGAAAATGAGTGCCAAAGAAAAGAAATCTTCAGAATAACTGTTCCAGGTCGGAGGCTCCGGCCTCATTCACTGGTGGCAGCATGAAGGTAAGTACATGTAGGTGCAGACAGTTGTGACCAAAATATAAACCCGGTGGGTGTTGAAGAGCGCACATTACCTGCTGGTATGGACAGATGATTGTCCCTGGACCCAAACCGCTTGTGTCTCCAAGAGCAACCATCTGTACCCAGTTGTAGATACTCGCTGGCTTTGCCATCACTCGGTAACACTAATAGACAGCTACTGCTGCCGTCAGTCCATCATTGCTCTGTACAGGCTCAGCTACTGCACCCACCTTTACATCCACACCCAGGAATCGGCTGGATTCTTGCCACAGCTGGAACATTTTTTTTCAGTGTAAATAAGTCTTTAAAGTAGTGATGTCAGATGACAGCCAGGCAACTAGCATTTTCAGGAGAGGTTGGAAACGTCAGCCTGAATACTGCTCTGGCAGGTTTCCTTCAAGAGATCTAAACAATACCTTAGACTTTTCTACTAGATCTGAGGCAAAATGCAGTGAAGCATACTAGGCTAAAAGGAAAATTCTGTAACGGTAATCAATTATATTTCTCTCTCTATATACCTTTTCCCCATCCTAACTATACTATCCAAAGTCTACATTTGACAGGAAAGATGCTATTTTCAGTTAAAGCGGGATTCCACCCTAAAGTGGAACTTCTGCTCATCGGAACCCTCCCCCCTCCGGTGTCACATTTGGCACCTTTCAGGGGAGGGGGGTGCAGATACCTGTCTAAGACAGGTATTTGCACCCACTTCCGGGCATAGACTCCTACGGCAGTCTATGCCTCTTCCTGTCCCGCCGCGCTGTCTGCCGGGACACACACGGGTCCCAGAGACAGCGCGGAGCATTCCTATTGCATTGAGCGACTCGCGCATGCGCAGTAGGGAAACAGGAAGTGAAGCCGCAAGGCTTCGTTTCCTGATTCCAATACCCAAGATGGCGGCGGCAGCATCCGAGGACGGAGGGACGGTTCGGCCTCGGGTGCCGACATCGCTGGACCCTGTGACAGGTGGGTGTCCTTATTTTAAAAGTCAACAGCTGCAGTATTTGTAGATACTGACTTTAAAAAAAAAAAACTCCCTTTTAAAAGAATATGTAGACTCAACATTTCACATTCCTGATATGTGTCTGCTGTACCATGTACTTGTATGAAAAAGTATCCTGTGCTCTCTCTTTTCCTTCCTTTATGTGAAATACTTGGTGTTCCTGCCAATCCCCCCCCCCCCCCCCCACTATAAACAGACTAGGAATGAGAGCACAGCATGGCCAGTTTTCTGGCTGTGCTGGAGCCTGCTCTCCTCCAATGAACAGACCTAAGGATGGACTCAGGCGTGTTCGCAACTCCACGTGCCCGCCAGGAAGCCGACACTGCGCAGCGCTAATCACAGGCAGTAAGACATTTTCCTGATACGCGGCGGCACAGATCGGGAAATGTCTCACTACCTGCGATTAGCGCCACGCGGTGTCAGCTTCCTGGCGGGTGCGGGCACGTGGAGTTCAGAACACACACGAGCCCATCCTCAATCAGACCCATTCACTGTGAATACCAGTGTGCTGCGGTTTCTCCTCCTCCACCTCTGAGCTCCTTATGCAGCTGGGAATAGAGTGTATAATATAATAAAATATATATATATATATATATATATATATATATATATATATATATATATATATATATATATATATATACATATACACACACATATACACACACACACACATACACACACACACACATACACACACACACACATACACACACACACATATACACATATACACACACACATATATACACACACACATATATACACACACACACATATATACACACACACATATATACACACACACACACACACACACACTTCCCTTTCATTTCCATTTTAAATTAAATGGGTTATTTTACAAGGTGAGGGTTTACATATGCTTCAAGCTTACCATAAGGAAGGCCTCGGGTGTCTGCTATTGTCTGGGCTGCTCGACTAAAAAGGGAATGTAAAGGACCTACAGACCAAACATGCAGATTTCACACAGCTATCACATTATATAAAACTCAAGTTCATCACACTATGTATATTTTATAATGTAAACTACGAGAAAGAAAAACTTTAATCAACGTCCACTATAACTATCCCTTTCAAACAATCGTCACAGCGAGATCCAGAAATCCTTCCCAATAAAGAATTAGTGGATGGATGTGTGTTGTACGCGGCGTGACACCGGAGTCATGTGCCGGGAACTCAGCCGGCTCTGTCCAGTTGACGTTTTCTCCCTTTTTAGGAAATCGCACACAAAGACTTCAACGAAAGGATAGAGAACTATATTCAGAAGCAGAAGTAAAAAGTGAGATCACTTTGTCAAGAGGGAAAAAAAAACAATATACAAACCTTATGACAATGTAGTCCTGGGGCCGGGCAGCCACAGCATATACCAATGTATTGTGGTTTTGGTTCCATTTCCATAAACCTGCTTTTTTAACCACTTGCTGACTGTTCTAAGAAGTTTTACTGCTACATGGGGGGCAACTGTGCCCCCATTTACATGCATCTATGTGTGATCCGACACTTCCAGGTACCGGGGGCGCGGACGCTCCCACTGGGATTAAGAACAGCGGACGCCGATCAGTGGGTACAGTTGACTCGTTGACCGTCGGCACCCGTCGATCATCTTGCAGAGACACAGAGCGGCGGGACATTGATTCAGGTCTTCCCCTAGTAAAAGCACCTCCCCCACTGTAGTAAAACACAGCTTAGGTACACAGCTAACATTATTGATTGCCCCTGATGTTAACCTCTTCCCAACCAGTGTGTCAGTCATTAGTACAGTGATGGTACATTTTCTTTAGCACTGGAAACTGTATTGGGGTCACTGGTTTCCCACAAAGTGTCAGTTAGATGTCGGATCGGTCCGCCGCAATATCGCAGTCCCACTATAAAAGTGGCTGAATGCCGCCATTACTAGTTAAAAAATAAAGTAACTATATGAATAAAAAAAAAAAAAATAACCCGGTTTGGTTTGCGCAAAAGTTATAACATGCGTCTACACGAACCTGTGTACACATAAGATAACATTGGGTGAGTTCAGGGGCAGCTGAAAAAAAAAAACAAACATCCAAGTGCCTCTGAACGTCTGTTCACCAGCAGCCGTGTACATGAGGCCTTCCGGTACTTCAGGCATTTGTTTTCTGCGTATTTGCACATTTGCACGCACAATATATTCCTAAAGAAAGTGAATACATATTTATGCTCATATTTGCGTGTACTGACCGGGACAGCAGAATATTCTGTTTTTTTTCCCCCTCAAGAATACGCAGCGCTGGATTACACTCCTGTGTCTACAGCTACATTGTCAACAATGGGCTGTATTTTGGATCAGTAACAAAAACGCTGTATGGTACTTTTTCAAGCTACAGTGTGCAAGAGGCCTAATATGTACTGTATTTAATCCTTAAAATCAGGGGGAAATCGTGGGTGCGCGTTATACGCCGATCCCCCACTGATTGTGAGCGGAGCGATCGCCGACGAGATACACACAGCCGAGTGCACTCGGCTCTTCTCGGCTTAACTCACAGTCACGCCCAGTCCCACCATAGGGCGGGACTGGATGCGACTGAGCGGAGCCGAGTAGACTCGGCTACGTGCATCTCGGCTCCGCCCAGTCCCTGCCATCTCGGCGTCGTTCGCTCCACTCCGCTCCAGTCTCGGCGGCGCCAATTTTAAATGCATTCAAGGCTGCACCAGGCACCGGGACAAGGCTGCACCAGGCACCGGGACAAGGCTGCACCAGGCACCGGGACAAGGCTGCACCAGGCACCGGGACAAGGCTGCACCAGGCACCGGGACAAGGCTGCACCAGGCACCGGGACAAGGCTGCACCGGGACAAGGCTGCACCGGGACAAGGCTGCACCAGGCACCGGGACAAGGCTGCCCCGGGACAAGGCTGCCCCGGGACAAGGCTGCACCAGGCACCGGGACAAGGCTGCACCGGGACAAGGCTGCACCAGGCACCGGGACAAGGCTGCACCGGGACAAGGCTGCACCGGGACAAGGCTGCACCGGGACAAGGCTGCACCAGGCACCGGGACAAGGCTGCACCGGGACAAGGCTGCACCAGGCACCGGGACAAGGCTGCACCGGGACAAGGCTGCACCAGGCACCGGGACAAGGCTGCACCGGGACAAGGCTGCACCAGGCACCGGGACAAGGCTGCACCAGGCACCGGGACAAGGCTGCACCGGGACAAGGCTGCACCGGGACAAGGCTGCACCGGGACAAGGCTGCACCAGGCACCGGGACAAGGCTGCACCAGGCACCGGGACAAGGCTGCACCAGGCACCGGGACAAGGCTGCACCAGGCACCGGGACAAGGCTGCACCAGGCACCGGGACAAGGCTGCACCAGGCACCGGGACAAGGCTGCACCAGGCACCGGGACAAGGCTGCACCGGGCCACCAAGGCTGCACCGGGCCAAGGCTGCACCGGGCCAAGGCTGCACCGGGCCAAGGCTGCACCGGGCCAAGGCTGCACCGGGCCAAGGCTGCACCGGGACAAGGCTGCACCGGGACAAGGCTGCACCGGGACAAGGCTGCACCGGGACAAGGCTGCACCGGGACAAGGCTGCACCGGGACAAGGCTGCACCGGGACAAGGCTGCACCGGGACAAGGCTGCACCGGGACAAGGCTGCACCGGGCCAAGGCTGCACCGGGACAAGGCTGCACCGGGCCAAGGCTGCACCAGGCACCGGGACAAGGCTGCACCGGGCCAAGGCTGCACCAGGCACCGGGACAAGGCTGCACCGGGCCAAGGCTGCACCAGGCACCGGGACAAGGCTGCACCAGGCACCGGGACAAGGCTGCACCAGGCACCGGGACAAGGCTGCACCGGGCCAAGGCTGCACCAGGCACCGGGACAAGGCTGCACCGGGCCAAGGCTGCACCAGGCACCGGGACAAGGCTGCACCGGGCCAAGGCTGCACCAGGCACCGGGACAAGGCTGCACCGGGCCAAGGCTGCACCGGGCCAAGGCTGCACCAGGCACCGGGACAAGGCTGCACCGGGCCAAGGCTGCACCAGGCACCGGGACAAGGCTGCACCGGGCCAAGGCTGCACCGGGCCAAGGCTGCACCAGGCCCCGGGACAAGGCTGCACCGGGCCAAGGCTGCACCAGGCACCGTGACAAGGCTGCACCAGGCACCGTGACAAGGCTGCACCAGGCACCGTGACAAGGCTGCACCAGGCACCGGGACAAGGCTGCACCAGGCACCGGGACAAGGCTGCACCGGGACAAGGCTGCACCGGGACAAGGCTGCACCGGGACAAGGCTGCACCAGGCACCGGGACAAGGCTGCACCGGGACAAGGCTGCACCGGGACAAGGCTGCACCGGGACAAGGCTGCACCGGGACAAGGCTGCACCAGGCACCGGGACAAGGCTGCACCGGGACAAGGCTGCACCAGGCACCGGGACAAGGCTGCACCGGGACAAGGCTGCACCAGGCACCGGGACAAGGCTGCACCGGGACAAGGCTGCACCAGGCACCGGGACAAGGCTGCACCGGGACAAGGCTGCATCAGGCACCGGGACAAGGCTGCACCGGGACAAGGCTGCACCAGGCACCGGGACAAGGCTGCACCGGGACAAGGCTGCACCAGGCACCGGGACAAGGCTGCACCGGGACAAGGCTGCACCAGGCACCGGGACAAGGCTGCACCGGGACAAGGCTGCACCAGGCACCGGGACAAGGCTGCACCAGGCACCGGGACAAGGCTGCACCAGGCACCGGGACAAGGCTGCACCGGGACAAGGCTGCACCAGGCACCGGGACAAGGCTGCACCAGGCACCGGGACAAGGCTGCACCAGGCACCGGGACAAGGCTGCACCAGGCACCGGGACAAGGCTGCACCAGGCACCGGGACAAGGCTGCACCAGGCACCGGGACAAGGCTGCACCAGGCACCGGGACAAGGCTGCACCAGGCACCGGGACAAGGCTGCACCAGGCACCGGGACAAGGCTGCACCAGGCACCGGGACAAGGCTGCACCAGGCACCGGGACAAGGCTGCACCCGGCACCGGGACAAGGCTGCACCCGGCACCGGGACAAGGCTGCACCCGGCACCGGGACAAGGCTGCACCCGGCACCGGGACAAGGCTGCACCCGGCACCGGGACAAGGCTGCACCCGGCACCGGGACAAGGCTGCACCAGGACAAGGCGGCACATGACACTGATGAGGCTGCATTGATGGGCATTTAAATGGAAGTTTTTTTTTTCCCCTTAAGCTTCCCTCCTAAAAGTTTTTTCCCTTACAATTCCCTCCTAAACTTGGGGTGCGTGTTATACGCCTGTGTGTTATACACCGATAAATACGGTACATAAATGTCTTTCCCAGAAAGACGACAAGGATGACATTTCCTTGGCAATTCATTGCTTTAGGTTACAAGTTTGCAATGCTCACAGTATGTACACATCATGGGATTACTTTTTATGAGTGCCTTCTACAGAAAATATCAGGGATGTAAACCCGACGGTGATCTTGCAGCCTGTCAGAATCTCACTGGAATACAGATACATTGGAGTCTGCCAAACATTCACATTCTGCAGCGAAGGGCATTGCTTAACTACAAACATCTGCTCACTGTAAATATGTCATGAAATGCTCCATTACTGGAGCCCAGAGGGGGCCGAACTCTACCCCACCGAGTGCCAATTGTTTAAAAACGGTCTGTTAAAGTTACTTGAATTCTATACACTATCTATACGATATTGTGTGTCTCCAGAGCTCAGACATGATTTACCTTTAGAGCCGAGATAATTCTACATGCTGTGTATATAAATGTATACAGATCTTCACATCTGCTAAACTCGGCTGTGGATATAAAATATTCTGGCAATCCGCCTACAAGAGTCCCAATATTTTCTACCTTTCAAACATCTTCATTTAATAAAAGTTTGCAGATCTGAACACGGCAATATAACGGTGTAAGAAAATACCTTCATATGTTCCACATTATTAGAGCTACTGAAACTGGCGGCAGGACTTTTATGAATCGGGCGCAGCGACTGTTCAACCACTCAAAGAGCAGGACTGTTCTGACACATAGGAGGCCATTAACTAAAACTGGAGCGTGCAAAATTTGCTGCAACTGTGCATCATAGGTACACTATATTACCAAAAGTATTGGGACGCCTGCCGTTACACATGAACTTTATTGGCGTCTTAGTCCGTTGGGTTTAATATTGAGTTGGCCCACCCTTTGCAGATATAACAGCTTCAACTCTTCTGGGAAGGCCGTCCACAAGGTTTAGGAGGGTGTCTATGAGAATGTTTGAACATTTTTCCAGAAGCGCATTTGTGAGGTCAGGCACTGATGTTGGACGAGATCATCCCAAAAGTGTTCTATCGGGTTGAGGTCAGGACTCTGTGCAGGGCAGTCAAGTTCCTCCACCCCAGCATCAGCACAACAAAAAACAAAAACAAACAGTCCATACTTCTTGTTAGAAAAGTTTTAAATGTTTATTGTATTGTATTAAAACTGGAGACTGATTTTTAAGATGGCTTCTGAGCACATGTTGCATTAACTTGCTGTGTCTTGTTTTAACTAACCCCATAGTAAAACAGAGTGATTAAGCTTTGCCATATATGGCAACAGATTGTAAAGGAATACTGATTGATAAAGTATGTACCATGATGTACCAGGAGCCATCAGTGCTTCCTCAGCCAATAGAAGCAGTATAGCTGTATATTGCAAGTATTGGGGGGGGGGGGGCTGTACATTCCCTCTGTGTGATTCTGCTTAATCATTTGGCTTGTAAGCATCACCTTAAATGTGCTGGTACATTTTGAATAAATCACTTTCACTTTAAGACACCTGGAGTTTGGCTGATGTCGGGAGAAGAGTTTTCCTGTCACTTCTCTTTTAATTGATGTGCTTACAAACGGTTATATGTGCGTTTATATGCATCGGTGCATAAAGTGCATGTTCTTAGATGCAGATTTTTGGATTCTGTGTTACAGATCTGAATGCAGTCCATGTTGACACACCTGTGCCAATGGCTCTATTGAAAACAATGCAGATGTGTTCAGATCCGCAATTTAAAAAAAATACTCATATGTATTTTTTTTTTTTTTTTTACAGGTGTGAATGAAGCCTCATACACGTGTATATTGCTACACTGACAATTAGAAGAGGATTTTTGCATGTATAAGCAAGTTTACACAAGATCTTTGGCTTGGTTCACACCCATGCGTTTTCCTTGTGCTTTTTTGCAGAAACACACTACAGTCCATTTAATATGGTTTCCTATGCGACACGCTCACATCTATGCTTTTTTTCATCAGCTGAGATTTTGGGAAGAACCAGGGACTTTAAATGCAAAATTGTGCTTTTTCGGTTCACTAGACTTCAATGGAGAAGCTGCAGAAAAGTACGTAGTGAGGTTTTATGCCACGATTTTGCTGTTTTTTTAATCTGCCATCAACTAAATTGGCCAAAAAAAAAAAACATAAAAAATGCAAAAAACGTAACAAAAACGCACTGCAGAAACTGATCAAAAGCAAACTGCATTAGGTGTGAACCGGGCCTTAAAGGGGTTGTATACCCTCAATTACAACTTGTACCTACAGGTAAGCCTAGATTAAGGCTTACCTGTAGGGACAAGAAATATCTCCTAAACCTGCACGGTTTAGGAGATATTTGCACAGAACGTTTTACAACGTTGTCTATGGCGCATGCGCGCCGTAGACAACGGTTCATTTACAGGGTTAATCCCGATTCAGAACTGCGGCTCACCGCAGTTGAAGTGTCCCGCGCGCATGCGCAGAGCGATGTCTTCACTGCTCTGGCCAATCACAGCGCCGCTGTGATTGGCCGGAGCGGCGATACCCGGAAGAGAGATGGCTGCGGCTGGAGGGGAGAAGAGGACAGCGTCGGGGGCCCCGATCTAAGGTAAGTGATGCATAATGAGCTAGTAATGCTAGTCATACTAGCTCATTATGACTTTGTCTTGCAGGTAGTTTACAAAAAAAAAAAAAAATAGCAAAAAACGGGTATACAACCGCTTTAAGCCTTGTACACGCGACCATTTTTTTCTGCAAAGACTTTTAAAAAAATACAATGTAAATTTGACAAGGGACACAAACATAGTTGTATCTTTGATCTTAAAAACTACAAGATAATGTTGTGGTAACTTGCCCAAAAGTAAATAAAAAAAGCATATTATTCTTGATATCGCTAGAAAAAAAAGCCTTTGAAAAATAGTTTGCAATAACGCAATCAGTATCACCAGCAAAGCAGCTTCATTATTATCCCAATAAAGAAGAAGAGAATTGTTTGGAGATTTCATAATTTGCCGCGTCACGATGGTTAATTCTCCATTACAAACGCTAATTTACAAGACCGACCGCTTGTGGCTCGTCCTTGCTTCCAAGCAAGCGTGTTTGTACTTTGTTTTTTTGTCCGACAGACTTGTGTACACACGCTCAGAAAATCCAACAGACCGCTGTCCGCGGAAAATTTTAAAGCCTGCCATTGTCCGCGGAAAACCCAACAATTGTCCAATGGAGCATACAAGCGGTCGAATTTTCCGCCAACAGCCTGTCGTCGAACATTTCCTGTCGGAAAATCCGATCGCGTGTACGAAGCTTTAGGGAACATTTTACACAAGATTTTCTGTCAACAAGATCCCAAGTATAAACATCAGTAAATGATTATGGCCGTGTGCCTTGGTTCACATATAAGCCTTGGTTCACATATATGCGATGCAGGAAACGCAGCCTTTCCTCTACTGCATTGAAATTGCACGGCGTTCATGTGATCTGCTGCGAGTGTCAATGTTAAATTATCGATACCCCAAAACAGCTTGCAAAACACAGTGCGATTGCCTGAATCAGATCGCATGGGGGTGAACCTATAAACCCATGCAATTCGATTCCGGTGCAGCAAAAAAAATACTAAATGAATGGCTCAAATCGCACTGCAAAGAATCGCATGTGATTTGAATAGGGAATTCCTGTCCAAATCACATGCAGTTCCTGCACTGCTTCTGTGGTGTATTTAAGCACCTTGCATTTACAGGACAAAATCAGAAGAGAGCTTTGAGCTACATCCCCAATACAGGTAAATTCAGTTCCTTTTGATTGCAACTATTTTTTTCATGTTATGTTCATCAATGATTACTACCAGGAAATAGGAAAATCTACAACAGATTCTTAAGATGCAAATTAGATTCCAGTTAGATGCTAAGTGACAGGTCAGTTGCTTAAAGTGGAACTTCCGCGTATCTGTTTCTTCCCCGCCACCGGTGTCACATTTGGCACCTTTCGGTGGTGGGGGGGGGGGGGGGCGGGTACCCGTTTTTTACAGGTACCCTGTCCCTACTTCCGAGAGACCAGGCTGCAGCAAATCACGTCACAGCTTGGCCCCCCTCGCAGCTGTGCTTCACGCATGCGCAGTAGGGACCCGGCCATGAACCCGGAAGGCTACACTGCCGTTATTTTTTTTTTTTAAAGAGTTTACTACTGCTATAAAGTCCGATTAGGTCTGCAACGTGGGACATCCATTCAGAGAGTGAAGCTCTGAATATTAATTTGGCTAAACCAACATGTTTTGACACTGAATTTCAGAAAACCAGATTGTTGACTTCTCAGAATATATTCTCTCAGCCCAATGACACGCGATTTATTGAAGTACAATTAATCACCGTTTGAGAACAGCCTTCCGACCAATTATTTATGACGGGTGTAATTCAATGCGATTACAGAAGGCTTCAAAAAGCACAAGCGGGTCCATCCTTCGTAACTAGGTCTGTTCATCAACATACAGAAAAGATATTAGTCACTACTTTCTGTCTGCTCACACCATTAACTATGCATAGGAGCTGCATTAGGTTACAAGATTAAAACACTCCTGTATAACATTGGAATGACTGACCCCCTTCTCAGGATCACCCATTAAAGGGCTCATTCTGTGGGCTTAGCCAGCAATTCCTAATTAGAATCCACAATAAACTACAATGATTAGGCGAAGGATAGACATCCCATCCCACTCTCACTAATGCGGGAGAATAATAAGACGCTTGGATGAGGCTTTCACTTCTCAGATCAGGGAAAACGAGGGCAACGCTCAGCTGATAACCGAAAAAATCAACATTGACTTTGACCGTGTATGACACCAACAACATAACCACTAATCTCATGTAAATATTAGAAAAATACATATTGATCTTGTAGCACTTGATAACATTACTGGGCCAGATAAGACAGGATGGACAGACATCATTCTGAATAGGAAATTTCTTTGAATATTTATTTATTTATTTTTTTCAAACTAGCCGTTATTCATGATGGAAGACCAACATTACCGCTTTACAAAAAATAAAAAAAAAAAAGGACATTACATGCGTTTTGTTTTACTAAATAGCACACGTCTTTAACTACTTGCAGACGGAGCGCCCACCCACCATGTACTGCGGACAGGCAAAGCCATGTACCTGCATGTCGCTGCCTTCTTCAGGGTTTAGGGCACATGCATGTGTGCCCCCCCCCTCCAGCACCCACTGTGATTGTACACAGCAGGAGCCTGTCAGCAAGTCCCAGCCAATGATTCACGGTCAGGGCCTACTGATCAGCTGTGTCCAATCACAGCCCAGAGCTCTTGTGTTGACAATCAACAAATAGCTCTGTACGGAGGGAACGATCTCTCCATTTCTCATCTCTGCAAAGCTGGGATAAGAAACAGATCGATAGTAATCAACACACATTGTTAAAGTGATTGAAATTGTTATAGAAAGACAAGGATTTTACAAACATGTTCTACTTACCTGCTCAGTGTAGTCGTTTTGCACATAGCAGCCTGGATCCTCCTCTTCTTCGGCTCTCCTGGCCCCTCCCTCCCGTTGAGTTCCCCCACAGCAAGCAGCTTGCTATGGGGGCACCAGAGCCGAGCTGCAGCTCCGTGTGTCCCTTCAGACACGGAGCCCTGGTTCGGCCCTACCCTCCTGATTGGCTGACCTTGGACAGCAGCGGGAGTCAATGGCGCCGCTGCTGTGTCTCAATCCGGAGGGAGAGTCAACCACCAGCTGATGGCTTATAGTTCTCAATGAACTACAAGGACACGGATGATTCTACCACTCAGTAACTGCCTGCTCATACGAGGTACAGGCAGACAGCTACACTGACAGTCTGCATGAGCCCGACACTGCACCCACAATCTGCTGATCGGCCTAGAAGCAGACATTCTGCATCGAGGGCCAATATATATACTCGAGTATAAGCCTTAGCTTCCTATTGCTTTCAGCTGCTCCGTTCACAAGTGTGAATAGGGCCCAAGTAATGAAAAGGCAACAGCAGGTATTAAGCACTCCTTGCATCAAAGGCAGGTCTGGTACCTATTCTGAAAGAAAATATTACACAATATAAAAGATTAGATGGAAAGCTGACTCAAAGCATGTATGTGTCATGAGAGTTTCTGAAGAAAAACAGCAGATTCCAATGGGAAAATAGTCCAAGAGTAATATTTGGTCAGCTGATTTCAGTATCTCTCAGTCAATACCCACAAAAAGGAAAAATGTGGCAATTGTAGTTGTGGCCGATCAATAAAGCCAATTACAGCACTCATTAACTCAAGACAAAAACAAGGATGTCATCAGAACGGGCTGATGTCACTCAGGGTTAGTCATGAAAAGCTTGAAGCCACTTGACAATTCTATAAGCCGTAACACTTACAAAACTTCATAGATATGTTCTGGAAATCTACTAAATCTACTAAACAAGGGTACCCAGGGGCACATCCATTGCCAGCATCACGGGACTCCTGTAATGGGAATAAACTTTGCAGACTTGGCAAAGCTTGTGAGGCACGTTATTATGATTGCAGAGATGATGACCTATTCCTCGTAGTCTTTCATCATTTGAAATGTCATTAATGAACGGCCTGTTATACCACACAATGAAAGAATGGAACTCATGCACTGAAATTACAGCTGCTGAAAATAGGGATTTCAGCGCCGAAATAAAAAAAAAAGGTGCCGATAACGGCTGCCGAAAAGGAGTTTGCTGCATTTTTGCAGTGATTTTTTTGCTCGTGGCGTGTTTTTCATAGGTCATGTGATTGAGGCTGGGTTCACACTGGAGAAAGCAGTGGCTCACAGCAGGAGTGCGGTGCGTCTTCAAGCACCATTTCAGGTCCGATTGCAGTCAGAATTTTTGGCTGGTTTCAGACCTAAAAACAGACACAATAACGGACAGGGCTCCTGTGCAATTTGCACATGGAGAGCCGGTCACAATCTCCTGCTATGCAAATTGGATGCAGGGAAACCCGCATCCAATTCGCACTAGTGTGAACCCAGCCTTAAAAAAAAAAAAAATACTGTATTTATTGGCGTATAACACGCACCCCAACTTTAGGAGGGCATTTTAAGGAAAAAAAGTTTTAGGAGGGAAGTTTAGGGAAAAAAATAAATAAATAAAAAAAACTTACATTTAAGTGTCATTTGCAGCATTGCCAGCGTCATTTGCCTTGCCCACGTTTAAAAATTTCCCGCCGCGAGACAAACCACGCATGCGCTGCCAAAAAAGACGAACCGCCTCCGAAAAAGGCCGAGCCGACTGTTTGGCTCCGTTTGGAGTCCCGCCTCCCTGCTGTTTCGGGAGCGAGCGCAGGGAGGCGGGACTACTAGCACAGGGAGGCGGGACTACTAGCACAGGGAGGCGGGACTACTAGCACAGGGAGGCGGGACTACTAGCACAGGGAGGCGGGACTACTAGCACAGGGAGGCGGGACTACTAGCGGAGCTGAACAGTCGGCTTGGCCTTTTTCGACGGCGGTTCGGTCTTTTGTCATTTTTTTTGGGGGGTATAACACGCACCCACGACTTTGCCCCGATTTTAAGGGGGAAAAGGTGCGTGGTATACGCCGATAAATACGGTACATAAAAAATGCAACAGGTGCATTTCTCATGCGTTCAACTCTGAATGAATGATGCAGCTGTGTGGGCCGAGCTGTGCCGTATTTGAAATGTGACAGCAAGTGTGGGGAAAGGAACCCATATCCGTTGTCAGAGAGGGACTCAAGGGGAGAGGACGGCCGCTCCAACAGGAACATGTTAAACCCTAAACATGGGTGTAACATGATGTGTTACAAAAGATGAACTTATCTTTTAGTCCCCTTTCACACTTATATGACTTGCCCCACGATTTGAGACTGCAAAGTAGCATGACAAGTCGTTCCCCATGATTTCCAATGACAGCCATTCATATTAGTACGACTTCAAGTTGTTCCAACTTCAAAGTAGTCCCTGCACTACTTTGGTCCGATTTTGATGCGATTTTGATGCTACTTACACAGGCATTCCTTGAAATCACAGCAAAATCACGGCTGCGAATCACGTCAAAATCGCGGTGAAGTCGCACAAGTGTGAAAGGGGCCTTAAGGAACCATCAATCCAAAACTTAAAAGGCTTTGAAATGAGATACCCTTTAAATAGTTCAGGAGAGGACGACCATAACAGAATTCAGGAGCCCAGCATTTCAAATAAGGAGCAAAAGGGCAATTTTTAATTTACAAAAGGGTGAATAAAAATAATCCTTCAAAAATACACTATATCAAATTCTTTTAGTTTAGGTTACCCAATACCCATCTACATAGCTTGCAGTAGAGCTCCCGAAGGAAACATGATCTTTATTCTAAGCAAAAAAATTGTGATTCTCATTTTAGCCAGAATCGTGCAGCTCTAGCTTGCAGTGATGGAAATTGCATACTTCTTGAGTCGGCCATAGACGGTTCGAATCTCAGCTGGTTCAGCAGGGAACGGCTGAGATTCGAACCACGTATGTGCAGGCCAATAGGCTGCTTGTACCCACGTTGATCGACCAACTTGGGAACAACCAGCCTGTCGGCTTTTACATATTAGTGCTAACGACTATTATAGCCGCTAGCAGTAATTACTGTGATAACACACACACAGTGCCAGGACAACACAATGGCTCCGTGGAAAGGATCAGTGTTGATAGGGGAATCAAGCGATTTACTGTCCTGTAACCTGTGGTCACAAGACAGAAAATCGCTTCATCTAAGACCAGCTTTAGTGTTGTAGTTGGCAAGTAGCCAGAGCTGCACATCAGTTAGGGCTCCTGCACACTGCAGCTCAAAGAAGCGGCTCCTGCGGGCTTTTGAGCTTTTTTGAGATCTTATTTTGTGCCTGGAAACTCCCCTCCATGTTAACCAATGTGTCTATGCACACTAGGGCTTTTTACAGGCATATTCTCTTACAGGCAGAAAAAAAACAAAAAAAACAAGAAACTCACATTTTTGAGAGAAGCTTTCAAGCAGAAAAGACAACAAAGTCTTAATGCACGGAAAAAGTGCGAAAGAGCAAGAAAAAGCATAAAAAAAGCACAAAGTTCAAAAACAGGAAAAATTAGCTGAGGGGTGGGCTTGTGGAAAAAAACGCTTATGCTTAAACTTCTTTTTAAAAAAATGTGCAAAAGAGCCCAACAAAGTACAAGCTTCTTCAAGAGGAAGTAAAGACTTAACAAAAAAAATAAATAAAAAATACACCCTGCAAGGCAAAGGCATAATGAGCAAGTATGCATAGCATACTAGCTCATTATGAATTACTTACCTGAGATTGAAGCCCTGGCATCGGCCCTCGTTCGCCTCCATCTATCCCAAGGTGACTTCCGTGTATCACGGCTCCAGCAATGTGACTGGCTGGAGTCGCAATGACGTCACTCCCGCACATGCACGCTGGTGCCGCCACTAACTGCATGATCGTCGTTAGAAACGGCACGCTCAGTGCGCCTGCGCCCGACGTCTACGGTGCATGCACCGTAAACATCAGTGCCACTATTCCTGCAAATATCTCCTTAACCTTTTAGGTTTGGGAGATATTTCTTGCACCTACAGGTCTAGGCTTACCTGTAGGTTAAAGCGGTGGTTCAGCAAAAAAAAAAAAAAAAAAAATTTAAAAGTCAGCAGCTAAAAAAAAGGTAGCTGCTGACTTTTAATAAGTACACTTACCCTCCCAGGGCGCCCGCGATGTCCCTCGGCGCTACGGTCCCAGCGCCGCCATCCTCAGTAAGGGAAACGGCCAGCGATTGCTGCCCGTTTCCTACTGCGCATGCGCGAGTCGTTGCACGGGGCTTTGTGAATGGGGAACGCGATGTGTTGTGGGACACAGTTCCCATAACACACCGCGCCCCATTCACTAGAAGACGGCGCTTGGAGCAGAAGAGAGAACAGCGCCGCGGTACAGGAAGAGGCAGATTAGGACGATCTGCCTAGCAACAGCCATTTCTGGTAAGTAAAAAAGAATAATAAAAAAATAAACATTTTTTTAAAGTTTTTTTTCTCAGGGTGGCCCTCCACTTTAAAGTGGTTGTAATGGTTTACAACCACTTTAAAGCTCAAATAAAAGCTCAAATGCCTGTAAAAGCTATTTTTTTTTGAGCTGCAGCATGCATGAGCCCTTACAGTAGTAGACATCACACACTGACACTTCTGCATTGATGAGCATTACTTTTTTTTTTAGAAGTCAGTATACAGCATCTGAAGTGCCATCAAATAATATGGAAAGCTTTGGTCACCATAAACAATACCTACTTTGCACTAAAACGCAGTTAGCTGTAGGGAGGTAATAAAATTGCAGAGACCACACTCACTGCAGGCAGCCTACAGTGGAGGATAATTTAAGAGAACGTAAATGAAAACCTTAAACGCTACAATCAGAAAACGGTTTTATGACGGTACTAAAGGGGTGAGGGATTAATAGAAGCCGATATGGAGAGTGATATTTCATGTCATATGTCCAGCAGAGTCATAAAGGACTATACAGGATTCTAACTCCCCATCTGGGTAATTCACTGTACATGTGTTTAAAATGAAGAGCGAAGAATATGTTATCGCTGGAGAGGAGCGCAGTGCAGTGCTGGAGACACAAGCACGCCGAGGGGGTTAAACATAAATGGTTTCAAGTGCTTCCATCCTTCCTGAGAACAAGAGAGTCATTTCTCACAACACCAAGACAGAGGAAGAGAGGAAAACATCACAGGACACAAAGCACTTAACAATGAAGAACTTCTAAATTAAAACCATGAGGAAGGAAAGCAGTTTAAATCGGGGGCCCCTGTAATTATATGTGACAGAGCGAGAGATGAACAAGGTAGTTAGGGGACCACTACATAAACAGACTAAGAAATAAGAATCGGTGTCCTCGCTGCTCCTTAGGATTTCATAGGCGCCTTAGGCTACCCAAGTGACTAACAAGCCATGAAATGTTATTAGCACATACCCCAACGGGCAGCTACTTAGGACTCAGCTGGAGAGCGAAATGAGCCGAGAGCCTCGTCTGCTCCTCTCACCTTACCTGCCCCGTATCTGTAATATACACAGCCAACAGTGCCAGACGGCCCAGACTCCCATCACACCGACACCGCATTCCTCTACTACTCGGGATTGGAGCATTAAACCCGACTTCATATCCAGCACAATCAGCAGCCTCACTGTATACAAGGATGCTATAGGACGGTTATCAACAAAGATCAATTACCGTATATACTCGAGAATAAGCCGAACCGAATATAAGCCGAGGCCCCTAATTTTACCACAAAAAACTGGGAAAACGCATTGACTCGAGTATAAGCCTAGGGTGAGAAATGTGCAGCTACTGTAAGTGGAAAAAGAGGGTCAACAATGCCCATTTGCAGCCTCACTGTGCCCATTTGCAGCCATAGGTCCCCCGAACTTCAAACTTGGTAGTTAAAGCGGTGTTTCAGCTTAAAAAAAAAAAAAATGTAAAAGTCAGCAGCTAAAATAAAAAAGTCGCTGCTGTCTTTTAATAAGTACACTTACCCTCCCAGGGCGCCCGCGATGTCGTTCGTGGAGGCAGAGATGTCCCTCGGCGATCCGGATCCAGCGCCGCCACCCTCAGTAAGGGAAACGGCTTCGCGCGGCCTACTGCGCATGCGCGAGTCGGATTTGTGAATGGGGAACGCGATGTGTTGTGGGACACTGTTCCCATAACACGCCGCGCCCCATTCACTAGAAGACGGAAGGAGAGAAGATCACCGCGGCGCTGGAGGAGGCAGATTAGGACGGTCTGCCTAGCAACAGCCATTTTTTTCATTTGAAATTGTTACTAACATTTTTTTTAAGTTTTTGTTTTCAGGGTGTCCCACCACTTTAAGGATGCCCCCTAGCTGCAGCCAAAATCTGGAGTCTCTGAACCCAAAGGGCCCTGAAATGACATTGCTGCAGTTGGACACAGTTGACCGACTTTGGGGCCCCCCGTATCTCGGGGTCACAGAACCCCATCTTTCGATATGTTGTAGTGCTGGTTCCACTGTGTTTGGACACCGAATTTGGGGTTCCTAGCACCAAGTGGCCCAGAGATACGGGGCCCCAAAGTCAGGTCGGAAAATGTCATTCTCTGCTGCAGAAAAGTGCTGGACTCCAGTATAAGCCGAGGGGGCATTTTCAGCACAAAAAAAAAAGTGCTGAAAAATTTGGCTTATACTCGAGTATATACGGTATTCTTTACAAACTCTTATTTTTATTTTGATACAAATATGAGACTGCAAATGCTCCAATGCCTAATCCAATACCTGGGCAGTCTCAGAAACGATCGGTACGGCGGTTGGGAAAGCTACAGGAACCAATCTCTCTGTATAGATTTTCTGACGGCTGCTTCTCCTCTCCCGCAGCTGTCAGGGAGATCGGTGCTTGTAACTGCCCCCCCCCCCCACCACCGCGTGTTTACTATGCTTCAGTTTATAAAATGAAGAGGAGCCTCTGTCTACTTTCCATTCATCTTCAGTGCAGCTGAGGCTACAGAGAAATGGACTCTATCCTCAGTCCCTTTCCCTGTCTCAAAGGGGAGTTATTAGGGTTCTGTTTAGACCCCTGATATCTCACCAATGCCCCCCCCCCCCCCCCAACATGGCTGATAAAAAAAAAAAAAAAAGAATTAAAATTTTATAAAATATTTAAAAGTTTATTTATTTTTTAGAATTTAAAAACAGACACCGAAACTCCTGCACCTCTGTGGACGTGGAGGGTCATGCAGTTTTCCAGCATGCGTCGTGGAGCATTTGTAGCGCATTCGCAGTACATCAAAACACACATCTGCAAATCGCAATTAGGATGCATTAAAAAACGTATGGTACGGCAAGCGCAAAGTATTTACAGAGTGTTTCCAGTGCATTCTGGAAACAAAAAGTGTGAATGGGGCTTTACAAAAACGAATTTGGCAAAAAATAAATAAAACACAACATATGACACAAGTATCTCAAAGGAATGAAAATAAAATGTGAATATTTTTCTAGCGTCTCTATGTGGCTCCTCAGAACTGGTCCGTCACCTTTCATTGATTCAGCAGATGTGTAATTTTCTCATTTAACAAGACAGATGAGAGAACGGCCTCTTACACGCACTGCCTAAAATACTGACATTCCAGTGTCTGGAGGGGGAAAAAAAAAGTGTTTGCTTTCCATAGCAATTACAGTTTCCTTTATGTAACCGGCACGGTTAAAGTTAGTTTGGTTATTATGGGCATACCGGCACATTTGAGAACTGGAGAAATCAAGACTAAACAAAAGTAATGCTGTCACCAAAAGAAACCAGCCAGATGACTTGTGTTTTGCCGAGAGATGACGCAAGATGGGGTTGCTGTGGGTAAAACCCTCATATGTGCAGCTCAGCTTCATGTCGGCACAGATCCCATGTGCCGGGATGACGGAACCGCACATGCACAGGTGTGACGTCATCCCACACCAGACAGACTGCCGAGTCCGGCATCAGAATAATATGGTGTAAGATCTAGGGCTGAAACAACTAACCGATTAATCGACAACTAATCGATTATGAAATCGGATTACTATTTTCATAATCGATTAATCGGCCAGTAACATAATGGGGTTAAAAAAAAATAAATAATAAAATGAGCACTTTATAGTACAAAAAGCAAATCACTACTGTAAATATTACTTTCACAGTTCTACAGTAAAAAAAATGAACCCCTTACGGTAGTGATTATCTGCTTTTTTATTTTTTTTTTAATTTTATATACTAAAAAAGGCCTAATTTTTTTACCCCATTATGTTACTAAACGTCTCCGGCCTGGTTCACACTTATGTGTTTTTTTTGGTGCAGAAACGCACTACAGTTCATTTACATGGTTTCCTATGGGACGCGTTCACATTTATGCTTTTTTCAACCGCTGCTGTTTGGAAAGGGTCGGGGACTTTTTTTTTTTTTTTTTTTTTTATGCAAAACTGCTTTTTTGGTGCAATATACTTCAATGGAGAAGCTGCAGAAAAGCATGTGATGCATTTTTGAAGCAATTTGTGTTTTTTAATCTGCCCAACAACTAATTGACCAAAAAAGTATATCTCTTCAGTCTGTTATTCTCAGAGTGGATTAAATATTTTGCTCCCCAACCATATAGTTGGTTATTTATATTTACCACTGCATAGAGATATTTAATAATAAAATTGCCTTTTTTTTTTTTAAAAAAACTTTACATTACTAAAATTATACACCACAACTTTTTTTTTTTTTTTTAAGGTTATTAACCGATTAATCGATTATTCGAAACAATAATCTGCCAACTAATCGATTATGAAAATAATCATTAGTTTCAGCCCTAATAAGATCCCAGCGATGGACCTTGGATCGTTGGAGCGATAGTATTGCAGACCTTCATTCAGCTATAAAAGGAAACATGTAGGAAGAGGCTGCCATTGCTTCTGAAAATGTTAGTTGCCAATTGTCTTGCTCACCACTTTAGCTTCACCTACTGAAATCATTAATCAGGAACCAGTACACAGAACTTCACCTCCTTTCCCCACAGCCTTCTGGGACACATCACAGGTCCCAGAAGACGGCAGAGCCAATCACAAAGCACAGCGCAGCTTGCACATGCACAGTGGTGGTTTCCTTCAAGTCAAGATGCTGTCGCTGGAGACCCGAAGCCCATTGAAGAACCGACCGGAATGAGGACAGCGCTGGATCTCTGGACAGGTACTTATGTAATTTTTTTTGGGGGGGGGGGGGACTGGAGTTCCTCTTTAATATCAGTTTAAATAGCTTCTGAACTCATTTAGGGCCGGATCACACAAAAACACGGTGTGGGAAAGGCGCGTTCCATGTGCGTTTCCTGCCCCATTGGGGAACACACGTAGCCCTTGTGAGAGAGTGTGCGGGTTAAAATTAATTATTAATGGCACCCCAAATGCTTCTCCCAATTGCATGGTGTTTGCAGCCACCAAATTACATGGCACCGCACATTCTGTACAAGTAATGCATGCGCTACTTTTTACACATTGCAATGGGCAGCAAAACTGCACCACGCAGGAAACACACGCGTTTTTACATGACAAGAAGTAAATCCAACACAAAAAAAAAAAAAGCCCATTGATTGTATTTTATTTTTATAAATTAAAAACTTCTAAAAGCAAGTTTAACCACTTGGCGCCCAATGTACGTCATAGGACGTCCTTGACTTTCCGGGGGTATATCTGAATGATGGGTGCAGCTACAGACATCATTCAGATACCGGATTTTTCAGACAGCGATTCCCTGCACCATAAGGCCCCTTTCACACTGAGGCGCTAAAGTTCTAAAAATAGCGCCTGAAAAGCGCCTTCAAACAGCCGTTGCTGTGTCTCCAGTGTGAAAGCCCAGAGGGCTTTCACACTGGAGCGGTGCGCTTGCAGGACGCTGAAAAATGTCCTGCAAGCCGCATCTTTGGTGCGCTGTAGGAGCCGTGTATTTACCCCTGCTAAAGCGCCCCCTCCCATTGAAAACAATGGGGCAGCGCTCCGAACCTGCCTGCAAAGCGCCGCTTTGCGAGCGGTATTAACCCTTTTTCGGCCAATTGCGGGGGGTAAAACCGCCCCGCTAGCGGCCGAAATGCGCCGCTAAAACGACGGTGATGCGGCGCTAAATATAGGGCCGATTTACCTCCAGCGCACCCAGCGCCTCGGTGTGAAAATAGCCTTAGAATGATCACAGTGGCTGTTACGCCTACCGCCGCCCTCCGGTGCTTCTACCGACTCACCGCTTCCATCTGAGTCGGACACAGGATCTGCCGGCCCCCGGATGGTGATCATAGAGATTTCTCTGGTCCATCTGGTCCGCCGGAGTCTCTTTGATCATTCAGGGGCCGGGCGCGATGTTATGACGTCACGCCCGGCCTCTGCATTCAAATAACGGCGCCGCCTCGGCTGGGAAGCCGTGATCGTTTTTTTTGGGGGGGGGGATTTTAGGCTTCCCAGCCTAGAGGTAGCTTATTGACCCCATATATCACTGTAAATAAGTCCGATCATGCCATATTCCTATTACAAGGGATATTTACATTCCTTGTAATAGGAATAAAAGTCAAAATTTTTTACTTTAAAGTGTCAAACTAAAAAAATAAAAGTAAAATCAGGCGCCCCTGTCCCCGTGAGCTCGTACGCAGAAGCGAACGCATACGCAAGTCCTGCCCACATATGAAAACGGTGTTCAAACCACACATGCGAGGTATCGCCGCGAACGTTGGAGCGAGAGCAATAATTCTAGCCCTAGACCTCCTCTGTAACCAGTAAAACATTTTAAAGCGTCGCCTATGGGGATTTTTAAATACTAAAGTTTGGCGCCATTCCACGAGCGCACTCAATTTTGAAGCGTGAAATGTTGGGTATCTATTTACTCAGCGTATGTTCATCTTTCACATTATGCAAAAAAAATTGGCTAACTTTACTGTTTTTTTTTTTTAAAGCATGAAACTTTTTTCTGAAAAAAAAAAAAAACGTGTTCGAAAAATTGCTGTGCAAATACTGTGCGAGATAAAAAGTTGCAACGCCATTGTATTCGCTAGGGTCTTTTCTTAAAAAAAAATATATATATATATATATATATATATATATATATATATATATAGTTAGAGAATTTATCAGAAACAGAATCCCCCTTCTTACTTGAATATTTTATAACATTATCAGCAAATGCATTTCTCCGAAACACAAAGCCAGTGCCAGACAAGCTCCACGCCAAAGGCTGAGCTACAGAAACACTACTACCCCCCTCACCAGATATAGAGGCAGCTACTGTCTTCAGTGTCACACTTGGCTTATGGCACTGTGAGGAACCAACAAGTACAGCCACTGTATTCTAACAGGATTGATAGGAAGAGAACCAAATTTACATGCACATTAAAAAAAACTAATATTTATAACTTAGGGAATTAGTCCTTGTCCCTGCTGGGGAGATTTCCACTCACTTCCTGTCATGATGATCAAGTGTCTCAGGGACAGGAAGTGACACGGGTTATTTATTATTGCAGTTGGTGTCATGCTGACTACCATCCCCCTAATTTTGTGTCACAATGATAAGCAAGAGAAGAACGGGTGTTGCAAAAAATAAAAAATTGATAAACATTCTCTTCTCCATTCAAACCTTTATGGATGGAGCTGGACTTTTCAGTAGTCCCGTCACTTATTTTGCAGGGTGTGTTCAGCATCTGGCAGCTCTGGAATCATTATTTCTTTAGCAGGGGACTTCTCTGGGGACAGCAGAGGCTGCGAGCTGAACAATTAAACACAAGGAAATGTCCTGAGGGGAGGAGAGGAGACAGACGGCGTGTCCTTCCACTATTACATGGAACCCGCCTCCATCAGCATCCCCTTTATACCGGCTACCTACTCATCCCAACACATTACACAGGCCAATCAAAAAGTATTACATTGTTCATGACAATAAATCCCAGTCCTGCTAGCACACGTGCAGCACGGATACTATGCCCAGCACCAAGGATTTGCCACAACAAGGAGCTCTTAGTTCCAAATTGACAAAAGATTGCTGTATTGCCAAAAATCACAAAAAAAAAAAAAACTTCCTTCCCGTCGTCCTTGTGTGATGTTGGGCACATATGAAGGGTATCCCTTCCCCCGCCCCATGTGTCATATACAGGCAGGGCTGGGGCTGAGTGATGAAGAAACAAAGATGGCTATGGCGATCAAATTCGTTACAGAACTGATCGATTTACAGGCCCAGGCCAATGATTTCTGGCCTGGACCTGCTGATCGGTTCTGGCGAATGAAATGCCTCCTCTGCCTTTGTAATGTAAACACAGGCAGAGGAAATAGTGTCATCTCCCCTCATGGAGCCGTTTTCGGTTCCAGTGTGAGAGGAGAAGACATCTACTGTGATCACTGTACTGGTGTCACTTGTGACACTAAATAGCATTAGGGAAGTTAGCGGAAGGCCCAGGAAGGTTTAAGGTACCCCCATAGTCCCTAATAAAGGTTTAACCACTTGATCACCCCAGTTAACCCTTTTACTCCCTGTCACTGTGGCATTAGTATAGTGTACAGATCTTTATGATCACTGTGTTAGCTAGTTAGCATCAGATGGGTTCAATCCCAGACGGCGTCAGATTTTAACATTTCAATTGCCAGCAGCACTAATTCACACCATACACCTCCCTTACTAGAACGGATCAAAATCTCTGATCTGATCAGAACTATACTAGCGTCCCCAGTAGTATAGGTGTTCCCAAAAATGTGGCATTGGCAGGGTCAGCCCAGACACCTGCCAGCATCTCCCTTCGCCCAGCCCACCCAAGTGCAGTATCGATAGATCACTGTCACTTACAGAACACAGCACACAGAACTGCAGCGTCAGCAGAGTCACGCCTGATCCTTGCTAGCGCTAACAGTTCATTTTTTTAAGGCGTTTCAAGCAGTCGCTGACAAACCAGATGCTCTTTTACCTGTGAGTGGCTCTAGCTGTACCTGTATAAATTTAGTGGCCGAAAAGTCCAAAACAGAGGTACAACTAGTGAAGAGGCCTAAACAATACTGAGCATGACAGATGAGAGCGAAGGGGAGGCCTCACTGTCAGATTCAGGCTCAGTATACAAACCTGTAGAGAGCAGCGGCACCCCGACAGATAGCTCTGATGACAGTAGTGGTCCCTACCAAGGTCAGGCGTACCCAACCCCGTTCTTCTGTTGCGGAGGTGCAACAACCGCATGGTTGTATACATTGTAAAGCGCTGCGTAAACTGTTGGCGCTATATAAAATCGTGTATAATAATAATAATAATAATAATAATAATAGTTCTCGTATGGAGTAGAGCCAGTACTAGTGCCGCTCAACCTTCTAGTGAACTGGCAAGCACCAGCGACATAGTACATCCTGGTTGTAGAAAAACCAGCACTGTAACAACACTTAGTGACGTGGAGAGTCCCATAAGTGCATTTCAAGCTGGTGCAGTGACTAGCACAAGTAGTGCCCCGTAGGCACCCAGAAGTCAAAGACAGGCCCGTAGCGCCCATAGTGCCCTTCCCGTAGCATTTGCAAATCTTGTTTGGCAGCTCACCACTTCTGCATCGCCTGTACTTCCCCCCCCCCCCCCCATTCACTAGCCAACCCGAAATTCAGGGGGAAACAGTGGATTTTAGTGCCCTTGACTATTACGAGCTGTTTTTCACAGAAGATCTGTATGGATCTATTGTGGACCAAAGTAATTTATACACTGGTCAATTTTTCGCCACAAAGTTAAATTTGACCCTAGCCAGAGAATTTGGCTGGAAACCTATATGAATTTAAGATCTTTCTGGGCCTATCCCTCCTCATGGGCATTACTAAAAAAGGTTGAGATGCGGTCATATTGATCCACTGACCCAATTCACCTTATGCCCGTTGTTCTCTGCTTCCATGACCAGGAATCGATACGAGCAAATCTTGCAGTTCATGCATTTCAAATGACAATGAACTCTGTCGTCCTCGGGTTGACCCTGAATATGATCCGCGCCACAAAATTCAGCTGCTCGTACACCACCAATTTGCAGCCTTGTATATGCACCAACAAGTTGTCTGCGTTGATGAGTGCCTGGTTACGTTTCCTGGCCGCCTTGCTTTCAAACAGTTTCTTCCCAGCAAGCGTGCCAGATACGGGGTCAAGATGTACAAGCTCTGTGACAGCCACAGGCTATACATATAGTTTTCTGGTTTACGAGGGAAAAGATAGCAGCATGGAGCCCCGTGACTGCCCAGACAACAAAGGGAGCAGCGGTAAGCTTGTTTGGGACTTTGTGTTACCCTTATTTGGAAAGGGGTACCACCTGTACGTGGACAATTATTACACAATGCCACTTTTTAGTCACCTTTTTGATTCTGGAATTGGTGCATGTGGCACCGTGCTTCCCCCAACGGCTTGTAGATTCCTGACTTAGGCGGTGGGGAGAGCCTGCTTGAGGTGTAATTAATTGCTTGCAGTGAAGTGGAGGAATACACGGAATGTTTTCGTTCTGTCCTCCATTCTCACAGATATGACAGTCCAAATTACAACAGCGACTGGTGTTGTTGAGAAGCCCCTCTGTGTCCACGAAGGCCAGACTCTGGTATAAAAAAGTGCTTGTATAGTTATTCCAATTGGCTCTACTGAAAGCTTATGAGCTATAGAAAGCGTCAGGACAAACTGGATCCTTCCTAAAATTCCAGGAAGAGACAACAGCCCTTCAGTATCCAGACAGTGCTTTGGCCCAACTTCCCAATCCAAATGCAATGAGCCGGCTGCATGAGAGGATATCCTCCGTGGTACCTCTACCCAAAGAACACCCCAAAGATGATGTTGTGTCTGCAGAAAACATGGATATAGGCGTGACACCCGCTTTTATTGTCCCTCCTGTCCTGACCAACCTGGTCTCTGCATCAGTGAATGTTTCCGTCACTACCACACACTATTGAATAGGGTACAGCACCCCACAGTCCTAAGGCACACTAGCACACAGGGTCTCGAAAGATATTAGATGGCCATCACCTTTTGAGAGACCCTAAGCTTTTTTTTTTTTTAAAAACAAAAAGTAGAAAATATAATTTAAAAATTCTTGGTCTTTTTTCGTTTATATCGCCAAAAAACTCCCAGGAGGTGCTCAAATACCACCAAAAAAAGCTCTATTTTTGGGGAAAAAAAGGACGCAAATGTTTTTGGGGTACAGCATTGCATGAACGCATGATTACCAGTTAAAGCAGCGCAGTGCCACATTCTAAAAAGTGCTCTGGTCATTAAGGGGGATAAATCCTTCCGTGGCTGAAGTCGTCAAAGGAGACGCACAACCAAACCTGGTTTTGGCTGTACTTAAGGGTAATCATAGGAGCGCAGTTCACTCTGACGGCATTGCAACCATATAGCCGATAGTCGGGATCCGCTCACAACCCTGGACTAGTACGTGGCTCAGCCAAGCCAGCCGCTCCCACCACAGCCCAGCACTCCAGTGAGAGTTGGGGGGGGGGGGGGGGGGCAGAGAGCCGGAGAACAGAGAAGGCTTGCCGCTCCAGGTGAGATGAGGAAACTTAATGGAACTCGTGGGTGCCCACCTCGCATCACCTCTGCAAACAATGTACAAGAAAAAGAATAAGCTGCACACCACGATTGTGATCCAAAATCCTTTATTGGGACATCTAAGAGAGACACCACAAGAACAGAGTGCCCGGTAGACGTGTTTCACACTATTATAAGAGTCTAATGATTAAGCACTTCGTGTGAAAACGCATCTACCAGGCACCCTGTTCTTGTGGTGTCTCTTGGTTGTCCCAATAAAGGATTTTGGATCACAATCGTGGTGTGCAGCCTATTCTTTTTCTTGTGGAAAGAGCTGGAGACTGCCAGACACCAGATCTCTACTCATGGAGCACTGAGTGATCAGCAGTGTTTGATCGCTCGGTTCTCAGGCTTAGAGTCGGCGGGGTACAGATGCAGCATCCGCCTAGGTAAGTATGATATAAAAGAAAGAAAAAAATAAAAAGCCAAATTTCTCTTTAAATTCATGGAGAGTGTAAACTGGAGACAGTGGGATACCGGGATGCCCTGGAATGTCTAAAAGGTGAGTGCCCCCCAAATGGGGTTTTCGAGGCAGCGAATGAATGAAAAGAAAAAGCTAAATAAATTGAAATTTTTACTTGAATGTTTGTTTTTCATAAGAAACATTCAAGTAAAAATTTCTATTTATTTAGCATTTTTTCATTCATTTGCCGCCTCGAAAACCCCATATGGGGGACACTCCGTTTTGATATTTTCCAGGGTGCGCAGCAGTTTTCTTCTCTCCCATAAGTCTCTTTCGTTCTATACAGCCCTGGAACGTCTGGCATCAGGTATGCAGTTTGCCACTACTTTCTGCGCCCTATTCTAGTTCAATAAAAATGTTCAGCAAATTGAAGATTCTGGTCCACAATACACCAGATAACGTGATCGGCAAAATGATGTAAAATGTGGACCATCATCCTCGCCTGTCCAATTTTAAACACGCCAAGCAAAAATATAAGTCTTTGCCATTTAAATGTTTTCTTTTAAATATTTTGGAGCCTTGTTTGATGCCCACCCCTCCCATCAATGTGGAATAGAAAAGAAGAAGTACAACCAAAGCTTTTTTGGCTATATTTCTCTTATATCACTGGAATACATTTACTATTGTTCTCCTCCTGTGACCCAGAGTCAGCCGGTAGCATGCTATTTCCGTTATCTGCTGATGGGGCAGCCCTGCGCCACATTAAGGAAGGATCTCGACAGTATTGTCGGATCAACCTCTGTACAACCACCCTGTTGGATTTTTGCTGCTGGCTATAGTCTGCAATGCTGATGAATTCTCCCCTCTGTCAGAATACAAGAGCTCAGCAGGAGGATTCCCCCAATCTACCTCAAATGTGTGGATGGGGGGGGAACAAGAGTCAGCAGACAGGCTGCTTTAGTTGAGAGATCACCATGCTGTAGAATACATGATGAACAGGCCACAAGCTCAGTCAGATCGCTCCATAAATCACTAGTGATGGGGGCAGTGGGAGTTTTCCGCCTATGCACTTCTTATTCATCCCTGCATATTATTGAAGGTGTAACATCGATGACACAGACAATACAGTTATCACTGCTGCTATATGACAGATCATACCAGCAAATGTAAAACAGGGAGCTCTAAAACATTTATAGCAAAGTGAAAGGAAGCAAAGCTATGGATGAAAAGGGACACTAAATTGTGGTTTACAGAAAAAGTATGAATTCCTTACTCAAAAAATACCTTCTAATCGCAATCAGCCTCCTCCAAATTCCTGTTTTTTTCTTCTGCTGTTAGAAGGTGGCTACATTGATCATCCATGTGGGAACGTAGCCACCCTAGTCATGAAACTACTAGAAGATCCTCCTCTTCTCGGGTCCCATGTCGGCACTCCTGGCCCCTCCCTCCTGCCTCCATAGCAAGCAGCCTGCTATGGGGGCACTCAAGCTGAGCCGTTGCTCTGTGTCTCCATCCAGACATGGAGCTGAAATTTGGCCTCGCCCCCTCCATCTCCTCCCCATCTTTTAAATGCCGCCAGGCGGTTGATTCCAGTACATTGGAAGTCGCCTCATGTTCCTGGAAGATCTGACTGGTCGGTAGTACCGGAGATCTAAACTAACATTCTCATGCAATTCAGTTAGAGGCAGAAGCCTGCATGTTACGGCCCCCGGAAATATTTGTTTTAGCATTATTCATAAAGCTCGATAAAATGCTAGAGGTTTCTTCCCGTTTTCAGTGTTTCTAGGGCCTTTGCCCTCTACTGCCTGTTTTTTTTCCCCATCTATATTCCGCTCTCTTGCCTTCTCCTTACATCTTCTATACCCCATTTCCCCCTTTACTCCGATCCCCGTGTCAAAGCCGGCACACGACGTTGAGACGCTCATGGGTACATAACCCCGATATGGTACTCTGGTTTTATTACCCCCCCCCCCCCCCCATGTTATATGGTTTACAAAAGTTGGAATCATCTGCTGCTTATGTCTCTGTGTACCAAAGGCTTTTCTGAATCCAATATTGCAGACCGGTAATGCATGGTTCACAACCCCCCTTTTTTTATCCACGTCAAACCTCTTTTTATAAACTGAAATAAAGATGTAAAAAAAATGTAAACAGTGTTCAAACCACACATGTGAAGTATCGCCGCCATAGTTAGAGCAATAATTCGAGCACAAGACCTCCACTAACTCTAAACAGGTAACTGTTAATTTTTTTAAATGCCTCGCCTATAAAGATTTTTAAGTACCGTCGTTTTTTGCCATTCAATGAGTGTGTGCAATTTTAAAGCATGACATGTAAAGGAAGCTTCAACGTAACATTTCACATTATACAAAAAAATTGGGCTAACTTTACTGCTTTTTTTTATTTTTTTTATTTATGAAAGTGCATTTTTTCCCCAAAAAATTGCGTTTGAAAGACCGCTGCGCAAATACAGTGCGACAAAATATTGAAACGACCGCCAGTTCATTCTCTAGGGTCTCTGCCAAGAGAAAAAATAAAATGTGTATATATATATATATATATATATATATATATATACACACACACACATATATATACACACACACACACACAAAACTGATTTGAACTTGTAAGCAACAAGTGTCAGTAAAAGTCTTAGTCATTAAGTAGTGGATATGTATGGATTCATTTTGGAGAAAAGGGATATTATTTAGTGTCGCTTTAAACCGACTCAGAAGCAGGAAAGTATAACCAGCATTAAAGAATAATCTATTACACAGCAGCATATGAGGCACCTCGGCTAGTCAATATGTTGTAGGTCAATCTGTGACCTCTCTGTAATGTCAAATATGGTCAGTGGGTCAGGATGCTCATCTTATTCACAATGATGGATATGTGGATACAAGAATGCATGCGCTTCCTTCCATGAAAAGGCTCGCACATCCTATTAACGTCATTAAAACAATTAGTCATACCTAAGGGACACACAAAGCAAAGTCATGGGAATTTAGTGTAAGAAGATCATTACAACGTCTACCTTTGTCCTTTTCTTTATTGTAGAAGTGCTGAATGTTGGGAGAAATTAAACCAAAATGCTATTCGTATGAAATCCTCAGAAAAAAGTAATACAACATGAACAGAATCTACACAAATATCCACCCGGGTGAGAGCATTGGTAATCCTGGCCACGGCTGGCTTTTCCAGCAGTAGAAATATAAGCCACTGATATTCGCACCACAGATCAGAAAGCAATGTGGCTCACATACACCACAAAATATATCCACTTACCAGACACAATACCAGAAACACCCACAAAACAGCTCTATTGGAAGACTGACATAAAGAACGCAACAACAAAAAAAATGTGTCTCAAGACTTTAGCATGTCACAGATGTCAGACAGACAACTCTGTTGCCACAATTTAAATATTAAATTATAGCTAAAGGCAAAACATTATTTTCCATTTTGGATAGAGTGGAGAGGGATCAGAACACCTGTCAGTTTTTATTGCTTTCTGCGCCCCCGTTATGGAGATTCACTCTCTCTATTTGTTACGTTTACCATTATCATTGAAAGTAAAAGAAAACCCCAAATGTTGGGTTGCCCCCCCCCCAGAAAAGTAATAGAATGGAAATCTTCCAATGGGGACGCCAATTCTGGTGATCTGGGGGGTCCCCAAAGAATTCCTTTAAATTTGCAGTTATTTCTCCTCACTTCCTGATTGGCTATGGGACAGGAAGTGAAGGTAAATCCCCGCAATGGGACACAGATGGTGAAAACGTGACAGAGGTTATACCCCTCCCCTACTCTTTCCATAATGAAAAAAATAGTTTTGCCTATAGTACTACTTTAGGCCCCTTTCACACGGGGCTGCCCGTATTTATCCATCCGCTAGCTCAGCTGGGATCGCTCCATTGATCCCCACTGAGCCGGCGGAGGACAAGTCCATCTCTGCACTCTGTACAGGGACGGACCTGTCAGAGACTCCGCTCTCCCCTATGGGGGAGATCGGATGATTACGGACCGCCTGTCTGTTTTCATCCGATCCGCCAGACAGATGGAAAACAGGACAACCATCCGTCTGTATTTTGCGGATCAGGGCGGAGCGGACATGTCACCACTGACATCCGAAGCTCCATAGAGATGTATGGAGCGACCGTCCAGATCCGCCTGAAAAAACTGACAGGCGGAGCTGAATGGTCCGCACATGTGAAAGGGGCTTTAAAGTGATATTAAAGGCAACTTGTTTCTAAAACAAACATGTTATACTCACCTGCTCTGTGCAGCAGTTTTGCACAGAGCAGCCCCAATCCTCTTCATTTTGGGTCCCCCGCTGGCGCTCCTGGCCCCTCCCTCCCACCCCCACAGGAAGCAGCTTGCTAAGGGGCACCGGAGCAGGCTTGCTCCCGAGCTGCTGCTCTGTGTCGGCCCCGCCCCCTCTCATTGGCTTAGCTTGACAGCAGCGCTATCTAAGCCAATGAGGAGGGAAAGCACCCAGGGAGCCCAGGCTCTGGTGCACATCGCTGGATTGTGATGGGGCTCAAGTATTGGGAGGAACGCAGCACAGAGAATGCCTGAAGGTAACAAACCTTGAGCCTTTACAACCACTTTAAGCAAGTTTTAGGAAATTCAAGAGAATTTGTAAGGTTTAAAGTCCAACTCCAGCTCTCTCCTTCTCCCCACTTCCAAGACCCCGCTACTCTTTAGAGAGAAAGCCCATTCATCTGCTGAGAGTTCAGGACAACCTGATGACGTACCCTTAAAGGGGTGGAGACGGAGAATACAAGTTCTGCTCAGAGATGGGTTCAATGTGACGGTCGGTGAACCCTGAAAAGAATTATACTTTTCTGTCCAGCGACTGGTTTGCGGAAACTCCTGGGTGTGTAAGAGAGTGTCCTCCACCTTTTTATGCCAGCGGTGTCTTCTGCGGTGACTAGAAGTCAGCAGCCATGGCATCCAATGGGGAACCTGCTATTTGATACACTGTAGGAGTCTAAGGCCTTCTTTACACTAGCAGCAAAGACTGCAGTTGGGTCGCTTTTCAGGAGGCATTTGACAAGCAGCGAAGAGGCGACATCACCTTCTCCTCACCTGTTTTAATCCCCTAAACATCATCACCAAACTTCCTGCATCTTTGGTGCGCTTTCTGATACAAAACCACAGGACCTCAGAGGTCTATAGGAAAGCCAGCTAATACCGCACAATCACAACATGTTAGCTGTGCTTTGCCCAGGGTGCGGGGAAACCGCACCCTGGCAGTAAAACACAGCTCAGCCATGTTTTTTTACTGTCCCCAACCACAAGTGTAAACAAGCCCTATTAAAAAAAAAAAAAAAAAAGAATCTAAAAACCTTTTGAGTAGTGTAATCCATTCCAAGCAGAGAGGGCTGTAGCCTTTGGAAATGACACTTATTTGAGGTATCTTAATCTTGATGTGGAACACTCGGGGTCCTTTTAATCTTTTCACAGCCAGTTGAAAAACCTCAAAAATTGTGGCTGTCCGCACACAGACTCCGCCTCCCGACTGTATGCAAATGTGAATGAAATTAGTAAAAGACGGCTTTGCTCTCCATCTGTAGGGAACTCCTCAAAATGCGTTTTGCCCTTTTTTCCCTGGGGGTTAAAGTTGAATTTCAGTCATTTTTTTAATCTTTCCATCTATTAAATCTTCTGCCCTTGTTTGCATAGTAAAACATTTTTTTTCTTGCCAGTAAATACCTTATACAGCCCACTTCCTGTTTCTGGTCTGGTCATTAGCCTAGGCTTATGACATCATGCAAAGCTCTCTCACTCAGTCTTGTGAGAGTTTGCCAGGAAGGGAGGGGGGATGAGTCATAAGAGGGACAATGAGAACTGCAGAGCTGGAGGTGTGTGTGTGTGTGTGTGTGTGTGTGTGTGTGTGTGTGTGTGTGTGTGTGTGTGTGTGTGTGTAAATCCAGGAAGTGAACAGGCAGCAGCTTCAGCCAGACTTTGTGCAGGAAGATTTCTGCTGTTTGGCAAGTACAGAATCGCTATATATATAAAATGGTTGGAGGGAATCTTTAGAATGGTAAAGATGTTTTTATTACAAATGATGTGAGCAGACTGAAGATCCTCTTTAATTATAGAGTCATCACGGTACTATTTATTTATTTTCATTGTTGAAGAACCTCATTAGAGATCGCAAAATTTACAAACACCAAAATATGGAATTAAAGGTTTGGCTTTAAAACACGTTATCCTTCCCTTCACTGTGTAATGGTTTTGCACAGAGCAGCCCGGATCCTCCTCTTCTCAGGTGCCCTGCCATCGCTCCTGACCAATGGCAAGCCACTTGCTATGCGGGCACCGCTGCGCGCTCGCTCCCTAGCCCCACTCTATGCATCCATAAGACACAGAGCTGTGCCTTGGCACCGCCCCTGCTCTCTCCTGATTGGCTCACTGGCTGCGATTGACAGCAGTGGGTGCCATCTCAGCCAATAAGGAGAGGGAGTCCCAGGAGAGCCGAGGCTCTTGTGCACATTTATGGATTGAGAGGGGGCTCAGGTAAGTATGGGGGGTGGAGTGAAGCACATAAAATAAGTTTATTTTATCTTCATGCATAAAATGAATGAAGGTAAAAAAAAAACTTCAGCCTTAACAATTACTTTAAAGGTAGGAAGCCTCTAGATAACCTGTACTGCTCTGAGAATCCTTTATCATACAGCAAATGTTTACTTGTAATGTGTATAATAGATGTCAAAACCTAAATTATGAAACTGATTAAAATAGATTTTCTAGAAGACACTTATTGCAATGTAGAAGCCAACACATTATTTGATGTCAGAACCTACAACTGAAAGCAACAAAACCAAAAAAAAAAAAAAAAAAAAAAAAAAAAAAAAAAAAAACACAGTAAGGCCTCAATTGTTTATTTTTTTTTAAACTGGACCCCCCCCCCCCTCTCTGTATACACCCCGTGGGTCCCCCTCTCTCTGAATACACCCCCCAGTCCCCCCCCCCCATGTATACATGCCCAAGCCCCCCCCCCCATGTATACCTGCACCAATCCACCCCATGTATACACTCCCCGGTCATCGTCACCCCCCCATGTATACACCCCCGGTTGTCGTCCCCATGTATACACCCCTGGTCCCACCCCCCCATGTATACTCCCCCCGGTCATCAACCACCCCCCCTATGTATACAACCCCCCCAGTCCCCCCTATAACCCCTGGTCGCCCTCCCCCCCATGTATACCTGCACCAATCCACCCCCCATGTATACACCCCCCGGTCATCGCCCACCCCCAATGTATACACCCCCCCCCCATGTATACACCCCCCCCCCATGTATACACCCCCGGTTATCGCCCCCCCATCCCATGTAAACATGCATGGGCACCCCATGTATACCTGCACCAATCCACCCCCCCATGTATACACCCCTGGTCGTCACCAGTATATATATATATAGAGATAGTGCGGTCCTCCAATTGGAAGGGGGGGAACCTAAGATGTAAGGAGGCACTCCGCTGGCTGGGGACAGTCACACCTGAGAAGTATATAATATATATATATTCTATATAATATATATAACACCTGAGAAGTAAGGAAGCACCCCGCTGGCTGGGGACAGTGACACCTGAGAAGTAAGGAAGCAGCACTATATATATATATATATATAGTGACACCTGAGATGTAAGGAGGCACACCCCTGGCTGGGGAAGTGACACCTGAGAAGTAAGGAAGCAGCACTCCGCTGGCAGGGGACAGTGACACCTGAGATGTAAGGAAGCACTCCGCTGGCTGGGAAGTGACACCTGAGAAGTAAGGCAGCACTCCGCTGGCTGGGGGGACCTGAGAAGTAAGGAAGCAGCACTCCGCTGGCTGGGGACAGTGACACCTGAGCTGGTAAGGAGGCACTCCGCTGCTGGGGAAGTGACACCTGAGATGTAAGGAAGCACAGCACTGACACCTGAGATGTAAGGAAGCACTCCGCTGGGGACACCTGAGATGTAAGGAAGCACTCCGCTGGGGACACCTGAGAAGGAAGGAAGCACTCCGCTGGCTGGGGAAGTGACACACTCAGGGCTCCCACTGATTCTGATTCTGCATTATGGTGCATTTTATATTACAATGTATAATGAGATGTAAGGAGGCACACCGCTGGCTGGGGAAGTATCTGCCTGGAATACACATATTTCTATTGTGGTGTAGGATCTGGGACTGTGACACCTGAGATGTAAGGAAGCACACCGCTGGGGACACCTGAGATGTAAGGAAGCACTCGAGCGCGCCTGTGAAGGGACATTGTTTTCGGCACATGAGGAGGCTCTGAAGTCTGACAAGAGGTAGGAAGGGAGTGGGAGACATCTGTTTTGTCATTTTTTTTTTGGGGGGGGGGCATGTGACACACTCAGGGCTCCCACTGATTCTGATTCTGCATTATGGTGAGTTGAAGTATTTCATTTTATATCTCCATGTATACACCCCAGTCCCCCCTTTTGTATACACCCCCCCGGGTCCCCCCTGTATACACACCGGGTGCGGAGGGCATGCCAGGCGGCCTCGATGTCGGCGTAGAGGTTCTTCTCGCTGGGCCGGCCGGAGCTCACCCCGTACCCGGAGTAGTCATAGGAGAAGACGTTGCAGTTGATCCGGGATCCCAGGCCGATATAGAAGGAACACATCTGTCCGAGATCCACCGCGTTCCCGTGGGAGAAGAGCAGGGTGTAGCGGCTCCCCGGGGCACATCGGACGAACATACAACCCAGACAGCTCCCCCTCTCCGTCCTCCACCGGAACACCTCCACCGCGTCCAGCTCCCGCTGAGAGTACTGCCAGTCCGCCCGCTCCGTCAGGTGCAAACTACACGGGGGGGGCACCGCCACCTCTCCTCCTCCCCCCACTACCGCCGCCTCACCCTCCGCCGACGTCTGACCTCCTCCTCCTGCCGCCGTCACCTCCGTCTCCCGCACCGTGTAGGTGGGCTCCGGGGGGAGGAAGGCCAGCTTGGCGGCGATACGGCTCGGGCACGGCGGGCAGCAGAAGAGCCAACACAACTCCCCCAGAGAGAAGCCGTTCATCCTCGGACCCTGCTCGGGCATTGGGGACGGAGGACGAGGGCACCCCCAACAATGTCTCACACACACCGGGCCTGCTGACAACCGGACATGGGACTCCCGCCCGGCCTACTGCCTGCTTCCGGGGAAACCACGGAGACCAGCCCGACCTGCCGCGGGGACAGAGAGGGAAGGGAGGTGCTGCCCCCTAGCACGGCGGAGACGGTACTGCACCCTGTGGGGGAGGACTGAGAGGGAGAGGGGACCACTGGGAGTCTCACAGGGGAGGGAGCGACACTCAGGAGAATGGCACAGGAGTGCAGTGAGCCTAGAACACAGGAATGATGGGGAGGGAGTGCAGTGAGCCCAGTACAGGGAGTGCTGGAGAGAGAGCCCTGCTCAGGGATTATAGACAAGAAGTGCAGTGAGCCCAGTGCAGGGGGGCGATGGAGAGGGAGTACTGTGAGCCCAGCTCAGGGGGTAATAGAATGCAGTGAGCCCAGCACAAGGGGGGCGATGGAGAGGGGGTGCAGGGGGGGGGGGCATAGAGTATAGTGAGCCCAACTCAGGGGGTGATGGAATGCATTGAGGCCAGGACAGGGCAGTGATGGAGAAGGAGTGCAGTGAGCCCAGTGCAGGGGGGCGATGGAAAGGGAATACAGTGAGCCCATTTCAAGGGGTGATAGAGTGCAGTGAGCCCAGGACAGGGGGGCGATGGAGAGGGAGTGCAGTGAGCCCAGCACAAGGGGGCAATGGAGAGGGGGTTCAGTGAGCCCAATGCAGGGGGGCGATGGAGAGGGAGTACAGTGAGCCCAGCTCAGGGGGTGGTGGAATGCAGTGAGCCCAGGGGAGTGATGGAGAAGGAGTGCAGTGAGCCCAGGATGGGGGAGTGATGGAGAAGGAGTGCAGTGAGCCCAGGATGGGGGAGTGATGGAGAAGGAGTGCAGTGAGTCCAACGCGAGGTGGGGGGGTGATAGAGAGGGAGCGCAGTGAGCCCAGCACAGGTGGGTGATGGAGAGGGAGTGCAGTAAGCCCAGGATGGCTAAGTGATGGAGAAGGAGTGCAGTGAGCCCAGTGCAGGGGGGTGATGGAGAGGGAGTGCAGTGAGCCCAGCACAGGTAGAGTTATAGAGAGGGAGTGCAGTGAGCCCAGTACACAGGGGTGATGGAGAGAGAGTGCAGTGAGCCCAGTGCAGGGGGGTGATGAAAAGGGAGTGCAGTGAGCCCAGCACACGGGGGTTATGGAGAGGGAGTGCAGTGAGCCCAGGATGGCTAAGTGATGGAGAAGGAGTGCAGTGAGCCCAGCACAGGGGGGTGATGGAGAGGGAGTGCAGTGAGCCCAGCACAGGGGGGTGATGGAGAGGGAGTGCAGTGAGCCCAGCACAGGTAGAGTTATAGAGAGGGAGTGCAGTGAGCCCAGTACACAGGGGTGATGGAGAGAGAGTGCAGTGAGCCCAGTGCAGGGGGGTGATGAAAAGGGAGTGCAGTGAGCCCAGCACAAGGGGGTTATGGAGAGGGAGTGCAGTGAGCCCAGGATGGCTAAGTGATGGAGAGGGAGTGCAGTGAGCCCAGTGCAGGGGGTGATTGAGAGTCACCAGCCTGGAAGAGGTCTGCAAATCGAAGCTCAGACTTCAGACTAACTTTATTTGTACATTTATTCTCAGTCAACGATTCCAAGAGCATTGAAGTCACAGGACCAGCATGGCATCCAGGCCATTAGAATTATTAGAAGGTACTCTTGGGTCCAGCTCTTCTCTTGTCGTGGTTTGGTGGTCATCTGTCTCCTTTTATTGGGGTTGTTTCCATGCCAGGCTATCAGAACAGAGTATGGCAAATTCTCCACTTATCCCTTGAAGTGTCTCTTAGCTGGATGTGTGTTGAGTTAATGTTTCCCTGTTCAAACATTTTATTCCTGTGGTTAGGTCTCCATGGGCGTTGGAAGAAGATGAACACACTGAGCACCCCTCCTCTGCTCAGCTCCACTCTGAACACCTTTCCAGCATTGGGGCCCCCGAGGGAGTCAGTGTAAGTCAATGGGGTGGTGTGATTATTGCATGCGATGACCAATGCAAAGCAGAAAAAAAATTTGGCAAATGATAAGTATCTACTGAGTCATTGTGAGGGTCTTGGAGAGTGTCGGAAACGCCCGATACATGACCCCCCTATACAGACATAGCTTGGCATGAAGATGTGCAACAGGTTCACTTTAATGGCAGCTCAGCCAGCTGCTTATTATACTTACCTTGTGTTGTTTTTTTGGCCATCAGATGTAAAGAGAAGAATTATGTCTTGGTCACAACTTGGAGCCTACACAGGGTACAAAACTATCTCTCTGCACCTAATGTGGCAGCACTGGTTGCCTAAGGGGCCAATCATTAAGCGCCAATGATGTCATGTGGGAGGCATCTTTTGTTTTGATGCCTTTGGGAGGAATTTAGCTTCAATTCAGTTGGGCTTGTGCTTTCATTGTACAGGATGATTGAATGGATGGCCTTACCAGCTGTTTATCCTGATCTTCAGACAGCTCAGCAGGAACCAGAAGTTATTTCTATCCATTTGGGCAACTGCTGCTCGACAGAAGTCAATCTAATGCGGCGTACACACGGTCGGAATTTCCGATGAAAACAGTCCGATGGGAGCTTTTCAACGGATTTTCCGACCGTGTGTATGCCCATCGGTCTTTTTCTGTCGGAATTTCCGACGGACTTTGGATTGAGAACCTGTTCTCAATTTTTCCGACGGAAAACCTTTCTATCGGATTTTCCGATCGTGTGTATGCAATTCCGACACGCAAAATTCCGACGCATGCTCGGAAACAATTCGACACATGCTCAGAAGCATTAAACTTCCCTTCTATAGTGCTGTCGAACGTGTTTTATGCCGCTGTGTTACAGACCGTCGGAATTTGGTGTGACCGTGTGTAGGCAAGACAGTTTGAGCGAAATTCCGTCGGAATTCTGACGGGAAAACCATCAGAGCTTTTTCCGACGAGAATTCCGACCGTGTGTACGCGGCATAACAATCCACTTCTGTCGGACGGACTTGTTGGAAAAATTTTCTTGATCAGTGGCTGCAGCTCCTGATCAGTGTGTTCTGACAACAGAGAGTGCCTGCTGCCAGAATGCAATGGGGGGGGGGGGGGGATTTACTAAGACTGGAGCACACAGAATCTGGTGCAGCTGTGCATAGTAACCAATCAGCTTCTAACTTCAGCTTGTTCATTTAAACTTTGACAATAAAACATGGAAGCTGATTGGCTTCTCTGCAGAGCTACACCTGATTTAGCAGCATGCAGTTTTAGTAAATAACCCCTCCGTGCGGAGGATTCCTCTACCCACCTCGATGGATGGAGGAATCTATTCACTCTTTTTCATTCAGCCTTCTGGATGAAGGAAATGAAACAATCCATCTATGACCAGCCTAAGTTTTCTTTGCGGAAACAGTAGTCTCTCTGCAAAAGTCTAACACGTCTCTGCAGTGTCAGAGCTATAGCGTTGCAATCAGATAGGCCTAAAGCATTGCAAGAATGCTCCCTGCTGATTGGAGAACTCTAGCTGTGACTCAGCAAAGGTTGTGTCTGACCTCTGCAGAGAGACCACTGCTCCCACAGACAACAAGGGTCCTTCTCTGTAGTATGCTGGCAGAGGACAGCCTTTTCTATTTATGTTGGGCTTGCTTTCTAAAGAAAAGAAAATGTAATACTTTTTGTTTTTATGTGCCTGAAATGTATTTTTCTCATATAAACTGAAAGTTCAGTTGGGCTTTAAATAGTTCCTGCCCGTGCTATACCCGAAAGATGGCTACAGGGTGGGCTTACAATGCTGGGAGGGGGATCACATAGACATCATCCCATGCTTGCGCTGCCCGCACGTCCCCTGCGGATTGCGGGCGGTGCACTCTGTGATTGCCAAGTTCTTCCGGCTTGGCTGATCACAGATCGGGGTAAAGGGCCAATCACAGTGTCCCTTTTCCATGTAATCACATCATGTGACAGCTGATCATATGATGTAAACTGAAGCCGGTTATTGGCTTTTCTCTCCTCATGCTGTCACTTGAGGAGAGATGAAGAAAGCTGATAACCAGCTTCTGTTAAAGGGACATTAGTACCAACATTGCCCACCAGTGCTGCTAATCTGTGCCCATCAGTGCTGCCAATCAGTGCCCATCAGTGCTGCCTATTAGTGCCTATCAGTGCCACATCTCAATGCCAGTGACACTAATACAGTGATTGGTGCTAAATATATGCACTGTCACTGTACTAATGATACTGACTGGGAAGGAGTTAACATCAGGGGCAATTAAAGGGTTAACTGTGTGCCTAGGTTGTGTTTACTCACTGTGTGGGGGGTGCTTTGACTAGGGGTAGGTGGTTTAGACATTAATGGCTGTGTGTTTTGCGTTATTTTGAGGGGACAGCGAATTTACACTGTTATACAAGCTGTACGCTCACTACTTTACATTGTAACAAAGTGTAGTTTCTTCAGTGTTGTCACATGAAAATATATAATAAAATATTTACAAAAATGTGATGGGTGTACTTACTTTTGTGAGATACTGTAGAAAGAAAATACTTAGTCATTATACAGCATGAGCATGCACTCATAAAACACGCCTATTTAAGGCTTAAGTAAAAGCTTAACATGTTATGCCCTATCATCAGTTGCGTTAGAATCACATTTTCACTAATTATAATTTACAGTGAAGTTCAATGTATTTACTCAGTGTGTGTCATGACCTTTATTGTATTGAACCACAATGTGACTCTGTATGTGTAAAGGTCCTGGTTATATTAAAGCTGAACTCCAGAAAATATTTGTATTGCATACTTACACTGGTCCAGATGGGCACAATGTAAGTACCGTATATACTCGAGTATAAGTCGAGTTTTTCAGCACATGTTTTTTGTGCTGAAAATGCCCCTCGGCTTATACTCGAGTCAAGCACTTTTCTGCAGCAGAAAATTCAATTTTCCGACCCGAATTTGGGGCCCCGTATCTCGGGAACACTTGGTGCTAGGAACCCCAAATTTGGTATTCAAACCCAGTGGAACTAGCACTATAACATATCCAGATGGGGTTCCTAGCACCAAGTGACCCTGAGATATAGGGCCCGCTGCAGCTAGGGGGCATCTAGGAACCCTTAACTACCAAGTTTGAAGTTTGGGGGACCTATGGCTGCAAATGGGCACAGTGAGGCATGCAAATGGGCACAGTGAGGCTGCAAATGGGCATTGTTGACCCTCTTTTCCACAGTAGCTGCGCATTTCTCACCCTAGGCCTATACTCGAGTCAATAAGTTTTCCCAGTTGTTTGTGGTAAAATTAGGTGCCTCGGCTTATACTTGAGTATATATGGTATGCATATCTCATACCTGAGGGGCCACTGGGGAAGCTGACAATCACTGTTGTTGTCGGGATAGTCACTATCTTCCGGGTCCTGCAAGGGGTGTGTGCAAGTAGCTTACCCTCTTAACATTGACCACCGGGGATTGCTTGTTAGCACCACCGCCATTCATAAAACACTTGGTATTTTTTTCAATGACTATAAGGCATCTGTTGGATGAGGAAAAGAAGAGGGCAGTGATGTCACCATCTCCACCTTGTCCTATCGGAGAACGTCTTGTATTATTAAAAAAATAAAAGACGTTCTCACACTCTTTCCCCGCGGACTTTGATGAATCCTTACTGCAGCCTTGGTGACTGATTTTTTTTTTTTTTGCGCATACATCGCTTGTGAACATAGGGAGCGCCTTCTCTCACGGTGCTTCCTTACCCTCTTCTTTCCCCCTCTCCTATCTTATCTCCTCCTTTTTTTTCTTTCTCCTTTCCTCTTTATTCTTACTCCCCCCCCCCCTTTTTTTCTCTCTCATAACAATTTTTTCTTAACCAGTTGGTCATACTTGCCTCACTCTGCTCAACTAATGATAACTGGTGTGTCCAGTCTGGTACCCTACCATGTGTTAGTTCTCCCAGCGCTTGTTTAACACGAAACTAGAGCTTCTTAGATCTCACATTGCTTGTCCTTAAAGCGGAATTCCACCCACAAATGGAATTCTGCTTTTCCGGTTCCTCCCCCCTCAGGTGTCACATTTGGCACCTTTCAGCGGGGAGCAGATACCTGTATAATACAGGTATTTTGCTACCACTTCCGGGCATAGATACGCGAGCCGCCTGCGGGTATCTATGCCACTTCCGGCGCCTCCCCCCCCCCCCCCGCTGTCTTCTGGGAGACACACAGGTCCCAGAAGACAGCAGAGACCAGTGGGATAGCGCAGTATGAGTCGCGCATGCGCTTATTCCCTTGTCGAGGATGGCGGCGGCAGCACCCGACAGCCGAGGGATAGATCAGCTTCGGGTGCCAACATCGCGGGCACCCTGGACAGGTAAGTGTCCTTATTTTAAAAGTCTCCAGCTGCAGTATTTGTAGCTGCTGACTTAAAAAAAAAAGAAAATCGGCAAAGGGGAAGCTCCGCTTGTTCGCACCCTGGTTTTGACAGGTACCCGCTCCCACTTCCGGGTAATATCGATGCACAGTGATATACAACATTTCCAGACCCTCCCCCCCCCCCCCTCCAATGCCTTCTGGGACACATTGAGGTCCCAGAAGATGGCGGGACCACTCAGAAAGCACAGCGTGACTCGCGCATGTGCAGTAGGAGACAGGCTGTGAAGTCTTGCGGCTTCACTTTCTGTTTCCCTTACTAGAGATGTCGGCACCTGCACCCCGAAGCCGATTGATGGATCAGCTAGGGGTGCCGACATCACAGGCTCCCTGGACAGGTAAGTGTCCTTGTATTAAAAGTCAGCAGCTAAAGTGTTTGTAGCTGCTGACATTCAATTTATTTTTTTTTTTTATAGACTAGAACTCCTTTTTAAGGCTCAATTCACATCTATGCATGTTGCTTTTGAGCGTTTTGCAGTGCTTTTTGCAGTGCTTACCGCGTTTTTGGACACGCGTTTTTACAGCGATTTTGTTGCGTTTTGCGTTTTTATTTTAATTTTTTTGTGGTTGCTTAGCAACCAGCTATATACAGTGTAAAAAGAAAAAAAATTGCGGTAAAAAAGCGGTACTTGCATTTTGAATGCGGGTCCATTGACTTCTATTACATGCAAAACGCTGCATTTTGCATGAAAAAAAGTCCCCGACCCTTTCCAAAAACGCAGAGGCACAAAAATTCATTGATGTGAACATGTTCCATAGGAACCCATGTTAAAAAAATTTCCCTGCATTTCTGCAAAATGCAAACCTACCTTTATACAATGGTTGTATTTGACTCTTTGACTGTGATTTACTGATATATTTTGATTGTCAGGCATTGACTTGTTCTGTTATTTCCATTTTGGATGTTACATCTGACCTTCCTGTAACTGGTCTGTTACATTCCTGATATCTTTTTTTTTTTTTTCTTGTTCCTCAATAAACAAATTTATTTTTAAAAGAAAAAAAGGCGTTCTATACCGTATTTATCGGCGTATAACACGCACCGGCGTATAACACGCACCCCAAGTTTAGGAGGGCATTTTAAGGAAAAAAAAAGTTTTAGGAGGGAAGTTTTAGGGAAAAAAAAAAAACTTACATTTTAAGCGTCATTTGCAGCTTGCCCAGCCTTGCCCAGCGTCAGTGCAGCCTTGCCCAGCGTCATTGCAGCCTTGCCCAGCGTCATTGCAGCCTTGCCCAGCGTCATTGCAGCCATGCCCAGCGTCATTGCAGCCTTGCCCAGCGTCATTGCAGCCTTGCCCAGCGTCATTGCAGCCATGCCCAGCGTCAGTGCAGCCTTGCCCAGCGTCATTGCAGCCATGCCCAGCGTCATTGCAGCCATGCCCAGCGTCATTGCAGCCATGCCCAGGGTCATTGCAGCCTTGCCCAGGGTCATTGCAGCCTTGCCCAGCATCGTTGCAGCCTTGCCCAGGGACGTTGTACCTTGCCCAGGGTCATTGCAGCCATCCCAGCGACATTAGAAGTCCGGTCCGGGTTTAAATTTCCCGCCGCCGAGACTCTGTCGCGTGCGCCGCCGAAAAATGTCCGAGGCGCGGCCGCAAAAGACCGAAGCGGCCCCGGAAAAGGCCGAGCCGACTGTTCAGCTCCGATCGCGGTCCCGCCTCCCTGCTGTTTCCGGAACGAGCGCAGGGAGGCGGGACTCCGAGTAGAGCCGAACAGTCTGCTCGGTCTATTGCGGCGCGGCTTCGGGTTTTTTCGGCCGCGCCTCGGTTTTTTTCGGCGGCGCTCGCTATTTTTTGGCGGCGCTCGCCATTTTTGCCATTTTTGAATTTTTTTTTTTGGGGGTATCGGCGTATAACACGCACCCACGACTTTCCCCGATTTTTAGGGGGAAAAAGTGCGTGTTATACGCCGATAAATACGGTATATTGCGGCAGTGACAATGCAGCGACCCCTTGTTTTCAGTGTGCAGTAGACATGTGCAATTCGTTTAGTTACGAATTTGTTTACCGTTCAAATTCGTTATTTTCGTTCATTCGTTACTGTACGAATGAACGAATGGTTTACTAAAAATTCTAACGAAATACGAACTATCGAAAAGAACGAATATGAAAAACAACGAAAATACGAAATAATTAAATTAGAAACAACGAAACTACGAAAGAATGAAAATACCGAACAAAGATTCAAAAATAACGAAAATCAAAACGAACGAAAAAAAATCGAAATTACGAATATTCGGAAAAAGGAAATCAAAACAACGAAAATACAAAATAACGAAAATTCTGCTGATCGAGAATTCGAAAGAACGAATGTTGGTTCTGATTCTGAAATATTCCATCCAGAGTCCAGATAGGGTGTGGTTGGGTCGGTGGCACTGTTTTGGTGGATTTTTGAGTTAAGTTCTGACTTGTGAGACAGAAATTCTTTGTTTCTTAACCGCTTCCCGACTGCCTCACGCAGATATACGTGAGCAGAATGGCACGGGCAGGCAAAATCACGTATATATACGTGGCCCTTAAAATGCCTGCCCGTGGGTCGCACGTGCGCCGCCAGCGGCGCGCTCGCGACCCGGTCGGGAGCTCCGTGACCCCGGCCGCGGGACCAGCAGACCCGATCGCCGCTGGTGTCCCGCGATCGGGTCACGGAGCTGAAGAACGGGGAGAGGTCTGTGTAAACAAACCTCTCCCTGCGCTTCCTACTCTGCCTGTCATTGATTGGCTGTTCCCGGTCATCGGGAAAGCCGATCAATGATGTCAGACATCAGCCCCGCCCCCTAATGTAAAAAAACACACACACGTCACAGCCCATAACCCCTCCCCTCCCCCTAGTGGTTAACTCTTTCACTACAGCTGTAATTTATACAGGAATCAATGCATTTAAATAGCATTGATTGCTGTATAAATGACAATGGTGTCAAAAATGTCCGATGTGTCCGCCATAATGTCGCAGTCACAATAAAAATCGCTGATCGCCGCCATTACTAGTAAAAAAAAAATATTAATAAAAATGCTATAAAACTATCCCCTATTTTGTAAACGCTATAACTTTTGCGCAAACCAATCAATAATCGCTAATTGCGATTTTTTTTTACCAAAAATATGTAGAAGAATACGTATTGGCTTAAACTGAGGAAAAAAAAATGTTTTAATATATTTTTTGGGGATATTTATTATAGCAAAAAGTTAAAAATATTGCATTTTTTTCAAAATTGACGCTCTATTTTTGTTTATAGCGCAAAAAATAAAATCCGCAGGGGCGATCAAATACCACCAAAAGAAAGCTCTATTTGTGGGAAAAAAAGGACGCCAATTTTGTTTGGGAGCCACGTCGCACAACCGCGCAATTGTCAGTTAAAGCGACGCAGTGCCGAATCGCAAAAAGGGACCTGGTCCTTTGGCTGCCAATTGGTCCGGGGCTGAAGTGGTTAAACATGTAAATAGCATTCACATTACATAAAATTCTGAATTATGCTCCGATTACGAATCTACGAAAACAATGTTACGAAAGTACGAATAAATCAATCTTACGAAAGTACGAATGTAACTAAATCTACGAAAATACGAATTTCGAATCAACGAAAATTAGATTAACGGAAATACTAATCTTTTTAAATCAACGAAAATATAGCTCTTCCGAAAATACGAATGCGTCCGAATACGAAATATAACGAAAATACGAATTTCGAATAAACGAAATTAGACGGAAAAACAAATCAACGAAAAAATAACTCTTACGAAAATACGAACGAGTCCGAATACGAACACCCACGACTTACGAAATTACGAATCGTTACGAATCAATGGAAACGAACAGAAACGAAACTAAACTAAACAAATGTTTCTATTGTGCACATGTCTAGTGTGCAGAGGGAAAGTCGCTCACACAGGATCCGGAAGATCACAGCTATCACTATAGTATGGCCAGCTTCCCCAGCAGTCCATCAGGTATGAGATATGCATACATACATCGTGCCAGGCTGGTCCAAATATGCAATACAGATCATTCCTGGAGTTCGGCTTTGAAACATATGTCTCTAGTACAGCTTTCTGTTGGATGGACAGGCCTCTAAAGCAGAACTCCGTCCAATCAGATAAACACACAGTTGAAACTCATATTTTTAAAACTGTAGTTATGGAGAGACACTTTTGTAACTTACTGTACACACCTATCTAGGGATGCACCGATACCATTTTTTTAAGACTGCGTACCAGTACGGAATGCTGTTTCTTAAGTACTCGCTGATACCAAATACCGATACCTATTTTTTTTTTCCAATAACAGTTTTTATTTGGTATTATTCCAGATACATTTTAAGTGCAATATTCGTTCAAGTTGTACAATAAAAGCACATGTTCTTAACTTACACCGCTGTGTCACTACCTGATAACATAGTTACTCTCTGTCTGGTATCAACGCTTTTCCAATACCTATTTTTAGTGACGTGATAGTTTTTTTAGACCAATGTAAAATTATTACTGTTTATTTATAATTATGAAGAACAATTCTTCTGTGGCTTTGAAATTGCGCTGAAGTAGCACGGTTCAAAGCCGCACTGGTGTGAACCAAGGCTTTGCCCTGGTTTACACCAGTGCGGCCTGGTTCACACTAGTGCACATCCAGAACTACCGCTTGCCTTTTATTTGGTTTTACAAAGATAACACCAGAGACACCAAACTGTGGTCACGTAGACACGTTTCACACATACATCTTGTGCTTAATCATTGGTAATGATTAAGCACAAGATGTATGTGTAAAAACGCGTCTACGTGACCACAGTTTGGTGTCTCTGGTGTTATCTTTGTGAAACAAAATAAAAGGCAATCTGTAGTTCTGGATGTGCAGCCATTTCTTTCTTCTTTCCAAGTTGCCCACACAGGCGGGCCGGGGCTAGCCTTATCTTAATACACCTGGAGCAGCGGTTCTTTTTCCTGGCACACCAGTGCAACCTGGATCACACTAGTGCGGCCTTGATCAGTGCGATTTGGACCTCCAATTTTATTGCGGCTTGTGACTTCATTTAACAGAAGTCGATGCAATTCACAATGGAATTGCCAAAGAAGGTAGCAGTTTTAATATCTGAGTATTTGTGCGAGTACAAGTACTTATGCAAATGCTTAGTATTGGCACTGACGCCTCTATCGGTGCAATGCTACACCCATCCCTTCATATGACTCTATGGTGATATCACTTTTTGGAGCCTGCTCCTTACCATGTCCCATCCGGGCTGTAATACAGTCAATTTAGAAATTCTGGGGGCATAAATAACCACTTAGCGACCGCCCCACACACATATAATGTGGCAGGGTGGCCACTCTGTGCCAGATTATGTACCAAGTTAGTGATCTGACACTTCCGGGTCTGGGGCACGCTTGTGTCCAGTCACATCGGGAGCCAATCAGCAGGTCCGAACGTAACGGAGATTAGCAGAACGGTGGCCTGCCTATGTAAACAAGGCAGATCGTCGTTCTTTGAGAAGGGAGGGTAGAGATCTTGTGTTTCTGCTAAGCAGGAACATGGATCTATGCCTTCCCACATTAAATGCACCCCCACACAGTTGGCAAGCACTCCCTAGGAACACATTTAACCCTTTGATCACCCCTGATGTTAACACCTTCCCTGTGTCCAGTGTCATTAGTACAGTGACAGTGCAAATTTTTAGCACTGATCATTGTATTGGTGTCACTGGTTCCCAAAAAAAATGTCAAAAGTGTCGCTTAGTGTCCAATTTGTCCGCCACAATGTCGCAGTCCTGCTATAAGTCACTGATCGCCATTATTACCAGTAAATAAAAAAATATTATAAAAATTCCATAAAAATATCCCATAGTTTGTAGACGCTATAACTAAGCTATACGCTTATTGGCATTTTGACCTAAATTTATGAAGAAATTTTTTTTACATCTTTTTATTGGATATGTTCTATAGCAGAAAGTAAAAAATATTGTGTTTTTTTTTCAAAATTGTCGGCCTTTTTGTTTATAGCGCAAAAAAAAAAAAAACCGCAGAGGTGATCAAATACCACCAAAAAAAAAAAAAAAGCTCTATTTGTGGGAAAAAAAGGACATACATTTTACTTGTGTACAGCGTCGCACGACCAAGCAATTGTCAGTTAAAATAACACAGTGCCGAATCGCAAAAAAAGGCCTGGTCAGGAAGGGAGGTAAATCTTTCAGAGCTGAAGTGGTTCAAGTTGAATGTGTTTATTAATTGGATGGTGAAGGACTAGAGTCAATAACAACTTAAAGATGAAGTTTAATATTTTTTTGGGATACAGCACCAAACACATTAGTTACTGTATGTGTAATGGTGTGTATCCCATGTCCTGCAGGCTACTGTTATTTGTAAAAATCCTCCCTTCTCGACGCCTTCGTAGCCACAAGACATCTTAATTCACAGAATACAATACAATGTGGAAAACAGTGTATCCTGGCCTAGGCCGACAAGGCCCAGGCCTAGGGCAGCACTTTGCAGGGGGGCAGCACAAAAAGAGTCCCCGCCGGCTTGCGCTACTCTGTTAGTGTAGCGCCAGTCTTATGGGGCGGACTGAGCTGAGAGGCAAATTAGTCTAGTACCCCCATAAAGTGGCTGCACTGCTTCCGGTATGCGGGCGGCCAGCATTCCGCAACTGTGGGGGGGGGGGGGGGGACTTCTAATTTTGACTGTCCTTTCATCCTGGACCACAAACCTTCCTCACTGTGCTATATGTTTTCTGCTACACCATTGGCATGGTTATATCTTCTTAGTCCTCTCCATAAAATTATCAGAAATTTGTGCTTAACATAGAACTATAGGCAACACTTTTTTTTTTTCCATTTTGGATAGAGTAAGGGAGGGTTATAGCCCCTGTCAGTTTATTTTTTACTATCCCGGTCCCATTGCAGAGATTTCCCTTGACTTCCTGCCCCACAGCCAAACAGGAAGTCAGAGGAAATCTATGCAAATTAAGGGATTCCATTGCCCCCCCCCCCCCCCAGGCCCTCAGAACTAGTGTCCCCACTCGAAAATTTCACGGCGGGTCTTAAACAGCAAGGGGTGTGGCCTTGACAGGAAGAGGTGGGTCATATTTAAATTAGGGGTGCACGAGTTTAGTCAGGCCTAGGGCAGCACAAAACCTAAACACACTACTGGTACAAGGTCTCTGATTGGTGGAGAGGCAGAAAGGGATGGCTGAGTGGTGCAACTCTACACGGTAGCAGCGGCTGGTGTTAAAGCGGATCTTCACTAAAAAGTGATAAGTAATCTGCTTCTTCTACCTCTCCTATAACATATTTGAAAGTTTTTTTTAGGGGGGGGGGGGGAGCAGGCTGCAGTGTGGTAGTCTGGAATTTAGGGGGTTAAAACAGGCGGTGAGGAGACAATACCATGCTTCCTCACTGCCTGTCAAATGCCCCCTGAAGGGTGATCTGAATGTGGATTGCTCCTCAGAGAACACTGTTAAGCCCCGTACACACGGTCGGATTTTCCGATGGAATCTGTCCTATCGGACAATGTTGTCGGAAATTCCGACCGTGTGTAGGCACCATCATCTCCTGGCTCTCAAATTTTCCGACAACAAAGTCCGATCACACCAATTCCGATCGTGTGTAGCCTAGTCCGACGGACAAATTGCTACGCATGCTCAGATCACATTACAAGTACAAAGCTATTGGCTACTAGCCTCTACGTAGTCCCGTCATAGGCAACAAACGTCACCACGTTCAGAATGATCGGATTTTCCGACAACTTTGTCCGACCGTGTGTATGCAACACCAGTGTCGGACTAAATCCGTCGGAAAAAATCCGATGGATTTTGTGGTCGGATTTTCCGACCGTGTGTACAGGGCATAAGAGTAAATGAGGTGTTAAAGTTTCTGGGTACATTCGGAGCATGTTGCTTTTGAACTGTAACCCATTACCTGTCATTATGTTGGGGCTCCCTTTATTTTCTGCACATGCAGCCACTCATTAGGCCTACGCTGACGGCACGCTGCAAAGGCACAGCTGATCCCAGCTGGCACAGTGTGCAAACTTCATTTTCTCCAACTGGTAAGGGGCGAGATGTCAGCCAATTAAAATAAGGAAATTAATTGACTTCCCCCTCCTTGTAACAGGAGTAAATTAATGAGAAGTAATGTTGCCAGCACTGGATGTACAGACCTTACAAGCGGGCGCACTGTACAGTTAAAGGAACGGTATTGCCGTGCGGAATCCGCCTCTGTAGCATAACCGAGGAATCCGCTTATTAAAGGAAAACATTCCATATCTTGGAGAAATGTTTACATTATCTTATGAACATAGCTTTTACGCAAACAGACATTCCCCACATGCTTGCAATAAAGCATCTTGATGTATGTTGTGCTGAAAAGATTAAATAGCTAACTGGAGCAAAGCGTCCCTGAATTAAGGAATTATGTTTAATTTCCAAAAACAAAAAAATATTGTGCCACCCAGACGGAGGAAGATCTCCAGGACGGTGCCTGGCAGGTCATTGAAAACTGACATTATCTACTGGAGGATCATTTGTCTATAGGTTAAAATGTACCTATTGCAACAAATCAGGACTATGTTAACAATGTGCCTATAGCAACTTATTTTTAACCTCTACCATAAGACAAACCATAACTATAGTATGTTAAAGCGGAGTTCCACCCAAAAATCGTGTCACATTTGGCACCTTTCAGGGGGGTGGGGGGAGCAGATACTTGTATAATCCAGGTATTTGCTCCCACTCCCGGGCATAGATAGTTGCAATATCCGCGGATATCTATGCCATATCCGGTGCCTCCTCTGTCCCCCCCGCTGTCTTCTGGGAGACACACAGGTCCCAGAAGCCAACAGGGACCAGTGGGATCGCGGAGCGCAACTCGCACATGCGCAGTAGGGTACCAGGCTGTGAAGCCACAAGGCTTCACTTCCTGATTCCCTTACCGAAGATGGTGGTGCCTCCACCAGAGAGCCGAGGGATAGATCAGCTTCGGGTGCTGACATCGTAGGCTCCCTGGACAGGTAAGTGTCCATATTTTAAAAGTCGGCAGATGCAGTATTTGTAGCTGCTGCCTTTTAAAAAAAAATTGGCGGAACTCCGCTTTAAAACTGTACCTACTTTATAGCAACTAATTCTAAACCTTTTCTATAATAATACCCATAACTATGCTTTGCAGAATAAGTTGGCTTGTTAGTACATAGCTGCAGAGCTGGCCCAAGACATTGTGCTGCCTGGGTCCAAGAAAGAAATTCTACCCCCCCCCCCCCCCCAAAAAAAAAAAAAAATCATGCACCCATTATTTTATATCATGATAATTAAAACTAAAATTACATTTATCAGGAAGTCAGATTTACATGCAACAGCACCTTGTCTATATGCAAAATGATATGCCATACCATTATGTTCAATTCCAAGGGCCGGATAGGGCAGTATAGGGGCGGGCTAGGGCAGTATAGGGGCAGGCTAGGGCAGTATATAGACAGGCTAGGGTAGTATATGAGCAGGCTAGGGCAGTTTAGGGGCGGGCTAGGGTAGTATATAGACAGGCTAGGGTAGTATATGAGCAGGCTAGGGCAGTATAGGGGCGGGCTACAGTAGTATAGAGGCAAGATAGGGTAGTATAGGGGCGGGCTACAGTAGTATAGAGGCGGGATAGGGTAGTATAGGGGCAGGCTAGGGTATTATATAGACAGGCTAGTTTAATAAATAGACGGGCTACGGTAGTTCATAGACAGGCTAGGGCAGTATAAGGGAAGTCTAGGGTAGTATATAGGCAGGCTAAGGGTAGGCTAGGGTAGTATAGGGGCAGGGTTGTATTTTGCAGAAGGCCTATGTGTTTACTGTATGTTGGCTAGGCTGGATAGTTTCTTAATTGTCTGTATTTTTGCAGGGCTTTTTTTCAGCGGGAACGTGTGGAAAGCGCAGTTGCAGCACCTCTAGCAATGAATGTATGTAATGGCAATGGGTAGTGGGTACTGGGGTATACTGGCAGGAATCTATTTTTAAAGAATGGAGTTAGACCGCACAGAGGTGGTACCTATTCATTAATCCTGTCCTACTGCTATCCACAAAATAATACTTGGTTCTGTATTCTCTAAAAGAACCAGTACTGGGAGGTGGTTAGGGGTGGAACCAAGGGACAGTGCTCGGGGGTTGGTAGGGGTCGGAGGCAAGGACTGACTCAGAAGGGGGGATTTCCTGCACCTATTCTCTGAGGAAAAAAGCCCTGTATTTTTGTAATCTGAACATAAAATACAAATGATAATAAAAAGAAAAAAAATTACAGGACTTGAAGTTTCCAGATCCACAGCATAAAGGGAGAGGAAAGTGCGGGCAAATCAGGGGTGCGCAACCTTCTGATGAGCGTGGGCCACCTAAAGCGGTAGTAAACTGCTGCAATTAAAAAAAAAAAAAAAAAAACGTTCCCCTGCAAAATAATAGTATAAGATGCTAGTATGCATCACATACTAGCACATTATGAAATACTTAGCTTAAAACAAAGCCCTCCAGTGGAGCGCTGTCACCGCTGAGAGAGCTTCCATCTTCCCCGGTCTTCCTTCCAGGTTCACGGATTCCGGCTGTGTGAGTGGCCGAGGCTGCAACGATGTCACTCCTGCGGGAGCCCTTGGTTACAGCATGGTGCTCCGACGGTCTGGCATGGTATGCCGGATCTTCACAGCGCATGCACCGGTGATGTCACAGACTACCTCCAGGGTGAATATCTCCTAAAAGGTGCATGTTCATTTGACCTACTGGTAAGCCTTATTTTAGGCTTACCTGTAGGTAAAAATCACAAAGCAGACTTTACTACCACTTTAAATGATTTGGTAACCAGTCGCTGGCCACAATGAACTATGGAGTTTTACCGCCTCCCAAACCGCAAATGTAAATGAGTCCTTAAAGTCCTAAGCCCCCTATAAGGCTGTTTCACACTGACTTTCTGCGGTTTATTTGCACCATGGGTGCAGCTTTCCTGTGGGTTAACTGCTCTTTACCATAGACTTCTATTATACCTTGTGGGTGTGGTGCACTTTCAGAAATGGCACCAAACCCACATAATAGAAGTCTATGGCTCAGTTTTGCTAAGCCACAGAAAAGTCACTGCACTGCACCCGCGGGTTTGTGTGAAAGCCGCCTAATAGGTGTTAACCCATTTACAGGTGATAATATGGCCATTACAAAAACAATTATGCCCACTGTATTATGTGTTGTTTAATACACTGACCTTCTTTTCCTCTTGCAGCTGCTGCTGGCATCTCTCTCCAAGCTGCTAGAAAGTCCCAGGCGAAATCCATTTGATATCACTCCACCTAGGATAGGAGCTGGCGCTACAGAGGAAGCATCGGCTTATGAGGCTCCTGCTCCCTCCTCTGCTGACATCGGCTCACTGCACCCTGAGGCTCTGGGATGGCAGGCTGGCAAGCCCATAACATGATCAACAGGTTGCCCGACCCCAGGCATGTGCTACCCTGGTTTGAGGGCTCTGCAGGCCATGGGTTGAGCACCCCTGTGGTTGACAGTTGTCATTGGAAGATTTTCCATCCGTTCCTGTTTTTTTATATCACTTTCTAGTGCAGTGGGCTGTGTTGGGCAATCTTGCCCACCGCAGGCCCAACACATGGATAAGGCAAATTGTCTTATGTCCTAATTATTCAGTTGGAACTGATGGAAACAGGTACGTGAATTTGTGGCAACCGCCACTAGCTGAGGTGCACTGAGACCAGAGACTCCATATTGGACACTTTGCTCCTCAGTGCACCTGAGCTCCCACCCACTGCTGCAGCGGTCAGACAGCGCAGAGCTTTGTAGCTGTGTGGGCGGAGCCTGGTGGGGATTCAGAGGCATTAGATCCCTATCAGGTCCGCAAACCCTTATAATTGGCAATGGGCGGATCCACAGCTAATAGACAGCCTCCGATTGGCTATAGAATGTGTGCTTTCGAACACAAGGAGAGCAGACCTGATGGGGAACTAGTGTCTCAGCATACTCATCAGGCTGTGCCCACTGTCAGCGTCATTTGTTGCTTGGAGGCTCTAGACTGTGAAGCCAACTTTGTCATTAACCCCTCGTTCACATTGAATGCGGCTTTGAAATCGTGCGACTCATCTTAAATTGCACGATTTCAAAGCTGCATGTCAGAGCGACTTCAGGTGCAACTTTGGAGACATCTGTGCGGCTTCATGCACAGATGTCTATGCAAGTCGCACCTGAAATCGCCAAAAGTAGTGCAGGAACTACTTTTTCAAATCGATGCGGCACTGCGAAGTCGGCGTTACACCAATTTGAACGGTGCAATTGTTGACAATAGTGAGCGACTTACCTTAAAACGAAGCCCTCCAGCGGCATACTGTCACCACAGACAGGGCTTCCATCTTCACCCCGTCTTCCTTCCAGGTTCACAGGCTACGGCCATCTGAATGGTCGAGCCGCAATTATGTCACTCCCACACATGCGCACAGGAGCCACAATCGCAGCACATCGCTCTGACAGGGCGGCATGCCGAAGTAGTAAATATCTCCTTGTACCTACAGGCAAGCTTTATTATAAGTTTATCTGTAGGTACAAGTGAGCAAGCGGTGTTTACTACTGCTTTAACAACAAGTGACAGATTGGGAAGAAGGAGTAGGAGTGGCAAACATGCTGCCCTGCTACAGAGCGTACAGAGACAGGCACTCTGCCTTTCTCCGCACACCAACTTACAGTTGGTCCTAATTACAGTATGTCGAGTTTCATTGACTATGAACAGGAGGTAATTCATTTTGAATTTGGTGCAGTAATAGCATGATGCAATTAAGAACCACCTGAATCTGCCACACTTTTTGTTAAAGCTACACATACTGGCATTGGGGCTATTTTAATCTGGTGTAGGACCTTTTAAAGAGCAAGACCAGCAGAAAAGTGGCAAAAAATAACTTATTGAATTGATCTGGCAATATTTTTGCTTGCACATGATTGGATGATCATCCAAAACTTCCCCTCAATCACTAAGCTAAGGGAAAATTCCCTTGCAAAGTGAACAGCCCATTTGCCATTAGTAAATAAACCCCCTTGCTACAAGCACTTGGACAAAAGTACACAAACCACAGATACTGGGTAGGCTGTTCACTTTGGAAGGGAATTTTCCTTTAGCTTAGTGAATTGGGTGAAACTTCCATAATCCAATTGTGCAAAAATAAATACTCAATTTTTAAAAAAAAATTCTTTGAATGTGATTGGCTATTCTTTGCAAAGTGAATTTTCACCTAATTCACTAAGCTAAGGGAAAATTTCTTTGCAAATTCGAAAATTCACCTCGAAAGCAAATAGCCCATTTGCCTTTATTAACCACATGCCAACCAGCGCACGACTATATACGTCGGCACAATGGCACGGCTGGGCAAATGGGCATACCGGTACATCCCTTTTAAATTGCGGCATTGTGCGTGCGCAGTGTACTCCGTGACCGTGGGTCGTCACGCGGACTCCATGTCCGCCGGGGCCCATGATCATGTCACGGAGCGGAAGAACGGGGAGATGCCATTGTAAACAAGGCATTTCCCTATTCTGCCTTGTCACATGACAGAGTTCACTGCTCCCTGTCATCGGGAGCAGTGATCGCTGTCATGTCAAAGAAGCCCACCCCCCCCACAGAACACCTCCCTAGGACACACTTAACCCCTTGATCGCCCCCTAGTGTTTAACCCCCTTCCCTGCCACTGTCATTTACACAGTAATCAGTGCATTTTTATAGCACTGATTGCTGTATAAATGACAATGGTCCCAAAATGGTGTCAAAAGCATCTGATGTGTCCGCCATAATGTCGCAGTCACAATAAAAATTGCAGATCGCCGACATTACTAATAGAAAAAAAAAATTATAATAAAAATGCCATAAATCTATTATTTTGTAGACGCTATAACTTTTGCACAAACCAATCAATATATGCTTATTGCGATTTTATTTTACCAAAAATATGTAGAAGAATACATATCGGTCTAAACTGAGAAAGAAATTTGTTTTTTTATATATTTTTTTGGGGGATATTTATTATAGCAAAATGTAAAAAATATAGCTTTTTTTTTCAAAATTTACGCCTTTTTTTTGTTTATAGCGCAAAAAATAAAAACCGCAGAGGTGATCAAATACCACCAAAAGAAAGCTCTATTTTTGGGTAAAAAAGGGCGTCAATTTTTGTTTGGGTGCAAGGTCGCACGACCGCGCAATTGTCAGTTAAGGCGACGCAGTGCCGAATCGCAAATAGTGCTCTGGTCAGGAAGGGGGTAAAATCTTCCGGGGCTGAAGTGTTTAAATTATTATTATACACGATTTATATAGCTCCAACAGTTTACACAGCGCTTTACAATGTATAGGGGGGACAACACAATTAGGCCCCTTTCACACCGGGGTGTTTTTCATGCGGTGCAGCGCTAAAAATAGCGCCTGTTCACCGCATGAATAAAATCCGGCCCCTTTAACTCCAGTGTGAAAGCCGGCGGGCTTTCACACTGGAGCGGTGCGCTAGCAGGATGACAAAAAAAGTCCTGCTAGCAGCATCTTTGGAGCGGTATAGGAGCGGTGTGATCACCGCTCCTATACCGCTCCTTCCCATTGATTAGAATGGGACACCGCGGTAAAACCGCGGCAATACCGCCACAAAGCGCCGCTACGGCGGCGCTCTGCGGGGGTGTTTAACCCTTTTTCGGCCGCTCGCGGGGGGTAAAACCGCACCGCGAGCGGCCGAATACCGCGGTTAAAACTACGGTAGAGCAGCGCTAAATATAGCGCTGCTTTACCGTCACCGCGGCTCCCCGCCCCAGTGTGAAAGGGGCCTTACAGTACAGTTCAATACAAAAGGTACAGGAGGGCCCGGCTCGTAGAGCTTACATTCTAAAGGGACGGGGTGGTGGTACAAAAGGTAATAGCTGCAGAGAATGATTTGATGGGGGTTGCTCTATCAACTCTATTGACCTGTTTTCACCCTGAACTGTATTTATAAATGTCCCTAATGACTTTCTATTTGAAAAAAAAAAAAAAAATCATTTGCCAAATGTATAACATAACTGTTATGCGGGACTGGCAGGTATGAGAACCTGTTTATGCTTTACTTCTATAACATGACAGTTTTCAGGTGCCTTTCAGTAAAATATTTCCGTCTCGTTGCGTAAAATGTTTAGTTTTGGTTAGTATTTTTCCAATGTGATCATACAGCATAATATGATAAGATCTTGTCCTCCCTGACATGACTTCTTCTAATGCTCTCTTCCATTCAGGGGGAGACTGACAACTCATGGGGCCCCCGGGCAATCGGAGATTATGGGGCCACACAGTATACACACACACAGTATACAATCACACAGTATACACATACATGTACACACAGTATACACAGACATGTTTCTATTGGCTGAGAAGGTACTGGAGAGGTGGGGCAGCTATAATCTCTGGATTTTTAGACCAAAAGGATGTCGGTAAGAGACATTTCAGAAACAGATGTAAAAAAAACACAGATTTTTACATACTGTCCCTGGTTTTACTGAGGCTGGCAACCCTTATGGGGCCCCCTAGTGGCCCAGGGCCCTCGGGAAGTGCCCGAGTGGCCGAATGGTCAGTCCACCCCTGCTTCTATTATAGCATAACGTGTGCTAAACATGTGAGAAGTGTTTTCTGCACGTGGAACGAGGTAAGCTAAAAATAAGTGCATGATACCTAATGGTTTGCCTGATTGCTAATGGCATCGGAATGTCTCTAATAACTGCTTATGTCTACTTGTTTTATAGTAATTAGCCCAATGAAAAACAGCGCACCATAAATGCTTTTTCTTATGCATTCCATTTTCACCTTGAGGATACCGAACATTTAATGAAACATAAAAATCCGCAGAACATGAGCTGTATTGCTCAGACGCTTGGATCTTAGTATCCTGAAATCCTGAGCGAATGATATAAACCATGTGTATTCCAGGTGTCTAGAACCCCACTATCCAGTATGTAACGATATACCGATACCGAATATAATTTATGGTAAACAAGTGAAGACATGACTACACTTTGGTTTGCCAAGTCCACATTTCATCTTCCAAGTTCTCCATTCTTTAAGTTGCCGTCAGATTCAAAACAATGATGTTATGTCCTTGCAATGTGCTGACTATAGTACAATATAACCATCAATAACAGCGACAAATGAGATAATCATTTTATACACCAATGTATGCATGAACTATTAATTAATATACGGCTTTTGCCAAACAATTCAATACTTTTTCCATTTCCTTTTCCAACCCAGATGAGCTCTAATCATCTATTAATGTTATTATCTGTTATTATAATCAGTAATGCAACATTGCACATCGAAACAAAGAAGGGCTGCAGAGTTCACTGTCTTCCTTGTTTCTTTAAAGCAGACATTCACCCATTAAAAGCACTTCCTTTCCTCTGACCCCACCCCCTCCCTCTTAAACAATTGGCAAAAATGTAATGTTTTTTGTTTTTTTTAATTAACCACTTCAATACCGGGGGGCACTTATACACCTTCCTGCCCAGACCAATTTCCAGCTTTCAGAGCTATCGCATTTTGAATGACAATTGCGCGGTCATACAACACTGTACCCAAACTACATTTTTATCATTTTGTTCTCACAAATAGAGCTTTCTTTTGGTGGTATTTGATCACCTCTGGGATTTTTATTTTCTGCTAAACAAATAAAAAAAGACTGAAAATTTTGCATTTTTTGGGTTCTGTTACAAAACTTTGTAAATAAGTAAGTTTTCTCCTTCACTGATGGGCACTGATGGGGCTGCACTGATGGGCACTGATGGGGCTGCACAGACGGGCACTAATAAGGCAGCAGTGATGGGCACAGATGAGATAGCACCAATGAGGTGGCACTGAGGAGGTGGCACTGATGGGCACTGATGATGGGCACTAATATGCAGCACTGATGGGCACTGATAGGTGGCACTGATATGCAGCACTGATAGGTACACATAGGTGTCACTGATAGGTGGCACAGATGGGCACTGATAGGTGGTATGGATGGGCACTGGTAGGTGGCACAGATGGGCACTGATAGGTGGCACAGATGGGCATGGATGGGCAATGATAGGTGGCACTGATGTACATTAATGGATGGTACTGATAGATGCCAATCAGTGCAAAACAATAATGCCTGCCAATCAGTGATGCCCATTGTGGGCACCCCTGGTGGCCCTGTGTGGCATACCTGGTGGTGACTAGTGATGGGCATCCCTGGTGGTCCAGTGTGGGCATCCTCGGGGGGGGTGGGGGGGGCTGCGCTCATAATCAATCAGCACAGACCCCCCCTGTCAGGAGAGCAGCCGTTTGGCTCTCCTCTACTGGCATCTGTGTTTACATCATGATCAGCCGTGATTGGACACGGGTGATCACATGGTAAAGAGTCTCTGTCAGAGACTCTTTACCTAGATCGGAGCTGCAGTGTGTCAGACTGACACACCGCAACAACGATCGCCGCGATGCATGCCCCCGGGGCACACATCGGCTTGATATCCTGGCGACGTCATATGATTATGATGTCCGGTCAGGATATTGCAACCACTTTGCCGACAACATATTGCTATATGGTGGGCGGCAAGTGGTTAATATCTTTTTTATTATTGTTATATGTTTTATCCCTCAGACCTGTCACCATTTTTGTTACCCGTCTCTGGACTCGTTCTATCTTATCAATATCTTTTTATAAGTGAGGTCTCCAGAACTGGACACAGTATTCTAAATAAGGTCTCAATAAAGATCTATATAGGGGAATTTTATTCGCTTTTTCCACTGCCCATTCACATCATAGATGTCCTACTCTAATGTGAGGAGTGAGCAACATTACAGATATCTTGCAGGCAAGTATGTGTTGGTGAAGACAGGAGAGTTCTCTACTCCCCTCTCACTGTCTACTGCGCAACTTTGGACTCCATTCAACCAGCCTGGCACAGTGTAAAGCTAGCCATATACTCATTGTAATTCCGCCGGTTCAGCAGGGGCCAACTGAATTTTGATCAGTGTGTGGCTGTCCCCACTTGACAGAAGCCAATCGTTTGACCAACTTCAGTCTAAAGGACATGTTGAAAATGTTTTCTTGATCAGTGCCTGCGTCCAATCAGCTGCAGCTTCTGATCAGTTAATTCTAACTGCAACAGGTGATGCCGTCAGAATACAATGTCCCGGTTGGGGGGGGGATGGGATTCCTCCATCAACTTAATTTATATGGATGGCGGAATCTGTAATTTTTTTTTTTTATTGTTGATTGTTCCCGATACTTAACTGTGTATGATCAGCTTAAAGTGGAGCTTAAACCCCCTCCCCCCAAATTTTTTTTTTAAGTCAGCAGCTACAAATACTCTACCTGCTGACTTTTAATTTTACCGCACTTACCTGTCCTGGCATCCAGCAGTGTCCTCACTCCAGCTGATTATTTAATCGGCTATCAGGTGCTGGTGCCGCCATCTTGACTAAGAGAAACCGGCAGTGGAGCCTTGGGCTTCACAGTCGGGTTCCTACTGCACATGTGTGAAGCATGCTGCACTTTTTTTTGTTTTCTGGGACCTGTGAAGTGTCTCAGAAGGCTGCGGGGGAAAGTGAGCGGCGAACTGAGCCAGAAGTGGGAATGGGTACGTGTCACCCCCCCCCCCCCCCAAAAAATAGCCAAATGTGGCAGCGGAGAGGGGGAGGAAGCATACAAGAGGAGCGTCCCCTTTTGGGTAGAGCTCCACTTTAGGTCTGATCATTGTGGCAGCACTGTAAGGGCCTGTGTCAGCAGGCTTTAGGTCTATGGGAATGTAAAACCTGCATGAAGCAGGTCAGAAGGAGGTCAACTGCCCATCAATTGGACCTGTCATGGACTTCTGAATTAAATCAAATGCATCTCAAACTGATGCCTTCAACATAAGTCCAAAGCTCACTGACACAGGTCCTAGTAATGCTGACACTTTGCGCTGATGCTAGGAATATGCAACAGTACAGCGTGGGTACAGTGTGGGTACAGCGTGGGTACAGGCGAGTATGTGTGGGTGATGACACAGGAATTCTCTGCTCCCCTGTCTTAACCCACACTCCAGCCTACAACACTGCTTTGGACTTCCAAGAGGCGGCATTGAGTGTGTCTATATTGCTGCAAATGATGTAGGTGGCGTACACCTCATCCTGGCATACTCTGGGGCATTCTGAGCCCTGCGATGATTTCACTATGCCAGAAATGAAAATCTAGACAGCAGCAAATACAAAACTCATTCTAAGGCCAGCTGTGCAAAGAAGGAGGAAATTTTTGTGTTTGGGGTTCCGCTTTAAATGGAATCTATCATAAAGAAAAGAGCTCCTTGACACGTGGCAGTTCTTTTAATGCAATTATGCAGAATGTTTTATCTGTGTCTGTCAGTGTCAGGATTTGTCATGGTATTGCAGTGTAATGCTACATTCACTCTGGTATGAACAATGCCTGTCTTCAATCTACAGAAAAGAAATGCTTTGCATACTGTGGCTTTTGTCATCATACATTACCTCCACTGTTCCTGTGGAAGCACGTCATAGTATAGTGTATTCTAGTGAGCACATGTTCTCATTTATTGATGTCGAGTTTACCATAGTAATTGGTAAACTCAACATTTTTATAAGATTCATATAAGATTCATATTGTCACAAACTAATAAATGAAGGTATTTGTAGATTAGCCGTGTATAAACCGCTCTTAAAGCGCCCCTGCCCATTGAAAACAATGGGGCAGTGGTGGTTTAGCGGTGCTTTGCGGGCAGTTTTAACCGCTAGCGGCCGAATAGCGCCGCTATAGCCGCCCCGCCTGACCCAGTATGAAAGGGCTCTAAAGTGATTGTAAATGCATTTAAGACCCCTTTCACACTGGAGGCATTTTCAGGCTCTTTAGCGCTAAAAAAAACGCATGTAAAGCGCCTGAAATGCCTCATCTGCAATCCCAGAGTGAAAGCCCGAGCCCAAAAAAAGTCCTGCAAGCAGTTTCTTTGAGGCGCTTTTTGGAGCAGTGTATACATCGCTCCTAAAGCGTTGCCAAAGCGCCTTAGCAGCATGCTTTGCGGGCACTTTTAACCCTTTATTCGGCCACTAGAGGGGGTAAAAAGCGCCTCTAAAACTAGCAGCGCTTTACCGTTGTTTTAGAGGCGCTGTCTCCTCTCCATTCATCTTCAATGCAGAGAAAAGGACTGGGGAATCTGTGTCCTCTGTCCCTTTCTCTGTCTCAAACGGGAGATGTCAGGGGTCTCTGTTTAGACCCCTGACATGTCACCAAAGCCCCCAACAGGGCTGATAAAAAATAAATAAATAATAAACTACATAAATATTAAAAAATAAAATTGTAAAAAAAAATAAAAAAGTTAAAATAATAAAATTGTAAATAAAAAAAACTACTGACACCACAACCGCCCTCCCCCGCATACCGACACGGTCCAGAGCCCCAAGTACCCCCCCACCACCACCAAAAAGGATTGTGCAAAAAATTACGAACAAATTAACTTGTAAAAAGAAGATACATAAACCTTTAAAAAAAAGGACTAACATCGTCCATTGCCCTACTGACACCAACCACTGACACTGACCACTGCCCTACTGACTCCAACCACTGACACCATCCACTGCCCAACTGACACCAACCACTGACACTGACCACTGCCCTACTGACCCATCCACTGCCCTACTGACACCAACCACTGACACCGACCACTGCCCTACTGACACCAACCACTGACACTGACCACTGCCCTACTGTCACCAACCAATGACACCATCCACTACCCTACTGACACCAACCACTGATACCGACCACTGCCCTACTGACACCGACCACTGACACTGACCACTGCCCTACTGACACCGACCACTGCCCTACTGACACCAACCACTGACACCGACCACTGCCCTACTGACACCGACCACTGCCCTACTGACACTGGCCACTGACACCGACCACTGCACTACTGACCACTGACACCGTTCACTGCCCCACTGACACCATCCACTGCCCCACTGACACCGTCCACTGACACCATCCACTGCCCCACTGACACCGTCCATTGCCCCGCTGACACCGTCCATTGCCCCGCTGACACCATCCATTGCCCCACTGACACCAACCACTGCCCCATCCCCTCACCCCTTTTCCCAAAAGCACTGTAAAAAAATATATTTAAAAAATAAAACCCCCACCCCCATCATTATGAAAAAAAATTGTACAAAAATAAATTGTAAAAAATAATTAAAAAAAAAAATTGTAAAAAATAAAAAAATTCTGAGACTGTCCATTGCTCTACTAAGAGAATTCCGATCGTGTGTACGTGGCATAAGAGAAAAATATGGGAAACCTACTGGAAATAAAACAACCCAAATCACATGCCAAATAAGTCAAGAAAAAAAGAGAGAATGCCCCAGGGATTGTACAGGTAAGGGTTGGATACAATGCAACAAGTAAAGGAGTAAAGAAAAATAACAGAATTTTATTCAAAATATATAAAATACATAATAATAAAACAATACATACAGATTAATCGCCTGAGATCTAGTCAAAGACACTCTCTAAAGTTAAAGAGCACAATCTGAACAATACAATCAAGATATCCAACATGTTTCGGAAAATTATTACAGTTCCTTCTTCAGGGGTTTTAAAGACATACTGTAGTGTCTAGCGTAAAGATAAATAAGTATCAGTTAGACATATGGTGTATGAAATATAAGCATCAAAAATGGGGACAAGGACATAAAAAACATGGCGAGTGATTCTAAACAGAGAAATAAAGGACTTACTGAAAATGTTCAAATACAGCACTTGTATGGTACAGGCATCTGAAAAGTTTGGCTGGGTAAAAACTTTTTAGGCGAGCTCCAAAAAACAGGCCCAGTCACAAAAGGAGAGAGCCAGGACCAGGGGCGGACTGACAACTCCTGGGGCCCCCCGGGCAATAGGAGATTATGGGGCCCCCAGGCAATCAGAGATTATGGGGCCACACAGTATACACACACACACACACACAGTATACAATCACACAGTATACACATACATGTACACACAGTATACACAGACATGTTTCTATTGGCTGAGAAGGTACTGGAGATGTGGGGCATCTATAATCTCAGGATTTTTAGACCAAAAGGATGTCGGTAAGGGACATTTCAGAAACACATGTAAAAAAAACACAGATTTTTACATACTGTCCCTGGTTTTACTTAGGCTGGCAACCCTGATGGGGCCCCCTAGTGGCCCGGGGCCCTCGGGCAGTGCCCGAGTGGTCGAATGGTCAGTCCGCCCCTTGCCAGGACTCAAAGGAGTGTAGAGCCAGCCCTAATGGAGGTATGCAAGCCAACACTACAAAGCAGGGAAGATGGACAGGTGCAAGTAGATTGGGATATCCACAAGTAACAGCAGACCTCGAACAGTTTTCCCTAGATATAAACAACATATGATATATTATAATGTCTAAAGAAGAGGGGGACATAATCACAACAATTGGGGTGAGCAATAAACCAAATATAGAAATGGTAAGTAGAAAGTAGGGGGCTAAAAAGGAAATAAAAAAGCTAGCTAAAAAGCTAGACAACAAAAACAAACCGAGGTGTATATTTGTGAGGCAAAGAAGCGTCACAGACAGCCCCCAATATATATATAATGACCTAGCTAATAAGTATCCCCATATATACAAATGTAGAATCAAGCCAATATGAGGCTTGAAAGCGAACATATGTATATAAGTAAGGAGCAGTAAATGTCAACACAAGACAAAAATTTTCTGGAGGTAAGCGCACTAAATGTAGCAATTACAAACAGCTACTCATAGGTAATGTGTGCAGATAAATGTAAAAATGCTGGTCTCAAAGTAAAAAAGCTCTTACCAGAAATCAACCAAAGATAAAGACAGCACTGCTCCAGAATGTGAGGACTTGGCATACAGAAAACAAATGATGCTGTGGCCAAGTTTATATAGTAGATAGTGTGTACAAAACACACCCTCAGCTCTACTAACACCATCCAATGGTCCCAAAAAAGCATTTTGAAAAAAAAAATACTAAAAATGTAATTGTAAAATAAAATAAAAAATAAACAACTGACGCTGTCCACTGTCCTACAGACACCATCCTGCACATACTAACTACCACTGTACACTCCGCATTCCCTCACCTGCACATACTACCCACCTCCATACACTTCACACTCCTCTCCTGCACATGCTACCCACCTCCATACACTTCACACTCCTTTCCTGCACATGCTACCCACCTCCATACACTTCACACTCCTCGCCTGCACATGCTACCCACCTCCATACACTCCGCACCCCTCTCCTGCATATACTACCCACCGTCGTCCGCTCTGCACTGTACATTCCCTATTAAACATTACCACATTCTGCACTATGTAAGTCATCTCAGATTGTATTAAACCACACCCCTTTAAGTCAACACTCAATATTTTACGCAAATTGTAGCACCCTCTAGTAGTGTAGGTTCTAGAGTGAGAGTTGTTAGTGTAGGTAAATTTAGGCCGGCTTGGCTGGCAGCCAGGCCTGTTTGTTTTTGTTTGATCTGGGCTGGGTGGGTGACTCACAGGCAGCATCACCAAGACCCCCCTCTTTCCAGAGCTCTCTAGAAGGTTCTGGAAAGAGAGGAGGAGAGGGGATGTGGAGCTGCCTAGGGTATTCTGAGGCGCCCTGACCATTCCCATCTTGGAAATGGCAGGGGGCAGGCCTCCTCAAATACCCAGGATCAGCCCAGTTTGGGAGAAGTTGTCGAGTTGAGGAGTTGGAGATGGAGTACTGAGGCTGTCGGGGCCTTGGAGGGAACTCTCCAGTCTGGGGGGGGGGTGGTGACATTGGGCCTGGGCTTGGGTGCGGACAAGGCTCTCCAAGAAAACTTGGAGGTGTCCTGGACAGGAGGCACACGGGGAGCAAGAGGGGACAGCAGGAGAGAGTACTGCCGGGCAAGTCTCCAGGGAGAGGAACCATGGGTTGCAGCCAAGAGGGCTGGTAAGTGGCATGCACAGTCGGGAGAACAGGGGAGGAACACCTGAAAGGACTGGGAGAGTGCAGTCAGAGATGGGTGCAGAACCAGAGGAGTGGACTGTGGTGTCGTGGAAAGTGGAGTCGGGCAGCTGCAGCCAGGAGGGCTGGCAGGGCCTAAAGAGGACTGACTGGGATCTGTAGCCGTATGTGGGACAGCTAGTACCAGAATTTACTATTTTCTTTTTTCTACACCATAGGGGCCCGCGGTCCCTTCGATGTACAGGAGGAGTATGGAGCGATACTCAGAAGATAGCAAGCGATGTGCAGGAGGAGCATGGAGCGACACTCAGAAGAGAGTAAGCGATGTACAGGAGGAGTATGGAGTGATACTCAGAAGAGAGGAAGAGATGTACAGGATGAGTATGGAGTGATACTCAGAAGAGAGGAAGCGATGTACAGGAGGAGTATGGAGCGATACTCAGAAGATAGGAAGCGATGTACAGGAGGAGTATGGAGTGATACTCAGAAGAGAGGAAGCGATGTACAGGAGGAGTATGGAGCGATACTCAGAAGATAGGAAGCGATGTGCAGGAGGAGCATGGAGCGATACTCAGAAGATAGGAAGCGATATGCAGGAGGAGTATGGAGCGATACTCAGAAGATAGGAAGCGATGTACAGAAGGAGTATGGAGCGATACTCAGAAGATAGGAAGCGATATGCAGGAGGAGTATGGGGCGATACTCAGAAGATAGGAAGCGATGTGCAGGAGGAGTATGGAGCAATACTCAGAAGATAGGAAGCAATGTGCAGGAGGAGTATGGAGCAATACTCAGAAGATAGGAAGCAATGTGCAGGAAGAGTATGGAGCAATACTCAGAAGAGTCCTGGAGGCCTCTCTTACAAAAAGATATTGATGATATCGGACAAATCCAAGGATGAAAAACAAAATAGTGAAAGATCTGGGGGATAAAACATATCAGGAGAGACTTCAGGAACTTCATATGTACAGTCTTGACTGAAACCATACTTAAAGTGGGGTTCCAGTCAAAAAAAAAAGGGGGCTTAAAAAATCATAAAAAAAAATCAAAAAAAAATAATTGGAAAAAAAAATTTTTTTTACTCACCTCCAAATGCCTGTTGCTATGGGGTCCCTCGTGGTTTGCCACCTTCAGTGCCTGGGCTAAACGTCACTTCCCCCTCGGCGCCGCACAGTCATCTGGGACCTGTCAAATCACGGCGCACGGTGCCGCTCGCACATGCGCAGTGGGTGCCCGGCTGTGAAGCCACAGCCGGGTTCCCACATTAGGAATGCCGGCGCCGCGAGCGGCTCGTGGAACGAGGGGGGGTCTCGTTCCCCCACATCGCTGGACCCTGGGACAGGTAAGTGTCCGATTTTAAAAGTCAGCAGCTGCAGTTTTGTAGCTGCTGACTTTTAAATTTTTATTTTTTTCCCCCAGGACGGAGCTCCACTTTAAGGGTGTCAGTAAGGTTCAAGAGGGCAGTATTTTTAATATGACGCTCAAGCTGGCCATAGACGGGTAGGTTTTTCTTCATTCAGCCAGCTGGCTGTCCCTTGCCGGGATATTGTATTCTGACAACGGGACTCACCACCATCAGAAAAACACTGATCAGTGTCTGCAGTCGCTGATCGACAACAGTTTTCCAGCATGTTCCTTCCACAAAAGGCGATCAATCAATCTACTTCTATCGAGCAGACACAGAGACAAAACTTTCAGAGACATTATGATATCCTGCCTTGAAGCTCGGATGTTGCTCTTTCAGCCAATCTTAGCATGCATTCTATCTCCCATTTTGCAATAGCTCTGAGCTTAGCGATGGTGCCATGGATGAAATAGGGGGCCACACATGTGCAAGGGTTTAAGAGCTCGCTACTGTGGTTGGGGTTATTGGGGGGAGGGTGAGTTGTTGAGCAGTAATGACTGGTAGTGTCTTAGCGATGTCCTAGCAACCAGTCAGAATGGGCTGGGAGTTTGCCATCTCTGGGAGGTTTTTAGCCAGACTTCGGGAGGTATGGAATATCCAACTTTAGTCAAAGTTTCACAGTTTGTATCTACATGTGCCCATTACCTGCATAGACAGTTTTTCTTTTGGTAAAGGTGAACTTAACCTTTTAGTCACTACTGCGAGAATGAACCAGATGGCAAGTTATCTCACTAGGAAAAAAAACAATTGGCCGCCAGTCTGGCTGGTTACCCTTGGTAGGCCTAGCCAAGAAATGTCTGATAAGCCAACCATAACCAACTGGATTCTTTAAGTGTGATCTTACGTCTCTAAGAACCTTAACCACTTCTACCCAAGGACATCATATGACGTCTTTCACTTTGAGTGGGGATATCTGAATGATGCCTGCAGGTGCAGGCATCATTCAGATATCATCTTTTACAGCCGGCGATTCTGTGCACCTTAAGAACAATCATAGCAGCAGCTCAGCCGCTTGATCGTTCTTACAGGCAGCGGAGGGGACATCCCCCTCCTCCTGCCACCCTCCAGTGCGAGTCAGAGAAAGAATCCACCGCCGCCAGACGTTGATCATAGAGATTTACCAGATGGTCCCTAGTCATCAGTAAGGCTGAAAATGTGGAATAGACTCCTCCAGAGGTGGTTCTGGCCAGCTCAGTAGATTGTTTTAAGAAAGGCCTGGATTATTTCCTAAATGTACACAATATAACTGGATACTAACATTTCTAGGTAAAGTTGATCCGGGGAAATCTGATTGCCTCTCTGGGATCAGGAAGGAATTTTTTCCCCTGCTGTAGCAAATTGGAGTATGCTTTTCTGGGGTTTTTCGCCTTCTTCTGGATCAACTGTGGGTATAGGATTGGGTATATGGGTTTGTATGATATTTTTTTATTTAGAATTTTTTTTTTTTTTTTATGGTTGAACTAGATGGACTTGTCTTTTTTCAATCTGACTAACTATGTAACTATCTCTATGACCTTCGGAGGCCCGAGCGCGACGTTATGACGGCAGAAGTTAACAAAGTTGAGAACCCGGCTGGAAAGAAAGAAACAGTTCATTTTTTTATCTCAATCTTTCCAGCCTGGGAGGAGAGATGTGGGGTCTTCTAGACCCCACATCTTTCCATAAAGAGGACCTGTCACTCACTATTCTTATTACAAGGGATGTTTACATTCCTTGTAATAGGAATAATAGGGGTCAAAAAAATATTTTTTAAAGAGAAAGTGTAAAAATATTAACGTAAAAGAAACAATAATAAAAAAAAATTAAAGCGCCCCAGTCACTGTGTGCTCACGCACAGAAGTGAACACACACGTAAGTTGCCCCCGGCGTTAAAATTATACATGTGAGGTATCACCGCTTGGGTTAGAGTGAGAGCAATAATTCTAGCACTAGACCTCCTCTGTAACTCTAAACTGGTAACCTGTAAAAAAACCTGTAAACATTTTTTAAAACGTGGCCTATGGAGATTTGTAAGTACTAAAGTTTGGTGCCATTTTACAGCGTGACATGTTGGGTATCTATTTACTCGATGTAACATCATCTTTCACATTATACAAAAAAATTGGGCTAACTTTACTGTTTTGTTATTTTTTGATTCATGAAACAGTTTTTTTTCCCCCAAAAAAACGTATATAGAAAAATTGTTGCGCAAATACCGTGTGACATAACAAGTTGCAACGACTGCCATTTTATTGCCTAAGGTCTCTGCTAAAAACACATATTGTTTGGGGGTTCTGAGTAATTTTCTAGCAAACAAATGATTATTTTTGCGTAGGAGAGGAGTGCCAGAATTGGCCTGGGGGTCCCCAAGAGATTCCCTCCATTTGCAGGGATTTTCTCTCACTTCCTGTCTTGGCTATGAGACAGGAAGTGTAGGTAAATCTCCCCATTGGGACAAAAATAAACCTTACACGGGTTATGACCATCCCTTACTCAATGAACATGAAAAATGCCTATAGTTCTACCTTAGGAACTCCAAAAGGTGATCCTCGGGATCGGGGAATACTTTGATTTTGGCAGGCTCCGAACCATGGCCATTCAGAAAGGATATTGGCTAGGGGCTTAGAGAATGGGCCAGTAGGCCGCACAAGATGAATTCCAAGATGAAAATGAAATCTATTCAGTGAATAGGCTTATAACCCTGGCTGAGTATAAATGCAACATTTTCACTGGGGTGTCCTTTTGTGAGCCAAGTTGGATGCCGCGGGAGCTAAATTATTAGGTAGAAGAATTACAGTGGACTGAACACTTCAATAACAGAATTACCTTTCATCGCTGTTCAACTGTCCAAAATAAGAATATATTACTCCACTTTTGATGTTTAGACATATTAATGATCTAAATTAAAACGCAGTCTAACAGTAGAGACGGGAAAGGAAAATGCTTCCATGTTTACAAAGGGATGATAGATTAAATGCTGTAAATCATCCAAAGATAAAATATTTTATTAAAAGGAAATCTATTTACAATGCTTACCTATTAGTTCATTCCAACATTTTTGCTTTTAAAAAAAATAAAAAAATAAAACACTTTTGCAATGTGTTTCCACTTGAAAGAGACAAGCGCTGAGCTCCAGAAGGAAGAACTTTTCATGTCTTTATTATTACTTGGAGTAAGTTCAAAATGTTTCTGGGGCCATATCAGTACATTGGGATCAAAACAATTATTTATGATTTTATCCTTTGTGATTGAAGGAGGGACCCGATCAGCGGCGGCCATGGAAAGATTCATGCAATGCATGAATCTATCCATGATCCATAGAGGGGGTGGCTGGAGAGAGGGGGTGGCGCCCGTGCGCCCTTATGGACGCACCGCCACTGGACCTGATGCTGTAAATATAATTTATATTAGGTACATGGGGGGCCTAATATCAGTGAGTCTGTTGTTTTTTTCAAAAGAACAATCTCTCTACCAGACGTATCAGTTACAGGGATGAGACAAACAATTTACTACTGACAGGGGTGCTTACAATGATCATGTCGATTTATTTATGTAAAACCTTTATCCAAAAAAAAAGAAAAAATTAGCTGTAACTGCATATAAAGTACAGTGTAGCCTTGGATTGCGAGCATAATCCATTCCAGGAGAATGCTTGTAATCCAAAGCACTCGCATATCAAAGCGAGTTTCCCCATAGAAGTCAATGGAAACAAAGAAAATTAGTCCTGCATTGACTTCTATTGTATGCAATACCACATATGGCCAGAGGTGGGGCGCCAGAGAGCCTTGGAAATACTCACAGACAGCTCGGCTGAACTCGGAAACCCTCGGAAAGGCTCAAACACTCAGAAACTGAGTATTTCCGAGTATTTCCGAGTGATTCTGAGTATTTCCTAACGGCTCCGAACCGTTCCGAGTGTCACCAGCGCCCCCACACCTCTGGCCAAATGCAGTACTGCACATCCCATTGGCTTGAATCCCGCTCGTTTTGCGAGACAACAGTCGCAAACCGAGTCAGTATTTTTTTAAAAAATTGTCTTTCAAATCGCTCGTTAACCGCGTTACTCGTAAACCAATGTTCCACTGTATTAGAGTTTGGCTTCAATTTTGTGTATTTAAATCTGCTAGTACATCTAACACTCCCCCCCCCCCAGAATGACAATGCTGCTGTCCAAAGGTGCCCCTGTGCTACTAATACATGATGTGTGTTACTGGTCAGACCACCAGGTGAAAATAAAGGGGGGGGAGCCTGAAAAATAAAACGAATGCAGCCACCACATCTAATGATAGGTAAGCTACAATATTTTACACTTATGGTTTTGGGTTTAATACCACTTTAACAACATTTCTCCTAACTGTAGTTCTATAAATTCAGAAGTATGATATAAAATATGTAGGTAGCTTTGATGATCCTGTTATTGATTTCTGTGCAGATCTGGGTCCCAGGTGAAGGCTATATACACAGGGCATTGACTTCTTGTCAGAAACCATGAAATCAGACTGAGACAAAAGTACAGTTAAATCACACATGTTTAATAATAAAAGTAAACAGAACAAACGTAGTCAAAACATAGCCAAAGTTCAGTAACCGGAACGGATAGTCAGACAAGCCAAACGTCAGGGAGCCGGAGATGAGAGTAGTATAACAGCAAGCAGGATCTGGAGCCAGAAGGGATGTCAGCCAAGCAAGTCTTTTAACAGGCATGCAGGAGAGCGTCTCTGTTATGTTGACCAAGGTGAAGGCAGAGATCCTCTGGGCTGGACGCCTTAAAGTGGGGTGCCCCTTAAAAAGAATTTAAAGTCAGCAGCTACAAATACTGCAGCTGCTGACTTTTAATAATCAGACACTTACCTGTCCCAGGGTCCAGCGATGCGGGGGAACGAAGCCCCGCTCGTTCCCCGCTCTGCTCGGCGGCACCGTCATTCTTACTGTGGGCACCCGGCTGTGGCTTCACAGCCGGGCACCCACTGCGCATGCGAGAGCTGCGTCGCGCGCCGTGATTGGCCGCGCAGTCATCTGGGACCTGTCACGTGTCCCAGATGACTGATAGGAGGAAGGGAGCCCTTCCTGTGCTGAGGGGAAGTGATGTCACCAGCCCAGGCACTGAAGGAGGCAGCCTACAAGGGACCCCCTAGCAACAGGCATTTAGAGGCGAGTTAAAAAAAAAATTTCAAATGTTTTTTTTTACATTTTTTTATGAATTTTAATCATCTTTTTTTTTTTGGTGGAAACACCACTTTAAGTAGGCAGGACTGACGAGCAGGATATCATCAACAGCTGAGTAACTGTAAAGAGAGAACGGGAGCCGTCAATTAGCTGACAGCTGAGCGGCCAGCTCAGAAAAGGAAGGGCTGAGCCCAGCCCTGACACTTCTACCTGACTTAAGGCGGTTGTAAAGTTTCCAAAAAAAAAAAAGAAGGAAAAACGTCATGGACCCATCATGCCCCGTGTGGTGACGTCACATGGGGGCGTGGCCTCCGGATGACGCAATGCGATTGCCACGCCCCCATCGTTATTTAAGAAATGCAGGACATCGGCGCCGACAGATCAGCCCACTGACAAAGAAATGATCAGTCTATAATTTTAATGGTAGGTTTATTTTAACAGTGAGAGAGACAGAATAACAACAACAAAATATACAGAGAAACACATTTCAAAAAAAAAAAATTATAAATTGATTTGCATTTTAGTGAGTGAAATAAGTATTTGACCCCTTCGCAAAACATGACTTGGTACTTGGTGGCAAAACCATTGTTGGCAATCACAGCTCCCTTCACATATTTTCTATGGGATTAAGGACTGGAGACGGGCTAGGCCACTCCAGGACCTTAATGTGCTTCTTCTTGAGCCACTCCTTTGTTGCCTTGGCCTTGTGTTTTGGGTCATGGTCATGCTGGAATACCCATCCACCACCCATTTTCAATGCCCTGGCTGAGGGAAGGAGGTTCTCACTCAAGATTTGACGGTACATCAATCCATCGTCCCTTTGATGCAGTGAGGTTGTCCTGTCCTCTTAGCAGAAAAACACCCCCAAAGCATGAATGTTTCCACCTCCATGTTTGACGGTGGGGATGGTGTTCTTGGGGTCATAGGCAGCATTCCTCCTCCTTCAAACACGGTGTCGCACCGATTCGGATGGTGCCATTGCTGGCAATATCTGCCAATTTGGCATGTGATTTGACATCTCAAATTGCATGCCAATTCCCTGCAATGTGAACCAGAGCTAAGAGAGTGCTCCTAATCTCAGCTTGTTACCTGTATAGAAGACACCTGGGAGCCAGAAATCTTGCTGATTGATAGGGGACCAAAAACGTATTTCACTCATTGAAATGCAAATCAATTTATAACTTTTTTGAAATGCATTTTTCTGGATATATTTGTTGTTATTCTGTCTCTCTCACTGTTAAAATAAACCAACCATTAAAATTATAGACTGATCATTTCTTTGTCAGCGGGGGATCAAATACTTTTTTCCCCGCACTGTAAATTTACCTGTAGGTACAAGTGAGCAATCGGTGTTTACTACCGCTGGCCATACAGGGATTGAAATTCAGCCAGTTCAGCGGTGGCCAATCAAATTTCAATCGTTGTACGGCCACAAGTCAGTAGCTATAGTATTTGTGCCTGTGGACTTTGATTATTTTAAATCGATATTATATATATATATATATATATATATATATATATATATATAGTAGGGCCCTTTGATTCCTACAATATTAAATTGTATTGTATTTGTACTGTCTACCCTTAATTTGTAAGGCGCTGAGTAAACTGTCGGCGCTATATAATTACTAGACGTGCACTGCCAAAAAAAATAGTTCGTTTAGTTTTTTGCTTTTTTCGGAAATTCGAAAAATCCTGAATTTGCACATTTGAAAATTCGGAAATCCGAAAATTAGAATTTTGGAATTTCACATTTTGGAATTTAAAATTTTTAAATTTCACATTTTGGGATTTCAAATTTTCAAATTTTACATTTTCGAATTTCAAATTTTTTCGAATTTCACATTTTCAAATTTCACATTTATATATAATATCAATTTCAAATTTTCAAATTTTCTAATTTTTAAATTTTAATATTTTCGAATTTTCAAAATGTGAAATTTTCTAATTTTTAAATTTTTATATTTTCGAATTTTCGAATTTTCAAAATGTGAAATTTTCAAAATGTGAAATTCTCAAAATTTCACATTTTCAAAATTTCAAATTTTCAAATTTCAAATTTTCAAATTTTCAAATTTCAAATTTCAAATTTTTTAATTTTCATATTTTCGAATTTTGGGAATTCCAAAATTTGAAAATCTGAAAAAAAGAAAGTAAATCAGTAAAATTTGAAATAAAAACAAACTAATAATAGCTAACTATTAAATTATAGGTATTGGAATTTCCTTTTAAATTTGGCTGTTTGTGAACCGAACGAATACAAAGTTATGAACTATACGAAATAACGAATGCCGCATCTATAGAAATGGAATGGAACAAATTAATAATAAATAATAATAAAAAGGTTTTATTATTATTATTGTTATATATTATTATTAGATCGTTACGTTCCATTCTTTTAGATACGGCATTCGTTATTTCATATAATTCGTAACTTCGGATAAATTTGTTACGTTCTCTAACAGCCAAATTTGAAAGGAAATTCTAATACCTATAATTTAATAGTTATTATTAGTTAGTTATTTCAGATTTTCAAGTTTTCATTCTTTTGAATTTTCAGATTTTGTTCTTACTTTGGGATTTTCAAATTTCCAATCTTCTGAATTTTCAAATTTCCGAAATTCTGAATTTCAGAATTTTTCAAATTTCCGAAATTCTGAATTTCTAAATTTTCGGAAATTGAAAAATTCTGAAATTTCTGAATTAACAAATTTATCAAAATTCGTTAAAAAAATTATTTGGACCTAAACCAATTGCACATGTCTATTTTTTACATATTTGTCATACCTAAATGTTTCAGATCTTCAAACAAATTTTAATATTACACAAAAAGATAACCCGAGTAAAAACAAAATGCAGTTTTTAAATGACAATTTAATTCATTTAAGGGATAAAAGCTGTCCAAACCTTATTAAGTGTTTGCGATAACTGCCAATGCGTCTTTCTCCATCGGTGTGGAGACATTTTGGCCCACTCTTCTTTGCAGAATTGTTTTAATTCAGTGACATTGGCCTGCTTAACATTGGTCTGCTTAAGGTCATGCCACAGCATCTCAATCGGATTTAAGTCTGGACTTTGACTGGGCCACTTCAAAACCTTAATTTTGTTAATTTTTTTTTTTGAGCCATTCAGAGGTGGACTTGCTGGTGTGTTTCGGATCATTGTCCTGCTGCAGAGGCATAACTAGAACCTTCAGGGCCCCGGTGCAAAAAACACGAAGGGCCCCCTTGACACCCCCCTCTTGTCCCGGGTCCTTTCCCACTGATCCCAGGGCCATATACTCCTATCCAGTGTTGCCAACCCCCAATTATTTTTTTTTTTTACTGAGCACATTTTTTTACTGACAACCTTAACTATGAGAAAAAACTCTTATTATAAACGAAGACAATCGATATGTAAAGCCTAAATTTACCATTAAGGAAAAAAATAATAACATATTTATTTCAGGAAAAAAAGCGCATTTTTTTTTCCCACTGGAGCCTGCAAAGCATTGCACCTGCGCTTCGTAGATCAGTGGATGGCAGGTGCAATGTCAGGCTCCTGCAGGCACTTCCTCCAGCTTTTTCAGGTAGAAAGTGGGAGGAAGTGTCAAAGGACCATGCTGATAATTGGGTGAGTAGTTTAGGGTGCTTAGCAACTGTTGAGCCAATCGACACCTTGGTCAGGTCTATGTACAGCCTAATGTATAGAGCGCAGGGTCAGGAGTAAGTAACAAAAAAAAACAACATATGGAGTGCATCAGTCAGGATGAACACCATGTACGATGTAATCACTGTGACCAATCACAGAGATCACAATAGTACACAATGAATGGCTATGAATGAAAGCCATTGTGTTCTATTCATATTTGATTGGTTATAGCAATCACTTGGTCACAGGATCGGCCGGGTACAACGATCTATGTTCCGATGTGTCCGGTGAACACAGCGGGTGACAGATCACGCTGCTACATGGCCCCTAGGGCACGCATGAGATGCACACCTGGAGGATGTCATATGACGCCCACCCCAGGATATCGCTACTACCGCTTGGCCGCCATTTTACAATAGGCCAGGAGGGAAGTGGTTAAGAGGTAGTTTACCTGTACACAAATATTCTTTTCAATTATTAAGTTGTAGCAGCAGGCTCACAGGGATGGAGAATCAATATGCAGATGAAATACATAACCTATCCTATAGTGCTGTTTGTCTATACATCTTGCAGCAAGGTCTTTTATATATATATGATGTGGCCTGAGGTTTGTCTTTCAGCTTTCTCCGGCATCACATTAAAGGGGTTGTAAAGGTTAGTTTTTTATTTTCTAAATAGGTTCCTTTAAGCCAGTGCATTGTTGGTTCACTTACCTTTTCCTTCGATTTCCCTTCTAAATGTTTTTTTTCTTTGTTTTCTTTGTCTGAATTTCTCACTTCCTGTTCCTCCTCAGTAAGCTGTTCAGTAAGCTGTTCTGACTGACTAAACACTGCTCGGATAATGGTGTGAAGTTTACTGAGGAGAAACAGGAAGTGAGAAATTCAGACAAAGAAAAAAAACATTTAGAAGGGAAATCGAAGGAAAAGGTAAGTGAACCAACAATGCACTAGCCTAAAGGAACCTATTTAGATAATAAAAAACAAACCTTTACAACCCCTTTAAAGAAGACGTATGCTGTGGGTCTTATTATAATATTGAGTGCTTCCCATAAAATTGATAGGATGCATATCTGTGCTACCCTACATGCCATGGAATGTTTTACCTTTACCAATCAGAGGGTGGATATAATAAAGGCAAACAGACAATGCACTTTGCAAGTAAAGTGGCACTCTGCAAGGGAATATGCTCCAGAGCTTAGTAAATGGGGGAAAGCACTGCTGACTTCTATCATCCAATTATGTGCAAGCACATGTCTGGGCATAGGTGTGCGCAGCCTATTGCATTAGGGTGGGCACCCCAAAGCTCAAACACACATGGCTTTCTCTGCAGCCCCGTTTGCACGGGGCAGTGAATGAATGGGAAATGCTCTGTGCTAAGTGGCTTCCTGTTCATTCACAAACAAAGTTTACTATGCTTCAGTTGTGAATGAACACCGTGGGCGAGTGTGTTCATTTAGAAAAGGAAGGGGCTGGTAAATTACATATTTACTAGCCCATTCCCTGTTCTCCATCCTGAAACATCCACCACAGCAGAAGAGGGAGAGGAGGGAAGCCAGCAGCACTACGGGGTGGGTGGACCAACACGGGGGGGGGGACCCGGGTAGTAGGGGGAATCGGCACCGCACGTAGTGATTAGGGTGTGCCTAGGCACACCTGGCACACCCCCTGCGCACGTCTATGTGTCTGGGTATTATTTGCAAAGTGAAGCTTCACCTCATTTACTAAATTCTGGAGCAAATGCCCTTGCAGAGTGCAACTGCCCTTGCAGAGTGCACAGTCTCTTCCCCTTTAGTAAAATAAACCCCATAGTTGGACACACTGCTTAACAGCAATAACCGGAAGCTCGAGGTAATACTTTATACATGGAGTTTGTGTGTGTGCAATGTCTTTCAATCTGAATTTCTATTTTTGTAACTTCTGTAATAAAAATTTTAAATAAAACCTTTCCGTTTTAAAGTGGATGTAAACCCTAATTTTTTATTTTTTTTTTTTTGATGTCATAATGTAGAGAATACGATTTCCTTTCATTTGACAGTCTTGCCATACATATTTACTTGAGGCCTGAGCAATCCTCTTTTATTGTTCAGTTAGAAAAATCTTGACAAAGTCTTGAAAACGTTGTCAAAAACGCCCCCTTGCTGTGAGTGACAGGTGATTTACATATCTCATGCACTAGCCTGAGACAGGTTATCATCAGATCACTGGATGTTCTACTCTTCCCAGCTCTGACTACATACATGTCCCCTAAATCACTTGTCTGTCTATAGTCTGCTGACTGTTCACTGCATCCCATGATGAGAAACATCCAGTCAAAACACAGTAAAGCTGGGAGAGCTGGAGGGGAGGGAAGGGGAGGGGGATGTGAATTGTGAACTTTTTACACAGGATGTGCCTGTCTCAGGCTAGTTCATGATATGTAAATCACCTGTCACTCACAGCAAGGGGGACGTTTTTGACAAAGTTTTCAAGACTTTGTCAAGATTTCTCTAACTGAACAATAAAAGAGGATTTCTCAGGCCTCTAGTAAATCTGTGTGGCAAGACTGGGCTCAAATGAAAGGAAATCTTATTCTATACATTTTGACATCCCCAAAAATTTTTTGGTGTTTACATCCACTTTAATTACACTGCTTGATTTAAATCCAGGCTCTATCTGACTTGCTGCAGGCTCTAATGCACACAGTGAGAAGCTAACAGTATGCAGTGAAATCAGAGTAGGCCAATTCAGTAGAGGAGAGGAGCCTATACAACTGTGTAAACAACAACTGAAGGTAAGGCTGGAGTTCAACTACAACAAATCAGTAAAAGCGGATAACAAGTCAACAGATGTTCTTCACAAAAACACATCACGAGGGACACCACAAACAGCACAGCCAAGACGCAGTGCCATGTTGATAATCCCATTCAGAAGGTATGTCCAATTGGGGATTACAGTGGATTATCTAGTTTATCAAACATAGGAAAATCCCTGCCCAGACAAATATCCATGACCACATTTACAGCGTCCAATTTGCCCTTGATTGAATTCAAATCTGCACAAATCCCCGTGATTTAAAGACAAAGCAAAAAGCATAAAATGTGCAATTAAGGCCAAAGCATGGGTTGCTTTATTGTGTATAGTGCATTATGTCATCCTCTTATCTAATATAAAATGGTCTAGCTTGTTTATAGTGTGATATTTGTGTTTGTACGGAAGATGACAGCTAAATGCAGTGTTATTATAGGAAAGAAATGGTATGGTAATTATCTTTGATCACCCGCTCGCAGCTTTACCATGCACCCAGCATTTCTATTCTGTATGTCTATGCTGTATATGTTGCTAAGTGCCATGACTCAGGCTTTAATCTGGACTATTAGAGACCTGACGGAAATGTTTTAGCTTGCAGCAGATGCTTGGAGTGAAGAAAAATGTACATGAAATATTGGATTTTCTATTTCAGCATGTTCTCTGCAACGGCATAATTCAAAGCAACAAGGACTATTACTTTGTTACCTTATTTAGACTTCTCAGACAATCCATTAAATCATCCCGAGTAACTGAGCTGCCCAGAGTACTTTACTCCTGAGAAGTTCAATGATGTGTACTGACATTACTCAATGGGCTCTCAGATCCTGAATACAGGAGAACCTCTCGTCTAGAGTAGCCAAAGGAATGTGTGCTGTTAACTCTTTGCTTTTTTATGCATGTTTTGGAACTGGAATAAAGCCCTGTACACACGATCGGACTTTCCGACAGGAAATGTGTGATGACAGGCAGGGCCGGGACAAGGGGTGGGCAGGAGGGGCGGCTGCCCCTGGCGCAATGGTTTATTGCAGGGTCGGGGGGGGGCACCCTGATCCTAACCCTTAGGGAAAGGGGGGCACAGTTTGGCATCTTTGCCCTGGGCGCTGGGTGACCTTTTCCCGTCACTGATGACAGGCTGTTGATGGTAAATCCGACCGTGTTTATGCTCCATAAGCAGTGGTGAAAAGACACTCTGGACAGCCGCACACCAGAAAATTTTTTTAATCCTTTTCTTTTTATTTGCAAAAAGACCACATCAAAATAAAACAATCCACAGCAATGAGGGGTGCACAAAAATAACTGACGCGTTTCGCACCAAAATGAGTGCTTATTCATAGCTTATTCATAAGCTATGAATAAGCACTAATTTTAGTGTGAAATAAAAAGCACAGGATTTTAAGTTTTTCCCGGTGTGCGGCTGTCCAGAGTCTCTTTTCACCACCGCTTATTGTGATTGTGTTAGCCAGCACCTGGGGCTCCTTAATCTGGGAAGACAAGCATTCTCCTTGAATTCGTCCTGAAGCGGTGGTTTATGTTTTCTCTCGTGTGTACGCTCCATGGGACAATTGTTGTCAGACTTTCCTCCAACAAATGTTGGATAGCAGGTTTTCACATTTTCCGCGGACAAACGTGTGTTGTCGGATTTTCCAAGCGTGTGTAAGTAAGGCAGACAAAAGTCCAAAGTACAAACACGCATGCTTGGAAGCAAGGACGAGCCAGAAGCGGTCGGTCTTGTAAACTAGCGTTCGTAATGGAGAATGAACATTGGTGACGCGGAACATTGGTGACGCGGCAAATTATGAAATCTCCAAATGCAGTGCACAATTCTCTTCTTCTTTAATGGGATAATAATGAAGCTGCTTTGCTGGTGATACTGATGGAGTTATTGCAAACTAATTTTCAAAGGCTTTTTTTTCTAGTGATATCAAGAATAATATTATGATGCTTTTTTTTTTTTATATTTGGGCAAGTTACCACAACACCATTATCCTGTAGTTTTTAAGACCAAAGATACAACTATGTTGGTGTCCCTTGTCAATTTTACATTGTATTTTTTAAAATGTAACTGCCGACTCCCAAACTGTCATTTGAGGTAAAACACATAGCCAAATATTATTCTACACAATTATTTTATTGTGCATTAAAAAAAACAAAAACAAATAAAATTAGACATGCTATCTACCAATAGAACTTAACCAAAAAGTGCATTCTATGCATCCAAAAATATAGAAAATATACCAAATCAAATCATTATTCAACCAAAAAAATTATGTCAAAGCAATAACTCCAAGGCCAATAATAAATAACACGTTATCTCCTCCGATTCCACAACATAGCTGGTTGACGAACAGCCGTTCAGAAACTAACTGAAAAGCACAAAATGAAAAGCGCGAAATGAAAAGCGCAAAATGAAAAGCGTGAAAAGAAAAGTGTGAAAAGAAAAGCGCGAATCAACACTCACCAAACTTCTACTAACAGGAAATTAGCAGAAGGAGCCCAAAGGGTGGTGCCAAAGAGCTGAAAAAATATGTAGTACGTCACTACGTTCGTAATTTTGTGGCCGTGTGTATGCAAGACAAGTTTGGGCCAACGCCCTTCGGACAAAATTCAACGGTTTTGTTGGTCAACAATCCGATCATGTGTATGAGGCTTTAGCCTCTTGCTTTCATTATGTACTAAGTACCTGTAGTAGCATGCGGTGCTATCACAATAGTAGAATGTTATCCAATCACTGGACAGACACTGGCAATCATTTCCTGGAATACTTTAACTTGGCAGTAAAGTCCCCATGGGTTGCTTGTACCTATAGGTAAGCCTAAAATAAGGCTTAATTGTAGGTACAGTAAATATCTCCTAAACTTGCACTGTTTAGGAGATATTTACTATAGTAGCAGCTGGTGACATCACCGATGCATGCGCAATGCACTCTCAATGGAAGGTATGCCGTGCTTTAAAAGAGAGCCTTGTCGATGTCATGGCCGCGACACCCATGTGCTTGTACAGGACTGACGTCATCGTGGCTCGGACAGTCGAACTGCCAAAGCCTGCAAACCCGGAAGGAAGACCAGGTGAAGATTGAAGCACCTGAGAGCCGTGCACTGCACTGCTGGAGGGCTTCATTCTAAGGTAAGTCTTTCGTAATGTGCTAGTATGCGATGAATACTAGCACATTATGCTATTATCCTGCAGGGGCCCTAATGATTTTCTTTTTTTTGCGGTTTACTACCGCTTTAAGCATTTTATTAAAGATAGGTGCCCCCAAACTCTGTTGTGGACATGTGTATAGTAATGGAAAATTGTTATAAAATACTTAACAGGATTTTCCTTTCCAGGGCAGCATACAAATGAGTAGATTATGCCCTCGCTCCTACCTCATAGATCCTCTCTCCAATAAATAAATAACTTATACATTTTTTCTGCATCCCACCCTTGTTTGTGGCTATCGTGGAGCCAGTCAGGAGAATAGAAAACAGTTGCTTTTTTTTTGTTTTGTTTTTTAAATATGCCACACCTACCTGCTCTGTGCAATGGTTTTGCACAGAGCAGCGCCGAACCTCCTCTTCTGGAGTCCACCGCCAGAGCTCCTGGCTCCTCCTTTTTGATGAATGTCTTCATAGCAAGCCGCTTGCTATGGGGGGCACTCGTGCAGGGCTGGGGGGTATCCTGTGCACTTAAAGGGGTTGTAAAGGTTTGTTTTTTATTTTCTAAATAGGTTCCTTTAAGCTAGTGCATTGTTGGTTCACTTACCTTTTCCTTCGATTTCCCTTATAAATGTTTTTTTTCTTTGTTTTCTTTGTCTGAATTTCTAATTTCCTGTTCCTCCTCAGTAAGCTGTTCAGTAAGCTGTTCTGTCTGACTAAACACCGCTCGGATGATGGTGTGAAGTTTACTGAGGAGAAACAGAAAGTGAGAAATTCAGACAAAGAAAAAAAACATTTAGAAGGGAAATCGAAGGAAAAGGTAAGTGAACCAACAAGGCCCTAGCTTAAAGGAACCTATTTAGAAAATAAAAAAACAAACCTTTACAACCCCTTTAAGGTTTTTTACCTTAATGCAGAGAATACATGAAGGTAAAAAACCTTAAAGAGGAGATTCACCCTGGAAAAAAAACATAAAAGTCAGCAGCTACGAATTCTGTAATTCTGACTCTTAATAAAAGGTCACTTACATAGTTAGTCTGGTTGAAAAAACCCCAAGTCCATCTAGTTCAACCAATAATCTTACCTCACCTGTCCAGGGATCCAGCGCTGTCCTCATTCTTCACTAGCCTTCAGGTTCCTGGTGCCGGTATCCTAACTCTGGGCAGCCAGCTATGCTGCTTTCAGCTTCACAGCCAGCTGGCTGCCCACTGCGCATGTCTGAGACACTTTGCACTTTGTGAATGGTCCCGCAGTCTTCTGGGACCTGTGATGTGTCCCAGAAGGCTGCCGGGAGGGAGGGGGAAAGGTCAAAACTAGGTACCTACCACCCCCCCCCCCCCCCACAAAAAAATGACATTCCAAATGTGGCAAGGGAGGAGGACTTAAAGCAGAACTTCCACTTTTAGGAAGTCTAATGGCAGCTTAAAGTGGTTCTAAAGGCTGAAGTTTTTTTTACCTCCATGCATTCTATGCATGAAGGTAAAAAATCTTCAGTTTTGCAGCTCAACCCCCCTGTAAGCCCCCTCCCCCCAATACTTACCTGAGCCCCATCTCAATCCAGCGATGTGCACAAGAACAGCTGCTCTCCTGGCTCTCTCCCTCCTCATTGTCTCAGACACAGCAGTGAAAAGCCACTAGTGCCTTGTTTGATGTTTCTGTCCCTTATAAGCAATCATTTAAAAGCTTTTTTACAGTTTTTGAGAGAAAGAAGTGATCACTAAGCCCCCGTACACACGGTCAGACATTCCGACCACAAAATCCGTCTTTTTCCGACGGATTTTGTCCGAAACTGGTGTTGCATACACACGGTCGGACAAAGTTGTCAAAAAATCTGATCGTTCGGAACGTGATGACGTTGGTTCTTTATGATGGGACTACATTCAAGCTAGTAGCCAATAGCTTTGGTCTCGTAATTTGATCTGAGCATGCGTGGCACTTTGTCCAATCGGAATTCTTTACAAACGATCGGACAAAGTCCGATCGGATTTTGTTGTCGGAAAATTTGTGATCCTGCTCTCAAATTTTTTCCGTCGGAATTTCCGACGGAAAAAGTCAGACAGAGCCCACACACGATCGGATTTTCCGACAATATAATCCGATCAGACCTTTTCCATCGTATTTTCCGACCATGTGTACAGGGCATTAGATTACAGCATGCTTTTATTTATGAGATAGAAAGCATAGATAAGTGTGTCCCTAGTATAAACATAATAAAAAATATAGTATATTAAATGTGCATATAAAACAAACGTGTGGTTTGTTCCCATGTCTTAAAGTGGTTTTAAACTCAAAAACAAAAATCTAATATATTGCAGCCAACCCTAACATAGCAGGTATCCAACACGGCAATCGCACCCACAAGGTATCCGCCTACATGGATGATTTTCTTTTCTTCCTCAGCACTCCCGTCACCACACTACCCAACCTCCTTCTTCTTGAACTTGACCTTTATGGGAAACTGTCAAACTTCCACATTCACCACCAAAAGCATGAGCCTTAAACCTTACCATAACAAGGCCAGTATTGCAGAATCTCCAAGATAGTTTTCAGTTAAGGTGGGTCTCTTCCTATGTCAAGAACCTCTGGATCTTACTCCCTAGAGACCTGTGCCCATTGCCAATCAGAGACCCCTTCCCGCCTAACGCAGTTCCCTTTATCCCACTTCTATCCCCTTCCCTCTCTTCTCTTTTCCTCCTTTTGGTCTTTTCCCTGTTTTTTTTCACCTGCCCTCTCAGAGTGAAGCCAATCCTTTAGTTCTGTTGTCAAATTAGGCACATATACTTGAGATTTTGGTTATTGGGACACATGTGCACGCCATATTGGTTATTACAGGTTAAGACACCCCTCCATATGTTGCTGTTTGGTATGTTGCTCATGGAATGAGGTTCACCACTGGGTTCTTCAAGTGGAGGGGGTGTTACGACTGTATTACCTTGTTTTCACACTGCATTCATATATTGTCTGTGCAACTACTCTATGCAATGTGCCTTCTGTATTAGTCAGAACATTATTGGGTCTACTGATGTCTATATACCCTACCGCCAACTGTATTTTTTTGTAAAATTTGCATTGATAAAGAATGCATAAAAAAATGAATATCTTGCAGCTTACCAGTCCTTAAATGTTGCGGATGCATTAGTTTTCTTTTTTTTAGGCAGTTTTTTTACCTTATTTTCACCTGGTGATCCTGGCAGTAACACACTTCCTAGCTTAGGGTGTCTCCACTAAATTGAAGAGCAACACTGCTACCTTTGGACAGCAACATTGTCAATCTGGGAAGAGGATAAATTGGTACTTCCACTTTATACAGGCCTAAGAACTAGTCAGGATTTCTTCATATCCATCATAGTTCCAGGGGCAACAGGACCATCCCAAGCATCATGTTGCTGGTAAATCTAACCAATGAAGTGGCATAGAAGGGGAGCAACACAATACAGTTGTGGCCATGGACTGTAGAATAGGCACATCTGACTGTGTTCACAAATGTTCAGTTGATATCTGATGGTCATTTCCTCGCTTGCCACTCCCCCATCTGCACCAGGGCTATTAATCTCTAAATGTTATGGGCAAGTTTCCTGGCCAATAGGGAGCTACAGGGGGGTAACTTTGCATGCAAACACTAGTCTACATATGTGAGATCTGGGTTTTGGGACATCAATGTTGCTCTGGAAATTAACTGAATGTGAATACAGGTATGTGGAGGTAACTGATCAACAGTCCAGTGATCAGTTGGCAACATGAGACTTATCTGCAGGCACATTTTGAAAGAGAACATCTAAACTGATCTCAAAACACCACAAGACTGAAATATAACTTTAAAAAACAACTGTTTCTGTGAAAAAAAAAATAATTGGAGGGTTTTCCCTACCCCTGTCAGGTATATATGGAAGAATTAAAAATCAGTTAGGAGCTACGTGTGGCTGACGTTATCTTCTCCTCTTACCTTGTTATAGCTGTAAGTGTTTATGGCAGACACCGGCAGAGCATGGCTTCTATTGATCTTTGGCATCCAAGCGAACTCAAAAGGAATGTATAGCAGATTTATAATTATTTTCTTTACTCGTTATGCTCAAGACTAAAAAATTTAAAAGTTATAGTATTAGTCATGCAAATATGACATATTGTATATGAATATAGTGGTGATAGAGGTAGGTGATAGTGTCCCCTTTAAATTGCATTCATTTTGAAATACTAAAACTAAGTGTGCTTGACCTACCCTTGGTAGACCACAAATACAAATCAATAACTGTTGTTTTTCAACTCCATTTACCAGTTAGTTTAATAAGAATCCTATATGCTATAATACAATCACTACTGAGTTTTAAGGCATCTTCAGGTCATGCATCCTGAGAATTCAGCCCTGTTGTCAATTAGAGAAAAATTCTTATTACATTTTGAAGATACCATAGAAAAAGCTGCATATTTCTCAGAGAACTTGTATGGTAATGCTTACATGATTAAACCATATATTTTTATTTCTTAAAATCTGTTCACTCATTCATATGAGGTATGTGCCAATCTCTGGGAAAATTTACAACAATCTACAATGGCATATTAAGCCAATTATTGTGGTTAATGCAAATGTAAAAAATGCAGGCCAAAGAGGGTACAAAACCAGTCAGAAGATAACTGCTGGGGAATATATACGGAACCCTGTTGCCCCGTACACACGGTCGGATATTCCGATGGAAAAAGTCTGATCGGATTATGTTGTCGGAAAATCCGATCGTGTGTGGGCTCTATCGGACTTTTTCCGTCGGAAATTCCACCGGAAAAGATTTGAGAGCTGGATCTAAAATTTTCAGACAAAAAAATGCGATCAGACTTTTTCCGATCGTTTTTAGAGAATTCCGACAGACAAAGTGCCACGCATGCTCAGATCACATTACGAGACCAAAGCTATTGTCTACTAGCCTCTACGTAGTTCCGTCATATGCAACGAACGTCACCACGTTCTGAACGATCGGATTTTCTGACAACTTTGTCCGACCGTGTGTATGCAACACCAGTTTCGTACAAAATCCATTGGAAATAATCCGACGGATTTTGTGGTCGGAATGTCCGACGTGTGTCCGGGGCATAAGAGATCATTACTCTGCCAATATAATTGATAGCTTCATGCTGCAAGATATAGGCACATATTCTTATTCCAATAGTAAGCCAAAATGATTAGTTAAAATTTAACTGGTCTGTTATCCAGAACGTTTGTTGTTCATTAATATTTTGCTAAATTAGACATTAACCCAAGAGAAGAATTATTGTATCATGACTTCCCATGCTATAGAACGCAAATTAGCATCTTTTGACATTGCCAAATTTTGGTACAGGACTTTGGCACTAATATACAAGCTATGTACATGCTTTTAGTAATTAAAGTGGTTGTAAAGTCAGAAGGTTTTTATCTTAATGCATCTTAATCTCTATGTGTCCACCCCCTAATCTCCATGCAGGGCACCGGACGCATAGAGTTCTACGGGGTGTTTTTTTTTTGCAAAGCACATGAGTAGAGCACTGCGTGCTGAGCCCACCCACTTGTGGCAATAGGGAATCAACATTTGCTATGGTCTTCCTGCTTCTCTTCCCAGCCAATCAGGACAGGAAGCGGATCCTGAGACTGGATTGGCCGGGAGGAGAAGCGACCGGATTGGCCGGGAGGATAAGCCGCCAAAGCAACCCGGGACCTGGATAGGGAAAGTGCGGGGCTGGCAAGTGGGATTTCAAATGGGGCTGGCAGGGGGCATGGCGGGGGGTGGGTTGTTTGCCAGCTGCCACTGCTCAAGATGTAGCTGAACCAGAGTTTTGTAAAATGGTAGAATTATAGTTTTATCGCTTGAGTGCCTGGTTTTCTGGAGCTTGGCATTGCATACTATTGCTGAGTCTGTGATCCACAAGGACCCGCAGATCCTTTTCCATCCTCGATTCCCCCATAGGTTCTCCCACTAGTGAAAAAGGAACATTCATATTTGTAGCTCCCAAGTGCATTATTTTACATTTTTCTATATTCAATCTGTTCAATATATTCATTCTGCCATATAGTTGGCCATCCCCCAATTTTAACTTAAGCCCCGTACACACGATCGGATTTTCCGACGGGGTATGTTGGATGTGAGCTTGTTGGCGGTAAGTCCGACCGTGTGTATGCTCTATCGGACAATTGTTGTCGGACTTTCCGCCAAAAAATGTTGGCTAGCATGTTCTCAAATTTTCCGCCAACAAATGTGTGTTGTCGGACTTTCCAATTGTGTGTACACAAGTCCCCGGACAAAAGTCTGCATGCTCGGAATCAAGGACGAGCCGGAAGCGTTCGGTCTTGTAAAACTAGCATCCGTTTTGCAAACACCCTTCGAAAAAAATTCCACGTTTTTTTGTCGGAAAGGCCGATCATGTGTACAAGGCTTTAGTCTTCTTGCAAGGTTGCTATATCTTGTTGTGATGTTTTTGTCTTGCTGAGCTTTGTATCATCAGCAAATGCTCAGATTGAACTATTTAATCCATCCTCCTATATCATTATGTACACCTTGTACAACCACTTTTACCTACAGGCTTGCCTGTAGGTCCTCGAAATATCTCCTAAACCTCTACGGTTTAGGAGATATTTACAAAAAAGCGGTGCACTGATGTCTACGGCACATGCGCACTTTAGAAAGGGCAAATCGTGCCATTACTAATAGGGGTCATGCCGCGACTGGCGGCTCCCACGCGCATGCACGGGAGTGATGTCACACGACTCCGGCGAGTCACAGAGCCGGAGTTCATGGCCCCGGAAGGAAGAGGGGCAAAGATGGACGCTCGCTGCTAGTGGGGACAGCGTTAACATCGCTGGCTCCTGTGTCAGGTAATGACACATAATGAGCTACTGTGCGATACATAGTAGCCCATTATGCTTTACCTTTGAAGGGAAATACAGAGGAAGTAAAACCCACCAGGGTTTACTTCCTCTTTAAACAGAATTGGTTCCCCGGGGAACCCCACTCACAACTTCAGACCATTCACAAAATATGCCATTAATCACCACTATCTGGGCATGCTCCTGAAATCATTTTTCTATCCAGGCACATACAATATAATCAATTCTAAATTGTAAATTAGGCATTTATGGGGGTATTGTATGAAATGCCTTAGTGGAATCTAGAATCACTACATTCACAGGCCTTCCTTTATCCAAATGTCAGCTCACTTCCTCATAGAATGTTAGATGGATGGTCTGGCAAGAATCGTTTATCATAAATCTGGCTACTAATAATAATGCCTTTTTCAGCAGTAAATTCTTGGACATGATCTATTCCATAGGCCCCCATTCATTCCTTCTATTAGTTTAGATGCAGTTTCTAGCTTTATATCTTGGCCTTTTTTGAATACTTTGCAATGTAATTCTCATAATCAATTTTAGCTTCCATGGTCGAGAGCTTGAATTTCTGATTGCATTCATTGTAGTTTTGGAATCCCGGTGGTGACCCTTCGGCTTTATATTTTTAAAGGTCAACTTTTTTCGTTTATATTTGTCACCCCTTGAATGCACTGATGAATGCCATTGTTTAATGTGTCATTAAAGCACTCCAAGCTTTCTTCAGTGTTCTTTGCTGCAATCATTTTATCCCATTCAGTATTATGTAGTCTGGATCTTAGTTTAGTGAAGTTGGCTCTTTTGAAATTCAGTGTTCTCGGCCTACCCTCATTTAATTTCTCATTTTCCTATAAGTTATGGCAAATGTAATTAGTACTCCACAGCTGCTGTACACTTCCAGTGAATTCACCTCACCATACAACATATAAAATAAAATGAAAAATATAAGTGCAGCGCTATTAATCTATCATGTGAAATATCTAGTGATATGGGATTATATTCAAATAAATAAATAAACCAATCTATATAATAATGTGTTTAATTAAAGTTCATATGCTGGAAAATATGGAACAAGGCTAGACAGTTACAGACGGTGGATGGTTTTACTAAATACAGCCCAATATGGGACAATGGGTACTACCCAGAATGGCAATCACTGACATGTGGGACTTGATGGAGGAAACACGGAGTCACAGACCTGCGCCACATTTTTACGGCAGGTAAATTGAGCACCTTTTCTGATCTGCCGGAGCAATTTTGGTTCCCACAGACGATGCATTTACTTTCTCCAGTTGCAACACACTATCAGGGCTCAATCCAGCGGGACTCCGTAGATTCTATCCCCAACCCCCATATTTCACTATATGGAGGAGGTGATCAGTTTTAAAGGCTTTATCTCTAACTGTTATTTGATGTTACTCTGGGTATTCCTGATGGGGTTCCCTTTAAGGACAGTGACCAAGTGGGAGAATGACATGGGTTCCCTTGAGGGGAAACAGTGGGAGGAGGCTCTTCAGGCCGTACAAATGTCATCCCTCAATGTAGCACAGCGCCTGTCATAGTTGTATATCATCCTAAGGGTACATTATAAGCCCCCAGGCTGGCTAGTATGGGGGCGAGACTCTGATTGTCCATGGTGTGCAAGAGACCATGGAAACTTAATCCACATGCTGTGGCGCTGCCCCAAGCTCCACCTGTATTGGACAGGGGTCCTGAAAACCCTTAACAAAGCCTTCTCAGTTAATATCCCGACTACCCCAGACCATGCATTCTGGGCATCCTAGATGACCTCCCCCGGTGGATAGTTTTAAACTGCCCATTGCAAGAGCCCTATTTCAGGCACGCCTACTCATCCTTCGGCGATGGAAGGCGACCGACCCCCCCCCCCCCCCCCCTCGCTCAGGGGATGGTTTAAACAGGTGGGGGACACGCTACGGCTAGAAAAGTTTATCTATCTTTCAACACAGGGGGCGCCGTAGAAAATTTGAAGCACAGTGGTCTCCCTGGCTGAGCTCCGCGGGCCTATCCCCAGTGGATCAAATACTTCACAGGCTACTGTGTTGAGTCAACCGCATGAGGATTAACACCAGGTTTCACTGATAGATGAAGGCCAGTGCAGCAGGTCATATAGGATGTTGGGTGAAAAAGGCATGTTGGAGTTACCAGGACCTAGGCTGAGGTGTAGAGATGATAAGAAAAATTGTATGTACACTGTGAATTGTTGAAACTGGAATCTATGACATGATTGAAATCTTTGGTCTTTAACCACTTCAGCCCCGGACCAATTGGCAGCCAAAGTACCAGGCCCCTTTTTGTGATTCGGCACTGTGTCGCTTTAACTGACAATTGCGCGGTCGTGCGACGTGGCTCCCAAACAAAATTGGCGTCCTTTTTTTCCCACAAATAGAGCTTTCTTTTGGTGGTATTTGATCGCCCCTGCGGTTTTTATTTTTTGCGCTATAAACAAAAATAAGCGACAATTTTGAAAACAATACAATATTTTTTGCTTTTTGCTATAATAAATATCCCCAAAAAATATATAAAAAACATTTTTTTTCCCTCAGTTTAGGGCGATACGTATTCTTCTACATATTTTTGGTAAAAAAAATCGCAATTAGCGATTATTGATTGGTTTGCGCAAAAGTTATAGCGTTTACAAAATAGGGGATAGTTTTATAGCATTTTTATTATTATTATTTTTTTTTACTAGTAATGGCGGCGATCAGCGATTTTTATTGTGACTGCGACATTATGGCGGACACATCGGACATTTTTTACACATTTTTGGGACCATTGTCATTTCTACAGCAATCAATGCTATTTAAATGCATTGATTCCTGTATAAATGACAGTTGTAGTGAAAGAGTTAACCACTAGGGGGAGGGGAGGGGTTATGGGCTGTGACATGTGTGTGTTTTTTTACATTAGGGGGCAGGGCTGGCGTCTGACGTCATTGATTGGCTTTCCCGATGACCGGGAACAGCCGATCAATGACAGGCAGAGTAGGAAGCGTGGGGAGAGGTTTGTTTACACAGACCTCTCCCCGTTCTTCAGCTCTGTGACCCGATCGCGGGACACCAGCGGCGATCGGGTCCGCTGGTCCCGCGGCCGGGGTCACGGAGCTCCCGACCGGGTTGCGAGCGCGCCCCACGGGCAGGCAATTAAATGGACAGGTACGTGATTTTTCCTGCCCGTGCCATTCTGCCGCAGTATATCTGCGTGAGGCGGTCGGGAAGCGGTTAATAAACTTTTTTTCTGAGAAAAAAAAAGTTCATAGGCTGAAACTTTTCTGCATTGAATTATTGTGACTTCTCAATTTATATATCATCCACCGCTGTGCAAATCGTGTCTTCAGCAGATTATGTGCACACCTTCCCCAGCCGTTATACCTTCTCACCTCATACATGAGTCAGAAAGACTCAAAACAATCCCTTTCTTTCTTTCAGCTGTGGTCTCATCTCTTCCACATGCGACCAGCTACTCTGTATCCACTTTCCAATCAGTAGCCTCCCAGGGGGATCACAAGAAATATCTCTCATATATACTGCCCCACCGCTTTTCTCCTTCCTCCACACCAGTGTTATTACTCAGTATTCCTGATAGGATATGGCTCCACATTCATGCAACAATAAATAGAGTATATATATATATATATATATATATATATATATATATTATATATATATATAATATTTCAATAATAATATTTTCAATAGTGACTTAAAAAAAAATATAAGTTTAAAAAGTGCCACAGTGTTCATATAGTGTTCCAGCAAAAATTTTTTGAAGGTATAACAATTAAATCAAAAAGTGACGATCCTTTGACAAAGCAATGTGTCTTCTCAAAATAATTTTCAATCGCTCTTCTTAACTTCCACCACACCGTTGTGCTCAAATGTGACCACTCCCATAGGAAACTCACTCACCAAAAATTATTGCTCACACTTTCGTGTCGGGCAAACACGCTTTAGGGCTCTTTCACACGGACGGACCGTATGTCCGTTTTTCATCCTTCCGTTTTCGGATGAAAAACGGACATACAGGTATCCCTATGGGATAGCGGGTGTCAGCGGATGAGCATCCGCTGACACCCGCTCTCGTCCGTGCCCGCTGTGCTCCGTTTCTGCAGACGGGGGAAAACCCAATTTTTTCATCCGTCTGCAGAGCGGATCGGATGACGACGGACTCTACGGTCCGTCGTCACCCGATCTCCCATAGGTGAGAGCGGCGCTGTGACAGGTCCATCCCTGCATGGAGTGCAGAGACGGACCTGTCATCTTCCTGCTCATCGGAGATCGCTCCGGCGATCCCCGCTGAGCAAGCGGCTATCCACGGGGCGGATCTGCACTGATCCGCCCCGTGTGAAAGAGCCCTAAAGGATCTCAAACAATCGATCTATTATGTTCACTTTATTTTGATTTGATTTGATTTGATTGTGGGAGTGTGCACATATTATATTTAATTTATTTTATGATTGCTATATTTTCACCTATTCTTTCATTTTCTGCAGTATTAGTCCAGTCAGGACTACGGTTTGATTCCCTCTTATATATTCTAATTTAAGTGGCTGCTATAGTTTTTAGAGCACCTAGTGATCTAAGGCGCAGAGGTTGGGATTTGGATTGTTACCAAGTTTATTCTTAATTCCTATACTCAGTGTATATATAGTGCTCTCTGTTTTCAACATTTATTAAAATGCCCCAATTAAAAAACACTTACAAGATATTCAGTTAAAACCAGCTTTGCAAAGTCCTGTTCACCACTATCGCTGTGTGACCTCACGTGCTCGGCCCCTCCCCTCTAAAGAAATCGAACTGACGACCTTAGTGCTGCTAGACAGAAGTGTTAACCACTTTGCCACTGTTCTTTTACATGCCTTTTAACCACTTGCCTACTGGGCACTTAAACCCCCTTCCTGCCCAGGCCAATTTTCAGGTTTCGGCTCTGTCGCAATTTCAATGACAATTGTGCTGTCATGTCACACTGTACCCATATTAAATTTTTATCAATTTTTTCACACAAATAGAACTTTTATTTTGGTGGTATTTAGTCACCACTGGGTTTTTTATTTTTTGCTAAACAAACAAAAAAGACAAATTTTTAAAAAAACAAACAAACAGTTTTCATAGTTTGTTATATAATTTTGCAAACAGGTAATTTTTCTGCTTCATTGATGTGCACTGATGAGGCTTCACTGATCGGCACTGATAAGGCGGCACTGGTGGGCACTGATAGGTGGCACTGATGGGCCGGAAATGAAGGGCACTAATAGGTGGCACTAATAGGTATCACTAATGGGTAGCACTGATGGGCACTGATAGGTGGCACTGATGGGTGGCACTGATAGGCACTGGTAGGTGACACTGATAGGCATCACTGATGATGAGGCACTGATGGGCGCTGATTGGCAGCACTGATAAGTGGCACTGGTGGGCATTGATAGGTGGCACTGGTGGGCACTCATAGGCGGCACTGTTTTGCACTGGTAGGTTGCACTGGCAGGTGGCACTGGTGGGCACATATGAGGTGGCGGTGGCTCTCTGTTTGGGACTGATATCCCTCTGACAGATGCCGGTGATTGGTTTTATTTTTTCTTCTTCTCGCACTGTCAGCGTGAAGAAAAAATAAAAAGCAGATTACCAGCTCTGTTTACATCACGGCTGACCGCTGATCACGTGAAAAGGGGTCGGGATCGGGCCCTTACTCCGATCTTTGATCAGCCAAGTCTCGGCTGATCACAGAGCGCGCCGCAGGCAGCTCATGCACGGAAGGACGTACAAGGACGTACATGGATGCCATCCTGGCAATTAAGGCCTGCGCTGTAGCCATCTTTCAGCTATAGACGTGAAGGGGTGAATTTTGTACACATGCGTATTAGTTTACAGTACAACTCAGCCAGCCTATCAGCAGGTCTTAGATACTATAGTTTCACTATCATCTGGTTCTAGGCCCCCTTCCCCATGAGTTTACCCACCCTTGTTCACTGCACAGTATACCTCTACCCCCATATCCTAGTTTAAAAGTTCCTCCAACCTCCTGCCCATCTTCTCCCCAGATAAGCTGCACCCTCGCCATTTAGGCTCAGTCTGTCTTTGCTGTAGAGTCTTGCACAGCAGTATTTGCCCCTCGAACGGTTGATCAAAGAACATGGAGCAGGATGTGTACATGGTCACATCACCACTCCTGTATGGCATGTTAACCACTAATGGGGATAGTAAAAAAATAATACATTTTTTATTTATTTATTGTATTCTGAGCACTATTTGTTTTTCCTAAACTGTTTGAGAATGTAACAGGAACCCCTCGGTACTCACAATGCCCCTTGGTCACCCACAGGGCAACTAGATTTACTCACAGTGGCCCCCTTAGTACTTATTGTGGCCCTCCCAGTATTCACATTTCTCCTTAGTACTCACGGTTCCTTCAATACTCCCTGTACTCAAAGTGCCCCCTCGGCTCTCACAGTGCCCTCAGTACTCACAGGTGAAAAGGAGAAAAAAACTAAAAAAACAAACTAAGCCCCTAAACTCAAGCTTTATAAGCTGCAATATTCTAAATATTTTTCTCGAGTTTAGATATACTGTATTTTAAGGGTCACTGTAAGGGTTAGGTTGCTATAGCTAGATTATCCACTTGCCAACCGCCTAACTGTTAATGTACATCCTTGACGTTAAATACCGGAGTTATGGCAGCAGCTAGCTGCCATAACCCCAGTATTTTTTTTCCGTTAGGCAGCTGGATTTCCGATAAAAGTGATCCCAGCGGCTGATTCGCCACAGGATCACTTTTATAGGCGGTGGGAGAGGTGACCAACACCCCCCCTCCCGCCGATTCCCGGTCATTTCCGAGCTTACCGGAGCCATCAGTAAGCCCAGAACCAGTCCGATGCGGCCGATGGATAGGCAGGAAGTTTAGTAAGGGCAAGATAGCCCCCACTCGGCTCTATGCCCTTAGAGGACCAGAGTGACCTCTGACATCACTTCCTGTCTTCGGGCTTAAAGAGATGATTTATTTTTTTATAGTCAGTGTCTTTTTTTTTATTTCTTTTTTTATGCTTTTAACCACTTCCCATCTGTAGGACGTCATATGACATCCTGGACTTTGAGTGGAGATATCTGAAAGATGCCTGCAGCTGCAGGCATCATTCAGATATCATTATTTTCTGCTGGCGATTCCCTGCAAAGTAAAAACAATCATCCCCTCCCACCACCCTCCGGTGCTTCTACCGGCTCACCCGTGCAATCGGCGAGCCGGAGAATGAATCAGCTGGCAGTGGCCATTTACCATAGAGCTGACCGAGGATCAGATGGTCCCCAGCCATCTCTATGACCTTTGGAGGCCGGGCCTGGCGTTATGACGTCACTTCTGGCCCCAGCAGATGTAAACACTTTTACCTGGTAAGGCTGAGACCGCTTTATTTTTTATTTTTATTTTTTAAATCAGGCTTTTCAGCCTAGAGGAGAGATGTGGGGTCTTATAGACTGCATATCTCTCTGTAAAAAGGACCTGTCATGCACTATTCCTATTGTAAGGGGTGTTTACATTCCTTGTACTAGAAATAAAAGTGATAACAAAAAAAACTATTTAAAGGGAAAGTGTAAAAATTTAAAAATTAAAATGAAATAAACAATAAAAAGTAAAAAGTAAAGTGCCCCTCTTCCACTCGTGCTTGTATGCAGAAGCAAACGCATACGTACGTCGTGCCCGCATATGTAAACAACGTACAAACCACACATGTGAGGTATTGCCATGAACGTTAGAGTGAGAGCGATAATTCTAGCCCAAGACCTTCTCTGTAACTCTAAACAGGTAACCTGTAAAAATTGTTAAAGCAACGCCTTTGGAGATTTTTAAGAATTGAAGTTTGTCACCATTCCACGAGTTTGCGCAATTTTAAAGCGTGACATGTTAGGTATATATTTACTCGGCGTAACATCATCTTTCACATTATATAAAAAAATCGGGCTAACTTTATTTTTTTATTTTTTTTTATTCATGAAACTGTTTTTTTTCCCTCAAAAAACGCACTTGAAAAATTGCTGCGCAAATACTATGTGACATAAAAAGTTGCAATGACTGCAATTTTATTCCTTAGAGTCTCTGCTAAAAAAAAAACGTATATAATGTTTGGGGGTTCAGAGTAATTTTCTATCAAAAAAGGATGATTTATATATGTATGAGAGGAGTGCCAGAATTGGCTTGGGCTGGAAGTGGTTAAGGGTAAATAAGAGATCTGGGGTCTTTTTGACCCCATATCTCAAAATAAAGTAGACCTGTCACTGCTTACTTCTATTACAAGGGATGTTTACATTCCTTGTAATAGGTATAAAAGTGATCCAAAAAAATAAAATAGATAAATAAAGGGACAGTGTAAAAATTTTAAGGAAAATAAATAAGAAAAAGTGCCCCATCCCTCTGTGCTTGCGTGCAGAAGTAAACACATACATAAGTCGCGCCCGCATATGTGACCGGTTTCGAAACCACACATGTTTTAAAGCGGATTTCCACCCAAAAATGGAACTTCCGCTTTTCCGAATCCCCCCCCCCCCCCTCCGGTGTCACATTTGGCACCTTTCAGGGGGGAGGGGGGAGAAGATGCCTGTCTAATACAGGTATTTTTCTCCCACTTCCGGGCATAGATAGCCGAGCCACCCGTGGGTATCTACGCCACTTCCGGCGCCTTCTCCGTCTCCCCCGCTGTCTTCTGGAAGACATACAGGTCCCAGAACACAGCAGGGACCAGTGGGATCGTGCAGCACGAGTCGCACATGCGCAGTAGGGAACCAGAAAGTGAAGTTACAAGGCTTCACTTCCTGATTCCCTTACCGAAGATGGCGGCGCCTCCACCCGAGAGCCGAGGAATGGGTCAGCTTCAGGTGAGGACTTTGCGGGCGCCCTGGACAGGCGAGTGTCCATATTTTACAAGTCAGCAGCTGCAGTATTTGTAGCTGCTGACTTAAAAAAAAAAAATGATGCAGAACTCCGCTTTAAGTAGCGTAGTTTGTCGCCATTCCACAAGCGTTCGCCATTTTAAAGCATGACATGTTAGGTATCTATTTACTTGGCATAACATCATCTTTCACATTAAACAATAAAATTGGGCTAACTTTACTACTTAGTTTTTTTTTAATTCATTAAAGTGCTTTTTTTCCAAAAAATTGCGTTTGAAAGACCGCTGCGCAACTACAGTGTGACAAAATATTACGACTGCCATTTTATTCTCTAGGTTCTCTGCTAAAAAAAATATATAATGTTTGGGAGTTATAAGTAATTTTCTAGCAAAAAATACAAATTTTTACTAAGTTTTTTTTACTTAGTAAACAACAAATGTCAGAAAAAGGGCTGGTCTGCGGAATTTCTGGCAGAAAAATCTTGGATGGTTTTTCCGACGGAATTCCGCTCAAGCTTGGCTTGCATACACACGGTCAAGTTCGCTGAATTTTTGACCGTCAAGAACACGGTGATGTACAACACTACGACGAGCCGAGAAAATTAAGTTCAATGCTTCCCAGCATGCGTCAAATTGTTTCCGTGCATGCGTAGGAATTCTGCGCGTCGGAATTGGTACAGACGATCGGAATTTCCAATCAGAACTTTTTCCGACCGAAAAATTGAGAACATGCTCTCAATCTTTTGCTGGCTGGAATTCCGCCAGCAAAAGTCTGATGGAGCATACACACGGTCGCATTTTCGGACCAAAAGCTCTCATCGGACTTTTGCTGGAGGAATTTCCGCTCGTGTGTATTAGGGTTAATGTTCGGGGTTAATTTAAGATTATAGGGAAATTATTGTAGTTTTAGTCAAATTATTTTTGTTTTATTCACTTTATAACCTTATAAACGTTTATTATTATTACTTATATAAGTACATATTTTAGAAATAAATATTTATTACAAAGTGATTATATGCTACAATGTTTATGGAGCAAGCCGAGATTCCTAATTAGAAACCCAAACAATATCTCAGCATTTGATGAGTGCTCATTCAGCTGTGGGTATAATCCAAGATGCTGCTATTGAGCTCTGTGTTCTTAGCGGAGCTATTTGAAATTCTGGAGTACTAAATTCACTGAAGCTGGACAGAGGTGATGAAATAGTACAATTATTGTATGTTTTAATTAAAGGTTAAATACTAATATAAAAGGCCAACTCTGGGCAACTAAAAAACTATCCTTTGCAGTGGGGCTGTGCCTACACTGCAAGGGTTAATTGCTTGTTTTGGTCTACGGCAGCGGTTTCCAAACTCCTAAAAGTGGCCCTTTGCTTGCCTTTATCCGGCCCTTGGGGCACTGTTCCTCTCGATGATACAAAGCACAATTTTTTCCACTGACACCATGATAAGGCACCATGCCTTCCTGTGACACCAACAGTGGGACGTAGTAGTAGTGGTAACATAGTAATTCTATGCATTAAGGTAAAAAAACCTTCTGTGCTGTAGGAGCCTACCAGCTTATTCTTACCTGAGCCCGATTCGATCCAGCAATGTGCACAAGAGCAGCGGCTCTCGCTGCTGTCTCCCTCCTCATTGGGCAGACTGATAACAGTGGCAGCCATTGGCTTCTGCTGCTGTCAATCAAATGCTGTGACAAGGAAACGGAGGGAGTGTCCAAGTCACCTGGTCTGTGTCAATAGACGCAAACTGGGTGGCTCGCTCGCAAGCATGGATGGGTGCCCCAGGAAAAGTGGCTTTCCCTGGGGAGCACTCACCGAAGAGAAGGGGCCCCCAGAAAAGGAGGATTGGGGTTGCTCTGTGCAAAACCATTGTGCAGAGCAAATAAGTATAACATGTTTATTATGTTAAGGTCTGACAGACAGTAAACTGGCCCTTTGTTTAGAAAGTTTGGAGTCTAGAGCAACAAAATAAGAAAATTGACTTTAAAGATGATCTCCTCGTAGCTAGACTGGTCCCTACAGCCCCCCCCCCCCCCTGCTTTAGTGGTCTATGGTCCTGGTGTTATCAGAGCAGGGTCTATAGCCCTACACTGGACGTGATGATGCTGAAGGACAGTCCTCTGCCAGAAGGGGGGGGGGGGTGTGCCATCTGACAGAAGATCAGGTTAGTAAAACCTTGTTTCTCCTCCCCCCGGACAAAATAAGATAGTAACCTTTGCATTTCAGACACAGCTGCAGCCCAAGGGATAATTTTACGGGAGTTGGGACTTAAGTGCTTATATGCTAATGTTAGTTTCTTTCTATACCAGATCTGCTTGGTGGACATTAACCAAAATAACTGAAATTAATGTTTTTTTTGTAATTTTTATATGTGTTACTTATGAAAACTATTAAGTAAATGTATTAAAATGTCAAATGTTTTGTTTTAGGAGGTCCTTTGGGGCAACTATCCAAGATTGGAGCCCAACAATATGTGTTTCTATCCCGCCGCATGGGATCTCCAATTGTTCCCCAATCCTGTTACAGGTGGTTGAGTCAGCTAGGAGCTAGGTTGTGGAGACTTTCCCTCTACTGGATCTCTGATCTACAGATTATGGAGATTCAAATCCTATAGGCTTTGTGGGAGTACTGGGTTTCATAATTATGATTCTACCCCAACAGAGCTAGTTAGGGATGCATGTAAAGCATTTATGCATGATCAATAGCAGACAATAATTGATAAAGTTAGAAGGGACCTGCGAGGTGATGTGGACAGAGTGGAGTCTGAGGCTCTCTGCCTGGAATCACTCTAATGCCCCGTACACACGGTTGGAAATTCCGACCACAAAATCCGTCAGATTTTTTCTGACGGATTTTGTCCGACACTGGTGTTGCATACACACGGTCGGACAAATTTGTCGGAAAATCTGATCATTCTGAACGTGGCGACGTTCGTTGCGTACGACGGAACTACGTAGAGGCTAGTAGCCAATAGCTTTGGTCTGGTAATTTGATCTGAGCATGCCTGCCACTTTGTCCGTCGGAATTCTCTACACACGATCGGAAAAAGTCAGATCGGACTTTGTTGTCGGAAAATTTGAGAGCGGAAAAAGTCAGATGGAGCCCACACACGGTCGGATTTTCCGACAACATGGTCCGATAGGGCATTTTCCGTCCAAAATTCCAACCGTGTGTACGGGGCATTATAGACTCAGGATTCCCAAACATATGATACCTTACAAACTACCTACTGTATAGAGATACATTCTTTCATACCAGGAAAAAAATGCTTCACCAGACTCAGAGGACCTTTGAACAGGGAGAAAAGAATGGTGGACTGTTGGCTTGGTTGGCTAGGGAGCAGGCTGCTTCAGTTAGTATTCCCCAAATTCTGAGTCCTGAGGGCACTACTCTTACTTACCTGGCTCAGATGAATGCACAATTTGCTTCCTAGTATCAGAGGTTATATAGCTCAGCAAGTTAAACCCATGACAAACTGCTTACTTTGACAGTTTAGACTTCCCAGTTGTTACCCCTTCCTATCATACTCAACTGGATGCCCCAATAAGTATTAAAGAAGTTCAGATTGCCGTTTCTGCAAAGATCTATTGCCAGACAATTTCTTTAAAGAGGAAGTAAACCCTCTTAAAAAAAACGGAAAAAAAAAAAAAACCTGCAAGACAAAGGCATAATTAGCTAGTATGCATAGCATACTAGCTAATTATGTATCACTTACCTGAGATCGAAGCCCCGGCATCGGTCCTCTTCTCCCCCTCCGACCGCCGACATGTTCTCCCGGAGTGACTTCCAGGTATCGCGGCTCCGGCGATGTGATTTGCCAGAGCTGCGATGCCGTCACGTGCATGCATATAGCGCCGTTGCTTCAGTTGTCGCAAGTGCGCATGTGCCGCATGACGTTGGCACATGCAAATACAGGTATATCTCCTAAACCGTGCAGGTTTAGGAGATATCCTTGTTAGCTACAGGTAAGCCTTAATACAGGCTTACCTGTAAGCTAAAGTTGTAAACGAGGGTTTACTTCCTCTTTAAAACCTACACTGAAAACTTAGCACCACATTTTCTGTTGACGTTCCTGGCACTGTTATCAGTTTAGGGAATGTTATATCCATCTTTTCTATACAAAGCCAGAATGAGAACCATGGAGTGTCTTGTCCACAAAACCAGGGGAAAGAGGGCCACGCACACCCAGTTCAAAATGGGGGAGAACATGCATCAGGGTCAATGCAGCTAGAGAGGGATCTCTCTATGGCATTGCCTATACTTTTGAAAAAAGCATAAAACAGTAGGATCCTGGTCCACAATTCAGATATCAATGTGCAATCCTAAGTGGACACATTTTATTTTTGATTGAAAATGTATACTTTATTTTGCATAAAAATATACAAAAAACAAATACTTCAACAGGGTACATTCCACTCTGTACTGCGATGCAGCGCATCAATACACTACATTATAATACAGATCCAAGCATACAAATAAATTACATTCATCCTGCGATATGATGCCTAATGTGTTGCGCAGAGTAATAATACCCATAAACATCACATCATGCATGACGCTGCATTACACCGAAAGCATTAATTAAAAACATGTTACTAGCATGTCATATAACTTTTCAGAGAAATGGCATTTCAACAGGCAACGGGTGTGATGGGGGGCAGGGAAGAGTTCACAGGCCCGAAGCTTTATTGAACTGCCAAAGGATACACGGGGGGGGGGGGGGATCTTCAGACCTCCTATTTCTCCTTAAAGTCCATCAAGTTATAGTCTCTGAGCAGGCTGTGGACAAGTCTGCGACAGTCCTCGATGGACATCCTCTCCCGCTGATGGATGAGGTGCTTTATGGCGCACCATAAAGCATCCTTAAACCAATACAGCACCCGCCAGGCGCTGTCAATGTCCTCCTGTGAATGAGTTCCACAGAAGAGTCCGTTCAACACACCGAAGTGTGTGACTGCAGTCTGTGGCACAAAGTCTATAAGTTCAGGTTCCAAGGTCCTCAACAGGCCTTGTGCAAAGGGGCACTCCCAGTAAAGCAGTTTCCTCCTCAATGATACAAAAAGGGCAGTGCATGTATCTGCACAGGTTTCTGGCATGCATGAATGTCCTGAGCGGCAAACCCCCCTTGGATTGCCATCCATGCCAGATCTTTGTGCCTGTTGGTGAGTCTCTTTGAAGAAACATTCCTCCAGACCACTTTGCAAGTGGCTGAAGGGAGGCATGGAACAGTCTCAACAATGTCTGATGCTCTAATCAACTTGTGGATAGTTTTTGGTTTCCACAAGTCAGGCTTAACTCCATGCAGCCCCAGCTCCTTGATAAACTTAAAAGTATCCAAGTAATACCAAGGAGTGTCCCAGTTGTAGGGGATGGAACTGTCCCATTTGTCCCATAGAAGGGACCTCCAAAGAGGCAGGAGGAAAAAATGGGACATGGAGTTACCACCAGAGTCCAAAGTTCTGTCAACCAAAGTCCTGTGGATGCAGTTACAAGCAAAGAACACCCTCAGTAGAGTGGCGATGTCAGGCACGCCCCTACCGCCCTTGAGAGGTTCCTTAAACATAACCACCCTCTTCACTCTGTCCATTTTGGAGCTCCAGATGAAGTGAAACACTTCCCTGGTGATGGCCTTGCAGGTGTTAACTGGGAGGGGGGGGGATTAGGCCTGGGCGAGGTACTGCAACACAGGGAGAGTCTCACTGTGGAGTACCAGTGTTTTACCTTCGATGGTGAGCTCTCCGAGGCTCCAAAGTCCAAACTTTTGTCGCATCTTGGCCAGTCTCTCCTCCCAGGACTTCAGGGCTGAGCCCTCAGCTCCAAACCAGACCCCTTGCTCAGATCAATGCACAATTTGCTTCCTAGTATCAGAGGTTATATAGCTCTAGAGCATGTTAAACCCATGACGTTCCTGGCACTGTTATCAGTTTAGGGAATGTTATATCCATTTTTTCTATACAAAGCCAGAATGAGAACAATGGAGTGTCTGGTCCACAACACCAGGGGAAAGAGGGCCACGCACACACAGTTCAAAGTGGGGGAGAACATGCATCAGCGTCAGTGCAGCTAAAGAGGGATCTCTCTACGGCATTGCCTATGCTTTTGAAAAAGCATAAAACAGTAGACTCCTGGTCCACAATTCAGAGATCACTGTGAAATCCTAAGTGGACAAATTTTCCCACATGCAGTTATCCACTTGGATGCTTAAAAAATTAGTTCTCCCATCCCGGACCTGGCTGTGACCTGTCGGTTAATTACCAGCCACTTGTTTCTACAGTGACTCACCTGGTTATCATTAACTGGTTATCATCACCTGCCCAATTAGTCCAGCCTACAGCCAGCCCCTTTTGGCTATTTAAGCAGCTTAGCTCATTTTCTCCTTACCCTTGCATGGTTATTACCTCCAGTGTGTTCCTGCTTGTGTTCCTGTGTATGACTTGGCCTGGCTTACTTCTCTTCTGTTACCTGTTCCTGATTTTGCTCATCACTTTGCTGACTCCTGGCTTTCTGATCCCAGCTCATTTGATTGCCCGCTCTGGCATCCAAACCTGGCTTATGTTTTTGAATACATTCCTGGACTGTGTTATTTTTGCTATTTCATTAAAGGTGTGATTTTAACTATATTTTCTGTCTCTGCCTTGTTTATGGTTCCTGACACTGATATGGCAGGAATGCACCCCTTGTTTTGAAATTGAGATCAAACATGTTGCACTGCTTGGTAGGAACAACTTAGCTCAGAAAACAAGGTAAAACCTTGCGTACTCATGAGCAGCTTCTGAAAACAGCCGAGGTGACCATCTCCCTGTAGGGGCCAGCAAGGATTCAATGAGGTGGAACAGTGTGTTTCTTACGAATAGAAGCATTGACAGGAAAGGGCTACCTGATGCTAAATGGCAGGAACAAAGCACGTGCAACACAATTCTAGTGGTACAGCACTTAATTTCATGGAAACTAATGGAAGATTGGAAAAATAATGGTGCCCTATGGTTTTATTAAATAAAATAGCTCTGACTGTTCCATCAGACACATACGTATGGAAACCAATGGAAAATAGGAAAAATAACTGTTCCCAATGGTTTAATAAATAAAATAGCTCTGATTGCTCCGTCCACACAACATACTCATAAATAAGTCTTCAGAGACAGGGTCACACCAGAGGCCGTGCCATGGCGCTGAACCCAGAAAACGCTTTGTGGTTAACTTACACAAAGGTCTGAAAATCACCACATTGCAGTGCCCAAGGGTCACATTACACAGAGGCCCGACAATCATCCAGTCCAGTGGGGTCTAGGTACAGCCCTCAAAGCTATTTATATGAGGACACACTGATATGGATAGCTGCATAAAACAACCAGCTCAAGCTGCTAGTAGAGAGTCCTTAAATGAAAAAAAAAAAACATATTGAGAAAAAGAAAAAATGGCTAGTAAAGGGTTAAAAGAGGTAAAAAAAAAGAGTCCATCCTCCTCAGGCACTATTAAAAAACTGAGGCAAGTTGGAAGTGGGAAGGGTAATTCCAGGCTGGTCATTGTTTTTTTGCCAGCGTCCAGATACTCCTGTAGGCAATATGGTTGCCCTCAAAGGGCTAGTTGTATCTGCAAGATTACATGTCCAGAGCACCCCACTCCCCCTTTTCATCAGATGTAGAGTGCCCCCACAAACCCAACAATCAGAAGTCAAGAGTCTCCCACCCTCTCTTGCTGGGGAAGCTGGGGGCAGAGCTGGGAAGCAGAAAGTGCACGGTCTAAGGCTACGTTCACATCTTGACGTGTCAGGCGACAATCGAGGTAAAATCGCGGGATGCCTGTTGCCCAAAAGAAGCTCTTGTCGCCCGGGAAATCGCGGCAAAATAATTTTTTTGCGTTTGGGGTGCTATTGAAAGTGACAGGGAACGCATGGGCATCCTGCAATTTGCCGCTATTTTGAATAGCGATTTCTGTGATTTGGACGCCAAGATGTAAACGGAGCCTCAAGGGGGACGAGAGGAAGGCTGGAGTCCGCTGCCAGATTCTGCTGAATGCTGAGACCAGGGGAGACAAGGGGGTGCTGCGGAGGGACAGGATCTGTAGGAGTTCTGTCCTCTCTGCTGCCGACTACTGAGACAAGGTAGAGGCAGAGACAAGGGGGGTGCTGCAGCTACAGAAGAGGTGCACGGACCACATGATGTGTTCTAGATCATTACCCCATCTGCCATTTCCCACATTACAAGCTGATTTGGACATGATGCCTTAGCTACTCCTCTCTTTCCCAGTGGATGGAGCCTGTGACCATAAACCTGCTTATAACACCTTGTAACACTACATTTAAATATCCAGTTGTATGTAGTTAGAGAAAAAATGTAATCGAACAGATGGGGATCTGTGCACAAAGATTAAGTTAAATTTGTACTTGTAATTAGAATAGTAGCATAAGCTCAGTAGAGCTCGGTCAGCAGTTTCCGATCCTTATTCTGAATGCTGTAAAAAGGAAATGTAAAAACCATTGAGTTTAAATTTACATTCATAGACCAAGTGTTACTTTTAAAATGTTCCAACTCTAGTTACCTGTAATCATATTTGCCATCAGATGGCCATCATGGTCCGCTCACAATATGAAATGTCAAAAGAGTCTTGCAGAATGAGTAAATGCTCTGGCGGATTGGGTGAAATAGTCTGGAATTTCTGAAATCTCTCTAATCAGCAGCTACGAGTCATAATATTTCATGCTCTGGTGTTGGGTAAGTGTTCAAAGAGACCCTGTCAACATTTTTATAAGATGAAAATGGCAAATCTTTGCAAAGCAAACAAATACCACTCAGCTATCTCAATGCCTGTGCTGCCAAACTCATTTGCAAGAGTGCCAGACACTGTAAGCATTATTATTATACAGGATTTATACAGCACCACGAGTTTGTGGTACTTTACAATATAAAGTGAGGCAGTACGTTACAATACAGTTCAACACAAGAGGGTCCTGATCATGAGAGCTTACAATCTAAAGGCAGGGGCATGTGATACAAAAGGCAATAACTGTGTAGGGATAAGTTGATGAAGAAATAAAAGTTCAGTTGTTAGGCAGAGGCGGGATAGGCTTCCCTGAAGAGATAAGATCGCCTAAAGATGGACAGAGTAGGAGATAGCTAGACAGATTGGGGTAAGGAGTTCCAGATGATGGGAGAGACTCTGGAGAAGTCCTGGAGGTGAGCATAAAAGGAGGCGGAGGAGGTGACAAGGGAACTAGCAAGCAAGAGGCTTTGGAATAAGCAGAAGGACAGTTTAGGTGATATTTTGAGAGCGGATTGGTGATGTAGCTCAGGGAAGAGTTGCAGATAGCTTTGTATGTTTTTAGTGTTGATAGCGTTTTGGGAAATCGGAAACCAGTGGAAGGATTGGCAGAGAGGTAAGGTGGTTGACGCTGAATGGTCGGTAAGGTGGATGATGCTGAGTGGTCGGTAAGGTGGATGACTCTGGAAGCAACATTCATGAGGTAGGCCAATGAGGAGGGAGTTGCATTAGACGAAATTAGCAATATCAAGGGAGCAAATGAGTATCTTGGTAGTTTCATTGGTTAAGAAGGGGCATACTTTGTGGAATGTTACAGAGGCGAAGTCTACCAGATATGGACAGTGATTGGAATTCCCTGCTGTGCACTGTGATGTCATCAGCTGACCTCCAGTCCAGTGTTTCTCAAACTTTTTTTCAGTCAAGGCACCTTAAAACGATGCACAAAATCTCAAGGCAATCCATTCTAAAGTGTAAAAAACGCAAATAATAATTTTTCATAATGCAGTATCCACACATCTAGGACAACCTATATTAGACAACTTATATATTCGATTTGCTTACAAAGCAATATACCTTTGCACACTAGCAGTAGTATTCCAGGGCTTCTCTTCTCATTCAGTTTCTCTTCCTCATTCAGTTAATGTGACCCCAGTGCTGATAGAGATGGGCAAGGAAGGGACAAACAAGGACTTCCTCAAATGCCCGATGTCCTCCTTACCAACCTATGATGGCATCAGTTGTTAGGAAGCTGATAGCTGGTGTGCACGGTGCCCAAGGTTATGATGCTGTGCAATAAGAACCTGTTGCTTTGTGTAACAAAAAAGGTAGGCTTGATCCACCTGTGGCTTATTGATCATTTCTGGGCAATTTGAGGACATTTTTGGGCATTTTGCCAAAGCACCCCAGGGTGTCATGGCACTCTGGCTGAAAAAGGCTGAATTATTCCATTACAGGATACAGTAGCAATGCACAGACCAGCAGAGGAAGCCACAGGGTGCAGGGGGACCAGGGGCTGACACACCAGGAAATGTGGCAGATGCTGAAGATCTTTCAGCAACCTTTTCTATTCAGCCCTGTAGAATTCAGCAATGCTAATAATTGTTTGCTTTACAAAACATTTACTTTTTTTTAATCTTTTAAAAAGGTCACTTTAAATAAGACATCATACCTCTAATAGAGCTCAGGCATGCATTGGGAGGCACAGTTGTGTTTCTGTAAAGCAACAATTGTAACCTGGGAAAATGAAATGTTCAGTGTAAAATAAGTCATATTGCATGGAAACCTTCATGGAACCAGTCTGGCTACATGTTTGCTTGTGAGTTGCTTAGAGCAGCCAAAGATGGTTCAAATCTCGGGTAGTTCAACAGGAACTGGCCCGAGATTCAAAACATTAATGGGCAGGCTGAATATACCAAGTTGACCGATCAAACCAGCATGCCGGATTTGCTTGCGATTATCGATAGCGGCTGCTATAACCTCTAGCCTTAATCACTGTCTTCCCCCAGCAGGAACAGGTTCCCCCGCCTGGAGAAGACAATTGCTCGGCAGGAGGGATTCCCCTTGTCAGCACTGCCTGTGTTGATGGAGAAATCATGCAAATTTCTTTTCTGCAACCCATGGTTGCAAGAAAGAAATTCGCACTGTCTATGGCGGGCCTTATGGCCTATACACACGATCCAAATATTGTACGAAAACTGTCGTCCGAGGAAGAATCGTCCAATTTTCGAATCACGTGTACACTAATTTCGAGAGCCGATCACGACAGTTCATCCGATTATTATTCGACCGGACAAGCATGAAAATTTTCCTCGTGCCAGATCGTACGGTTTTCATTTAGTCAGTATAGTTGTCGTCCGAAAATACAATACAAATACATTACAGCACATGACATCACTTCCGAATTTTTTTTTCTGTCGTACGAGAATTTTCGTGACTTTATTTACCTATTCAATTTCTACTTGCGACTATTAAGCGAAAAAGGTCGTACAATCTGTCGTACGATATTCGGATCGTGTGTGCGGGCCATTAGGCTGGAAGCAGAATCAGACCATTTGATATTTTTTAGCTACTACTCTGACATCACACAGGACAGACTGAACAACACAAAACATCTAGCAAGATGTTTTGGAACATTTAGGAACATTGACATATACAGAACGTACCCTGTTTATTTTCATGCTTTACATATCTCTTAAGTGCTCTATAAACAGATAAGAGTGATTGCAAAATTCTGTTCTTAAATGTAAAGATATAGTTGATGGATTCCTAAATACAAAATCATGTTTAGCTGTGTTCTTATCATAATGTTACCTAATCAGCACATACTTTGATCATTATCTGGGTGGGTGGGTGTTCACTCTCTGCTGGCAGCCCATGATTTCTTAAAAGCTAAAACAAAAAACGATGAATGCAATTTGATTATTTTTTGACCCGCAATCAGCAGATTGTGGGTGCAATTTCAGGCTCTCTCCAGCTTTCAGCCCATACCTTGTCAGCTGGAAGGAGTGTGAATGGACTACGACTGTGCTGATTGGTGAATGAGGTGAAGCTTTTCTGACTTCCATCATCCAATCATTTGCAAACAAAATGCAGTTTTTAACTTTTTCCTTGCAAGTGATTGGGTATTTGCAAAGTGAAATTTTACCACATTCACTATGCTCTGGGGAAAATTCCCTTGCAAAGTACAACTTCCCTCACAAACTAAACAGCCTATTTGCTTTTAGTATATCAACCTCAGTATCAATTTTTGAATTGGCTGTGAAGGATATAGAGGTGATGCACTCCACTGTATAATATATTGTGTATAGAGGTCACTGAGACAAGAAGTCCACAGGTAGTCCCATTATTCAGTATGTAAAGAGAGCTGAAAGATGGTAACAGGGGCAGAATGCAATCATCATGGGCAGACTGGAGTAAGGATTTTTGACACCCAAAGGCGAAACCTCATTTTGCCGCCCCCCTTGGCTCCACCCCCGACTCCACCTTCTTTGCCCTGGCCATGTATACCCCACCTTTTTAATAAAGCGCCCATCAAATGCAGCCTCACCAGCGTCCATCAAATGCAGCCACACCAGTGCCCATCAATGCAGCCTCACCAGCGCCCATCAATGCAGCCTCACCAGCACCCATCAATGCAGCCTCACCAGCAACCATCAATGCAGCCTCACCAGCACCATCAATGCAGCCTCACCAGCGCCCATAAATGCAGCCTCACCAGCGCCCATCAATGCAGCCTCACCAGCGCCCATCAATGCAGCCTCATCAGCACCCATCAATGCAGCCTCACCAGCGCCCATCAATGCAGTCTCATCAGCACCCATCAAATGCAGCCACACCAGCGCCCATGAATGCAGCCACACCAGCACCCATCAATGCAGCCACACCAGCGCCCATCAATGAATATTTGCTTGCTTCCATTCATTCGGGAGTCGGGACACAGACACAGTCCTCCGCTGCCGCTGTGCCTCTGACACTATGTGCGAACGAATCGGCGGCTGCCTGCTGATGCTGAGACTTAGTTGCTTGCTGCAGAGACAAAAGAGTAGGAAAACCAATGGCCGGGTGCCCTAGGCAGCCATGCGCCCTTGGTGGCTGCCTAGTTTTCCTAGTGGTAGCACCAGCCCTGATCATGGGCAACAATTAAAAGAGGGTGATTGTGAGTTGGAGGGGTGCAGTTGGGTGTTTGCATGACTATATGTCTGTAACATCAAAAAAAATCGGTCACTTAATACTATTTACAGAAAGAAAAAAAAGCAATAATGGTGGTATACTTCCAAACTTAATATGATTAAAAACTCTCACTTCTATAAAATCAAAACCACATGCTTATCAGGTATACAATCCAGGCTGGCCTCATCGGTTGGAGACAGACAGTAATTGTGTTGAAGTATTTGGTTATCAAAATGAAAGTTTACAATTATATATACACATTGTAACATCTTTTCGTATTCAAGTAATGTTAAAAAACAGACTATGCCACGGGTGTGCTATCATCTGGTCCAATCCAGGGTATCTATTGACTGATATAGGAGCGTCCAGAACATTTATAGGGAGGAGCTGTGAAAGCAGGAGTCTAGTGGGAATTGGTCAGATGACAATATTCAGTGGGTGGCTTTTATTTATAGAGAGCATTGACTATGAGCGGTGAGAGGGACACAGTGCTACTGAACAATACATGGAAAATATTGTTGCAAAATAATTGGCATAAGTGGAAAGAAAATCACTCAATTCGCATTTAAAAATTTGACATGCTGGTTGTACCTAAGTCGATTGCGGATCGATTTAGGTACAATCAGCCTGCCCATAAATGATTTGAATCTCAGCCAGTTCCTGCTGAACCAGCCGAGATTTGAACCAACTATGGCTGGCTTTACCCTCCCCCACCCCCCATACACATTTAAATTAGGTTTTATGGTCTTTAGTCATGTGTAGCAATAGGGTTAATTTACTAAAGAAAAATAGGCTGTTTACTTTGCAACGAAAGGTGTACTTTGCATTGGAATTTTCCTCACAGCTTAGAAAATGTGGTGAAATTATAATTTACAAAGAATACCCAATCACATCCAGGGAATATAAAAAAGCAGAATTTTTGCTTGCACGTGATTGGATGATGGAAGTGAGTCGACCTTCACCTCATTGACTGAAAATCCCCCTTGCCAACTACAAATCCCCCTGCAAAGTGAACAGTAGATTTGCTTTTAGTAAATCAACCCCATGCATTTAATAATTTGATCATGTGCAATGGTTGTTCTATTTAAGCAAAGTCTGACCCCTCCCCTCTTCAGGTGATACCATTATGGCGCATGCGCCGATGTGCCAATGGGCTCTGCCCAACCTTTGGGTCCTGGCAGAGCCCAATCAGTACATCAGCGCATACACAAGCAACTTTCTGCGCACGCACAAAGACGCAGGGAAGGTTTTCGGACTTCTCTGTTAGCAGTCTTTCCATGTGCATGGGAAACCCCTGTGTATGCACAAATGGCTGGGAAACTGGCACATGGACAGATGTGCTGCAGAGTCCTCTCCGGACCTGATCCCGGCAGCACATCTATGTGCACACAGGGGGTTGGGAAAGCATTTTGCCTAGGCTAGAAATGCAGAAAAACTATTATTTTGCTAAAAAAATTGTCTATTTGAATAAGGGTAGGGGGGGGGGGAGGTAGGGGACATAACATAACCTTTAGGGTGAAAGTCCACTTTAAGTAGACCCTCTTGGGGAATCCCTTTAACTGGGATATATCAAGGTGGGGGGGACAATGTTTATTTAGCTGGGGCCCATACTGGCTCTTGGTGACCCTGATGCTCATTGAGATTTGGATTCTGCTCTCTCTACACTGTAGATGGTACTCAAAGAAAACAATGTGTAGCCTTACATAGTGAGCAGAAGTGGAAAATAGTAAACTGGATGTTGGGTTATGTTACCTAAACATGTAAATGAATGGTTGTAGAAGAGTGAGATGGGGGGACAGGGTTCAGTTTTATCCTTTGTGTACTAATAAATTCACCCCATCTGCCCCGATGAATAAACATTTAATGAAGCAACGATCACTGCTCCACCTACACGTTTTGTTCTTCATTCCTTTAGTCATCTTCTGTACTTTAAAAATAGTGAGTAGTTGCTATTTTCGCCCAGACAAATCCTTCTTGGAATTGTATTAGTGTTCAAATATTTTCTCTAATGCAACTTGTTTTTTCCAGCTTTTTCTAGCAAGTTCTAACCAAAAACATTACTGTTCAGTCCATTCCTCGGTGTAATCAGTGTGCAAATATTTTCTCTATTGCAACCTGTTCTTTCCAGATTTTTCTAGCAAGATCTAACCAAAAACATTACTGTCCATTCCTCAGGGTAATTATCCCAGTTTTCCTTGCTTCTAGCACATTCCTTAAATTCTCAGCTAATATTGTGTCATCTTTACCAGGGCAAGACTCATCCTGGCAAAACAATACAACTGATGAGCAGGTCAAAGAAAGGATTATGTATATATATTGTGTGTATATATATATATATATATATATATATATATATATATTTATATATAAAAGCAGATCCTACCGGGGCTATTTCCAGTCTGACCCTATTGTATACAGAGGCCATTGATGCCTACAAATATGTGTTGGTTCATTTGCCCATAACTTTCTAATAATTTTCCACCTAAATCATTTTTACAGAACTTTTTAAAGTTGAGCTTCAAAGATTATATATTTTGCATACTTGCATTGGTCCAGCTTGACATAAGTGATACTTGATTGGCCTACCGCCTATGTGGAAGCTGTAAATCACTGTAGTAGCCTGAACCACTTTATCGATGGCCGTGATGTTACGGGTGTTGAGCTGGGTGGTTGCCCTTCTGCAAAGGAAACACTGGGGGGTTGCGTGCATGACCTGTCATTTTTCTCACTGTATTCAAAGCATTTTCTGATTGGACAAGATGACAGCCTGACCTACTACAGTCATGGTCATAGTCTTCCAGGTGCTGTGTTGGTTGGCTGCCCATCTGCATAGTAACCCCAGGGGTTCGCTCCTTTGGCATTAATGCCATTTAGAGAATGCCTTGCATTTTTCGCAACATGTTCTCTGAATAGATGAAGTAGACAGAAGGGGTGGTTACGACATGATTCTTTAAAAAAAGTATAATGTTCTATGTTTGACGGCCATGCCAAGTAAGTGACCACCTGTAGTTACTATGCAAAAGGACAATCACCTGGCACAGCACCTAGAAGACCACGGCCATCGCTGTAGTTACTCAGTCCACTTCAATGATTTACAGCTTCCACAGAGGCCAATCAGCTATCACATATCTATACTTTGCCCACACTTTACAATAAATTCACTACCTACACACAATCATCTAAAATACCTACAGGTAATTGCACAACTTTCTCCCAACACTAGACCCATCGAAACTTAACCTCCCTGGCGGTATGATTCTGTCCAGAATTTAGTGCTGAAAGCGGTACAATTATTTTACATGGAAATTTGGCGTTTTTATATTGTAGGCATGCAATTCTTATGAATAACTCACTTAAATCTGTCCGAACCAGAGTCTAGTAGACATCCCGGGTATGATAAAGTTTGAAACACAAAATCATAAATTATAATATAATAAAAATATATATAAAAATGATTCAATAATGTAATCAAATCAAAAACACTGAAATTTGCTCAGTTGCAGAATAGTCGCTGTCATTAAATTTATTATTTGATGATAAATTGTGATTCAAATTTTTTATCGGTGTTTTCTAGCTGGTCTAAAACCACTTTTGACATAAAGGGACACTTTTTGGTTGCTATGGACAATCTCCAAATTCCAGGCAGAATTTTTTTTTTTAATTATTATATAAAATGACATGCAGGGCACTGGGCAGACCACTAGGGACAAAGGGGATGTGTATTTTTTGTATACAGTACTGTAATCTGTAAGATTACAGTACTGTATGTGCATTGTGTTTTGAAACTTTTTTAAATTTGGCGCCGATCTCCGCTCCCGTGCGTCGGATGTCGCAGGGAACGGAGATCGGCGGCACTCGGCACTGTGTGAATCGAGCGAGCGGACGGCTCGCACACACAGCGGGGAGACATCGCAGGATCCAGGGGAAAAGGTAAGTAACTTCCCCCCTGTATCCTGCACGCAGCCCGAGTCTGGCTCGGGGGTTACCGCTCCTGGCAGAAAAAACGGAACCCGAGCCAGACGGATTACCGCCTAGGAGGTTAAAGCAGAGTTCCGCCTGAAAATAAAAAAATAAGAAGAGTCAGCAGTTACAAATACTGCAGCTGCTGACTTTTAAAATAAGGACACTTACCTGTCCAGGGCGCCCGCGATGTCCTCACCTAAAGCTGTCCCTTGGCTCCGTGTCGAGGTGTCGGCATCTTAAGTAAGGGGTTCAGGAAGTGAAGCCTTGTGGCTTCACAGCCTGGTTCCCTACTGCGCATGCGTGAGCCGTGTTGCGTGTTCTGACTGGTCCCTGCTGTCTTCTGGGACCTGTGTGTCTCCCAGAAGACAGCAGGGGGGACGGAGGAGGGGCCGGACATGGCGTAAATCGTTGCGGATACTGTGGCGATATATGCCCGGAAGTGGGAGCAAATACCAGGATTAGACAGGTATCTGCTCCCCCTCCCCCTGAAAGGTGCCAAAATGTGACACCGGAGGGGGATCCGGACAGCGGAAGTTCCATTTCTGGGTGGAACTCCGCTTTAAAATATGGAACTCCATATCCCAACTTAGCATAGTAAATCTGAATCAGCAATGTGAAATGGGAAGGTTCCACTTCCTGGTCCTTGTGGTTGTGCAACCCAAAATGTATAATATTTAACTTATGACTTCTATATTCTATACTCTTTAATGTTGGATTTTGTTGGTTCAGTTGATTATTTTATTTACATCTCACCTTTTTTGCTTTTTATCCCCCCCCCCCCCCCCCCAAACCGACCTTATTTGCTTATTTAATTATGTTATTTTCCAGATCTGTGACTCATTGTATATGGCTTTACCAATTTGTAGCATTGTACTAACACCTTCATTTCAATAAAGATACATTGAATATAAAACACATACTGCATTGTTGGTCACCAACATTTGTTTAGCACATGCTTTTTTGCACATTATTTATTTGCATATTTGCACAACACAAGCATACATAATTATCGATTTTTTTGCACTATTTTTGGCAGCGCATTCACAGCAACTGCACTGTATCTATTTCTGAAGGTTAACTTAGATTATTTATTTATTAATTAAGGTTGATAAGAGCGCACTTATTGTTCACTATATTGTGTACTTTATTCACATTACTTGTCCAAGTGTGAGAGCACTTTTTATTGGTTGCAGCTTTATCATTCGGTTATCTTTTTAATTTTAATTTAATATTTTTTGGAGTTTAAAGCGGTTCTGCACACACAAATTTTTTTTTTTTTTTTTCTTGTCATGTTAAAAGTATTTTGAGTCTTACAATAAACTCACTTTTTTGGTGTCCGTCCGGTATCCATGTCCGTTTTTTAGAAAAGTCTGCACTTTTAAAATAAAAATAACAGCAATGTCATTTTGCTTGTGGGCATTTGAAACCCACAAGCAGTCACTTCCTTGCTCCCTTTCGTTATGGGAACCAGCATGCCTCACGTCCTTAAAATCTCGTGAGATTTCGGGTCGGATATCCGTAAATTTCGCGAGATTTTGGTGGGATGTCCGTAAATCTTGCGAGATTTCGGTCGGATCTCCGCAAATCTCACAAGATTTCGACACCAGACACCAGATCCCAGGAGACAGTGCGGCATGACGAGGATCCCCGCACAGACCCCGCCCACCCCTGCAGAGACAGAGGAATGGGTGCAAAGACACAGCAATTACAAGGTAAGAAAAAAAAAAATGGCCATTTAGTACTCTTTGTCTGATTTGGAAGGCAATGAGATTTACCGTATTTATCGGCGTATAACACGCACCGGCGTATAACACGCACCCCAAGTTTAGGAGGGAATTTTAAGGAAAAAAAGTTTTAGGAGAGAAGTTTAGGGAAAAAAAAACCGTACATTTAAGCGTCATTTGCAGCTTGCCCAGCGTCATTTGCAGCTTGCCCAGCGTCATTTGCAGCTTTCCCAGCGTCATTTGCAGCCTTTCCCAGCGTCATTTGCAACCTGCCCAGCGTCATTTGCAACCTGCCCAGCGTCATTTGTAGCTTGCCCAGCGTCATTTGTAGCTTGCCCAGCGTCATTTGTAGCTTGCCCAGTGTCATTTGCAGCTTGCCCGCGTTTAAATTTCCCGCCGCGTGACAAACCGTGCATGCGCGGCCGAAAAAGACCGAACCGCGGCCGAAAAAGACCGAGCCGACTGTTCAGCTCCGCTCGGAGTCCCGCCTCCCTGCTGTTTCGGGAGCGAGCGCAGGGAGGCGGGACTACGAGCGGAGCTGAACAGCCGGCTTCGGTCTTTTTCGGCCGCGCTTCGGCTTTTTCCGGCCTTTTTCGGCCGCGGTTCGGCCTTTTTCGCCCGCGGTCGCCATTTTTCGGCGCCGCAACCGATTTTTGTCATTTTTTTTTGGGGTATCGGCGTATAACACGCACCCACAACTTTCCCCCGATTTTAAGGGGGAAAAGTGCGTGTTATACACCGATAAATACGGTAGTTAAAAAAGTGTGTGCAGAACCGCTTTAAATTATTATCAGCGCTTTAGTAACTCACTTTCACATTGAATATAAAACACCTAAAGGTTTTCACCCCATATGAATTGGCCACTGTAACCTATCCCATGGATGTAGTAATATAGCCGCCATAGACAGATCAAAATTCAGCAGGGAACGGCTGACTTTACATCAGTGCACGGCCGTCCCAGACAGGAGTCGATTGTTTCACTGACTTCTGTTCAACGCACATATTGGAAAACTTTTGTCAATCAGCCACAGTGTATTGTAACAGAGCCAGGTCCTGCTCTCAGAATACAATGCCTCATCAGGATGATTCCTCTATCCACCTTAAAGGGTTACTAAACCCTTGTTTTTTTAAAAATAACAAACATGTCATACTTACCTCCTCTGCGCAGTTGGTTTTGCACAGAGTGGCTCCGATCCTTCTGTTCTGGGGTCCCTCAGCAGCGCTCGGGGCTCCTCCTCGTGTTCCCCCGTCCGAGAAGCTCTCTCCTTCGGGACACCCGTGCGGGTGCGCTCCCGTGTCCTGCTGCTGCGTCTATTGACACAGACATCGGGACTTGGCCCCACCTCTGGCAACCGTGTCATTGGATTTGATTGACAGCAGTGGGAGCCAATGGCTGCGCTGCTATCAATCTATCCAATCAGGACCTGAGACACCGGCTAGAGCTGGTGTGCTCGTCCCCGGGGTTCAGGTAAGTAAAACGGGGGGTCTGGGGGGCTACTGCATGACAGACGGTTGACGAGGGTTTACAACCCCTCTTACACATTACATTACTGTATCAATTTATTTCACCTCCCCTTTGTCCCTAGTGGTTTGTCCAGTGCCCTGCAGGCAGTTTTATATTATAAATACTGTTCTTTCTGCCTGGAAATTAGAGATTGTCCATAACAACCAAAACCGTCCCTTTACATCAAAAGTGGTTTTAGACCAGCTAGAAAACAGCGGTAATAAATTAGAATCACTTGCAGAATTGAGCGATATCGATTCATGGGGAAATCCGTCATCAAACACTGAAAGTAATGACATCGACAATTCTGCAACTGAGCAAATTTCAGTGTTTTTGATTTGATTACATTATTGAATAATTTTTATTATTATTATATTGTTATAATTATTTATAGTTATTTATTATATTATAATTTATTATTTTGTTTTTCAAACTTTACCATACCCGGGATGTATACTAGACTCTTGTTTGGACAGATTTAAGTGAGTTATTCCCAATGCCGCGTACACACGATCGGAATTTCGGCCAGCAAAAGACCGATGAGAGCTTTTCATCGGAAAATGCGACCGTGTGTATGCTCCATCGGAATTTTGCTGGCCAAATTCCCGCCAGTAAAAAATTGAGAGCATGTTCTCAATTTTTCTGACGGAAAAGGTTTCTATCGGAAATTCCGATCGTCTGTAGCAATTCCGACGCGCAAAATTCCTACGCATTCTCAGAAACAATTCGACGCATGCTGGAAGCATTGAACTTTATTTTTTCTCGGCTCCGAATTTGGTGTGACCGTGTGTAGGCAAGACAGTTTGAGCAGAATTCCATCGGAATTCTGTCGGGAAAACCATCAGAGCTTTTTCCGACGAGAATTCCGATCGTGTGTACGCAGCATAAGAATTACAGGCCTTCAATATAAAACGCCAAATTTCCATGCAAAATAATTGTACCGCTTTCAGCATCAAAAATCTGAAATCTCACGTACCTTAAACACGGCTGAGTTAGCACCGCACACTAAACTAGTCCCAATTGCAAGACTGGACACAAACCCTTGGAGTGTAGATTCATAGGATCCTTTGATTAAGAGACTGTCATGTTTGTCCTCCAACCTGCAAGAGGCAGTCAACACGATGGGCGCAAGCCTAGCTGAACTATGATGGCGTACGAGTCAACAGCTTGACATGGCGGATCATTTGGATTTGTTTAATTTGTTTTATTGTATGTCTTATTTTGTGGCATTTGTGTCTGCCACTGGTTTGTATTTCTGTGTGAAAATGCTAATATAAATAAAGATTATATAAAAAAAAAAATCTGAAATAATCATACCACCAGGGAGGTTAAGGTCCATACACATGGGGTGGAAAAATTTCGAAAATCGGGTGGAAAAATTTGTACGTTGAGCTGTCTGACAATTTTCGGACCGTTAGTATGGTGCTTTTTAACAGCCGATTTCACTTTTTCGTCAGACAAAAGCTGGATGTGCAGACTATAAAATTTTTGTCGGATGTGAACTCAACGCCCGATTTTCATTTCATTAGTACAGTTTTCGGACGAAAAAAAACGTAAAAGAGCAAGATTACGCATGCTCAGAAACGAAAGAATACATACAAAACTATTCAACATGTTACGTCACTTCTGACGTTGTATTCTGTCAAGCGAAAATTCTCGTATTGTGAGTAACCTCTTCACTTTCCACATGAGAGTAGCATGCCACAAAAAACAGACGTTCGGTCGTCCACAAATCTAAGCGTGTGAACGAGGCTTTATTTGTGTGGATGGAGCCCGCTGGTTGAACCGAAAGCATAGTACCCATCTATATGGCCAGCTTAACTCTGTCCAAATAACTACAAGGCCCCAAGGCCATTTGCCCCACAGAGTTGAAACACATCCACTGGGAGTTTTTATGATGTCTTTTGTCACGCAATCCCGTGTAATGCTTGTCTGTCCAGCAGGGAGTTTATCGCGACTCAGTGTCTTGCCATAGCTAATTAGTGCAGCCATTCTGAATTGCCTCGGTCTTTATTGCTCCCAGTAGATGGGTTAGGAAATATACAGCATTATTATAATGTCAGATATGACAGAATGCAGAAACCGAGCAGCTGCCAGTAGAGATTAGTGCTGTTTCAATATTACAAGACTAATTACTGTAACAGGGCAGAAATCATGAGTTTTGCTAATCTCTAGCTGACAAGGATATCAATAGCGTGTTCTGGTGATGCTTCAATGGTTTGGGTGACCTCCTTGTAGAAACACACTGGTGTGTATACAGAGCTGCATATGTCCTTTACATTCGCACATGTATTCATCAGAACGTGAACATCTACGATGAAGAGGTTTTGTATTTTACAAGTCCAGAAAAGGCCAAATGGTATTAAAGTGACACTAAACACGACTTATTTTAAAAAAATCTATTCAAGTACCTTATTTATCGGCATATAACACGCGCCGGCGTATAACACGCACCCCAAGTTTAGGAGGAAATTTTCAGGAAAAATACTTTTTAAAGGAAAAAAACTTACATTTAAATGCCCATCAATGCAGCCTTGCACAGCGTCCATCTGCATGCTTGTCAGTGTCATTTGCAGCCTTGCAGCCTTCTCAGTGTCATTTGCAGCCTTCTTAGTGTCATTTGCAGCCTTCTTAGTGTCATTTGCAGCGTCCATCTGCAGCCTCCTCAGTGTCATTTGCAGCCTTGCACAGGCTGCAGTTAAACTGCAGTGACATATCAGTGTCACTGCAGTTTGAGAATTGGCGCCATTGGCCGTTCTCGCCGCCTTTGGCTGTTCTCGGCCGCCTTCGGCCTTTCTCGGCAGCTTTCAGCTGCCGGGAACGGCCGAAAGCTGCCGAGAAAGGCCGAAGGCGGCCGAGAAAGCCGTTGAGAAGGGCCGAAGGCGGCTGAAAGCCGCCCGGAGCCTCACGACGGCAGAGGATCAGTGGGGGATCGGCGTATAACAAGCACCCCTGATTTTAAGGGGAAAAAAATGCATGTTATACGCCGATAAATACGGTATATATTTTTTTCCTGCACCACATTAAGGCTGGGTTCACACTATTGCGAATTGGATGCGTGATCCCTGCATGCAATTCGCAATAGCAGCAGAATGTGACCGTCTCTCTATGGAGCCGGTTCACATATCTCTGATGCGGCTCCGGTGCGAACCAGGATGCACCAGACTCCTGCTGGGAGCCACATCGGCATCCAGTGTGAACCCAGCCTCAAAAAGCACTGCACTTCAATCTGCAGCGGGTGTCAGTTGTATGGCCCGTACACACAATCCGAATATCGTACAAAAACTGTCATCCGAGGAAGATTCATACGATTTTCGGATCGTGTGTACATTACTTTCGAGAGTCGATCACGACAGTTCATCCGATATTATTCGATCGGACAAGCACGAAAATGTATCTTTGTACGATACCAGATCGTCCGGTTTTCGTTTAGTCAGCACTGTTGTCGTCCGAAAATACAATACAAATACATTACACATGACATCACTTTTTTTTTTCTGTCGTACGAGAATTTTCGTGACTCAATTTCTACTTGCGACTAATAAGCGAAAAAAGTCGTACGATCTGTTGTACGATATTCGGATCTTGTGTCCGGGCCATAAGTGTAACAACACCCCAAACACCGGTCACATACACAGTGCGTTTTCTTGTACCATACGAGCCAGTTGCTGTGCATTTTATAAAGTAGGGCATGCACTACTTTTGGTGCAGTCCAGTGCTTTTTCAGCCCATTCAGTTGAATGGGTTAAAACAGCTCTGCACCCAGATCACATGTGAATTACACAGGAATGCACAACATGTTCCTTTGTGATTCATAGGGGTTGATTTACTAAAACTGGGGAGTGCAAAATCTGGTGCAGCTGTGCATGGTAGCCAATCAGCTTCTAATTTTAGCTTGTAGAACAATTAAAGCGGTTGTATACCACTGGATGTTTTTTTCTCTGCAAGGTAAAGTCATAATGTGCTAGTATGCATCGCATACTAGCACATTATGTGAAACCTACCTTAAAATAAAGCTGTTCCAGCGCCCTCTGATTTCAGCGGCGCAACCGCTTCCATCTTCACCCGTCTTTCTTCCGGGTTTGCATGCTCCGGCTCTGTGACTGGCTGGAGCTGCGATGACGTGCGGGAATCACTGTTCATGGCGCCGTTCCTTCAGAATGCATGCTTCAGAATGCATCACCAGTGATGTCACTGGCTGCATGTAATGTAAATATCTCTGGTCTAAATAATCTAAATATCTCTGGTGCATGTTTAGGAGATCTTTACATATTTACATATTTATTATAGGCTTACCTATAGGTAAAAGGCAGTAAAGGAAGTTTACTTCCCATTTAACCCCTTGACGTTCGCGCTATAGCCGAATGATGGCCACAGCGCGGGACCTGAATTTCCGGCAGGATGACAGCCTCCCCTGTGCACGGTCCCTGCGCGCACCTTGCAGGACACGCGCGGAGCGCGCTGTGATCACAGAGTCACTGAGACTCGGGTGATCACCAATCCGAGTAAGGGGCCTGTCCCGGCCCCTTACTATGTCATCAGCTGTCAGCCAATGACAGCTGATCCTGTGATGTAAACAAAAGCTTGGTAATCCTTTTTTTTTCTCCTCACGCTGACAATGTGAGGAGAAAAAAAAGCCGATCACCGGCTCATCTGCAAGGGACATCGGTCCCGAAGAGGAAGAGGCAATTATGCCTCATCTGTGCCACCTGCCATTGCCACCTGACAGTGCCCACAGTGCCCACCAGTGGCACCAATCAATGCCCATGAGTGCCACCTATCAATGCCCACAAGTGCCACCTATCTATGCCCACAAGTGCCACCTATCAATGCCCACCAGTGGTGCCAATCAGTGCCACCTAGCAGTGCTGCCTATCAGTGTAACCAATCAGTGCCCATTATTGCCACCCAACAGTGCCCATCACTGCCACCCATCAGTGCCCATCACTGCCACCTATCGGTGCCCATCAGTGCCGCCTCATCAGTGTACATCAATAAAGGAGAAAAATTACCCATTTTAAAATTTTTATAACAAAAATATAAAAAACAATTTATAATTTTTTTTTTTAATTCTGTCTTTTTACATTTTTTTTATACGTGTTTAAATCTATATGGCATATACAATCCTTGCTTTACAAATAATCATTTAATACCTGGCAAAGGATTTCTAGAGCACAATAGTAGGGGGGGGGGGGGGGATTTTATTAAAACTGGAGTAGAGAGAATGTGGAGCAGCTGTGCATAGTAATCAGCTTCCAGCATTGGCTTGTTCAGGTAAGGTGGTAGTAAAGTCAAAAAGTGGATTTTACTTAAAAGTCTTACCTGTAGGCGCCTTTGAACCGGCTCAAACTTGCACCGTTTAGTAATAACCAGCATTGGCCTAATCTGTAATCATCATGCTTTTTACAATATAGGTGTTAATGAAAAATGTGGCAAGAAGTCCATTAGAATCTCCATTAGAGACCAGATAGAAGAATGCATAACATTCATATGCAAAATGTAATATTTACCAGACTGAAACGAAGAGCATAATATTGTTTAAGATGTTATTTTTATTACTAAATCCTGGGCATAATACAGGCATACCCCACTTTTAAGTACACAATGGGGTTTATTTACTAAAGCTGGAAAGTGCAAAATCAGGCTCACTTCTGCATAGAAACCAATGAGCTTCCAGGTTTTATTACCAAAGCTTAATTGAACAATCTGGGGTTAGAAGCTGATTGGTTTCTATGCAGAAGTGAACCTGATTTTGCACTTTCCAGCTTTAGTAATAGACATGTGCACAATATAAAAATTTGTTTATTTTCGTTTTGTTTCTGTTCGTTTCCTTTGATTCGTAGCGATTCGTAATTTTGTAAGTCGTCGGTGTTCATATTCGTAACGATTCGTATTTTCGTAAGAGTTATTTTTTCGTTGATTCGTTTTTTCGTTAGTTTCATTTTCGTTTATTCGAAATTCAGACGCATTCGTATTTTCGTAGATTTAGTTACATTCGTACTTTCGTTAGATTGATTTATTCGTACTTTCGTAACATTGTTTTCGTAGATTCGTAATCGGAGCATAATTCATAATGTTATGTAATGTGTATGCTATTATTACATTTTAAGAGACACGGAAAATTACGAATCGAAAAAAAAAGTTACGAATGTACGAATTTTTCCGTTCAATCCATTCGAAGCACGTTAAGCAGCGCCATTGTAAGAGACACGGAAAATTATGAATCGAAAAAAAAGTTACGAATGTACGAATTTTTTTGTTCAATCCATTTGAAGCACGTTAAGCCAATTCAACAAAAAAAAAAAGGTTACGAATGTACGAATTTTTTCGTTCATTTTGATTTTCGTTGTTCCTGTTTTCGTTTTTCAAATTTTCTTCTTTCGTAGTTTCGTTGTTTCTAATTTGGTTATTTCAGATTTTCGTTGTTTTCATATTCGTTCGATTCGAACATTCGTTATTCGTTAAAATTTTTAGCGAATCAATATAACGAATTTTAACGGAAAACGAAAAAAACGAAACAAATTGCACATGTCTATTTAGTAAATAAACCCCATTGTGTACTTAAAAGTGGGGTATGCCTGTAAATGAGTAAGGGACAATGCAACAGCAGAGCGCAGGAGCGATTCACCCCTCCGGTCGCTCTGCCTTGAAGGCTATGCTAGGGGGCAGTGTGGTGCTCGATTCATCGCACTGCTCCCTTTTTTTTTTTTTGTATGAACTTTATTTGACATGTACATAGCTAACACTTCATTCATTGCAATGTCGGGCAGCTTTCTACGCTGCTCTGCCTGACATTGCAGTGCTATTTGGGCCGGTGCGCTGCGATAAAATGCAGCATGTCTGCATTTTATTGCAGCAAACTGCAGTGCAGCGCTAGGCTGTGTTGCAGTGAGAATGGGACACATAGGAAACAATCGTTTTCTGTGTGTCCCTGCGGTGACAGATGGTGACAGGCGTTTTATCATGCAGTAAAATGTATGCCACTGCACATAGTGTGAATTGGTCCCTAAAACAGGAGTTTCCATCCTGCGGCCCAAGACGACTATGAATGCGGCCCAACACAAAATCAAAAACTTTCTTAAAAATGTTGACTTTTTTTTTTATTTACTTTTTTTTTTAATTACAGGCGGCCCAAGAAAATTTTTACAGTGTCTCTTTACTGGACTTTTATAAGTTTTATCTTCCCAAAGAACAATCTCCCACTCTTCACAATCACGCCTTCACTTCATCAGTTTTCAGCAGCACCGATATTTGTGAGCAACTATTTGTAAGGATGAAGCACACGAAGGGCAAAATTAGAACCAAAATATCTGATGAGCAACTTTAGAAATCATTGAGAATCGCTACTCCAACCAGATATTGATATGTTAAATGATCAAAAACAGTCTCAAATATCGCACTAGTTTTATGTTGTCCTCTTTTACTTTTATAATTAAAAAAAATACCAAAAAATGAAGTTTTATTACTCAGATAGTTACATTATCTATATCAGTGATCTGACCGAATTTTTCTGCTCATCAGCTCTCCTTATTGTTAGTGTCATTTAATATGCGGCCCAAGACAATTCCTCTTCTTCCAGTGTAGCCCCTGGGAGGCCAAAAGGTTGGACACCCCTGGTATAAAACATACATAAAACCCATTGTACTTTCCTTTTCATTCAAGAGGCTTTAAGTAAGGGTTTGTAGACATGTGCAGCTAGAAGGTGGTAAAACTAGGTGGATGAGCCACGGTTTTACCTCCCTAGCCAACCACCTGCCTGGATGACAACCCTGCGGCCGCAATGCTGTGCTTCGTGGCCATGGTAAAAATTTAACTCGCACACTACTGCCGCTGAACACAATGCAAAACTATGGGGCTGCCCTGCAACCGTTGCAATGCACATGACCCCGCAGTGGTGTGAAATTTACAGGGTTAAATACGGTGGTGAGGGGGTGACATATGCAACAAAGGGAAGACACACTGTCCCTCTGAAGAAGACCCCGTTAGTGGGGGTTGAAACGCGTCAGTGCTTTGTGTCATACCTCGGACAACCCTTGTGTACTTGTTTGTATGAAATTTCAGTCTGTATTGTATATCCATATTTTCTATATTACCATTGTCCTGCTGGAGCTCATTTTTTAACCATTTTGTTAAATCTTTTTATTTTAATAAAATAATTTTTGGACTACTTTTGACTCGACCCATAATTCTGCTGCCTAAGAATCCCACCTTTGGGGAACACTTCCCATTTTCAGGAGGTGACATATTACCCCTTTTATCACCTGTCAAACACCTTCTAAAAAGTGTTCCTCTCTAATTACTTTTAAGAGCAGCAGCAAGAGCTGCTGTACATGTGAACAAGTCATTATAGTGACATCATAATGGAAGTGAGTTGCGTCACTTCACAAAATATTTGCAGTTCTCGTCGGTTACTAGTTTAAACACTCTTGTCACTCTGCATATTCTCAAGGGGTAGCAACACTACTTACTTTTACAGATCTTCAGCTTTTTATTGCATTCAAGGATTAGGTGAAGAACCTGTTTAATGTGCATTTGAGAGCAGGCATTTCCATTTGAACCTACATGTTGTTACATCCTTCTGTACAGTATGCAAAGTTAAAGTATATGTGAACCCTCACCTTGTAAAACAACAAATTCAGTTTCAAATAGTGATCACATACTCTCTGTTCTCTGCTGCATAAGGAGCTTAGGGAGGAGAAACAGCAGCACACTGATCAGCCCAGTGAATGGCTGTGCAGGGATGGAAGTGTGTCAGCACAAGTCTGATCATCGGAGGAGAGCAGGCTGAGTCCCCAGCACAGCCAGAAAACTGACCACGCCGTGCTCTCATACCTAACTTGTAAACGTCCCATTGTAAAGTCCCACTGTAAAGTTCGCTGATCACTGTCATGACTACTATAAAAAAATATATACATTGGAACATTTGTTTATGAGTAACGCGGTTAACGAGCGTTTTGAACGACGAGCAACGTTTAAAAAAAAATCCTGACTCAATTTGCGAGTGTTGTCTCACAAAACGAGCAGGATTCAAGCCAATGGTATGTGCAGTACGCATTTGCTCAGAGGTGCGGGGGAGCCAGTGACACTCGGAACGATTCGTAATCTTGGAATCCAAGGTTCCATTGTATGTGTATATATATATATATAAATTCCAGTATATATACCATAGTTTGTAGATGCTATAACATTCACACAAACCAATCATTTTACCAAAGACATGTAGCAGAATACATTTTTGCCAAATTTCTGAAGAAATTCAATTTTTTTTTTTTTTATATATATATATTTTTTCAATCTTTATTAGATATGTTTTATAGCAGAAAGTAAATAATATATATTTTTTTCTAAATTTTATTTTTTTCCTGTTTATATAAAAATAAAAAAACAAGAAAGCGCTGTTTGTGTGAAATAAATGACATAAACGTCATTTGGGTACAGCATTGACCGCACAATTACCAGTTAAAATAGCGCAGTGGTTAAAATGTGGCTTACCCCCGCTCTTCTACTTTCTGCATTTGGTAACTAAAAATGTCAATGCAAATTATTTATTTTTTTTCACCTTTTCCAAATGGTCACCTGACTGCAAAGCTCCAGAATGTGTGTTTGAGCAGGGCTGACAAGTTCAACAGCACATAACCCTAGAGCTGGGAGGTCATTCCACCAGTGTCCATAGCTCCAAGGCATTGTTGGGCCTGAAAGAGCGCACACCCACCAGATGCATCTGCTGCTTCAACAGAGCTTTGCAATCACATGACTAGCTGGAATTTTTTTTTTTAAATGTACTTACATTGAGATTCATGATTAATTGAATACAGGATTTAGAAGAACAGCAGGGAGGCAGCATTTATAAGGTGGGTGACTCTATTTTTTCCAAACCCAATCACAAAAAAAAAAAATCATATAATGTATAAATTTCAACAGTCCTTTTCAGTCTTTTACATCTTTTCATTAGCATAATACTGGAGATCCTGCCAGGAAGGTTCTTACTCAGGCTCTTCCTCTTGACAACACACTGTCCCTGTCTCCCAATTGTTCCTGGGCTTTGTCATCTTGTCACATTAGCTTCCGGTGGATATTTTCGAGTGGCTTCAACACACATTAAAGAGTATATAAAGCCAAAACTTTTAAATTTTGGATACCGTATATACTCGAATATAAGCCGAGATTTTCAGCCCATTTTTTAGGGCTGAAAGTCCCCCCCTCGGCTTATATTCGAGTCACCGCCGTCTGCCTACATGAACAGCGTGTCATGCAGACAGACGGCAGTTTTCAAAAGCCGCGCCTCCTCCTCCCGCCCGTCCGTGATAGGCGGACACTAATTTTCCCAGCAGTAAGTCAGTGTGCAGTGTTCCGCCTATCACGGATGTCCTGTCATTCTCATCTCATGGATGAGGATGAGAGGACATCCGTGATAGGCGGAACACTGCACACTGACTGCTGGGAAAACAGCGTTCCTCCTATCACGGACGAGGAGGAGGAGGAGGCGCGGCTTTTGTAATTTTAGAATGGCGCCGTACACGCTGTGGGGGGACAGAGCGAGACTGCATCGGCGGAAGACCGATGACAGATGGCACAGGACGGATGGCACAGGACAGATGGCACAGGACAGATGGCACAGGACGGATGGCACAGGACGGATGGCACAGGACGGATGACAGAGGACCCGCAGATCGGCACAGGTAGGCTGCAATGGGGACACAGGGGGGGGGTCTGTACAGGGGACAGGCAGCTGCAGATGGGCATTGCTGACCCTCTTTTCCACTTACAGTAGCTGCTGCATTTTTTACCCTCGGCTTATACACGGGTCAATGCATTTTTCCCATTTTCTTGTGGTGAATTAAGGGCCTCGGCTTATACTCGGGACGGCCTATACTCGAGTATATACGGTAGTTTATAGCAGCCTTTCTCAACCTTTTTATCATGGAGAAACCCTTGAAATAACTTTGGGGTCTCTGAGAACCTCTGCTAATAATTACTATAGCTACAGCTCACGGAACATGTGGCATATTTAAGCTAATTGACATCCAGGGCTGCTCTATATAACCAAATTTTTTTTTCAGTTATAATGAAAGAAAACAAATAATAATAATTGATAGAAAATAAAGTAGAGTTCCCTGACCTTCGTGGAAAAATGTGCCCTTATATTGATGGTCATAGAAAAACTCCCTTACTTTGATCATGGTCAGTGGAGAAGGGATGCTTAAGCTGGCCATAAATGTTTAATTTATTTGTACAATTTCCCTTTAGATTTACCTTAAACCATGTAGTGCAAGGGCCTGCCTAATTGGATACAATTGAAAGTTGTTTTGTTTTGACCTCATACTGTATTATTCGGTTTTTGGTAAATCTAAAGGAAAATTGAACATGTATGGCCAGCCTTAAGCCCCATACACACGCGCGGATTATCCAAGGACCAGGTCCGTCGGATCATGTCCGTCATACTTTGTCTGATGTTGGTTTTGCGTACACACGGTCGGACAAAGTTGTCGGAAAATCCGATCATTCTGAACGTGGTGACGTTTGTTGCCTACGACGGGACTACGTAGAGGCTAGTAGCCAATAGCTTTGGTCTTGTAATGTGATCTGAGCATGCGTAGCACTTTGTCCGGTCGGACTACCATACACACGATCGGATTTGGTGTGATCGGACCGTGTTGTCAGAAAATCTATCCAGCAGGAGATAGGACTTTGTCCGTCGGACAATACGACGTACACTGTCCGATGGTGCATACACATGGTCTGATTTTTCAACAACATTGTCCGATCGGACAGAATCCATGCGAAAATCCGACCGTGTGTATGGGGCTTTAGACTGGTCTTGAGTGATAAAGGGATCCCTTAGATTGGTGGTGTCAGGAAAATCTCCTGTTCACCTTAGATCAATGAAGACTCCCAGTCCGCAGCAAGGAAGAAGCTTTATTCATAGGTATCGATAGATATGGGTGATGTCCTTGCATGCATAGATTGAAGCCATGAGTCACACCCAGTGACCACAGACTTAGCTTTTAATAGTAGTAAAAAGAGGAAGTTACAGGAGTCATAAGTATCTGGGCGTATGCTGGCAGCTCATTTGGACTTAACTTTATTCTCTGCATCAGCAAATCTTACAATTGTAGCATATTACCATATATAGTTATAGGAAAGAAAAACAACACTTGGGTGTGTACAAGATATAATCGCCATCTTGCAATCCTTCTTAAGTGTCCTTAATTAAGCCTATAAGATGAAGAACAGGCGAAAACAGTTGTTTGATAATTCCAACAGGTGGTCAGTAAAGAAGGGACACCTTAGATTGGTGGTCAGTGTAGAAGGGACCCCTTAGATTGGTAGTCAGGGAGGAAGGGACCCTTTATATTGGTGATCAGTGAAGAAGGAAACGCTTAGTTTGGTGGTCATTGAAGAAGGGACACCTTAGATTGGTGGCCAGTGAAGAAGGGATCCCTTAAACTTGTGGTCAGTGAAGAAGGAAAACCCTTAAGTTGGTGGTTAGTGAAGAAGAGGTCCCTTGGATTGCTGGTCAATGGAAGAATGGCCACCTTACACTGGTGAGCATAGGGAGAAGGAACCCATTACACTGGTGGTCAGTAAAAAGAATGTCCCATACACTGGTTTTCAGTAGAAAGACCCCCTCTTACAGATAGCTAAAGAGTGGTGACAATCGATGTTGGTGATTACCTATCTAAGAGTTAAAATTGCTCGTTGCTCCAGGAAACCAGGAACTTCTAGCAACCTCTGAAGAGACCTCTGGAGGAACCCTGGTTGAGAAAGGCTGGTTGTGACTGCCTAAATCTCTAGTTTTTTTTGTTGTTGTTGTTGTTGTTGGGAAGTTATTCCTTCCCTTCCTCTCCCAAAGACACAACAGTCAGAAGAACCTCCACAAGTTAAGGAGCATTCCCTTTTTAGACAGTTGTCATTGAAGCATGTGTACCCATTGGAATAATTACCCTTATCTCTTGTACTGGTGACAACTGTAACATTTTGTATCCCCCATCGCTTTCTGTTTCAGTAAGGTAGCGCCCCATTAAGCTACTAGTGGTAAGATTTTGTTTTTGGCCTTCCTGTAGTTAGGGAGAGCAACAATTGGTTGGTTAGATCTGCTCTGGGCTCTGTTGGTGTGGGCTTGGTAAATTCCCCCTGAAGAACATATATCCCAGCCTGCATATTACTGCTCCTCCAGCCAATCCCTGGTTAGTGTGTTGAGTGATCAGCAAGGGGCTGAGGGGGTAAATAGGCTAGAACCCATAGCAGAGGTCTCTTGTTCCTGAGGAAGGAATACCCAGCCTGTTGGCTGTGGCATCCCTGGGAAATCCACCTGCAGCTGAAAGCTGGCTACAGCTTGGCTGGGGGACCTGAATTCTCCAGAACGCTTTGCAGAAGGTTTCCCTAAGGACCCAGTATACAGGCAGTTGGAGTACAGAAACTGAGCGATACTGCAGGTGGTTGCACAGTAATCAGGACGCGGATGAATACCAGCCTTCTGGACTTTGAGACTTTCCTTGGCCTCTGTTGGGAGATTTACTTTAATACCAGTGCACTCTGGACTGTGTTCCCTTTGAGAAGTCCATGTTTAGAACCTCTTTGTCTACACTTCAAAAAGGGTGCATTCCTCCTGAAGTATTAGTTCAGCATTAGTGTCTTCTGCGGCAAGTTTAGAAGTTGTTGGAGTATCTCTGGACATGGCCCACTGTTGTCAACACCAAGAAACCCGCCCTGTGAAATGCCATGCAGGCACCCCCAAAAGTACTAGACAGATAGCGGTTGTGAAGGGGCTGCAGCAGATCAGCACTAAGATGGAAGAAATTATTCAAAAGGTGAATAACTAATATTTTAAAACCAGGTGGCATTGTTTATGAAACACAGTGTTTTAACAAAATGAATGTCATTCAGTTCGCGTTCACTTCTAAAAATAGTTTCTTTGTTAAAAAATAAAATAAAAACAGTAGGATGTGAGTACACACTGGATGAGTAATTGGCAAATATAAATAGTGATTTACTGACTATGAGAAAAAGTCTACAACAAGCTTGCGGGAAGTGTGAGGATATAACTATAAACACATTGTTTGTGTCCAAATGCAAATACATTTATAATTTATTCCATTTTAATTTACGTATGAGCGAGTACTCATCAGTGTGTTTAATAGGGCTAGCATCATGTCTGTGTTCTAATTTACAACATTGTGAAACAGACCCGCCAATTAGAGATTTCTGGAGAAAAAAACAAACAGTTCCCACACATGAGATAAGTGAACAGAATCAGATTTAAAGTGGTATTAAACCTAAAAACAAACATTTATTGTATTGCAGCTTATCAATTCTTAGCTGTGATGGTTGGATTTGTTTTATTTTTAAAGGGGTTGTAAAGGTTCGTTTTTTATTTTATAAATAGGTTCATAAGCTAGTGCATTGTTGGTTCACTTACCTTTTCCTTCGATTTCCCTTCTAAATGTTTTTTTTATTTGTTTTCTTTCTCTGAATTTCTCACTTCCTGTTCCTCCTCAGTAAGCTTACTTGGCTGACTAAACACCGCTCGGGTGATGGTGTGAAGTTTACTGAGGAGAAACAGGAAGTGAGAAATTCAGACAAAGAAAAAAAACATTAAGAAGGGAAATCGAAGGAAAAGGTAAGTGAACCAACAATGCCCTAGCTTAAAGGAACCTATTTAGAAAATAAAAAACGAACCTTTACAACCCCTTTAAGGCTTTCTTTCTTCTATTTTCATCTGGTAAACCATCCAGCAGGTCAGTTCAAAAGCTCAAGCTCTCCAGCAGAATGTATCAGTTTACATGGATAAGACAAACCACTTAACAGTGGCAGGGCTGATTAAAATGATCAGCTTTTGTTTATTCATACGATACAAACAGTGTGTGCCATCCAAATGAAATAAAGTCCAATGAAGTGAAAATCATAACGTGTCCTTTTTAATATAATCATAACATCTGCAATATAGCCATCATCCGTCACCAAGAGTGAGATCTTGAATGAAGTATCACCACCTGTTTTCGGACAGAATGCCCGTTTACCAGCTTAATGGGTCCTCCTATCACGGAAGGTCAACAACGCTTGTGGCTACACACCCAGCCTGGGCCTTTTGATGCTGTTTGAATAAGATCTCCTCAGAGCAAAAAGGTGAAGACCATCCAGATGATGCTTCCATAGATCCATCCTCAGAAATACAAAAATGCTCCACATAGTGTAAAATCTTAAGAAAAGTTAATTATAATAAAGTAAGGTTGCACTTAGATTAATATAATTTTAAAAACGCCTTAATGTCACTTAAGCAACCCACACTTTTGGGAATCAAAGCACACAATGACGTCAGCACGTCGCTCCTCCCTACGCGTTTCATCACAAGATCACGCCGTCTGGCTAGGTGTGTAGCCACAAGCGTCGTTGACCTTCCGTGATAGGAGGTCCCATTGAGCTGGTAAGCGGGCATTCTGTCCGGACACAGGTGGTGGTGCTCCAGTCAAGATCTCACTTTTGGTGATGGATGGAAGCTATATTTCAGACGTTTTGATTTTATGCAAAAGGACTCTACACTTTATATTTTTCACTTCATTGGACTTTTTTGTATTTGTTTGTATCATATTGGTGCATAGTTAGCGCGACTCTTGAAATTTTTAATAGTATATGACTGTGTTTTTTTATCTCACCGGAGGGTTGCTGCTTGAATAATTGTTTTATTTTGGGTTGATTTTCGCCTAAATAAGCACAGTTTTTTTCTCCTCTTTTTATTTATTTATGCAAAACATTTATCCCAAAAGGAAAAAACTGTTTGCTGTAACTGATTCTAGTGTGAGCTGGAGGTTGGCTTCGAAATGTTTAGTGTATCTAAATCTGCTAATACATTTAACACTCCCCTCTCCCATCAGACTGACATTTCTGCTGTCTGCTGTGCCTCCTGTGGTCATTCATCCAGAGTTGTGTCTCACTAATACAGGAGGTGTGTTACTGGCCAGATCATCAGGTGAAAACAGAGGGAAAAAAGCCAAAAAAAAAAAGAAAACTGATGCAGCCACCACATCTAATAATTGGTAAGGTGCAATAGAATGGTCAAAACATAAAATCATATATTCATTTCTACAGTGTATCTTTATTTTAATGATTCTTTTTATTTTTGGTAGGCGGCAGAACAATCAAAGATCATTTACAATGTATAGAGCACTGCATTGGACATACACAGCTATAATGCATGTCAGACTTGAGAGATGTGAGCCAGGTTGTCAGTACAGAAGCTATAATATGAATTATAGCAAGGAGTATGGCTCCAGGGGATGATACAGTATTTTAGGTTGTCTGCAGAGTGAACAAATAAAAGTCCCCTCTAGAAGCGATTTTTAATTTTCCACAATGAAAAAGCTAAAAGAAGAAAAAAAAAGGGGAAGGAGGAGGGGGGGAATGGGAGGGGCCTCCTATCCCGATGCCTGTGAGGGGTCTTCCAATAAGAAGTCCTTATAGGACGTGGAAAATTGAAATTGGAACCAATAGAACCACGTCTTACGAGAAGTGCTTTTCTTGACTAAGCAAGTCCATTGGTTAATAGATGAGGTCGGGGTGACTTCCAGTTGGAGGAAATACAAGACTTTGCTGCATTTAAGAGGTGGACTGTCTGAAATGTTTTGTATTTCCGCTTTGAGGAAGCACTTAAATGCAGAAGGCCAGCTGCTGGGTTGTGGTAATCCGATTCCGATCAGTGAGGTCATGTATCAGGGTACAAACTTGGGACCAGAAAGGACGGATCCCCGGAAACGTCCAGAATATATTAAATAGCAATCTTTGTTTTCGCATCAACAGCTGGGGAATACCTCTGGGTATATTTATGTAATTTGGTAGGTACCCTGTACCACCTGGTTTCTACTTAGTTCCTAATTCTTTCTAGCCTTCTCTTATTAATCTTAACAATCTTGAAGTTTGTAAACGTACTTTGTGAAGACCCCCACACTTTTACTTCCTTAAATTCTGGGACACGTAGTCACCATGGCCTGTGAGTCTGGGTCACATGTTTTACAGAGCCTACCTTCTGAACTACAGAGGGGCTGAGAGGAGGAGTAGACAGGAGGCGGAGATAGTACAGAAATCTAAGTGTAGCAGTTAATTTACACTTTAGTCATGTCATGTAAAACCATTGCCCTCAAATAAAACAAGTGTAAAAACACTTATCGGCTGTAAAGTTTTCCACCTCCAAAGTCAAGTCCCAGTGTGCCAGGTGTATTGAGCTGTAGTCCCGCTGATCAGCAGGGCCGGATGCTCCCAGGGCCTCTTGATCCGCGCGGAACGCACAGAAGGGCACATGTGACGTCACAGTCGGATGTGGCAGGCAGACATGGTGACACATTGTGGACCATGCTCTCCTTCATCAGGCCAGCTCCATTCACCTTCTGGACCAGGACCTGACTTTGGAGCAGAACACTTTTTTATGAGCGTACAATGGTTTTACATGAATAAAGTATCTTTTCAACTGCTACACTTAGCTGGCGCTTGTCCCCCCCCCCGTGTTTACTTTCTAGAGTTGTGTCTAACTCTTGGGACTGAGCAGCCGCTGAGCACGCATCTCTCACTGACCTGGGCAGTCAGCTTGGACCTCTTACTATTGCCCATACCAGGATTCTAATTGTTCAGTGGAATTTATACCCACTCCCCTTTTTTTTAGCAAGGTATCAGTGGCGGCCCATCCATAAGTGGCACATGGGGGCCGCCCCCCCCCCCCCATTTATGTGTCCAGCCCCTAATCTACATGTAGGATGACAGATGCATGGATTCCAGGGGGGGGGGGGGGGTTTGTAGAACGTGATTCGAGCCCAAAAAAATACCACTGGCCGCCACTGAGGCGATACAAGTGGAGCAGTCAGCAAAATTTCCCAGATGCACCACTTGCTAGGATGTCTGGGCCACTGTTATGCGGTCAGCAGACATTGAACAGGACTCATCTATAGAATATATATCAAATATGGAACCACTGGGAAAGCGAGGCCTTGCAAAGTGTAAAATGAAGTGTAGTCTTGATCAGGTCTAATGACTGAAGATGTCCCAGGAGCTGTAAGTGAGAAAGAGACATTGGGATGAGGTAAATCCATGTCGCTCTTTCCCTGCAAAACTGAGTTTGGTGCTTAGGCCTTGAGCTGGCTTAACAACCCAGCCCCTGGTTTGTCTGACGTATATGTTTGGTGTAGTCTCACAGGCACACATTATGACTTAAAGTGGAGGGCCACCCTAAAAAAAAAAAAAACTGCATAAAATGTTAATTTGTTAAATTTAGAAGGAAAAAAAATATATATATATTTTTTTAATTTACCAGAAATGGCTGTTGCTAGGCAGATCGTCCTAATCTGTCTCTTCTTATTCCGCTGTGTTCTTCAGTCTTCTGCTCCTTGCATCGTCTTCTAGTGAATGGGGCGTGGTGTGTTATGGGAACTGTGTGTGTCCCACAACACAGCGTGCCCCATTCACAAAGCGCTGCGTGACTCGCGCATGCGCAGTAGGAAATGGGCAGTGAAGCCGCAAGGCTCCACTGCCTGTTTCCCTTAGTTGGAATGGCGGTGCCGGGAACCGAGAGCTGAGGGACGGTCGGTCTCAGGGGGGCCGACATCGCGGGCACCCAGGACAGGTAAGTCGGCTTATTAAAAGTCTGCAGCTACAGTGTTTGTAGCTGCTGACTTTAAATTTTTTTTGTTGTCATTATAATCAAAGATTTGGTGGGTGTTAAGGTAGAGCCCCCAACCACTCCCCCTTAAGCTGAAAAGGTAGCAAACAGGAATGACGCTACCACAATGCTTTACTTCCTCCCCTTACACAATGTATTCAACCGAATGGGCCTGTGCTGCAACTGTGTTCATTGTTCTTAGTTGTGGCGCAGTGCTGTGGGTTTGTAGAAGGTAAAATAGGTAGTGAGGAGGCAACATAACCGCAAATCACCTTTCAACGGCAACTGTACATTCAGAGGGCTATTGTAAAAGAGCCTTGAACACATTTCATTTAGAGGTTGGATATTTTGTAGGTATTTTTGTTCCAAACTTCAATGAGATTGAAAATACTGGCACTCACTTTAGCTGCATTAGACAAACCTATCGGTACTTCAGCTACATTAGAAATAGGTGCATCACTTTTATTTAAAGCAGAACTTTACCCAAAACAACTTGATATAAATAACGTTCTTTAGCAAGGAACACACATTCCGCATTAATAATTATACTACCAATATTAGAGTGCTGTAAAATGCCTCCAGCATTGCTTTAGTTTCTTCTTTCCCGAAGGCTGCCATTTTGCTGAAGCCCAGAGCCCTTGAGCTGCAGTAAATCGGCCACTATAATGTTTTACAAAGCTATACCTGCAAAAGGGCCAGCCTGAAGTGATCTAACAGGACTTAATTTTCTGACTAATTCTACTAAGTTCTACTTTAATAGGTACAAGACAAAAGTTTTAGAAAGGAAAAAATCCCCCCGAAAAGGGTTTATGGGGTTTTTTGGCAGCACTATAGAAAAAATTGGGTATGATGCAACGTATTGTCTAAGTAAAAATATAAATCTTTATTGAAAATATCACAAAAGTGACAAAAGTTTTAACCATATTAGTCAAACACATGGCTAATGATTTAATATAAAACACAGGTTTCCCATAAAAGGAAATCATCCGTACATCAGTAGGAACTTAGAACCTTTATTTTACTTTACACTGCTGTGGGTTGATCAGTTACGGCATGGAATCAGTCTAAAGGAAAATTACCTTTCCTATTCTGATTTAGGCAGAAAAAATAAAAACATACCATGTAGACTTAAATTATTTATTAAAATTGAGCACTGTAGAACTTTACAGCCAAAAAGCCTTGTAGTCATAGGGACAGCATTATAATATGTATCCCCGGGGAGAACATCATTGAAATCTGGCATGGTTGGGCATTTTGTGATCCAAACTACATCTCATGCATCATTAGGTAACTGGGGTTACCAGAAGCACATACAGCAACCATGCACATAAGTCTAGATTGCAATAAGGCTCACAGATCAAGCCCTATCTATCCTTAAATTTTTTTGTGTTGGAGAAAACATTCATGGCCAAGTTTAGGAAGCTTAACATCTGCAACTGCAGTGCAAGATTGGCAATATATTTGTAATTTTCCAGCATTTAAGTCAAATTTGGTCTTCCCCTTCCCTCACTACAACTGTGAAGCTGCTCCTATAGGCTTTGATTATTATTCCTACTGCCCTATATGCCAGTAAAACTTGGAAGACAACAAAAAAAAAAATCACTCAAAAACTGAATTCATTTCACAGAAGAGGCCTACAGAAAAATGTGGGCATCACATAGACAGACTGTACAGAAAATCTTGAAATGCAATGGTATGCAGAAGCTGGAAGATACTGTCATAGAGTGGAGGCTACGGATGGGCAGGACATATCCTGCGCCTACCCGATCTCCTGTCACAAATCATAGGCTATGGCTGGGCAGACGTATCCTGTGCTGACCCCATCACCTCATAACCAAATCACAGTGAACTGAATGCCACCACCTAGAAGAAAGCCAAAATAAAGAAGACCACATACAACTTGGTGGTCTACCTTCAAACAGACATGGAAGCCATTGGGATTCCATGGGATAAGAGTGCACCAGAAGCAACTGACAGAATTCGATGGACTGCACTTACTTTCCAATGTGTCTAATTGAGCGAGAGGAACTACCGTAAGTCTAAAGCCCCATACACACGTTCGGATTATTCGAGGACCAGGTCCGTCGGATCATGTCCGTCGTACTTTGTCCAATGTTGGTTTTGCGTACACACGGTCGGACAAAGTTGTCGGAAAATCCGATCATTCTGAACGTGGTGACGTTTGTTGCCTACGACGGGACTACGTAGAGGCTAGTAGCCAATAGCTTTGGTCTTGTAATGTGATCTGAGCATGCGTAGCACTTTGTCCATCGGAATTCGCTACACACGATCGGATTTGGTGTGATCGGACTTTGTTGTCAAAAAATCTATCCAGCAGGAGATAGGACTTTGTCCGTCGGACAATCCGATGGAAACTGTCCGATGGTGCCTACACACGGTCGGAATTTCCAACAACATTGTCTGATAGGACAGAATCCATCGGAAAATCCGACCGTGTGTATGGGGCTTAAGAAAGTAAAGGCTCTTTTACACAGGCATTCCGATCAGGTCTGCCTGTCAGTTTTACAGGCGGACCTGATTGGATGCAACATAAAGCCCTATGGATGCAAACTGACTTGTTTCCAATTACAACCACATACCTCTGAGTCCATCCAGACCCATAAAAAAAAGTGTAAAAGGACTGTGTGATTTCCATTTATCCAGACCTAATTGTGATAGATCACAGGTAGCCTGATGTAAATGAGATAGCAGAGGCCATTTACATCTGGCCGCCCATAGAGCAAACTGAACGGGCATCAAGAAACCGGCATCTATTATGGTCAGCTCTGAATTAGCAGGAGATCTGCTCATGGATCCCCTGCTGGTCAGAGCGGACTCTGTTCCATGTAGAAGGAGCCTGAGACATCCAATCAATCTATGTGTGTGCAAACATTTAAACAAAAAATTGGAAATGTTAGTCCTTGTTTTGCCTTATAAATTGGGTAGTATTTTAGATTTATATGTGCTTCAAAAGATGGAAGGTAAAAAGAAGACTGAAGCAACCCTTTCACCAGCTAACTAATAAAACTACATGATCTCTGCAAAAAAAATCTTTAATGTTTACCTGTCTTACTGCTTGTGCCATTGTTCTCCTGAGATACAGCTGCCTAAAGACTCTTCGCCCCCGTACACACGGTCGGAAATTCCGACCACAAAATCCGTCAGATTTTTTCCGACGGATGTTGTCCGACACTTGTGTTGCATACACACGGTCGGACAAAGTTGTTGGAAAATCCGTTTATTCTGAACATGGTGACGTTAATTGCGTATGACGAAACTACGTAGAGGCTATTAGCCAATAGCTTTGGTCTCGTAATTTGATCTGAGCATGCGTGGCACTTTGTCCGTCGGAATTCTCTACACAAGATCGGAAAAAGTCCGATTGGATTTTGTTGTCGGAAAATTTGAGAGCAGGATCTCAAATTCCGACGGAAAAAGTCCGATGGAGCCCACACACTGGCGGATTTTCCGACAACATGGTCCGATCTGACATTTTCTGTCGGAATTTCCGACTGTGTGTACGGGGGCTTCCACTTCTAGCACACTTCCAGGTTTATCAAATGCCTGGTCCCCCACTTCACTTCGTGGTTCCCTCCGGACCCTTTGTCACTACTGGGTCATGTAAAGAGAGGAGGAATCACGGTGTAATCGGGGGACTGAACATCCAACACTTCAGGCACAAGTATCTCAGGAATACAGGGGAGAATGGCGCCCAGGGAGAGGGTAAGTATTAGAAGATTTCTTTGCAGGGATCATTTTTTTTAACTTTTATTTCAAGGTGACAGGGTCTCTTTAACAGAAAAATTGGTTGAATCAGGACCAAACATAAAAGATAGTAAATGTTTTAGTTTATATACTTGACTATTTACAATAACCTTGTTCACTCATAGTGACATCTCTTGACGCTTTTACTTGCCAGTTGCCAAGTAGGCCACATTGCTTTAAATCACTGGAGCCATGATATCTGCCAGAGGATGTTAACATTTATGGGGGTTTGTAGGTCATTGTGATGACACTGAGTATTCAGAAGGCTGTCTCTTTGAGTTTAGTGTGCCCCGCAGACATTTACATATGAGGTAACTGGTATTTCAGTAAATGTTGACCTTATTCTCCACCTACAGACCAGATGAAGAGTGAGAGGTCTGCGTCAGCATTAATGATCTCTAATGAAGCATCCTGTTTGTTTTATAAACTTAACTTTCAGAGCCCTTCCAAGCCTTTCTCTCTCATTAAATGTCAGCTGACTTCTCCACGGAAACATTCTCGAAGCTTTACTTTACACTTGGTCCAAAGTGACATTTCAGCTTCCCAGTTTCCAAAGCAACTGGGTTTACTTTGTGGCCAAGACCTCTAACAGACAAAGGAAAGGCACCAAACAGGAACCATACCGCAGGACTCATCACACCATGACGCTATCGCTCACCGTTTAATTAAACCAGGAAATGAGTTATGGCTCCCCAAAGCCAAGTTTAAAGCTGGCAGCTCTGGTAATAAAACTTTATTTACTCCATATCCGTCCAAATATAAATGGGAATCTTTCGTCATTAAATCCAGCTAACTGTTTTCAAAGGAAGAAATAATACCTTTCCAGTCAATTTTCTAAAAAAAAAAAAATTGGACACCATGATGTATGTGAAGCTGGTAAATACTGGCTCAAGTACTGATCTCCATAAATATTTTAACTCTTTTAACTCTATTCTGAAGATTCACTAATAAACATGTTTTGACATAAGAGGCCTAGATTTAATATCTAATAATAAGCAGCAGGTCAAATATTCTTATTAATGTTACATTCATTATGGCAAATTATGAACCTCAAAAGCATCATGTGAATGGGAAAATTTATTTCTAAGGCTACAAGCAGAAATTCTGAGAAATCCACTTAGAGGAGTTCAAAATTTTGCATGGTTAGCTAAGTGTCAGAACATCCTCCCTTCCTGCACTCATAAAATGCTATATGTACTGCATGCTTCCAGATTCTGACCTTCAGCTTGTAATTGGAAATGAGAAGCGGACAGACTGGCAGGGCCCACTACTTATTTTGCGTTCTACTTTCATCTGCAGGACGGGTGGAAGTTTTCACAGAGACTGTCACCCCAATGCCTTCTGGGCTTTTACAATGCTGAATCTCTTTTATGAATTAGAGATGCTAGCTTCAGCAAGATTTTTTTTTTACCTGGGGAATCATGCTAACATTTTGCATGGGATAACATAACCTGTAGTCAAATTTGCATAAATTAAATAAATGACATATTAACCGCTTTCAGACCGGACCATTTTACTGGCTTAAGACCAGACCACTTTTTGCGATTCAGCACTGCGCCGCTTTAACTGACAATTGCGCGGTCGTGCGACGTGGCTCCCAAACAAAATTGACGTCCTTTTTTTCCCACAAATAGAGCTTTCTTTTGGTGGCATTTGATCGCCCCTGCGGTTTTTATTTTTTGCGCTATAAACAAAAAAGTGCGAAAATTTTGAAAAAAAACGTATTACTTTTTGCTATAATAAATATCCCCTAAAAATATATAAAAAAAATAATTTTTTCCTCAGTTTAGGCCGATACGTATTCTTCTACATTATTTTTGGTAAAAAAAATCGCAATAATCGATTATTGATTGGTTTGCGCAGAAGTTATAGCGCTTACAAAATGGGGGATAGTTTTATAGCATTTTTATTAATAATTTTTTTTTACTAGTAATGGCGGCGATCAGTGATTTTTATTGTGACTGCGACATTATGGCGGACACATCGGACATTTTTGACACATTTTTGGACCATTGTCATTTATACAGCAATCAGTGCTATTTAAATGCACTGATACCTGTGTAAATGACACTGGCAGTGAAGGGGTTAACCACTAGGTGGCAGTGTAGGGGTTAAGTGTTCCTAGAGGCGTGTTTCTAACTGTGGGGCGGCGTGGCTGTGAGCTAGTGAACACTGATCTCTGCTCTAATCCCAGGGAGCAGAGATTGGTGTCACTAGTTGCTAGGCAGAATGGGGAGATGCTGTTTACTTCCGCATCTCCTCATTCAGCCATCCTGTGAGACGATCGCGGGTATCCCCGCGGCGATCGAGTCCGCGGGACCCGCGACCGGACTCACGGGGGTCCCGACCGGCGCGCGCTCGATGGCACGGCGGCATCTTAAAGGGGACGTACCTGTACGCCCTTATGCCTGTCCGTGCCATTCTGTCGACGTACTTCGTCGTGCGCCAGTCGGGAAGCGGTTAAAGTAGAACTATAGGCAAACACCCCTTTGGTGTACATTGCACTCACGAGACTCCTATATATAGTCAGAAAACTGATTGCCCGTATGTGGCTTTCGGCAAATGCACCTAAAATGACGCAATGGATCCAGCAGGTTAATACCACCCTTATTAGGGAAAAAAATACATACCACCATAGGAAATCACCAAATACATTTTATGGTATATGGCAGTGCTGGCTGGACTCACCAGATGTGGCACCGCCACAACTGGCATTAGATAGATTGCTACTAGTATAGCAACTCCTGCACAGGAACTTCTAGGGAACAAAACGTGGATCAGGAGATCTATTGGAGGAGACCTACCAGTAACTGAATGCTCTTATTAATACCGGGATTGCCAGTGGGATTAGAGAGAGTTCTTTTATTTTGTTTTATGATATGTTCTTGTTTCCCTCTTTTTTATAATTTTTCTGTTGTTTTGTTGCGCTCCCCTCAGTTAGGGGCGCTGTGAGGACGGCGGGTGTCATACAATGGTCTTTATGATATGGAATAGGCAAAAATGGATATGCATTTTCAAATATCTATAGATTGCTTGGATTATACCAAATACTACTGTACATTAATTGTATACCTGTGCAATTATACCTTGTAGTGCCTTAAGTTTTCATCAATAAAAACCCTTTTGTTGATTAAAAAAAAAAAAACTATAGGCAACAATTTTGGATAGAGCAAGGGAGGGTTATAACACCTGTCAGATTTTTGTTCGCCATCTTTGTCCTATTGCAGAGATTTCCCTTCACTTCCTGTCCCGTAATCAAACAGGAAGTGAGAGGAGATCCCTGCAAATTAAGGGATTGGAGGATTTACCCTCTATTATATTTCTGGGGACAACCCAAAATTTGGGGTTTTCCGTTACTTTCACTTATAATAATAATGTAAAACAGGACAAATGGAGAGCCCGACCCTCTCCACTCTATCCTAAACTAAAAAACGACCTTCACCCAGGCCCACAGCAATCCTTTGTGGCTATGAATAGTGGGCAGCAGAGCTTCTGTCTAGTCCTTTAAGGCAATCTTGACACATGTATTTTGTAAACACAGCTTCACCCAGGATTCACAGCCATTCCTTGCGGCTTAGTACAACGGGCTGGAGAGCTTCTGTCAGTTTCTTTAAGGTGGTCCTGGCACACTCTTCAGGCCATGGTGTTGGTGTTTGCAGTATGGAAGAGGATTTTCTATACCTTGAACTGGATTTCACACATATTCCGGTCAGTGGGACAGGCTGGGCTCCTTAGCCGAGGCAGAGGCCAGTTAGCACCTGAATGTACTCTTTTAGCAGAAAAATACCTACCTGGTCTGATGACCCTTACCTATAGGAACCTTGTGGATCTTTGTTATGCAGTGAGCTTATTGTGCAGGGCAGATGGAACACTGACATTTAGTCAGGTATAATAATAATGCCACACTGAGACAGGAGGCAGGACATTCACTAGGTAGCAGGAAATGGCCCTTGACGCAGGGTTTGGGTGTGCTGGCATGCAGTTCTATCCTGTGAACGCCCTATCTGTAAGCTGCTGGGTTGAGGTCAGGACTCGCTTTATCAGGCAGGCCAGTCAAGTACCTCCACCCCAAACTCCCTTATCCATGTCTTTATGGACCTTGCTTTGTGCACTGGTGCTTAGTCATTTTGGAACAGGAAGGGGCCAACCCCAAACTATTCCCACAAAGTTGGGAACATGAAATTGTCCAAAATGTCTTGGTAGGCTGACGTCTTAAGAGTTACCTTCACTGGAATTAAGGGGCCAAACCCAACCCCTGACAAACAACCCCCACACCATAATCCCCCCTCCACCAAATGATTTGGACCAGTGCACAAAGCAAGGCCCATAAAGACATGGATGAGCGAGTATTGGGTGGAGGAACTTGACTGGCCTGCACAGAGTTCTGGCCTCAACCCGATAGAACACCTTTGGGATGAATTTGAGTGGAGACTGCGAGCCATGTCTTCTCTCCAACATCAGTGCCTGACCTAACAAATGCACTTCTGGAAAAATGGTCAAGCATTTCCATAGACACACCCCTAAACCTTGTGGACAGCCTTTTCCAGAAGAGTTGAAGTTGTTATACCTGCAAAGGGTGGGCCAACTCAATATTGAACTCTACGGACTAAGACTGGGATGCCATTAAAGTTCATGTGCGTGTAAAGGCAGGTGTCCCAATACTTTTGGCAATATAGTGTATGTTATGGAAATATCCTAAGCTATTTTGCTACAGGTCAACAGCAAGAAACACTGTAAATAACACCTATTACTCCTCATTACTCCTAGACCTAAACATTTGGATACTAAGCATATCACCATAAAATACCATCACTGAAGAGGATTATGCCGCGTACACACGGCCGGAATTTTCGATGGAAACAGTCCGATGGGAGCTTTTCATCAGATTTTCCGACCGTGTGTATGCCCATCGGTCTTTTTCTGTCGGCATTTCCGACGGACTTTAGATTGGGAGCCTGTTCTTAATTTTTCCGACGGAAAACCTTTCTAACGGATTTTCCGATCGTGGGTATGCAATTCCGACACGCAAAATTCCGACGCATGCTCGGAAACAATTCGACGCATGCTCGGAAGCATTAAACTTCTCTTTTATAGTGCCATTGAACGTGTTGTATGTCGCAGTGTTATTGACCATCGGAATTTGGTGTGACCGTGTGTAGGCAAGACAGTTCGAGCTAAATTCCGTCTGAATTCCGACGGGAAAACCATCAGAGCTTTTTCCGACGAGAATTCCGATTGTGTGTACGCGGCATTATACTTTTTTATACTGATTTCTAGAATGTTGTTTGTAGCTTGCAAACTGACAAAAATGCTTTCCCCCATTCCCCCAACCTACACTTTGGGGAAAACACCATTAACAGAGTTTTTTCCCCAAATTTCTTGTGGGTGAACTGGTTGGAGTGCTCACACTTAGCTCAACCCAATCTGGTAATAAAACAGACACCTCCAATATTATAACTTGAAACTTAGTCTTAGTTCATATTCCTGGTCCAAATTAAACAAAAAATTAAAAACCCATATGTGATTTAAAGCCCAAGTCCAGCAATATAGGAAAAAGTCTACCTTTGCAGTGCCTCCAGCCCCGACCCCCTCCCCACGCACACACTTTAATTTGTAATTGCTATTGTTATGGAAACAATACCGTTTTATGGTGGAATCTAATATAGATGCAGAATCTACACAATTATTATGTTTTCTGGGGGCACCATTCTCAATCATTAAATATATGGTAATTACCTACATAAAAGTTTAGGACTTTATTTGTGCCCACTGGAGAAAGAAGAACCACTTCATCTACCAAAAATACATACAGATAAAAATCTTATTATTATTTTACTTGTTAATCCTAAAATCACATAACGTTCCTAGTTGCTTTACTGCTTCTTCAGGACTGGGATTTACAGAAGAATAATCCAGACAGACAGTAGACAGTAGCGCATTTGTAATAGAGTGCCATATCCAGATATACTGTAAATACATTAATATAAAACAAAGATTGATATAATGCTTACTGTATAAAAACACTGGTTGTTGTACCATGTTGGTATTGTGTGTCTACCCTTTAAATTTCCGGGGCAGTTGCAGACAGCAATGACATCGATATGCCAGGCACAGAAAAGAGCAGCATAGATTTTAAAGGGGAAGTCCACCATAGCACTAAAACCTCTACATCTACAGGCACCCACAATCTAACACTAACCTAATAGATCTGTAAAGAAGAAATCGCTATACATACCTTTTTTAAAGCCGATCCAGTCCGGTCCCACACTGAACTGTCAATGGCAAGTTCACTGGGGGGGCAGGTGCAGAGGAGGCAACCGACAATGGAAGCCCCATAGTAACTCTATGGGTGACGTCACTTCCCATTCTTCGCCGCTGGAGACTGGCCCGAAGCGACTTCAAAAAAGGTATGTATAGTGATTTCTTCTTTGTCAGGCTAGATAGGTTAGTCTTAGATCGTGGATGCGTGTAGATGTAGTGATTTTAGTGTTAGGGTGGACTTCCCCTTTAATTGCTCATTTAGTCTAGAGGCAGAGGATTGAGGAGTAAATAATTTTCTTACTCCTTGTTCCAACAGGCTTGTTGTGACCAGTCCCCCGCAGCTGTTCTTCAAGCCTTGACTGCCTCCCCAGCGTACCTTACAGAGTTAATAGGGTACGTTATAGGGGTTATAGGGTACGTGATGGCACCGAGGCTCCACCTACAGACCAGAATATTGGATGTAGGGAGAGAGATGGAGCCATCCAGAGTGAGAAACCACATAGGTGAAACACCCACCTTGATTCTACCCTAGACATAACGATCAATTAACCCTTGCAGTACCTGGGGGGCACTGAAAGGGTGGATTTTTTTTATTTTCTTAAAATTGGGCTTTTAAAAACAAAAATTTAAGTATGGCTTTAAATACTCAAATCTCAGATGTATTAATGTGTTCATGGCTAGAGAATTTTAGAATGTATTATATCACTGCTTGCTCCCATAGAGTTGAACAGTGAATCCAGTTGTGGAGGCTGCAGTTGTGATTATAGTTGTGTATTGCATTGAGATTTTCCATTATCTGAATAAACATCTGGACTATATACACTCAGCAGGCTTTATATTTTATAATGTCAAATAATCAGCTTCTTTAAATAAAGTGCAAGCAATTAAATAGGGAGCGTGTATAGAGTCCACTGAAGAGCCGCTCTTCTATTATTGCTGGATATGGGGGAAAAGGAACTTCATTGTTTGCATTAGATCTAATCTGCAGATTTACTTGGCTATAAATTGTACACAAACTACTAGTTAAAGGGTATGGGTCAAGAATATTATGCATTTTAAATATGTGATGTAATCTCCCAATCATAGTCAAAATTATAAGTCATGTACAAGGAAGTGTGTATTTTTCTTGTGACAGAACTATGTAGTAAATAAGTATTTATGTCCTATGATCATCAGCTCTATCTAGTGGCCATAATGCAGTATTTTCCTGATTCACACTATTCTTACAATGGAAGAACATCCCACCTGCAGGAGAAATAGTGTACAAGAAAGTTTGTATTTATTTGTGAGAGAACTATTTAGTAAATAGTAAATACATATTTATTTCTTATGATCTATTTAGTAAATAATAAATAAGTATTTAATTCCTTTGATCATCAGCTCTACCTAGTAGTCATAATGAGGTATCTTCCTGATTCTCGCTATTCTTATGAAATGTAGGAATCTGCTGCCCTCTACTGTTAGCCCACAGCTTCTTGAGTGTGTATCTGAATCCTTGTGACACACAGAGTATCTCTGTCCTATTTTTATTATCTCACATGCACAGTGCCAGATAGCTGGATCTGTGCTACTATATGTATATACAGTAGTGAAAATGATTATTAGATTCCCTGCAGATTTTGCAAGTTTGTCCACTAACAAAGAAATGAAGGGTCTAAAATTTTTATCATAGGTGTATTTTAAATGATAGAGACAGAATATTAACCAAAAATCCAGAAAAAAACACATGATACAAATGTTATAAATTAAGTTGCAGTTTAGTGAGTAAAATAAGCATTTGCTCTCCTACCAACCAACAATAATTCTGGCTCCCACAGACTGGCTACAGTATGTGCTCATGTGGTAGATTAGTCCTGTCAATTTAAGAAGGTGCTCCTAATGACAACTAGTTATGTGTATAAAATATACCTATCCACAGAATCTCTTTCTTCTATTCAAACCTCACCCTCATGGGCAAGACCAAAGAGCTGTCAAAGGACATCAGGGGAAAGATTGTAGACCTGCACATGGCTGAAATGGGCTACAAGACCATCAGCAAGAAGCTTGGTGAGAAGGGGACAACTGTTGGCGCGATTATTCACAAATTAAAGAAATACAAAATAACCATCAATCGTCCTCGGTCTGGAGCTCCATGCAAGGTTAAGCCTCATGGGGTAAGGATGATCATGAGAAAAGTGAGGGATCAGCCCAGAACTACACAGGAGGAGCTTGTGAATGATCTCAAGGCAGTTGGGACCTCAGTCACCAAACAAACCATTGGTAACCCAATACGCTGCCATGGATTGAAATCCAATAGTGTCTGCAAGGTCCCACTCCTCAAGAAGGAACATGTGCAGGCCTGTCTGAAGTTTACCAATGAACATCTAAATGATTCAGAGAAGTATTGGGAGAAAGTGCTGTCGTCAGATAAGGCATTATAGGAGTTGTAAAGTTTTTCACCTTAAGGTGAAAAACCTTCTGTGCTGCCTCTGTGCTGCAGCAGACCCCCCAGAGCCCCCCCTTTACATAACTGAACCCGATCGTTCCAGCGTCGAGGACAAGCCCACAAGCTCCAGCCGCTGTGTCGGGTCCTCATTGGATAGATTGATAGCAGTGGGAGCCATTGGCTCCCGCTGCTGTCAATCAAATCCAGTGACATGAGAGAGGAGGGGGTTGGGGCCGAGTCCTGCTGTCTCTGTCAATGGACGCAGCATGAGTGCCCCCATGCAACGCCCCTCTACGAGAGGGGCAGGAGCACTGCCAGGGGACCCCTAGCGATGGCGATGTACGGCATGCGATTCAAAGCCCAGGCAGAAGTGAGGAGGCTCCTCACTTCCGCCTGGGCTTTGAATTGCACACTGTACACCGCTAGTCATACAGCACAAAGCCGCAACACGTTTAGGGCATGCACAGTATGATCAGAAGCAGAGAGAGACTGCATGCTCCTTTCTGAAGCTTGAGATGCTCAGAAACGTTTTGCAGGTTTGTGACGTCATCTGGGTCTATGATGCGTTCCAGTATGAGTTCCAGCACTCCCTCTGAGCTCTTCTGTTTTTTCCACCATCCAGCCGGTTGGAACAGCCTCTACAAGTGGCAGACTGCTGCAGCACGGGCTTATGAAGCCCCTACACCCATGGACTTCTTGTGGATGCATCTTCATTGTGATATGCTTGTTTACTATTATCTTAATGTGAGTGCTACTTGTTAAGCCTTTATTAAATTACCTTACAGTCTACACTCAGAGGCGCCTGTTTTTTATTCTCTTTACATGTACTGGAGACCCCTTCTACCCCTAACCCCTCAAGGCTAGCCCTGAATCTGTGGACTTGTCTGGATGTCCTAAGGAGCCATACTACATAACTGTATTTACATGGTTTTGGACTTTTTTTTACCCCCCCTGAAAAAAGTTCTGCGGACGCCCATGCCTATACCTGATTTGGTCTCCTACCAGCGATAGGAAATTGGTGTTTTGTCTTACACCTAGTAAAGAATCTAGATTCTCTTATTTACCTACAGGTTTAACGCAGTAACCTGTTAGGGGAGCATCATTTCTCATAACCCCCCCCTCCTTCCCCAAAAGAGGGCTACAGAAAGAAGAACTTTAAACCTGGAGAGACAATAGCCCAGTAACTCTAAATTTTGCCAGCATTCACACAGAACAAGAGGAATAGCTCAGATTTTTATTTTATTTTTTTTATTATAATTACTATATTACTATAATTAGAATGCAAATATTCCAATATATTTATTACTACTAACTCTAGAATTAGTGTACAAATGACAAAAGCTTTTTTTTAAATCTCCCTTTAATTTTTCCTTTTTCGTTAGAAGTGTATACTAACCAAAATAGTTATCACTTCCCTCATTAATCATGTTGCATTTCCACAAGCAGCATTCTGTGTTAAAAAAAGAAATCAAGAGTTGCTAAATGTTCTTTAAATAGCCAGTATTATGCAACTGAGACGACCTCCTTATAAACAACTAGCTGAGGACAATGTGTACCAGAACCACGTAGCCACGTGGACCATTTTAACAAATACGCTTGATAGAATGGAACCCATCTGAGTGCAATCCAGGAGCCATAACTGACTACAGACAAATGCTGGGATGGAATTCCGGGAATGAAGCTTCGTTCTCTATGTGTTCCAGTATTACAATATACAAAACAAGCACATACCAAACAGAACAAAACAAAATGCTGGTTGTAATGATAGGAGTTGAGGACAGACAGAAAGCACCCGCTGAGGGAAAGGAAATTATTCTATCCTGATATAAACTCCTTTCAAATGCAGCTAAAGAAATTTCAAAAAAACATGTGCTACTGTCTCCCTGAGCAGTGGGCACACAGACTGCAGAGCTTGACCAGTCTCAGTGGTATTTTACTTGGTCTATTCCACCAACATGTAGACTGTAATGAGAGAGCTGGCATAGCCAAAGTAATTAAATGCCATAGGACTGTCTTCAGAGGGTTTATTAGAAGAATTTGCTGGATTTACTAAAATGCTTTCTGTGTGTAGCTAAGATTTTGATACAGTTTATACAAAAAAATCTGCTTTTTGGCTTGAGTCAATGGGGTAGATTTACTAAAACTCCAGAATGCAAAACCCGGTGAAGCTCTGCATTGAAACCAGCTTCCAGGTTTTATTCTCAAAACTTAAATTAACAAGCTGGAGTTAGACGCTGATTGGCTACCATGCACAGCTGCACCATATTTTGCATTCAACCCAAATGAGTCATATGTGTGAAGATTGTCCCTTTAGCTGGATAGATGTAGCACCCTACTACATTGTTCCATTAGCTACTCTATAGATATAAGTATGTAGCACCCTCCCATACAGGCTGCTATGATGTCAGGCAAATTTGATTATTTTTGGCTCCTCTGTAATCATCGGAGCATGTGTATAATGTGTTTGACTCCACAAACCATCAGAAAATAAAATGAACATTCCGAAAACTGAAATTTTCTGGTACAATGACACGTAAAACCAGATGACAAATTCACACGCAGGGGATATAAACATGAAACATAATACAGAAGTTTAAGCAAAAACACAAAGAAAAATGTGCTATAAGATATAGATTATAGACTAACAGTGACCATCAGGCCGGGGGTCAATGCGGAATGCCTGAACCTGCAGACTCAAGGGCTAAGGTGGGCAAGGGGAGCGGAGCTGTCTGCAAGGGAGGGAGGGAAAGAGCAGAGCGGCGGGCATGAGGCCCACAATTAGAAAGGATAGGAGGAGAGGCGAAGAGGAGGCGGGAAAAGGAAGTTCTCCCAGGCTGGGGATGGGGGTCAAGTTAGTTTAAGAGGCCTAGGCTGGTCAGGTGTAGAGTAGGGAATGCATAGGACCACCACGGGGCCCATACTTTGAGGAATTTAGCATGGAAGTCATGGAGGATACTGGTCATTATTCCATGGATCATAAGGGTCATCAAGGTATTCTTCACCTCCGAAAATGATACAGACGGCTTTTTCCAGGCCCTTGCTATTGTGCGCTTAGCTGTGATAAACAGATATGTGGCTAGTTTCTGCTGGTATGGGAATAGGCCCGGGATTGGACAATGGAGCAATGCAAATTTGGGATCCTTATGGAAAGATACCAAAAACTGGCCAGCCCTACATTGAATTGGTGTTGCTCTGGTCCTCCGACATCCTAGTGGTAGTTTGCCTAACCTCCAACCAAATTTACCTTTAAAGCAAGAATGAAGCCACTCAACTTCTGAAAGACCAAAGTAGATTTATTGATGTTGTCTGGTACAGTGGTAATCCACCTGCTCCTCTTATGCGTTTTACTCCATTAGGAGCTTAGTCCTACTCTTTGACTATGCTCCTAACAGGCTGAAATGCATAAGTGGATCAGGTGACTTACTCCTGTACCAGACAACATTAATAAATCTACTTGGGACTTCCAGAGGTTGAGCAGCTTCATTCCATACTTTTCTGAAGCCAGCATCCTTCAGTCGGTGGATCGGTTGCGGGAGGCTTGGAAGGAGTGGTTTGCATTATCTGCAAATGTACCCTTTTTAGCATGGGCTTGGATCCCTGTGCTAAAAACATTAGCCCCTAAATCCTGGCAAGGACATCGCTGATGTGAATGAGATAGACTTGAAAAATAAAAAGACCAGGGATGGATGGAGTACATGGAAAATCCAATGTACTTTGACAGTACATTATTACATATGTTTGACTAAATTCTAGCAAAAGCCCTAGAAGGATAACATTTCTCTTTAAAAAAAGTAATGTAAAATATCTTTATCCCACCTGTGACTAATTACATAAGTTGTATTTTCAATCAAGATTATTTCAATGGTACCTGTATATAGAGGTATTAATGGCAGTATGAAGAGACTACTCATTATGGGGGTCCAGCAGTCCACGTTCCAGACATGACTTCCACTGGGCCAAATCTCCACTACCAATCTCTCATATTTCCCTAGATGGTTTCTCCCTAGTGTACAGCTGATGGTGTCCATAATGCCCCGTACACACGGTCGGAAATTCCGACCACAAAATCCGTCGGATTTTTTCCGACGGATTTTGTCCCACACTGGTGTTGCATACACACGGTCGGACAAAGTTGTTGGAAAATCCGATCATCCTGATCGTAGTGACGTTCGTTGCGTACGACGGCACTACGTAGAGGCTAGTAGCCAATAGCTTTGGTCTTGTAATGTGATCTGAGCATGCGTGGCACTTTGTCCGTCGGAATTCGCTACACACGATCGGAAAAAGTCCGATAGGACTTTGTTGTCGGAAAATTTGAGAGCAGGATCTCAAACTTTTTCCGTCGGAAATTCCGATGGAAAAAGTCCGATGGAGCCCACACATGGTCGGAATTTCCGACAACATGGTCCGATAGGACATTTTCCATCGGAAAATCCGACCGTGTGTACGGGGCATTAGAGTATGCACACCACACCCGTATTACGTCTATTTGTCTCAACAATTGTTTGCACAATTTTTTTAGTCATGGAATTATTGCATATACAGTAATAAGGTCACCTGGCTATTTGTTTCTGTTTTGTCCACATCATGTGAAAAATTTTAGCTGCTAGATTCTTTTGGTCATCTGGTTAGCTGAATTTCACAGCTCATCATGCTTAGTGATGATTCATATTTACTGGAAGGGCATATTTTGCTTTGCCTAGCACACTGATTTTATTTATGCTTTTATAATGGTCCCAAAAAGCTGTCATGATATACATATGTGCTTAATCTGACATTCCTTCTGTCAAATTGCGGGGGGGACTTCAATAAAGCAGGGCCAAGGGCAACAACATTGTACAAAGTGCAGGAACTCATAGCAACCAATCAAATTTCAGTTTATTGTAGATACACTTACATGCTGAGATCAAGACAGCTGATACCTCTCCCTGCAGCCCCACATTGAAGGGGTTTTTAGTTATGCGTTTGGGACACTCACTGCACATCTGACTTTAATGTAAATAATGTAACTTTATTCTAATGTGGATAGTTTATATTTAAACATGTACTGTATGCCATGTAACGTTTGTTTGTTCATGGAATACTAATTATTGATGATATGATATCACAGATTACCTCTGTATGCCCAAACAAAGCAGATTGTGAAACGCGTCGGAACCACACCACCCCCGCTTTGTGTGTTGGAGAAATCCTATGCAGGAACTGCTATATCAGAATGGCATTATGTAACAGGACTATTGTCAGGAACATGGTTCTGGCCGTCAGGCTTATGAGCATTTGCAGAAGCATGTACATGTTTATTGACATAGACCCCTAACTACATGAGCGATGGTGCACATACACATCACAATGTACCTGTAGGCATGTGGGCACGTGCACTCTTGCCAAGTGTTCTATTTAAACCTGAGCGTTGCACAGTATCACAGTGTATTTGCTGAATGGTTTTTGTTCTTTCCACCTGTATTCATGATCCTGAAACTTATATTGAACCTTGTTATTAACCCGGATTCCACCTGACCTGCTTTTGGATTACCCTTGTCTGCCTATGTTTGCTGCCCATCTCGGTCTGCCTTTTTGCACCAAGATTCTGCATATAAGCTTTGTACCTCGCTGCCTGCATGTTGCTGACCTGGGCTTATTCATGGCTCTGATTCTGGATATGATTTTGTGCCTTCTTGTTCAGCTGTTACTGAATCCAGCTTATGCATTGACTGATAATTGAACTTGGCATATCCTCATTGTGCCACCAGTGGCACCCCTGCTCGCCTGACACCAGCACTCCCAAAACCACTAGATGGGTCACTAGCAGGAAGAAGGAGGTCCTGATTCCCCTATATAGATCTTTAGTGAGACCTCATTTAGAATACTGTGTCCAGTTCTGGAGACCTCACTTACAAAAAGATATTGATAAGATAGAACAAGTCCAGAGACGGGTAACAAAAATGGTGAAAGGTCTGGAGGATAAAACATACCGAGATCAACTTCAGGAACTTAATATGTACAGTGTGGAGGAAGGAAGGGAAAGAGGAGATGTGATTGAAACCTTTATATACATAAAGGGGGTATACAAGGTTCAGGAGGGCATTTTTTTCAATACGAAACCAAAATCAAGAACATGAGGGACATGACCTCAAACTAACTGGAGGGAAATTCAAAACTAATCTTATAAAGTATTATTTTACTGAAAGGGTAGTTAATGTTTGGAATAAATAGTCAACAGTAAATGGCTTCAAACATGCTTGGGACTAACATAGATCTATATATCTAAAAGGTAACCAAAAAAAAAGTACAAAACATGTATGGAAAAAAAAATGGGCAGACTTGATGAACCATAGCTCCCAACTGTCCCTGATTTGGAACAAAGTCCCTCTGTCCCTATTTCCTCTTCATTTGTCTCCCATTTTGGTCGGATATATATAGTTGGATATAACTATATAAAATTCACTTTTTATCATTCAAAAGGGGTTTCCCAGTGCTAAACCTTTCATTCGATTTCTAAATTGTTGCATTTGTAAATATCAAAACCCAGTATAAAGGAATAGTATTGGTAAAAAAAAAAACACTTGTGGGTTTAACCACTTCAGCCCCGGACCAATTGGCAGCCAAAGGACCAGGCCCCTTTTTGCGATTCGGCACTGCGTCGATTTAACTGACAATTGCACGGTCGTGCGACGTGGCTCCCAAACAAAATTGGCGTCCTTTTTTTCCCACAAATAGAGCTTTCTTTTGGTGGTATTTGATCGCGGTTTTTATTTTTTGCGCTATAAACAAAAATAGAGCGACAATTTTGAAAAAAATGCAATATTTTTTTACTTTTTGCTATAATAAATATCCCCAAAAAATATATAAAAAAAACATTTTTTTTCCTCAGTTTTAGGCCGATACGTATTCTTCTACATATTTTTGGTAAAAAAAAAAAAAATCGCAATTAGCGATTATTGATTAGTTTGCGCAAAAGTTATTGCGTTTATAAAATATTGGATAGTTTTATAGCATTTTTACTAATATTTTTTTTTTATTAGTAATGGCGGCGATCAGCGATTTTTATTGTGACTGCGACATTTTGGCGGACACATCGGACATTTTTGACACATTTTTGGGACATTTGTCATTTATACAGCAATCACTGCTATTTAAATAGCACTGATTCCTATGTAAATGACAGTTGTAGTGAAGGGGTTAACCACTAGGGGGCGGGGAGGAGTCAGTGTGACGTGTTGTGTTTTTTTTTTTACAGTAGGGGGGCATGGCTGTACGTCTGACGTCATTGATCGGCGTTCCCGATGACAGGGAACCGCCGATCACTGACAGTCAGTGTAGGAAGCGCAGGGAGAGGTTTGTTTACACAAACCTCTCCCCGTTCTTCAGCTCCGTAACCCGATCGCGGGATACCAGCGGCGATCGGGTCCGCTGGTCCCGCGGCCGTGGTCACGGAGCTCCCGACCGGGTCGCGCGCGCGCCGCTGGCGGCGCGCGCGCGCCCCCCGGGCAGGCAAATTAAAGGGGACGTACAGGTACGTGCTTTTGCCTGCCCGTGCCATTCTGTTGACGTATATCTACATGAGGCGGTCGGGAAGCGGTTAAATAATCATTTTTATTTGTATTATTCTCCTTTAAGGGGCCGTGACAGGGGGTGTGTCCTGTGCCTACATACTTTTGCTAATAGCTGTCCTTAGTTCCCATCTCAAAAAGTTGGGAGGTATGGATGAACCACTCTGTCTTTTTTCTGCTGTCACTTTTCTTTTTTCTGTCATCACTTTTCTAAATCCAGGCTTCAGTAAATGTAACCTGACATTTGTGTCTTTCCATCTCCCCTGCAGACCCTGTCTCAACTGCCAGGGGTTATCAGAGACAGGAACTGTGCAAAAGGCCAGCCTCATCATCTCAGGCTCCACATACAGGTAGGTGACAATTATTACGTCTTGCATAATTGAATCATGTTTATATAAATATAAAAAAATACTAAAAGTGTAAGGGGGTGGTGGAGCACTTCCCTGGTTGGCCTCTAGGTGGCGCCCCTGTATGAAGTATATAGGGCTGTGTTAGGATTTAGAGAGCGGGCAGTAGACTGAAGCAAGAAGAAGGCAGCCTTATGGCTGTGCAGGCTGCCATGGAACTGGTTGAGGCCTATTCTCCAGCATTATATACGGCATTATTAGAAGTGTACATCACTGTTTATCACTCATTTGCACGACAGTGGTGTTTTGTTTTTTAGCATTTACTATTCTGCTCTGTATGATTTATATACTTTGTTTTGTATATCATTTTTGTTTTAAGTGTTATATAGGGCCTCATATATAATGTACTTTCATTGTGGCAATTTATTTAGCAACTATAGGGGAGCGCTGTACCATCCACTCACTTTAATTAATTTAAGAGCTGCTTTATGTTTGGTGTACTTTTCACTGTCTCTGTGAATAAACTGACTTACTGTAAATGCTTTGTCACCACCACGGATGGTGCCTAATCTACTGTAGGTGTAACATTCTGTTTGGTGTTATTTTTCCATGCTTCAGATGCGTGCTTTAATTTTGTGACCTCTACTTTAAAAATATGAGCTGGAAATTAAGACATATATTTCTTGCGGCTGTCAATTTACAGTCCTCTGACACTTCTGCAGGCCAACTGTCGGCATTCAACAGTTAGAGAATGTACAGATGCAAGAATTGCTCATCTTTATCTGTCATGTCATTCTACAGAGTGAAAGAGAATCTCTAGATAAAGTCAATTCATTAGGATGGATGAGTTATTTGAACTGCATTTGTTATTTTATTTCATAATGTTTCCATAAGAACATTTATTTCACTCACAACAAATTTGTATCTAACCACAGAGGAGAGAAGAGAGATGGGTTTGCTTTAAGAGCATATTAAATAAGGGCATTAGCCAATGCATCCCAATGGGTAATACATTCAAAAGAGCAAACAACAGTCCAGGATGGCTTAACTTCAATGTAAAAATGTATATAAAAGCAAAGGAGAAGGCCTTCAAAAAATACAAGGTTGAGGGATCATCATCAGCATTCAGACTTTATAAAGAATGCAACAAGAAATGTAAGGGTGCAATTAGGGGGGCTAAGATAGAACACGAAAGACACATAGCGGAGGAGAGCAAAAAAAATCACAAGAAATTTTTTAAGTATGTAAACAGTAAAAAAGGGAGGACAGACCATATTGGCCCCATAAAGAATGAGGAAGGACATCTGGTTGCAAAGGATGGGAAGATGGCGAAGGTATTAAATTTATTCTTCTCCTCAGTCTTCACGAGGGAATCGGGGGCTCCAGTAGCCAAAACTGCAGTGTTTATCCTTGTGACATGTCACAGGATGCACCTCCATGGTTAACAGAGGACAGAATTAAAATTAGACTTGGGAAACTTAACATTAATAAATCACCAGGACCAGATGGCTTGCACCCGAGGATACTTAGGGAACTCCGTCAAGTAATTGCCAGACCATTGTTCCTAATTTTTACTGACAGTCTACTGACTGGAATGGTACCAGTTGATTGGAGAAAAAACAATGTAGCACTAATATTTCAAAAGGACCCAAAATAAATCCCTGGGAATTACAGACCAGTTAGCCTAACATCAATAGTATGTAAACTCTTGGAGGGGATGATAATGGACTATATACAAGATTTTAGTAATGAGAACGGTATCATTAGCAGTAATCAGCATGGATTCATGAAGAATCGTTCTTGCCAAACCAATCTATTAACCTTCTATGAGAAGGTGAGTTGCCATCTAGATAAAGGAAGACCCGTGAATGAATGAATGAATGAATAATTTGTATAGCGCTACAATGCGAACCGAATCGCCTCAAGGCGCTGTATTAGTGCTTTGTTGTCGAGCTTCTTAGAAGAGGTGGGTCTTGAGTTTTTTCCTGAAGACCTGATGGTTTTCTTCCATGCGGATGTAGGTTGGTAGTGCATTCCATAGCCGTGGTCCTTGGACAGCGAATCTTCGTTCCCCTTTTGATTTGTAGCGGGACTTGGGGATGAGGAGGAGGTTTTGGTCGGATGATCGAAGACTGCGATTGGGTGTGTAGCGTTTTATTTTCTCGAAAAGGTATTGAGGCGCGTCTCCATGGGTGCATTTGTGGGTGAGGCAGAGGGTCTTGAAAATGACCCGATTCTTTACGGTTAGCCAGTGTAGGCTCCTCAGGGAAGGGGAAATAGATTCCCAGGGTTTTTTTCCTGTTATCAGTCTTGCCGCCGTGTTTTGGATAAGTTGTAAGCGCGCAAGTTGATATTGGGGTAACCCTATGTAGAGGGAGTTTGCGTAGTCCAGTCGTGAATTAATGACTGTTCCAACTACCACTGCTTTGTCCTCCTTTGGAATGAAGGGGATGAGTCTGCGTAGAAGGCGAAGGAGATGGTGAGATCCGCTAACTACCGATCCTATTTGGGCATCCATTGACATTTCTGAGTCAAAAATGACTCCGAGGCTCTTGGCCTTGGTTCTTGGGGAGATGGTCTGTCCAAAGATGGTGGGAGGTGTCCAAGGGATCTTGGTTCGGGAGTTTTGGTTTGCCTGTAGAATAAGAAGTTCTGTTTTTGATTCATTGAGTTTAAGAGAGCTGGCGGTCATCCAGTCGTCTATCATAGTGAGGCAGTTTTCTAATTGCCGATGATGGTCTTTTTGTCCAGTGATCCGAAAGTATAATTGGGTGTCATCAGCGTATGAGTGGAAGCAGAGGTCTGACCTTCTGATGATGTTGAGGAGTGGGCGGATGTATATGTTGAAGAGCACTGGTGACAAAGGTGATCCTTGCGGGACTCCACAAGAGATTGCCCGGGTTTCAGAGGTAAAAGCTCCTAGTTTCACTGTCTGAGAGCGATTTCCTAAGAAGGATGCGAACCATTGTAGGTCTGCGTCTGCGACTCCTGCTACTTCTGTAAGGCGGATGAGTAGAGTGTTGTGGTCCACAGTATCAAACGCTGCGCTGAGGTCCAACAGCACCAGGAGGCATGATTCTCCGTCATCTGCTGCTTCGAGGGCGTCGTCCCAAATCTTCAGGAGTGCCGTTTCTGTGCCATGGCCTGGGCACCCGTAGACTTGGTGTATCTGGATTTTGCAAAAGCATTTGACACAGTTCCTCATAAACGTTTACTGTACAAAATAAGGTCCGTTGGCATGGACCATAGGGTGAGTACTTGGATTGAAAATTGGCTGCAAGGGCGAGTTCAGAGGGTGGTGATAAATGGGGAGTACTCGGAATGGTCAGGGGTGGGTAGTGAGGTCCCCCAGGGTTCTGGGCTGGGGCCAATCCTATTTATTTTGTTCATAAACAACCCGGAGGATGGGGTAAACAGTTCAATCTCTGTATTTGTGGACGATACTAAGCTAAGCAGGGCAATAACTTCTCCGCAGGATGTGGAAACCTTGCAAAAAGATCTGAACAAATTAATGGTGTGGGCCACTACAAATGAGGTTTAATGTAGAAAAGATTTTAATAATGCATTTGGGTGGCAAAAATATGAATGTAAAACCTCTGGGGGAATCTAGTATGGAAAAGGACCTTGGGGTCCTAGTAGATAGGCACAGCAATGGCATGCAATGCCAAGCTGCTGCGAACAAAGCAAACAGAATATTGGCATGCATTAAAAAGGGGATCAACTCCAGAAATAAAATGATAATTCTCCCGCTCTACAAAACTCTGGTCCGGCCGCACCTGGAGTATGCTGTCCAGTTCTGGGCACCAGCCCTCAGGAAGGATGTACTGGAAATGGAGCGAGTACAAAGAAGGGCAACAAAGCTAATATAGGGCCAGGGGGATATTAGTTATGAGGAAAGGTTGCGAGCACTGAACTTATTCACTCTGGAGAAGAGACACTTGAGAGGGGATATGATTTAAATTTATAAATACCATACTGGTGACCCCACAATAGGGATAAAACTTTTTTGCAGAAGGGAGTTTAACAAGACACGTGGCTACTCATTAAAATTTGAAGAAAAGAGGTTTAACCTTAAACTACGTAGAGGGTTCTTTACTGTAAGAGCTGTAAGAGTGACAAGGATGTGGGATTTGGGGATCGGAATGTCCGACCGTGTGTATGGGGGCTTAAAGTGGAACTTCAACCTAAAGGGGAAGTTCCACTTTATGTCCTCCTACCCCCCTCCTTTTTGGAACATTATAATTTATTTGGGGGCGTGGGCACCTAGTTTTGATATGTAACTGCTCCCGCTTCCACTTGGATCACCTAGGCCCCACATCACAGGTCCCAGAGGGCTGCTTTACCATTCACAAAGCATGGCATGAGTTGTGCATGCATAGTGGGAAGCCGGTTGTGAAGCCGAACCGGATTCCCACAGTAAACATGCCAGGGATCCAAAGAATGGTGACAAACCGACCCGGATGTGGACAGCGCTGGACAGGTAAGTGTCCTTTTATTAAAAATCAGCAGCTACAGTATTTGTAGCTGCTAACTTTTATTTTTTTCTTTCTAGGGTGAAGATCCTCTTAAACGGTGGCTTCTACGCACATTCACGGGAGTGACGTCATCATGACTCCGGCCAGTCACGCAGCCAGAGTCAACAAACCCGGAAGAAAGACGGGTGAAGATGGAAGCCTTGTCAGCGGTGACAGCTCGCTGCTGGAAAGGCTTTGTTCTAAGGTAAGTTTCAGATAATGCGCTTGTATGCTATGCATACTAGCACATTATGGCTTTACCTTGCAGGTTCCAAAAAAAACAAAAAAACACTTTACTGTTTACGGTTTACTACCGATTTAAAGACAGGGAATAGGCATTTAGGAATATTTGTTAACACCCCCTTCTTATACTTCTTCCCCCAAATGCCTGCTTTCCTCATTTATCTTCTCCTTATTGTCTTTTCTTCCAAAAAAAAAAATCTTCCTCTTCAACTGCTTGGTTTAATTACTATAGACTTCAAAGAAATTACAACTAAATACATTCATGTTCATGGGGTGTAGTAGTACTTATGAAAATTGGACAAACATTTGCATCTCTATCCTTATTACAAGGCAACATGCGCTCTAACCAAGTGCATCAAAACACCATTGTTAAAAATTTGGAAGACCTAAAAGTATCCACAAGGCCTACAACAAGATCTGTGCACAGCCACAATTAAAGAAATGGTTAAACCCAAACCCAAAAATTAACATATTGCAGCTTACCAATCATTAGATGTGGTGGCCGTATTCGGGTTTTTTTTTTATATAGCTTTTTTCCCCCCTCTATTCTCACCTGGTGATCTGGCCACTAACACAACTCCGGTATTGGGGTGTCCTTACTCTGGATGAAGGAGCATCAGAGACACCTTTGAACAGCAGCATTGTAATCCTGAGGGAGGAGAATGTTAGATGCATTCGCAGATTTAAGCACACTGACAAATTGAAGCCAAACTCCAGCTCATGCTTTTAAACAGTTAAAGAGGAAGTAAACCCTCTTGAGAAAACCTGCAAGACAAAGGCATAATTAGCTAGTATGCATAGCATACTAGCTAATTATGTATCACTTACCTGAGATCGAAGCCCCGGCATCGGTCCTCTTCTCCCCCTCCGACCGCCGACATCTTCTCCCGGAGTGACTTCCGGTTATCGCGGCTCCAGCGTTGTGATTTGCCGGAGCCGCGATGACGTCACGCGCATGCGCACGAGAGCGGCATAGTAACAACTGAGGCATCGGCATATAGCGCCGTTGCTTCAGTTGTCACAAGTGCGCATGTGCCGCATGACGTTGGCACATGCAAATACAGGTATATCATCTAAACCGTGCAGGTTATCCTTGTTAGCTACAGGTAAGCCTTAATATAGGCTTACCTGTAAGCTAAAGTTGTAAAAGAGGGTTTACTTCCTCTTTAACCGCTTCAGCACTGGGCGATTTTACCCCCTTCCTTACCAGAGCACTTTTTGCAATTCGGCACTGCGTCGCTTTAACTAATAATTGCGACGTTACACCCAAACAAAATTGACGTCCTTTTTTTCCCACAAATAGAGCTTTCTTTTGGTGGTATTTGATCACCTCTCCTTTTTTTTTTTTTTTTTTTTGCGCTATAAACAAAAGAAGAGCGACAATTTTGAAAAAAAACACAATATTTTTTACTTTTTGCTATAATAAATATCCCATTTTTTAAAAAAAAATTTTTTTTACTCAGTTTAGGCCGATATGTATTCGTCTACATATTTTTGGTAAAAAAAATCGCAATAAGCATATATTGATCGGTTTGCGCAAAAGTTATAGCGTCTACAAAATAGGGGATGGATTTATTGCATTTTTATTTTATTTTTTTACTAGTAATGGCGGCGATCTGCGATTTTTTTTTCGTGACTGCGACATTACGGCGGACACTTCGGACACTTTTGACACATTTTTGGGACCATTCACATTTACACAGCGATCGTTGCTATAAAATTGCACTGATTACTGTGTAAATGTGACTGGCAGGGAAGGGGTTAACACCAGGGGGCGCTGCAGGGGTTAATATGTTCCCTAATGTAATGATTCTAACTGTGGGGGGAGGGGACTCACAAAGGGAGGAGACCGATCAGTGTTCCTCTGTTCTGGGATCACATGATCGGTCTCCTGCTCGCTGACAGGACGTGGAGCTGTGTGTTTACACACACAGCTCCACGGTCCCGCACAGTCCCGCTGTTTTGACGGGCAATCGCGGGTGCCCGGCGGACATCGCGGCCACCTGGCACGCGCACCGGGTCCCGAGCGACGCCGCAGGCGCGTGTGCACCCTAGGCGGCCGGGAATGGGAGGACGTCATATGACGCCCACCCAGGATGGGAGATCCACCTTGTGGGCGTCATATGACTATGGGCGGGATGTGAAGGGGTTAAAGCAACAGTTGTGTTAATTTTGGGATAAAGGTTTTACATAAATAAATAAAAGCTGACCACTGTAAGCACCCCTGTCAGGGGTAAATGGTATGTCTCAACTCACTAACTGCTACATCTGCAGAACAACCTGTTCTACTGAAAAACAACAGACTTACTGGCTGGCTCATAGGGTGAAAATAAAGGAAAGAACCCCTAAAGATGAAAACTAGTGCATCTTACTAGTAAGAATTAGTCAGCTGCAATATAATGTAGCGCCCACGCTTTATTAAAGTGTGCGCAATCAGTGTAAATTTAGTTTTTCCAGAACTGTAACAGAGTTCTGGGGGTTAATTGTGCAGGTTTTTACTTTGGTTTTAGTTTGGCTGGGCTGTGCTGGAGTTCTGCCTGGTCATAGGTGCAGTGAGGCACCTGTGACAGGCTGAGAACTAAGCCTGGTTGGACGTGTTAGGTACCCATCTTTCTCGGAGCCAATCAGTGGGCGCGTCTGGCCCCGCTGTGTAGTCTGGGAAGGGGTATTTAAGATGCTGAAGTCACGTGTTCAGGGTTCGCTTGTCTCTTTGATTCCTGGTTCCGGTCACGATGACCAGCCCCAGAGGCCCTTATGGTCTGGGGTGGGGATCCGTCCGTTCCCGAGCCTCGGAACTGGCTAGTTCAAGGCCCAGTAACTAAAGGAGGATTCGGAGGTGTCTCGTGTGCTCTCGGTATTGGAGGGACACGGCAACTCATACAAGTGACCAGGGGAGGACTCTTCGGAGGAGACAATTTTTCAGCAAAAATGCAAAGTAAATACTGGGTAAATGCAATTGATATGTGCAATAAAATAATGGAAATGTCATAAAATTTTTCTAAATTTAATCTCACTGTTTAAAAGAGGATTTTGATTACAACTGCCATTGAAAATGTCCACACCCATCTTGGTGGGTTCAAGACATAAATAATACATAATACATAAAACATTTTATAATAAAATTGTGCAATTGATCCAAATTTGCCAATGAAGACATAAAAACATGGACAATTTTCTTAATGGGAGCATAGACATCTGAGAATCATTATCTAGTTGAGTTTACAATAAGATCTAAGGATTGTTATCTACCTAGTAGTAAAATGTAACTAAGTCCTGGCAAATCTCCTAGTATGACCCTCTAGGCTAGGTATGACCTAGGCCTGGATCATTGTTGTATTGGTTGTTACATCTTTATAAATTCAGAATTTCAGAGGTGAAAGTCTGCAATTAGCTAACAATTGCGCATTCCTGGTACTACAGTTGGCTTTATGGGTATTACAAAACACTAATTATGCTGATCACATATTTACTAATCACCATGTTGTTCATATAAAAGCATATCACAGACGGCATACTTATTACTGACATTCCATATGTCTCAAGTTTTTTTCAACAAAATAAACATTGTAATATGTGGCCCATTGGATGATTGAGTCATTGACCACATGTAAACCAGATTGGCAACCACTGAGCATTGGGTGAAGGCCGGCAGTGGCCAACATTCAATGTTCTGGGGTATCAATCTGTATCACATTAGTGAAATATTGAAAATAGCACAGTTAAGCTAGGGGTTTATAAATAATTTCATGTAAAGCCAAAAAAATTTTTTATAAGCTAAGTTCTCCTTAATGATTGTTTCAAATGCATTTCCAGCACAGAAAAGGAGTGTATCTGACTGGTGACACTTAAATGGCATAATCAGACACTCCTATGTAGCTTGCGGACATCTCCAAAGGTACAAATCACCATAATACATGCAGTGACAGTTCATAATGTTGGAAAAACAAATAAAATTGTTCCATATCCAAATATGCCAATGAAGACAAAAGACATGGATAATTTTCCATTATTTCGTTGTTGAGGGAATATAGACATCTGAGAATCATTATAACTAGTTGAGTCTACAATGAGACCTCAGTATAATTGTTATCTAGAAAAGTAAACTGTAACTGAGGCCTGGCAAGTCTCCTAGTATGATCCTCTTAGCTAGGCATGACCATGGCCTGGATCATTGTTGTATCAGTTATTGCATCTTTTTTTAATTTTAGCATTTAGGCAGTAAAAGTCTAACAACTGTGCATTACTGATACAGTACTACAATATCAATACTACCTGAACTTATACGTTTTACAACACCTTAACTATAACGATCACATATTACTAGTTATTGCCAGTTATGATGCTGATATAAATGCATATCACAGATGCTGAACTTATTATTGGCATTCCATATGTATCTCTCTTTTTTTTTTTAACTAGTAGCTGACCGCCCACTGTCAAATGACGGCGGGACGGTGCAGCTCTTGTGGCGGGCCGCCGTCATATGACGGCGCTCGCTTTTTGGCCACTAGGGGGCGCGCGCTAGCCCGGTAATTGCCCGGTAATCGAGCAGGACGTGGATCTGTGTGTGTAAACACACAGATCCACGTCCTGTCAGAGGAGAGGAGACCGATGGTGTGTCCCTTGTACATAGGGACACCGATCGGTCCCCTCCCCCAGTCAGTCCCCTCCCCCCACAGTTAGAATCACTAAGATAGGGTACATATTAACCCCTGCAACGCCCCCTAGTGTTAACCCCTTCCCTGCCAGTCACATTTATACAGTAATCAATGCGTTTTTATAGCAACGACCGCTGTATAAATGTGAATGGTCCCAAAAATGTGTCAAAAGTGTCCGAAGTGTCCGCCGCAATGTCGCAGTCACGATAAACATCGCAAATCGCCGCCAATACTAGTAAAAAAAAAATAATAATAAAAATGCTATAAATCTATCCCCTATTTTGTAGACGCTATAACTTTTGCGCAAACCAATCAATAGACGCTTATTGCGATTTTTTTTTTTACCAAAAAAAAGGAAAAAATTTGTTTAAAAAAAATAAAAAATTGGATATTTATTATAATAAAAAGTAAAAAATATTGCGTTTTTTCAAACTTGTCCCTCTTAATTTGTTTATAGCGCAAGAAATAAAAACCGCAGAGGTGATCAAATACCACCAAAATAAAGCTCTGTGGGGAAAAAATTATAAAAATGTTATTTGGGTACATCCTTGCATGACCGCGCAATTGTCATTCAAAATGCGACAGCGCTGAAAGCTGAAAAATGGCTTGGTCAGGAAGGAGGTGTTCGTACCTGGTAGGCAAGTGGTTAAACAAAATAAACATTGGATCACTGAGTCATTGAAGAATAGTGTATATAACATCCAAAAGTCTATCGGATAGCAGCCAGCACAACACTAGAACAAGTTTAAACCAAACTAAATTTAAAAATAAAATTATGTGCAGCGCTTAAAAGATTTGTACTAATACAAACTCATGTGTATAGAAGCCAACGTTTATATATTGTGAAATAACCACAACAATAAAAAAAGGAATAACAAAACAGTGAAAAGTGGTGTGAAATTCACAAAACTCAAGTAATCTATAAGTCCATATGCTCTCATAAAGAAGTTGATAAAACGTGAATGGAATAGTCCATAGGTAGATAGTGAGGAAAAATAAACTCTATAGCAGGAAAGGGTATTCCACGTGCCGTCAGTGTTGAATGGAAAAACAACAATGTAACCAACATTGGTTGAGTGAAGGCTTACCGGAGTGTAGGGACTCAAACGGGCATATGCTCAATGAGTCAACAAGGCTTGTGGTGTAAACACCAATGTATGGAACCTTTACGCCTGTAATCCAGATCAAAGTAGAAGATGGTCTATCCGTTCAGGGAATGACTCAGAAAAGCAGTCCTCAGAAGTGGCCAACGTGATGGACTAGGTCTTCTCATGTAGTCAAAACAGTGTAACCAGAAAAGAAAATACTCCGTAAAAATGTTGAAAATTTAATAATATTGGGAACACTCACATTTGGTAAGTGGATCAAGTGCTTGAAATGTACAGTCTAGGCAACGCAATGACACCAGCAGGGCTCCCTGACGCATTTCGTCTAAAGAGACATCATCTGGGGTATTAGCCTGCTGTGGTCACCGTGTTTATATAAGATTTGAGACCACCAATAACATAAATGCCAACTTGTGATTGCAATTAGCGCTTCCAACGTATTGTCATCACTCTTCCTGATTAGCCAAAATGACGCTGGGGCGTGCGTTCCAAGCCTCACTCTGAAATGAGTTAGAAAATCCACTGTTTTCTAAGGAGGCACGCCTTGCAATTATCTGTGTGCAAAATATGCAAATCAGCCGACATGTAGAACATCCTGTATGGTTGTCAGCAATAACTTCGCCCTGATCTCCTCTGCCGGACCAGTTGCGTTTCAAGCCTCACTTTGGGAAGACGAGAGCGGCCAGTGCATCAGACGTGTCGTCAACAGGAAGTTGAAAGGCGATGATCATCAGCATTAACTCTGCCTTGGTTGCCTCCCCAGACCATCTGCCGTTCAAGCCTCACTCTGATTAAACCAGAGAGGCCAGTGTATCCGCTGCATCATCAACAGGAAGTTTAGATGGCAGTGACACCACCATATATTTTTGAAAAAAGGGAAGCAGATAATCACATTTCAAATGTAAAACCAAATAAAACGTTTTTAAAAAATATTGCGATCACAGGACTGGTCTCTATCACAAATCCTATTGGATAATATATTACAATTGCTAAATGAAATAAATACAATGCATTACATGGTAAGATAACATACAAAAGAAAAATACATGTAAAATAAATTTTCAGAACAATTTCTTTATGGGAATTTGTGCATAATTATTATTGAGTCATTGACTATATGTAAAGCAACTTGGTAACTACTGAGCTTGGGTGAAGGCTGGCAGAGGCCAACATTCAATGTCCTTGCGCTCCTCCACTTTCCATTTGAGGATGCCCCACAGATGCTCAAGACGGTTTAGGCCTGGAGACATGCGGGAGTCCATCACCTTTACCATCAGCTTCTTTAGCAAGGCAGTGGTCTTGGAGGTGTGTTTGGGGTTGTTATCATGTTGGAATACTGCTGTGTGGCCCAGTCTCCGAATGTCACAGTACATGTTGGCATTCATGGTTCCCTCAATGAACTGTAGCTCGCCAGTGCCGGCAGCACTCATGCAGCCCCAGACCATGACACTCCCACCACCATGCTTGACTGTAGGCAAGACACACTTGTCTTTGTACTCCTCACCTGGTTGCCGCCACACACGTTTGACACCATCTGAACCAAATAAATTTATCTTGGTCTCATCAGACCACAGGACATTGTTCCAGTAATCCATTAGCATGCTTGTCTTGCAAACTGTTTGTGGGCTTTCTTTTGCATCATCTTTGGGTATACAGCCATGAAGACCAATTTGATGCAGAGTGTGGCGTATGGTCTGAGCACTGACAGGCTGACCCCCCACCCCTTCAACCTCTGCAGCAATTATGGCAGCACTTATATGTCTTTTTCCCAAAGACAACCTCTGGATGTGACGCTGAGCACGTGCACTCAACTTCTTTGGTCGACCATGGAGAGGTCTGTTCTGAGTGGAACCTGTCCTGTTAATCCGCTGTATGGTCTTGGCCACCATGCCGCAGCTCAGTTTCAGGGTCTTGGCAATCTTCTTATAGCCTAGGCCATCCTTATGTAGAGCGATCATTTTTTTTTTTCAGATCCTCAGAGAGTTCTTTGTCATGAGGTGCCATGTTGAACTTCCAGTGACCAGTAGGAGAGAGTGAGAGCGATAACACCAAATTTAACACACCTGCTCCCCATTCACAACTAAGACCTTGTAACACTAACGAGTCACATGACACTGGGGAGAAAAAATGGCTAATTTCAGACATTTTCACTTAGGGGTGTACTTACTTTTGTTGTCAGCGGTTTAGACATTAATGGCTATGTAAGTTATTTTGAGGGGACAGCAAATTTACACTGTTATACAAGCTGTACACTCACTACTTTACATTGTAGCAAAGTGCCATTTCTTCAGTGTTGTCACATGAAAAGATATAATAAAATATTTTAAAAAATGTGAGGGGTGTACTCACTTTTGTGAGATACTGTAATTAATCAGGTTAAAAAAAGACCATTCAATTCAACCTACAGAAAAACAAAAAAAAACAAAAAAATACATAAATCAAAGCCTCCATATAGACAATCCTATACCCACAATTAATTTAGAGCAAGGCAAAAAACCCCAATAAAGCATCATCCAATTTGCTCCAGTGGGGTAAAAACTGTTTCCTGATCCCTCAAGAGGCAATTTGATATTCCCTGGATCATCTTTACCTATAAATATTATAATCCAATTATATTTTGTGCATTTAGGAAAGAATCCAGGCTACCTAAAGGACAGCTTTTTGTAGAAATTACTCAAATATATAAAAGGCACAAAAAAAGATTCATCCCCTGGAATAAATCAACCTCTGGTGGAATCCATTATTGGTTCCTATCAGTGTTTTCCCATGTCTGATTCCAATTACCTACTAGAAGCAGTGCTAAGCTCTGCCAGTTAACCAATGCTGATCTTAAAGGAAGAAATTAAAACTACACCTACCATTGTATTTTTTTGGCAAGTTTGTCTCAATTTTTTGTATTCTCAGAAAAAGACATGTTATGGATTTAAAGGTTAAAATATACTGCAATGTTCTAATTCAAGTGATTCAAGCAAAACGTTACATAACAGAAAATGTATTGCATTTTTCTAAACTTAACGTAACGTGTTTGAGAGTGTAGTTAGGATTTTGCTTACAACAGACATGGAAAATTTCAACACCCATCTTGGTGGGTTCAAGACTGGCTGGTGGCACTTAAATTGCATACTCAGACACTCCTATGTACTTAGCTTGTGGACATCTCCAAAGGTACAAATCACCATAATACTTGGAATGAAAGTTTTCATAGTGTTGGAAAAACTAATAAAATTGTGCAATTGATCCACATCCAATTTTGCCAATTAGGACAAAAAACATGTATAATTTTCCATTATTTAGACGCAGCATAGACATCTGAGAATCATTATCTAGTTGAGTTTACAATGAGACCTTAGTATAATTGCTATCTAGCATAGTAAAATGTAACTCAGGCCTGGCAAGTCTCCTAGTATGACCCTCTAGGCTAGGTATGACCTAGGCCTGGATCATTGTTATATTGGTTATTGCATCTTTATCATTTCAGAATTTCAGAGGTGAACGTCTGCAGTTAGCTAACAACTGTGCTTTCCTGGTACTACAATATTAATACTAGTTGACCCTATAGGTATTACAAAACTTTAATTATGCTGATCACATATTACTAGTCACCATGTTCTTCATATAAATGCATATCACAGATGGTGTACTTATTACCGACATTCCATATGTCTAATGTTTTTTTTTAACAAATGTTAAAATGTTAAATGTAATGTTAAATGTAATATGTGGCCCTTTGGACTATTGAGTAATAGACATGTGCACACTGAAATATTTTGTTTCGGAATTTCGTTTTCGTCCGAAAAATAAATTTATTTAGTTACTCCCGAAATTCGTTTTTATTCATTGTGTTTTTCGTTAAAAATTGCATTCGTCCGAAAATCCAAATTAATTAAGGTCGAATCTGTCATTGAAGGCTTAGTGTGTCTGTCGAATGTTCAAAGAAGATTCGACGGAGCAGCTAAACTGTATGACTCTGTATAGTTTAGCTGCAATTTCACCCAATTCCAGCAGCAATCTTTCCTCTCTACGTCAAATCTTTCCTCTCTACGTCGAATCTTTCCTCTCTACGTCAAATCTTTCCTCTCTACGTCGAATCTTTCCTCTCTACGTCAAATCTTTTCTCTCTACGTCGAATCTTTCCTCTCTACGTCAAATCTTTTCTCTCTATGTAGAATAATCTTGGACTAATAGGGTTAAGGTTAGGCACATTCGACCACAGGTTCAATGGACACAGATTGTTATTGTCAGCGTCGAATCTCCTATCTATATCAAACTGTTGTCACAACGAAAACGAAAATAAAGCATTTGTTTATGTCGGATCTTTCGTTTTTCGGATTCTGCACTTTCGTTATTGTTTGCTAAAGCTATAACGAAAATACCTGAAATTCGGACGAATATGCATTCGGACGAAAACAAATGCACATGTCTATTGAGTAATTGACCATGTGTAAAGCAGATTGGCAACCACTGAACATTGGGTGAAGGCCAGCAGTGGCCAACATTCAATGTTCTGTGGTATCAATCTTCTGTATCACCTTAGCAAAATATTGAAAATAAAACAGTTAAGCTAGGGCTAGATAAATGATTTTAAAGTTTATGACAACCCAAAACATTTTTAGGCTTAGGCTAGGTTCAGATCTTTACTTTTTGGTTTGCATGTGTTTTTACCATGTTTTATTTTTTTTAATTAACAATTTTTATAATTTTTTTTTTCTTTTTACAAAGAAGAAAAAGGAAGGAAACAACAAACAAAGGACTTCTTGTAAAGTCCACCACAGACCCATACACAGTAAGATCAGTGGTCCAAAGGGAATGCAAATATTGTAGCACCAAGACAACTTCAAGTGATAGTAATAGCATTTGACCAGAAATAACGAGAACAGTCTAGCTTCACAAATATCATCAGCGTTACAGATAGTACTTAAATAACTTCCAAAAATAACATCAATAAAGACATGAAGGAGAAGTAAAAAGAAAAAGTAGAAAAAGAAAGAGAGCAGGAGTAAAAAAGGATCCTGAGTTCATCACTCCTGGAGGGTCAGAGCATGACATGACCACAGACAGTGAGGAATATTAGAGCTTCACGAGGAGTCTTCTCGCCAATGCCAAGGCTCCTAGACTGCATTATGCCACTCAATCATAAGAGACTCCATTTACCATGTTTTCAATGCGTGTAAATGTGCATTTTGCACATAGGCTGACACACATCTTCAATGCATTTTCATGTGTCATGCAACTTTCATGATGGTCAATAAAAAACTATTTACGCTTGTTGTCAGGGGCTGAAAACGCATGCAAAAAACTTCATACATACATTTTCATGCATTACAATTGACTTCTTTGGGTTTCAAAATGCGCAAAGGCAGACAAAAACATAGACCTGAGGTATTTTCAAAACCGTGCTGCAATGTTAGGCTGGATTCACACCTATGCATTTTTTGTGAGATTTGCACTACAGAACGTGTTCCATAGGAAACCGTGTTAAATGGACTGTAGTGCAAATCTGCAAAATGCAAAAAACACTAAAACTGCATAGGTGTGAATATAGCCTTATATACAGATGTAAACAGCTTCTATCTATAACATTGCCTTCGATGACACCTGCAATTTAGCACGTTCTTACGTACGCATTAAAATGTGTGAACAGGGCCTAAGGCTGGATTCCCACATACGCATTTTTAGTGCTTTTTGCATTTTGCAGATTTGCACTACAGAACTTGTTCCATAGGAAACCATGTTAAACGGACTGTAGTACAAATCTGCAAAATGCAAAAAGCACTAAAAATGCATAGGTGTGAATCTAACCTAACTAAGGAAAAGGTTTCCGCTGCATATACACTTTAGGGTGCATTCACACACATTAGAACACAGCAGCTGGCGCGTGGTGAGATGACAGCGGTGTCGATGTGTTGATCATGCTGCATCATATTGTTTTTTTTATCAATGAGCTTCATTGAAATGTCACAGTGACATTTCACTGAGTTCTATTGGCTGCAGCAAGGTGCGAGGCAGTGGATTGTACCACACTGCACTGCACTGAAAAAAAGTAGTGCATGCACAACAACATAGTGGTGTAAACCAGCCTGGTAGGAAACAAGGCATTTTGCCTTGTCCTGTGGTGGGACTGCACTGGAACACCCAACGCAGTCCTACCGCACCTGGTGTAAATCTAACCTTAAACTGTGTTCACCAATTTAACCAATTGTAGTCCTCTCATTTCCAGCACATTAAAGTAATGAACAGCTAATGGGATAATTTTTATGCTGCTAAATCTCTTGGTACCAAAAAATTAATATAACTGCCATTGTAGCTCAAACCTATACTGACTGTTAAAGATGCCTGCAATACACCTTATAGCACATTATAGCACATTCCTGCCATATGCATTGGTCTGCACTGGGCAACATTGGCCAAAAGGTGCCTGCAATACATCTTATGGCCCGTACACACGCTCGGATTTTCCGATGACTAGTTCCGTCGGATCATTTCCGTCGGAATTTGTCCGATGCTGGTGTTGCGTACACACGGTCGGACAACGTTGTCGGAATTTCCGGTCTTCGAGAACGCCGTGACGTAAGTCGTCTTCCACGAGACTAGAAAAGGGAAGTTCAGCACCACATCCCGCACCCGTTGGGTTCCTTCTGCTGATTCCGTGTTTATCGCGTGTTAGTAGAAGTTTGGGGACTTACAATTCACGCTTCTCAGTTTTCTGACTCAGATCGTTACTGCTCTTCAGTTTGTGCTTGTCGTGCGTATCTGTTTATTAGTGCGTGTAGTCAGTTCGCATTTGTTGGTCATTGTGGCCTATATCTTGATATAGGACGCTTTGATTTTCACTGCTTATTGTCAGCTCGTTTCTGGTATTCATTTCGTTCTTTCAGGCCTTGCTGTTTATCGGTGCTTTCTGTTTGTCCGTTCTGACCAGCCGACCGTTTGTGAGCGATGTTTCCCATACGTACTCGTCGCCGAGTTCGTGCTGTACGCGGACTTGGTGTCGGGCTTTTAGCTTTGAGCCAAGACCCGGACCATGAACAGAGCGAGGAGGAGTATGTGGACCAAGAATTGGTTGCTTCAGCGTGACCAATTCTCGCACATGCCTTTGCTTCGTAAGATCCGGGAGAATAATCCTGATGATTTCAGGAACTTTCTCCGGATGACGGACCCCGTTTTTCACCGTCTTTTGGCTTTGCTGACCCCTTTTATCAGCCGGCAGGATACCTGCATGAGACAAGCCATCACTCCGGAGCAGAGGCTAGTTGCCACGTTGAGGTACTTGGCGACAGGGAGAAGCCTTCAGGATCTGAATTTCTCCACAGGTATCTCTCCCCAGGCTCTGGGAATCATTATTCCAGAGACCTGTTCTGCCATAATCCAGGTCCTGCAGGAGGACTATATTAAGGTAACAGTTCTCCTTTACTATTCCCTTGTATGTATGCTTTGTTTGCTAATGACTTGTATTTTTGACCTCCTTCCCTAATTACCATGATTGCAATATGCTCTAATATGCTGTGCCCCTTTTCTCCTTCATGCATTTTTCCCTTCACTTACCTCCCCAGCATGCTCTTCTGGCCCAATAGACACCTATGGCCTAGTCCCTTAAGCAATGTATTTTGTCTGCTGCATAGTATTGTTTTCCCCCAAACACCCCCTAAAATATGCACAAATGTTTGTTGTGTGTTTTACTTCATGCAGAGCCCCTTTGAATTTTTTTTTGGGGTTCCAAACTCATTAGGAACCCCCTCCCCCAACTGCTCTGTCAGATGCTACCAATCCCCTATCTGCTGGCTTTGCCAAGCTCAAGACACACTATATACCTACCTCTTTATAGTGGTCATATTTAGGGATGAATTCAGCAAAGCATGTAGTGCAAGGGGCTGGCTCAATACTTTCCATTTTTTATTTTTTTTTGGTATTTTCCTCCTATTAGCTTGATAGGTAATTGCAGAATGTCAAAATGTGCTTCCTTTTTTTTTTGGGGGGGGGGGGGGGGGGGGTGATTAGGAAGGTTCTTTTATCTTTCCTGTGGGCTGCCAATAGTGTTAAGTAAGGAGGGTCTGGCCAAACTAGCACACATTATTGAGCCATTTGGCTATCAATGAAGTGCAGAGGGTTACCTGTCCAATCCCCCCCCCCCCAAACCCCTAGTTATTGTCAATAGCCCATCAGAAGTGGGGGGATTGATGGGGGGTGAGTAATCTGCTAGGGGGACCTTGTACTTTGGGGTGCAAATACTTTCAAGGTTACAATTTAAGTCTGATCTTGTTCCAAGATGTTAGTGTCTAATCTGCTTGCAATGTTTATGTGCAAAGTGACTAATTTTTTTTTCTTGTTTCACTCCACAGTTCCCTTCCACGCCACAGGAATGGCAGACTGTGGCCTCCCACTTTGCCAGCCGTTGGGACTTTCCTAACTGCGGAGGTGCAATTGATGGGAAACACGTCCGCATCGTCCCACCCCCCAACTCGGGGTCATACTATTATAATTACAAGGGGTTTAATAGTGTAGTGATGTTGGCGGTGGTGTCGGCGACATACGAGTTTTTGTATGTGGACGTGGGGATGAATGGCCGGATCTCGGATGGTGGTGCCTTTGCACACACAGAGTTCTACTGGAGTCTCCAGAGTGGCAGTCTGTGCTTGCCACCTCCAGAGGAGAATGCTGAAGGACTCCCCTTCATCTTTGTCGCGGATGAAGCGTTTGCGCTGACTACCCATCTGATGAGGCCCTTCCCGATGAGGACCCTCACCCCAGACCAGAGGGTCTTCAATTACAGGCTGTCAAGAGCCCGCAGAGTGGTGGAGAACACCTTCGGGATCCTGGCCAGCCGCTTCCGCCTGTTTTTGACGGCTATTAACTTGGCGGAATACAAACTCAACCACATAGTTCTTGCCTGCTGCATATTGCACAACTTCCTCAAAAGACATAACAGCAACTATGTGGTGCCCGTTGGCCCAGATGTGGACGGGCCTTCCAATGCCGACCTCACAGCCCTTCAAGCGACACGTCCTGGCTTGCCCCCTCTAAATGCCCGCGAGGTACGCGAGCGATATATGGACTACTTTGTGGGTAGGGGGGCCATTGCTCTGCCTGACGATGTGTGAGAGGCATTTTTTATTAAATATATTTTTTAACCAGACCTATGATTTCTTGTCATTTCCTGCTTGTGTTTCTTGTAGGTGTGTTCTAGCTTATTTGTCTTTAAAACTTTGGCCCTTTATCTTCAACAGTGGGAATGCACTTTCTGGGCAAAAGGAGGTAACAGTCTCTTCTTCCCAAAAATATTCTTCTCATGTTGTGTGTGTGATACCTAATCTTTTGTCTAGAGAAGGTTTGTAGTGCATAACTGACAACAAAAATACTCCTTTTCATCACCATGACAGAAATGTGTGTATTCACAAAAATGGTGTGCTACGTGTTTTATTACAAAGCACTGTGGGTGTCATTTACATAAGCCAAATCCACTATGCACTACAAGTGCACTGCAAAAGTGCCCTGGAAAATACACTTGCAGTGCAAACTGGAATAGCCTTTAGTAAATAACACCCATTGTCCCCAAAATCATTTACTTTTGCCATAAATAATGCTTTTGTGTTTTTAAATAAGGAAGCCACACATTTTTTAGATGTAAAAAATTTACTTACAACACATTCCCAAGTGCCTTTCAAAAATTCTTGGCAAAACTGACAAGATCTTGGTTCTTTCGAACATTGTTTACTAACATTCCGCATTTGGTAAAACCAGGCATGTAGCAAAACATAACAGACTGAACATAGGAACTTGCAAAGTTCAACTTTCAAAAGTGAAGACAAGATCAGACATGACTATATGTTCAAAGTGTGTTTGATCTTGCCTTCATCACATGGGGTGTCACCCCTGGAAACTTTAAATTTAGAACATGCACACAATTTGAGTATCCAAATGGGCATTTGATGCTAAAACACATGCCTAGAATGTTCAAATGTGCAATCTCCCATCATGGGGATCAATGGACGTGTTTTGGGGGTGCAACCCCTTCACCTCACCCACTTTAGTAGTTAGTAAAGTGGTTGCACCCCCAAAACGTTGTCATTCATCCACCATGATGGGAGCTAACACATGTTGACACAATGTGTGCATCTTCAAAATTTGGCACAGTTATTAAGTTTAAAATGTTGTGAGAAACAGCCAGAAATGTGTGATAATTACTTTGTGCGTTTTCAGATTTTACCTAAAACATCAATGATGTTCTTCATTTTTTGTTGAACATCATTGATGTTTTTCTTGATCTCATCTAGATCTCGATTGCACACCATTATCTCCCCGATGAGTACGTGTGCACTTTCAGTGGTAAAGTGCGATTCTTCTTCCACAACATCCACATCACCTAAAAACACAAAAAAACAAAACAAAATGGCTATTGTAAAAGAGGAAGGCATACATTGATTAGCTTACCAGTAGCTGGGTTCTCCCACACTCACCTGTTGTGGTGACAAGTTCTCCAAGTTCGATGATCTCTCCTTCCTCCTCCTCCTCTGCTTCTGGTGTTGGTATTTCCCCTTCTTTGGGAGGTGTGGGTTTCCTGGTGTCCTCAGACGTCCCGAGTCTTCGCTCCCCTATGAGAATGTACAAAAGGAATATTTAGCACAAAAATATATTGAGGGCATAAATAGGAAATGTCAAACATTGCTTGGAAGTGAGGGACAATAGTTGTTTGTGGCCAGGTTCAAATGACAACAACATTAATGTAGTCACTTTGTAAAGGTGCAAAACTTACTACCTTTTTGGTTGAAGTTTGTCAGATGGAGACACCCCTATAGTATCCACTGGAGCACATGTGTGGAACAGCATAATAAAAAGGGGGTTTGGGTGTCCTAGCACTAGTGCTCTAGAGTCCAGATGGGTAAACAGCTACTGAGTGACCTCTCCTTTACATTGAAGACATTTGCTTTACATTCTTGATGACATCTCTATTGACAACAAACTTCCTTTCACTAAAAACGTCACAAAACATCGTATTATAAGTGGCCGAACGATCGAGGTTGAGTACGATCGAATGGACAGACGAACATGAAAGTGGCCATTTTCAAATGTACAACATAGAAAAAAACAACCACATGGAGCAGTATGCAAGCAAGAATAAAAAAACACAAAACAGGACAACTACTTACTTTTTTGAAGAACTCGCTTGATCTTTCTGTACTGATCGGGCTCCCTCAGTTTCAGGTCTGACCAGCGTTTCCTCAGTTGTTCCTTGGATCGTTGTACCCCAAAATTATTGTACAGCCTCCTCACAACTTTAGACATGATCTTGGCCTTTCTGACATTTGGGTTGAGGTAAGGCCCATACTTCCCATCATAGTCGCTCCTCTTCAATATGTCCACCATCTCCAACATTTCTCCAAAAGACATATTGGAGGCCTTAAATTTAAGCCTTCGGGATCGGGACGTTTCTGCCTCCGGCCTTTCCTCGTCCTCCTCCTCGTTGCTGTAATATTTCGGGCGCACCTGCTGTGTCCCCGCCATGTGCTCTCCCCACTGCGCCATAAAGAGAAGGGGTGGGGAATAGACGAGAAAGATCGTCAGGGGCGGGCAGAGTTTCACACATGCGCACTGTATATAAAACGTCACACGCGTGTGTCGTAGCGACGATCTGTGAGCCGAGGGGAGAGAGAGCTGACGCACGAGACGATCGCTAGAACGAAGGTACAATTTGAACTTGGTACATAACTAGCCTAGACTGCTTAGACCTTGAGGCTTATTTATGGAGAAGATTAGTAGAGTTTACACTGACATTATTTAGTGTTTTGTGTGGTGTTGTGTCTTGAAGATGTATGGCTTCAATGACGTCAGTTTTCTCCCCTTCTTCATTGATAAGTATCAGGATTTGACCCTTTTGTGGCAGGCAAAACACCCCGAATACAGCAACAAACCAAAGAGGTACGCAGCGATGAAGAAACTTCTTGCATTTGTAAAGCCAACGATCCTCACGGCAACCGTTGACAAGTTAAGAATAAAAATTGGCAGCACGTATTTCAGGGAGCGCAATGAGGAGTACGTATTTCAGGGAGCGCAATAAGGTCCTGAAGTCCCAAGCATCTGGAGTTGCAGCAGATGAGGTCTATGTCCCCAAGCTCTGGTACTATGACAGGCTCCATTTTCTCAAAGACCAGGCTGATGTCAGGGAGTCACTCTTGACTCTTCCTTGCACGCGTCCTTCCACGCAGGCCACCCCTGATGAGGCTTCCGAGGAGCAACCTGGGGCTTCCAGTCAGGAAGAGGTGGAGGAGCCCAGCTTGAGCCAGGTATAGTAGTTTTGTACCCATTTTTGTGAAAAAGGAATGATGTTAACTTAATTCAGGATCCCCAATTGCTTAGTTCCTAACGTGTTTGACATATCAACGGACAGTAGTGTTGGAGACATTTGGGGCAAGAATATAAACTGCTGGGCTGAGAATTGTATGGTTTTCTATTTGTAAACATTTTGCAACAGTCAATAGATGAAAATTGTGTGTGTTTGATGAACAAATAACTCAAACTATGTCCCTTTTTCATACACAGGAAGACCTCAGCCAGGAGGTGGCTGTGGAATGTGGCAGTCAGGAGGAGGCAGGGGTTAGTGGCAGCCAAGAGGTGGGTAGGCCTAGGAGCCTGACTGTATCCCAAGTCCCTCCCCTCCGCCTTCCCTACAAAAGGGCGAGAAGGGGGGGGATGTGGGGGAGTCAGCTCTTCGGCTGATAAGAGAGGCTTCAGCCTCACTACATGCCACACCCACCTACGAGGAGGCCTTTGGCTCCTTGGTTGCCACTAAAATGAAGGATATGGAGGCGGGGCAACGCAGCATGTGTGAGGAGGTCATCCTCAAGTACTAAATAAGGGGTTGGCTGGGGGGATGACCCCAATCACACATGTTTGCGAGAGTGACCATGCTCCGCCTCCTCCTCCTCCTCCTGCCACACCTCCAGCACCACAGCCACAGCGTGCAAGGAAGCGTGGAAGGAAGACCTGAGAGTGACGACCTGGATTCAGTCTGGTCTGAGAGAAGATGGAGCCTCTCGTATGACCAGAGCCTGGGGACCTAGATGGTATCTGCTGCAGTTCCGGATGTTTTGGACTTCAGGACCAGATAGCACTCCCTTATTAATATACGTACTCCTCAGGCCACCAATTTTTGAACCTTAAAAAATGATGTTTGCCGTGGGGGGCCAAGGCTTTTCAAATTCCCCAAGTTTCTCCATCGCTGCATTCCTCTTTGGTTTGTTGCTGAGACCTAAATAAAGGTATTTTTGATTTCAAGAAATCCTTGCCTATGTGTTTTACTTTTCAACAATGACAGTTTATTTATGAGTAGGCAGGTACATTGCACAAATCATAAAGTCCAATTAACAAGGGGCACCAACAACAAACAACCTCCTAGTGAATTTAGGCTACAAATACAAATGATAATAATGTTGTTTTGCTAAGTTGAGACACACAACCCCCCTCAAAAAAAAAAAATAATAATAAATGAAATATGTATTCCAAAAAAAAAAAAATGAAATGACAAATCCTCCAAAAAATATAACAAACATTCTTAAGATCTGACGGAAAAAAAACATCTAGCCAATAAATCATGAAAAAGAATAAATAAATAAGTTTGTGAGAAGTGAGTGTGAATAGGAGCAGCTAAAACACGTCATTCTTCTTGCATTGTAAAGAAAAAGAGAATGCGCTGCATTAAAGACATTTTAACATTGCAGCGTGACGAATGTGCTGTGTCGATTAGGAACGGTAGTTTTACCTGACCGAGTGCTTCCGTCACAGAATTTCTTCTGAGCATGCGTGGCACTTTGTCCGTCGGCCTAGGCTACACACGATTGGAATTTGTGTGATCGGACTTTGTTGTCGGAAAATTTGAGCGCAGGAGATAAAACTTTGTCCGTTGGAAAATCCGATGGAAAATGTCCGATGGCGCCTACACACGGTCGGAATTTCCGACAACATTGTCCGATAGGACATTTTCCATCGGAAAATCAGACCGTGTGTATGGGGCTTTAGAGCCCATTCCCGCCATATGCATTGGTCTGCCCCAGGCAACATTGGCCAATGCAGTCCCAGTGTACTGAGAAGGAAATTTGCCTTATGTCTTATGCCCTGTACACACGATCAGACATTCCGCCAACAAAACTGTGGAATTTTGTCCGAAGAGCCTTGTCTCAAACTTGTCTTGCATACACACGGTCACACAAATGTTGCCCAACAATTATGAACGTAGTGACGTACTAGACGTACTACGAGCCGATAAAAAGGAAGTTCACTAGTCATGCGCCACCCTTTCACCACCCATCACCAGCAAAGCAGCTTCATTATTATACCATTATAAAGTAGAAAAGAATGTGCTGCATTGAGAGATTTCATAATTTGCTGCGTCACAAATGTGATATCTCCATTACGAACGCTAGTTTTACAAGACAGAGTGCTTCCGGCTCGTCCTTGCTTCCGAGCATGCACGTTTGTACTTTGGACTTTTGTCCGATGGACTTGTGTACACACGCTCGGAAAATCCGAAAACACATATTTATTTGTTGGCGGAAAATTAGAAGACATGCTAGTCAACATTTGTTTGCGGAAAGTCCGACAGCAATTCTCCGATGGAGCGTACACACGGTCAGACTTTCTGCCAACAGCCTGACATCCAACATTTCCTGTCGGAAAATCTGATCGTGTGTACGGGCCTTTACTCTATCACACCAATGCAGAGCAAACTCATACAGAATAGAATGCATTTTTATGCAGTGTAGCATGTTGCATAAAGATGAGATTTCAATAAAGTAAAAAAAAAGAAAAGTTGACAGTGTTGTGTGTCGAAACCAGGCATTGCACTGCTACTACACAACACACACCAGTGTGCTTCCGTTATACAGAGCATAACTCATGCCCTATTTTGTGAATGGACCCTTAAAATCTAAACCCAAGAACAATATGTATTATACTGCAGTTTACATTTCCTATCCTAGGGTAACAACACTCACTATATCTATGAAGGAGCAGGGTTGTCCATGTAGGATTGGAGAACAGAACGCCTCCCCTCGACTCTTCTCCCTAACACATGGGGGAGATGTTCTGCATTCCATATAGACAACTGGGAATAATGTAACCGAAAATAGACAGCAACGGCAGAGAGAACATGAGGTTGTCAGCTCACCTCCTTCCTGGCATGATCAACATTTTTTGTGCTTTTCAAACAGATAAAACAAAAGAATTTCAATGGTGAGTTTAATAAACCAAAAGGAAGAAAATAAGACTTTCATGGTTAGGCCCCATGCACACGAGACGCTGTTAAACGTGCGTTCAGAGGCAGTTGGACACTTTTTTCAACTGCCCCTGAACGCATGCAATGTTATCCTATGTGTCCATGTACACAGTCTCGTTTTTTCCCGTTTTAATGCAGTTGCGTTTAACCTCGTTTTTCCAGAAGCAAAAAAATGCGTTCAGACACTTTGCTTTTCCACGTTTCAGACGCCAAACGCAGCTAAACGCGGCTAAACGCAGGCACCTGCGTTTAGCCGCGTTTGCGTTTATAAGCCTTTTTAAAGGAACCCAATTTTTTGGACCAGAAAACTCAGAAATATGATGGTAAACCATAAAAAATACTAGAAAAATGTGTTTAAAATGTCGTAATTAGTTTAGATAGTTTATAGAGCATATATACATTACTCACTAATGTATACATGTTTGTGAAATGCTTACATGTTTGTGAAATATCCAACGGACATTCGCTGTGCCATCAACGGATGGGTCCAATATCGCCAATCTCTGATTCTGGACCTCTCATGCAAATTTGCGACGACGTTGCTGCCTCATTAAGAGCAACATCAGGAGCATTTCCTGACATATATTCAATATGGGATCCATTTCCAAAAAAAAACACAGAAAGAGAGGCAAATGCAAGTGTACAACTGCTCTCTCTGCTGCTGCTGCTCACTCAATGGCAGAAATAGTTAATAATACATGCTTTCTGAGCTTGGGGAGGGTCTATATGATGTTATCTTTAAAAATGCTTATAGACGCAAACGCGTCTAAATGCAACATGAAAACACAGCAAAACGCGTGTTTTTTTATTCAATAGATTTTTATTGAAGAATTTTTGAACAGTACAGCAAAGAAAAGAGTATTACACATCAAATTTCAAGTAATTGTAGCTTACAAACCGTGTGCTAGAAATACACAACATTAATCATGTATAGGCCAATAATAACCAACATTTATATCGTCAGTCAGAATATGCATATTCAGTAATACCATCATATTAAATGTGAACAGATGGTGGGTACTCTGGATTGTCCACCCCCGAGGGCGCCCCAATCGGGATCGTGCTGCACCCCGAGGGGTAGCAACCCCGAGCCCCTCTGTGTAAGTCTATAGCCTTGTATGGAAGTATGAAGTTTTCTAGTAATAGATTGAAATATCAAAAGGTTTCCTGAGAGTAAACATCTCTAACTGGGAAATTGATATGTAAAAGGGAAGAAAATGGAATTTTAACTGGGGAGGGTAAGAAGGGGGAAGGGAAGGGAGAGAGCCTTTAAAAAGGCTCAAATTGTCAGGAAGATTGTTAATAAGGAGGAGTTGAGCTCCTTTATATATTGATACTCAGTTATGAAGTCTTTTGCTAATTCCTATAGGTTTTGTACCAGTCTATCCATGGTTGCCAGTTATTCAGAAATGCAGTGTGTTTCCCTGCTATGGATGCTAGTATGGATTCATAGGTGTAATGAGTGGAAAGGGTTTGAATAACATTGTGTATTTCTGGGGTATCAGGTGATTTCCAGATTCTGAGTATGACTAATTTCGCTGCTAAAAATAGGTGGGTGGTAAATTGACGTAGTGTTGGTGGAATATCTTCTATACCTATATTTAGTAGAGCAAGGGAAGGGGAAATTTGAATATTCAAACCTGTCGCTTGTCGATAGATTGCAAATACTGTTGACCAAAATTTTGCAAGCTTACTACAAGACCACAGTATGTGGAAGACATTACCTACTTGGGAGCATTGCCTCCAGCAGAGAGGGGAAGCTGTAGAACTGAATTTAGCGATTTTGTATGGTGTCAAGTACCATCTCTGTGTGACCTTATGGGATAGTTCCCAAAGGGAAGTACTTTTTGTGGCCGAGTAAGTGTGATGAATTGCTTTACTCCACTGTTCTATTGAGAAGCTAGTATCTAAGTCTCTTTCCCATGCTAGCATAGATTGAGATTTAACCAGTACTGATTTGTTATGTAAAATGTTGTAGAATAGGGAAATTCCGCCTCTACGACATTCGTTGGAGGTTAGATATTTTTTAATTTGCCAATGTACTTCATATGGTGGGATATAGGTACACGTGGTGTAGGATTTTAGCCGAGCATAAGTGAAGTATTCTAGATGTGGTAAGTTGTATTCCTTTTGAAGAGACACAAAAGGTTTGAGCTTGGAACCATTATATAAATCTTGTAACCAGGAGATGCCTTTTTTGGTCCATTCATCTAAAGATAGTTCAGGAATTAATAGTGGTAAATGGATAAAGGTATTGGGATTCTAATAGTTGGACAACTGGAAGCACGTTGTGCAGATAGGGTTTTCCAGGATTGTAGTGTTGCTAGGACTGGTAGAGGTAAATGTTTGGGGATCTGTTTAAGGTATGGAAATGCTAAGGTATATAAATATAAATTACCTCCTGGAATGACAGATTGTTCTAAAAACGCGTGTTTTTAAACGCAGGTTTCTGCTTTTTAAAACATGCGTTCAGCAGAGTTTGCATCTGCGTCTCGTGTGCATGGGGCCTTAAGTCCCATACACACGGTCGGACTTTTTCATGGATTCTGTCCGATCGGACAATGTTGTTGAAAAATCAGACCGTGTGTATGCACCATCGGACAGTGTACGTCGGATTGTCCGACGGACAAAGTCTTATCTCCTGCTGGAAAGATTTGCCGACAACACGGTCCGATCACACCAAATCCGATCGTGTGTACGGTTGTCCGACCGGACAAAGTGCTACGCATGCTCACATCACATTACAAGACCAAAGCTATTGGCTACTAGCCTCTACGTAGTCCCGTCGTAGGCAACAAACGTCACCACGTTCAGAATGATCGGATTTTCCGACAACTTTGTCCGACCGTGTGTACGCAAAACCAACATCAGACAAAGTATGACGGACAGGATCCGACCGACCTGGTCCGCGGATTGTCCGACCGTGTGTATGGGGCTTTAGAGTTTACTTACACTCTAATCTGTTCTGCTGTTAAATACATTTAAATTTCAATGAAGTTAAATTTGACAATAGAGGAGAGTATTCTCCAAAAGTTATAGAATGGAAAATGTGTGGAAACAGAGCTTAAAAAACGTGTATCCTTCAACCATTGTGTGTTGAAAACCATTTCCAAAGGTTTTCCACAAGACATTTAAATGTGACCATTGCTATGTATGGTATGGCATTATTATTACCTTTTGGCAAACAGCAAAATATATGGTTCTCCTGTGTAATCGTATCCCCACTCACTGTTTCATTTCTGTAGCTTTTAATTTTTGTGGACAAATAAATATAGTAGGAAAATGTTCATGTTTTTAGTCGTGAATTTGTTACCACAAAAATGTGAAATAATGTGGAAAACAAATGTGGCTGAAACACATTTTGAAACAGAAAACACGTCCTCTATTTTCTAGAACTTTTAAAGAATATAGTGTGGCGCTATAAAATGTGTATCTGATCGATAGCCGTAGATGGGAATGGAATCCTTAGTACAATGCCATCGCGCAGAATTTGGTGACTAGCCACCATACAAAAATGGTGAACAAGTATAAATATAAACAATCCACATCAGAAATGTTTATAAAAATTCAAATATAAGGACATAAGACAATCGTGTTGCTTATAGGTGTAAATCTGTGGAATTATAACCCAAGAAAAATAAAAAATGATACAAACGTGTGTAAAAACACTTGGTATTGCGGTATTCTGATGGTAGATACCCCACACTATGCTATGATTGGTATGTAAAATACACGACAACCAAGGCCACAATTGTAATAATCACACTGTGGTCATGACCAAATGCGCTTGTATGTATAGAGGGAGTAACTCCCGAAGCGGTGATAGACACCGTAGTGACGTGTATAAAATATCAAATAATCAAATTGTGATAAAGAAAAATACTAATAAACACGTGCTAAATTAACCCAATGGCTATATTCATAAGATAGTCCAAGGTGGTGAAGTTCATATATAATGATGTATCGATATTCCTATGACACTTCGTAATGTTCATCGACAAGACATCCTCAAATAATTTGGACGGCGTCTAGAACTGTATGATGCAGAGGTAAGATTTGGTACACTTACCGTTATGGATGGACCCACTGACCTTTGGTGAGGGGTCAAACGAGCTTGAGTATGCCGGCAGGTGATGCTTGCAGAATAGTGAGCGAGGAACGAGGATCAGGAAACTGGAACAAGACTGAGCCGGCACAACAGTCTATACTCACCAGATCACGAATGTAGATGCAACGAACACACTCGGAAGGGCTACAAGGTCACTCGATTGTTTTTACCCCAAAAAGGCCTCGATGGGTCAGGACCATGCAAATAAAAGAGATATAGAGGGCCTCCTCATAGTGTAAAATAATCCAGTCACGGATTAAATTTTATTTTTAAATTCTTGTTTGTCAGGTAAAACGATCAAAGTAAAAACAAAGACAAACCAAGAAGTAAGTAAACGCAGTGGTAGTGTGTCTAGCGTAACCGCCCGACGCGTTTCGTCTCACAAGACTTCAACAGGGGCATAGGACGCGTCGGGCGGTTACGCTAGACACACTACCACTGCGTTTACTTACTTCTTGGTTTGTCTTTGTTTTTACTTTGATCGTTTTACCTGACAAACAAGAATTTTAAAATAAAATTTAATCCGTGACCGGATTATTTTACACTATGAGGAGGCCCTCTATATCTCTTTTATTTGCATGGTCCTGACCCATCGAGGCCTTTTTGGGGTAAAAACAATCGAGTGACCTTGTAGCCCTTCCGAGTGTGTTCGTTGCATCTACATTCGTGATCTGGTGAGTATAGACTGTTGTGCCGGCTCAGTCTTGTTCCAGTTTCCTGATCCTCGTTCCTCGCTCACTATTCTGCAAGCATCACCTGCCGGCATACTCAAGCTCGTTTGACCCCTCACCAAAGGTCAGTGGGTCCATCCATAACGGTAAGTGTACCAAATCTTACCTCTGCATCATACAGTTCTAGACGCCGTCCAAATTATTTGAGGATGTCTTGTCGATGAACATTACGAAGTGTCATAGGAATATCGATACATCATTATATATGAACTTCACCACCTTGGACTATCTTATGAATATAGCCATTGGGTTAATTTAGCACGTGTTTATTAGTATTTTTCTTTATCACAATTTGATTATTTGATATTTTATACACGTCACTACGGTGTCTATCACCGCTTCGGGAGTTACTCCCTCTATACATACAAGCGCATTTGGTCATGACCACAGTGTGATTATTACAATTGTGGCCTTGGTTGTCGTGTATTTTACATACCAATCATAGCATAGTGTGGGGTATCTACCATCAGAATACCGCAATACCAAGTGTTTTTACACACGTTTGTATCATTTTTTATTTTTCTTGGGTTATAATTCCACAGATTTACACCTATAAGCAACACGATTGTCTTATGTCCTTATATTTGAATTTTTATAAACATTTCTGATGTGGATTGTTTATATTTATACTTGTTCACCATTTTTGTATGGTGGCTAGTCACCAAATTCTGCGCAATGGCATTGTACTAAGGATTCCATTCCCATCTACGGCTATCGATCAGATACACATTTTATAGCGCCACACTTATCTATTTTCTTTATTCACTACACAATTTGTCATATTGTCGTGTTGGCAGCTTTTCACAGGGGAAGCGCAGCTGCATCCATATATATAAATTTTAAAGAATATAGCCTATGAATATTGATCCGGCATGACCAGGGCTGGTGCAAGGATTTTTGAGACCCTAGGCGAAACCTCATTTTGCTGCCCCCCCCCCGGCTGACTCCACCCCCTTTTCCCTGCCCATGTAAATCCCACCTTTTTAATAAAGCGCCCATCAAATGCAGCCTCACCAGCAAGCACCCATCAAATGCAGCCTCACCAGCACCCATCAAATGTAGCCTCACCAGCGCCAATCAAATGCAGCCTCACCAGCGCCCATCAAATGCAGCCTCACCAGCGCCCATCAAATGCAGCCTCACCAGCGCCCATCAAATGCAGCCTCACCAGCGCCCATCAAATGTAGCCTCACCAGCGCCCTTTAAATGCAGCCTCACCAGCGCCCATCAAATGCAGCCTCATCAGCACCCCTCAAATGCAGCCTCACCAGCGCCCATCAAATGCAGCCTCACCAGCGCCCATCAAATGCAGCCTCACCAGCGCCCATAAAATGCAGCCTCACCAGCGTCCATCAAATGCAGCCTCACCAGCGCCCATCAAATGTAGCCTCACCAGCGCTCATCAAATGTAGCCTCATCAGCGCCTATCAAATGTAGCCTCACCAGCACCCCATCAAATACAGGCTACCAGAGCCCTTCAATGCAGCCTACCAGTGCCCATCAATGAATGTTTGCTTGCTGCGGGAGTCGGGAGAACGGAGAGGCGGCTGCCTGCTGATGCTGAGAGTTAGTTGCTTGCTGCAGAGAGAAGAGAGTAGGAAAACCAGTGGCCGGGCGCCCTAGGCAGCAGGGCAACCTAGGCGGCTGCCTAGTTTGCCTAGTGGTAGCACCGGCCCTGGGCATGACCTTATACAGTTCAGTTGACAACTAAAATTGGCAATACCCACGAGAAACCAAATATATATACAGTATCTCACAAAGGTGAGTACACCCCTCATATTTTTGTAAGTATTTTATTATATCTTTTCATGTGACAACACTGAAGAAATCCCCCCTCCCCCCCATCATTGCCTCTTATTAGTGTTCACCTGTGTTATAGGTTGAGTCCTTTTAATTCTCCCATTTAGAGGAGTGTATGCTCCCACGGTTCAGAGAAGCAGGATCTTTCATTCTATGGATAGCGTAGGGCCCACTAATTTGGGGTACTTTTTTTGCAGTAAGTGGGCTTCCTATAATTTCCTATAATTAAATAACATACATTGAAATAATTACTGTGGCAAAATGCATCAAAAACTGCACAAAGAATATATTGATAACGAGTTGGTCAATTGCTGTGAAAAAAAGTCCTTTTTTAAACAATGTGACAAAATTCCTGTGATCTAAAAATCTTGTGATAGACAATTCTTGTAATGAATGATTCTTCTATATGTGATCTACGTGTGAACTTAATGCTCCCAGAGCTCTTAGGAATGTAAACCTCCTTAACGATCTTCTTGGGACAGATCAAATCTCCACCTCTCGATCCCACAAGGGCACTGCCTGTCAGGACGGCACGTTAGGCAGGTGATCTGCTAAGGAGGAACTACATAACATCCCGATACCAGTCCAGTATTTTATCAGTTTTTCACCCGGGAGCCTGGAAAGTCGGAGATACTGGTGGAAAACTTGTAGCCGTGTCCAGCATTATCAGAAACCGCAGTGTCCTTGTGGGATCTAGAGGTGGAGATTTGATCTGTCCCAAGGAGATCGTTAAGGCGGTTTACATTCCTCATTGAGGTAAGAGCTCTGGGAGCATTAAGTTCACACGAAGATCACATATAGAAGAATCATTCATTACAAGAATTGTCTATCACAAGATTTTTAGATCACAGAATTTTGCCACATTGTTTGAAAAGGACTTTTTTTCACAGCAATTGACCAATTGTTATCAATATATTCTTTTTGATGCATTTTGCCACAGTAATTATTTCACTGTATGTTATTTAATTATAGGAAGTTGCGTGAAAGGAAATGTAGATTATCTAGGGGTGGTTCTAACCTTCTTTATCTCTGGTAAGGTGTGCTTTTCAATCCCCACAGGCCTGTGAGATTAGCCCATTGAGACAATGACACAAAACAAGAAAGTCTCTCCGAGCAAATCTAATCTTTATTCTTTGGTGTGAATATCTAAAGGGGCTTTCAGAAAGTACCGCCCTTTGACAAATTATCCAATCATATACAGAGACATTTTATGAGCAAAGTGAAACTAATTATTTCTAAAATATCACATGCTTTACAAGAAACGAAACTCAAAAGAAGATAACAGTAACATGAAAAAACGAAACTTGATTAGCAAGACTTGAGCATATCTATTTGTGAAGTGGATGTTAGAGATACACAAAATGGAAACTGATTATAATACAAAGAAGTAGTTAAGCCAAATATCCCTTCAATCCCCTCTTAGATCATATAAGATGATCTCTACATTCTATGTTGTGTTTTAATACTTCTTTGGGGTTGTGGCATAGATTGCCTGATGACTCTTCATGTATGTCATGTAAGATAGAACCTTATCATCAGGAGATTGAAGGCGTGCAATTATGCAAGTGCAACACTTAAAGCAGAGGTAAAGAATCAGAGCAAGGATAAATATCATAACAAGGACAATGTCTTTTAACCATGAAAATATACCTCCAAGCCCAAATCCTACATTGGCAAATGGGCTCCATGTTTTAGCAATGTCCCTAGCTTCCTGCTGGAGCTGGCCTCTAGGAGATGTCCCCTTTTATCATCCCCTACCACTCCCATGACAGGTACCAAGGATGCAAGGTAACACCATCCCTTAACATGGAGGGGCACCCAGGAATAACACACTTTCCCACAACATACATAGATACTTTGTCCCAGTGCAAAAGGTCTCTTAGCGACAAACTCATGAGTGTACTTGTCCTGTGTTGCGATTATAAATTGGTGCAATATTTCACCTACATTATCAGAGAAAGAAGAAAAGTTACGCAAAGTACGGTTTAGCCCTGGGTCAGATACTTGAAACAGTGAGCAGGCAGGGGCAGAGACTCTGGATTTGCATATGGAGATGTTAAATATTGACCTGCTGCAGAAAGAGGGGTTAGTCTGTGTCTCATTCCCTGAATTAAAACACCAATCAGGGGAATGACTTCTACCTGCTATTGGAAAGGTAACAATGTTGTTTATGTACAGAGTGGATATGTTAGTCAAGAATACAGGAGGAGTCTCGTTGAGAAAGGAGGAAATATTTAAAGGTACAGCCAAAAGGGAAATTCGGGCAGTGCTAGGATGTAATTTGCTACATATCCAACATTCTTCATACCCTAATTTTTTTTTTGAGCATAAGCATACTTAAATTTTAGCAAAAGCATCTTATCAGTAAAACTATCTCCAATCCCTCTCTTGGTTCTAGCTTGTGTCAATGTAATGTTCTCGTGTGTGTGTGTGTTCCCACAAATACTTTTAATTGCACCCAAATCTTTAGGGTGGTATATACAGTTAGTCATGATCCAGGTGGGTAGGAACACTGTCAGAGAGATCAGGATCAGTAGGCAGAATGCCTTGCCAGAAGTCTGTGGTGAAATAAGCGAGGTCATCTTCTCTGGCCGGACCTGCTTTCCCAGAAACTCATTGGTCTGCTTGGACTTCTGCTTGAGGGCCTCCTGTATCCAAGATCTCCTTCCTGCTCTTGGGGCTTTGGAAAATCTTTTTTCAATCTGTTGGCATGGATCCAGGACTGGCAATTTTCCACTAGGATGGCTGTTCTGGTCACTGCAACCACTGTGGTAGGAGGTCCAAAGGGATAATCTTGCTTCTTATTTCTGTTCAGCTGTTGGACCACCACGGTGTCTCCCACCTTGAAGGGGTGAGTAGCTTCCTGTGAAGAAAAAGGAGAGGTGCGAGCAACATTTTTCTCAACTGTTTACAATGTTTCAACCAATTTCCTTACATATTCTTCCTGTAATAAGTCTAAATCTCCCTTTTCTATCATTAAATGTGCTCTGGCCCATGGGGTGGGGAAAGGTCGACCCATCAAGACTTTAAAAGGTGAATACACTGTTGTCTTGGAAGAGTCATTCTTATTTCTGCCAGGACTGCTGGGAGGACCTTCTTCCAGTTGGCAAAGGTTCCTCCTGTGGCCTTTCTTATTTTGTCTTTTATTGTTCTGTTCATTCTTTCTACTATCCCTGAGCTTTGAGGGTGGTAGGGAATGTGAAACTTCCGTTCTATCTTGAGAGCTTTTACCAAGTCCTGGCAGACCCTTGATACAAATGCAGGTCCATTGTCTGAGTTTATAAGAAGTGGGCATCCTCATCGAGGAATGATTTCCTGAAAGAGGATCCTCACTACTGTTTGTGCATCTTCTTTTGTGGTTACAAAAATTTCAACTCATCTTGAGAACTTGTCCACAATTACCAAAAGATATTCCTGTCTTTTGCCTAGTTTGGGCATGTGTGTGAAGTCAATCTGCAAATGTGTAAAAGGAGTTGTTGGATATATCAGGTGTTCATGTTTGGCCTTGTGTGGGTTGTTTGGATTGTTCCTGATACATGTGATGCATCTTGATCTTTAATTGGCCAGGAAAGTTCTGTAATGTAAAAGTCTTTCTCCAATAGTTCACAAGTGTCTTTCCAGCCTCTGTGACCTATTCCATGGTACTGGGAAATAAAAAGTGATGCACTAGCTACTAGTATACATGGCTTCCCCTCTTTGCAGAGAAGTCCAGTCTTTGGACGAAACTTGATTAGCAAGACTTGAGCATATCTATTTGTGAAGTGGATGTTAGAGAGACACAAAATGGAAACTGATTATAATACAAAGAAGTAGTTAAGACAAATATCCCTTCAGTTGCGCTGATCACTATTTCATTTATACCCATTATTTTGTGCACTGTGTACACTAAAGGTCTAGCAGCAATTTTCACGTATATTCTGTTCACTTTTATTTGATTTAATTTGTTTGTTCACTTAGTGGCGCTACTTGAGGGATTACACCATTTTTACATAAAGATGGCCTAGGCTATAAGAAGATTGACAAGACCTGAAACTGAGCTGCAGCATGATGGCCAAGACCATACAGTGGTTTAACAGGACAGGTTCCACTCAGAACAGGCCTCACCATGGTCAACCAAAGAAGTTGAGTGCACATGCTCTGCGTCATATCCAGAGGTTGTCTTTGGTAAATAGATGTATGAGTGCTGCCAGCATTGCTGCAGAGGTTGAAGGGGTGGGGGGTCAGCCTGTCAGTGCTCAGACCATATGCCGACACTGCATCAAATTGGTCTGCATGGCTGTCGCCCCAGAAGGAAGCCTCTTCTAAAGATTAAGCACAAGAAACCCCGCAAACAGTTTGCTGAAGACAAGCAGACTAAAGACATGGATTACTGGAACCATGTCCTGTGGTCTGATGAGACCAAGATGAACTTATATGGTTCAGATGGTGTCAATTGTCACCATGGTCTACCAAAGAAGTTGAGTGCGTGTGCTCAGCGTGAGTGGCTGCAACCAGGTGAGGGGTACAAAGAAAAGTGTGTCTTGCCTACAGTCAAGCATGGTGGTGGGAGTGTCATGGTCTGGGGCTGCATGAGTGCTGCCGGCACTGGGAGCTACAGTTCATTGTGGGAACCATGATTGCCAACATGTACTGTGACATACTGAAGCAGGGCATGATCCCCTACCTTCAGAGACTGGGCCGCAGGGCAGTATTCGAACATAACGACCCCAAACACACCTCCAAGACGACCACTGCCTTGCTAAAGAAGCTGAGGGTAAAGGTGATGGACTGGCCAATCATGTCTCCAGACCTAAACCCTATTGAGCATCTGTGGGGCATCCTCAAACGGAAGGTGGAAAAGGGCAAGGTCTCTAACATTCACCAGCTCCGTGACATCGTCATAGAGGAGTGGAAGAGGACTCCAATGGCAACCTGTGAAGTTCTGGTGAACTCCATGCCCAAGAGGGTTAAGGCAGTGCTGGAAAATAATGGTGGCCACACAAAATATTGAAACTTTGGGCCCAATTTGGACATTTTCACTTAGGGGTGTTCTCACTTTTGTTGCCAGCGGTTTAGACATTAATGGCTGTGTGTTGAGTTATTTTGAGGGGACAGCAAATTTACACATGTACTACTTTAGATTGTAGTAAAGTGTCATTTCTTCAGTGTTGTCACATGAATCATGTATACATGTCACCTAAGTGTCTCACCTACACATGGTGAATGGAGGGAGGTTCCAGGGTTTATCACTGATGGAGAAAACAAACTTTTGTTTGAGACTTTGTAGAGCTTTGGGTAGGATAAAACATTTATTCCTAGGTCCACATCCCACCTGTTAGCCATTCTTATTAGCTGTACAGAGACCTTTACATATGTGAGCTGACTGATGCTTAGAGCTCTCTGTCCGCTTCGAAAGCCTGCTGCTGTGTGAAAAGGCTGATGGCAAACAAACTAGTAAAAAGGTTCATGTGCTGACTGTTTGTTTTGGGCAACCTGTTCAGGGGACACCCTGTTAGTCAGGACCTGCCTTGAGTTTAGTTAGTAGCCAAGCAGACATCTTTATAGTGTGGTAGGACTCCAGAGTATTGATTCTGTCCATGTAAGTAATCTACCTACAACAGATCCTTCCACAGCATATGAGTGATCCACTGGGAGTAGGTCATTGCTGATGACATCTTCTGTCTTGTCCTCTGCTATATCATTTAGGTTCTCTTGCTTGCCTGCCACCCTTACTGCCTTCCTTGGGTCCGTTGCCCTCCTCAGAATCCCATTATTTTGTCTCAGTTGATGTACATACCTTTTATACTCTTAAAGAGGAAGTAAAGCCTCTGCAAGGCAAAGGCATAATGAGCTAGTATGCATAGCTCATTATGAATGACTTACCTGAAAACGAAGCCCCCGAAGCGGTCCTCATCCACGATCTTCTGAGCCGCCATCCAGCGCCTGAGTGACTTCCGGGTCTCGTCGTTCCAGCGCTGTCATTCGCTGGAGCGGCGATGACGTCACTCCCGCGCATGCGCAGGAAAGCGGCATATCGCCGTGAACCCGGCACGCACAGTGCGCCTGCGCGCCGCTGTCTACAGCGCATGCGCCGTAGACAGCGATGCCTTTTTTTTTCTAAATATCTCCTAAACCATGTAGGTTTAGGAGATATTTATTGGACCTACAGGTAAGCCTTATGCCGCGTACACACGTGCGGACTTTTGCCGGCGGACTTAGTCCAGCGGACAATCCCGCCGGACTTTCCAGCTGGGTCCGCTGGACTTTCCGAGCGTGTGGACTTGCCCACACACGCACGGACTTCTCCGGCGGATAAAAGTCCGCGGGACTTTTGAAAATGAACGGACTTGCCCACACACGGAGCAGTCCGTTCATTTAGAACGTAACTTCAGGTTACGTAGCTAGCGTAGGCAGTACATGCCGCCGCGCTAGCTCTGTGACCTGGCATGGATTTAAAGGGACTCCCCACGCCGAAAAAACGGCGTGGGGGTTCCCCCCAAATCCATGTCAGACCCTCATCCGAGCACGCAGCCTGGCAGGCCAGGAAAGGGGTGGGGACGAACGAGCGCCCCCCCCCTCCTGAGCCGTACCAGGCCGCGTGCCCTCAACATGGGGGGTACCCTGGGGAAAGGGGGGCCGTGCGGCCCCCCCACCCCAAAGCACCTTGTTCCCATGTTGATGAGGACAAGGGCCTCTTCCCGACAACCCTGGCCGTTGGTTGTCGGGGTCTGCGGGCGGGGGCTTATCGGCATCTGGGAGCCCCCTTTAATAAGGGGGCCCCCAGATACCGGCCCCACCACCCTATGTGAATGAGTATGGGGTACGATGTACCCCTACCCATTCACCTAAGGTGTAAAATGTAAAGTACTAAAACACACACACTTTTGGAAAAAATATTTTATTGCACTGCTCCGGGGGTCTTCTTCCGTCTTGGGGGTCTTCTCGCCGGACTCCTCCGCTCTCTTCTGCTCTTTTACCTAGCTCTTTCACGAGCAGAGGAGTCCGGCTACCTTCTTCGTCATCGCCGCCGTCGTCTGGGGGTCTCGATCCGCCTTCGGGGGTCTTCCGGGGTCTTCCGGGGGTCTCTTCTGTTCTTGCGGCAGTCGTCGTCTTCCGCGCCGCCGGCGCCGCCTTCTTCTTGTTCTTCTTCTTCTTCCGATGTTGACCCGATGCTCTCTCTGCCCGGAATGCCTGTGCCGCGCTGCGCTGGGACTTATATAGGGGCATGGGAACAGGGTCACATGCTCATGTCACATGGTGACCCCGCCCCCTTGCGATGTCACAGTCCCAGCATCCTCCGGGACTGTGACAACACAAGGGGGCGGGGTCACCATGTGACATGAGCATGTGACCCTGTCCCCATGTCCCTATATAAGTCCCAGCGCAGCGCGGCACAGGCATTCCGGGCAGAGAGAGCGTCGGGTCAACATCGGAAGAAGAAGAAGAACAAGAAGAAGGACAAGAAGAAGAAGGCGGCGCCGGCGGCGCGGAAGAAGACGACCGCCGCAAGAACAGAAGAGACCCCAGGAAGACCCCGGAAGACCCCCGAAGGCGGATTGAGACCCCCAGACGACGGCGGCGACGACGAAGAAGGTAGCCGGACTTCCCCCGCTCGGTAAAAGAGCTTGGTAAATGGCGGGGGAGTCCGGCGAGAAGACCCCCAAGACGGAAGAAGACCCCCGGAGCAGTGCAATAAACTATTTTTTCAAAAGTGTGGGTGTTTTTTTTTACTTTACATTTTACACCTTAGGTGAATGGGTAGGGGTACATCGTACCCCATACTCATTCACATAGGGTGGGGGGGCGGGATCTGAGTGCCCCCTTATAAAAGGGGGCTCTCAGATTCCGATAAGCCCCCGCCCGCAGACCCCGACAACCAACGGCCAGGGTTGTCGGGAAGAGGCCCTTGTCCTCATCAACATGGGGACAAGGTGCTTTGGGGTGGGGGGGCGCACGGCCCCCCTTTCCCCAGGGCACCCCCCATGTTGAGGGCACGCGGCCTGGTACGGCTCAGGAGGGGGGGGCGCTCGTTCGTCCCCACCCCTTTCCTGGCCTGCCAGGCTGCGTGCTCGGATGAGGGTCTGACATGGATTTGGGGGGAACCCCCACGCCGTTTTTTCGGCGTGGGGAGTCCCTTTAAATCCATGCCAGGTCACGGAGCTAGCGCGGCGGCATTTACTGCCTACGCTAGCTACGTAACCTGAAGTTACGTTCTAAATGAACGGACTGCTCCGTGTGTGGGCAAGTCCGTTCATTTTCAAAAGTCCCGTGGACTTTTGGCCGGCGGATTATCCGCCGGAGAAGTCCGTGCGTGTGTGGGCAAGTCCACACGCTCGGAAAGTCCAGCGGACCCAGCTGGAAAGTCCGGCGGGATTGTCCGCTGGACTAAGTCCGCCGGCAAATGTCCGCACGTGTGTACGCGGCATAAATCTAGGCTTACCTGTAGGTCAAAGTGGTTTGTAAGGGTTTACAACCACTTTAAGCAAATTGTACATGTGATAAATGCTTGCATGAGCATTCACCTTGGTGATTGTCAGCCCACAGCCTGATTGGTTGGTGCTAATAAGAGCACCAAAGTCAGCCATTGTCACCCACTGTACAATTTTCAGCTTGTAGGTCCAATTTTAAGTGTTTCTTGACTGTCCATTTTGCTGAACTTGACTGTTCAACCTCACTTAAACTCTACCTGTATCGAACTCAACTTGGACTTTGTTCTACCTTTTTGGCTTTGATGTAAATTTTTCAGATTATTTTGGAACTCATCATTGGTGCTAACTATTGGCATGACTCTGGTTTAACACTTGCTTGTATTACAACAATTCTACAGTTGTAAAACCATTGGCATTGTCCTAATTGGTTGGACCTTGAACTGCTTGACTATTTTTAATTCCCCTCCACCCCGTTGGTTAATGGTCACCTGCCATGGCATAATCTGCCATGTAAGTATGTTGGAGAACAGGTTACCAAAACACATACCAAGTGCATGTCAGAAAAAGCGTCTTTTATAGGTGGGGCAACTTATAGAACCTCAGCTCATATCCAGCTGAGGTTCTATAAATTGCTCTACTCTGCCCTGCAGGTAAACAGTATTATTTTACACTATTTATGAACAATATTCAGCTTTTAAACAACAAGTATAAAACGTGGTCATTGTTTAGATTATACTTAAATACTACTGCTTAAAATGTATTTAGTGTTTACAAAGTGATGCAACATGTAGACAGAACATTCTGTTTTGCTACCCAGTACAGCATGTTAGAACATCTTATTTAATTGTTGACCAATGAGCATAAAATGAGTGATCAGGCAATAACAACCTGTTTAGCAGAAAATCAGTGTGTTCATTGACTGATGTAATAGTGTTTTACACACATGAAATGCACCTTTTGGAGTGGAAACAAGCTGAACATATGATAATTAGACTATTGAATACTATCTATTTTTGAGAGAAAATGGCATTAAGTGACATTGGTCAATGTTGAAAGTAACGAAGGAGCAATTCATTTTTTTAACCCTTAAGGCTGCATTCACACCTGAGCGTTTTCAGCTCATAAAACGCTCGTAAAACACCTGAAAAAACGCCTGAAATACGCCCAACAAGCAAAATCCCATTCATTTCAATGGCACCTGTTCACATCTGAGTGTTTTGTCACCTGAAGCAAAATGCCTGAAAAACACCCTAAGCTCAAAAAAGAACATGAGCTTCTTTGGGGCAGATTACAGGAGTTTTTCTGCCTTTTACATTGGTGACCTGAACAAAATCGCAACAAAATCGTGATAAAAACCGTGGCAAAATTGCGGTAAAATCTTGCGACTTTGAAATGCTCAGGTGTGAATGCAGCCTCAAAGTTTCTCATAAAAATGCAACCTGTTTATGTTACTCTAGTATTATATAAAATGAACCTATTCATAAATGTATGCAGTTTTTGATTGCTACATTGTGCTTAGTGATCCAACTATTTGGAATTTTGACTTTTGTTATTGAAATGATCCACACTTATGCTTTTTTATTTTGTCTTTTTATATTATTGGACTGTTAATATTCTTTTTTTGCAAATAATAAAAAAAAAAAAAATTGAAGTATAAAAATAGACCTAATAGGAAGATAATGAGGTTGGTTTACTTAAAGAGGAAGTAAACCCTAATGGGTTTACTTCCTCTTTGTTTCCCTGCAAAGGTAAAGCATAATGGACTACTATGCATCGTATAGTAGCCCATTATGTGTCATTACCTGACACAGGAGCCAGCGATGTCACCGCTGTCCCCTTGTGTACGGAGCCTCCATTTTCTTGGGGGGTCTCGCGGCTGTTGTCGAATGATAGTGGCGCGATGACGTCAATCCCGCGCTTGCGCACGGGAGCCGCCACTCGCGGCATATCGCCATTGAGAGCGGCTTTCTCAGTGCGTCTGTGCGCCGCTGTCTACGGTGAATGCGCCGTAGACAGCGGTGCCTGTCTTTTGGAAATATCTCCTAAACCATGTAGGTTTAGGTCTTTAGGAGATATTTCTTTGACCTACAGGTAAGCCTCAATCTAGGCTTACCTGTAGGTCCAAGTTGTTTGTAAGGGTTTACAACCACTTTAACCACTTGCTTACTGGGCACTTAAACACCCTTCCTGCCCAGACCAATTTTCTCACGCTTTGAATGACAATTACTAACACTGTACCCAAATGAATTTTTTGTCTTTTTTTCCCCACAAATAGAGCTTTCTTTTGGTGGTATTTGATCACCTGGGTTTTTTATTTTTTGCGCTATAAATGAAAAAAACGGAAAATTTTGAAAAAAAAATTTTTTTCTTTGTGATAAAATTTAGCAAATTATTAATTTTTCTTCATACATTTTGGCCGCAATTTATCTTTGGTAAAAATAACCCAAATTAGTGGATATTATTTGGTCTTTGTGAAAGTTGAGTCTACAAGCTGTGGTGCGAATTATACAAAATTGAACACATCTGATGTACTGGTGGCCGATCTCATTTCTTTTTGATGTCATTTTTTACCATAATTCTTTGCAAAATAAATTTATTTTTTATTTTTTATTTTTTTCGCACAAAATTGTCATTGTAATAGGTTATTTCTCTCACATGGCATGTGTATACCACAAATGACACCCCTAAATAAATTCTGCTACTCCTCCTGAGTATTACGATTCCACATGCGCCCAACATGCAGGGAGCGCCATCACGTTCTAGGAGCATAAATTACACATCTAACTTGTTGACTACCTAGTACACTTTTGAAGGCCCTGGAGCACCAGGACAATGACACGTGACACTGACGTGGCACTGACAGATGGCACTGATACGTGGCACTGATGACACATGACACTGATGTGGCACTGATGACAGATGGCACTAATACGGGGCACTGATGACACTGACAGATGGCACTTTGTGGCACTGATGACAGATGGCACTTATACGTGGCACTATCATGTGGCACTAATACGTGGCACTGATGAGAGATGGCACTAATACGTGGCACTGATGAGAAATGGCAATAATACGTGGCAATGATGACACGTGACACTGATGACAGATGGCACTGATACGAGGCATTGATGACACGTGACACTGATAACAGATGGCACGTTACACTGACAGGTGGCACTGATGACAGATGGCACTAATATGTGGCACTGTTGACAGATGGCACTAATATGTGGCACTGATGACACGTGACACTGATATGGCACTGATGACAGATGGCACTATGTGGCACTGATGACACGTGGCACTGACGTGGCACTGATGACAGATGGCACTTATACATGGCACTGGGGACAGGTGGCACTGGGGACAAATGGCACTGGGGACAGGTGGCACTGACAGATGGCACTGGGGACAGGTGGCACTGACAGGTTTCAGAGGGGACAGGTGGCAGTGGGGACAGATGGCAGCGGGGACAGGTGGAACATTTTTTTTTCATTTTTTTTTTTTTACTCACGGCTGCTGCAGCCGTTCATCTCTCCCTCCTTACACACTATGTCTGTGTGAGGAGGGAGAGCGGTGCTGACAGATGATCTCATATGCTTACATATGAGATCATCTCCCATTGGTCACGCCGATCGCGCTGTAAACGGCCGCTGTTTACAGCGATCTGTGACTGGCAGCCAGCACAAAACTTCCCGATGCGCGCTCTCAGAAGCGTGCATTGCGGAAGTAAACAGGAGGACGTCCAGGGACATCCTCCCGGCAGGGAGCGCCCGCGCTGCAGCCGTCTTTCGGCTATAGCCCAGGCGCGAAGAGGTTAAAGCGGTAGTAAACTCCCTTGTATGATTTTTACCTACAGGTAAGCCTATAATAAGGCTTACCTGTAGGTAAAATCAATATCTCCTAAATGCTGCACCAGAAAACAGATGGAGGGAACATGTCAGCCCTCTCAGCTGTGACCGTACAGTGCTTGGAGGGCTTTGTTCCAAGGTAAGTATTTTACTATGTGCTAGTATGCCATGCATACTAGCACATAATTCTATTGCCTTGCAGGTGTTTTTTTTTCCACAAGCCACACAGCCGTGGTTTACAACCGCTTTTCTCTCCTTAATGGCCTACCCTTAAGCAGGCTATCCCCCCCTTCAGTCTATTATGAATTCTGCTGCTAGACTAATACACCTCACTAACCGATCCGTGACTGCTGCAACTCTCTGCCAATCCCTTCACTGGCTTCCCCTACCCCCACCGTGTAAAATTCAAGATGCTAACCATCACATACAAGGCCATTCACAACATCACCCCAGCTACATCACCAACTTCATCTGCAGATATCGCCCAAATCGTCCCCTCCGCTCCTCCCAGGACCTTCTGCTCTCTAGCTCCCTTGTTACCTCCTCCCATGCTTGCCTTCAGGACTTCTCCAGAGCCTCTCCCATCCTCTGGAACTCCCTGACCCAGTATGTCTGATCAGCCCCTACCCTGTCCACCTTTAGAAGATCCCTGAAAACTCATTTATTCAGGGAAGCCTATCCCACACCCACCTAACTGTCCCTGAGCCACCCTCATCAAATCATTCTCTGCAGATATTACCTTCGATATTACCTTTGAGATTCGAAACTGCATTGGCATGCTGAATGTACCCAAGTTGATCGATCAATCAACTTGGGTACAACAAGCCTGTCTGATTTTTCATGTGATTAGTGCCAGCAGCTATAGCCCCTGGCAATAATCACTGTGTTCTCCCAGCAGACACAGCCCCCCCCCCCCACCAGGAGAATACAATAGCTCCCCAGGATGGATTCCCCCATCAACAGAGACTTTTGCTGCTACGCGAAGGTGCTGCCCACTACACCACTGTGCTGCCTAGCTTTTGGTCCCGTTATCAGTCTATAAATGAGGTTACAAGCTGTGTGCAGAGAAATGGCCCTCTCCAGAACTATAGTTCTTATTTTTATAACTTTTGGTCCATAGACTGTAGTATGAAGATACTTGCCATTTGTTTGGGTTGAAGTAAAATAACATGTACTGTACTGTTGAACCAGTGAATGTTCCAGATTATCCTACGGAATGGCCAGGAACCACAAAATGATCCTTTCTGGGAGGAAGATGAAAAACATGGATTTTGGACCAATAGACTCCATGTCATAACTAATCTTTGCCTGAATTAACACAGCCGGTACAAAGCACTGCAGCTACTGGTTGGGCTCTCAAAAGGCAGTGTAAGTATACTTTCTTCTGGCATTGCTTGCATTTTTTTCTGGCTGTTTTCTTTTCTTGTCTGCTATTCATATGCTGTCTAATGCAGGTCAAATACATATTATGAGCTGATGACACATTGTATATATCTTAAATGGCTTAGTCAGGATAAAAACAAACAGTGAAATTAAGCAAAGGCATGCATTCCTTGTATAGATTTCAAGAGTCAAAGAATGTTTATTGCTAACCCTTTCTTTACAAACATATCTGTCTTAATATTTTTGAGTTTCTTTTTAGTAGTAGGATACCAATACAGGGCCTGAAACAGAGGAGGCAAAGCACAAACTAAAATAGGGAACAAATGGCAAGTTGTGATGGTAGATGTTGTAAGGTCAACCAGAAAACCACTACGAACTTATGCTCATATTTGTGCATTGCTTACATGCTAATACTTCTAGGCAAAAAGGCAATAGATGTACTATCCCAGTTCATCATGCTCACATTCATGCACGCACACTCACACATGAACATGCGTACATACGAATTAGTGTGTGTACTTTGTGTCCAGTGGCCTATTTAAACTGGTCTGTCACCATGAGCAGTTGCTGAATGGTCTTCAGCTTGTACCTGTATTCCTGAGACCCGATCCATTGAACCTGCTTACCTGTGTATGACCCAGCGTTGTGGACTTTGCCTTTGCCCCTGCATTAACCTTGTTTATCTGATCTCTCTGACCTCAGCCTTTTTACTGGACTCGTCTTTGCCTGCTGATTCTGTACTGTGCTGCCTGGCTGTTACCGACCTTGCCCTGTTTTCTGGACTTGCTCTGCATGCTAACTTGGTCCCTTGATGCTCGGCTGCCGCTGGTCGCTGCCTGGATACCAGCTCTGCTACCATCTTCTGCAGCAAAAAACAAAGAGAGGGGCGCCTCTGGGTGTAGAAGTAATTACAGTTTTATTCATACATTATTGTAATATAAGCATAAAAAGCATACACAGTTCCCAGGACACAACAGGGACCAGTAAAGACGCGCAGCGCGACTTGCGCATGCACAGTAGGGAACTGGGCGGTGAAGCCGCAACGCTTCACTTCCTGATTCCCTGACAGAGGATGGCGGCGGGGGCAGCCGAGAGACGAGTGATTGCTCCTCATCTGCTGCCAACATCGCTGGAACCTGGAACAGGTAAGGGTCCATTTATTAAAAGTCAGCAGCTGCAGTATTTGTAGCTGCTGACTTTTAATATTTTTTGTTAAGGTGGCCATCCTCTTTAATTACTCAGTAATCCTGAGACAGGTGACAAACTTATTGATGCAATGGATCTCCCTTCCCCTATCCTGGCTAGGCAAAATAAACGTAATCAAGATGTCTATCCTACCCAAATTACTTTACTTATTCAGGGTTTTACCGATCCCTGTCCCTACTTATTACCTACGGCTCCTTCCAAAGCGAACGTCGGGATTTCTCTGGGGCTCCCTGAAGTCCAGAATACACAAAAAATACGCTTTACCTTTCTGAACTTCCCGGTGGCCACGGCCTCCCCAATTCTGTGACATACTATAAAGCTGTACACATAGCCACCTTACCCAAATATCATGCCACACGAGAAATTCCCCTGTGGGTAGCGATCGAATCGGTTGAATGTGGCCCCGTTATCAGTTTCTAACCTATTATGGCTACGCCAAAAGGACCGCCCTAAACTTTGTGATCCCATGACAAGACACTATATCTCCCTCTGGGACAAGCTCAAATCGAAATACAACCTACAATCCCCACACAACCCCCTCTTTTCCTTCCTCAAAAACCCAGCCTTCTATTCTGCTTGTGATTCCCCAACAGCATTTCATACGTGACATCTTTGGGACTATTAAGGTTGCATAACCTTTTCTTTTCTCTCCTTCTAGAACTCTTAGCGAATCTTCTAATTTACCCCCGTCAGACCTGTTTCACTACCTCCAAATCAAAAACTTTTACGCACCCAACACAAGCTCTGATACCCACCTCAATCATCTCTCTAGTTTTGAGTCCACATGCAAAAATGAACCACACGCTAGAGGACTGATCTCATCCCTTTACTCCCAACTTTTAGTTGAGCCCGACTCGGATAAACCTCAATACACACAGAAATGGGAGGAGGACCTTGGACGCACCCTTGACATCGCAGACTGGTCTGAGATATGGTCAGCAACTAAATCATCCTCACCCAATATCCTGCCGATAGAAGCCAATTATAAAGTACTGACCGGCTGGTACCTAGTGCCTTCTAGAATAGCCAAATTTCCCCCCTCCTACTCAGCTCACTGTTTTAGAGGCTGTTCGGAACGGGTACACGCCTTCATATCTGGTGGACATGCCCAATAGTCCAAGCCTTCTGGAATGATATTTTGCTCTTGCTACCAAATTGTTTGACATCCCTGTACAACCAGACCCAGCCCTTCTTAATCTAAAACCTGACACCCTGTCGCGCAAGCAATTTAAGCTCTTCATTCAACTCCTCACAGCTGGGAAACAAACTATAGCTAAGGCTTGGGAAACCCCCTCTTTAGCTGTAGCTGAGACCAAACATAGAGTAACCCATTCCATGATCTGTGCCAAAATGGATGCCATAGAAAAAGATCAAATCCCCAAGTTTGACCAGATCTGGAAACCCTGGATCAAGCACTGTTTACCACCAACTTTTGACCTAACTGTCCTTCTACCATGGTAGTAATCACCCCATAGCCCCTACTAAGCACTGTGCTGGCGACTGGACCATCCCCCTGGACTCCCTTCATTTCTTCCTTCTCTCTCTCCCTCCTCTCTAGACATGGAGCTCCCCCACTCTATACAATACAAGCATCATCTCCCCAGACTAAACCCAATCCTACTACCCCAGATATCTTTACCCTATTTGTAACCCAGCTGTTACTGTTTGTATTCTTACAATGTTCACCATATTAATCCAGCTGTAAGTTTATCTTACCACCTACTGCAAACCCATGTTGTCTGGTGGACTGCATTGTATCATGCTCCACGACTCTGTTTACACCTGATTGTGTTGGTTTATTTCTGATCTCTGTTATACTATGTAAACCTAATAAAACCTCTTTAACAGGAAAAAAATATATATATATATTGCTACATAAAGTGATTTAGAAAAGTCCAAAATGAAAGTACCATACTAGCTATGATTACTAAGCAGGTCAAACATAGTTCCCAACTTGGGTTAACTTGGATATGTTTATAGCACCATCCATTGACTTCTCGTCTGCTGCATATCTTTGGACATATAGGTTAGATGTGCAGCCAAAAGCAGCAGTTTTTCTTAAGGAGTTAATTGCAGACACACATTTCTCTGTAATGTTAACCATTCAATTGTGTTTAGAGACCTATCATTCACAGAAACACAGAAAGGAGCGCCAGACCAAAACTGGCTAAAAGATTCAAAGATAATTAAAATTTTTGGCAAAAAAGTCATATAAAAGTCATAATATATGACTTTGTTTTACCAACAAATAATATTATCTTGGACTCTTTTAACCGGTTTTGGACTGACGCGCCTTTTCTGGATTTCTATGGTTTAAGCTACTGTTGGAGAGCTACCTCGTCAGAGCTATTGTACTTGTGTGAAGTTTTCATTCATCTGACTACACATACAAGTCTTAAAGCGGATTCACCTCTGGTTACCGTTTTCATGGAATAGGAAAGAAAATTCCAAATTTTGAGTGATCACTAGAACAGAAGTGAAATTCTGCAAACTCTGGCACTCATGCCACTCTATCACCACCTTCAGGAGTGTTGGGCAGGAGGCGCAAAAGAAGCCTTCGAAGCTACACAGCCTCCGAAGCTACTCAGCCTCCGCCAGGTATGTGATAATTTCAGTTACTTCTACTCTACTCTTATTAATGGAGTTGTAAACCCTCATGTTTTTTTTACCTTAATGCATTCTATTCTGTGCTGCAGCTGCCCCCCAGAGCCCCCCTTTTTCTTACCTGAACCCGATTGTTCCAGCAACGAGCACGAGCACAGCAGCTCTAGCCGCTGTCTCGGGTCCTCATTGGACAGATCAATAGTGACACGGGAGCCGGGGCCGAGTACTGCTGTCTGTGTGAATGAGCACAGCAGCAGGACTCGGGAGTGCGCACGCATGAGTGCCCCCATGGAAAGCGGCTCTCCGTGGGGGCACTCAATGAAGAGGAGGGGCCAGGAGCACCTCCGGGGGATCCCCGAAAAGGAGAATCTGGGTCGCTCTGTGCAAAACCCTTGCACAGAGCAGGTAAGTATGACATGTTTGTTATTTAAAAAAAAAAAAAAACCTTTACAATCAATTTAATCAAAGTTTCTAAACTTATTTTGTGAAGATCCCCAAACATTTACTTAATTTAATTCTGTGACATGTATTTACTATGCCCTGTGGATAGGCACTGCCGTGTCACACATTTCACAGAGCCTGCCTTCTGAGCTACAGAGGTGCTGAGAGGAGGAGTTTCAGGAGGCGGAGTCAGTACAGGAATCACAGCTTACAGGCAGCAAGGTACCATGGCATATGTAATCCTTAAAAATTGAAAGAAAACAGGGGAGGAGAAGCTGCAAAGTATGTAGGGAATCCAGGGAGTTGTGGAAAGAGACAGCCGGCAGACAGACAGCACTAACAACATGAAAGGAACTTTTTCAAGTAAGCTTATATAGGATTGTCAAAAATAATGGATTGTTTGTATCGTTATTACAATGCTGTTATAACATGAAAGTGTATACTATGATTATATATTTCCTTTAAATGTTAGCAGTCAAGCCATCATTTTAAGGATTAGATATTAAGGTTTCAGAAAAGGATCAGTGAGCTACAGGACTTACACGAGATTCTGTGTTGAAAACAAACCTAACTCAGAACCAAATTTACAGCAGAAATACTATTTTATAGCTATTAATTGCAGTTAATTAAAAGAGACTGGCTACAACTGTCTTATCTGTTTTAGCGTCTAAATAATTTACACACAACACAAAGCGCTGGTGTCACTTTTAATAAAATGACATTAGCAAAATCCAGCATAGTAAGACTATGCATCTAATATTAGTACATGACATTCAGTAGTAATAGTACAAAATACACAATGTATACGGTTCACATTAACATGACAGCTGGACAGTAAGTGAAAATGGTCACATCCACAAAGACGTTGCCCAGTCCTCTGCAGATTTTTCAAAGACAATAGAAGACACAATATAAAGACGTTGAGTATGCCATGGCAAGGTGAGGGACAAACACAAATCATCTTGAATTGTTTTTCACTGTTGTGTAATAGAGAGGAGATTGCCAAGTGCTCCATGCACACTGAGAAGTCAAATATAATGAGAAGCCTTCGTTATATGGAGATTGTTTTCCATCTATAAAGTATTTAAGCATTTTCTGTAACAATCCATCATCATTCCTTTCCAAACCTTGTTTATGTTCTGCTGTCAGGAGAGCAGTTTAAAATAAAGATATGGGAGACTTGGAGTCTGAGGCAGTGAAGGATATGCTGGGCTCACAATCATCTTCCAGCTAGTCAGAGATGAGAATACATAAAGGACTGAGAGACTGATGGTGCAGATGTTTGTGGCGAGCAGGCGGCAGTCTGGAGGATTCTGTCTTTCTGTACAGATATGATACGGAGATGAGCAACACACAGAAGGGTCACGCTCTTCACCACTTTACTCAGAAAAAGGAGGAAACATCCCAAGGTCTGCAAAGTCCTCAATGTTATAATTACCAGTTCCTTGAGTGGGGTCTCCAGACATAGGGAGCATGTCCTGGGGAAAAAACAAGATTTGCACATGAATTACTATTTGTCACTATTGTTGTGACAGCCAGTTACAAAACACAAATGTCTACTGAAGTAAAATATGTTAGTTGAGAAGAAAATCTGTGTGCTAATCAGTTGTATGCATTGCAAGAATTATCGCAAAGAAATTTGGTTATTATTACCTGTTCTCTAAATATAGAGACTGGCCATTTTATTAACTTTATGAGTGCTAAGGCAAGCACTAGATGATTTAATTTTCTTTCCTTTCACCGTGAGTGGAGCGCTACTGTGTTCTGCCAGCAGGAAGCCTTCCTGGATCGACTTGGGTACAACCAGCCTGCGCAGAGATGGATCAAATCTCAGCCAACCCCTGCTGAACTGACCGAGATTCAATCCATCTATGGCTGGCCTTAGTTAGAGTTTGCTTTCTACACATGATTAAGTCGCTTACTGTAAAAGGAGACAATCTGCATCCCCAGCATCTCTTTATTACCCTTGGCCAATATATGACCAAAGATAAAAAGCACTCTAGGAAATCTAAAGTCAGTACTGCAGATGCCTGAAATTTTAACTCAAGATCAATGAAGATACTGAGAAAACAACTAGCACACAAATACTGTGATAACCCTGTATGAAATGTATTGTCACCATTGTTGCAAGAAAGTAAAATAAGAAAAATCAGCTGGATGCTGGTTGAAATATGAATATCCTTTTACTAATAATTAACTACAAAATGTTAATTTTTTTTACGATATACGTTATAATAAATAGGTAATGGAAGTGGCATATCCATTAAATTGAATATAAAGCAAAAACATTTCTGTTTGGTTTTATTTTAGATGTAATAAGAAAGGATGAAACCTCTTTCAGTCTTATGGAAAGGTGAAAACCTTTATTTGTTTGTTTCTTTTTTTTGTTTGCTGTTTGTGTCCCATGTTGGAGATTTCCCTTTACTAAGAAAGATAAAATCTCGCCAAAGTGAGGGGAAACCTCCCCTAGTTGGCACTGGAACAAGTGTCTTTAAAAGGAGATTTCCCTTCTCTTTCTGATCTGGTAACCCTTGTAAAATGTTGGCTTTCCCATCATTTTCTGTCCCAGTGACAACAGTCACCAGGAGAAATAAAGAATGTGAATATACTCAAGGAGGACAGACGGCAGGAAAATGGAGGTTCCATTCATTCCCTGCTACTTCAAAAAAAATTTTGGCCATAGATACACTAAGGCTGGATTCACACTTATGTGAATTGAATGAGGGTTTCCCTGCATCCAAAGTCGCATGACTGGAGATCAATGGAGCCGGTTCACATATCTCCGGAGCGGCTGCAGGAAAATTGCACAGGGGTCCTGTGCGTCTTTGGCTCAGTTTCAGGTCCAAATTCATTTGTCCCTGAAATGAAGAACAGGGACGCACTGGACCCCCGATGTGAGCCGCATCCGGCATAAGTGTGAGAATATAGCCTTATAATGGCATGAGCGTCTTTGTATAGTATAAAATGGCATGAAAAAAAGTAGAAAAATAAATACCTGATGACAAACCGGTGAAAATGGGTTTCATAAATGGCCAGTCAATGTATTTTCACTTCATATTGTTTATATGTTCAGATAAGAGCATGTAAAAGTGCATTTAAAGTCAAGAACATAATTTTTATATAGCACATAAAGCCAGGCCTTTGATATGGTGGCTACATTTGTTTTTTTTTCTCTTGGTGATCCTGATGGTAACACACTGCATGTCCGGGGTGACAACACTCTCACCTTACTGTAACCATAGAAAAGCAGTATTGTCATCCTAGGACAAGAAGTGATTTGGAACTACAGATAACCCTACTCCATAAAATAGGGAGAAGGTTTTCTATACTTTATACTATATCTGGGAACACTGCCAACACATAACAGTCAGTAGAGGAATGCAGCATGGGTAGTTACGAGCTCACTGGATTTTTGTGATCAATGGGTATTTTCTGCCTTTAGCAAACAGATATAACAAAACACTTTCAGAGTATATTTAACAGACTGTTTCTGTAACAACTTGTAAAACTTTGGATTTCCAATTTACTTTCTGTGCCAGTGACAATGGGCAACAGGGCACATAGAGAGGATGAATCTGTCCAACGGGTAAACAGACTACAATAACAACCCAACAGGGGTTCTAATTCTTTCCTACTCTATTCATAACAAAATAAAAATGTTTTGACTATAAAAAAATTGTAGACCAGCCAAGGATAATCCTTTGCACAAATGTAATGACTTTGTAGCAAGCAGTACCAAAGCATATTAATAAACACAAAGGCGTGGGACCTATGTCAACGGACACAGTACAATAAGTCTATTTTTTTTCTCATCCATTGAGGGACACAGGAAGTCACTGTTAGGATTTCCGAATGTAGTCCAACTAAGGTATTTTCAACCGCAAACAACCACCAACAGGCCCAGCGCAATAAGAACTGAGGATCAACGGCTAAAGCTGGCACTGAATGAGGCCAAATCTTCCTGCCTGGTAAGACGAAGATCAAGGCCAGGAAAAAAAAGATAGAGAACTTCAACTGATACCAAAAAAACATGCAAATTGTTGTATAACCAGTGGGGAATGTTTCAACATGGATGAGAGACACAAAATATAGACCATAAGAGTGAGCTGATCAACCTGATTCAGCAAGAGTGGAACAACAACTTGAAATAATAATGTCCTGGTAAAAGGAATAGCAGATCTGGTCTAAATAGAAAAGGCTCAAATCTCAACATACTTGATTCCATAAGGAACAAGGATAAGAAACTCTATGTCTAGAATGACTGTCAAAGCAGACACCTCTTTAACTAGAAAGAGAGAGAACTATCTAGGAAGAACACCGAGAATGACTAGGTCAAAAATAACTCCCAATGAGTATAATGCTGGCTACTGAAACCTCCCAGGGAACCAAGTATCAGTCCCACAAAGTCAGCATAAGCAATAGTAGGTAATAGGGCAAAGAGCATGAGAAGTTCCCATAAAAGAGTAGGCAGAGAATGGAAGGCAGACTTCCTTACTTACAAAAAAAGGACTGCAACTGGAAGAACTAAGGGTCAAGCTCAACACACACTCATCAGCAAAGAGGCGCTCTGTGGCAAAACCTTAAGGGAAAACAACGTGCTGACTATCCTGCCTATCCTAGAAACGAGTCACACATTAGAGCTGCTTCTCACTTCCCTGATCCAATGAAGCCTCAGATTCCAAGAAAAAAAGGTCAGGAGATTTATCAGGACAGCAAGAACATTTTGCAGAAAGCAAGTAGAAGCAAGCATGGAAGATCCCCAGAGAGGTCTACCTCTTGAGTCTGTGAAACAAGTAAGAAACAAACAAGAAGGAGGGACCTATATCTGGGTGTTCAGATCCCACAAAGCCACTGGACCACTAACTTGTTCCACCTGCACACAGCCCAGAGTATTGTGGAGTCTTTCCCTGACGTCCTCACAACAGGAAATAGGCAGTTGGGAAATGACCCTTCGAAAATTGCACTTAAAAAAAAAGCAGAAGGGACAGGATTGGAGCACAGAGTTGTGCCAAGCCAAGATTCAAGCTACCATTCTTGCCACATCAAGATATCCTGTTCCCTTTCTATGGTAGAAGCACATCAACCCTGCAACCTGGTCCACCATTATCTGTCAGGAGATCCATCCAAGATATTAACCCTTGAAGTAGGAGGATAGGAGACATGTCGCCCGCACCCCAAGGATCTAAGAAAAAATGTCCAAGAGTTTTATTAAATGATTACATCACAAGGTAAAACAGCACAGTTTTGGGGCCAGTCAAGATTCTTTTTTCAGGCCGGTGAGGGGTCCTGTGTGGCCCCGAAATGCCACTGTTCTACATTATGATGTGATTCTTTCATAAAATTCTTAGAAATTTTTTTCAGAGATCCCTGGTGACATATCTCCTATTTTAGGCTGCTTCCAATTTTCAGCCAGTTGTCGCAACAGCCATCTCCAGTAATGTGTATTGAGAATATTTCTCAGGACTTGAAATAGAAGAGGCCATCTATCCTGGAACTCCAGAATGTAGACCAACAGATGAGAGGTTCTCTGACCTTTCAGAAAGAGGAAACAAAGATCCTCCCCAACCCTAGCTGAATGAACCACCAAGTCAGGAACTACCTGCTCCTCAGGGAAAAATTGTTTTGTAAGAAATGTGATCCACAACAGTGAAAGGAAAGGTTTTAGGATAGTCTAGGAAGAGTCTGGAGTAAGGGCAGCATCTCAGCAAAGATGACCCCTTGACACACAATTCTCCTGCAACAGGTGAGAGTCTGAACTCTCTCTGATCAAAGGAAAGGGGCTGAACAGCAATGAAACCCTGAATTACGCTACCACAGAACCATGCAGGTTCAAGCTATCTATTGTTGATGAGAGGCCCCCAGAGCTGCTTTCTGTAAAATATGAGATCCATATGAACTTCAGAGACATTTGAACTATTAGTAAGACAATATGCCCTAGAGCCCATGTTGACTGATATCTCCCCAGGAGTGATCAGCAATGTGTAATCACTAAGGCTGGGTTCACACTATTGATCCCCGCATCCAATTCGCAATAGCAGGAGATTGTGAATGGCTCTGTATGGAGCCGGTTCACATATCTCCGATACGGCTCCGGTGCAAGTTTGCACAGGGGCCCTGTGCGTCTTTCAGGTCCAAATTCAGCCAAAAATGCGTGAAACGGGACGCACAGGACCCCTGCTGGGAGCTGCATCGGTATTAGGTGTGAACCCAGCCTAAGAGAGAACTTGAGTAGCTGGGAAAAGACTAGAGGTGTAGAGTCCCAGAAAGATGGTGATGTCTCTGGACCTAGAAAGCACTAACTTGTCAAAACAGATTATGCAAAGTTTCTTATGTGGAATCCAATGTCTGAAGGTCACTTCCAGGGAAATCTGCACGTCCATGTCCAGTCCAGCAGGGTCTGAACATGGCACTCCAAAGTCAAGCTTATAAGCCACTCTGGATAGCTGCAATTGTGGAGACCAGCTCTAGCAGTGATGTCAAGAAGAATCTTGCTAGCAAAAATACTTAAGACTTTTCCCAGTAGAGCTGAAATGTCCAAGGACCCTAGCAAATACTGAGGCATGCTGGTTGTAGTAGGGGTTATCCTGGGCTGGCTTATTCTTTTTTTTTTTTCCCCAGTGCCCAGCCTAGTTCCCTCAATGTATGAGAAGGAAAACTGGTTTGGTTATATGTAAATATCCAGATTATGGTAAATGTTGCTGTTTAACCAGAAAACACACCTGACTGGTAGCATGAGGTAGTCACTAAGGAAAATGTGTCTGTGTTTTGGCTTCAGCTATATGACCTTTTAAATTTGATATCTATTTTTAAACTGCTTGTGCTTGATATTTCAATGGTTATCTTCTGTTTATAGCCTCTTATGATGTGTACACATGAATTACTGCAGCTGTTTCATAATATTTTAAAGGAAAAGATCTCCCACATCTTTCTCCTTGGGTTGTTACTACACATGTATGCCCTTAAAACAAATTCCTTTCTCTGATTGTGTGTTTTCAAGAACCGTGTAATGTGGGCCTGGCAAGGAGCCGTACAATGTTCTGTACAAGCATGGTCTACTGAAGCGATCTATGCAGGTAGTATCGAGTAGCATTTTAATTGTAGCTGCAGGATTCACAATACTGTATGCTAATATGGCATAGAATAAGATAACAATTTTATGCAATCTCTGACTTTACTGCCCATTGAATACTGTCTATTTACTGATGGTTTGGTATATTTCCTACAGACACTGATCAATGCAAAGATACAGAGATGTAGATGTACAGCACCTGGAAGACCTCAGCTTGGCCCGGTTGTTGATGGGAATGTTGATCATTGCTCTGTTGATTATGATGCTGGCTCTGCCACTGAGACCACACTTCTGATGCACGGCCTTGGAACTGGCTGCTGCTCTGCCCCGTTTCAGCTAAAAAAAAATAAAAAAAAAGAGGAAAGTTGTATTGTTATATTACATTTTACTGCACATTGTAAGAACCAAATTTACTTTCTTATGCAGCATATTGAATTTTTTAAACAAATAGCACTAGAGATGTACAACTCACGGGTTTTAATCATGGAAACTGTAATTAGGGATTCTCTTCTCAAACAGGATGACAGATTAAAAAACATTTGAGAAACTTTGATACAGATCAAAAATAACTTATTATACATGGCTATCTATATACACAATCTAAACTTGATAATGATAAAGTATCAGTGGAATATTATAGTCGTGTGCTCTTCAACATGCACACCTTTCATTGTTTAATATTACGATCTAAGGGCTGGTTCACACCACAAAATCCAACTCTAGATCTGTTCCAAATGCGTTACTGCATGTGTGTTTTTAATGGGTTCCTAAGGGCCAGGTCACACCACATGCAGCCCAGTGCATTTTTTTTTCTGTATCAAAAATGCATGGAAAGAAGGTTACAAGGTTTCCAATGGCTTAGTTCACACCATTGTGGTCAGCTCAAGGGCGTTCCAGAAAAAAAAAGTAGAACATGCTGCATTTTTCCTGCACCGGACTGTACTGGAACGTGGTAAAAGACATCAAAAACGCACCAACATGCACTGAAATGCATCAAAAACGCACTGGACCCCAGTACAGTGGGGAAAAAAAAACAGGAAAAAAGAATAAAAAAAAGCAACTGGAATGTTTGCAGAAATGCATCAAAAACGCATTAAAAACGCTCATGCATCTGGAACAGATCTGGAGTGCGATTTTGAGGTGTGAACCAGCCCTAAAAGAGTCTAACTCAACTTCCTGCTTGAACAGAAATCCTTAGTGATTTTCTATCACACACCCACAGGAAAACAACTGTACATTAGCCAAACCACACTATACTTTTTTAACTGGTGTGGACACTCTAGGGGTAGGAATGCCTAATAAATACCACTTGAGCTGAGCCCAAATGACAAGAATGCAGCAAAGTTTGACATGCGCATGTGATCACATGTTAAAGTAGATCTAAGCCTAGGAACAAAAATGTAGATTTATTTTTTTAGGCTTTTGTTTAACTGAGACCTTGTAACACTAATGAGTCACATGACACTGGGGAGGGAAAATGGCTAATTTGGCCCAATTTGGACATTTTCACTTAGGGGTGTACTCACTTTTGTTGCCAGCGGTTTAGACATTAATGGCTGTGTGTTGAGTTATTTTGAGGGGACAGCAAATTTACACTGTTATACAAGCTGTACACTCACTACTTTACATAGTAGCAAAGTGTAATTTCTTCAGTGTTGTCACAAGAAAAGATATAATGAAATATTTACAAAAATGTGAGGGGTGTACTCACTTTTGTGAGATATTGTATGTATATCTACACATATACACACACACACATGTGTGTTTGAGCTTTGGGGTGCACACCCATAACCCTCATTTATTGAACAAATATAATAAAATGCTTCCAATGGTATATTTAACAGACTAAAAGGGGACAGACAGCAAAAGTTATTTGTTAGGTTTTAAATGCACTATAAAACAACAAATAAAGAGTGGATCATTCCATTCCTTGAATCAATGCTGGCTGGTCATTGCTCTCAAGTTCTCCAGAGACTCCACACTCATCTATGTAAAACTGGTAGCATTAACATGTCCGAGATCATTTTTTCACAACGGAGCTAAAGGCTCTGCCTAAGACCCCAGCTAAGCTAAGTGCCCCAACCTAATTATCCAAATCACAGTCCTAAAACTTCTTTGCCAAGCAGCCATCAGAGTTGGACCCAATTCCCTGTCTTCTCTGTAATGTGTGAAGGGAGAAAATTATAAAAAATGACTGCATGCGACCAATCTGCATAGCAGTAATTCATAACGCTCAGTGTTAACAATCTCTTTATCTCTTCAACCATAAACGTGGAGGTAAGGACTAACCTGAGGTCGCATTGGTAGGGAATGGCCTGTGATCTGCAATGCAGTTTATCTTTGTCCCTGATTGAGCTTTAACATTGCCATCAGTGAAATGCGAAGTCTTGTTTGATGACACTTGCTCTCATTTTGAGAGTGTGATGTTAATCTAATGCTAAATCTATAAGTCTGATACAAGAAAAAGAAAATAAACTTACTGAATGCTGCATTTCTTCCCCCAAGGCTGGAGTAAGCATTTCCACTGGGAGATGACGTGGCTGGACTGGATAATGGGCTATATGTTGCTGGGTCAGATGTGTATGTGTGGCTTGTTCCAATGCCAAATGGAGAAGACTGAGCTTTGCCAGACTGAGATGTGATTTGCTGTGAAAAAAATAAATATATATTATATTCATCAAAGTGCCACACACCCTTTAGCCACACAATGCTGACATTTTGGTTTCACAATACCTGTCCTTGAAAAGGGGGACGGCTTCCTGTCCAGACCTGTCCAGCGTTAAGCTGACGGGATATCTGGGTAAGGTTTTGGCTTGTGCCAGTTGGAGACTGGATCTCATTAACGCCCGTCACATGAACCACTGAAGAGCTGTGATAAAGGAAAGCAGGTAAAGAAAGAACCAGACAGCAGACAAGCCATACTATATTGTGCTACCCAGCATGAGCATTAAAGTAGAAGCAAAGGCTTGTTGTAACTTACGCTCCATGAATCATATACCTCCATATAAATTGTTATAAGTAAAAATTATAAATATATATTTCTTTGTACCCTTTTTGCTTTGAAATTTTAGTTATCATGTGACTGCAATGCCCATAGACGTTTTCTCCCAGCGCGCCCGATGGGGGTGTCTCCCTGATTGTATTGATGTCATTTCTGAAAGTGACGTATATTGGCGGCAAGTGTGAACAGGGAAAGCTAGCCCCATCACTCCAGGATGTGACATAGGGGTAGATTTACTAAAACTGGTGCACACAGAATCTGGTGCAGCTGTGCATGAAAGCCAATCAGCTTCTATTTCAGCTTGTTCAATGAAGCTTTGGCAATAAAACCTGGAAGCTGATAGGTTTCTATGCAGAGTTGGACCAGATTTTGCACTTTCCAGTTTCAGTAAATAACCCCCACAGTATTGTTTGTGATGCTCAATGGTGTTCCCATGGAAACTAGACACCCGTCTAAGTTGTTTTCCTTCACAGTGCTGCAGCTGCAGTAGGAGTTTTTGCTTTCAAAAAGGGGCTTACAACTCTCCTACAGGATTCTACAAGTAGCGGCAGCACATTCTTCTGTGAATGGTGCAGATGGCCGGGAATGGAGGTGTGACCGGGGCGGGTCTAATCAAAGCTGTGCTCCGCTGTTTACGTGGAAGCCGACAACGATTTAAGGAAGTGCGTGTGATCAGCCACATTCACCTGTACAGGCACGCCATTGTTGGGAAACCTCAAGAGATTGCTGATTGTCTAGGTTAGACTGCTGTTTCTAATATAGACAATCAGCAATTATGAAACTGCATAATACAAAAGTTTAGTTTTTAAACATACTAAGCAAGGGCAGAATTTTATTTTTGACTGGGATTTTACTTTAAGTATTGTACGCAGTCAATATAACAAAGCAAATAAAGATTTTGTTGCATACCAAGTGAATGACAAATAACCCCAGTGACTAAAAGGATGCACAGATCAGCATTGCATTCATTGAGTAGAAAATATTTATTAAATTAAATTTCACCAAAGCAGTCCAATGAGCAAAACTGAGAATTTCTGCTTTAGGTTTAATTTAGATCGAGAAAAAGGATTGCTGCGTCCCAAGGTGGCAACCTACAAAACACCTGTCATATAAGTGAGTGCCACATCCTATATAGTATCAGGAATAGTTTTCCTTTACCCATAGATGAGAGAGGAAAGAAGAATGGACTTTATAGGCACTTGTTTATGAAAAATATTTTTTTTTTTTTTTTTTTTTTTTAGTACAAAATTTATTGAGTAGCATATATAATTAAACAAGAAAAGACACACAGTACATACATAACACCTATATTGACAAAAAACAATATTGAAATTAAAAGGCTGAGAACTCAGATAGACTACCCCTATGGGTATTACAGTACCACACAAAGATTCGCTAGATGTGGGGTCGGTGTGCATAGGGTATAAACACCGTGAATTCTTCCCACTGGATTGTGGACTTGCCCAAGGAGGGGGTTGGTCATCGGTTCCACCAATTAAAAATAGAAGAACTTTTTGCTCGACATGTTTCGCGACTCCTAGGTCGCTTCCTCAGGAGCTTATGTTCTGGTTTAAAAGAGACACTGTGTTACTTTTTGTCACTTTTACATAACTGTATCATACAACATCATATAATCAAAAATAAGCATTGACATAGATAGCGGTGAGGCTCACCTACTGATGCAGAGCCCTGACCCAGAACCTCTCTATTCGCTGGCGCCGGTGGGCCCACCAGATGGTTTCACGTGAACCCCCCTAAGGAACAAGAGGGGGGGAGGAGGAAAGATAGACACCGTAGGCCACCAAAAAGCAGCGTCACCACCTCTACCGGGTAACCTCACAACCAGTGAGACCCTCGAGGTTCGGCACTGCTGTGCAGGGACAGGGTTATGGGGACATAAATGGTAACTAGTGATACAAAGAAGGGGTGAAAAGGAAGCAAGGCAGGAAAATAATAATAGACAAATAATAATCAATTAGAACATCGTGTATTGAATGTTCACTGAAAAAATAGACTCTCTACATGTACTCCTCAATACTTACTAGAGTAGGTATTTGTAAGAGGTATAGTAGAATGCTTAATGTTTCATTCTGCTGGAAACCCGGAACTCGATACCCAAAGGGGAAGGTTCGTACTGAAGGGATAAATAGATATAAAGGTGCTTATAAGTTATCTGCTATGCATGTAAAGTTAGTGTTGTTATATTGCCTAATGCCAAAAAATGGAAGAAAGAGGCCTGGTAGTGTGACCATGAGGGGATATCCCCCCAAGGGCCACCTCTTGATATAGACATAATGGGCAGAGGCATTTGAAACTTGAATGCAGCAGTATTAAGGAATACAAACTAAAAATTTGCCCCCTTAGAGTAGTGAACCCCATATAACATGAAGAGGCATGAAGAGAGTAAAGGGCACTTTACCTTGCAGGGAGGGTGAAGTAAAATGGTGTGTATCCAGCAGAACGGTAGTGCGGCTGTCTGGCAGATGTATGGCCGCCACTCTCACAGGACATCTGTGAGAAGTGGAAGCCACGGCGCCGCTTCTTATGTCCCGATCGGATGACGTCAGAACGCGTCCGACGTCAATCCGAACCAGCCGGGGCGTCATCGACATAGGCGTGGGTGCGCGCGCAGCACAAGCTGCGTTGCGTTCCACACGGCGTGGATGGCGTAAAGGAGGACGTTGCTAGGCAACGTCGTCCATAGCCGCACAGCATCGCCGGCCTGCACCCATGGTGTCCCCGATGGCAAAGGGGGACCAGGGCAGCACGGAACAGCGGTGCTTGCGGCTCGGGCGGCTGCATAACCCTGCCGCACTGGTGGCTGCAGGGTGTATGTCCTCAAACGCGAATGTGGAACATGGGATCCATCGCGCACAATGGAGATGGATGAGCGATGCCAGCGAGGGAAGAGAGAGTGCGGGGAAGGGGCTGCGCATCAGGAGGTTTCCTCAATTTTACAAAGAAATACAGACACAAATATAAATATACAAAATACAATACAATAACAAGCAATGAAAAGACACCACATGTATTCGTGAATATGGTTTACATTGAGTCGAAAAGACTAAACTTGGTGCAGAGACTAATGCTATCCCATAAGTTGAAACACACTATTCATGAGAGGGGAAGGGGAGGGGAAGAATATAGAGTGAATAGGGGGGAAGGGAGAAGGAGATGGAAATTGGGGAGTGGGGAATGATCAGGGGAGAATAATGCATAGTAAGACAGGGATAAGCTATTTTTGTTATAGCATCCCTAAAGATTCACTTAAAAAGGGCACCACCGAGGGGACCCCCCCCGTCCGTATATTAAAGAAAGGGGCGGTAGGATATCACCTCGTTGATGCCGGGCGGGATGGTGGCCTCTAAGCGCTCGATCCAATATGTTTCACTTTGTAAGATTTTTTTGTCCCAGTTTCCGCCTCTGGGATCTTGTTTGACCACTTCCAAAACCAAGAAAGTAATCATGGTGATATCAAATTTATGATATAATCCCAGGTGTCGGCTCACTGGAGTTAACATTTTGGCCCATTGGGAATAGAAGAGATGATCATAAATTCTCTTTTTGAGGGGACGTATGGTTTTCCCCACATAGAATGCTCCGCACCTGCAATTCATAAGGTATATCACCCCTGGGGTGTCACATGTGGCATTGAACCGGGGGGTAAATTTCTTTCCGTTGGGTAGAATGAAGGTGGTGCCCACCTGTATGTGTGGGCAATAGGCGCAATGACCACATATGTACATACCCCTGGCTAAATCATCAGTTTGGTCTATTGGCTGGTAAAGACTGGCCGTGAGTTTATCTCCCAGGGACGGTGCCTTTCTAAACACGATTTCCGGTGTGGCGCGGACGTATTGGCGAAGCACTGGGTCCTCACTGAGGAAATGCCAGTGCTTCGCCATACATGCGCGAAGTTGGGGATGTTGAGCCGAGTAGCGAGTGATGTATTTAGTTGTTTGTTGTTCCTCTGTGGTTTTGGATTTGGGCTTTGGAAAAATTAACTGGGTTCTGTCTAGGCCTAATGCTTTATTATAGGCCCGTCTTAAGAGGCTTTTGCTATATCCTCGTTCGCTCAGACGGCTCCGCAACTCGCTTGCTTGGTGTATGAATTGTTCATCATACGTACAATTTCGCCTAAGACGGAGATACTGTGCGTATGGAATGCTGTGCACCAGGGATTTGGGATGGCCACTTTCCGCATGTAATAGGGTGTTGCCTGCGGTCTTTTTACGATATAATTTGGTGACTACATTATTTGACTGATCTCTATAGAGGGTTAGATCCAGAAAAGAGATAGTATCTTTGTGGTACTCATATGTGAATCTGAGGTTGAAGCTGTTGGTATTCAAGAGGGCCATAAGACATTGTAAATCAGAAATGGTGCCAGTCCAAATTATAAAAATATCATCAATATACCTGAGCCAGCATAGAGTCTGGCCCAGGTATATATCAAGCTTGTCATCGGCAAAAATTTGCCGCTCCCACCCCCCCAGGTACAAGTTGGCGTACGCCGGGGCACAGCATGTGCCCATGGCGACGCCTTGTACCTGGAGGTAGTGGGTACCGGAGAAGGAGAAGCAGTTGTGCTTCAATATAAAAGAGAGGAGTTGCAACAGGAAGGTGTTGAACTCCCATAGTCTGTTGTCCTCCTCCATCAGGAAACCACTGACAACTTCAATGCCCTGATCATGTGGGATGCTTGAATATAAGGCCTCCACATCCACTGTAACAAACATCGCTTGCTCAGGGATGGTTAGGCCCTCCAAACATCTCAACAAATCAGGGGTGTCCTTAACATAGGATGGTAACTGAGTCACATGGGGCATAAGAAAAAAATCAACAAACCTACTGGCATGTTCAGTAATTGATCCTATGCCAGATACTATTGGCCTTCCTGGAGGTGCCCTCATATCCTTGTGGATTTTTGGTATAGTATAGAATATGGCCTCTCTCGGAAAAGGGACATTAAGATACTCATACGTCTGCTTGTCAATCAGAGCGTCATTGTATGCTGTATAGATTAGACATTTGAATTCTAAGCCATATTTTGAGATTAAGTCCGGTGTAATTGGTCTATACCAGTCCACATTTTCTAAAACGTCGAGGCACATCCTCTCGTATTGTTGATTGGTTTGTAACACTATGTTTCCCCCCTTGTCTGAGGGTTTTATGACTGTGTCTGTTCTAGTGTAGAGTTGTTTTAAGGCTGCCTGTTGGTTTGCTGTCATGTTGGGGGGACTGGATAGTATGGGTATGGACTTTATTTCTTTGACCATGGCAATTAGAAAAGCCGAGATTTGAGGGTTGGTTGTTAGATCCGGAAATTGATTTGATTTGTTTTTAAATGTGTGTTTTTTGAGTAATGGTTTTGTAGGACCTGTTTCGATAGAGGGGCGGGGGTTGGTGGTCGTTTGTGAATCCGCGGGGCCACTAGCGTAATCCGGATTTTCATCCAGAAGTAGCATAAGGTCTCTCAGGGCTCGGAAATCTTTCATGGTATAATTTTTAATTTTTTCGGACAACGCTCTTTCTTCCTGTTGGCGTTTTTTTGAAGGATCAAACATAAACTTGTATGTGAGTTTACGTGTAAACAAGTATAGATCTTTAATCGATTCATACTTGTCGATGTTGGTGTTGGGACAGAAACTTAGACCCAGTTTTAGAACCGTAGTTTCTTCGCTGGACAGTGGGTATGGTGTTAAATTAATTATGGTTAATTCTTGTTCTATTACTTGGTGTGCTGGGTCCCCTCTAAAGGGAAATCTCGACGTGCTTGGCGTGTCTGACTAGAACTACTTTCTCTAGGGTTGGGTTGTTCTCCTGTGATGGGCAGTGCAGTACCTGTTTGGGAGTTATGTAGTAATTGGATAGCCTGGGCAGCCACCGGGCCCATGTAGGCATATTGTGATAGGTCCGTGGTGTGCGTTTTCCCATCACCCTTACGAATGGCACCCTGTGATTGATTGCTATTAGGTTTGAAACTGGAAGTATTGTCCGGTTTCTTTTTGTTGCGTTTTTTTTTTGTCCGGTTTCTTTTTGTTGCCCGGTGTCGTTTGCCCACCGGGTGGGCAAACGACACCGGGCAACAAAAAGAAACCGGACAATACTTCCAGTTTCAAACCTAATAGCAATCAATCACAGGGTGCCATTCGTAAGGGTGATGGGAAAACGCACACCACGGACCTATCACAATATGCCTACATGGGCCCGGTGGCTGCCCAGGCTATCCAATTACTACATAACTCCCAAACAGGTACTGCACTGCCCATCACAGGAGAACAACCCAACCCTAGAGAAAGTAGTTCTAGTCAGACACGCCAAGCACGTCGAGATTTCCCTTTAGAGGGGACCCAGCACACCAAGTAATAGAACAAGAATTAACCATAATTAATTTAACACCATACCCACTGTCCAGCGAAGAAACTACGGTTCTAAAACTGGGTCTAAGTTTCTGTCCCAACACCAACATCGACAAGTATGAATCGATTAAAGATCTATACTTGTTTACACGTAAACTCACATACAAGTTTATGTTTGATCCTTCAAAAAAACGCCAACAGGAAGAAAGAGCGTTGTCCGAAAAAATTAAAAATTATACCATGAAAGATTTCCGAGCCCTGAGAGACCTTATGCTACTTCTGGATGAAAATCCGGATTACGCTAGTGGCCCCGCGGATTCACAAACGACCACCAACCCCCGCCCCTCTATCGAAACAGGTCCTACAAAACCATTACTCAAAAAACACACATTTAAAAACAAATCAAATCAATTTCCGGATCTAACAACCAACCCTCAAATCTCGGCTTTTCTAATTGCCATGGTCAAAGAAATAAAGTCCATACCCATACTATCCAGTCCCCCCAACATGACAGCAAACCAACAGGCAGCCTTAAAACAACTCTACACTAGAACAGACACAGTCATAAAACCCTCAGACAAGGGGGGAAACATAGTGTTACAAACCAATCAACAATACGAGAGGATGTGCCTCGACGTTTTAGAAAATGTGGACTGGTATAGACCAATTACACCGGACTTAATCTCAAAATATGGCTTAGAATTCAAATGTCTAATCTATACAGCATACAATGACGCTCTGATTGACAAGCAGACGTATGAGTATCTTAATGTCCCTTTTCCGAGAGAGGCCATATTCTATACTATACCAAAAATCCACAAGGATATGAGGGCACCTCCAGGAAGGCCAATAGTATCTGGCATAGGATCAATTACTGAACATGCCAGTAGGTTTGTTGATTTTTTTCTTATGCCCCATGTGACTCAGTTACCATCCTATGTTAAGGACACCCCTGATTTGTTGAGATGTTTGGAGGGCCTAACCAGGGCCGATCCTAGGGTCACAGACGCCTGGGTGCAGAAATATTTCTGGCGCCCCAACGTGGGCGTGGTCATCTTACCAACTCCTCCCCTTTACAAATGTTTCTATGACAACGACTTCAACACAGAGATGTACCCGTAAGAAGTCTTCGTTACCCTGGGATCCTCCCATGATCTTTTACCAATAAAGAAAATACAGGAAGAGCGTACACTAATGAGACATGGAGGGGAGTCTCTCTGATGCACACAGAGGGGGCTTCTGTTAGAGAGTCTATTAGAAAGAGCCCCCAGACATAGTACAGGAGATGGTCAGAGACTGTAGACATGATACTAGAGACGGTCAGAGACTGCAATCATAGTACAGGAGACGGTCAGGCTGCACACAATACAGGAGATGGTCAGAGACTGCAGACATGTTACAAGAGATGGTCAGCGACTGCAGACATGTTACAAGAGATGGTAGTAAATAATGGCCGATCGGCCCTCTCACCTGACCCAGCGATACAGCAACAACGGTTCCTCTGATCAGGAGTCAGCTCACTCTGAATTGCCCGTGGCGACTCCGCTGGGTAGAGCCCATATCTGTATTCCTGCAATGACTCTATTCCTTCCTCCACCAGGGATGGCGCCAGGCTGTGTGGCTTTCTCTCTCTCTGATGGTGTTCTCTCAGCAAGTATAGACCCCCCCCTCCGTCAGTGCAGACCCTTCACTAAGTATAAATACCTCCGTCAGGACAGACCCCCCCCCCATAAGTATAGATCCCCAGGACATAAAAAAACCCCCTTTATCAGTATAGACCCCCCTCAGGACAAACCTTTCCCCCCTACATTAGTACAAACCCCCCAGAACAAACCACCCCCCCTCCATTAGTACAGACCCCCCAGAACAAACCACCCCCTCCATTAGTACAGACCCCCAGGACAAACCACCCCCTCCATTAGTATAGACCCCCCAGGACAACCCCCCCCACATTAGTACAGACCCCCCCCCACATTAGTATAGCCCCCCCCCCAGGACGAACCCCCCCCATTAGTATAGACCCCCCAGGACAAACCCCCCCTACATTAGTATAAACCCCCAGGACAAACCAGCCCGCCACCCACATTAGTATAGACCCCCAGGACAAACTACCCCCCCACATTAGTATAGACCCCCTCAGGACAAACCACACCCCCCACATTAGTATAGACCCCCCAGGACAAACCACCCCCCCACATTAGTATAGACCCCCAAGGCCGAACCACCCCCCACATTAGTATAGACCCCCCAGGACAAACCACCCCCCCCACATTAGTATAGACCCCCCAGGACAACCCCCCAACATTAATATAGACCCCCCCAGGACAAACCCCCCCTACATTAGTATAAACCCCCCAGGACAAACCAGCCCGCCACCCACATTAGTATAGACCCCCAGGACAAACCCCCCCCCCACACATTAGTATAGACCCCCTCAGGACAAACCACCCCCCCACATTAGTATAGACCCCCCAGGCCGAACACCCCAAATTAGTATAGACCCCCCCCCCCAGGACGAACACCCCAAATTAGTATAGACCCCCCCAGGACAAACCACCCCCCCACATTAGTATAGACCCCCCCAGGCCGAACCACCCCCACATTAGTATAGACCCCCCAGGACAAACCACCCCCCATTAGTATAGACCCCCCAGGACAAACCACTCCCCACATTAGTATAGACCCCCCCAGGACAAACCAGCCCCCATACATTAGTATAGACCCCCCAGGACAACCCCCCTACATTAATATAGACCCCCAGGACAAACCACCCCTACATTAATATAGACCCCCAGGACAAACCACCCCCCACATTGGTATAGACCCCCCCCCAGGACAAACCACCCCCCCCACATTAGTATAGACCCCCCCAGGACAAACCCCCCCACATTAGTATAGAACCCCCCCAGGACAAACCCCCACATTAGTATAGACCCCCCAGGACAACCCCCCCCCACATTAGTATAGAGCCCCCAGGACAACCCCCCCCCACATTAGTATAGACCCCCCAGGACAACCCCCCCCACATTAGTATAGACCCCCCCAGGACAACCCCCCCACATTAGTATAGACCCCCCAGGACAAACCCCCCCCCACATTAGTATAGACCCCCCCAGGACAAACACCCCCACCCCACATTGGTATAGACCCCCCAAGACAAACCCCCCCCCCCACATTAGTATAGACCCCCCAGGACAAACCCCCCCACATTAGTAGACCCCCTAGGACAAACCCCCCCCCCACATTTGTATAGACCCCCCAGGACAACCCCTCCACATTAGTATGGACCCCCCAGGACAAACCCCCCCCCCACATTAGTATAGACCCCCCAGGACAAACCCCCCCACATTAGTAGACCCCCTAGGACAAACCCCCCACACATTTGTATAGACCCCCCCCAGGACAACCCCTCCACATTAGTATGGACCCCCCCAGGACAAACCCCCCCCCCCACATTAGTATAGACCCCCCAGGACAAACCACCCCCCCCCCACATTGGTATAGACCCCCCCCCCCTAGACAAACCACCCCCCCACCACTAGGCTAATTAAAACCACCCGGGCGGCAGCTGGAGAGGACAGTGTGCAGCGCGCCGCCCGGGTGGAGAACAGAGCGCGTGTGAGGCTTGTGCTGGTGGGCAGAAGGCGGAAGTTAAACACAGGACTCCTCCTGTGTTTAACTTCCGCCTCCCGCCCACCAGCACAAGCCTCACACGCGCTCTGTTCTAAACAAGTCGGGCTCGGCCACGGAGCGCCCCACCCCCCCCCCCCCGTGGCGTCACTGCGCGGCCGCTCCCGCGGCCGCGACAGGCGGAGGGAGCCGCGCCGCCTACGGACAGGGAGAGGAGGAGGGAGCGGAGCACTCTGGCGCTCCAGCGCCCCCACCTCTGTGGCGCCTGGGTGCACTGCACCCCGTGCACCCCGGGACGGACCGGCCCTGGGCCTAACCATCCCTGAGCAAGCGATGTTTGTTACAGTGGATGTGGAGGCCTTATATTCAAGCATCCCACATGATCAGGGCATTGAAGTTGTCAGTGGTTTCCTGATGGAGGAGGACAACAGACTATGGGAGTTCAACACCTTCCTGTTGCAACTCCTCTCTTTTATATTGAAGCACAACTGCTTCTCCTTCTCCGGTACCCACTACCTCCAGGTACAAGGCGTCGCCATGGGCACATGCTGTGCCCCGGCGTACGCCAACTTGTACCTGGGGGGGTGGGAGCGGCAAATTTTTGCCGATGACAAGCTTGATATATACCTGGGCCAGACTCTATGCTGGCTCAGGTATATTGATGATATTTTTATAATTTGGACTGGCACCATTTCTGATTTACAATGTCTTATGGCCCTCTTGAATACCAACAGCTTCAACCTCAGATTCACATATGAGTACCACAAAGATACTATCTCTTTTCTGGATCTAACCCTCTATAGAGATCAGTCAAATAATGTAGTCACCAAATTATATCGTAAAAAGACCGCAGGCAACACCCTATTACATGCGGAAAGTGGCCATCCCAAATCCCTGGTGCACAGCATTCCATACGCACAGTATCTCCGTCTTAGGCGAAATTGTACGTATGATGAACAATTCATACACCAAGCAAGCGAGTTGCGGAGCCGTCTGAGCGAACGAGGATATAGCAAAAGCCTCTTAAGACGGGCCTATAATAAAGCATTAGGCCTAGACAGAACCCAGTTAATTTTTCCAAAGCCCAAATCCAAAACCACAGAGGAACAACAAACAACTAAATACATCACTCGCTATTCGGCTCAACATCCCCAACTTCGCGCATGTATGGCGAAGCACTGGCATTTCCTCAGTGAGGACCCAGTGCTTCGCCAATACGTCCGCGCCACACCGGAAATCGTGTTTAGAAAGGCACCGTCCCTGGGAGATAAACTCACGGCCAGTCTTTACCAGCCAATAGACCAAACTGATGATTTAGCCAGGGGTATGTACATATGTGGTCATTGCGCCTATTGCCCACACATACAGGTGGGCACCACCTTCATTCTACCCAACGGAAAGAAATTTACCCCCCGGTTCAATGCCACATGTGACACCCCAGGGGTGATATACCTTATGAATTGCAGGTGCGGAGCATTCTATGTGGGGAAAACCATACGTCCCCTCAAAAAGAGAATTTATGATCATCTCTTCTATTCCCAATGGGCCAAAATGTTAACTCCAGTGAGCCGACACCTGGGATTATATCATAAATTTGATATCACCATGATTACTTTCTTGGTTTTGGAAGTGGTCAAACAAGATCCCAGAGGCGGAAACTGGGACAAAAAAATCTTACAAAGTGAAACATATTGGATCGAGCGCTTAGAGGCCACCATCCCGCCCGGCATCAACGAGGTGATATCCTACCGCCCCTTTCTTTAATATACGGACGGGGGGGGTCCCCTCGGTGGTGCCCTTTTTAAGTGAATCTTTAGGGATGCTATAACAAAAATAGCTTATCCCTGTCTTACTATGCATTATTCTCCCCTGATCATTCCCCAATTTCCATCTCCTTCTCCCTCCCCCCCTATTCACTCTATATTCTTCCCCTCCCCTTCCCCTCTCATGAATAGTGTGTTTCAACTTATGGGATAGCATTAGTCTCTGCACCAAGTTTAGTCTTTTCGACTCAATGTAAACCATATTCACGAATACATGTGGTGTCTTTTCATTGCTTGTTATTGTATTGTATTTTGTATATTTATATTTGTGTCTGTATTTCTTTGTAAAATTGAGGAAACCTCCTGATGCACAGCCCCTTCCCCGCACTCTCTCTTCTCTCGCTGGCATCGCTCATCCATCTCCATTGTGCGCGATGGACCCCATGTTCCACATTCGCGTCGAGGACATACACCCTGCAGCCACCAGTGCGGCAGGGTTATGCAGCCGCCCGAGCCGCAAGCACCGCTGTTCCGTGCTGCCCTGGTCCCCCTTTGCCATCGGGGACACCATGGGTGCAGGCCGGCGATGCTGTGCGGCTATGGACGACGTTGCCTAGCAACGTCCTCCTTTACGCCATCCACGCCGTGTGGAACGCAACGCAGCTTGTGCTGCGCGCGCACCCACGCCTATGTCGATGACGCCCCGGCTGGTTCGGATTGACGTCGGACGCGTTCTGACGTCATCCGATCGGGACATAAGAAGCGGCGCCGTGGCTTCCACTTCTCACAGATGTCCTGTGAGAGTGGCGGCCATACATCTGCCAGACAGCCGCACTACCGTTCTGCTGGATACACACCATTTTACTTCACCCTCCCTGCAAGGTAAAGTGCCCTTTACTCTCTTCATGCCTCTTCATGTTATATGGGGCTCACTACTCTAAGGGGGTAAATTTTTAGTTTGTACTCCTTAATACTGCTGCATTTAAGTTTCAAATGCCTCTGCCCATTATGTCTATATCAAGAGGTGGCCCTTGGGGGGATATCCCCTCATGGTCACACTACCAGGCCTCTCTCTTCCATTTTTTGGCAGTAGGCAATATAACAACACTAACTTTACATGCATAGCAGATAACTTATAAGCACCTTTATATCTATTTATCCCTTCAGTACGAACCTTCCCCTTTGGGTATCGAGTTCCGGGTTTCCAGCAGAATGAAACATTAAGCATTCTACTATACCTCTTACAAATACCTACTCTAGTAAGTATTGAGGAGTACATGTAGAGAGGCTATTTTTTCAGTGAACATTCAATACACGATGTTCTAATTGATTATTATTTGTCTATTATTATTTTCCTGCCTTGCTTCCTTTTCACCCCTTCTTTGTATCACTAGTTACCATTTATGTCCCCATAACCCTGTCCCTGCACAGCAGTGCCGAACCTCGAGGGTCTCACTGGTTGTGAGGTTACCCGGTAGAGGTGGTGACGCTGCTTTTTGGTGGCCTACGGTGTCTATCTTTCCTCCTCCCCCCCTCTTGTTCCTTAGGGGGGTTCACGTGAAACCATCTGGTGGGCCCACCGGCGCCAGCGAATAGAGAGGTTCTGGGTCAGGGCTCTGCATCAGTAGGTGAGCCTCACCGCTATCTATGTCAATGCTTATTTTTGATTATATGATGTTGTATGATACAGTTATGTAAAAGTGACAAAAAGTAACACAGTGTCTCTTTTAAACCAGAACATAAGCTCCTGAGGAAGCGACCTAGGAGTCGCGAAACATGTCGAGCAAAAAGTTCTTCTATTTTTAATTGGTGGAACCGATGACCAACCCCCTCCTTGGGCAAGTCCACAATCCAGTGGGAAGAATTCACGGTGTTTATACCCTATGCACACCGACCCCACATCTAGCGAATCTTTGTGTGGTACTGTAATACCCATAGGGGTAGTCTATCTGAGTTCTCAGCCTTTTAATTTCAATATTGTTTTTTGTCAATATAGGTGTTATGTATGTACTGTGTGTCTTTTCTTGTTTAATTATATATGCTACTCAATAAATTTTGTACTAAAAAAAAAAAAAAAAAAAAAAAAAAAAAAAAAAAAAATATTTTTCATAAACAAGTGCCTATAAAGTCCATTCTTCTTTCCTCTCTTAGGTTTAATTTAGTTGGCGGCAAAATTAAAAGTGTCAAAAACACCTCACTCATCTCTACTCATAACTTAGGAGCTTGATTTACTAAATGCAAATAGGTTAATTACTTTGGGAAGGAGAAGAAATTGCGCTAATGTCCGCAGGGCACAAACAGTTACAATAGTTGCTTGTGCCCTGCAAACACTACACGGACTGTATTAGCGTATTGTATGTATTATTTCTGCTTCCCATTATTTTTGTGCTATATCTCACATTTAATTGTTGCTTTTGGATTGGTCCATCCATGTAATTGTGTTTTTTTGTGTTCTATTCTTAGCACAGTTTTTTTTCCCTTTTTTGGGGGTTTTCACTTTACAAGAGAATTTTCACTTAGCCTAGTGTTTGAGGTCAAAATTCACTTTGCAAAGAACATCCAATCATGTGCAAGGAAAATAATTAAAAAGCAGTATTTTTCTTGCACATGATTGGATGATATAAGTTAGCAGAGCTGCACCTCATTTACTAAGCTAAGGGAAAATCCTCTTCCTAAGTCAACAGCCTATTTGCCTTTAGTCAATCAACCCTCTAAAATTCACTATGTAGTTTAAAACAGAGAGTTTGAATAATAGGGTCGTTTATCATAACATTTGACAGTTTAAATTTCTGAAAGCTTTATAGATTTTACATGCCAGGGAAAAAAAATTGATAAATAATAGTAAATAAAGGGTTAAAGAAAAGTGGGGGGAGTACTGCCAGTAGTAGCCACTTATATTCTACCTTAACATTTGCTAGGACTGAAAACAAAAATGCCTGAAAAGTTGAGGTAACAGATCAAATTTTCCTTTTCTGCAGTTTTATACACAAAGATCTCGGTCCTTAAGCCCCATACACACTATTAGATTTTCTGCAGATTTTTGTCTTCAGATTTACCAAAACCATAGTGCAAGGGCCTGCCTGATTGCATACAAATTGAAACTCTTAAGGTTTGACCTCATATTATATGGTTTTGGTAAATCTGAAGACAAAAATCGGCAGAAAATCTAATAGTGTGTATATGGTCTTAAAGAGGAGTTCCAGTCTGTAAAAAAAAAATTAAAGTCAGTAGCTACAAATACTGTAGCTGCTGATCTGTAATATAAGGACACTTAGCTGTCTAGGGATCCTGCGATGTCAGCATCCCTAGCTGATTCTTTAATCGGCTTTGGGTGCAGGCTCCGGCATCTGTAGTAAAGAAAACAGGAAGTGAAGCCTTGCAACTTCACAGCCTTTTTTCTACTGCGCATGCGCAAGACGCGCTGCGCTTTCTGAATAGTCCCACCGTCTTCTGGGACCTGTGTGTGTCCCTCCCGAAAGGCAGCTGGGGGGGTCCGGAAATGTCTTAGATCGCTGAGCGGCGATCTTACCTGGAAGTGGGGGCGGTACCTGTCATAACCAGGTACCCTCTCCCCCCAAAAAGTGCCAAATGTGGCAGTGGAGTAGGGGGAGGGTGCGAATAAGCGGAGTCTCCCCTTTTGAGTGTAGCTCCACCTTAAATATGTATACAGCCCATAAAAAAATATATGTTTGGATTCAACAATGATACAATATCTCGGTATTTATGTGTGAAGTATGGCCATCTGATGTAACTCTACACAAAGGCCAACAGTGGGCTAGACATTAACTTTAGTTATTGTTTGTTAACTCCTAATCTCTGAAGATAGAGTCCTTAGTAATAAATCCAGGCATTGTTCCAGTTACATAAAAGAAGAACTAAAAAGATTGTGCTGCCCTATTCTGCGCCCATGCTTTTGCCTCTGACACAGTGCCCCAACCCCCTCAAATAGCACTATTATCCATGCTTCCAGAATACATTTCTAGGGTCAAGAAAGGGATTTTACATTTCTTTTTAGTGGCTGCCAGGGCGGTAATTCTGAGACATTGGAAGTCCCAGTCCATACCCTCATACCCATATAGAAGAACGGTTAACTGAATTGAATACCTTATCAGAATAAAAGAGCTATCAGCACAGCTACACAACCGACATTCTTATTTTCAGGAAATATGACTCCAGTGGACATCTTTTACAAACAATTCCAATTTTGCAGCCTCACTATCTTAGAATACTTCTATATGGCCTTTGAACCTTTCTAAATCCCATTTCTCACATCCCAAGAGCCATATCAACATTGTTAGGTGTATTTTATAGTACTCATGGGCTCTACTTTATATTTCAGCTTTGTTTCTCTCTATTTTTGTAAATCCTTATGATGAAAATCTTAATAAAAATATACTATTTAATCTTAAACCTGCTCCCACCCCCATTCTAAGCCCTATACTAACTACCCTGTAGAGGGAAGATGTATGTTCTTACCTATTCTCAGTCCCCTCTGGTCCAGTTCTGTGATCTCCCCAGCACCGGTTTCAGGGGAGAGGAGACAGTATGCAATACCTGGGCAGTGACGTCACCCATAGCCTTACTATGAGGCATCCATTGTCGGCTGTCCCTCCTCTCCCCTGAAGCCAGCGCTAGGAGCCAATCACATGACCAACCAGACTAGTATAGACATTTTTCCTCTACAGGCTAGTCAGTATAGGACTTGGATTGGGGGTGGCTAAGAGGTTTAAGATTAGATAGGTTTAGACTGGACTTCAACTTTAACACCGAGGATAGGGAATTCTCCTCACAAAAGGCGGACTCAGACATCAAAATCATGTCCTTCTGTCTCCTTACTGGTTTTAAGGGCAGGGGCTCACAATTGGCAAATTTCACATCATTCAATCACAAGAGGGGAACGGCATCCTGTGAGGAGTCCTAGTGACGCTGCAAAGCACAGTGAGGAGGAGAAGGGCTGACAGCCCCATCGTATTTGAGCCTGACCGTCAGCGCTATCCTTTATGCGCCCAGACCCAGGGGGTACATGTGAGTGCACAAGCCTTAGGCACCCTCAGGAGATCTGTTTAAATTGCATAATTAAGAGCGCTGCGCAATGGTATTTGTGTCATTTTTTCATTTCATGTGAAACCGGAGTGAGACAAAAGAAGGAGGTGTATGAAGACTAGCTATCCCAATACATCAGAAATAAGGGAAGTTTCTTTATATATATTCCTAAATATATATATATATTTTTTACTTGTCCCCCGGATATTTATTTATTTATTTATACAAACTGGGGCAATTGAGGATTTGCCAGTGTATTGGTTTAATTGTTTAATTACTTTACTGTTATCAGATGAGCGGCATTAATCATCCCCAGTGTCATTTGCAGCTTGCCCAGTGTCGCGTTGCGCCGCAGAAAAAGACCGAAGCGCCCCCGGTCAGGAGGGAAGTTTAGGGAAAAAAAAAAACTTACATTTAAGAGGCATTTGCAGCTTGCCCAGTGTCATTGCAGCTTGCCCAGTGTCATTTGCAGCCTTGCCCAGTGTCATTTCAGCCTTGCCCAGTGTCATTGTAGCTTGCCCAGTGTCATTGTAGCTTGCCCGCATCATTGCAGCCTTGCCCCCATTTGCAGCCTTGCCCAGTGTCATTGTAGCTTGCCCAGTGTCATTGTAGCTTCCATTGTAGCTTGCCTAGTGTCATTGTAGCTTGCCAGCGTCATTTGCAGCGAGCGCAGACTGTTCGGCTCCGCTCGCGGTCCCACCTCCCTGGGAGGCGGGACTACGAGCGGAGCCGAACAGTCGGCTCGGTCTTTTCCGGCGCCGCTTCGGTTTTTTCCGGCCGAAATTCGGTCTTTTTCGGCAGCGCTCGCTATTTTTCGGCGGCGCTTGCCATTTTTGTCACTTTTTTTGGGGGGTATCGGCGTATAACACGCACCCACGACTTTCCCCCGATTTTAAGGGGGAAAAAGTGCGTGTTATACGCCGATAAATACGGTATTTATATACTGTATTTTACCTATCACAACACTTGTCATATTTATTCTTTTAATATCACTTACACCTATTTATTCAGGATCTAAATAGATCAAGGTTGATATTGCGCACTATTTATACTCTTCTAGTATTTATTTTCATATTCTTTTAAGTGTAGGACACACTAAAATGGTGCAGCATATCATTTAGTTATCTTATCTATTTTTAAAAGGTTTTAATTTTAATATACATATCAGTGCTTTAGTATTCACTATACACAACCCATTACAAGACCATTGTAAATTGTCAATTTCAGAAAAGTATTGTTTATACATTTTTACACAGAGCCCTGTTCACATTAGGTCATTTGGATTTGCAAGCATAATCTCTGAGATTCCAAATCACGGCCAAATACGCAACGAGTGTTTGGGTAGCATTATTCTTAATGGCACCACAAATTTGGTGCGATTGTGCTGCGGTTGTTGCACAAAAGAGTTGTGGCAAAACACGTGTTTAAAAATTGCACTAATCTTGTCGCTTTTGGGCAACAAACTCACATAGGGCAGCCGATTGAGGAGAATGCCCTATGCATGACACGCAGAAATGCGTGTAGATCATGCTTTCAACATAGCAAGCAGAAAGTCTCATTCCTGCAATGTGATATCTGAATGGGGCCTAAAAAGTCCTACACCTATTTATAGTTCCATACTTTCTCGTGTTATCATTTATGAATGATTTTTGTCTTAAAATTCCTATTCCTCTCAATGAAAATGTTCCTTCCAGCTTTTACCTCCAGTGCTCTATGCTGGTATATATAAGTAACAGTCACACCCCACATCACCAGTGTCCTTAACCACAAACTGTTTTACAGAGGAGGGGGAATGCCAGACCAGTCTGTTACTGAATGCTGATTACTGAGAGCACTGAGTCTATCTCAGGTGTCTAATAAACTACACAGTAATATTTAGACAACTTGTAAAAACAGAAAAGTGGAGGTAAGTTTATGAAAATGGAGGTTGTTAATTATACTATAATATATACTATAGTACAGCCCTCAAAATTTCCACTCGCCTGCTTGCATTAAGCGAGTGGAAATAAGCTGAGGGCGAGTGTGGAGTTGCATAGGATGGGAGGGTGGGTGCCGTCAGGCAGGCGGGTTGAATGGAAGCCCATTCTCCTCCCAGCCTCCGCCCCTTGTTATTCTCATAGCAGGGCCTGGCATACAGCGGGAGTCAGCAAAGAACTAGATGAGGTGGGGGCGAGGCGAGGTGGGGGCGAGGCGGGGTGGCGGAGGGTGTGTGTGAGCTGGTAAAGTTAAATTTTCCTATTAACAAGCTTGTGATTTGTTGTTCGGACCGCTTAGCAACCAATCACCATCTTGTTAATAGGAAAAGTTAACTTTGGCAGCTCCCATTGCCATGTCCAGTGCTGTGCTCCACTGTGAGTCTCTCTGCATCCCAAATAAGTGAAAGTGTCATTTATTCTTTTTTTTTCTTTAATGCTATATTTAATGTATTTACTTAAAATTAAAATATTTACTTAAAGTGGTAGTAAACCGCTGAAAAAAAACAAAAATCAAAAAAACCTGCAAGGCAATAGCATAATGTGCTAGTATGTATCTTAAGGCCTGGCTAGTAGCTCAGGACTTGAAATTTTGAGCCCTGCAATATTATATACAATTTCAAGGCTATAATATATTACAAAAGGACTTCCACAGTACTACGGGTTAGCTAAAAAGACAGCATGGCACATGTTCCCTGGTTTGAAGATTGGCTTCTTTGACTGAAACTTCAGACTAAGCTATTCAATAAGTGAATAAGTCACAAATTTTTGAGTGTAAATTTCGGCCTTAGCTATTGAGCTCTGTAAACAACAGGCATTATACCCAAGAACAACAAGTAAAGTAGAGACTGGAAAATGTGCAAATGAGCCAAAATAGTTACATATTTGGGTTGAAAAAAATATACAAGCCCACCTAATACGACCAAAAGAAAAAATAAAATAACTTCCATGTATAAAATCCTAGACCTACAGCTGATCCAGTGGCAGGCAAAAAAAACAAACAATAAAGCATGATTTGATCCAGCGGGGTTAAAACAAATTACTTCATGATCCTCCATACTATGCTATATTTAATATTAACCTAACTAAAAACTAAAATTTTCATTCCTAATGATAATGAATAAATTTTTTTACAAATACACTATACATTCCCCTTAAGCTAAGTCAAAAGTAATTATATACATATAGGTCATATATACAGTATATCGTATATTATATAGTAATAATATCTGTATGCTCAATTGAGGACAAAAGAGTGGGTCTGATACCTAAAAGACTTGCCAGTGTGCCCAGGCTGGAAAGGACTGCCTGTTGAATACAACTGCTGCGTCCCGCTGCCTGCTGCTGACAACATTTTCTTCTCCGCTTAAAGAAAAAAGAAATGAAAACCAAGTTGAAATATGGCATATGTTCAGAAATGATTACACTGCTCATTCATCACACATCAGCAAAGCTGCTACACCAGGCTGAAACAGATCATAATCACGCTAGACGTTTAGGCATAACATACAGAGACAATCACAAACACACAAAAATTCCAATATGATAAATCCACTCCCTTTCTCCAAAGTCATAAAAAAAAAAAAAATCCACATTAACCATCCGCTTAACCTCACAAACGGCATATAAATATTTTACATGACCTTGGATCTCATGCAGACGCTGAGATTAATTCTACTAGAGACGCAGGCCCTGGTTACCCCTATAACTATGTGCTGATGGCGACAGGCAGACTAGAAGAAGGCACCTTGGATATGTTAACTGTACATTCCTTCTCAGTGAAGACGTTGCCTGTGACCCCGGCCTAGCATTTACAAACATACCTAAATGCTTATTGAAAACACACATCTCTGGGATCCCTGGGGTTTATCAATACAATTCTATGCTCTAACCTGTCCTGATCTGAACCTGATAGGTATATGAGATCACATAATCCCTTTTAAGATGCTATAAACTGCTGAAAGTAAGCAGACTAAATGTATCAGGCTGAAGACTGAGAAAATTAACTCTGATCTGTTTTTAGGCAAGGAGGTGTTGTGACGGAAGTGACAGAAAATATATTAAAGTGGTCTATGCATTGTTCAAACTTTGCCGGTTCCTAGTGAACCAGACACAATTGTAATCATAGTAAAGCTGGCCATATATTGAATGAACTTTGATTGGTTCATCATAAGTGGGTGGCCCTGTTTGCACACTCCTGCCTGACAAATCATAGGAGCTACAAGGAAAGCTGTTAGCTGAACTGTATCTGCACCCAATCAGATGCAGGTACTGTTCGGATATCTTAAGTTCTTGTTCTTGTTCGTGTACTACGGCGTATGCACATGCCAGGCCGTGTTTACCCACATGGGGATGCAAAGGTGTTCCATTCATCCCGTGCAGGCAGTCCCATTGATATCAATCAGTGCAGGTGCGTGTGCATGGCCCAAAACACAGTGTGAGTTCAAGGACACATACCTGTATGCACCTGCATCCACAGATTTCAAATTGGGAGCAGCGGCTGTGTCCATACAATTGCTGCATCCCAGTTGACATCAATGGAACTGCATGCATGGGGATGCACTGAACACCTGTGCATTTCTAGGCAGGTAAACACAGCATTTCATGGGTGTACGATGTAGTAGTATGACCCATATGAACGAGGCCTAACAGGCAGTGGGGCCAGCTGTCATAACAGAGTGACTGTAGAGGGCGATGTGTCCATCTGTACTGTTTCGTGTGGATGGAGGAATCTGTCACATTTAGATCTACATGTGTATGGCTAGCTTTGGAGCTCACAGAGTGGACCTATCAGTTCATATAGGGATGCAGGCGAGGGGTAATGTCAACTTACAGGCTGTGATTCCAGCAAACATCTCAGCGAACCGTGGGTCCCGGTCCTGAGAAAAGAGAGGGTCGTTCTTATCAACCACAGGCTTGCCTCCTTCATGAACATTCCCTGCAAGGTTTGGTACAGGCACCTGTAATGACACACAATAAATACAAGCTGAGTGCACAGCCAGATGCCAGGAAGGGAGGAATACGTGTCTCAGATACCCACCTGTGACAGGTCATAGGAGGACAAGCTGTCCCTTGGATGAACCTCCAGCTCTGCCTGCTGCTGCTGGACCTGCCTAAGGACAGAGAAACAGCTGCGGAAATACTGCAGGCTAGAAGTGTACACATACTTTATTAAAAGGAAGAAATAAACAGCAGTTTCTTCTCTGACTGTCTGATTCCGGCATTAGTTATACACTGCTGTTGTATTATTAACTATCCTCATGAAATCTATTTTTTTCCACTTTCATCTACTCAAAATCCATGTTAATATAAATCTTCAGTTAATCGAAAAGTTGCAAAATGACAGAACAGAACATTTTTACTGAAAAAAATGTATATTTGTGTAATATAGAAGAAAGCTGAATACAGGACTGGATTGTTCAGCTACCCCCCTCAGTTATACAGTGACAGCCCGAGGCCCCAAATATTCAGACAGGATCATGTCATGTTGCAGCTCCTGCAGCCAGAAAGCGGAGCAGCAGGAAGGTGAAGGGTGTCTCCTTATTGTATCTGCAGACATCCTCATTATGTGATGGACGCCCCAGGTTTAGAAAGAGGAACATCAGGTAAGTTGCTTAATAAAGCCAGCACTGGAACTATTACAATATTTATTTTGTTCAGCAAGCCAGATGCTCAACCTACACATCACAGCTTGTCTGATTGGATGCTGGGGGAGCAGCAGGATACTCACAATTTATCTCTCTATTTTCTCTTCCAGTCAAGATGTTTCCTGTCAGTACAAGTACGCTGTAGTAGAGCCTGACTGGATTAGAGTGCTGAAATTAAATTTTGTATTTTTTCCTGAATATTTGTAGGTAACTGCATTAATTGATGTTCTTTATACTGCCTGAAGTGCCTGGAGTTCAGCTTAGAGTACACCCGCGATGAAAGATTTCTGGAGGCTGCCATTGTTCACTTTCTTTGTAAATGTGAGGTGCCTGCTTGTTCCCGACTTCGGTACTTTTAATTCACAGACTCAAAACAAGCATGCAAGTCAGAGAAAAGTTAAAATGCCCTATTGTTATATTTGTTTGAGGTCAGTGGATAAGTCAGAGAACCAGCAGAGCAACCAAGCTACTACAATTTTCAAAGAACACTTCAGCAATTGCAGCATCTGTAGGGTAAGATTAAGACCCCTTTCACACTGGGGCGTATTTCAGGCGTTTTTCAGGCGCTTTAGCGGTAAAAAAAGCGCCTGTAAAGCGCCTGAAAGAAGCCGCAACTGCAATCCCAATGTGAAAGCCCGATTGCTTTCACACTGAGACCCCTTTCTCACTATGGCATTTTTCAGGCGCTTTAGCGTTAAAATAAGCGCCTGTAAAGCGCCTGAAAGAAGCTGCAACTGCAATCCCAATGTGAAAGCCCGAGTGCTTTCACACGAGGCGCTGCGCTGGCAGGGCGTCAGAAAAAGTCCTGCAAGCAGCTTCTTTGCAGCGCTTTTGGAGCGGTGAATACACCGTTCCTAAAGCGCCTCTTCCCATTGAAATCAATGGGAAGCGCCTGAAAAAGCCTGAAAAGCGCTTGTAGCAGCAGCGCTTTGTGGGCGCTTTTAACCCTTTTTTGGCCACTAGCAGGGGTTAAAAGCGCCCCACTAGTGCTCGAAAAGCGCTGGTAAAGCGCCGCTAGTTTAAGTGTGAAAGGGCTCTTAAAGCACTTGAGTTTTCACATTGGAATTGCAGATGAGGCTTCTTTCAAGCGTTTTACAGGCGCTTTTTTTAACGCTAAAGCGCCTGAAAAACGCCCCAGTGTGAAAGGGGCCTAAGGGTAGTAAGGCTGCAATAGCCAAAACGCATGAGCATTTTATACTGTATTTATGTCATGTAGCCAATAAAGAGTACGAGAGGAGTATACCAGATGGCTGGCCTCTTTTCTGACTTAAGTTTATAAGAAGGCTTGGAAGAGATGTTAGTGTGGTCATGTGGCCTTGCTGACCAATGACCACTCACTAATGCAAGCATTATGATGATTACAAGTTCTAAAGCTGCTACTGCAGCATATGTTGTACAGGTCTTCTCTAACCCTTTAAAAGATTCAAAAATGTGCAACTATTTAGAGTTACTAAATAACAATATGTTAATTGTGGTTTACCTGATTACTATTAAAGTGGTTGTATAGTCAATTGTATTACTTTTACCTACAGGTAAGCCTATAATAAGGCTTACCTGTAGGTAAAAAGAATATCTCCTAAACCTGTTCAGTTTAGGAGATATTCCCCTCGCAATGAGCCGCTGACTTCAGCGGCGCATGCGCACAGGTGATTCTCGGCTGAAAGCCCAACAGACGCCGGACTTTGCCGAAAAGAAGTCTCCCGTGCGCATGCGCGGTAGTGACGACATCGCGGCTCCAGTGCTGTGAGTGGCTGGAGCTGCGGAAGACACGCTGAGGCAACATGTCAGCTACATCAGCGAGGACCAGGTGAGTTACTGACACCTCGTTCTAAGGTAAGTATTTCCCAATGAGCTAGTATGCCGTGCATACTAGCTCATTATGCCTTTTTCCTTACAGGTGTATAAAAAAAAATGTTTTTGGGGGTATACAACTGCTTTAAGGGTGGAAAGGATGGATACTATAGGGTACATATGCTGAAATATATAAAAATTGACTATTGATTATGGCTGCCATTTAATTATCTTTGTGAACCTGGGTGCGGTCATGTACATGAATATGGCAGCCTCTTCAGGGACATGGTTGTCTTTGTCTAGGATTGTGAGAAGTTCTACAGATCAATTTTTCCTGTGAAAGCAGAAGTTAACTGTTTCTGAGCACCACAAACCGAAAACACGATTTATTTTTATTATTCAAAGCAAACTCCCCCATCCATCCATGTCTCCATTCTCCATGCTTTATTTTGTTGAGGAATCACCCCCTAGCGTTTCTAACCTGCAGGCAGGAGGATGTGCTTAGCTGAGAAAGTCCATTCTCCTCTCCTCCAGATAAAAAAAAATGCCCATGAAGACTTCTAGGCTGTATGACATAATTTTGGCCTAGGCCAGAAACCAGGAAGCAAAAAATGAAAAAAAAAAAAAGCAAATACAACTTCCTATCTAAGGGTAGCAGCAAAAAGATTGAAAATACTTGATGTTTGATGTGATTGAGAGAGTAAAGTTCAGCTTTAACGCTTGTGGAGACGAATGAAAGATTTAATTGGCTTACATGGACAGTCCCATCCCTTTTCCAGTTCTTCAAAACAACCCTACCTTGTCTATTTGTATACTTACTTCACGTTGGTATTTGTACAGATAATGTATTCAATCTCATCAGAATATGGGTTCTGGAAAGTGAAGCTGCTGGTGCGAAGTAACATCCAGTCTCGGGTCTTTGTGTGGAAGCGATACATCACCGACAGTACTTGTCCTTTAAGCTTTACTACCTAATGAGAAAATGAAATGTTGACAACCTAAATTCATTTGAACTCAAACTGAAGTGCTGGTTGGTATCAGAAGCTGATGGACCAATAACACCCCCCCCCCCTCATTCCACTCACACACTCAACTATTGGTTATTCAGGTAAGTAAGGTACATATGTATCGGTATTATTAATATATATTAATTGCTGTTGGTGGAAATTTTAAAGTTTTGTATGAATTTTGCTACTTTCAATAAATGTTTTTATCTATATAACTATTGTGTTATGGTGCCTAAAAAGTCCATAGTCCCCTCCATATGTAGTTCTATATGTATCGGTATTATTTAGGAAGCAAATCCACATACAGAAATGCTGCATCCCAGAAGTACCAGGTTCTGGCACTTTCTTTCGTGCTATTAACCTGTCTGGTACAAAATCCAATTTCATTCTAAGCTTTGCCTTCTAGATATCATCAGATGTGTGAAGTCCACTGTGTAGCCATATTCCAATCTGCAGGGAACAGACACTTATTTACCAACAGTAACTTCCTACACAGAAACAGTCACAAGTCTTGATTGTCTCATTAGTTCTGACCTAAAAAAGTGACAGCCAGCGGGCAAGAAACGGATGGATTCAAACTGGGTTGCCTACCTTACAGCAATGGAAAATGAAGGCTAAAGTATAACTATAGGAAAATATTTTTTATATATTTTAGTTTTGGATAGAGTGGAGAGGGATTAGAACACCCGCCAGGTTTTCATTGCTGCCTGTGCCCTTCCCCGTTGGGAAGATTTACCCTCCATTTTTGTCCTGGGGACTATTATCATTGAAGGTGAAAGTAAAGCAAAACTCCAAATTTTGAGTTGCCCCAGAACAGTAACAGAGGGAAAATCTTCCAATGGAAACACCAATTCTGGTGATCCTTGTGACAACAGGGATTCCCTCACTTTGGAGGGATTTCCTCTCATTTACTGTTTTAGCTATGGAATAAGAAGTGGAGGAAAATCTCCCCACTGGAACAAAGATTAAAAAAAAACTGGCAGGGGTTATAACCCTCCTTTACTCTATCCAAAATCGGAAAAAAAAATGTTGCCTTTATTTCCACTTAAAAAAAGCTCCCATATAAAAAAAACGATCTATAACTACAGAGGTTGTCCAAAAAAAAAAAAAAAACAGAAAACGTGGGATATATGGCAGGCAGAATCTTCTACTTGCTGTCTATTAGACACAGCACCTACTTAATTTTGAGAAGTGTGTTTAGGCCCCATGTTCTCTGCCGTGCCATGTACTCCTTTGTGCTCTGTTAAGTCTTATGCCCCGTACACACGGTCGGAAATTCCGACCACAAAATCCGTCGGAATTTTTCCGACGGATTTTGTCCGACACTGGTGTTGCATACACACAGTCGGACAAAGTTGTCGGAAAATCCGATCATTCTGAACGTGGTGACGTCTGTTGCGTACGACGTAACTACATAGAGGCTAGTAGTCAATAGCTTTGGTCTCGTAATTTGATCTGAGCATGCGTGGCACTTTGTCCGTCGGAATTCTTTACACACGATCGTAAAAAGTCCGATCGGATTTGGTTGTCGGAAAATTTGAGAGCAGGATCTCAAATTTTTTCCGTCGGAAATTCCGACGGAAAAAGTCAGATGGAGCCCACACACGATCGGATTTTCCGACAACATGGTCCGATAGGACATTTTCCGTCTGAATTTCCAACCGTGTGTACAGGGCATAAGGGTACATTACATTCCAAATATCCCTATGCTGTATATGAGATGGCACACAGCACATTTGGTTTAGGTTTTCATAGTTTCTCAACCAATGATACTCTAATTATATGGTATTTGCAATATTATTTTTCACTTATTCTTGTGAAAAGTCTATGATTAGGTCTCTCATTTCATTTGTCTTCAGAAATGTAATAACTGTCCAGTTGTCAGTGTCTACATTTTGTCTGTGTATGCTTTATTGCAGAGACCCTCGGGTTGATTTACTAAGTGCCCATTCACACTGGAAACTGCACATCTACTATGTGTTTTTTCCCTGCACGTACACATGCATTTGATGTGTGTTTTACATGCAGTTGTTGCGCATGTACATTTAGTTGACGTGTGTTTTTCTATTTGCATTTGTCCCGTGAGATCACTTCCTTCATCTTTCTTTCCCTGGGCTCCTATGCAAAGTGTGATGCGTTGCAGGGCGTTTTCGGTGCAGAAAGTTGCAGGATGCTCTACTTTTTTGACTGCATTGCAATAATGTGAACTATGCCCATAGGATTACCTTGCCTTTTGACTGTGTATGCAGTTGGAGTACAGTCCAAAATAGATCCCACTTCATTAGGTGTGAAAGGGCCATAAAACTGAAGAGTGCAAAATCTGGTGCAGCTGTGCATGGTAGCCAATCAGCTTCTAACTTCAGCATGTTCAATTAAACTTTGACACAAAAAAAATCTGGAAGCTGATTGGTTTCTATGCACAGCTGCACCAGATTTTGCACCCTTCATTTTTAGTAAACCAACCCCCTTGTCTTATCATATCATTTCACTGAATATGTACTGCATTTGTGCACTGATGTTAAGATTTTTTACCCATTTCAATACTAATAAAAACTTTTTGGGAAAAAGTGACAAGTGCAGTTAGTTTAATATATGGTGACTGATAGATATTTCAAACTGTCAGTCATTTGATGATGCCAAAAGACACACGATCTGAATTCCGGCCAGAAAAAGACTGATGAGAGCTTTTCATCGGAAAATGCGACCGTGTGTAGGCTCCATCGGAATTTTGCTGGCCGAATTTCCGACAGCAAAGAATTGAGAGCATGTTCTCAATTTTTCCGACGGAAAAGGTTTCGATCGGAAATTCCGATCGTCTGTAGCAATTCTGACGCGCAAAATTCCTACGCATGCTTGGAAACAATTCGACTCATGCTCGGAAGCATTGAACTTGGCTCGTTGTAGTGTTGTACGTCACTGCGTTCTTGACGGTCGGAATTTGGTGTGACTGTGTGTAGGCAAGGCAGTTTGAGCGGAATTCCGTTGGGAAAACCGTCAGAGATTTTTCCGACGAGAATTCCAATCGTGTGTACGCGGCATTACACACAAGGTTGTAGGTGATTATATATGGAGCACATTATACTTTCTCTCCTACTTCACTGCTAGTTACCTGCTGAAAACTCTCTCGAAGATGACTCTGGTCTTCAGGGTGGCAGAATTCAATGATGTCCTTTCCCAGGAGATCCTGGAAAAAAAAAACTACTTAGGGTTCTTGTATGAATGTCTGCAGTCTTAACATTTATAAAAGTATGAAAGCAATATAGACCTATTACATGCTACAATAACCACGTCAAGGTCATAAAAACAAACAAGGAATGATCAAAGACATGTACCATCAAACAATAAATAAACGAACTAAGAGCAGTAAACTAAGGCCAAATCCAAGGCAAGCCGTAACAAAACAAATGTGCTTTTTCAGCATCAGACATATCACAGACCACCAACCTGTGGTTGATACCCAATCACACTGATGCAGCGAGGGTCTACAAATGTGATGATCCCCTCTGTGCTGTGTCGTGATAAGAACTCGGTAGGAAGAGACATTCCATTCATATCTAGGCTCCCTGGGGAACTGGTGACCTGTAAAAGACAGCAATATACTTCATCCCTTTATTTATATTGGGCTGTGTAATAATATGGTAAACTTGTACTTGGCTTTTTGTTTGGCTATAAGAAATAAAGGGGCAGATTTTATGGCTTCAAAATAAAAGTATAACAGCTTTAATATTCAGGGTGGATGAACCTACTAAAAGAATAATGGAGGTCTGGAGCCTGGATTTTAAAGAGACCCTGCCACTAGATCATTAATTTCAACAATCTTCCAATAAGATTATATGTGCATTTAACATATTTGGAGCATATTATTTACCTGTAAAAAGCCTTTCTTATGCAGACATCTAAAAGCCCTTAGACATTCTTTGGATGCGATGTCAGCAGCCTCAGAGTTGTTACCTAACGTAAACTCTATAGCAGCCTTTCTCAACCTTTTCATTTCAACAAAAAGGAAACCTTGTAACTTTCTGGTATCAGGGAACCCCTGGTAAAAATGACTATATCTACAACTCATGATACATTAGTGCCAAGGCCCTAGACCAGTGATGGTGAACCTTGGCATCCCAGATGTTTTGAAACTACATTTCCCGTGATGCTCATGCACTCTGCAGTGTAGTTGAGCATCATGGGAAATGTTCCGAAACATCTGGGGTGCCAAGGTTCGCCATCACTGACCTAGAGTATACTGTTGTTCCAGTGTAGGCCACCATCCAAATAATGGGCTGAACACTGAAGAAGTTCAACTCCAGCCATGGCTTTAGGTGGGAGTGAGCAGTATGCTGTCATTGCAGTAAATGTTGGCTGGAGTTCAACATCTTTGTTGTGGGTCTTATTATTTGGATGGAAGAATTTCAAATATTACATTTTTCTGTGCTTGTACCTGAAACTTTGGTGGCAGGGTCTCTTTAATGGCTAGTGGACTACACTAAAACTGAACATAGATGGTTCATTTTTTTCATTCAACCAGCAAGTTGAACAAAAATAAAATACTTGATTACCCCATTTGAGGGCAACACTGATCAATGTATTCTGACAGTTGGGAAGTCTCCCCTCTGTCAGAATATAATAGCAGCAGGGAGAATTACCCACTGTCAGAATACACTGATAAGCGCTGCTGGCTATGGCTTGCGATGCTGATCAAGCACCAAAAATCCAACAAGGAGGTTGTACAGAAGTGGATTGAAATTTGGCCGGTCCCTGCTTAACTGGTATAATTTTGGCCGGCTTAAGAGGTTTTAGGACCAGCTTTCAGCATTGACATTAAATGCTGTATAAATTTGTTAAATTCCTTTAAATAAGGAATTAGTTACATAGGAAAGATGGGCATTGCCATAATCATGGATTTATAATTCAAATGGAGTGAATGCAAAGCATTTTTCAATTTTGGATAAAGTGGGGCATACTTTTATTTTTTGGGAAGCAGTTTGTTTTTTATTTATTCCCAGTAGTTGGAGCCCCCTGCCAAAGATGACCAGAACTGGGCTACCAACACCAAGAAAAAATGCATTGTAATTTATGTCCCTAATAAAATTAATATAGATAAATAAAGATGCCGGGGGCACGCTACAGGAATAAATAACTAATACATTATATAATTTATGAACCATGGAAAGATTCACAAAGTCATTCCAGGATGGCTACTGCAGATTTGTGTTTTTACAAGGATTCTTCTGCTAACAAATAAGTGCCAAATCTATTTTAGTATAAATAATCAAGATTAACAATGTAACCACACTCAGAATTTAACTACTGTAGGCAATTTGTGTATTAGAATTATATTCGTTATTTCTTGTCTAGCCATAACGATGACATGAATTCATTTCAGAGAGTAATAAAAAGAACATAAAGGGAACAAAAAGGTAAAACAGAAAGTAGCACTGAATTTAGTAAATTATTGGTGGCAATTGTGTCTGGACTGTTGTCTGTGTCATCTCTATTATAATTATAATAAATGCCACCTATTATATTCATGCTTCAAAATACTAAAATTACAATGCCTGCTTTTCTAATATATACAATTGTAATCTGAAAACTTTTGTATAAATGTCATGAAAAAATGTGCAGTTGGATTTATGTTTGCAATGATAACACTGGCCAGAAACATGAGATAGTTGGAAATAAGGGTTCAATGTTTAAAGTCAGGGCTGCTTATAAGGGTGCACCACTTGAACTCCTCTACGGAGCCTAGGCCCCATAAATTCAATAGGGGGGCCCAGGCAACTGACAAGCAGGGGGAAGGAATTTGTGGACAGGGAGGGTGATCTGTGCAGTGGGGGAGCAAATACTGGAACTGATCCTGTAGATCTCCCACTGCAGCTGGAAGTTGGCTTCTCCTCCTCTCCCTAAAGCCGGCTTTCAGCTCCTGCAGAGCAAGCCACAGGATTGGTTCCAGTAATTGCCTCTTCACCACACCGTATACACCCTCCGTGTGTACGATCTCCTTTCCCCTGCTGTCTGCCCCCCCCCCCCCATGTGCCTCTTTCCCTGTAGCACTGCCAGCTTCCCCTCCTCTTCCTCCCGCCAGCTGCTGTGGGCACACAGGGGGTCATTTCAGGATGGAGATCCCATTAAATGGTCATATTTACAGGCCTCTACCTTTTCTAAATAAACACAATGAGTGATCGCTACCGAAGTCTCCCTGCTGTCAGAATACAAAGGCTCAGTGGGAGTGATTCCGTCATGCACATCTAGTGTGTGGATTGGACAATCAGGTAATTATTTTTTTCATTCAACCCGCGGCGGCAGGTTCATCAATGCGGCGGACAGATCGGGCACTTTTTTGGGACCATTGACATTTATACAGTGATCAGTGCTATAAAAATGCACTGATTACTGTGTAAATGTCACTGGTAGGGGAGGAGTTAACACTAGGGGGCAATCAGGGGGTTAAATGTGTTCCCTTATGTGTATTTCTAACTGTGAGGAGATGAGACTGACTAGAGGAGGAGACAGGTCGCTGTTCCTGATTAGTAGGAACAGCATATCTGTCTCTCCTCTCCTGTCAGAGCAGGGATTTGTGTGTTTACATACACACATCCCCGTTCTGGCTCTCGTGCCCATGATCGTGGGTGGCCTGCCACGCGCATCGGTTCCCCCGCCTTGCAGCGAGCGCACACGGGCCTGCTGTCGCCCTTAAAGGCGCCGAAGTATACCTACGGTGATTTGCGGGATCGTGCTGACCTGCCTGAGTATAATGACGGCGGCTGGTCGGCAAGTGGTTAAATAGGAAAAACTCTGCACTTGATGCAGTGCTAGAAAGCCTCACAATCAGAACCATGAGCACAAAATTCTAACCTGTAGCCTGCCAATTGCCACCAGGCAGTATTTACTCCCCTGGCCCACTTCAGCATCCTCTTCAGGTATTGTCATTCCTGTAAGAGATCAGACAGGTATACAACATAAGCACATACACCAGCACCATGTACAGAAAATGAGGAGAAAAAAAAAAATCACATTTAGCAAAAGTAAACAAATGTTTCAAAAACAAGAGATTTCACAAAGTACTATTACACAGCTGTATAACTAAATATATGTAATGTATACATTTGCATGTTCATGTAATACACAATCAAATACACCCACGTTAACTGGGAAATATTTATAGCATCAAATTTGCTCATAGTGACAAGTAAAACAGTACATCAAACTGTTTTCTTGCACGAGAAACGCATCCGTTAACCTTATATGTAGATGGCGTTGTGCTGCCAGTGAATGCGTCATGGTAAAAGGGGTTAATGAAGCCTCGGCTGTGGATATTTGAGACGTTGCTGTCCCTGGTTCCCCCTGTTCAGCAGACACACAATTGAAGAATGTTGTTTACTGGTAGCAAATCAGAGGCGATGGAGCACATTTGTGTCTCATTAGAGGTATTTTTATCACATGCAATTCTGCACTGCTTGGAGCCATCCAAACTTCCTGTTATGAATTTGGAAAAAATGCGGCTTTTTTTTTTCTCTGCAGTTGGTTTAAGCATTTTCCAAGCTCATTTCACAAGATTTTGAGTAACGTGGTGACGGCACAAGAGCGAGTGAACCAAAGCCTATTTTGTCTGAAAGAATGGCAAGAAAATTGACCATCCTGGATGGAAACCATATCCAGGACTGTAGTATTACTACAGATATCATTATTGTCTAAAAAGCTGGCACAGAGTCATAATGCGGTCAGGTCTAAATACAAAATTGATTGCGCTTCCCCAAAATTCCTGTGATGTATATGTCGTAATCAACTATAGGTCTTAGATGTCACTATCATTTGTAATATATAATTATTTTCATCAGTGTTTTAAGCTGCAGATACTAAAAACCTTATATCCTAAAAACAAACATTATTCCCTGGATAAACTTTACCTATAAATGTTAATATCCAGTTTTATTTTGTGCATTTAGGAAATAATCCAGGCATTTTTTAACACAATCTACTGAGTTGGCCAGAACCAGTTTATGAGGGAGTCTATTCCACATTTCCACAGCTCTTAATGTGAAGAAGCCTTTTTTGGTATTTGTAGGTTAAATCTTTTTTCATCCAAATGTAAAGGGTGCCCCCTTGTCCTCTGTGATGACATAAAAGTGAATAACTCAACACCAAGTTCACTATGTGGACCCCTTATGTATTTGTACATGTTGATCATATCCGCCCTTAATATCCTCTTCTTGAGAGAATAAATTCAGTTCCCTTTAATCTTTCCTCATAGCCAAGCTCCTCCATGCCTCTTATCAGTTTGGTTGCCCTTCTTTGCACTTTCTCCAGTTCCCCCGATATCCTTTTTGAGAACTGGTGCTCAAAACTGAACTGTTTATTCCAGATGAGGTCTTACTAATGATTTGTACAGGGGGGCAAAATTATATCTCTCTCTACAGTCCGTACCTCTCTTAATACAAGAAAGGACTGTGCTTGCTTTGGAAACTGCACTTGGCATTGCATGCTATTATTGAGCTTATGATCTACCAGGACACACAGATGCTTCTCCACCATTGATTCTCCCAGTTGTACGCCCCTAGTATGTATGATGCATGCATATTCTTAGCTCCCAAGTGCATAACTTTGAATTTATCAACATTAAACCTCATATAAACCTCATCATAAACCTCATATAGTTGCCCAATTAAACTAAAAGTGTTAGGGAGGCTAAGGGGAGTTGCTACACACAGAAGGCTTTTTATCTGAATGCATAGAATGTATTAAGATAAAAAAAACGTCTAACTTTACAATCCGTTTAAGGTAAGGTTGATGGTTCAGTTTTGTGGTTATGTGTTTAGGAGGAGGTACCGGATTTTCCGGCGTATAAGACGACCTTTTACAGTAAAAAAAAAATGGGCAAAGAGCGGGGGTCGTCTTATACGCTGGGTATAAAGCTGGGGTTATCATATGCCAGACGCCCGCTGGATGTTAAGCCCTCCGGAGTGTGCAATAACACTGTATACATACAGTATACACCGCTGAGCCAATCCCGGCGAGCGATGAATTCTATTAATGAATACAGCGCCTGCTCGGATTGGAGTAACAACCTCTGCCAATCCGAGCAGGCTACATACAGTAGCCTGCTTGGATTGGCTGTGAGAGTCAGAGGCGCGGGCTGATGATGTTACAGTCTCTGCAAATCCGAGCAGGCATTGTATTCAATAATAGAATGCATAGCTCGCTGTGATTGGCTTAGGTCGGTATACTGTATGTATACTGTGAGACAGCATGTTACCCGGCGCCAACTTCATTCTGAACATACGGTATTACCGCACAAGGGGGTCGTCTTATACAGTGAGTACAGCACAAAACCAAAGTTTTAAATCGAAAAGTAGGGGGTCGTCTTATATGCCGGGTCGCCTTATACGCCGACAAATACGGTAATTTGAGGAGTGAGGTTAGGAATTAAGGTTCATATGAATTTATTTATTTATTTATATTTTTTTGAACTAGATGGACTTGTGTCTTTTTTTTTCAATCTGACTAACTATGAATAGATACTATAAATAAACGGTGCATTGAGGTTGTCTTGTAAGTTGGAGACATCCTGTAAGGACGTTATTCCACTGCATAGCTTAGTGTCATCTGCAAAGACTGAAATGGTACGTTTAATCCCAGACCCTATGTCAATTATAAATATAATAAAAAGTAAGGGTCCCAACACTGAACATTGGAGTACACCGCTAACAACTCTAGACCATTCCGGGTATATGTTTGAGAACAGCTACGGACACTCAGACTGTACAAAGAAATGACAGGCTGAGAAGGGCCGTGGCTGTCCACATGTATGCCTGCATCCAGCAGTCAAGGACGTATAATTGGCCCTGGAGACAAACATTCTGCGTCCAGTGCTGATCATCTTTCCCTAACTGCAGGTAACCGCTGGATAAGCTGATAAATGTGAACAGCGGTAGACAGCCGTGGATCCTAACAGGCTGTCATTGCTCTGTAGAGCCTGAGCAGCAGCAGCTGTTTGCACACACCTGTGATTCCTGTGGGGCATAACAGATATACAAGTATGCTGCGACCACAGTCTTATGCCTTGTACACACGGTCGGACATTCCGACCACAACATTTTGGCCGAAACTTGTCTTGCATACACATGGTCGCACAAAGTTTTGGAAAATCTGATCGTTTGGTACGAGGTGACGTACAAAACGTATGACAGGACTAAGTAGAGGCCAGTAGCCAATAGCTTTCGTCTCCAAAAAATTTTCTGAGCATGCGTGGCACTTTGTGCGTCGGAATTCTCTACACACGATCAGAAAAAGTCAGATCGGATTTTGTTGTCGGAAAATTTTAGATCCAGCTCTCAAACTTTTTCTGTCGGAAATTCCGACAGAAAAAGTCAGATAGAGCCCACACACGATCGGATTTTCCGACAACATAATCCAATCTGACTTTTTGCGTCGGAATTTCCGTCCGTGTGTACTGGGCATAATGCTTTTTTTTTGTTTTTCATAGTGAAAGCAAATGTCAAATCCTCTAATGCTCCATGTACACCGGACGTTTTTACAACCTCTCCTGAACAATTTAACTTGACAGATAGTAACCCACGTTTAAAATGTGCGTTTTAGCAGCGTTTACATGCCACGTTTGCGTTTAGAAGCGTTAAAAAAACGCCTGTAAATGAAACGCGGCTAAGCGCGAGTTACCACGTTTAGGCCTCATGTACACTGCTGCTGGTAAACGGACGTTTAGGAGCAGTTGGCCATTTTTTTCAAATGCTCTTGAACTGCATGAACAGCAATGCATGAATCTATCTATTATTCATAGAGGGGGTGGCTAGAGAGAGGGGGAGGCGCCCGTGTGCCCTTAATGGACGCACCGCCACTGCCTTTAGTAAGTAAACCCCATTGTCACAGAACACACGGAGCACATTCAGTCAAAGTACAGAGAGAGAGAGAACACAAAACACACAGACAGAGCTCACACACAATCAGAGCACCCACAAAGGAAATAATACACACAGAGCACACACATATAACCCACAGTCACTGAATGCATACCCAGAGCACATACAGAGCATATACTAGAGCAGAGTGCCTCAAATGTAGCAATGGACATCACCAAGACATGATACAGGATATGGTCGGAGACTTCAAACAAGACACAAGAGATGGTCAGAGACTGCAGGCATGATAAAAGGGATAATAAGAGGCTGCAGACATCATACAAGAGATGGTCAGAGATTGCAGACATGATACAAGAGATGGTCATAGACTGCAAACATGAAACAAGAAATGTTCAGAGACTGTGGATAAAATGCAGGAGATGATTAGAGATGGCAGACGTGCTACAAGAGATGATCAGAGACTGAAGGCATGATATAGGAGATGGTCAGAGACCAAGAAATGCTCAGACTGCACACATGATAGAAGAGATAAGAAACTGCAGACATCATACAAGAGATGATCGGAGACTGCAGACATAATACAAGAGATGGTCACAGACTGTGGACAGGGTATAGGAGATGGTCACAGACTGCAGAGATGATATTAGAAATGGTTAGACTGCAAACATGATACAAGAGATGATAAGAGACTGCAGATATGATACAAGTGATGGTCAAAGACTGCAGACATGGTACAGAAGATGGTACATACATGGTGAAAAAAATGGTCAGAGACTGCGGACATGATACAAGAGATGATAAGAGACTGCAGACATGATACAAGAGATGATTAGAGACTGCAGACATGATACAAGAGATGGTCAGAAACTGCAGACATGCTGCAAAAGACTGTGGGCATGCTATATGCGTTGTTGGAGACTGTGGACATGCTTCCACAGTCATATGACTTTGACTAAAGACATATTGCATGAGACTACTATAACAGGGCAATAGGGAAACACAGATTAGTGTCTGCAGGGGCCCCAAAGGCCGCACAAAAGTGCCAAAGAGCCACAGTTTGAGCACCAGGGTACTAGGGTATGTACAGTTAGAACACACACTGGACAAACATAGTCAGAGTACACAGTGACAGGACACAGTAAGAACACATCCAGGTCCCACATGCACCCAATGACAAACATACACAAGCAGAGCACACACAGGTCTCAGAGCATACACATTTGTACAGCATGCAGAATATACAAAGAGAACACAAAGCCAAAGCACACACAGTCAAAAATACTTCACAATAACTTTAATTACTTTTTTATTAACGTAAGTGCTGTTACAAAGGAATTACTATTTCTGCTAGCAAAGTAACACTGACACGTAGCACTGACATTCTTGCATGTAATAAGTTGACAAGAGGTTTACATTAGCAAGGTATAAACTAGAGTCTGGTGAAATATGGGGATCTGGACTAGTGAAACATGGTGGCCTAATCTAGTAAAATATGGAGGCCTGGTCTACTGAAATATTGGACAAGTGAAATATAGTGCCTTGTTCTAATGAAATATTGTGGTCTAGATTAGTAAAATATGGTGGGCTGGACTAGTGAAATATGGTGGGCTGGACTAGTGAAATATGGTGGGCTGGACTAGTGAAATATGGTGGGCTGGACTAGTGAAATATGGTGGTCTGGTATAATGAAATACGGTGGCCTGCTCTAGTGAAATATGGTGGGCTGGTCCAGTAAAATATTGTGATCTGGTCTAGTGAAATACTGAGGCCTGGTCTAGTAAAATACGGTGGTCTGGTATAATGAAATATGATGGCCTGCTCTAGTGAAATATGGTGGGCTGGTCCAGTAAAATATGGTGGGCTTGTCTAGTGAAATATTGTGATCTGGTCTAGTGAAATATGGAGGCCTGGACTCTACACAAGTACGATGTGCTCAGCAGCATACACATGATGAGGGCAAGATGGCTTTGCAAAGATTTCAATCATGGGATTGCTGAATGTATGTAGACATGGAGAGTGTTAACACAGGTCACTAATGCATCAACAAAATGCAGAGGACTACAGGAATAAAAAAGTTCTGATTGGAGTTTCACTTTAACCCCTGAACGCCACCTCCCAGCAGCCCTTTAGGTAGCCTTTCGTGCACGGGAGGTAGCACAGCTTTCCTATGCTGTGACTGCTGTGATTGGCTCTCACAGCAGTCACATGATCTAGATCCTGTTCCGCTGGCTCCCGGTAGAAGCTGTGAACGAGAGCTGTCAGTGACAGCTCAGTCAGTATGCTGCAGTGGCTGAGAGTGAAAGACCACTTTTCTTGCTGCCACATATATGCATTACACGGTCGGCGAGAGGTTAAGAGGAAACAGCTTTTCCTAAATGGCGTGCTGAAGTGAGCGAGCCCAGGAGCTCTTACATAAGCCAGGAGAATGTCAGTTTTCATTGATGACAGATTAGTTATTCTTGAGTCACATTATTGTAACCAAATGTTTTATGCAGTAAATACTACAGTTCAGCAATGGAAAATTCTTCATCCAGACATCTATAAATTAACGTCTACAATGCACTGCAGGTTGTCTTATTCTGATGAATAAAACAGTCAGCTGAAGACATAAGACTAGTGATCCCATTCAGTAAGCGAGGTGAGAGCAGACTGAAAGCTCTGAGAAGTCGTGTACATGATATTTTACACAGTAATAAGTGAGTCTGCAAAGGTATCTGGTGCACACAGTGTAGATTTGTGACTATTAAGGAATATATGAAAATAAGTTTTCGTGCCTTGAGTTGCAGCCCAGCAAAGGATACATTATAAAACAGAGTATTCCTCTCCTGCCAGCAATAGCAAGATGTTCTATGATTTCACCACAGCCACAAATATATACAGTTGTGCTCATAAGTTTACATACCCTGGCAGAATTTATGATTTCTTGGCCATTTTTCAGAGAATATGAATGATAACACAAAAACTTTTCTTTTACTCATGGTTAGTGTTTGGCTGAAGCCATGTATTATCAATCAACTGTGTTTACTCTTTTATAATCATAATGACAACAGAAACTACCCAAATGACCCTGATCAAAAGTTTACATACCCTGGTGATTTTGGCCTTATAACATGCACACAACTTGACACAAAGGGGTTTGAATGGCTATTAAAGGTAACTATCCTCACCTGTGATCTGTTTGCTTGTAATTAGTGTGTGTGTATAAAAGGTCAATGAGTTTCTGGACTCCTGACAGACCCTTGCACCTTTCATCCAGTGCTGCACTGATATTTCTGGATTCTGAGTTATGGAGAAAGCAAAAGATTTGTCAAAGGATCTGCGGGAAAAGGTAGTTTAACTGTATAAAACAGGAAAGGGATATAAAAAGATATCCAAGGAATTGAGAATGCCAATCAGCAGTGTTCAAACTCTAATTAAGAAGTGGAAAATCAGGGGTTCTGTTGAAACCAAACCACGGTCAGGTAGACCAACTAAGGTTTCAGGATGCAAAGATAACCCCACAAATAACTTCAGGTGAAATACAGGACTCTCTGAAAATATGTGGTGTGGCTGTTTCAAAATGCACAATAAGGAGGCACTTGAAGAAAGATGGGCTGCATGATCGCATCACCAGAAGAAAGCCATTACTACACAAATGCCACAAAGTATCCCACTTACAATACGCCAAGCAGCACAGAGACAAGCCTCAAACCTTCTGGCACAAAGTCATTTGGAGTGATGAGACCAAAATTTAGCTTTTTGCCACAACCATAAACACTACATTTGGAGAGTCCACAAGGCCTATGATGAAAGGTCCACCATTCCTACTGTGAAACACGGAGGTGGATCGCTGATGTTTTGGGGATGTGTGAGCTACAAAGGCACAGGAAATTTGGTAAAAATTGATGGCAAGATGAATGCAGTATGTTATCAAAAAATACTGGAGGAACATTTGCATTCATCAGCCAGGAAGCTCCACATGGGACGTACTTGGACATTCCAACAGGATAATGATCCAAAACACAAGGCCAAGTCAACCTGTCATTGGCTACTGCAGAATAAAGTGAAGGTTCTGGAGTGGCCATCTCAGTCTCCTGACCTCAATATCATTGAACCACTCTGGGGAGATCTCAAACATGCAGTTCATGCAAGACAGTCCAAGAATTTACAGGAACTGGAGGCTTTTTGCCAAGAGGAATGGGCAGCTTTACCATCTGAGAGGATAAAGAGCCTCATCTACAAATACCACAAAAGACTTCAAGCTGTCATTGATGTTAAAGGGGGCAATACGTGGTATTAGGAGCTGGGGTGTGTAAACTTTTGATCAGGGTCATTTGGGTAGTTTCTGTTGTGATTATTATTTAAAAAGAGTAAAAACAGTTGGTTGATAATAAATGGCTTCAGCCAAACACTGACCATGAGTGAAAGAGAAGTTTTTGTGTTATCATTTATATTCTCTGAAAAATGGCCAAGAAATCATAAATTCTGCCAGGGTATGTAAACTTATGAGCACAACTGTAAATAGATGTATTTAATATGGCTACCATCCAGAATCCATTTTTCACTGATCTAACCACGAATACTTCAATTTGATTGGCTGATGAATTACTGGACTTCACATTTCTCCCACATGATTCTTCTTTGTACTTGATCTGAATTTAACTTTGTAGTTAGCCATTGCTAAGGCAGCCCATATATTAGTAATTTATTTTTGGTTCAATCAGTGGGTTGAATGAGAAAAACGTACCCAATTTCCCCATTCACACCTTCGATGTGAATGAGGGAATCCTCTTCCAGTGCCATTTGAAATTGGGGAGACTTCCCTACCATCAGATTACACTGATCAGTGTTGGGTGGCTGGGTGTGTTTACTGCTCCCTGACCGCCTCTTTCAACTGTTAAAACAAGGAGGTATACACACAACAGTGTTAGGGCTTCTTCACACAGACCGCGAGGGGGTGATAAAAATAGATGGCTGATCCCTGGTTTCACTGACCCCCCAATTGCCCCCTTAAGCTGCAAAGGCAGCCGTATGGAGTTGTACCCATGCCATGGCCACCAATCTTTGATTTGCAGCCACAGCAAAAACTGTACCCACCGTTGCATTTAGCAGGCAGTGCCGTCACTGAACACCACCCATTGAATTGAAAGGGGGGCATGACGCAGCTGTCCTCTAACCATGTGCAATGCACAAAGTTGAGGCATGGTGGTGCAGGCTTTTCAGGGTTAAAGCCGGCAGTGAAGAGGAGACATATTACCTCTCAGCCACTTCTCAACTGTTCTTTGAAAAGTGATCCACAGCTGAAATCACTTTTCAGAAGAATAGCAAGGGCTGCCTCAAGTGTAAATGTTGCCTTGTGTTGCCACACACGTTAGAACTGTCTACATTCATTTCTATTGATAGGTGCATTTACAGCATATTTATGGCATGGTTGCAAAGCGCCAAAAATGATCGTTTTGCATTTTAGCATTGTAAAAAAAAAAGAGAAAAGCTCAGTGCATTGCCTGATGCACCTTGAACACCCATGCAATGCACCTGAAGTATCCATTAGCGCTATGACGTGCTTTGAAATTTTAGATACTGTGAACAGCCATTAATTCGCCTAACGCATTAAGGTGCATTATTGACTTGTTTTGTTCATGTTTGCGTCGTGTTAAATATGTTGGGCAGACGTTCTCTGTGTTCGTTTTCTATTGGGGAGTGGTAAAGTCAGCCGAACGTTACATGCTGGATACATTTTGGCGTGATGCAACGCGAAGCACTGCAAATGCATCCATGTGAGCTACACTGCCAGCTGCAATTGAAATAATTGGTACAGACATCCGTTCCTAAAAACTAAAAACGGGGATGGAATGCCTGTTCTTGGCACAAGTGTGAACTTTCACACAGGTGTTGAAAATAGGTGGTTTGGTTGCATTTGTACCGCTTCCTGACTGCCTATCAAAGTTCAGCAAGTGTTGAGGCTTTGCAACGGCATTAATTCACTTCTATTGAAGCACACCACAAATGCACCGTAAACGCACGTATGGAGTTTACAGCACATTTAAGATAATATCCCATTTAGCATTTAGCATTGTTAGCATTTCCCAATAGCTCATTCACATGTGATTGTTGGGGGTGGTAAAAACCAGCGGTCGAGCCGGCCAGGGGTGTACACAGGCCATGAAGCTTTGGTTTGCGGCTGTGGCAAGAATTATATCCCCTATAACTTTTGGGGGTGTGGCTCCTGCTTAACACGACCCGAATGGGCCTGCTCTGCAAGCGCCCCGCCACTGCCCCACAACCGCTTGCAATGCATGCAGTTGTGGTGTGCTAGCTAGATAGTACAGGGATCAAGGAGTTAAAGCAGGTGGTCCTCTCAGAAAAGTGATCCAAATACAGATCACTCTTTAGAGAGCACTGCACATGTGAACCAGGCCTAAAAAAAAAAAAACACATCTACCAGAGCCTTTTTTGGAGCAACACGTCAAAATGCTCATTAAAGTGGTTGAAATTCCTTACATATACCCAGTGAAGCGATTGGCCAGATTTTAAACAAATCCCCCTACATAAGTTGAACATGTTTTTCTACAGCCGTCTTCCCCCTATATCCATTCAAAGTGCAGAATTTACACAGGATCTCTCAGCTCTGAAAAGCAGGGGTCGGAGAGCTGACGTTACATCGGTGAGGAGAGCTCTGAGAGCTGAATAAAGGGAAGGGACACATTCCCCTTCACACAGCACACAGGAACAGAACTGAGGCTGTCAATCAGCTGGAGATCCCTCCCCTGTCACCTTTCTTCTCTTGGTGTCAGGAAAACTTCTCAGAAGTGACTCAAGCTTATATCAGAGGAAGGAAGCAGCAGACAGAAATGAAAGGTAGTGCGGTGGACTGAGAAAAGTACAGACTATAGAGGGATATGTTTTGTTCATATTTGATGTCTGAGGTTTACAACCACTTTCACACTATAGGTGTGTCAATGCACATTAACCACTTCAGCCCCGGACCATTTGGCAGCCAAAGGACCAGAGGTCTTTTTTCAATTTCGCACTGCACTACTTTAACTGGTAATTGCGCGGTCATGCAATTTTGTAACCAAACGAAATTTGCGTCCTTTTCTTCCCACAAATAGAGCTTTCTTTTGATGGTATTTGATTGCCTCTGTGATTTTTATTTTTTGAGATATAAACGGAAAAAGAGCGAAAATTTTGAAAAAAAAAGAGATTTTCTACTTTTTGTTATAAAAAAAATCTAATAAACTCAATTTTAGTCAAACATTTGGGCCAAAATGTATTCAGCCACATGTCTTTAGTAAAAAAAAAATGCCAATAAGCATATATTTATTGGTTTGCGCAAAAGTTATAGCGTCTACAAACTAGAGTACATTTTCTGGAATTTACACCGCTTTTAATTTATGACTGCCTATTTCATTTCTTGAGGTGCTAAAATGGCAGAGAAGTACAAAACCCCCCCAAATGACCCCATTTTGGAAAGTAGACACCCCAAGCTATTTGCTGAGAGGCATGTTGAGCCCATTGAATATTTTTTTTTTTAGTCCCAAGTGATTGAATAAAGACAAAAATAAAAAAGATTTTTTTTTTTTTTCAAAAAGTTGTCACTAAATGATATATTGCTCACACATGCCATAGTTATATGTGGAATTGCACCCCAAAATACATTTTGCTGCTTCTCCTGAGTATGGGGATACCACATGTGTGGGACTTTTTGGAGCCTAGCCGCGTACGGGGCCCCGAAACCCAAGCACCGCCTTCAGGATTTCTAAGGGTGCAAATTTTTGATTTCACTCCTCACTACCTATCACCGTTTCGAAGGCCATAAAATGCCAAAATAGCACAAAACCCCCCCAAATGACCCCATTTTGGAAAGTAGACACCCCAAGCTATTTGTTGAGAGGCATGGTGAGTATTTTACAGCTCTCATTTGTTTTTGAAAATGAAGAAAGTAAAGAAAAAAAAATTTTTTTTTTTTTTTTTCAATTTTCAAAACTTTGTGACAAAAAGCGACATCTGCAAAATACTCACAATACCTCTCAGCAAATAGCTTGGGGTGTCTACTTTCCAAAATGGGGTCAGTTTGGGGGGTTTTATGCCATCTGGGCATTCCATGGCCTCCGAAACTGTGATTGGCAGTGAGAAGTGAAATAAAAAAATTACACCCTTAGAAAGCCTGAAGGCGGTGATTGGTTTTTGGGGTTCCGTACGCAGCTAGGCTCCCAAAAAGTCCCACACATGTGGTATCCCCGTACTCAGGAGAAGCAACAGAATGTATTTTGGGGTGTATTTCCACATATGCCCATGACATGTTTGAGCAATATATCATTTAGTGACAACTTTTTGTAAAAAAAAATATATATATTTTTTTTTTTTTTCATTATTCAATCTCTTGGGACAAAAAAAAAAAATATTTAATGGGCTCAACATTGCTCTCATCAAATAGCTTGGGGTGTGTACTTTCCAAAATGGGGTCATTTGGGGGGGGTTTGTACTGTCCTGGCATTTTATGCACAACATTTAGAAGCCTATGTCACACGTCACCCACTCTTCTAACCACTTGTAGACAAAGCCCTTTCTGACACTTTTTGTTTACATGAAAACATATTTTTTTTTTTGCAAGAAAATTACGTTGAACCCCCAAACACTATATATAATGTTAAAGCAAAGGCCCTACAGATTAAAATGGTGGGTGTTGCATTTTTTTTTTCCACACAGTATTTGCGCAGCGATTTTTCAAACGCATTTTTTGTGGAAAAAATACACTTTTTTTTTATTTTAATGCACTAAAACACACTATATTGCTCAAATTTTTGATGAAATAAAAAATATGATCTTAGGCCGAGTACATGGATACCAAACACGACATGCTTTAAAATTGCGCACAAACACGCAGTGGCGACAAACTACATACATTTTTAAAAGCCTTTAAAAGCCTTTACATGATACCACATTAGATTCACGGAGGAGGTCTACTGCTAAAATTACTGCCCTCGATCTGACCTTCGCGGTGATACCTCACATGCATGGTGCAATTGCTGTTTACATATGACGCCAGACCAACGCTTGTGTACGCCTTTGCGCAAGAGAAGGGGGGGCAGGGGTGCTTTTTTTTTTTTTTTTGTTTTTTTTTTTATTTATTTAGCTTTTTTATTTTATTTTTAAACTGTTCCTTCCATTTTTTTTCTTTGTTATGATTTTTATTGTTATCTCAGGGAATGTAAATATCCCCTATGATAGCAATAGGCAGTGACAGGTACTCTTTTTTTGAAAAAATTGGGGTCTATTAGACCCTAGATCTTTCCTCTGCCCTCAAAGCATCTGACCACACCAAGATTGGTGTGATAAAATGCTTTCCCAATTTCCCAATGGCGCGGTTTATATCCGGGAGGGGGGACATTCCCTCCCACTGCTTGTAAAAGCAGTCTAGAGGCTAATTACCCGCTAGAATTGCTTTTACATGAAAGCCGATCACTGGCTGAAAAGAATGATACCAAGATGATACCTAAACCTGCAGGCATCATTCTGGTATAACCATTCAAAGTCCAGCAACATACTGGACATATATTGTAATCTTTTTTTTTTCATGCAGCCTCTTGGCTGAACGAAAAAAAGAGATTGATTGGTGGGTATGCCCACCATTAGAATACCTCCCTTCATCCACCCACTTCTAATGATGGGCATACATGCACCATTTATATATGCCGATGCATGGGGGCATCCTCCCGCAAAAGTTATGCCGTGTACACACGGTCGGAATTTCGACCGTATGTACGTGGCATTAGGAGCCAATCGCTCCTCCCCCCCCCCCTGCTGCCCCCATGCTTCGGCATATATGCTCTTTTTTTTAACTGTGGTGGTGAAATCACCTCCTACAGCGTTGGAGTCGCGGCTTTATGTATCGTGGGAGCAAACGCTGTTGCTGTCAAGATAAATAAATCCGCGTTGCAACTGAATGGCGCACCTGAAAACAAAAAAATGCTCAACACTAAAACACAGTAAACAAAATTACATACCTGAAAAGCAAGCATGATAAAACATGATAAAACATAATAAAACATTGCAGAATAGAATGGAGTAAAAAAAGAGCAACAATAGAGAGAGAATAGAGTGAGAGAGAGAACAATAAAACGACAACTATTTTATTTTTTTTTATTTTTTTGAGATTCACAGGTAAAAAAGCTCCTGACTGAAGCGACTGAATCAAAACGCTACCACAAAAAAAACTGTTAGCGATCGCAGGGATCAGGCCTGACTCTGCGAACGCTGCAGTTATGTGTGCTTAGTGTTTTGTAAGTGACAGTGATCGATCGATACTGCACTTGGGTGGGCTGGGCTGGGCGGAGGGGGAAAACGCAGGTGCTAGCAGGTATCTGGGCTGATCCCGCTAACAATGCGGTTTTTTTTGGAACCCTAAACTGCTGGGACGCTAGTATAGATCTGATCAGATCAGATATTGATCTGTTCAGATACTGTGCCACTAAGGGAGGTGTATGCTTTGTGCGTGGGTGTTTGCGGTACTGGCACTAACCTGGGGCGACGCAGACCTTATTTGACCCTAAAACCTAATTGATATCACCCGCCGGGCGATCAGGGGGTTAAACCGTTATTGGGTAATAAATGGCGGGTGCCCTGACAGTATAAAAAACAAGCTAACTAACCAGCGTCACCCGTAACAGTAATACAAAAAAAAAACTGGTTACCTAGCGACACTAATGCAGCGATCAGAAAAACGATCGCTTAGTGACACTGGCAAAAGGGGGTGAAAGGGTTAACTAGGGGCAATCAGGGGGTTAAACCTTTATTAGGTAATATATGGGGGTACCTGACGCTATATAAAAACCTGACGGGGAACCTAAATAACGAAATAACTAACTGGCTAACCAGCGTCACAGTGACAGTTATACAGTGATCACTGGTGAAAGGGTTAACTCTAGGGGCAATCAGGGGGTTAAAACCTTTATTTAGGTTGTAATATGGGGGTACCTGACCTATAAACCTATTTATGAACCTATATAAACATGGCGGTTACCTAAAAAAAAAAAATGGTTACCTAGCGACACTAATGCAGCGATCAGAAAAACGATCGCTTAGTGACACTGGCAAAAGGGGGTGAAAGGGTTAACTAGGGGAAATCAGGGGTTAAAACCTTTATTAGGTAATATATGGGGGTACCTGACGCTATATAAAAACCTGACGGGGAACCTAAATAACGAAATAACTAACTGGCTAACCAGCGTCACCAGTGACAGTTATACAGTGATCACTGGTGAAAGGGTTAACTCTAGGGGCAATCAGGGGGTTAAAACCTTTATTTAGGTTGTAATATGGGGGTACCTGACCTATAAACCTATTTATGAACCTATATAAACATGGCGGTTACCTAAAAAAAAAAAATGGTTACCTAGCGACAGCAGTGACACTAATACAGCGATCAGAAAAACGATCGCTTAGTGACACTGGCAAAAGGGGGTGAAAGGGTTACCTGGGGGGCAATCAAGGGGTTAAACCTTTATTAGGGGGGGGTAGGGGGCTACCTTGGACCTAAAACTAACTGCCCTGACAGTTATTACAGTCACACTGACACTAAATGCAGTGATCAGTAAATAAATGATCACTGCAATTAGTGACACTGTGACTGGGGGGGAGGGGGTGATCTGGGGGGTGATCAGGGGGTGACAGGGGGGTGGAATATGTGCCTAACTGTACTGGTGTCAGTGTAGTGTTGTGCACTAACCTGTACATGTTCGCCGCTCGGCGTCTCCGGTCACATAGACCGGCGCACCGAGCGTGACATCACTTCCGCCTTCCTGTCTATACAATAGACAGGAAGGGGAAGCTTTTCATTGGCCAGGAGCGATCGCGAGGGGGTGGCCAGAAACCACTGGCCGTCCCCTCGTCCCGGATCGCTCCTGAAGCGATCCCGACCGTCCCCGCCGGCGGAGGGGGGTCCGATCGGACCCCCCAACCGCCGGAAGAATGTCACGTACAGGTACGTGATTCTGCCTGTACGTGCCATTCTGCCGACGTAAATATACAGGGGGCGGTCGGGAAGTGGTTAAAGGCTGCTTTGGATTTGAATGCCTGTGTGAATGAGCCCTTAGGCTGGATTCACACCTATGCATTTTTAGTGCTTTTTGCATTTTGCAGATTTGCACTACAGTCCATTTAACATGGTTTCCTATGGAACACGTTCTGTAGTGCAAATCTGCAAAATGCAAAAAGCACTACAAATGCATGTGAATCCAGCCTCAAGCACCATACACACTATTAGATTTTCTGCAGATTTTTGTCTTCAGATTTACCAAAACCATGTAGTGCAAGGACCTGCTGATTGAATACAAATTGACACGCTGAACGTTTGACCTCATATTATATGATTTTGGTAAATCTAAAGGCAAAAATCTGAAGAAAATCTAATCGTGTGTATGGGGCTTCAGTGCCGGTTCACACTGGGGCAACACGACTTACAGCGCCACTTAGCAAGGCAACTTGGAAGCAACTTGGACGTGACTTGGATGTGACTTTGAGTTATTTACAACACAACTTCAAGTCGTCCCCAGGCCAGGCGACTTTGGCAGTGGCCAATCACATAATAATCAGCTCTGTGGGGGGGAGGGGTTTGCCTAGAAAACTATTTATACTTCCTGGAAAGTTGCTTCAGTTAAGACAGGGGATCCGACTTGGAGGCAACTTCCATTGAAATCAATGGGTACAAGTCGCCTAGAAGTCGGATTGAAGTAGTACAGGAACCTTTTCTGAAGTCGGAGCGACTTCAGTAGCGCTCATTAAGACGGCTCTCATTCACTTGCATGTAATTTCTAATGTCAAGCGACTTGGGGCGACTTGCGTTCTGACAAGTCGCCCCCCAAGTCGCGGTAGTGTGAACGGGCTCTTAACCTTACTGCTTCTACTGATTTCTGCCTGATCCAGAAACTCAGCTTGGGTAACAAATATTCGGAATGGTCAGATTTAGTCATCCAAGTATTATCTGCTCCGCCTATGGACCCCACACTTCAGTCTTTTTCAAATCCCCGATATCGCTTCAGATCCGCTATGGGGAATCATTTTAGATATTTGTAAATATACATATGTTATGTAGAAAGCTGGAGCCTGGTCTTTGTATGCATATTGAGGAAATAAACACTGACGGCTTCCACTGCATATTAATGGTTAACGGGAGCAGAAACTAGCAATCAGACCTCTGCTGCATCCGCCAGATGTGATTTCAGTAACACTTTCCTTTTGTGGGACTCTCTTCAAGCTACTGCTGTATAAATCCAGGACATTTAAAGAGTGGCCTCAAAGCAAAAGACTTGGACGCAGCTCGGAATCTGGGATTTAACACAATGGAAAGTCTGCAGCTCTCGGCTTGGCGCATGCTTCCCAGCAGGGGTGCCAGATATGTATGGTTAGTGTAACACAGAGAGAGATGCACACAAGATAAATGGACATATTGAAAGGTTGCTGAAGGGTTGCTTGTGAGAATGATCTGGGTTATAATGCAGGATTTTCCAACTGTAAAAATGTGTGAATTTACTCACAAACAAGAAACCTATCTCAAGGTTTGTATGAGGTCAACATACCTGAGCCCAACTGGGGCATTAAAGGGGTTGTAAAGGTTCGTTTTTTGCAAGGGTTATGCACAGAGCGGCCCTGATCCTCCTTTTCTGGGCTGTGCTCCTGGCTCCTCCTCTTCATTGCGTGCCCCCACGGAGAGCCGCTTTCCATAGGGGCACCCGTGCGGGTGTGCTCCTGAGTCCTGCTGCTGCGTCCATTGACACAGACAGCAGGATTTGGCCCCGCCCCCGTATCACTGGATTTGATTGACAGCAGCGGGAGCCAATGGCTCCTGCTGCTATCAATCTATCCAATAAGGTACAGAGACAGCAGCTGGAGCTGCTGGGCTCATCTTTAAAGCTGGAACGATCGGGTTTAGATAAGAAAAAGGGGGGCTCTGGGGGGCAGCTGTAGCACAGAAGGTTTTCTATGCATTAAGGTGAAAAACCTTGAGACTTTACAATAAGTCAGTGTAATCTGAAGGTCATTTGTAAGTGATCTTTTCTATCTGACATCTGGCATACTGTATAGACATTTAGGTGAATGGAAGAATAATATGTACACTATGAGCTTTGGTACCAGACTAATGTGCCTTCCCAAATGAAGTGGCAGTTATAGCGGAGTTCTGCTGAAAAAAATACAAATACTGCAGCTGCTGAATTTTAAAATAAGGACACTTAACTGTCCAGAGCGCCCGTGATGTCCTCACCCAAAGCCAACCCGTCCTTCGGGTCCGAGTGAAGGGGTCGGTATCTTCAGTAAGGCTCCTTTCACACTGGGGCGGTGCGGGCGTCGGCGGTAAAGCAGCGCTATATTTAGCGATATATTTAGCGCTGCTTTACCATAGTTTTAGCCGCGGTATTTGCTCGCTAGCGGCCGAAAACAGGTTAAAACCCCCCCGCTAAAGCGGCGCTTTGTCGGCGGTATTGCCGCGCTGTCCCATTGATTTCAATGGGTAAGAGCGGTATAGGAGCAGTGAATACACCGCTCCAAAGATGCTGCTAGCAGGACTTTTTTTTACCGTCCTGCTAGCACCGGGCTCCAGTGTGAAAGCTCTCCGAGTGAAAGGACCCGCTTTTTTCAGGCGCTATACAGGCACCATTTTTAGCGATGTATCACCTGAAAAACGCTTTGGTGTGAAAGGGGCCTAAGGGAGTCAGGAAGTGAAGCCTTGCGGCTTCACAACCTGGTTCCCTACTGTGCATGCGGGAGTCGCGCTGTGCGTTTTGACTGGTCCCTGCTGTCTTCTGGGACCTGTGTGTCTCCCAGAAGACAGTGGGGGGGACGGAGGAGAGGCCGTACATGGCGTAGATTGTCACGGATTCTGTGGCGATCTTTTAAGTTGGCACTACAGAGTGCAAATAATTGTGAAGTGTTACACACATTTCAAGAACAGCAGTCATTTCCAATATACTCAACAATCCTGCTTAGAGGTGCAAAGCTATCTGTAGTCAGTCCATCAGTCATAGGCTACACTTTTAGATATCCTCCAGGTATTAAATTTATTAGGCCTAATGCCGCGTACACACGATCAGAAATTCAGCCAGCAAAAGACCGAAGAGAGCTTTTGGTCAGAAATTCCAACCGTGTGTATGCTCCATCGGACTTTTGCTGGCCGAATTTTTCGGTCGGAAAAAGTTCAAATCGGAAATTACGATCGTCTGTAGCAATTCCGACGCACAAAATTCCTACGCATGCTCGGAAACAATTTGACGCATGCTCGGAAGCATTGAACTTTTCTCGGCTCGTTGTAGTGTTGTACGTCACCGCGTTCTTGACGGTCGAAAGTTCAGCAAACTTTTGTGTGACCGTGTGTATGCAAGCCTAGTTGCCTAGTTTTACCTATAGTTCTCCTGTTTTTTTTGTCTCTCTGTATGGAAAGAAAATGGAAATTTCCCTAACATTGGTTTAGAGATGTTAACCCTTTCCTTTACCAGAGGGAGGTGGAGGAATGCAAGGTCTCTAACATCCACCAGCTCCGTGATGTTGTCATGGAGGAGTGGAAGAGGACTCCAGTGGCAACCTGTGAAACTCTGGTGAACTCCATGCCCAAGGGGGTTAAGGCAGTGCTGGAAAATAATGATGGCCACACGAAATATTGACACTTTGGGCCCAATTTTGACATTTTCACGTAGAAGTGTACTCACTTTTGTTGCCAGAGGTTTAGACATTAATGTGTTGAGTTATTTTGAGGGGACAGCAAATTTACACTGTTATACAAGCTGTACACTCACTACTTTACATTGTAGCAAAGGGGTAATTTCTTTAGGGTTGTCAGATGAAAAGATGTAACAAACTATTTACAAAAATGTGAGGGGTGTACTCACTTTTGTGAGATACTGTATATATATTCCACACTGCACAGTCCGGCAGGTGACGTATGTATTTGCTGCTTAAGTAATGTCGTTATCTTTCTACTTCTTCAATGAACAGTGAATTAGCACATCACCTTTAGTGAGCCGGCCCAAGAAGCAGTAAATCCAACCTAGGGAGTAGCAGATTGATCTTTGTGACTAGCAATGTCACAAGAATGGCTGGCCAAATTTACATCAATGTATTTTAGACATATATTTAGTAGTCTGACCGAAGTGTCATTTTATAAGAAAAGAAAAATACTGTTTAAAAATTCCTAACCAAGTCTGTGTTTGTATGTCAAGTTTTAGAGGCAGACAACAAGGGCTGCTGAAAAGGTTGAAGGGAGCATTCAGTCAGACTGCCAATTGGTCTCTTCTGAGAAATATTTGGTTTCTAATGAAGACTTCTGCAAAAAAGCCTTGGCTGGAAAGAGTTATCATTTTCACTTACAGTCCAAAATTGTAGCATTAGCATGCACTCTCCAAATGCCAAGTTTCTTATTACAAAGATCTGGTCTCTAATGAGGCATTCTACAAATGAGTTGAAAATATTCAGAACTTCCAGTGATAGCCAAGAACATCGTTATCTTGGAGATTCTTTAAGGCCATTATGAGAAGTCACTTTCCTTCTATTGGGAACAATAGTGATCACCCAGGAAAATTCAACCTAGCTACCAACATGTTGGTATGTCAGCCCATATCTAAAGGTGCCCAGATAAAATGATATTTTTTGTGATGGTTGTGGTGGCCCTGTATTTAAGGTGTTCAGAATCTTGACTTTTCTCATTTCTGTGTGTTTAGGCTGCTCCTAAAGAAGGAAGCCCTCTGACATTGGGGTCGCCCCTTCTGTATGTTGGTGTGGAAGTAAGAAAGAATGAGTACTCTGAGATAGACTAGCATTGCGCTACATAGAACACCAGTTGTCAGAGTTTGATCACACTATGCCACTGTCCTCCATCATTAAACAGATATACACATTGAGCTCAGACACATAGTGATCCATAGAGCTGCATTCCAATCTTCCAAGCCCTAAGGAATGGGGTCTTTAAAAGGGGTGGGCATGTTTCATCAGATATGGATTACTACATTTCTCATTCCTTATTCTTTGGTGCACTTACACACCAACATACAGATATAATGATTGACTCCCTCACAGAACTGTCTTGAGGCAGAAGAAAGTGGTCAACATGAAGAGTTGTCACCCTTTTTTGGTATATAAGGTTTTCTCCCGTATGGCTTACTCTAATGTAAACCTGTAAGGCCCCTTTGACACTTGTGCGACTTCAAAGTCGCGCGATTTTGCCTCAATTCGCGGCCGCGATTTTAAGGAATGCCTGTGTAAGTGGCATCAAAATCGGACTACTTTGTAGGGACTACTTTGAAGTCGGAACGACTTGAAGTCGTACTAATATGAATGGCTGTCTTTGGAAATCATGGGGAACGACTTGTCATGCTACTTTGCAGTCCCAAATCATGGGACAAGTCATATAAGTGTGAAAGGGGCCTAAATAAGTAGAAGGTAAGTTTGTGGGGTTGGGATACACACATTTACTACTCAGTATGGGGAAGACAAGGTGACTAAGGCTGGTCATAGACGGTTCGAGTCTTGGCTGGTTCAGCACAATGAACTTGGGTACAACCAGCGATTATCGCTAGTGCCTGCTATAGCCGCTAGCAATAATCACTATCTTCTTCTGGCGGTGACAGCTTCCCCTGCCCCTGCCCCCCCTGCTGGGAGCAGGCAATTGCTCAGCAGGAGGGATTCCCCTGTCAGCACTGTCTGTATTGTGCAAATTTCTTTCCTGCAACTCGTGGTTGCAGGAATAAAATTTGCACCATCTATGGCCTGCCTAAAGCTACAAGTGCATCTTAGAAATAAAAAGCCAGCAAAGCTCTATCAATGCTTATCCTCAACACCCATCTCACATTCACTGTTAGGGAGTGACACCAGAAGCTGTTATTGTTCATTTGTTGGTTAGGATGGATACCATGCAAAGATATTATCACACGGCAACCAAAACGCTTTTCTTTTCCTATATAAATGCTATTCCTGTATTAGAAGGCTACATTATTAACCACTTCAGCCCCGGACCAATTGTCAGCTTAAGGACCAGAGGTCTTTTTTCAATTTCGCACTGCACTACTTTAACTGGTAATTGCGCGGTCATGCAATTTTGTAACGAAACGAAATTTGCGTCCTTTTCTTCCCACAAATAGAGCTTTCTTTTGATGGTATTTGATTGCCTCTGTGATTTTTATTTTTTGCGATATAAACGGAAAAAAGCGAAAATTTTGAAAAAAAAAGAGATTTTCTACTTTTTGTTATAAAAAAAAATCTAATAAACTCAATTTTAGTCAAACATTTGGGCCAAAATGTATTCAGCCACATGTCTTTAGTAAAAAAAATGCCAATAAGCGTATATTTATTGGTTTGCGCAAAAGTTATAGCGTCTACAAACTAGAGTACATTTTCTGGAATTTACACCGCTTTTAATTTATGACTGCCTATTTCATTTCTTGAGGTGCTAAAATGGCAGAGAAGTACAAAACCCCCCCAAATGACCCCATTTTGGAAAGTAGACACCCCAAGCTATTTGCTGAGAGGCATGTTGAGCCCATTGAATATTTTTTTTTTTAGTCCCAAGTGATTGAATAAAGACAAAAATAAAAAATAATTTTTTTTTTCTTCAAAAAGTTGTCACTAAATGATATATTGCTCACACATGCCATAGTTATATGTGGAATTGCACCCCAAAATACATTTTGCTGCTTCTCCTGAGTATGGGGATACCACATGTGTGGGACTTTTTGGGAGCCTAGCCGCGTACGGGGCCCCGAAACCCAAGCACCGCCTTCAGGATTTCTAAGGGTGCAAATTTTTGATTTCACTCCTCACTACCTATCACAGTTTCGAAGGCCATAAAATGCCAAAATAGCACAAAACCCCCCCAAATGACCCCATTTTGGAAAGTAGACACCCCAAGCTATTTGTTGAGAGGCATGGTGAGTATTTTACAGCTCTCATTTGTTTTTGAAAATGAAGAAAGTAAAGAAAAAAAAATTTTTTTTTTCTTTTTTCAATTTTCAAAACTTTGTGACAAAAAGCGACATCTGCAAAATACTCACAATACCTCTCAGCAAATAGCTTGGGGTGTCTACTTTCCAAAATGGGGTCATTTTGGGGGGTTTTATGCCATCTGGGCATTCCATGGCCTCCGAAACTGTGATTGGCAGTGAGAAGTGAAATAAAAAAATTACTCCCTTAGAAAGCCTGAAGGCGGTGATTGGTTTTTGGGGTTCCGTACGCAGCTAGGCTCCCAAAAAGTCCCACACATGTGGTATCCCCGTACTCAGGAGAAGCAACAGAATGTATTTTGGGGTGTATTTCCACATATGCCCATGACATGTTTGAGCAATATATCATTTAGTGACAACTTTTTGTAAAAAAAATATATATATATTTTTTTTTTTTCATTATTCAATCTCTTGGGACAAAAAAAAAAAATATTTAATGGGCTCAACATTGCTCTCAGCAAATAGCTTGGGGTGTCTACTTTCCAAAATGGGGTCATTTGGGGGGGGTTTGAACTGTCCTGGCATTTTATGCACAACATTTAGAAGCCTATGTCACACGTCACCCACTCTTCTAACCACTTGAAGACAAAGCCCTTTCTGACACTTTTTGTTTACATGAAAACATATTTTTTTTTTGCAAGAAAATTACGTTGAACCCCCAAACACTATATATATTGTTAAAGCAAAGGCCCTACAGATTAAAATGGTGGGTGTTGCATTTTTTTTTTCCACACAGTATTTGCGCAGCGATTTTTCAAACGCATTTTTTGTGGAAAAAATACACTTTTTTTTATTTTAATGCACTAAAACACACTATATTGCTCAAATTTTTGATGAAATAAAAAATATGATCTTAGGCCGAGTACATGGATACCAAACACGACATGCTTTAAAATTGCGCACAAACACGCAGTGGCGACAAACTACATACATTTTTAAAAGCCTTTAAAAGCCTTTACATGATACCACATTAGATTCACGGAGGAGGTCTACTGCTAAAATTACTGCCCTCGATCTGACCTTCGCGGTGATACCTCACATGCATGCTGCAATTGCTGTTTACATATGACGCCAGACCAACGCTTGTGTACGCCTTTGCGCAAGAGAAGGGGGGGCAGGGGTGCTTTTTTTTTTTTTTTTTTTTTAGTTTTTTTTTTATTTATTTAGCTTTTTTATTCTATTTTTAAACTGTTCCTTCCATTTTTTTTCTTTGTTATGATTTTTATTGTTATCTCAGGGAATGTAAATATCCCCTATGATAGCAATAGGCAGTGACAGGTACTCTTTTTTTGAAAAAATTGGGGTCTATTAGACCCTAGATCTTTCCTCTGCCCTCAAAGCATCTGACCACACCAAGATTGGTGTGATAAAATGCTTTCCCAATTTCCCAATGGCGCGGTTTATATCCGGGAGGGGGGACATTCCCTCCTACTGCTTGTAAAAGCAGTCTAGAGGCTAATTACCCGCTAGAATTGCTTTTACATGAAAGCCGATCACTGGCTGAAAAGAATGATACCAAGATGATACCTAAACCTGTAGGCATCATTCTGGTATAACCATTCAAAGTCCAGCAACATACTGGACATATATTGTAATCTTTTTTTTTTTCATGCAGCCTCTTGGCTGAACGAAAAAAAGAGATTGATTGGTGGGTATGCCCACCATTAGAATACCTCCCTTCATCCACCCACTTCTAATGATGGGCATACATGCACCATTTATATATGCCGATGCATGGGGGCATCCTCCCGCAAAAGTTATGCCGTGTACACACGGTCGGAATTTCGACCGTATGTACGTGGCATTAGGAGCCAATCGCTCCTCCGCCCCCCCTGCTGCCCCCATGCTTCGGCACATATGCTCTTTTTTTTAACTGTGGTGGTGAAATCACCTCCTACAGCGTTGGAGTCGCGGCTTTATGTATCGTGGGAGCAAACGCTGTTGCTGTCAAGATAAATAAATCCGCGCTGCAACTGAATGGCGCACCTGAAAACAAAAAAATGCTTAACACTAAAACACAGTAAACAAAATTACATACCTGAAAAGCAAGCATGATAAAACATGATAAAACATAATAAAACATTGCAGAATAGAATGGAGTAAAAAAAGAGCAACAATAGAGAGAGAGAGAGAACAATAAAACGACAACTATTTTTGTTTTTTTTATTTTTTTGAGATTCACAGGTAAAAAAGCTCCTGACTGTTAGCGACTGAATCAAAACGCTACCACAAAAAAAATGTTAGCGATCGCAGGGATCAGGCCTGACTCTGCGAACACTGCAGTTATGTGTGCTTAGTGTTTTGTAAGTGACAGTGATCGATCGATACTGCACTTGGGTGGGCTGGGCTGGGCGGAGGGGGAAAAACGCAGGTGCTAGCAGGTATCTGGGCTGATCCCGCTAACAATGCGTTTTTTTGGAACCCTAAACTGCTGGGACGCTAGTATAGATCTGATCAGATCAGATATTGATCTGTTCAGATACTATACCACTAAGGGAGGTGTATGCTTTGCGCGTGGGTGTTTGCGGTACTGGCACTAACCTGGGGCGACGCAGACCTTATTTGACCCTAAAACCTAATTGATATCACCCGCCGGGCGATCAGGGGGTTAAACCGTTATTGGGTAATAAATGGCGGGTGCCCTGACAGTATAAAAAACAAGCTAACTAACCAGCGTCACCGTAACAGTAATACAAAAAAAAACTGGTTACCTAGCGACACTAATGCAGGGATCAGAAAAACGATCGCTTAGTGACACTGGCAAAAGGGGGTGAAAGGGTTAACTAGGGGCAATCAGGGGGTTAAACCTTTATTAGGTAATATATGGGGGTACCTGACGCTATATAAAAACCTGACGGGGAACCTAAATAACGAAATAACTAACTGGCTAACCAGCGTCACCAGTGACATTTTATACGGTGATCACTGGTGAAAGGGTTAACTCTAGGGGCAATCAGGGGGTTAAAACCTTTATTTAGGTTGTAATATGGGGGTACCTGACCTATAAACCTATTTATGAACCTATATAAACATGGCGGTTAACCTAAAAAAAAAACTGGTTACCTAGCGACACTAATGCAGCGATCAGAAAAACGATCGCTTAGTGACACTGGCAAAAGGGGGTGAAAGGGTTAACTAGGGGCAATCAGGGGGTTAAACCTTTATTAGGTAATATATGGGGGTACCTGACGCTATATAAAAAACTGACGGGGAACCTAAATAACGAAATAACTAACTGGCTAACCAGCGTCACCAGTGACAGTTATACGGTGATTACTGGTGAAAGGGTTAACTCTAGGGGCAATCAGGGGGTTAAAACCTTTATTTAGGTTGTAATATGGGGGTACCTGACCTATAAAACTATTTATGAACCTATATAAAACATGGCGGTTAAAATAAAAAAAAAATGGTTACCTAGCGACACAATGCAGCGATCAGAAAAACGATCGCTTAGTGACACTGGCAAAAGGGGGTGAAGGGGTTAACTAGGGGCAATCAGGGGGTTAAACCTTTATTAGGGGGGGTAGGGGGCTACCTAGGACCTAAAACTAACTGCCCTGACAGTTATTACAGTCACACTGACACTAAATGCAGTGATCAGTAAATAAATGATCACTGCAATTAGTGACACTGTGACTGGGGGGGGAGGGGGTGATCTGGGGGGTGATCAGGGGGTGACAGGGGGGTGTTTTGTGTGCCTAACTGTACTGGTGTCAGTGTACTGTTGTGCACTAACCTTAACATGTTCGCCGCTCGGCGTCTCCGGTCACATAGACCGGCGCACCGAGCGTGACATCACTTCCGCCTTCCTGTCTATACAATAGACAGGAAGGGGAAGCTTTTCATTCGCCAGGAGCGATCGCGAGGGGGTGGCCAGAAACCACTGGCCGTCCCTCGTCCCGGATCGCTCCTGAAGCGATGCCGACCGTCCCCGCCGGCGGAGGGGGGTCCGATCGGACCCCCCAACCGCCTAAAGAATGGCACGTACAGGTACGTGGTTCTGCCTGTACGTGCCATTCTGCCGACGTATATCTACATGGGGCGGTCGGCAAGTGGTTAAAAGCCCTCTTTATGGACTTTGACTTCAGATGAAGAGCCTGCAAAGAGTGGCTGCAAATAAGCTGCAGACTGGATACCAACCAGCCTTGAAGACCAGCAATTGTTGTAATTGCAATTGCAATTGAGTATTTACTGGCAGCATAGCAATATAGGGTAATAAATGTTAAATATAGCATTATAGTCCTCATTTTTTTTAGATGGTCCTTTATGGGATTTTCTGTTTGGCTATTGGTTATGCTTTAGTCTATTTGTAAAATGTAGTATTTTGAATGGAGAAGAAATTAGAAACAAAAAATAAATGGAGATATTTTTAGTTAGATTTTTTTCCATTATATAAAACTCACATTACTTTATAATAATGCTGAGCCAGCCAGGCCAAAAAGTCTTACTCAGTATAACCTCACGTCAGTGGGTTTGTTCTGATCTGAACACACAAACAATGTGGAATAAGTGAACCTTTGCGTGTACTGGAAAGCTGAATTCCCACCTGCCATACATTAGAGAAGGGGCTGCTGGCTGCAGGCTAAACAATTCTATATATAGAATTTCTGAGCAAAATCTCTATTCCCAAAGGACAAAACATCATACGCCACAACTTAGGAATTTACACAGGTTACTGAGGGGCAATTCTGATTTGAAACCACTCATACAAAGAAATAAGAGTCTGTTTATGGGTTTATAGCTGCTAAAAATAACCACTCATCTCACTCATCTGTACAACTGGGTCCTATGCAGCCAAAAAACAAAGTGTAGATGCACTGCTATGATATAAATGTGCATGTCAGCAGAACTAGAAAGCCCTATCATCTATATCTTCTATCACGTGTAGACTATTCCTTTTTTTAATTACGTTTCTTATTTTTTACATGTCTATGTTATCATGATGCCCATTCTATATCAATTCACAGTTCACTGGTATACAGAATCTTATGTTGCATAAACACCATCGGAAATTTGGCCAGCAAAAGGCCGATGAGAGCTTTTGGGCGGAAAATATATGACCGTGTGTAGGCTCCATCGGACTTTTGATGGCCCAATTCCCGCCAGCAAAAGATTGAGAGCACGTTCTCAATTTTTCGGTCAGAAAAAGTTTCGATCGGAAATTTCGATCGTCTGTTGCAATTCCGACGCGCAAAATTCCTATGCATACGCGGAAACAATTCGATGCATGCTCGGAAGCATTGAACTTAATTTTCGGCTCATCGTAGTGTTGTACGTCACTGCGTTCTTGATGGTCGAAAGTTCAGCGAACTTTTGTGTGACCGTGTGTAGGCAAGCCAAGCTTGAGTGGAATTCCGTCAGAAAAACCATCCAAGATTTTTTTCTGACGGAAATTCCCCTTGTGTGTATGCAGCATTAGAATCATTCCTGGTAACACCTATAGAACCACTGGTAGAAGATTTTAGAGCCCCCTAGTGCAGCTACTGTGTCAGCAAAGAAGCTGCAGACTGGGTGCCAACCAGCCTTGAAAGACTAGCGATTATTACTGGCAGCATAGCAATATAGGGTAATAAATATTTATTCCATTATTTACCTTGACCCTTATTTTTATGATGGTTGTTTATAGAATGTTCTGTTTGGCTATTGGTTACGCTTTAGTTTAGCTATAAAGTTGAATACTTTAAATGAATGGAGAAGAAATTAGAAACAAAAAATAAAAGGGAAATATTTTTAGATTTATTCCACCATACAAATTTCACACCAATTTTTAATAATGCTGGACCAGCCAGGCTCAGCTATGCAACATCTATCAGTTACAGTATGTGCAGCTTGCTATTATGTTCTGTTTAAAACAGTAAAGAAATTATATTATATTCAAATTATGAATTTATAAAGGTTCCACTCTCCAAAATGCATACAATGGAGGGGAATAGATAAATAGGAGACCCAGCACTGGCTCTTTGCTTTACCTCATGCAAGATATCCTACTAATAACCCTATCAATGATGGTTCTGCTGCCACATACAGACTTTTCTATATAATTTCCAGAATGGTGATGGTCGATGGGAGATTTGGGTTTAAAATAACAAGCTGAAAATGCTAGTCTCGAAATAGCTTAGGCTCCTTTGATTGATACTTTGGGCAAACTCACAGGATGGCTCAGATTCCTACACAAAAAGACTTTGCTGATCCTTCAATTTTTATTTCTTCTGAATATTTGCATGTAGTGGGTTTGACTGTTACAAAGAATCACAACATTTAAAAAAATCTAGTTTCAGGAAGTTCATGAAAAATAGATGTATATGGATTATTTTTGGTGAATAAGGATATTGTTTAGTGTTAGAAGAGAAAATATTTTGCCTATCATCTAGCATAAACGACACCACATCCCTTATAAAGATTATTGAAAAATAGGAAAGGGGAAATGGGATTTTTAAGGTGCCAAATTAGAACAAAGTTATTTTATAAAGGTAAAAATGTATTCAAAAAGTAAAAACAAGACATACAAGGAGTAAATGTTGATAATACAGTACTAATACAAGTGCTGACTGATTTCATCTCTACATATTTCGCCTTGATATTGGGTTCTTCAGGAGATATAATTGATATCAGGCACAATAAGCACTAGGAGTAAACAGAGTTTTTTTGAATTGCAGAACAATCAACAATTATAACAATTGCAGTACATAAATAGATACAGTTTAAACAAATTGAACATAGCATTCAATCAAGTCACCCATGGACAAAATAGTTACCTGTATGTTCACAACCATTTACATATAAATCGAAGCTCCATAATCATGGGGATATCAACAGACGGATCATTTGGTGAAACCACAGAGGGGGGTGTATCCAAAGTACAGCCACCGGTAAGTGGTCCAAAAACGAATGGAGTAAGATGATGGATAGAATTAGATACTAGGGTAACAAACAATCACCACTGAAATCCAGACCAAAACAGATTAGATAATATAGCTTTTACCCTGTGATGAGGTCTATTTTACTGTAACCACAGGTGGAACAGTAGATCACCAACTCCACAACAGGACTGGACAAGGATGATGAAAAAGATTGGTAAAAACTTGACTGAAGGTAACTCTACCACTGTTGTTCAGCCCCGTTCACTGTTTCTTTGATTATTGGAATTCATATTAACTATGTCTATTATCTTTTTGATTAAGGGGTCATTATTTGACTACAATTCAGAAATTAGTTTAACCAATCTTTTTCGTCATCCTTGTCCAGTCCTGTTGTGGAGTTGGTGATCTACTGTTCAACCTGTGGTTACAGTAAAATAGACCTCATCACAGGGTAAAAGCTATATTATCTAATCTGTTTTGGTCTGGATTTCAGTGGTGATTGTTTGTTACCCTAGTATCTAATTCTATCCATAATCTTTAGTTTTTGGACCACTTACCGGTGGCTGTACTTTGGATACACCCCCCCCCCCTATGGTTTCATCAAATGATCCGTCTGTTGATATCCCCATGACTATGGAGCCTCAATTTATATGTAAATGGTTGTAAACATACAGGTAACTATTTTGACCATGAGTGACTTGTTTGTGGTGCTGTCCTCAATCGATAAATGCTATTTTCAATTTGTTTAATCTGTATCTATTTATGTACTGTAATTGTTATAATTGTTGATTGTTCTGCTTTTCAACAAAACTCTGTTTACTCCTAGTGCTTATTGTGCCCGATATCAATTATATCTCCTGAAGAAGCCTATATCAAGGCGAAACATGTAGAGATGAAATCTGTCAGCACTTGTATTAGTACTGTATTATTAACATTTACTCCTTGTATATCTTGTTTTTACTTTTTGAATACATTTTTACCTTTATAAAATAACTTTGTTCCAATTTGGCACCTTAAAAATCCCATTTACCCTTTCTTATTTTTCAATTGTTTAGTGTTAGTTTAGGCATGTGCATCTCTTACACCGCATTGCCCTATTACATTACTGTGCACACAAACACTGGTTCTATCGGTGTCATAGTGGACTATTTCGATTTCTTGTCAGTGAATAATGGAGCATGTAGTTCTTCAAGAAATCAATAAACAAAACAACTGGAAGATCTTGGTGAAAGGGAACAGCATGTAGACTCCTTTGTTTACAGACAAGATTTGCACAGCAATTCTGAATACAGAGACATTAACAAATAATGAAGGCTTTATTCCTAAAAATGTGCCGTAGGCCCCTAAGGTTGTGTTGGGTTCAGCATTGATGACAATATGTAACTCAGGTTTAACAAGAGACTTCCTTTGTTTTAATTTAGGATGGAAAGCTGAGATACTGATGTGACAGCGTCTGGCAGACCCTTACAGCATCTTTCACTCTCCTGCATAAATACCAGCTGCTAGATCATTTTTCAGACAAAAGTCATAATTCTGTTGGGAACAGACCATTCTGATCTGCCAAATGCACCGACAACTCCAATACTAAACCTTAACCTTTTGTTACTAATAATAGAATTCTAATTCCCAGTGCATCACATTTTCCAAAAATATCCTGCCTGCCTGCTTTTATTTTCTCTGGTTAATGACCTATAAATAATATCTTTATTGCTCCAGTTAATATTGAATTCCCCATACAAAGGATCTGAACTCCTGGCACATGTGATAATATGTCTGGTTACCTGCATCTTCATTGTTTCATGGCAAGTGGACCATGTTCATTGATTTGTATTGTGTCTCTGTGAAAATTTAATTTTTAACATTGCTAAACGAACGACCATATTCATATCCTTCTCTGCTCCCTTCTGACAGAGTGCAGGGTTCAATTATAGTTCTCCGATAATGCGGCAATATTCACGTATATGGTAAAAAGTGCTGGGGCTTGTACTAAAAAGCATCATCATTCCTATGTGCCTCAGACAGCAAAGGCTCTAAATATGGCCTTACTATAGTTTAATGACTTTTCTCTTAACCATCTAGTAATTACTACATAATGTTCTCGTTACCTTTCTTACCTGCTGGGGGCCAAGCCTTAATATAACCTGTACAGTGGACCACAGAATACTGGGCTTCCCCTTCTTTCACTGGTCCCAGGCCATTCCTAAAATGGATGACAGAGTGATATAAGAAATAGAAAATGTCTTTACAAACATCATGGAAGGAAAACAAACACACAGAGTGCAACTAAAAAAGGAATGGTTCTATGTCATGAAATTACAATTATGCACAATGCATTATCAGTTGCAGCTCAGAAGTGTATGTATAATAACTATAATGGGGTTGATTTACTAAAACTGGAGAGTACAAAATCTGGTGCAGCTGTACAAGATAGCCAATTAGCTTCTTAGTTCAGCTTGTTCAATTAAGCTTTGACAAAAAAAAAAAAATGGAAACTGATTGGTTTTGATGCACAGCTGCACCACATTTTGCACTCTCCTGTCCTGCAGAAGACTTATTTTCACAGCCAACTCCATGGTACATTTGTAATAATTCCTCTCTTACAGTTTTGTGACTTGCTGTCTCTGCTACCCATCAACAAAGATCACCAACAAATCTCTCAGGCAAAAGCGGAGGTCAAATATACAATCCCCCAGTTCCAAAAAAGTTGGGACGCTGTGTAAAATCTACATCAAAACAAAATGCAATGATTTGCAAATTTCATAAACCCATATTTAAATTACAATAGAACAAAGAAAAATATCAAATGTTTAAAGTGAGAAAATTGACCATTCTAAGAAAAAAATAAGGCAATTTTGAAATTTATGGTAGCAACATCTCTCAAAAAAGTTGGGACAGGACAACGACAAGCTGGCAAAGTACAACCCCAATTATAAAAACGGTGGGATATGGCCATGTTTCCCATGGTGTAGCATCTCCCTTTCTTTTTCCAACACTCTGGGGGTTATTTACGAAAGGCAAATCCACTTTGCACTGAAAGTGCACTTGAAAGTACAGTCGCTCTAAATCTAAGGGGTAGATCTGAAATGAGGGGAAGCTCTGCTGATTTTATCATCCAGTCATGTGCAAGCTAAAATTATGTTTTTTATTTTCCTTGCATGTCCCCCTCAGATCTACAGTGACTTTACTTCCAAGTGCACTTGCAGTGCAAAGTGGATTTTCCTTTAGTAAATAACCCCCTTTGTAAATGTCTGGGAGAGGAATGTTGCCCCATTCTTAGCTGAGCATATGCTGCGCTAAAACCTGGAAAAATCTTTCAGCATGGAATGTACCTTTCCAGATGTGCAAGCTGCCCATTCCATACGCACTAATCCCCCATACCATCAGAAATACAGGCTTTTGAGCTGAGCGCTGATAACAAGCTGGAAGGTCCCTCTCTTTGCATCATAGAGCTTTAACTTGCATTTTTTGGGTTGCACAGTGAACTGTGTTCACAGACAGTGACTGTGGGAAGTATTCCTGAGCCCATACAGTGTTGTTCATAACAAAATCATGTCTGTTTTTAATGCAGTGCCGTCTGAGGGCCGAAAGATCATGGACATCCAATATTGCATTTTGGCCTTGCCACTTGCAAATTCTTGGAATCTTTTCATGATATTATGTACTGTAGGTGATGATGATATATATATAAAGTCTTTGCAATTTTACAGTGAGGATCATTATTTTAAAATTGTTCGACAATTTTTAGCCGCAGCTTTTCACAGATTGGTGAACCTCTGCCCATCTTCCTTGTTAGTAATATTTACTTTGCCAGCTTTTTGTTGCCCTGTCCAAACTTTTTTGAGACGTGTTGCTGCCATCAATTTCAAAAATAACATGCTTTTTTATTAAAATACAAAAATTGAAACAATGAGAGTATTAACTGCTTGTCCCCAGAACCATGAAAACTAGAAAAAATGCTCCATTGGCACTTTAACCCAGTTAAAGTATAACAGATCTTTATTAATATAAAAAAATATTTTTATTATACAAAGAATTCCTTAAAGGAGAAGTCCAGCCAAAGCTCATTTGGCTGGGCTTCTCCTATGGATCACAGGAGTGCAATTCGTTTTGCACTCCTGTGACCCGTTTTCAGCAGAGATCTGGCTGAAGTCTGCTCTCTGCTGACATCACAGCGCCCTGACTCCCTGAGCGCAGAGGGAGATAAGCAGAGAGCTGTGATTGACAGTCTACAGCCCTCTGCTCACGGAGCTCTGAAAACTGAGTGATTGGCGGTGTTCGATCACTCGATTTTCAGTGCAGAGGCGCTGGGGGACAGATGCAGCATCAGACCCATGCTGCATCCACCTAGGTAAGAATAACTGGGGAAAAAAAAATAAAACCCATACTTCTCTTTTAAAATAAAACATCATATAGATCAGGGATATGCAATTAGCAGACCTCCAGCTGTTGCAAAACTACAAGTCCCATCATGCCTCTGCCTCTTGGTGTCATGCTTGTGGTTGTCAGAGTCTTGCTATGTAGTTCTGCAACAGCTGGAGGTCCGCTAATTGCATATCCCTGATATAGATGTTAAAAAAACCTTGAATAGCTCTGACAATACCATATACAAATCCCCCATTTTGGAATTATTCATGCATCCAAGAATACATAGTAATGATAGTCATGAAAGATACATATGACAGTCCTGGTGCACTTGAATCCAAGATTTTTTTCAGGGAACCTTGGAAGGGGGGAGGTGTCTAGATATTAGACGTGCAGAAAATGAGTACAATTTCCATTATAATAATAATCAAAGCCATAATCGCAACAAATTTTGCATTTGGATACTTACAAACTTTTTAAACTAGGGACACAAAGCCGTCAGAGCCCAAGGCCCAATGGCAAACATCATTACGTTTTAAAGAAAAGGCTCCGACAGCTTTGTGTCCCTGATTTAAAAAGTTTGTAAGTATCCAGAGACCTCCCCCCTTTCCAAGGTCCCCTGAAGATATATATATATATATATATATATATATATATATATATATATATATATATATATATATATATATATATATATATATATGGTATCGTCAGTGCTATTCTAGGTTTTTTAACATCTATATGATGTCTTTTTAAAGGAATTATTTGTATAATAAAGATTTTTTTGGTATTAATAAAAGTCTGTTATACTTTAACTACTTTCAGACCGGACCAATTTGAAGCCAAAGGAACAGGCCCCTTTTTGCGATTCGGCACTGCGTCGCTTTAACTGACAATTGCGCGGTCGTGCGACGTGGCTCCCAAACAAAATTGACGTCCTTTTTTTCCCACAAATAGAGCTTTCTTTTGGTGGTATTTGATCGCCCCTGCGGTTTTTATTTTTTGCGCTATAAACCAAAAAGAGCAAACATTTTGAAAAGAAAAAGCATTCTTTTTTATTTTTTGCTATAATAAATATCCCCCAAAAATATATATAAAAAAACTTTTTTTTCCTCAGTTTAGGCCGATACGTATTCTTCTACATATTTTTGGTAAAAAAACCCGCAATAAGCGATTATTGATTGGTTTGTGCAGAAGTTATAGCGTTTACAAGATAGGGGATAGTTTTATAGCATTTTTATTAATAATTTTTTTTTTTATTAGTAATGGCGGCGATCATCGATTTTTATTGTGACTGCGACATTATGGCGGACACATCGGACATTTTTTACACATTTTTGGGTCCATTGTCATTTATACAGCAATCAATGCTATTTAAATGCATTGACTACTGTATAAATTACACTGGCAGTGAAGGGGTTAACCACAAGGGGGCAGTGTAGGGGTTAAGTATGCCTAGGGGTGTGTTTCTTACTGTGGGGGGGGGGCGTGGCTTTCAGCTAGTGAATGCTGATCTCTGCTCCAATCACAGGAAGCAGAGATCGGCATCACTAGTTGCGTCACTAGTTGCTAGGCAGAACGGGGAGATGCTGTTTATCTCGGCATCTCCCCGTTGAGATGATTGCGGGTGTCCCCGCGACCGGCCTCACGGGGGTCCCGACCGGCGCAGGAGCACGCCGCTCCCGGAGCACTCCCAATGGCACGGCAGGCATTAAGGAGGGACTTATATATACGCCCTCCTGCCTGTCCGTGCCATTCTGTCGACGTATATCTGTGTGCGCCGGTCGGGAACCGGTTAACTTCGTTACAGTTCCAAGTGGGCTTTTTTCTTAAAATGGCACATTTTCTCAATTTAAACATTTTATATGTTTTCTATTTTCTATTGTAAATTAAGATTTGTAAATCATTGCATTCTGTTTTTATGTAGATTTTACACAGCATCCCAACTTGGAAATTGGGGTTGTAAAAAGGATGGATGACATTCGAAGAATATCTTACATGTGATTTTTTAGTGTAGAGACCCTTTTATTGCTACTATGAATATTCTACTTATATAACATGGACATATTCATCTGCAGCGTTTTTCTATGTAGGTACATTACAAAATGTGCTCAAAAAATAAATACAGTGTAAGAACAATCAACCAAACAAATCATGAGAAGTCGGTTCATATTATTCTGTAATATATAAAAAAAAAATTAAGTGTACCTAAAGGCAAAATGTTTTTTTTCCTTTTTGATAGAGTGGAGAGGGATTAGAACACCTGTCAGGATTTTTTTTGCTGTCTGTGCCCCCATTAAGGAAATTCACCCTCTCTATTTGTCCTGTTATCATTGAAAGTAAAAGAAAATCACAAATTTTGGTTTGTTTCCAGAACAGTGTTAGGTAAGGAAATCTTCCAATAGGTGCACTAGTTCTGGTGACCCTGCTGACATCCTGGGTTTCCCTCAATTTGCTCTCACTTCCTGTTTTGGCTATGGGACAGGAAGTAAAGGGAAATCTCGCCTATAGGACACAGATGGCAAAAAAAAAAGAAAACAATGGGGTTACAACCCTCCCTTACTCTATCCAAAATGAAAAAAAAAAATGCCTTTAGTTCTACCTTAATTTGTTGGTTTGGGAGGAAAACAAAGCACACGGTGACAAAATTTACATTAAAGTGGTATTAAACCCAAAAACAAAAGAATATTAAATTGCAGTTGAAGTTTTCTTTTTAGGCTTTTTTCCTTTCATTTCACCTGGTGATCCAGCCAGTTAGTCTGCTGTTTTTCAACTTCCTGTAACAGACCAAGCTGTCCAGCAAAAAAGCAAACGTGGTAGGCAGAGGGTTGAGACAAACCATTTACCACTGACAGGGGTGCTTATAATTGTCAGTTTTTTTCATTTATATAAAACCTTTACCCCTAAATGAAAAAAAATCAAAAACAAAACGTTACTCTAACTCCTTAAAAAGTATTAGCTGGAGTTTGACTAGTGGAACTTCACTCTCCAAATCAACACTGATTATTTTTAATCCTTATGCTGCTAGCATTAGTAAATAGATAGGAAAGTATATCATATTTACTTGTTTTAAACTTGTTTTCTTACATTTTTTTCAGTTACTTCTTGGTTTCATGCCTAGGCAAATGATGTCATACATCCCAGGAGTCTTCAGGAGAGGAGGAGAGGAAGAGGGCTTTTTTCAGCTAAGCACATCCTCCTTCATGCATGCTTGAGCTATGGGTAGATGGATTTCAGGAAATAAGTGCAACATGAATCATTTGCCTTCACTCAAGAGGGCCACAGCTAGAAAAGCTAGGGGATGTTTTTCAAAGTTCTCTACAAAATAAGACATGGACGGATAGGGAAGTTTGCTATTATTAAAAATGTATTAATTTGTGTTTTTGGTTTGTGGTGCTGTGAAGATCCGCTTTAATTTATTAGTCAAATCCATCTAAATCTGCTAGTGCATCTAACACTACCCTTTCCTCAGCAGCTGCTCTCCTACGGTGTCTCTGTTGCTCTTCCATCCAGAGTGGAGATACCCTAAGGCCACTTTCACACTGAGGCGCTTCTAAACTGCCAGTAAAAACACTGAGCGCTTTTGAAGAGCTTTTCAGGCGCTTTTAAAGAGCTTTCCATTCATTTCAATCATTGATTTTAATGGAAATAAGTTTTCATGAGCTTTTTAGGCGCTGTTTTTAGCGTGAAAGCGCCTGAAAAGCGCCTCAGTGTGAAAGTGGTCTAAGGCCATTTTCACACTTGTGCGACTTCAAAGTCGCGCGATTTTGCCGGGATTTCAAGGAATGCCTGTGTAAGTGGCATCAAAATCGGACCAAAGTAGTGCAGGGACTACTTTGAAGTCGTAACGACTTGAAGTCGTACTAATATGAATGGCTGTCATTGGAAATCATGGGGAACGACTTGTCATGCTACTTTGCAGTCCCAAATCGTGGGACAAGTCGTATAAGTGTGAAAGGGGACTAATGCCGCATACACACGATCGGAAAATTCGGCCAGCAAAAGACAGATGAGACCTTTTTGTCGGAAAATGCGACCGTGTGTATGCTCCATCGCAAAAGTTTAAGAGCATGTTCTCAATTTTTCTGATGGAAAAAGTTTCTATTGGAAATTCCGATCGTCTGTGGCATTTCCGACGCGCAAAATTCCGATGCATGCTCGGAAACAATTCGACGCATGCTCGGAAGCATTGAACTTCATTTTCGCGGCTCGTCGTAGTGTTATACGTCACCGCGTTCTTGACGGTTGGAATTTGGTGTGACCGTGTGTAGGCAACACAAGTATGAGCGGAATTTTTTGAATATCCAAGGCTTTTCCGATGAGAATTCCAATCGTGTACGTGGGCTTAGACAGGAAATGTGTTACTGACCAGATCCCCAGGTGAAAAAGTCCACAAAAATGAAAACGACTGCATCCTGCACAATAAATAATTGGGAAATTGTAATATATTATATTTTGGTTGTTGGATTTAATACCGTTTTATGTAGATAAAGTTCTGGTCAGAACAGACCTCAAGACCTTAGAAATGCAAGTCAATGATTCTTACCACTGTGGCTCCATTGCAAAATATAACTTACCTATACCTCTTCCTCATTGTGGTGATTCTATTGAGTGGTAGATGATCCAGAGGAGCGTTACCACATCTACCAGAAAACATAAGAAAACATATTAAATACTGGAGTTAAATAAATTGAAGATAGCAATTTTAAGTTTTAAAGCAGAAGTAAACCCATCGATTTAACAGTCTAAAAAAAAAAGGCATGCCGTGAATGCTAACTGCACATTGGCTGTGCTCTCAACCAAACAGTCAAACCATCCAATGGCTGGTGTCATAACGGATCACATGTGCAGCACTGTGGCAGTTGAAGATTAAACAGAGGCAAAGATGGCAGCTTCCTTGGCTGAAAAAGATAGGGGGGTTTACTTCCACTTTAAAAAATCATATATTTAATTAGCATGCAAGCATCCATTGTCATTTTACTGTCAGAGAAACCAGCAAGAAGTATTTTACTGAACTGTATATTCTGTTTAAACCCCCGGCTGTACATGTTGTATTGCCATATTACATCAAGGCCATACAGAAGAAAATCTGGGGTACCTGCAAAGTGTCACCACAACCATATTCTTCACTGCATGAGAAATCTGAAAGCAGGAGGATATCAGAAGGATGGCTGGTGGATAAGTGTAAATGACTTTAGTCTCTCTGTATTCTTGCAGTTTTCTGTTGTTTTCTTTCAACAAAACAGACAAGATCATGCTAAATAAGCACCCCATTGTCCCCAGCTATACCCGCTGGACCGCTAGAAAAGATCTGTTGTGTTCTAGCAAGTTTGTCAATATAAAGACATCACGTGGTACATGACCTTAAATCACATCGCCAAAGTCTCACAGGGAACTGCAAGCCGCTACCATTTGCAACTCATCACAAGGGAACAATGTAAGTAGCACAGACAGGTAATTTAAGAAATACTGAAGTGTTTGTCAATGCAAGGAAATGAGGATGAATGCTTTTAGTAAAGGACATTTTTGTTGGAATTAAGAAATGTTTTAGGGTCTATCAAATCTCATCTATTTTCCAGCAGCAAAACAGATACATTTTACTGCGTGAAAATGTGTTTAAAGTAAAATTTCAATTCTTTCCCATGTGGGAATACTCACATCTATGATCTGCAGTTTAAAGGGTAAACTCTTAAAGGGTAATTCTATCACCCCATTCACAGCATTACCACATACATTGCAATTTGTGTGTGTTTAGGTGTGAATGGGTGTCAAAGTTGAATGTTTTATAATCTGTTAACTTACATTATTATTATTGTTACACAGGATTTAAATAGCGCCAACAGTTTACACTTTACAACATGAGGGCAGACAGTATAGTTACAATACAATTCAATACAAGAGGAATCAGGGGGGCCTTGCTCTTTAGAGCTTACAATGTAAAAATCACATATAAAAGTAAGCTGAAAAGTGGGCAACAATCTGGAACGCAAAGGTGATGTTTTTATTATTATTATACAGCATTTACAGTGCCTTGAAAATTCATACCCCTTGACATTTTCCAAATTTTTTCATGTTACAACCAAAAACGTAAATGTATTTTATTGGGATTTTTTCTGATAGACCAACACAAATTGGCACATAATTGTCAAGTGGAAGGAAAATGAAAAACATTTATTATCTGAAAAGTGTGGCGTGTATTTGTATTCAGCCCCCCTTTACTCTGATACCCCTAACTAATATCTAGTAGAACCAATTGCCTTCAGAAGTCCCCTAATTAGTAAATAGAGTCCACCTGTGTGTAATTTAATCTCAGTATAAATACAGCTGTTCTGTGAAGCCCTCATAGGTTTGTTAGAGAACATTAGTGAACAAACAGCATCATGAAGGCCAAGGAACACACCAGACAGGTCATGGATAACAGGGTTAGGTTATAAAAAAGCATCCCAAGCTTTGAACATCTCACAGAGCACTGTTCAATCCATCATCCAAAAATGGAAAGAGTATGGTACAACTGCAAACCTACCAAGACATGGCCGTCCACCTAAACTGACAGGCCGGGCAAGGAGAGCATTCATCAGAGAAGCAGCCAAGAGGCTGCAGAGATCCACAGCTCAGGTGGGAGAATCTGTCCACAGGACAACTATTAGTCGTGCACTCCACAAATCTGGTCTTTATGGATGAATGGCAAGAAGAAAGACATTGTTGAAAGAAAGCCATAAGAAGTCCCATTTGCAGTTTGCGAGAAGCCATGTGGGGGACACAGCAAACATGTGGAAGAAGGTGTTCTGGTCAGATGAGACCAAAATTTTACTTTTTGACCTAAAAGAAAAAAACACTATGTGTGGCAGAAAACTAACACTGCACATCACCCTGAACACACCATCCACACTGTGAAACATGGTGGTGGCAGAATCATGTTGTGGGGATGCTTTTCTTCAGCAGGGACAGGGAAGCTGGTCAGAGTTGATGGGAAGATGGATGGAGCCAAATACAGGGCAATCTTAGAGGAAAACCTGATAGAGTCTGCAAAAGATTTGAGACTGGGGCGAAGGTTCACCTTCCATCAGGACAACGACCCGAAACATACAGCCAGAGCTACAATGGAATGGTTTAGATCAAAGCATATTCATGTGTTAGAATGGCCCAGTCAAAGTCCTGAACTAAATCCAATTGAGAATCTGTGGCAAGACTTGAAAATTGCTGTTCACAGACGCTCTCCAACTAAACTGACAGAGCTATTTTGCAAAGAAGAATGGGCAAAAATGTCTCTCTCTAGATGTGCAAAGCTGGTAGAGACATCCCCAAAAAGACTTGCAGCTGTAATTGCAGTGAAAGGAAGTTCTATAAAGTATTGACTCATACAAATGCACGCCACACTTTTCATATATTTGTAAAAAATGTTGAAAACCGTTTATCACTTTCCTTCTACTTTTCCTTCCACTAGGGCCCATTCACACAAGAAACCGCATGTTCACATGCATTTGAAGCGTGTTTGAAACGCACTTGATGTGCTCTTGGCGCACGCTTGAATGCATTTTGCATACGTTTTTGGGCTTGGCTTTCGTGGCTTAAAGGGGCGTGGTTGGGGCGTTTGAAATGTGTTTGTAGCACGCTTAAGCCCCATACACACGGTCGGATTTTCTCATGGATTCTGTCCGATCGGACAATGTTGTTGAAAAATCAGACCGTGTGTATGCACCATCGGACAGTGTACGTCGGATTGTCCGACAGACAAAGTCCTATCTCCTGCTGGATAGATTTTCCGACAACACGGTCCGATCACACCAAATCCGATCGTGTGTACCGTTGTCCGACGGACAAAGTGCTACGCATGCTCAGATCACATTACAAGACCAAAGCTATTGGCTACTAGCCTCTACGTAGTCCCGTCGTAGGCAACAAATGTCACCACGTTCAGAATGATCGGATTTTCCGACAACTTTGTCCGACCGTGTGTATGCAAAACCAACATCAGACAAAGTATGACGGACATGGTCTGACGGACCTGGTCCTCGGATAATCCGCGCGTGTGTATGGGGCTTTATAGTGCATTCCCTGAATTTGCGGCATGGAAAAATGCAGCATGCTCTTCTCTTTTTAACTGCGCTGAACTGCACTGCAATGATGTGAACAATGTCCATAGGATTACCTTGACTTTGGGTGGTCTATGCAGTTGGAGTGGAGTTCAAAATGCAGCCCAACTGCATGTGAAAGGGCCCTAAATTAACCCTGCTCTGTCCATAATCTTCTGTATAGGCCAAATAAATCAATATCCTTCTGTACTCTTTGAGAAAATATCAAATCAAAAAAGTGCTAACAAAACCCGAAATGCCATAACCCAAACATGTTTTGCTATAACTGGCTTCATCAGGGGTAAAATGAGTGCATTGTGTGAAAAAAACAAGAAAAGCCATGTATAATGAAATAATAAAATATATAATTACTAAATAATTAAAAGTGAGCAATATAAATGTTAAATGGAGTGATGAATCTGACAGCATCTGGCTGTTATATTCACACACTTATTTTAAAAGTAAATAAAAAAATCTCTGACTGTATAAATGTGCTTTCCTATATTCAGTAAGGGATCATTTACATTTGCGCTAGACCTTTGAAGAATGATCTGCAGTGGACCGATTTTCATTGGGCGTCTGACAGGCAGTGAAGAGGCATTGGGGTTTATTTACTAAAGCTGGAGAGTGCAAAATTAGGCTCATTCTGCATTGAAACCAATCAGTTTCTAACCTCAGCTTGTTCTATTAAGCTTTGGCAATAAAAACTGGAAGCTGATTGGTTTCTATGAAGAAGTGAGACTGATTTTGCACTCTCCAGCTTTAGTAAATAAACCCATTATGTTGCCACCTCATTGTCTGGTATTAAACCCCTAAAAACCCACAGCCCCATGCTGCTACAGTAGCAGGGCAGCGTGGCCCTATACATTTGAATGGGTTGTGCTCAGCGGGCGGTGCTGCTCACCAAACGCGACAGCTGGGATAATTTTTGTTGCACAATATTTCAAAGCGTAACAGCCATTGCATATGTGTAAGCCTTAATCTACACTATATTACCAAAAGTATTGGGACGTCTGCCTTTACACGCACATGTATCTCTGATACAACAGGTAATAAATGGGATTTCGTTTTTTATACAAGTCACAACACAGCAGCAATACTTCAACACAAACATGAACATTTATAGATACGCATTTTTTTTTAACAGATGAATACGATTTGTTGTGACTAGTCTATATGATACTGATGAGAGATCAACAGAAAATATTCAGACTGGCTTATAGCCTTTACACGTGTCTGTTCAGTGCTAATATTTCATGCTAAGGCCAGTAAGATCATTTTTTTAGGTAGATGCCAAGATTATTAATTAGCATGAGCAATGTTTGAAATTCCAGAGGGTCCGGCGTTTCACGGCAATGAAACAAGAACATTCAAAGCCGTCCCTAGAAGCCCTCTATTATTACTTCCAGCTCACAGTCATACAAGGCCCTTTAGCTCAACACTTAGCTATCATTCTTCTTGTATATTAAAATGAATTGCTAGATTTCAACAGAAAAGAGAGAGGAAATTATTCTGATTACAACTTTCAGCGAATAAATACACTGGTGGCACTCTCAGTAAAAGGTTATTTAAAGGTATCGTAGCGCAAATGTAATTTCTACTATAAATCTATTACACACACTCTGTAAAAAAAAAAAACTACTTATCTACATGTATGTGTAGAAGCAACAATTGAAAGAAGAAGAGCTCTAGTGTAACTGAAAATCCAGATATAGTTTTAAAATTAAGAAAAGCTACAACCAAAATTATTAATAAAGCTTCTACAGGCTCAAGGTTTTTTAACTTAATTAGTCCCCCCCAAATACTTACCTGAGCCCCATCTCGATCCAGTAATATGCATGAGAGCAGCGGCACTCCCAGGTCTCTCTCTCCTCATTGGCTCACACAGCAGTGGTGGGAGGACCCAAAAAGAAGAGGATTAGGACTGCTCTGTTCAAAACCATTAAAGGGGTGTTCCGCCTACCGCTGCAAAAATGTAAAGCCAGAAGCTACACATACTGCAGCTGCTGGATTTTAATAATAGGACACTTGCCTGTCCTGGAGTCCAGCCATGTCGGCACCGCAGCTGATGTTTCCATCAGCTGTTGGGTGCATGCCACCGTGGGTAAGGGAACCCAGCAGTGTAGCCTTGCGGCAGAGTAGCCTTACGGCAGTGTAGCTCCTACTGGCCCGGTGGCAGGGGGAGGAGGAGGGAGACGAGCGGTGACATCATGGGCCGCAGCCCAGACTCCCGGAAGTGGGAACAGGATACCTGTCAAAGACAGATATCCGCTCCCCCCCCCCCCCCCCCCCAAAAAAAAAAGGTGCCAAATGTGGCACCTGAAGGGGAGGAGACAAATTAGCGGAAGTTCCACTTTTGGGTGGAACTCTGCTTTAAGTAAGTATAACACTTTTTTTATTATTATTATTTCTTTTAGAATCACTTTAAATACAGAGGGTATTAACCAATCTAAACATAAAAAAATAGAGCAGATGCTGCTCCTAATTAACAAAAGGGTACAAGAAAATTGTCCATCTTTTATAAAAGAATTCACATATATCAGGATATTATTACCTCAGCCGGCAAATGAATGACCGTCGGGATCCCATACACATTCGCATTGAGGATTGTTGCCCTTCTTTCTTCACTGTACCGGTTTTCAAGTCCAAAATCCGTCCTAAGCAAAAAAAATAAAAATAGAATGATTCATTTTCCTTCTCAGTTTCCTATTAAATTAACATTTTCATCAAGCTGTCTTTTAAAGAATGCTCATATTTCTGTTAATAAGTTACTGCAGGAGAACTGTTCTAGACATATGACATATATAGTGTCTAAAGTGTTTTTTAACAATCCGTCTGCTCCCTTGAAATAATTCATTTTAATGGTGACTTTAAACCTTCTATGGTCAGCACATAAACAAGTGTGATGCAGTCTTCCACCTGTCATGTTCATAAAATAATATTTCCAACTGCCTGCACCCTCACCTCATGGTGGTGAGCAAAATGCCATTGTCCTGGCCCACCCTTTCCTCTTTGTCTGATGATGGAATGTATGCTAACATATCACACAATGGCGACAGAAAAATAATGGCTTCTTTTGGCACTGTACACACACAGTCAGTACAGACATACATAAACAGAGAAGTCAGAATAAAGGGTATAGTAAATATTAAACATTGAAATTTGCATTGTTGATTGTGGCCAGGAGGTAGAGGTTTAGATTCCTTTTCATTTGTCTTCTTTTCTCGTCTCTTGAAAAAAAGGCTCCGGTTTACATACAGTGGTGTGAAAAAGTGTTTGCCCCCTTCCTCATTTCCTGTTCCTTTGCATGTTTGTCACACTTAAGTGTTTCGGAACATCAAACCAATTTAAACAATAGTCAAGGACAACACAAGTAAACACAAAATGCAATTTGTAAATGAAGGTGTTTATTATTAAAGGTGAAAAAAAATCCAAACCATCATGGCCCTGTGTGAAAAAGTGATTGCCCCCTAAACCTAATAACTGGTTGGGCCACCCTTAGCAGCAACAACTGCAACCAAGCGTTTGCGATAACGTGCAATGAGGCTTTTACAGCGTCCTGGAGGAATTTTGGCACACTCATCTTTGCAGAATTGTTCTAATTCAGTTACATTAGAGGGTTTTCGAGCATGAACTTCCTTTTTAAGGTCATACCACAACATCTCAATAGGATTCAGGTCAGGACTTTGGCTAGGCCACTCCAAAGTCTTCATTTTGTTTTTCTTCAGCCATTCGGTGGTGGACTTGCTGGTGTGTTTAGGATCATTGTCCTGCTGCAGAACCCAAGTTCGTTTCAGCTTGAGTACACGAACAGATGGTTGGACATTCTCCTTCAGGATCTCTTGGTAGACAGCAGAATTCATAGTTCCTTTTATCACGGCAAGTCTTCCAGGTCCTGAAGCAGCAAAACAGCCCCAGACCATCACACTACCACCACCATATTTTACTGTTGGTATAATGTTCTTTTTCTGAAATGCAGTGTTCCTTCTACGCCAGATATACTTGGACACACACCTTCCAAAGAGTTCCACTTTTGTCTCATCGGTCCACAGAATGTTGTCCCAAAAGTCTTGGGGATCATCAAGATGTGTTGTGGAGAAATTGAGACGAGCTTTGATGTTCTTTTTGCTCAGCAGTGGTTTTCTCCTTGGAACTCTGCCATGCAGGCCATTTTTGCCCAGTCTTTTCCTGATGGTGGAGGCATGAACGCTGACCTTAACTGAGGCAAGTGAGGCCTGCAGTTCCTTGGACGTTGTTGTGGGGTCTTTTGTGACCTCTTGGATGAGTCGTCGCTGCGCTCTTGGGGTCATTTTGGGCGGCCGGCCACTCCTGGGAAGGTTCACCACTGTTCCATGTCTTCGCCATTTGTGGATAATGGCTCTCACTGTGGTTCGCTGGATTCCCAAAGCTTTGGAAATGGCTTTATAACCCTTTCCAGACTGATAGATCTCAATTACTTTCTTTCTCAATTGTTCCTGAATTTCTTTGGGTCTCGGCATGATGTGTAGCTTTTAAGGATCTTCTGGTGGACCTTACTGTGTCAAGCAGCTCCTATTTAAGTGATGCCTTGATTGTGAACAGGTGTGGCAATAATCAGGCCTGGGTGTGGCTAGAGAAATTGAACTCAGGTGTGGACAACCACAGTTTATAGTATGTTTTAACAAGGGGGGCAATCACTTTTTCACACAGGGCCATGATGGTTTGGATTTTTTTTCACCTTTAATAATAAACACCTTCATTTACAAATTGCATTTTGTGTTTACTTGTGTTGTCCTTGACTATTGTTTAAATTGGTTTGATGTTCCGAAACACTTAAGTGTGACAAACATGCAAAGGAACAGGAAATGAGGAAGGGGGCAAACACTTTTTCACACCACTGTAGTTCATAAACTCAAGCTGAGCTTGACACAAACACACACACACACACACACACACACACACACAAACACACACACACACACAAACACACAAACTTACAAGTAAATCAGAAAGGTGACTTATTCTTATCAGGCAGCTCAATTTCAGGTTTTAATCAGACCAAGTAAGCATTCAGGCAATCAGCAACTGCTGTTTAATCTCGATTTCGTTTCACTATGTTGCCAGGGTCCAACTTTCTAAATTCCACCAATGCCATTCCACTGACCAGTGAGAGTGTGTTATCTGACCACTGAAACATTTTCACTTGACAAAGAAATTACGGTAAGGGGGGTCTAGCAATTACATCAGAGGAAGTCAAGCCCCAGCTTAGCAGGAGAGAGGCGTAGACGTTTTTCTGGGTTATAAAGTTGATAGCAGACAGTTTGTTGAATCTGCATTTAGGCCCCAGAAAATCTGCCTGCTCAGCAGTGGATCTCTCCGCTAATCCCAGCTGAGAAGGTGCATAACAGGTCTGTGTTCGCTCTGCTAATGCAGAGCAGACACAGACAAAGCCCACTGTACTCTATGGGCTGTCCGATGAAAATGGACCGCCAGCCTGGACTTGCTATGCTTTGGACTTGCTATACTGCTTTGCTAAATAAAAGCGCAGGACAAACCTGCTTGGACTGTTCCTAGATGTCCCTTTGTCATCCATGGTTTACCGCTGCCAATACCGGTGTCCCTTATACATGTTATTGTTTAATACACAATGTTGGCTAATAGGCATAATAAAATTCAGCCACATCCTGTGCAAAACTGCATGTCCCCAAAAATGCTTGTTCTCTATAGAGAAGCAGTGATCTCTTTGCAGAGGTCTGACACGACTAGAGATGTAAACTTTCGTGAAATTTTGAAGCCATGGGGAAAAAAAAAATGTCTTCCCATTTTTTCCAGTAGTTGTACAGTTTTCATTTTATTTTGTTACACTGGGAAAGTGAAGTGCAGTGCATATAAATGTATTATGCTTGAAATAAAAGTACAGCCTATTAAGTAAATGAACGCAATTTTGCTTTTTAAAACTATATTTTTTATTACAAGTTGAAAAACAAGGACTGTATATGATAAGAGCATTTCACCTATACATGAGAACAGGTGATCAACCCCCTTTCCCTCATAATAATTTAGAAACTTCCTGCCAATATGCATTTTCAGTTATTGACAGAACCATATATTGTGAGCTTGATTAGTGTTCTCCTGATTTTCAGGTGTAATTTTCTCTATAAGACTCCTTTCACACTGGGGCGTTTTTCAGACATTTTAGCATTAAAAAAAGCGTATGTAAAGCGCTTAAAAGAAGCCTCATCTGCAATCCCAATGTGAAAGCCCAAGTGCTTTAAGGCTACTTGCACACTGAGGCACTTGGCGCGTATATTTAGCGCCGCTTTACCGTCATTTTAGCAGTGCTTTTCGGCCGCTAGCAGGGCAGTTTTACCCCCCGCGAGCGGCCGAAAAAGGGTTAAAACCACCCGCAAAGCGCTGCTGCAGAGGAGCTTTGCAGGCGGGTTTGGAGCGCTGCCCCATTGTTTTTAATGGAAAGGGGCGCTTTAGGAGCGGTAAATACACCACTACTACAGCGCTCCAAAGATGTGGCTTGCAGGACATTTTTCAGCGTCCTGCAAGCGCACCGCTCCAGTGTGAAAGCCCTCGGGATTTCACACTAGAGACACAGCAGCGGCTGTTTGAAGGCGCTTTGCAGGCGCTATTTTTAGAACTTCAGCGCCTGCAAAGCGCCTCAGTGTGAAAGGGGCCTAAGAGCCCTTTCACACTGCCAGCGCCCGAAAAACGCTTGTAAAGCCCCGCTTAAACTAGCATCGCTTTACCACCTTTTCGAGCGCTAGTGGGGTGCTTTTAACCCCCGCTAGTGGCCAAATAAAGGGTTAAAAGCACCCACAAAGCGATGCTGCCAAAAGCACTTTGCAGGTGCTTTTCAGGCGTTTTGCAGGCGCTTCCCATTGATTTCAATGGAAAGGGGCGCTTTAGGAACGGTGTATTCACCGCTCCAAAAGCGCTGCAAAGAAGCTGCTTGCAGGACTTTTTTTGGACACCCTGCCAGAGCAGCGCCTCAGTGTGAAAGCACTCGGGCTTTCACATTGGGATTGCGGCTTCTTTCAGGCGCTTTAGGCCACTTTCACACTGAAGTGCTTCTAAACTGCCAGTAAAAACACTGAGCGCTTTTGAAGAGCTTTTCAGGCGCTTTTTGAAGAGCTTTCCATTCATTTCAATGGGGAGGGGAGTTTTTCACAGCCCTGCCAGCACATTGCCCCAGTGTGAAAGTGTTCATTGATTTTAATGGAAATAAGTTTTCGTGAGCTTTTTAGGCGCTGTTTTTAACGTGAAAGCGCCTGAAAAGCGCCTCAGTGTGAAAATGGTCTTACAGTCGCTTTTTTTAACGCTAAAGCGCCTGAAAAACGCCCCAGTGTGAAAGGGGACTAAATGAAGGGATTGTGTATTTTCTGCTGGTGAAGATCCAGAAGCAGCAGAAAGAGTTTTTCTGGAATGAGAACTCTTGAGGAAAAAGCTACTCGCACTTTTATTCTGGTCCTCATCATTTCATCCCATAAAGTATTTTTAATGTATTTAGGGCACCTCTGGCTTTCTAGAATTCTAGATGTTGGTTGGTCTCACCATTTTACTGAGAGGAAGAAAACAAAAAACTATTTACTGAACAGACTATAGGGAAACATTATGCTGGGATGGTGGAGATCATTAATAAAAATAGTTTGAAGGTTATAAAGATGAACTAATTTGTCAAACAAATTTACCCAATAACTTGCCAATTAAGGCCTGAGAGGACAGGAACTACTGTATCCCAACAAACACCCAACTGTAGGAGGTACAAGATGGAGCCCACAAGCCCTTCCCCTGCAGTACCCCCTAGTAGCAAAGATGCATGCTTTTCTTGTTTGAGAACTGCATTGAGAAGTACAGTGTTACTTGAACTGTATTCCAGGATTTGCTTGTCTTTAGCTGAGAGAACATGCAATAATTTAAGACTTAACATAAAGTCACAGAAATCTTTCATTAAGGTCTTCATGTTATATAGTTTGAATACCATATCATAGATATATTACTTATCATTGTAAAAGAGCATATTCCACACTTTTTTTTCCAGTCTTTTTTTCTGGGCCTTCCCATCTTCCCATGAGCTGGAGTTCATCGAACCGTGGGTATCATAATGCTGATTGGTAACATAAGGTTTGCTGATTACAGAGAAATAGGTCTGACTCAGTAGGCTGACTGCAACGAGACCACTGCCTTCCCACAGACAACAAGGATCCCACTCTGCAGCTGCTGACAAGAGCCAGATTTTTCCATTTTAGGCTGTGGCTGCTTCACAAAAAAAAAAACTGTAAGACACTGAACACCTTTTGTTTTGATGTACCTGTAAGGTATTTGGCTAATTTAACCACTTGCCTACCAGGCACGAACACCCCCTTCCTGCCCAAGCCATTTTTCAGCTTTCAGCGCTGTCGCATTTTGAATGACAATTGCGCGGTCATGCAACGCTGTACCCAAATAAGATTTTTATCATTTTTTCCCCACAAATAGAGCTTTCTTTTGGTGGTATTTGATCACCTCTGCGATTTTTATTTCTTGCACTATAAACAAAAGAAGAGTGACAAGTTTGAAAAAACACAATATTTTTTACTTTTTGCTATAATAAATATCCAAATGTTTTTTTTTTTTCTAAACACATATTTTCCTCAGTTTAGGCCAATATGTATTCTTCTACATTTTTTGGTAAAAAAAAAAAAAAAAACGCAATAAGCTTATATTGATTGGTTTGCGCAAAAGTTATAGTGTCTACAAAATAGGGGGTAGATTTATAGAATTTTTATGAACAAGGGACACACCATCGGGCTCCTCTCCTCTGACAGCATGTCCTGCTCAGTTACTGGGCAATCGCGGGTGCCCGGTGGACATCGCGGCCGCCCGGCATGCGCATCGGGTCCCCAGCGATGCGGCAGGCGCGTGCGCCCCTAGTGGCCCGCAAAGGAATCACATCATATGATGGCGGCCCAGAACAAGAGCTTCTTCGTCCCGCAGTCATATGACAGTGGGCGGGTGGGAAGTGGTTAAACTATCAGTTTAAATAGACTTTAAAGTGGTGGGCCAGCGAAAAAAAAAAATAATTAAAAGTCAGCAGCTACAAACACTGTAGCTGCTGACTTTTAATGAGCACTTACCTGTCCCGGGTGCCCGCGATGTTGGCCGCCCGAGGCCGACCCGTCCCTCGGCTCTCAGGCCCCATCGCTGCCATTAAAAGTAAGGGAAACAGGCCTTGCGGCTTCACTGCCCGTTTCCTACTGCGCATGCGTCGGCGCTTTGTGAATGGGGCGTGCTGTGTTGTGGGACACACACAGTTCCCAGAACACACCGCGCCCCATTCACCAGAAGACAATGCGAGGAGGAGAAGACCGAAGATCACCACGAAAAAGGAAGAGGCAGATTAGGACGATCTGCCTAGCAACAGCCATTTCTGGTAAGTGAAATGTATTTATTTTGGAGCCTTTTTATACATATTTTTTTTTTAGGGTGGACCTCCCCTTTAAGATACATAGATAATGTCTTCTTAGGCTGTAACTATTGTTTCTCGTCTTCCTGGCTGATGGTGTACACAGACATCTGATTTCATTTGGACTTTCAGTAGCAGAATAAAAGATGAGATTTCTACTACATGTTTTGTTAATTAATTAGACTGTGGTTATAAAACCAAACTGTGTGTGACATATGGCTTGGGTGAGCCCTAGCCAGGCTTTTCCTGTTATGAGTGGTATTGGTTAGAAGAACACGTGTCTGGCATGGTACAACCAGCTGTGACAGATTATCTAAGTTCACAGGACAGTCGCTATTAACCTAGTGCGGGGCAAACCTGCTTGAACTGTTCCTGGGCATGGTTTACTGCTGCCATTACCAATTGAGCCTTTCCCATTAGTTATTGTATAATAAAATGTGCTGGGTAATATGCTGGCATTTTATAAATTAGTAATGATAATGACAACTATTATCCTTTGCCTATAGCAAAGTTGTTTTCCATTATCATCAGAAAATTATATTGATTAAAAAAAAAAAACCTTTCAATTAAAATTAGCTAAATACATTTCAAGTACATTAAAACAAAAGGTGTGCAAAATCTTAGATTTTCTTTTTAATACAGTCACAGCCTGATTGTAAAAAAGCCTGACAGAAAAAAAAAGCATGCCTGCAGAATCCCTTGCTTTCTGTGCAAGGAAGCAATGATCTCTTTCTAGAGATAAGACACAGCCCCGCTGAGTTAGAGCCAGAACTCTCCAATCAGAGGGAAGTATGAGCTATGCTAATTGTAGAGCTATAGGTCTATAGGGGGCGTGTCAAAGCTCTGCAATGACAACACTGATTCCAAGCAGAGAGCAAGGGCATCACTCTGCAACTGCTGGCAGGGGTCAGGCTCTTCTACTCAGGCTGCGGCTGCTTTAGAAATAAAATGAACTGTAAGTGCTTGTTTACATTAGCCACTTGCTAAAACGGCATGTTCTAGCATGTGGGCTGGTGTTCCTTTTGCTGGGCAGTAGGGGAGCAGTGCACTGTTTATATTTCTTTTGTTTTTTCATTTAACTCTAGACCCTGCAACCTGTGCTATCCAATGAGCTGCAGAAAAATGTAGCATGTCTGCATTTTTCAACACGGCACAACAGGTCAGCATTGTGGTGTGAACGGGGCACATGGAAAGCAAACATTTTTATGTGCCCTTGTGGTAGCCTATGTTAATCAAGTGCAAAAAAAAATCAGTCACAGAACGGGCCCTGAAACATTGAACACCTTTTGATTTGATCTACCTGGAATGTAGTTAGCTATTTTTAAAATGAAGGTTTAATTGGACTTTTATATACCGTATTTATCGGCGCATTTTTTCCCCCTGTATATAGGGGGAAAATCACAGGTGCGTGTTATACGCCTGCAGCGTAGCTCGGAGGTGAACGAGTGCCGACGGAATTCACAGAGCCGTCATCTCCTCTCCACTCTGCTCTCACGTCACACACAGTCCCGCCTCCGCCACCGGAATTGGACCAGTGTTCTGTCTATCACAGGAGCTGGTCCAATGCCGATGGCGGAGGTGGGACTATGTATGTGACTGCCGAGTAAACAGGAGATGACGGCTCGGTAATTTCCTGAGAGAGATGAGAGATGGTGAGGCTTAATCATAGCTGCATTGATGGGGGAGATGGGAGAAAATCAGGCTGCAGGTGGGAGCGCAGATCAGGCTGCAGATGGGCACAGATCAGGCTGCAAATGGGCACAGATCAGGCTGCAAATGGGCACAGCTCAGGCTGCACTGAAGCTGCAGATGGGCACAGATCAGGCTGTACTGAAGCTGCAAATGGGCACAGATCAGGCTGCATTGAGGCTGCAGATGGGCACTAATCAGGCTGCACTGAAGCTGCAGATGGGCACAGATCAGGCTGCATTGAGGCTGCAGATGGGCACTAATCAGGCTGCATTGATGCTCACTGACCACTATTTTGCTTCAAAGTGGTTTATTTAAAAAAAAAAAAAAAAAAAATGTCCTGAAACTTCTCTCTTAAATTGGGGTGTGTGTTGTACGCCTGTGCATGTTATATGCCGATAAATATGGTATATGAATAATGTAATTTTAGTCTTTGATTTTTTTTTCCTTTTAATTTTCCTGGCTGATGGTGTACACAGACATCTGTTTTATTTATATTTTTCGATAGAATTTTTGCTACATGTTTCATTAAATATTTAGCCTGGGGTTATAAAACCAGAACTATGTGTGACATATGGCTTGGGTGAGCCCTAGCCAGGCCTTTCCTGTTATCTGCAATGCTGGTTAGAAAAACACATGTCTGGCATAATACAAACAGCTGTAACAGAATATCAGAAGACATTATAAGCCTATACTGTATATCGAGAGACTTATCTGCTAATATAGTAGTAATTGTGTGTATAGATGGCTCCAGAGAAGCTAGATTGTAAATAGCTATCACTGCAAAATTGATCACATACTATTAAAACGTTAGTACATCCATAATATAAAAATGTAGATGTTGTTTGTCTAATTATCTATATGCTAATTTTTATTATTTCTCCTTTTTTTCCAAAATGACCTGGTAATCCTGCAAGCAGCTTCTACTTCCTTTGTTATGATGACAGCGAGAAGACCAGGTTACTCTCTGGTTTCTCGTTGTCGATCCCTTCTGGGCTTTGTCCAGAATTAGTGTACTGGACAACGTATGACCATATGGCATCTGAACATGCTACTAGTCTGCCTGTGATTATAAAGGCTGGTGTGCTCTAAGGCAGGGATCGCCAAACTACGGCCCTCCAGCTGTTGCGGAACTACACGTCCCATGAGGCATTGTAAAACTCTGACATTCACACACGTGTCTAGGCATGATGGTAATCATAGTTCTTGAACAACTGGAGGCCATAGTTTGGAGATCCCTGCTCTAAGGTATAGATTAAAGTGGTTGTAAACCCTTACAAACCACTTTGACCTACAGGTAAGCCTAGATTAAGTCTTACCTGTAGGTCCAATAAATATCTCCTAAACTAACATGGTTTAGGAGATATTTGCCAAAAGACAGGCACAGATGTCTACGGCGCATATGCCAGCGGTGCGCAGGCGCACTGAGTGCGCCGCTGTTAACGGCGATATGCCGCGAGTGGTGGCTCCCGTGCACATGCGCGGGAGTGACGTCATCGCGGCTCCGTCGAATGACAGCGCCGGAGCAGCGAGACCCACCAAGAAGTCGGTGACTTCGCTGGCTCCGGTGTCAGGTAAGTGACACATAATGGACTACTATGCGATGCATAGTACCATTATGCTTTACCTTTGCAGGGAAACAAAGAGGAAGTAAACCCATCAGGGTTTACTTCCTCTTTAACAGCAGCTCCTGTAGGGAGTAGCACTGTTAATAAAGAAGTGAACAGTGCTATAGAGCTTCTGAGACATGACATTGGCCGAGCATTGCTTTGAGGCTTTACTTACAGCCATCAGAGTTAGAGGGAGAAAAATTGATAAAGAGGTCACGTGACTATGCAGAAAAAAGAGCTAAAGTAGGTATTTATTGGTATTTTTTGCATTCCACTAGCATTTCTAGCAGCAACCATCTTGAGTAAGGGCAGATGATTCATGTAACATTTATTTTCTGGAATCTGTCTGCTCTTAGCTCAGGCAGAAGGGTATGCTTAGCTGAGAAAGCCCATCCTCTTAAATGGCCATGAAGACTCCTGGGATGTAAGACATTATGTTGGCCTAGGCCAGAAACCAAAAACAAGGAAATATAATACACCTTCCTATCTATGTATTTACCAATGCCAGCAGCATAAGGATTAAAAATAGTTAATGTTGACTGAGAGAGTTTAGTTCTACTTTAAAATGGTAGCAGGTAAAATCGCCTACTAAGTATTTTCTATATTATTTGTACAGCCATTTTAATCCCATATATGCCAAGTCCATTAGAACGTGGTCTATCTATCACCACTGACTTCTTTACTATTTTCTGTTACAGAGTAGAATCCCTAGGTTGAGTATGTATAGGTTACATCAGTTAGGGGGTAAGCAAAGCCATCAGAGGTAAATTCCACCAGTAAAGTCCACTATAAAACCTTAGAAATCAGTAGATACCAGTGCCCATCCAAAATTACAATATCAGTTTGGTTGTACCCTATAAAGTGGACCTAAACTAAAAAAATGAAAATCTGCTGTCTTATAGACATCTAGAAATGTTTATTGTACTAATCAACACCCAAAAGAATTTATTTTTGACTTGAATACCGCCTGAAAAAAGAGTAGTAAAATTACTATGCCCGGGCACTCCTGCACCTCTAGCCTCATAGCTGTACCTGAAGAGCTGCAGTACAAGAATATCCCCAAAGCCCTTCCCCTGCCAAGATTTTCAGCTGCACACAGACACAGCATAGAAAAATGAATGGTAAGTTAGTTATGGAGAAAAGATGAGCTGGAAGGAGCCTATAGTCCAGCCTTTCTTATCTTTTTAACCCCAAAGTAAAATAATTTTTAGGTCTCAGGGAATCCCAGCTAAAATTAATTAATTGAGGACCAGTTGAAAGAATGTCCCTTAAACTGGTGATCAGTGGGAATGGCCCCTTTACGGTGGTGGTCAGAATGCCACCTTTACAGACAGCTAAAAAGATCATTGGTGTCATGCCACTGGTTCTGCCAAGTGCCCTTTAAAACGGAACTATCCAAGTACTAATAGAGGGTCAATCAGTGACAGCTCAAGGGACCCGTGGCACCCTCTGGTGTATCCTGTTCCAACCTTCCAGCCGCCGGCATCCTAACAACCAATGACATCATTGGTTGATAAGCAGGATGTCGGGTGCCTGCACAACATCCTTATTTGCCCCTCCCCTGCCCCTTTTTGTCATCACTGGGGTCACGTTAGCTGAGTGTGGAAGAGAAACAGAGAGACACCAGTGTACAAAGCTGTTTTTGCTTTGGAAGAATAAATCACCTCTAACTTTGGGTATCCTATGTGTGTAAACGTTGCTGCACCCGAAAGTGGAACTTCCGCTCATCGGAACCCTCCCCCTCCTCCGCAACGCTTCACTTCCTGATTCCCTCAACGAGAATGGCGGCAGTAGCTGCCGAGAACCGAGCGATTGCTCGGCTTCGCCTGCCGACATCGCTGGACCCTGGAACAGGTAAGTGTCCATTTATTAAAAGTCAGCAGCTGCAGTATTTGTAGCTGCTGGCTTTTAATATTTTTTTTTTAGGTGGACTCCCTCTTTAAGCCAAATTATTAGTTCAGTGTTTTACATTTTAGAATGGGGTCCCTCGAACTGTGTATCATTTTAAAGGATGCCTTGACTGAAAAAGGTTTAGAAACATTGCTATGGAGGAACCCTTGGGTTCCACAGAACCATTGTTGAGAATGGCTGCTATAGGCAATACTGCCGAATAGTCCTTTGCTTTTGTTGGGCAAAGCTTCCAAAGTCCAGTTCCTCTCTAATATGCACATGCTTGGTTCACATTCTTTGCTGCCCTGGAATGACTGATGACAGTTTTTTTTTTAAGATAAAATAATTTAATGCAATGCACACAAAACTGTTAGCATATATAAACAGTTGCAACGCATCCTCACTATTATTTTGATGAATAATCTGGGATGATGACTGCTATGGAATGACAGCTGTTCTATATATTCATAATGGGAAACAAATGGTCTTCCAACGAGGCACCAACAAATCTGAAAGTCCACAGAAGTGCATATATATTTGTTGGAGCAATTGCTCAGTGATAAGACCATTTAATTTCCTATGTTGATTACACTCTCTGTACCAGAAAATATACTTGATTTTCTGACACTTTCAGGTTCATGCATGAAACCTGTTTCAAGTACACTGTATATATTTTCTGTCATAAAGAGAAATAAATCACAGTACCATACAGATTTTGGATTAGAAAATGGTGAAATGGCCCTGGGCCATATAAAGAAATAATACTAAATAGGTAGCTAGGTTGTATATGCCAAATAACTATTTCCCAAAAGCTGGAAAGTAAGTAGTCTGGACCTCACAACTCCATGCAGCTTAAGGCTGGCCATAGATGACTAGCTGACAAAAAAAAGAATGGATTCCACAATCCACAGTGAGGTGAATGAATCCTCCCTACTGTGCCATTGTATTCTGACAGGACTCCTCTGATTGGCTGAAGCCACTCATTTTTTTCAGCATTCCCATTTGACAGAACTTCTGTCAAGCAGAAACAACCATAAATAGATCAAAATTTGGTTGACATATATGCAAATTGGATGTGATTTTCCCCGCATTCCAATTCACATTACAGGAGAGGGTGACTGGCTCTCGATGGAGCTGGTTTACACAGCTCCGAGGCGGCCGCGGTCCGCATTTGGAAAGGGTCCCGTGCATCTTTGGTTCCGAATCAGGTGCAAATTCAGGTAAAAATTCGGTCCTGATTCGCACCTCAATCGTTGAATAGAGATGCACTGGACCCCCTGCTGTAAATCGTGGCCGCAGCATGTATAATCCCAGCCTCAATCTATGGCCAGCTTAACAAGACTTGCTCTATTGTTCAGCAGAGAAAGAGGAAAGACCAAGGCAGTATCTATATTCATAGATGAGCATGTAATTACCAAGACTTCCCAAATGTTCAGGAACCCAGTGCTGTGTAACTATGTGATGATTTATACAGTATTTTTCAGTTTTGGATACAAGAAATTGAAAAGGTCCCCCTTTATTGTCAAAGAAGCCCTGATCTATGGAGGCAAGGACTCCACTACACCTCTGAAGGTATGCTGTGGTATCTGCCACCAAACCATCAGTAACAGACCACTACTTCCCCCAGCTTGCCTTCTTCCCATATTGCATCCTGGTGCCATCTCTTCCCCAGGTAAGCGATGCACATGCACCTGGCTATCCATATGATGAAAACAAAAATGTGATTCATCAGACCAGACCACCTTCTTCCATTGCTCTGTGGTCCAGTTCTGATGCTCACATGCCATTGTAGACGCTTTTGGCCATGACCACAGGTCAGCATGGGCCCCCTGACCAGCCTGTGGCTACACAACCCCATAGACAACAAATTCCCATGCACTGTCTGTTCCGACACCTTTCTATCGAAACCAGCATTACATTTTTCGGCAATTTGAGATTCTATTGGATCTGACTACGTGGATCAGCCTTTGCTTCCCACGTGCACCAATGAGCCCTGGCCGCCCATCACCCTGTCACTATTTTTCCTTCCTTGAACAACTTTTGGTAGATCTTGATGACTGCAGACAGGAAGCATCCCAAAGGAGCTGAAGTTTTGGAGTTGCTCTGACCCAGTCGTCTAGCCTTTACAATTTAGCCCTTGTCAAAGTTTTTCAAATCCTTACTCTTTTCTTTAAAAAAAAAAAAATCTTCTTTCAGCACATCAACTTCAAGGACAAAATATTCACTTGCTGGATAAATATATCCTACCCACTATCAGGAGCCACTGTAATGGGATAATCAATGTTATTCACTTTATCTGTCAGTGGTCATACCTTTATGACTTAGGCCGGGTTCACACTAGCTGCAGCCGCAGATCGCAGCAGGGGGTCTGGTGCGCCCCAGTTCTCTGTTTCAGAGGCAAATCGGGTATGAATTTTTGCCTGAATTTCTACCTAAAACGCAGCCAAAGATGCACAGGAACCTTTTCTTGTGCCGACCACGGCTGCCCCGGATATGTGTGAATCCGCTCCACTGAGAGCCGATCACAGTCTCCTGCGGGGAAACCTGCATCCAATTCGCATAAGTGTGAACCCAGCCTGATCGGTGTGTGTATGTATATTGTGGCAGTGCGATATCCTGCTAGGGTCTAAATAGAGGTTTTATAATCCAGGATTCTCAGCCAGGCAGTTTGAGGGGCTCCAGGGGATTTGCCTAATGTAGAGGAAGCTAGCTTTTCAGTTTCCTCATCGTTTCATGTAGTCAGTTTTGGGACCTGGAGCCTGGAGATTTCTTAGAGATCCGGGTGAGATGAAAGGTTTTGTGAACAGCCAGCACACTGCACAGGTGTGTGCAGGGCTTTTAGTAGTGACCTGACCATGGTTCTGGGCTCTACCCTGGCAGACAGGAGGTCTTTGCCCAAGAGTCAGGAGGACTTCATCTAGGAGAGAGATGGCAGCCAGAGCAGCAAGGGGCTGCTAGCTGTATGGGCAAAATGTGTGTCTGTGAGAGGACAGTCTGTAGGAAACAGACAAGGGCCCAAAGAGTAAGGCCAGAACCACAGGGCTGCATGTTTAAGCCAGGGGGCTCAATATAATTTTGTTTGGATAGAAGAGCAATGCTGAATACCTCTATGGGGGAAACTCATATTTTGTTTTTGAATATTCTTTTAATAAAAAAAACAGACCAGAAAAACCCTCAAAAAGAAGAAAGAGTGGCTTTGTCATTGAAAGCTCTACTCTCTTTGACGCTAGGTGTACCTGTTCAATTCCTTGATAACACAAATTTCTAATCAGCCAATCACATGGCAGCAACTCATTGCATATAGGCATGTAGTGAAGAAGACTTGCTGAAGTAAATCAAGCATCAGAATGGGGAAGAAAATGGATTTAAGTGACTTTAAATGGTTGTTGGTGCCAGACGGGCTGGTCTGAGTATTTCCAAAACTGCTGATCTACTGGGATTTTCATGCATAACTATCTCTAGAGTTTACAGAGAATGGTCTGAAAAAGAGAAAATATCCAGTGAGTGGCAGTTGTGTGGATGAAAATGCCTTATTGATGTCAAAGGTCAGTGGAGAATGGGCAGACTGGTTTGAGATGATAGAAAGTCAACAGTAACTCAAATAATAACCACTCGTTACAACCAAGGTATGCAGAACACCATCTCTAAACGCACAACACATCGAACATTGAAGCAGATGGACTACAACAGCAGAAGACCACACCGGGTGCCACTCCTGTCAGCTAAGAACAGGAAACTTAGGCTACAATTCACAGAGGCTCACCAAAATTGGACAATAGAAGATTGGAAAAATGTTGCCTGGTCTGATGAGTCTTAATTTTAGCTGTGACATTCAGATGGTAGGGTCAGAATTTGGAGTAAACGACATGAAAGCATGGATCCATTTTGCCCGTGAGATTCACATTATAGATCTGCAGCTGACAAATCTGCAGCAACTGCGTGATGCTATCATTTCAATATGGACCAAAATCTCTGAAGAAGGTTTAAAACACCTTGTTGAATCTATGCCACAAATAATTAAGGTAGTTCTGAAGGCAAAAGGGGGTCCAAGCCGGTACTAGTAAGGTGTACCTAATAAAGTGGTTGAGGGGAGTATATATATCTATATATATATATATATATATATATATATTATATTGCAGTGCATAAACAAGGTTACTGTATTTTTGGGATTAGGATTACATAGATGGAACATCAACAACCACCATTACGTATACCATTGGCACTGTAACCTAGGATCATGTGCATGACTCGGAGATCAGCCACTGTCCAGAGTTCAGCACAGGGCTCACCGCTGCTCTTCAATTTTATTTACCGTAAATCATAACACACTTGGTGTTAACAGCCATAATGACTCTAACAGCATTAGGACAGAAATAAAAATGTAGGTCAACAGCTGTGATTAGCAAAGCTTTCTCTTTTACGAGTTCCCAAGATGAAGATAAAAAATATTCCAAATAACTGAAAATGCGAGCTTACAAAAAAAATGGAACCTTAACTTGTTCCAAATTAAAAAAAAAAAATGAAAAAGGCAGATGAGGGCACAGGAAAACAACAAGGAAATCAGTGGTCACTGGGGCTGTGAGGGTGTTTGATACCAGGCCAGAAATTTAGTGGGTTTTTTTAAAGGATGACTTTCACCACTAAAAACATGTTTCCTGACTGTGCCAAGACACATGTCATTATTCCAGGAGATGAGAGCACAAGGAAAGGATTAATGTGTCTAAACTGTGAAAGAAAAAAGGAAAAATATGAAGGATTGCTAAATAAGTGCTGATGTTTTTACACATTAGAAAGTTATCCGCAATTGCTTCAGAGGCAACTCTGTTATGCTCCTACTTCTCCTTTTATGTGGGAACAAATGGTACTCAATACCTGGAGAACTTTTCTCCCAAAATTACTAACTTTACTCATTTTCTCCCCATCATGTGGAAGGAGTTTTCAATGACAGCCAGCCCGAAAGGCAAAAACTACTGCTGTTCAAATGTACAACCCATAATGTTCTCCGAATTTTTTATTATGCTTTAAGATTTATTGTGTTTGTATACGTGTGTGTGTGTGTATATATATATATACACATGACACAATGAGTCGAAAAAATAGGAATGAATGACAGTTTCAGGCATATTCCCCCCCTTTTCAGGTTCAAGTGTGTGGTCAAAACGAGGGCCCTCAAAACTGTTGTTCCTATTTTTTCGATTCATTGTGTCATGTAAGGAAACACTGGGATCAAAGTTTATTGCAAGTTGTTTCCGTTATTTGATCTTGACTGTATGTTAGGCGGTGATTGGAGCTTGACAGACTAGTCAGTGCGAGCTTTGTATAAGTGTGCAGTTCCTTATTTAGATATGATATATACCGTATATACTCGAGTTTAAGCCAACCCAAATATAAGCCGAGGCGCCTAATTTTACCACAAAAAAATGGGAAAGCGTATTGACTCGAGTATAAGCCTAGGGTGAGAAATGCGCAGCTACTGTAAGTGTAAAAGAGGGTCAACAATGCCCATTTGCAGCCTCACTGTGCCCATTTGCAGCCTCACTGTGCCCATTTGCAGCCATAGGTCCCCTCAACTTCAAACTTGGTAGTTAAGGGTTCCTAAATGCCCCCCTAGCTGCAGCCAAAATTTAGGGTCTCTGGACCCAAAGGGTCCCAAAATGACATTGCTGCAGATGGACACAGTTGACCGAATTTGGGGCCCTGTATCTCGGGGCCACTTGGTGCTAGGAACCCCACCTTTGGATTTGTTGTAGTGCTAGTTCCACTGGGTTTGCACACCAAATGTGGGGTTTCTAGCTCCAAGTGGCCCGAGATACGAGGCCCCAAAGTCGGGTCGGAAAATGTATTTCTCTGCTGCAGAACAGTGCTTGACTCCAGTATAAGCCTAGGGGGGCACTTTCAGCACAAAAAAAATGTGCTGAAAAACTCGGCTTATACTCGAGTATATACGGTAGCTAAGATTTAAAAACTTATGGTGTAAAAAACACAAGTATGGGTTTCTACTTTATAGAGGGTTGGGTAATTTTACCTCTTACAAAATGAATTTAGCATTACATTGGTTTGTTTTAATTCAATATACAATAATTTTTAATTGTTTTTAAGAACCTTAAACCAGAATGCTAAACTAAATTTAGAAAAAAAAAACTAACAATGATAATGTCTATAAAACATAAAGCACAAATTAAATAGAAAGTGCACAAAGTGGAGTTCCACCCAAAAGTGGAAGTTCCGCTTGTTTGGAGTGGGGAGCGTGTACCTGGTTTTGAAGTTCGGCCCCCCTCCTCCTTTCCCCGCCGCCGGGCCATTCAGTCAAAGTTACAGCCCGCTGCAGAGATCCAGCTGCCGAGCCGCAAGGATTCACTGCCGATTTCCCAAGCTGGCAGTAGCAGCACCTGGGAGCCGATTGAAAAATCGGCTTGGGGGAAGACACCACTGGATTCGTGGACAGGTAAGTGTTTGTAGCTGCTGCCTTTTAATTGTTTCTGAATGGGCCCGGAGCTCTGCTTTAAAGTGACTGTAAACTCTCACCTTGTAAAACAACCCATTCAAATTAAAAATAGAAATAAAAGGCAAAACATAGATATAAAAAACATTATATGCACCTTTTCCCCCTCTTTGTATAACTGATTACATTCTCTCTGTTCTCAGCTGCATAGGAGCTAGGGGAGGAGAAACAGCAGCACACTGATCTTCCCAGTGAATGTCTGTGCAGGGTAGGGGGGGGGGCAGTGTCAGCAAAAGCCTGATCATTGCAGGAGAGCACACTGAGTTCCAAGCACAGCTAGAAAACTGACCATGCTGTGTTCTCATGCTTATTATGGTCAGTCTTTAATAGGAAAGAAGAGGGATTTGGCAGGAACACCAGTGATTTCACACATAGGAAGCAATACATAGAGAACAGGATACTTTGTTATACAAGTACATGGTACAGCAGGCACATATCAGCAATATGAAATGTTGGGTTTACATAATCTATAAATCAGTTTTAAACGGTCTGATCCTCCTATTTTGGCAGACCAAATGGCTTGACTTCTGGTCACTGCAGCCATGGCATCACTATTTATTTATCCATCCTAGCTAGACCATTATGTAATGAAGCTTAAACTAAACCTTTCTATTTCCAATGTCTACAGAAATGTTACAACTCATAAACAACTTGCTGGTGCATAATTGCATAATTGTAATACTGACATATAATACACACATAGGTTGGACTTGATGGACTTGTGTCTTTTTTCAACCTCACCTACTATGTAACTATGTAATTACCAGAGGTGGGGGACTCGAGTCGCATGACTTGACTCGAGTCAGACTCGAGTCGGCTATTTGAGGACTTGCGACTTGCTTGACAAAATTAAACAAATGACTCGACTTGACTTTGACTTGACACTAATGACTTGTGACTTGACTTTGACTTGGGCCCTATGACTTGGCAAGTCATTACTACCACTAACCATTGCAGTGTAAAAGCCGCGCCTCCTTGTCTGTGATAGGCGGAACCGCGCCTCCTTGTCTGTGATAGGCGGAACACTCAATTTCACAGCAGGCAGTGTTCCGCCTATCACGGACATCCTCTCATCCTCGTCTGTGTTATGAGGATGAGCGGATAGCCGTGATAGGCGGAACACTGAATGCTGGGAAATAAATTGAGTGTTCCGCCTATCACAGACGATGAAGAGGCGCGATTTTGCAATACTGGGGTCTGGAAAGCGAAAGTGGACACATGGAATGGCCGCCGGGACGCTGATGGGACGCCGCCGACCAGGTACACCGGCGCTGACAGTATACGGTCGGTGTTGTGCAAATTATTCATTTTATTTTTTTACAGCATTAAGTCCAAGGGGTCTGACTCATATAAAAAAAAAACATTGGCACTAATGAACTGACAATCGTAGGAAAGAAATACACATATTGGAGACAATAGGGGCCATTGTGAATAATTGCCCCTATTGTCTCCAATATGACTATTTCCTATGATTGTCAGTTCATTCATTGATTTACATTGATCCTATGTGAGGTCCTAATGTTTAGTAGTACTATATTTATGACCAGTTGCTGTAGGTGTGCAATTTGCTTATAACCAGCTATGGGGTTGTGCAATTAATGAGTTGGAAGCTGTCCGATAGATCAGTTTAAGTTTATATGGAGGTGCGCAATTATTAACCAGTTTATAACAAGCTGTGGGGGCATGCAATTAATTTGCTTATAATAATAATAAGCTATGGGGGTGTGCAATTCATTTATAACCAGATATAGGGTTGTGCAAATATTAATTTTGACTTGGGAGGTATGCAATTGATCAGTTTAAAACCAGCTATGGGGTGTGTGCAATTAATCAGACAGTTTGACTTGGGAGGTGTGCAATGGATCCACTGGTTATTATTAACTGGCATTGCACAGCCCCATAGCTTGTTATAAACTATTCAATTGCACACCTCCCAGGTCAAACTGATCAATTGCACACCCCCATAGCGGATTATAAATTGATCAATTGCACACCCCCATAGCGGATTATAAAAAATTGGTCCATTGCACACCCCCATACTTGGTTATACACGGATCCATTGATTGCACACCTCCCAACTGATTAATTGCACACACCCCATAGCTGGTTTTAAACTGATCACGAGGACCCCTGGCCCATTCTTAAAACAGCAGTGGTAAACTGGCCACCCTTGCCCTATTTAAATGGCAGCTTCTCAGAACGGCCCATTGTGCTTCCATTCCCACCAGTCTTTTTTTTGCCGGCCTGTGCCACCCCTTTGTCTGCCCAGCTGCTTTGCCATTACTGATCAGCAGCAGCTGGGGGAACAATGACAGTGGCAGGGTCCGGTGTGCCCCCCTCCAGAGAGTCACAGACAGCCGGGGCAAAACTGGCACAGGAGACTGAAGTATTTGCCCGTCTGACTGCAGGCGTGATCTGCATGCCAGGCAGGGCTCGGTGAGAGAGTAGCTGGCAGAGGCTGGTGCTGAGAGTGTACTATAAGAACGGTAATGTATAGCAAACCCTAGACAACCAAATGGTGGGCAGTAATGTATAGCAACCCCTAGCAACTGAATGGTGAGTTCATTAATAATTGAACATGTTACTTGTTTGTTGCCTAAATACTAAAATTTACACTTACAACTGTATTTTTTTTTTTAATTTTTGGAAATGCCAGTAAAAACTTGCCTGTGCCAGCCCAGTACATTTTGGGTGTCACGTGTGGCTGTTCTGCCACAGAGGAAGAGAGAGATCTTGTGTCTAAGCTGAAACGCAGATCTCTCTTTTCTTCTAACACATCCATCCCTGCCACAGTTAGAAAGCACTCCCTAGGAGCATACCTAACCCCTTGATCACCCCTAGTGTTAACCCCTCCCCTGCCAGTGTCATTTATACAGTAACAGTGCATTTTCTTTAGCACTAGTCACTGTATTGGATTGGTGTCACTGGTGCCAATAAATAGTTTTGTAAGTAAGCAACACCTTATTTTCTGGCAGTGCCCCTCCCGACACAGTATACTCTGGATCCGCCCCTGAGAGACCAACGCACAAGACAGCTATAATGGAGGGAGCGATTCCAAAAATAATTAAATTTGGATTTAAGGATTATGTTTTAGATGTTGGCGAAAAGAAGAGAACGGCGATGTGCAAGGTCTGCAGCTCAAAAATAAGAGACACGTCAACCACAACATCCAACTTCATCCGTCACTACAAAACCCACAAAGAAAGGTAGGTACAGTAACGTGTATGGGTGGGAGCAGAGTGTATTGTTGTTAAAATCAATAAATCACATAGCTAACTTTATTTTCCATCTCTCTTCTGTTTACTCTATAGATATGAAGAGTACATCCATACCAAAGGGACTTTTGATGCTAGCCAGCCTCAAATCTCACAATTCATCGCACAGGGGACTGTGCAGCTATACCACTGCAACCACCAGCAGCAGAAGGCAATTACAAACTCAATCCTGTCAGACCTCATTATAAACTGCAACATGCCACTATCCATCATTGAACATCAAAGCTTTCGTCGCTTTTTGTCAATAGTAGACAACAAGTACTCTCCAGTAAGTAGAAGAACAATTACTGGCAAGCTTGACAATCTGGTGGCAGATAGGCAAATGAAGCTGAAAAATGAACTCGCAGCAGTAGATCATCTGTCAGTGACTGTAGATATATGGTCAGACCGCAGGATGAGAGGCTTTCTTGGAGTCACAGTGCACTGGATCAACATTGAGGAAGACCGTGTTCAGTTGAAATCACAGTTGCTTGCGTGCAACCGCTTCAAAGGTCCCCATACAGGGGAAAGAATTTGTGAGGAATTTGAGCGTGTATGTGAAGAGTACAAGATTAAAAAAAAGGTAGACCACATCATCTGTGACAACGCAGCAAACATGAAAAAAGCATTCACTACATGTTTTCCAGGACAGGGAGAAGAAGACGATGACCTTGATGATTCGGACATTTGGAATGACTTGTCAATGGAAGAACAGGAGATGCTTGACAATTATTTGAGTGCAAAAACCCAGACTAGACTTCAATGTTTTGCACACACGCTTCAATTGGTAATAGGTGATGGACTTAAGGAGACTAAATTAGTCAATGCAGCTCTCGCCAAAGCTTCCAGGTTGAGCTCCTTGTTACATACAAGCACCTCTTTCAAGGAAAAATTTGAAGAGGAGTTTGGACAGCGTGGAATCCCTGCCGCTGTTACCACACGCTGGAATTCCACACTGAGGCAATTGAAATCAGTGGTCAGCTGTGACCAGGTGAAACTGACTAGAATTCTTGAAGATGGGGGACACAGAGAGACTGTATTCACAGCTAGAGAGTGGAATCAGATTAAGGAACTCGTGGATGTCCTTCAACCTTTTGGAGAAGCCACAGACCTCTCACAGGGAGAAAAAATTGTGACAATAAGTGCTGTTGTACCCTGTATCCTTTCTCTGAATCACCACTTGGAAAATCATAAAGAGAGCGTGCGCTACCTTGGTGGCTTGATCCGTAGCCTGCAAGAATCACTCAAAAGACGATTCGGAGGGATCTTTGTCAATGTGAGGATGGCAGATGAACACAATGATGTAGCAACCTTACCCTTCTCTGACCCTCTATACCTAAAAGCTGCTCTGCTGGATCCTTCATTTGGCACCATGTGGTTGACCCATGATGTTTTGGCTCCCGAAAATATCAAGGAGGCTGTGTCTGCGATGATAAAAAGTATGTTATGTTTTTGTAATAATCCAATGTAATGCCAGATTGTAGGCTATAAAAGAATGTCAGTATGTTGATATACTCTACTCAGAGGTCTTCAACCCTCTCCTCAGGGATCCCCAGACAGGCCGTGTTTTTGTTTTCACCCTAAAATAACACACCTGTTTCAATTAGTCAACTACTACACATTAAGCCTTTGATTAATCAAATCAGGTGTGTTATTTCATGAGGAAAAACTAAAATATGGCCTGTTTGGGGGACCCCAAGGAGAGGGTTGAAGACCTATGCACTAGATTGTCATGATCTGGTTGCTTTTGATATTTCAGTTGTGTTGTGACCATTTATGCTTGTGTTCTTCAGACTTGATTCTCAAAGAAGAGGACTGCAAGCCCACCCCACCAACCACCGATGAAGACGAGCAAATGCCAGTGGCAGAGCCAGAGAGTCAGTCTGGGCTGTTCTCAGCATACCACAAAAAACAAAAGAAAGATTCATGTTCTACTCCCCAAATTCAGCTGAACCAGTATTTAGACATTTGTGATGGACAGAGTTGCCTTCAGTTTTGGGCCATGAACAGGCACATGTTCCCCTCTTTGTTCAGGGTAGCGGTAAGAGTTATGTCAGTCCCTGCATCAAGCGCACCTGTTGAACGTGTGTTCAGCCATGGTGGGGTGATAATGCGACCCCATCGCTCACAACTGAGCGAGAAAGTACTATCAAATTTAATTTTTTGCAAATGCAATGCATTGTAACTTTAGCTGCCCATGCACCTATAGATTATCTGCAGATGTTCTATGGTTAGATGGTAAAAGTGGGAGATTCCTCCATCCACACAGTTTAGCGAACATAGAGAAATCTCATCTGTTGCCCTTTTTCCATCTAACCATAGAAAATCTGCAGATAATCTATAGGTGTATGGCAAGCTTTACAATGCTTTGCATTTGAAAAAAATTAAACAAACAGCAAAAAAAAAACCAATTTGTAAGTAAGTGGCTCATCACCATTCAAGTGTCTACATATATTTTATTAGTTTGAAGTTTAATGTTTCATGCATTGTAACTTAAGCTGGCCAATGGCCATACACCTATAGATTATCTGCAGATGTTCTATGGTTAGATGGAAAAAGTGGGAGATTCCTCCATCCACACAGTTTAGCGAACATAGAGAAATCTGTTGCCCTTTTTCCATCTAACCATAGAAAATCTGCAGATAATCTATAGGTGTATGGCCAGCTTTACAATGCATTGCATTTGCAAAAAATTTCACAAACAGCAAAAAAAACTATTTGTAAGTGGCTCATCACCATTCAAGTGTCTAGATATACTTTATTATTTTGAAGTTTAATGTTGAAAATATTATTTTTAAAATAAAACCTTTCCTGAACAACACTGACTTTTAACTCATTTAAAGGTGGTAAATCAGTATTTTGACTTGATTTGTGACTTGACCAAAACAAATGACTTGACTTGACTTGCTTGACTTCTAGCAGGGACTCGACTTGACTTGCTTGCTTTTCGCCACAGTAACTTGGGACTTGCTTATGACTTGAAGGTTACGACTTGAGACTTGCTTATGACTTGCACATGTGTGACTTACTCCCATGTCTGGTAATTACCATCTTGCCTGTAATACAGCAAGATAATGAAGCAAGGCTGTCATTCACAGTCTGCCTGTCAATAACAGTTCTGCCTTCCCTGTGACAATCATGTATCACCACTCTGTGTAAATCAACAACCAGGTGAAGTGATTAAAGATGGGGATGAAGGATTAGCTCTTGACAAAATGTGCATATCACTAACAGCAGTGTTTAATCTGCTTGGGCTGTACATTTTGCAGATAGAAGGGTGTTTAAAACAGCTGATGGAGCAGATTATGAACATTCTAAGGGTCACGATCTGAAGATTGGAACAACTGGGACTGTAAAACTCTGGGTCTAGCGGAGCAGTAGAACCGACAACAGGGGTGTGCCAGGGTACCAGTCCTAGCATATACAGGAGCAGTGTGACCACACACAAAACGGAGGTGTCAGAGTTGCAGGATCTAAGGAGCAGCCTGGTCTTCACCAGAGCCACTGGAGATGTGGATGTCACGCTGTGAGGCAGCCCCCAGGTTGCGGCTCTCTAACACACCCGTGCAGGCACAGTGCCAGCAAAAAGCACACTGGAAGAACTAGGGGTACACCCAGGATACACAAGGTACCAAGGAAGGACTACTGCAGCAAGCTAAGAAGAGACACTGGGGGGGAAGAGGCAGGGAACAAGCGTGAAGCACAGAAGAGCAAGGGAAGATGGGCAATAGCGCAGAGAGAGATGAATACAGCAAAGCGGAAAGAGAGGCGGAAGGGAAAACGACAAAAAACAAAGCTGTGGACGGCACCCACAGCAACAGAAACCTAAGTGAATACTAAGGCGTAGCAAGAGAGAAAACACTGAGCAACAAGACTGAAGAAACACACAGAATACAAGTATACTCAAGCAAACGCCACAGGAAACAGGGAGGTCCGGCTACAGCGTGGAGACACGTTGCTCGAACACTAACCCACAGGTGCAAACGCTTAATAATACCTACTGTAGATTCAGGGTGGATTGTCGGGAACCCAAGCAGCTCAGACAGGGCCAGAGCCAGATCAATGTACAGGGAACCATGTCTTGGTCTACAAAGGGATTTAGTGTCACGTGGGGTTCTCACCCATGCAGGTTGAGGAACTCTAGGATGCGTATTTCATACTGAGGAAACTGAATTTAAGTTTTCTCAAGGGTTGTCAAATCTTGGCCAGGGTCCTGAAACCTGGAGACTTTGTAGAGTATTGGAATGAAGTCTCCAGCTCTTATGCCGCGTACACACGGTCGGAATTCTCGTCGGAAAAAGCTCTGATGGTTTTCCCGTCGTAATTCCGACGGAATTTCACTCAAACTGTCTTGCCTACACACGGGCACACCAAATTCCGACGGTCAATAACACCGCGGCATACAACACGTTCGACAGCACTATTAAAGGGAAGTTTAATACTTCTGAGCATGCGTTGAATTGTTTCCGAGCATGCGTCGGAATTTTGCATGTCGGAATTGCATACACACGATCTGAAAATCCGATAGAAAGGTTTTCCGTCTGAAAAATTAAGAACAGGTTCTCAATCCAAAGTCCGTCAGAAATTCCGACAGAAAAAGACTGATGGGCATACACACGGTCGGAAAATCCGATGAACAGCTCCCATCGGACTGTTTCCATCGGAAATTCCGACCGTGTGTACGCGACATTAGACCCCTTTCACATGGGCTTTCTGATCAGGTCCGTCTGTCAGCTTTTCAGGTGGACCTGATCGGAGCCTCCATTCACTCCTATGGAGCAGCGGATGTCAGCAGTGACATGTTCGCTGACACCCGCTGCTATTTGATCCGATCCTGTCTGTGAAATCCAGATGGATGGAGACCCTATTTTCCAACTGTCTGGTGGATCAGATGAAAATGGACAGGCGGTCCATTTTCATCCGATATCCGATATAGAGGACAGCGGGGCTCTGACAGGTCCTTCTCTGCACAATAAGTGGAGACGGATCTGTCATCCGCTTGCTCAGCAGGGATCAGCCGGGCGATTCCCCGTTGAGCAAAGCGGAGTCCGCCAGGCGGATCGATGGTGTGAAAGAACCCTTGGTCCAAGTTTTGCTGACAAGCAGCCCCCTGATTGCATAGGTGGACACAAGCCTCATAATAAGGATACCTACTATAGTTCAGGGCTCCACTTAGGAGAAAGGGCTCCTACATTGGAGACAAATGGCTGCACAAGTAGTGTGGGTATGTGGAGAGATAGTGGAGAATATCTGACCAGGCCAGGACCGGTGAGCCATACACTCTCATTATACCCAAATTCATTTACCTCTCTACCCTTATCTCTCATTGTACTTCTATGCCAAAACAATTGACCCCTTTTTATTGTAAAACAGAAAAATTCTAACTGATTCCACCATCCATGTTATACAGAGTGGATGAACAAACCTTCCTCTAAGGCTATTGCATTTTAACAGCGGCTGCATCTGGCTGGATGTAACCACTGTTTGGCCAAGAATTTTCCAATGGGATTCTTTGACAAAAGTCGATCGAATGATTGATGTTGATGTTGAATGGAGTGGGACCGGCAGGGCCACCCACTGAGTGAATTTCAACCGGTTTCTCAGGAATAAGCAGAAATTTGCAGTTTATGCGCAACTTAAGGCTGGTTTCACACCAGTGGGAATTGGATGAGGGTTTCTCCGCATCCAATTCACATAGCAGGAGTTTGTGACCGGCTCTCTATGGAGCCGATTCACACATCTCTGCAGCGACTGTGATGCGAATTGCACAGGAGCCCTGTGCGTCTTTTGGTCCGTTTCAAATCCGAATTCAGCCCAAAATTCGGGCTGAATTTTGACCTGAAACGGTGAATGAGATCCACCGGACTGTGCTGCGGTGTGAACCCAGCCTAAAAGACAAACTAGATTGGAGATTGAAAGCATTGTGTTTATGTTGTTTGGTGTAATGGTGAGAACCCCAGCATGGGCAATCTTTTTTTTTTTTCCTGCTCAGGAACTGTACTTTTGACAAAAAATGGGTAAAATCTCTTAAATGTGCTTCACTGGCTGGATTGGAGTTCATGGAAAGTGCTACATTTGAACTGAAGCCCCACAGTAGGTATTTGAGTATGGATCTGCTTCCATAAATTATTCTATAGGTCTTACAGAAAATATGAAATAGCAATGAAAATACACATAGGTAGGCAACTTTTCTCAACCTTTTTTTTTAGTTGCAGCACCCTTTAAAAGTATGCAAAATCTCGTGGAACCCAAGTCTAAATTGTAAAAAATATAAAGCGTTTGTAAAGGCTCAGTTTTTCTACTAAACATGTTACACCTGTCTGCTCTGTGCAAAGGTATTGCACAAAGAGGGCCCTGAACCTCTTCTTCTGGGGTTCCCTGCCAGTGCGCCACTATAGGAAGCCACTTCCTATGGGGAAGCACCTGTGGGCTCGCTCCTGAGCAGGGCTGTGTACACACACAGGCTTGATCCCCCCCCCCCCCTGCTCTGCTCACAGGATTTGATTGACAGCAGCAGGAGCCAACGGAGGTTCTGTGAGGAGAGAGAGAGAGAGACCACTGCCCGCTCCAGGCGGGCACAACACTGGATCAAGATAGGTAAGTATAGGGGGGGGGTGAGAGGGCAATACTTCCACTGCAAAATGTTTTCCTTAATGCAGGGAATGCATAAGCCTTGGTTCACACCAGGACGATTTGTCATGCAATTTGACAGTTCAAAATCGCATGCCAAGTCGCACCCCACTGCCAGCAATGGAATGCACAGAGCAGCCCCGATCTTCCTCTTCTTGGGTACCCCGCTGGTGCTCCTGGCGACTCAAGTGGCAGTGACTTTGAAAAGGGTTCCTGTACTGCTTTTTTGCAATTCCATTATTTTTATGTGATTGCTATCACAAGGGGTTAATAAATCCCATATGTGATAGCATTGGGTAGGTGACAGGTACTCTTTTTGGAGACATTAGGGATCTAATAGACCCCAATGTCTCCCCTGCCCTTCACACCATCTAACCAAGCACAGATTGGCTTGGTTAGAGGTGTCCCCTGGCTGTACTGGCCAGGAAAGTGTGCATATGAAAATGGAAGTGACGTCACTTCTGGTTTCATTGCTTACATCTGAGATTGAGGCATGGATTTGCCTCGGTCTCACTGCAGTCTCTCTCCTCCCCCCACCGGTGGATGCGTTCCTGGGTGTTGGTAAGCACTGGACAGCCAGGAACCCCGAGAGGAGGTTGGGCCGCCAGCGGGAGGGGAGGGTGGCGCAGACGGTTCTGTGAAAGTGGTCGGCAGCTATGGAGTTGACGCATCATTTTCACTTTGAAGCCGGTTGCCGGTGTTCTCCTGAGAAAGTTCCCCTTGGCGGATAAGGACCCCCCTGTACTGCGCAGGCGCATCGCTTGCGCAGTACGAAGCATAACGAAGCCGCCGGAAGTAGCCGAAGCAGAAGACAGTGAATCAGCTGTACACGGCGCCTGTAACAGGGCCCCTCGCGGGCACGCTACGTTCGTCGCGCTTCAGGCACGGCCTCGCTACGCTTGGCACATTTTTATTCGAACTCTATGTCCACTTGGATGGTGGGGCTCGAACCTGGACATAGGTTAGAATGTAGTGCGCAGGCGCCATGTACAGCTGACTGACTTCGGCTATTTTCGGAAACTCCGTTGTGCTTCATTGTGCTTCGTACTGCGCAAGCACAGCGCCTGCGCAGTACAGGGGGGTCCTTATCCGCCGGGGGAACTTTCTCGGCAAGACACCGGCTCTACAAAACCCACAGAGGCTGATGGCTGCCGCGGCAAGGTACAGAGAAAGTAAAGCTTTTAGTGACCCAAAAAGCGAAAAATGCTTTAAAAAAAAATTATAATTCTGAATATTTCAGGCAATAAGATCAGCAACGTTGGGGTCAAAACTTGAAATACAGGGTGGAACTCCGCTTTATGTTTCTGACTTAAGTTCCACTTTAAGCTTTGACAAAAAAGAAAAAAAATGGAAGTTGATTGGCTACCATGCAGAGCTGCACCAGATTTTGCACTCTCCAGTTTTAATAAATCAACCCCATAGTGACTAATGAGGAGGGACACCATCCACACAAAGAGGAGTACTGACAGCAGAACATCCAGCTGATAAGGAATTTTGCCCAGCCCTTTCAGGAAAACTGTGGAATTTTTCTTCGGCAAGCTAAGAAAGAAAAATAAACTTTTTCAAGATTTTTTTTTTTTTCCTGTGCTCGAACACTCGGAAATATTACAACTAAAATAAAACAAAGCCAAGGGAATAGTTGCTGAACTTTAAACATTTTCGAGTACCACTAAATAGAGAAGCAAAACAAGGCAGGGTGAATAAATATTTTACTCTGAAGAGAAGCAGATCTGGATCCAGCAAAACATCTGCCATAACAAACTGCAGGAAGAAACAGTGAAACCTTAAACCTAGATCAGTGTGAACTGTCAGGAACTGTCTGCTGCCAGGAGCCTGCCGAGCACCGTGGGGCTGGAGGTAACCTGCTGGGTGGAAGCTGTGGTAGTGCACCAGGCATGGCTCTACCCACAGGTTAATGCTCTTGATTATATACATACGCCATGTCAGGGCCCACAGATGTTTGGTCTTGTTCATGGAAGGTGAACACCTAAATTAACAAAGGATGGAAATGAATAAACCTTTATGATTGTGAAGGTAAACAGATATATAGACTGAGAAGAACAATCTTATGTAAAAATTGGGAGTTGGTTAGCCCTTTTAGGCTCCATTCACAATTATACGACTTGTCCCACGATTTGGGACTGCAAAGTAGCATGACAAGTCGTTCCCCATGATTTTCAATGACAGACATTCATATTAGTATGAATTCAAGTCGTTCCGACTTCAAAGTAGTCCCTACACTACTTTGGTCCGATTTTGATACCACTTACACAGGCATTCCTTGAAATCGCGGCCGCGAGTCGCGGCAAAATCGCGGTAATATCGTGCTACTTTGAAGTAGCACAAGTGTGAAAGGGGCCTTAGGCTCCATTCACACTTGTCATGCGACTATATACATGACACGTTGCATGATACATTACAGCCATTCTTCAATGGCACCAGTTCAGATTAGGTTCAACTTAAAGACGCAGCAATTTAAAAAAAAGGTACCTGCACTACTTTGGTGCGACTTTTGATGTGACTTAGATCCATTGAGTGTGAAGTCGGATCAAAGTCGCAATGAAAGCTACATCAAAGTCACGCTCCAAAGTCACACTGGAAATCGTAGGACTTTGCAGTTGTGCTAATGTGAATGGAGCCTAAAACTTTAAGGGCTTGTTTACATGAGTGGCACTTTATGAGAAGCAATACACGCTGGATCACTTTTCAGAGGGTAGCAGAGCATTCAGTAGGCAGTGGGGGGTTTGCAGCCAGTGGGGGACTTTGAATAGGAATATTGTGCCACAACCACAAGCAAAGAGTTTGGCATTGAGGTTATGGAGCTGCCCCATTAACTTGTATAAATGTCACCTCTCCACACTGTGATGATAGCAGTGTGTACTAACATGCTGCTGGCTTGCAACTGGGCAGTAAAACTGCAGCTCGACTGCCTGTTTTTGTAACGAGACCTTAAAGCGCTATTAAACACAGAAACAAAAATGTAATATATTGTAGCTTACCAATCCTTAGGGGCTAATTTCACCATTTTGGAAAAAAAAAAATACATTAAATGCACAGTTTTGCAGGAAACAATGTGCATTTATTATTATGTAAGAGGAGTCTGCAGGCTCTCGCAGACACATACTTCAGCTTTTTGCCTGTACCTCCATATGGGGCTTTCAGTTACAAAGATGGAGGAAGTGTGAATGAACTACAAGGGCGTTTATTAGTGCCGTCGCAGTTCAATGAAAACTACAAGCCATCTGCTGCAGTAGCAGACAGGACTTATAGTCTATTCATTTACAGACACCTGGAGCAGGAAGCTGGAACGTGTTATATGCTATACCCTAAATATTGGTGTAATGTGTAACATGCTACACAAAAGGTGAACTTATCCATTAATGGCTCGTTTACATTTGCTGTGGTCTCTGAAGAGAGGTCCACTTTCAGATCACTCTTCAGAAAGCATTTGACAGGTGGTAAAGAGGAGGCGTTGTACTCTGAACTAGTGTCCTGCAACTCTGTACATTGCACACAATTTCAGGGTGCTTGCAGAACGGCCCCATTGACTTCAATGGGTTAAAGAGGAAGTAAACCCTGATGGGTTTTACTTCCTCTTAATTTCCCTGCAAAGGTAAACATTATGTGTCACTTACCTGAAACCGAAGCCTGCGATGTCACCGCTGTCCCCACCATAAGCGAGCGTCCATCTTCACCCCTCTTCCTTCCGGGGCCGCGAACTCCGGCTCTGACTGCCCAGAGTCAGGTGATGTCACTCTCGCACATGCCCAAGGGAGCCGGCAGTCACGGCATGACCCCTTTAGAAACGGCACGATCTGCTGTTTCTAAAGTGTGCATGCGCCATAGACATCAGTGCGCGGCTTTATTGTAAATATCTCCTAAACTTTGGAGGTTTAGGAGATATTTCCAGCACCTTCAGGTAAGCCTTAATATAGGCTTACCTGTAGGTAAAAGTGGTTGTACAGGGTGTACAACCACTTTAAACTGACCAATATATCTGGCAGGAGCACGTGAGCAGTGCTACTTTTTATTCAGTTTTTTGTAAAAGCAGGGCTCAACCACAGGGTTTTACCACCCCTCAACCGCTAGTGTGAACAAGCCCAAAATATGGTGGCTACATTTGTATGTTTTTAGGTAATTTTCCTTTATTTTCACCTTGTAATCTGGTCAGTAACACACTTCCTGTCTTACACGCGGTTGGATTTTCCGACGGAAAATGTTCGATGGGAGCCTTTTGTCGGAAATTCCGACTGTGTGTAGGCTCCATCGGACAGTTTCCATCGGAATTTCCGTTGCACAAAATTTGATATCTTGTTCTTAAATTTTCCGACAACAAAAATTCGTTCGCGCAAATTCCGATCGTGTGTTCACAATTCCGACGCACAAAGTGCCACGCATGCTCGAAATCAAGCAGAAGAGCCGCACTGGCTATTGAACTTCATTTTTCTCGGCTCATCGTACGCGTTGTACGTCACCGCGTTCTTGACGTTCGGAATTTCCGACCAGCTTTGTGTGACCGTGTGTATGCAAGACAAGTTTGAGCCAACATCATGGATTTTGTTGTCAGAATGTCCGATCGTGTGTACGAGGCATTAGGGTATCTTCACTCTGGATGGAGGAACAGCAGAGGACAGCAGCATTATCTATCTGAAGAGGGGGTAATGTTAGATGGACATGGCTAAGGCAGTCCATACATTAGTCATTTGCTTGGTTCAACAGGTGGGTTGAACAAAAAAATGACCCAATATCCCCATCAACACAATCAATGTAGATGGGGGGAGTCCTTCTTGTTGAATTATTGTTTTCTGACTGTGTAAACTTAAACGATTGGGAAAAACCCAATCGACTTCTGTACAACCAGCCTGCCAATACATGGATTGAATTTCGGCCAGTCCCCGCTGAACTGACTGAATTTTGATCCATGTATGGGAAAAACAAAAAAGCTGCACCTAAACCAAATGGTGAATAGAGGATAGCAGACCAGAGCGAGCAGCGTTAACAGCTCAGGCTGGTCTGCTTATCCAACCTACATAAGTGGAATCATATTTTTATCCTTGAGTGATGGGTGAAAAAATTATAAAGTGAATAAACAATATAACTATAGACAAAAGCATACACATAGGCAGAATAAAGTCCATATAATTAATGCTTGAATGTAAAAAAACACCTGTGTACTATAATAAATAACTCATATAGTCAACAGTGCTTATAAGTCCATTGAATGTTGAATGAAGATTGAAAATTCAAATCAAATTCAGAATTATGTGAGACATCCGGACCACCACCACATTAAGTGAAATGTCTGCTTACCACAGAGCTATGATCCACCGTTACAGAGGATCATAGAAGGCATATGTAATAGTGCTGTATCAAAGCCTCTGATAATACTACAATCTGGATATCCAAATATACGGTTGGTATTCCTCGCAACTCCAAAAAGATCCAATGTTTAAAACAGGATAACTAGTCCTCAACAGACCAAACTATGTAGCAGAATACATTTTGGCCAAAATTTATGAAAAAATTAAATTTTTTGTATTTTTTTCTTGGATATGTTTTATAGCAGAAGGTAAAAAAAAATATATATATTTTCCATATTTTCTTTTTCGTTTATATAGTAAAAAATAAAAAAACCCAGAGGTGATCAAATACAACCAAAAGAAAGCTCTATTTGTGTGAAAAAATTATCTAAATTTCATTTGTTTACAGCGTTGCAATCGCCAGTTAAAGTAGCACAGTGCCAAAATAGCAAAAAATGCCCTGGTCATGAAGGGGGTCAAATCTTCCAGAGCGGATTCTTCACCTTTAAGATCTACTGTATATCTTAGAAATTTCTTAGACGGGTAATTTTAAGACATGCTAGCTGTGCATAAAATAAATATACTAACACATCAATATACTTGTAAGTCCATAGCAATTTGCACTTGGATTCACCAAAGTCACAGTTTGAAAGTTGATCTGTAGCCACATATAAATGTTTAACATGTTTTTAAAAGGCTGGAAACCACTGAGGAAGTACATTCCTGCTGCTGTGGCCAGAGTCTTGTTTCACTAGAGGTGTGTTTGACATGAAGTTTTTGAAGAACCTCACTAGAGGAAATGGGTTTAAGAACAGACATACTAGAATTTTATTGCCTTTTCTAAAGCAGCAATATTACTATGGCTTCAGATGCCTCCGGGACAATTTAGTAGCGAAACCTCCCTCATCCATTATATCTGAACTGTCGATCTCTTTAAACTTCCATTAGTGCTGCAAGTAATGATAATAGAGATAGGGATTCCTCTATGTTGCGTCAAGGCAGGATTTAACTTTTAGAAAGTGGAGGGTCATCTATAATTATACTATTTAGAATTATGAGTGTGTTGCAGTCGCTAAAATGAAAAGCCCACAGTAGTGGTCCCATTGGACAACTAGGTCCCTCACAATTCAAAAATATGAGTTGTATTTTTCAGGGAAGAAGGCAGTTGCTGAGAAGAGGTCTTAATCTGGCCATAGATGGATTGAAATTCAGCTAGTTCAGCAGGGAACAGCCGAATTTTGACTCTTGCCCATTACTGCTTGACAGAAGTCAATCTGATAATCGACTTCTGTCAAACAGGACTGTTGTAAAATGTTCATTTAAGAGGCTGCAGCACTGATCTGTGTATTCTGACAGCAGAGGAGTCCCTGCTGTCAGAATACAACAGCGCAGTGGGGAGGATTCCTCCATGCACCCCACTTGTATGGATGGGGGAATCCATTCAGTTTTTATTATTAGCAAGCTGGTTGATTGAAATCAATGATCTGTCTTTGGCCAACCTTTCAGGAGGCCCGCTGTCTTTTGAATTCCAGGAGGATGACCAATGGACTGGTGCCAGGGACTTTTCCTTCCTTAGCTTGCCTCATCGTTACTTGTAAGCATTGAATTTAGAGAGTTTCCTGCCCCTACCCCCTACATCTAATCACAGGCACTACTTTCTTGGAGGTAAAGTCACCCACAAGGTGACAATATGTTTTATATGCTTTGAGTTATTGGGGGCTTGAGTTTTATGGCTGAGCCTTTATTTTGGCTTAAAGGGGTTGTATAAGGTTTGTTTATTGATTTTTTTAATAAACAAACATGTCATACTTACCTCCACTGTGCAGTTCGTTTTGCACAGATTGGCCCTGATCCTCGTCTTCTGGGGTCCCTCGGCGGCTGCCTCGGCTCCTCCCCGCAAGAGCTAACCCCCCCTCTGGGAAGCGCTCTCCCAAGGGGGTTAGCTTGCGGGCGCGCTCCGGTGTGATACAGTCGGCGACCATAGCCCCCCCAGAGCGGCGCATCATTGATGTGATTAACAGCAGCGGGAGCCAATGGCTGCGCTTCTATCAATCATCCGATGAAGAGCCCACAGGAGCTGGGGGAAAGGAATGCGGGATCACGCCCACAGAGATTCGGGGCTCAGGTAAGTAAAACGGGGGTTGGGGGGGCCCGAGAGTGCAAGGTGTTTTTTCACCTTAATGCATAGGATGCATTAAGGTGAAAAAACACAAAGCTTTACAACCCCTTTAATGAGTTAAAAGTATTAAGTGGTTATCGTGTTAAATATTTGTGTTATTTTTACCCCAAATAATGGGCTATTGCCAACATACTGTATTGTTTTATTATTACTAATAATTGCATTGCACATTATAGTGGGCCTGTGCAGTTCTATGAAGTAATGCCAAAGAAAAAAAAATAATTCTATCTGAGAAACCTCTAGGAAAAGCAATCGGCTTCCTCCTTCCAATGTGTAACTTGTAGTGAAAGAGAGAACTTGTTATGACAGTTTTATCACTTTTATAAATCAGGGAATAGCAGTTTTCAGCACTTGTCTTCTGCCATATCAACAAAAATGAAGCAATCTTAATCCTGAGATACCAGTGCCAGAGTTCAGGGCAAACAAATTATAATTCAAATTGAAATGTTTTTTGGTCTACATGAATTTCCTCAGATGCCCCCATTAGAACCAACCTGTCATGGAGTTCTCCGATGTGCACAGTTGCTCTCTAAGCTTCTCAATGTCATCAGGGTGTGTCTGCTCATACAAAGTACTCCCAAACCATTCTGACTGAGGCTGGTTGAGCACAGGAGTGACCGAGTCTGATACGTAGATGACTCTTCCCGTCTCTGCTGCCACTACAAACAGGAATCCATCGGCTGCTTCCAGTATTAGATGTTTTAGTTCCTGATCAAGAGAGAAACAAGAGACGTGAGGGGTTCATGAACCATCTTTATAAGAGCCAGAATTCAACCCAGCTACCGGTCAGACTGTAGAATAAACACACACAAAAAAAAGTACTAATAAGGCCCCTTTCAGATGAAGCGGATCCTTCCAAGCAGATCTGCCTGCTCAGCGGGGAATCTCTCCACTGATCCCCGCAGAGCAGGTGGATGACAGGTTCGCTATGCAGAGCGGACATGGACACAGTCTGCTCTCCTCTATGGGGTGGTCCAATGGAAACAGACTGCATATCCGTTTCCATCTGATTGTCATTCGATCTGATCCACCGGACCGATGGCGAACGTATCACCATAAGTCTGTTTTTAGCGGATTTTATCAGATCGGATGCCCAGTGGGTGACAGTGGACACATGTCCGCTGACTTCCGCCACCCCATAGAGAACACTGGGTGGTCCGATTGGGTCTGCCTGAAAAACTGACAGGCGGACCCGATCGGTCTGCTCATTTGAAAGGGGCGGTGTTGAAAGTGTGGTGGAAGAGCTCTGTACAAATTGTCATCATGAAGTTTCTTAACAAGTCATTTCCTTTCTATAAAGCCTTTTAGTAAAGGGCAACTCCACTTTTGTGGGAAAAAAAATAGCAAAATATATAAAATAATAATATAGCATAATAAAGCAAATAATATAGCATTTACAATTGTGAATCAAGTCATATTGTAATTGAATAAAAATTATATACACAGATGGTGTACAGAACGCCCCCTGAAAATGTCATTTCCTGCTAGTGTGATTGGCTTACTGATTTTTCCACTAAGATAAAAGTCAGATATTTGGTATCCCCTGAAATAAAAATTTCATTTTTGGTGAGATACTCCCAAAGGGTAATCACATCTAAAGGGATGCAGACCCTGCAACTTTCCTCATTTCAGCCCTGCGGGTGCAGCAGCTGATTGGTAATTCTAAAATCACTCCCATATAAATTCACTTTGAACATGGACACAGACATATACAGTGGGGATCGAAAGTTTGGGCACCCCAGGTAAAAAAAATGTTACCTTTCCTTTTCAATCTGCAGTGCTGTAATTTTCTGGAAAATGCAACATGGCTACCTGGAAGGCGTTCTGTATACAGATGGTGTACAGAACGCCCCCTGAAAAAATGTCATTTCCTGCTAGTGTGATTGGCTTACTGATTTTCCCACTAAGATAAAAGTCAGATATTTGGTATCCCCTGAAATAAAAATGTCATTTTTGGTGAGATACTCCCAAAGGGTAATCACATCTAAAGGGATGCAGACCCTGCAACTTTCCTCATTTCAGCCCTGCGGGTGCAGCAGCTGACTGGTAATTCTAAAATCACTCCCATATAAATTCACTTTGAACATGGACATATACAAAGCAATTTCTTCAGAAAGAGTAGGAATCTGCAACAAAGTTTGTTAAAGAGGAAGTAAACCCTGATGGGTTTTACTTCCTCTTTATTTCCCTGCAAAAGTAAAGCATAATGGACTACTATGCTTCGCATAGTAGCCCATTATGTGTCACTTACCTGAAACTGAAGCCTGCGATGTCACCGCTGTCCCCACTAGCGGCGAGTGTCCATCTTCACCCCTCTTCCTTTCCGGGGCTGCGAACTCCGGCTCTGTGACTGGCCGGAGTCGCGTGACATCACTCCTGCGCATGCCACCAGTCACGGCATTATCCCTTTAGAAAAGGCACGATCTGCCCTTTCTAAAGTGCGCATGCACCATAGACATCGGCGCACGGCTTTATTTGGTTTAGGAGATATTTCCAGCACCTACAGGTGAGCCTTAATATAGGCTTACCTGTAGGTAAAAGTGGTTGTACAACCACTTTAAAATCCTTGTAATATACATAGATCACCCAGAGGGAAATGTTTTTTTTTTCTCACCAAAAGTGGAGTTACTCTTTAAGCTAAATTAGATTGTTCAAATCATGTATTATCTACTTTCCATTTCACCACAATTAAACTCCAATAGATCATTTAGTGTGGAATCACTTTGTTGCGGTGCATAGATAAGTTATTGTGCGCTATGTTGTGTATTAATGTACAGTGTGTTAAGGCCGCCCATTTATTCTGAATGGGCTGCCAATGCCGTTCCATGCAGCTGCACTGTTTTTTACCCAATAATGCATTGCGCCACAATGCACAGCTGGTTTACATTTGTGCAGAAACAAATGTACATTGCAGTTTGCTTGGTATGTGTTTTGGGTTGCCATTCAAAATGACGGCACAGCTGCATCACATAGTACCATGCATTAATGTGCGTTTTGGTAATGTACATTTTATAGCATGTTATAGAAATGCACTTATGTGCAGACAAGACAGATGAAAATATCAATCACATGGCTAAAATAATTATAGTTACAGCAAATGGCACATATACATTTTCTTTGATTTTGATGTTTGTATACTGGATGGATAAATAAAGGCATCCTTGTCATGAGCCAAAACACCTGTGCGAGAAGCCACAGATGGAAGCTGCTATCCTCTCAGACCAAACACTAACTCAGAGGCAGCGACGATGAAGCTGTTCAGCTTCACTTCAAGTAGTATCACTGCCTCTGAACTAGTATGTAACCCGGGGTCTGTAGAATGACAGCTGCCATTTCAGGCTTCTTGCTTAGACATTTTGCTTCACATCAAATTCCCTTTAAAGGAAACCTGCACTGAGAGAATCCTATAGGCTGCCATTGCTGATCTCCTTTTCAAATCAGGCAAATCCAGACAACTAGACTTTTCAGAAGCTCAGAAATGGCAGCCTTCATTTTTTCACAACACAGATTACTTTAAACAATACTGAATACACATATATTGTACAAATATATGTATAAAAGGAAATACACAATATTGTCAAAAGTATTGGGACACCTGCTTTTACACACACATGAACTTTAATGGCATCCCAGTCTTCGTCCGTGAGGTTCAATATTGAATTGGCCCACCATTTGCACCTATAACAGCTTCAACTCTTCTGGGAAGGCTGTCCACAAGGTTTAGGAGTGTGTCTATGGGAATGTTTGACTGTTCTTCTAGAAGAACATTTGTGGGGTCAGAGAAGGTCTGGCTCACAATCTTCATTCTAATTCATCCCAAAGGTGTTCTATCGGGTTGAGGTCAGGATTCTTTGCAGGCCAGTCAAGTTCCTCCACCCCAAACTCGCTCATCCATGTCTTTATGGACCTTACATTGTGCACTGGTCCAAATCATTTGGTGGAGGGGGGGTTATGGTGTGGGGTTGTTTTTTAGAGGTTGGGTTTGGCCCCTTAGTTTCAGCGAAGGGAACTCTTAAGGCGCCAGCATACCAAGACATTTTGGACAATTTCATGCTCTCAACTTTGTGGGAACAGTTTAGGGATGGCCCCTTCCTGTTCCAACATGACTGCGCACCAGTGCACAAAGCAAGGTCCATAAAGACATGGATGAGCGAGTTTGGGGTGGAGGAACTTGACTGGCCTGCCCTCAAACCGATATAATGCCTTTGGCATGAATTAGAGCGGAGACTGCGAGCCAGGGCTTCTCGGCCAACATCAGTGCCTGACCTCACAAATGCGCTTCTGGGTCAAACATTGCCATAGACACACTGCTAAACCTTGTGGACAGCCTTCCCAGAAGAGTTGAAGCTGTTATAGCTGCAAAGGGTGGGCCAACTCAATATTGAACCCTACGGACTAAGGCTGGGATGCCATTAAAGTTCATGTGTGTGTAAAGGCAGGCGTACAAATACTTTTGACAATATAGTGTATGTGTACATGCCTACTGTTACAACCATGAGGTTTATGTAGGAGACTCATCTAAACTTTAACGTGAAATTCCAGCCTAACACTAACTATGCATAAAAATGTTTCCACCCCCCTCCTGTTATCTACTCTGCCTAACCCAAGTAAAAAAGATCTGTATACCTATCTATTTTTACTCCGGCCCAGTCATGTGATTCCCTGTATCAGTGAGTGGTGGCTACAGGGGAGAAGAGGGAGCACTTGCCAACAACTGGGAATTCCAGGAGCGATGATGTCACCCATATTCCAGGCGTTGTCGGTGGTCCCTCTTTTCCCCTGCAGCCATCGCTCACTGATACAGGGGAGCCGGAGCTGTGGGATCATGTGACCGGATCAGAGCATACTAAAAATAAGTAAGTATACAGATCATTTTTACACAGGTTGGGCAGGATGGGTAGTAGGAGGGGGTTGAAACATTTTTAAGCATTTTTAGTGTTAGGCTGGAATTCCATTTAATTCAGTGTGTCTAATATAAACCGGCAATCATAAATATACTGTATGTGTTGTTTTAAAAAAAAAATCATCACAGAAATTCTAAAAAATACATTTCTAATGAACTACCTTGATTTCAATGAATGGAAAAAATTCTGATTGATAATCTGTTTCTCAGTGATGTGTAAAGAGACACAGTAATGGTCTAGAATACAGGAAAGGATCTAACCAATGATGTAAATGTTTAATGCACTGAGATACTGGCTATCAATCGTAATTTAAACCATACCTGAAAGCCCAACTCTAGGCATTTTACTTTCGTTTTGGTACTCCAATGAGGTTTTTATTTCTGTCTGAGTCCCCAACAAAGAGTTTTCCACTTAATTCCAGTAACAAACTGTCACACATGGGCACCCAATGGGTGTTGCCAAAACAGGAAAGAAGGGGAAATCTCCCCAAAAGGGGTCACAGACAGCAATAAGCAACCTTTTCCTTACTCTATATCCACTTCCGGGCCAGAAACATAACCATACATCACTGGACTTCAATTGGTTATACTGGGATGATGCCTGTCTGCTTGCCTCATCCCGGTACTGTTTTTAGAGCCGGTGGTTGGCTCTCTTGTAAAAGCAATCCTAGTGGCTAACTAGCTGCTGGATTGCTTTTACAAGCAGCAGGAGGGGACGTCCCCCCCTCTTCCTACCGCCTTGCGCAGCTTTCTCTGGCTCTCCCATCCCACTGGGAAATTATCAGATGGTGCTTTCTCCAGGTGATCGGAGAGCAAAACAAAGCCCGGATCTGCTTTGATTGGCTCTCAGGTATAGTAACCCGGAAGCGAAGACCTGACCTGACTTCCCCGGATGTCAACGGCGCCATTTTCAAAAGCATTCAAAAACAGATCTTGGTGTTTTGAATGCTTTTAAGGGCAGAGGAGACATCTGGGGTCCAATAGACACCAGATCTCCCCAGAAGGAGCACCTGTCACATGCCTATTGCTGTCACAAGGATGTTTACATTCCTTGTGACAGAAATAAATGTGATAAAAAAAATTTCATTTAAAGCAACAGTGTAAAAAAAAATAAAAAAATGAATAATTAAAAAAAAAAATAAGTGCCCCAACTCCGCCCTGTGCTCGCGCGCAAAGGCGAACTCATGTGTCGGTCCTGCAATGCACGCAAACAGCGATCATCCCACACATGTGAGGTACTGCTGCGAAAGTCAGATCGTGGGCAGTAATTCACTAGACCTCCTCTGTAAATCTAAAGTGGTAACCTGTAGAGCAGGGGTCTCAAACTAGTGGCCCTCCAGCTGTTGCGAAACTACAAGTCCCATGATGCATTGCAAGGCTGACAGTTACAAGCATGACTCCCACAGGCACGATGGGACTTGTAGTTGCGCAACAGCTAGAGGGCCACCAGCTTGAGACCCCTGCTGTAGAGTCTGACATGTTTACTATCTATTTGACATCATCTTTTATATTTTACAAACAAATTGGGTTGTGTTTTTTGTGTTTTTTTACATTAAAATTAAAAAAAGTGTATTTTCCCCCAAACAATTGGATTTGAAAAAACGCTGCCCAAATACCACGTGACATAAAAAAAATTGAAAAACTCACCAATTGTTTCCCTAGGGCCTCTGCTTTAAAAAATATATAAAACATTTGGGTGTTCTAAGTAATTTTCTAACAAAAAATACCGATTGTTATATGTAAACAAAAAGTGATAGAAGAGGCCTTGTCTGGAAGTGGATATAAAACTAAGAAAAAAGTTTTGGATGTAAACCAATGATGGCTAGTAATGGATGGATTTCTGGTGAAATTCAGGTAGTCTATAGCCAGCTTAATTATGCCTTGTAAGCATACATAGGAGATTTTGCAGAGCATCAGCACCTGTTCTGTTAGGAAGGAGGGTTTATAAGCTCCGTCTGTTGATTTATTTCCTGTCCCTCTCATGGATTTCATATGGGACACAGCCATGCGCAGGATGGTGAGCTTGTCAGGTTTGCGTGCGAGGGCACTGCAGGTGGGAACCATGTCGGACAGCTCTGTGATGTACTGTGTCATCTTATTCCTCCGACGTCTTTCAATTTCACTGTGATTCTCTCTGAAAGCAGAATCAGAGCAGGAGAAAAAAACGGAAGAGTATAAGAATCAGCACCAAGCAGAGCCGTCCAGGGACACGGTCCCCGCAACCCAACGAACACACGTGGGCAGGAAATAAGTACACAAACGTCTTTATCAGTGTCTGTTCAGCTTCCATTTTAGTTTCCATTTCACTTGGATCTTGCTAGAAAGATGCTGGACTTGTGCTTGTTCATAAAACATTCCAGAGTCTGATTAGCGGTTTCTTTTTGGGATTCTTTTCAAATGTTTGTTTTAATGAATTTACTGCTGGGTCTCAAGTGTATTAAACAGCAGGACACTTCAGCAGCAAATATACAGAGGGGTTTAAATCAAGGTTCACTCGTAACTTTGCTGGAACATTCCAGGTCAATGCACAGTCACTGTTCCGGGATTTTTTAAATCCTTTTGCTTACGGGAGAGGGTTGTAGGCCAATGCAATGAAAGGAACGTAAGGTAACACTGGCTGCAAAAGGCATTTATGTAGTTGCTATTAAATTTATGAGCTGTTTATTGAAAAAAATGGCAATGGTTCCCAGGTAATAGAGCCACCAAGAATAGCCATTAGAAGCATCTTTACTTTTAATTTCCTATTGAGTCATAAGCGAATTTCTGTGTTTTGGACAGGAGCTGAAAAAACACTGGTGAAGACTCTGTAAATGAGGCATATCATGTGCTGTACATATCAGCAGGTCACAGTATGTGTCTGGGTGCCCTGGTCTACATTAGTGTCATGCACAAACTCACTTACCGCTCAGTGCTAACAAACAGATTTCAGAGAATTGGCAACGGTCACGATGAAATATACAAAAATACACAGCAAGTACATCACAAATTAGGCTTGAGACACATATGCAACAGGACTTCTCACCCCTGATTCCTAATATTAAACAAACATTTGTCTAAAGCAGCCCCAGTGCTATACAACTGTGTATGTTTACACTGGTGCGGGCAATCTTACATTGGCAGAGTTCATGTTGCCGTCACTAAGTAGCTAATAAGGATAAGCCAAGCTAATTCCCTGCCCTGTAACCCATGCCACAAAGGGATGGGATTGCTGGGGATATCATTCTGCAAATGTGGCCATATTAGGTCAATGATGTCACCAGCCTTACCGTCCCTTTGTTACATGTGGCTGTGGGGAATTCCATTACCGCAGCTGATTGGGACAGCGCCCTGCTGTGATATGACAAGTTCCCCTGAGTTTAGCTGGAAATGGGTTTGGCAGGAACCTTAGCTCACCCTTAGTAACTAGCAGTAAAAAAAATCTGTAGATTTTGGGGTTAACTTACTAAAGGCAATACAATTAGTTTCTTGGAGTACTTATAGGATGCCAGATGAGTATTCAGGTACACTGAGTTATGCTGCTGCCTTTAGGAGATTTGTTACAGGCAAAACAAAGTTGCAAAGACAACCCAGTATAACCCCATCAACTCCCAGAATTGCCTTAGTTTTGTTAGCAAGCAATAGCTGTGGAGCTAAAGGGCTTGTGTTCCATAATGTATTCCAAGAAAAAGATTTTTGGTAAATAAAAAAACAAATTTTCTAAATTAGACATTACAGGACACAGGAGGAGTATTCAGGTACACTGGGATATCCAAAAGCAGTTCAATTAAGGGATGGGCAGGAGAGTAAAAAAAAGACCAACAAGCTCACGGAAACCAACAGGTCAGCAGAGGTGGCGCCGTAGAGCATAGAGAGCCGCCTGAGGAAGCTTACAACTGAACCCAGCATCAGCTGCGGCTTGCATGTCCACCTGGTAGATCTTACTGAAAGTATGAACAGAAGACCAGGTGGCAGCCTTGCAAATCTGAGCAGCAGATGCCTGCGGCAGAAAAGCTCAAGAAGAACTAATTGATCAGGTGGAGAGCACCCTAACAGAGAAATGGTGAACCTTGTTCTTAAGGCCCTTAAAAGGACAAGCCCAGCCTGCGCTTGTTTGGCTGGGCTTCTCCTATGGGTCACAGGAGGGCAATCCATTTTGCACTCCTGTGACCCGTTTTCAGCAGAGAGCGGTCTGAAGTCCGCTCTCTGCTGACATCACTGGAATCAGTCCAGGCACCACGTCTTTCCGACTCTGGGAGTCTGGATCTGCCAGGTGCCTGGACTGATGCCTGTCTCAGACTCTCAGTGAGCTGCTGACAGCCTGAGACAGGCGCTCCCCGCCCCTCCACAGCTCAGCGCTCCAGTGAGTGCAAGGGGGCAGAGCGGAGAGCTGCTGACTGACAGTCTCTGCTTGGGGAGCTGATAGAATCGAGCCATCAGCGATGTTCGATCGCAGGGTTCTCAGTGCAGAGGCGCCGAGGGACAGATGCAGCATCGGGTCAATGCTGCATCCACCTAGGTAAGTATGAATATGGATTCCCATACTTCACCTTTAAGCTTTAATAAAGCACAGGCTTCAGTAAGAGAGATTCGAACTGTCGAAAGGAAAGCAAAGCTGGACAGTGTGTACCCCTTCCAGACAATGAAGGGAAATCACCTTAGGAAGTTTAGGAGCAGGACAGGTATATGGTAGAGCAATGTCCTGGTAAAGGTGAAAGGTGTTGGGAACAAAAGAGGCTCTGGAGCTCAAATTAGCCTTGTCCTTGTGTAGCACAAGAAAGGGTTATGTACAAGTTAAGGCTGACCACTCAGAAACTCGCCTTGCAGAAGTTATTGTGAAGGGAAAGGCAACATTGGGAGTAAGGATAGAATGAGGAATATCCCTGATAGGTTCAAAGGGCAGTTAAAGAACAAGGCTGATATCCCACAGAGTCACTGGGGACTGGGGACTGTATTGGAGATACAATGTGAGTGACGTCCAATACAAAGGCATTCAAAAGGAGAGGCAGTCTTTAAAAAAAGAAACTACAAAAGTCGGGTTTGACCCTTGATGGTACTCAAGGCCAAATGCTGAACCAGACCAGACTGGAGGAAAAACAGGATTCATCCCATTAAGAACTTCCTGGGATGGAATTTCCTTATCTTGCACCAAGCGGAATACGCTTTGCAAGAAGTTGATTTCCTAGTCTTCAAAAGCGTAGGGACGTCTCAATCCAATAAGCCCCTGTGCCTCAGGATCTGCTCTTCAACAGCCAAGCCATTAAAGCCAATAACTGTGAAGCAGGATAGTAAACTGATCCTTGGAGCAGAAAATTCTGACTATCTGGGAGGGCCCACAGAGAGTCTACCAGGAGCCGGATGAGATCTGATTACCCCATCCTCCAGGACCAGCTCGGTTCGACGAGAATCATTGAAATGCCCTCCACCTGATCCTATAGCGTAAGTGAGGAAGGAGCTACAGAGGAGGAAGATCATAGATCAGGTTGAACTGATCCAATAGAGTCATCAGATCATCCGCTGCAAAAGCTAGAGGATCCCTGGATCTAGAGACAAACCTGCTCAGTTTGTTGTTAAACCTGGAAGCCAGGGGGTCCACATCATGCACCCCTAACCTGTAGATCTTGAAACACCTTGGGGTGAAAAGACCATTTTCTGGAGTCCAGACATTAGTGACTAAGGAAGTCCGCCAGCTAGTTTTCAATGCCTAGGCGGTTGGGGCTGAAATATGAAGTTCTGCCCAAGTCAGGTTCAGATCTGCTTCTCACAGACTTCTGGTTTCACCCTGATGGTTGATGTACTGTAAACCAATGCAATGGAATTGTCTAACTGAGTCCTAGTCAGATGACCTCACAGACAAGAGGTCCAGCGTGGAAAGGAAAACCAAATTAGTTCCAGAAAATTGATCAGCAGACGGGTTTCCTCCTCTTCCCCCTCCTCCAATGACATCAGTTGTCAAATGTAGATTAATTGTACTTTACTAAATCATGTGTAATTAAGTTGAGAGAATTTATTGAATGAAATAACTTGGTAGATCAAAAATAAATCTAAAAATCAAGAAAAGGTTTTATTTTTCTCTCAGAGAAGAGAAGACATCCGTTCTCCTAGGACACTTGCAAAAAACAGAGGCATGCTGGGAGTGGGAGGGGTTATACTGGACTGTCTTTACAGCTTTGTTTTGCCAAGGTCTAAGCTCCTGAAGGCAGCAGCATAACCCAATGTACCTGAATACTCATCACATGTCCCATAATGTAAAGTTAAAAAAAGTTATAGATACACTGACATTTTAAGGATTATTTAAAAAGGAAGCATACAATTTTACCAATTGAAGTAGTCCATAGTTACCACAGCAATATAGATATAATATTTCCTTGCTTTGATATGCTGAAATCTGATTTTGTACTTTTGCATACAGTTATTATTTTGTTTGTTAGACATTTAAGAAATACATGAAACAAAGTTCATTCATCCAACTTAGTACAAACAAGGCTCCCTGTCTTCCATCATAAGGACCAACAGAATGTTATATGAACATGACTGTGCAGTGTTCCTCCTATATAAAATGAATTCAGACAGAACATATACAGTGACAAAATACTGATTTCATCCTATGGTGAATTATACTAAAATGATGCACTCCATTACACAACGTCTAAAGATGTTTTATTCTATAACCTTCATCACCAATACTTCGCAATTAAACTCTGTTTTTTTAGTGAATTGTTGATTTACTGTACTTTGTTTGAATATTGTGCAATACATTCTTGTTCTTCTTTATTATCTGACAGCACTACAGGAGGGCATGTTGTATGTTTGGTTTTGTAAAAATTCTGATTACAAAAATGTTTATACTGGTGCATGCAATTTGTCTTGCTGACAGAGTTCATGCAAGCCAGCAGGTGAATGTCTATTAATACAAAGTGTTCTCGTCACATACTGCGCTGTCCTGAGCTGCTTCCAAACCTAAGCCCTACAAATGACTGAAACTCGAGGGATGTTGTCGGTCCGACAGCGAGGTGCTCATGAGCGTGGGTGAAGGTGCTTCGCTGCAATGTGTAGAAGAGAACAGTGTATACACAGCTGGACAATCTAAACATTAGCAATCCACCAGATTGGACCAGAAGTTATCTTATATTCCACCTTCAGGATGTCAGGAGGCTCCTTTTGCTTCCTAGACTTGGAAAGACCTGCAGAATATCAGCATGTTATAAGTTTGATTGACAGTGGAATGCAGGCAGGACAGTTAGCGGCTGCCAGGTATACAAAGCTATTAATGTTGACAGCCCTGGAATCCAACTCCCACATTGCAAGCCAGGGCAGTACACCCCAAAACCACTTATCTGTGCTTCACGGTCCATTTGGAACCACCCTGCTTAAAATCACATCAATTATTATAGATAAACAGATGTATGGGCAAAATTAAACAGCAGGGTTAAGTATGTGTAAATATAAATCAAAATGCTGATGTAACCGGATAGAGGACGGTGGATATTTCTATTTGCAAAGCTGTGAATTTGTATGTAAGAATGCACTATACTAATGCAAAAGGACGGCTTCTTACTGAAAACATGCTTTATATTGTTACACAATAACTCAGTGACACAGATGGAATGTATAGGTTTATATGATATACTGGGCCTCAGTTTGCAGAAAAAAACTGTCCTAAGTCATCCATAGTATCCAATTAGATACTTCCTTTTATATTTATATTGCAGCAGAGAAAATGGTAGGATTGTTTGATGATATGGGCAATAACAACAATCAGATACTTCAGACTCAATAGATTCGAGGTCCGTTGTCACAGGAAAATGTAAGTAAATTCTAACAGTGTGTAAGGCAAATGCAGCTAAAATCTACACTGAGTGTCAACATTTCATTGTAGTTACACTATTGTTTTCTGCATGCATGTGTTGTTGGACCTACCTGTACAGCTGGTCTCCATCCAGTAGGTCATTCTCATCTTCCAACCTGGAAACAAACATCCAGCTCTCTCTCAGCAGGGATAACAAACCTGCAGAGCTGATGAGGACCAGGAATCTGAAGCAATCTCCTACCTTACATCTCAGAGCCTGCAACTTGCAACTTTACCTGTAGTGTAAAGAAAAGAATATTACAAAACCTGCAACCTTTGCATTTCCACCGAAACAAACAAAAAGCACCCCTAGACACTGACCTTGAAAATTTGCTGGGTCCCTCTCCATCTTCATCGTCAAATTCCATTCTGTTGAAAGAAAGTGTGTGTAAGCCAGTGGTATATTTTAGATGGCTGGTAGCAAAAGTGAATTTTGCCGTTACGTTTACTGTCAAAGTTGCTACCGCTCAATTAGAACCAATCACAGTAATTTAGATATACTAAGGCCTCATACACACTGATTTATCGCAAACGCAGTTTCTCCTGACATGAAAGAAATCTGTGTTAAAAACTTACCTAAGCTGCGATTTTTTTAAAACCAGTTTAGGCAAGTTTTGCATCATTTGGTGTTTGGGTGTTTTTTTTTTTATTTAATTGGCCAGAATTTTTATTTAACTTAATTTAACTTAATTTATTCTGGCCATTGAAAAAGAATAAATACTGAAGTGCTAGGCTTGCCTTTTATATGCCATTAGCAGCCCTTGCGCTTTTTTTATGCCCAAAAGCTCCTTTTTTGAACGCGATTCTTATGTCTTCGGGAGAAAAGCATTTCACTGCCTCTAAGGCCCCTTTCACACTGGGGCGTTTTTCAGGCGCTACATCGCTAAAAATAGCGCCTGTAATGCGCCTGAAAAAGGGGGGTCCTTTAACTCCAGTGTGAAAGCCGGAGGGCTTTCACACTGGAGCGGTGCTCTAGCAGGACGGTAAAAAAAGTCCTGCTAGCAGCATCTTCGGAACGGTAAAGGAGCGGTGTATTCACCGTTCCTACCCATTGAAATCAATGGGACACCGCGGTAATACTGCAGTAATACCACCAGCAAAGGGCCGCTTCAGCCCTTTTTCGGCAGCTAGCGGGGGGTTAAAACCACCCCGTTAGCAGCCGAATACCGCGGCTAAAACGACGGTAAAGCAGCGCTAAATATAGCCCCCACCGCCCCAGTGTGAAACCGGCCTAAACTCTGCTGCTTCTAAATTCTAGTAAAAGCCTATGTGGGTTATTTACTAAAGAAAAATCCACTTTGCACTGAAAGTGCACTTGGAAGTAAAATCGCTGCAGCAAAAGCTCCTAAACATGAGTTTAGGAACAGAGGTGTGCATGAGGCCCTACATGCTGGATTATCAAAAGGATTTCTTTTTTTTTAATGTAACCTTCAGACAAGTGAATTGTTTAGGGTTCCTGAAGAAAAAAAAAAAAAAATGTATATCCATATGCTTACTGCATGACTATAATAAAATATCTCTGTATCATCTTACGACTGCTTCTGTAGCCTCTCTACAACCAGAGCTGGCTCCAGATAGTGACCACAGGTGGGGCACTGAATCTTCAATGGGTGACTTTACTATAGACTTTACTATAGAATAAATAATAAGAAATGCTGTATAAGTGATATCTGGGGAGGGTGTGGCGGGTGGCCTAAATATTCATTCTAGGGGGGCTTTTACCACCTATTGCCTCCTCATGATGCCAGCTCCGCTACAAACCACAAACTCTGCTCTTCTGTTAGATATGGCCACACTCATATGGTGGTCACTCACCTTCATGTGCAAAGACAACTTAAACCACATGGCCACCACATATACTATTTTCAACTAAAATCGGAGAAAAGCAATAAATTAAATACATGAGTAATAAATGATTGATTTTTTTTTTTTGTGTGAACCATAACCTTATTACATTGGGACTACCAATTATTATTTATTTATTTCATGCACTTATATAAGGCCCTCAATTAACGCAGCACTTTATATATATATATATATATATATATATATACACACACACACACACACACACACACATACACACACTATATTGTCAAAAGTATTGCCTTTACACGCACATGAACTTTAATGGCATCCCAGACTTAGTCCGTAGGGTTCAATATTGAGTTGCTCCGCCCTTTGCAGCTATAACCGCTTCAACTCTTCTAGGAAGGCTGTCCACAAGGTTTAGGAGTGTGTCTGTGGGAATGTTTGACCATTCTTCCAGAAGCGCATTTGTGAAGTCAGGCACTGATGTTGGACGAGAAGTCCTGGCTTGCAGTCTCAGCTCTAATTCATCCCAAAGTTGTTATATCAAGTTGGGGTCAGGACTCTGTGCAGGCCATTCAAGTTCCTCCACCCAAACTCGCTCATCCATGTCTTTATGGACCTGGCTTTGCGCACTGGTCCAAATCATTTGGTGGAGGGGGGGATTATGGTGTGGGGTTGTTTTTGAGGAGTTGGACTTCTTAGTTCCAGTGAAGGGAACTCTTAAGGAGTACGCATACCAAGACATTTTGGACAATTTCATGCTCCCAACTCTGTGGGAACAGTTTAGGGATGGCCTCTTCCTGTTCCAACATGACTGCACATCAGTGTACAAAGCAAGGCCTGCAAACGTTTTGTAAAGATTATAATGTGATGCATACCTGTGTAGTTCCAATTACCTGTGCAATGTCTATTCTTATAGTCAATAAAATTAAGAAAAAAAAGTGTCTTCTTCAGAACCTAACTTATATTTTTTCTGAACAAATGTGGTTTATCATTCATTTCTGTTCACTTTTTTATGTGTCATACAATGTCTATGTTGAAGGGGCCCCCGAACTTCAAGTCCCCCGGGCCCTTGAAGGTCTAAATCCGGCACTGCCTGCAGATCATACATCACTCGCTCACCACAGTTTAATCTTTTTTATATATTTTTATTCCACTGGATGGTTTTATTTGTCTGCACTAATCATAGAATAAGCCCCTAATCTTGTCAACTACTTCTTTGGAGACAGTATGGACGATCAGGAGCAACTAATATTAGAAACGTATTCTGTGCAGAAGAAGAAATACTGTGTTGTGAGAATAGAGACTAGCTGAAGGATATGTGACGGTAGTACAGTGGTACAATCGTGTAGACACACAGTATGTGCCAGTGATGTGACTTTTCCCACCATCCTGGCCCAGGAAACAGGAAACAACGAGGAGATGTGAGACATGGGCTCATTTTAAACAAACACACCCCTCTCTTCCCATTGATAACCGGACGATTCTTCACTCACACGGAAGGGAGGAGAGATCTTCATTCCCAAATGAATCTTTCAAAGGTAGAAAAGCGTTTGACAGCTCACATCCTATTCAGCAACCACCAGCGAGGCGATGCTGCACTTCCCTCTATAACATACAGGGTGATGTTAATGTAGCTCTCTGCACACATTGGGCTCTGCCCGCTCCTATGCAAAATAATCTAATCTCGCACACCACCTTTCTGATTGCCATGTTTTGTTAGGTGTGTTCAGCCGGGTCTCCAGTTCACTCTGCACACCCTTCTGGCTGTCAGTTCACCGATGGGAAAATGTGGCACCGAGTGGCACAAATAAGGTGGAGATGAGATTCCAAAGCCCTATGGAGCAACAGCAGCCAAGTACAGTAGGCTCCACTAGTAAAGCTTTTAAAGACAGCTGGAAAACAGAAGCTCCTGGACATTACTGTTCAAATATTACAATATACTTTAGTTTCTGGTTTAATTTGGACCAAACGTTCATTTACTTCACTTTAATATTTACAAAATTTATGATAGAATATGAAATACATTATAAAATTGACCAAATCTGACTGCACATGGAAAAAAATGCCAGTGTCCTGTACAAATCAGCAGGGGAAGGGACATTTATAAAAATATTACCGTATATACTTGAGTATAAGCCGAGTTTTTTTAGCACATTTTATTGTGCTGAAAGTGCCCCCCTCAGCTTATACTCGAGTCAAGCACTTTTCTGCAGCAAAAAATGACATTTTCTGACCCGACTTTGGGGCCCCGTATCTCGGATCCCATCTTTGGTTATGTTTTAGTGCTAGTTCGACTAGGTTTGCATACCAAATTTGGGGTTCCTAGCACCAAGTGGCCCCAAGATACGGGGCCCCAAAGTCGGTCACAACTGTGTCCACCTGCAGCAATGTTATTTCAGGACCCTTTGGGTCCAGAGACCCCAAATTCTGGCTGCAGATAGGGGGCATCTAGGAACCCTTAACTACCAAGTTTGGGCATTGTTGACCCTCTTTTCCACTTAAAGTAGCTGCGCATTTCTCACCCTAGGCTTATACTCGAGTTAATACGTTTTTCCACTTTTTTGTGGTAAAATTAGGTGCCTCGGCTTATATTCGGGTTGGTCTATACTCGAGTATATATGGTAATGAAAAATTGATGAAAACAGATAAACTGTCCCTTAAACAGGTGATTGTGCGTAATGTGCTTCAACCCAAGGGAACAACTTAAAGACTGGGTTTCCATCTAGTGTCCATAATGGTGTATTTTCCGGAAATACCCCAATCAAGAAAAGGTTGCATTATGTCCACTAGATGGACCTGAGGATTGTAAGATTGTAGGTATGACTTTGTTCACATGGGTGTACATAAACGTATACCCATGTGAGGCAAATGCTTTGCATGCACATGTATTCCCTGCATACGCACGCAGGCAGTCACAGGATACAGCTACTGATCCGAATTTGGGTGCAGTGCGGAGTGCATGTGGGTGGGTGTCTCCAAAAATCACACTGTCTGCATTCGGAAACACGCACCTGCCCCCCCACAGATGTCAAATTGGGAGCAGCAGCTGTGTCCAAGCAACTGTTGTGTCCCATATGACATGGATTGGACTGCCTGGCAATTATTCGTGATTATTCGACGATTATTAGTGACAGCTGTGCAAATGTATGAGAATTTGTTTTTTATAAATAGACCCCTTTAAGGGCTCTTTCACACTGACGGACCGTATGTCCGTTTTTCATCCTTCCGTTTTAGGATGAAAAACGGACATACATGTATCCCTATGGGATAGCGGGTGTCAGCGGATGAGCATCCGCTGACACCCGCTCTCATCCGTGCCCGCTATGCTCCGTTTCTGCAGACGGAGGAAAACCCCATTTTTTCATCCGTCTGCAGAGCGGATCGGATGACGACGGACTCTACGGTCCGTCGTCACCCGATCTCCCATAGGGAAGAGCGGCGCTCTGACAGGTCCGTCCCTGCACGGAGTGCAGAGACGGACCTGTCATCTTCCTGCTCAGCGGAGATCGCTCCGGCGATCCCCGCTGAGCAAGCGGCTATCCACGGGGCGGATCTGCACTGATCCGCCCCGTGTGAAAGAGCCCTTAGTCTTTTTGAATTTCATTATGTTATCCTAAAAGCAAAACTACAGCCAAACTTTTTTGTTGTTGCTGATGTTAATTTTGGACAGACTAGGGAAGGGTTAGAAGCTATGCCATGGTTTTATTGATATATGTGTCCCCATCAGAGTGATTTCCCTTAATTTACTGTCCTAGAAAAATGACAGCAAGTGGAAATCACACAGCTGTCACTGGGAGAGGTATCATCATCTGAATATATTCTTTATTCCAGAAATAACAATAAAATGTAGCTTTTTGCCCAGTTCCTGACCTGTAGACCAGCGGTCTACAAACTGCTTCCCTTTGTTTGACTTTATCTGGTTTTTGGGGTATTATTCCTCACACTGATACCAATAATGGGGCACTATTCCTCCCACTTGTATCAATGATGGGGCACTATTCCTCCCACTTGTATCAATGATTGGCCACTATTCCTCCCAGTTGTATCAATGATTGGCCACTATTCCTCCCACTTGTATCAATGATGGGCCACTGTTCTTCCCACCTGTATCAATGATGGGGCACTATTCCTCCCACTTATACCAATGATGGGGCACAATTCCTCCCACTGACACCAACGGGGCACAATTCCTCCCACTGACACCTATTATGGGGCACAATTCCTCCCACTTATACCAGTGATGGGACAATTTACCTCCCAATAGTACCAATGACAAGGCACTATTCCTCCCACTAATACCAATGGTAAGGCACTATTCCTCCCACTAATACCAATGATGAGGCACTGTTTACTCCCACTGACCCTAGGGCATTTTCTACTCCTACTATCCACAGTCTGGCATACCAAACGTTTGAAGGACAGTAAAGTGGCTCTTTGCTTAGAAAGATCGGGGGCACCTGCTGTAGACAATAGTTAAAGAACAGAAAGTTAGAATGGCTCTCCCCAATGGAAAATCAGACAGCTATAAACCTGACCAAGGCTCTAATCCTTTGCCACTGTACCCAAAACTAAGAAAAACAAAAAAAAAACATTTAGCTGGCATTCTACTAAACACCAGGCATGTAAATTGGTGTTCTTTGAAGAGAAGTCCTGCTGTAATATGCCAGCAGACCATTAAATGCTTAAAATCAAGATATCATGAAAAAAATAAAACCACAGGCAACATTCTTGAAGGTATATTTAATACGTTTGTGCAAGGAGTTAGGATATGTAATAACCCAGAGCAACCACTCAGACTTGACAATTCATTCACATAGCGAGGTTACACCGGTGGAAGGTGAGTGTGATTATTTGCTATCGGTTTCTGTAAAACCAAATAAGGGCAATGTTCTCCTCCGGAGACTATGACGTTTGAATCTCTATCATCTCCTTAATTGTTTTGGTAGACGGATAATGAAGCAAGTCTCCAAGGTCAGCATATACCTTTCCCATAATAAGATGTATGCACTGATTAGGATTAGCTATCATCCAAGCAAGTTTAAGGCCAGGGAAGACAGCCAGCCCTGGCATGAAAGAGGCCTTTGGAAATAAAATGCCATCTTTACAACTGATGTAATAAGGACCGTTTACACTTCACCAGACGATCGCAGATGCTGCTGATTCTATGCGGCGTGCTTCCTGCTATGAGCTCATTAGATTTGGTAAGCTGTCACACAACCACATAATTACTATATACACAAGCTGTGGCTCTGAAGTCCCATCCTTTACTCCTTCGTGCACACGTTAACATACAAAAGTACATTTAAACTAAACTGTTTCTCCTTAAATACCATGTCCACTGCCCTGAAATCAAACCTAGCAAATACAATAAATTGTTGGGAACATTTTTCAGGAATTGTGCTATTATTATATACAGTATATATACAGTTGTGCTCCTAAGTTTATATACCCTGGCAGAATCTGGGTCATTAAGGTAGTTTCTGTTGCCATTATGATTTAAAAAGAGTAAACACAGTTGGTTGATAATAAATGGCTTCAGCCAAACACCGACCATGAGTGAAAGAAATGTTTTTGTGTTATCATTCATATTCTCTTAAAAATGGCCAAGAAATCATAAATTCTGCCAGGGTATGTAAACTTATGAGCACAACTCTATGTACTTCACAAGAAGAAGAATGAAGTCAGTTTATGTCTTTTTGTGTAATAATTTGGTGACCTCTAGTGGCAGAAACAATACATAGACTACAGACATTAAAGGATAGCTTCACTTTTGCTAAAAGATAAATAAAAAAAAAGTAATAAATAAAAAAAAGTAATAAATAAAAAAAAAAAATACCCCTTCTTTTGCATGTAAATAATAATAATAATAATGTGCATTTACTATTTTATTTTCTTAGGAGCCTGCGATCAGCAGACCACGGGTGCAATGTCAGGTTCCTCTGCAGTGTGGCTGTCTGCCCGTACCTCCAAAAGGGGCAAGCTCAATTGATTATGAAAGTGCTCACCAGCACCCTAGCACTTCATTGAGAACTACAATCTGCAAAATATGATGGTACTTGCAGGTATTCATTCACTGAACTCTGTGAATGAATGACTCGGCCATGTGGATGGCCCCCACACAGCCACACTCTTTTCAAAATGTGAACGTGGGTGCAGGGAGAAGTTCCCTGGCCTGCTGTCACGGTGGGGGGTGTGGGGGGGGGGGATTGGGAGGAGAGCTGCAGAATCATGAATATTCTACATGTTCCACCCTAAAAATGGGTGTAACATGTTCCCAAAGGGGTTTTATCCCTTAACCACCTCAGTACAGGGAATTTTCACCCCCTTCCTGACCAAGCCATTTTTCAGCTTTCAGCGCTGTCACATTTGAAGGACAATTGCGCGGTCATACAAAACTGTACCCAGATGAAATTGTCCCCACAAATAGAGCTTTCTTTTGGTGGTATTTGATCACCTCTGCATTTTATATTTTTTGCGCTATAAACAAAAGAAGAGCAACAAGTTTAAAAAAAAAAACAATATTTTTTACTTTTTGCGATAATAAATATCCCCAAAAAATATATATAAAAAAACATTTGTTTTTCCTCAGTTTAGGCCGATACGTATTCTTCTACATATTTTTGGTAAAAAATTGCAATAAGTGTGTATTGATTGGTTTACACAAAAGTTATAGCGCCTACAAAATAGAGGATAGATTTATAGCATTTTTATTATTTTTTTTTTTTTACTAGTAATGGCGGCAATCTGCAATTTTTATCGTGACTGCGATATTGCGGCGGACATATCGGACACTTTTGACACATTTTTGGGACCATTCACATTTATACAGCGATCCGTGCTATAAAAATGCATTGATTACTGTATAAATGTGACTGGCAGGGAAGGGGTTAACACTAGGGGGCGCTGAAGGGGTTAAAATGTTACCTGGGAGTGATTCTAACTGTAGGGGGAGGGGATTCACAAGGGGAGGAGACTGATCTGTGTTTCTCTGTACTGAGAACACACCATCGGTCTCGGTCTGCTGTGTCCCCAGGCAATCGCGGGTGCCCGGCGGACATCGTGATCCCCGGGCACGCGCATCAGGTGCCCAGTCACACGACGGGAGCGCACACTCCCTGGAAGGCCGGGAAGTGGAGGGCGTCATATGACGCCCTCCCGCCACGAGAGCTGCGGTGCCTGGCCGTCAATTGACAGCCGGCGGTCGCTAAGCAATTAAAGTGATAGTAAACTCCCATGCAGAAATTTTACCTATAGGTAAGCCTATGATAAGTCTTACCTATAGGAACTGTAAATATCTCCTAAACGTGCACCGTTTAGGAGATATTTATTGTAGATGCAGCCGGTGACATCATCGATGCATGCGCTCTGAAGGAACGGCATACCTGCATGCACTGGAGTGATGTCATCTCAGCTCCAGCTACTCACAGAGCCGCAAACCCGGAAGGAAGACCAGGGGGTTGATTTGAAGTGCACTTGGAAGGGCAGTCACTGTATATCTGAAGGGAAGATCTGAAATGAGGGAAGCTCTGCTGATTTTATCATCCAATCATGTACAAGCAAAAATTCAGTTTTTTATTTTCCTTGCATGTCCCCCTCGGATCTACAGCGACTGCACTTTCAAGTGCACTTGCAGTGCATTTGTAGTGGAAAGTGGATTTGCCTTTAGTAAATCAACCCCCCTGTGAAGATGGAAGCTCCTTTAGTGGTGACAGCGCCCCGCTGGAGGGCTTCATCTAAGGTAAGTTTCATATAATGTGCTAATATGCAATGCATACTAGCATATTATGATATTGTCTTGCAGGGTTTAAAACAAAAAAATCCAGTTGTTTATTAAGAGAGGATCCTCCCTCATTGATTAAGTTAGGATCCAGGATGTAAAGAGGATGGAAAACCCCACAGCTTTCCTGCACAACTCCGTGGACAAACACAATCACGTCTGGGAACCTTTTGAAGGCTCCACTCACCTGACTCACTCCCTTATATCTAGTATGGACGTTGCTGGGGGCCATGCGGTGGGGTCCGGCCTCACGTTGTATTGCTGATCTTGGCAGCTAGGCCCTCTATTTCCTCTCCCCTTCCCTTTCCCTCTTAAGCCAGCCTAAGATGGTTTGAATCTCGGCCGGTTCAGATTTGAACCGTGTATGGTTAGGCTGAATGTACCCAAGTAGATCGATTTTTACATGGGATTATTGCTAGCGGCTGTTATAGCACTGTGTTCTCTCGGTGGGGATGGCTTCCCCGCCAGGACAACACAATGGCTCTGCTGGTAGAAAGTGCACAAGGTGATTATAGTGAACCAAATCCTCCCATTTAAAATTAGAGCGCAAAGGACATGATGAAACAAACAGCTATTCCTTCAGAACAGAAACAGGTAGGAATCTGCAACAATGTTTGTTAAAATCCTTGCAATGTACATTAATCACCCAGAAGATCTGGAGATACACCTTAACCACATCCGCCCAGCCTATAGCAAAATGATGGTCGGGTGGTGGTTTAATTGTTGTGACTGGACGTCATATGACATCCTTCACAACATGCCGCTTGTTGGCCGGGGGCACGCAGCACGGTGGTCGTGGGGCAGTGTGTCGCTCGGACATGGTAAAGAGCCTATGAGGTAGGCTCTTTACTATGTGATCAGCTGTGTCCAATCACAGCTGATCACAGTGTAAATAGGAAGTACTGGTTATCGGCATTATTCTACTCACGCTGATAATCAGTGCAATGATTATCAGTGCAGCCCCATCAGTGATGCCCGCCAGTGCCTACCAGTAATGCCCGCCAGTAGTGTTCCAAGCATGTCTCCAGACCTAAACCCTGTTGAGCATCTGTGGGGCATCCTCAAACGGAAGGTGGAGGAGCGCAAGGTCTCTGACATCCTCCAGCTCTGTGATGTCGTCATGGAGGAGTGGAAGAGGACTCCAGTGGCAACCTGTGAAGCTCTGGTGAACTCCATGCCCAAGAGGGTTAAGGCAGTGCTGGAAAATAATGGTGGCCACACAAAATATTGACACTTTGGGCCCAATTTGGACATTTTCACTTAGGGTGTACTCACTTTTGTTGCCAACGGTTTAGACATTAATGGCTGTGTGTTGAGTTATTTTGAGGGGACAGCAAATTTACACTGTTATACAAGCTGTACACTCACTACTTTATATTGTAGCAAAGTGCAATTTCTTCAGTGTTGTCACATGAAAAGATAATACAATATTTATAAAAATGTGAGGGGTGTACTCACTTTTGTGAGATAATGTATATGTGAAGTATAATCAGTGCAAACAACCACTCTAATCTATGTGCAAATAATAAACAATATTATCATTTGCCAAAAGAACAAGGCAAAGACTGCTGCTAACACCCTGGATATGTGTCCACTCAAACCATAGTGCTCTCTGCTACAAATTTATTGAAAATTAAAAACACTCATATGTGTAAAACAAGGTCACCACGCTGATACTAAAGTGAATAGTGACATCACGGGTAATGGCTCCTCCCACCTATACGTGCCACACCCTCCTTATGGGCTTTTTCAGTGGGTCCCTTGATCCAATTTTCAATAAATTTGTAGCAGAGAGCACTATGGTTTCTCTATTTCTATTTTCTGGTATGTTATACGTTTGATTGAGACTCAAGAAGTGGAGTAGCGTGATTCAGGGACGCCAGTTGAGGAGTCTTCCAGTACCATCCTGGGTGGAGTTCACTGAGGCCTTTGTGACTCTATGGTGGGGTCATATTTTGGAGGTGAGTAGGCATTTTATCCAGAGGTGGTGGGCCCTGAAACACACTCGATGTTTTTGTAAGGACTGTCACTTTAATAATCACACTTCTGTGGAATCCTGATATTGGGTACTGTTATACTATTGATACTACATTAGTTATTTCAGCTATGAATGAATGAATGATTTGTATAGCGCTGCAAATGCAAACTGAATCGCCTCAATGCGCTTGTCTGCTCTTGTTGTCCTGATATATTAGAAAAGGTGGGTCTTGAGTTTTTTCCTGAAGGCCTGATGGTTTTCTTCCAAGCGGATGTTGTTTGGTCGAGCATTCCATAGCCAAGGTCCCTGTACTGCGAATCTTCGTTCTCCCTTCGATTTGTATCGAGCTTTGGGGATGAGAAGGCGGTTCTGGTTTGTCGATCGAAGGCTGCGATTTGGTATGTATTTTTCTATTTTCTCACAAAGGTATTGTGGAGCATTTCCTTGTGTACATTTGTGGGTGAGGCAGAGGGTCTTGAATGTGAACCTGTCTTTTACCGTCAGCCAATGGAGGGTCCTTAGGGATGGGGAGATGGATTCCCAAGGTTTCTTTCTGGTGACTAGTCTTGCTGCTGTGTTTTGGACGACTTGAAGGCGTGCAATCAGGTAATCCGGTAATCCTATGTAGAGGGAGTTTGTGTAGTCGAGTCGCGAATTGATGATGGTTCCTACTACTACTGCTTTCTCCTTTTCCGGAATTAATCGGATGAGTTTGTGAAGCATGCGGAGGAGATGTTGGGATCCGCTGATTACTGATCCTATTTGTGCCTCCATGGTCATCTCTGAATCAAAGATGACTCCGAGGCTTTGGGATTATGTTTGTCTTATGTTTTAATTGTGATTGCGCTGCACTTATATTTTGTACTTAAATTACTATGCACAGTTGAATCAGATTCAGTGTTCACCAGTTTTAGTAAATCTCCCCCATAGATGTAAAAAAAAAAAAAAAAACTCCCTTACTCTACCCAAAATTAACAGAAAAACACTTTAAATGTGTGTAAAACACATCTAAAAACTGCAGCTGCACTACTAGTAAAATGTATATACTATATGAATGTAGTCTGAGAATAAACTGCAGGCAGAATGAATTGTAATCACTTTTTATAACTGGTCTGCAGTGTTCTGATGCAGTTTGACCTTACTAACATGACCTTTCCAGCCCATAGGGATTCACAGAAATTTAGAAAAGTATATGAATCGTGTTTGTGAACATGTTTAACATATCCAAGGAATGGAATTTCATTTTTTAATAAAAATGCAGAAGAGAAAAAGTAAAACACTGCTCAACCAGTGTTAAAATAATATGCTGATGTGCTGTATTATATATACAGGTGTATCTGAGAACACAGATGCATGAACAGGGCCACACTAATAGCAACACAACAGAGTGCAGTCAAGCTAAATTTCTGGTAAATAATTATAAAAGTTACAGCTTGTGTAGCATGGTGTACATATAACAAAAGCTTGTAGAATTACATATAGCAAAAGCTGTGTACCACATTGAGCATAAAGAATGCAGGAATACATTTGTCTTCCAGTGGATAAAACAGTTTTGGGGGACATTAATATTTCTTTTTTGTTCTTCATCTCTCTCTGCATTTCCCTATCGCCCACTAGAACAGACGTTAACTTTGTCATTCTGCAGAATAAATACATGGGCCATTCTCCTGTAATGGAACCCGTGTGCCATCATGTGGTTATATTTGGTATAACACCTCATTAGCAAACTCGTTTTTATCATAATGCTATGGGCAACTTCAGCAACCTGCAAATATAACTGGTATTAAATATTATGTTTTACATTTTATATAAATGTATATGAATTATATGAGTAATGGAATTGAATGTGCAATAATTCTAGTGCACAATAGAAATTTTTTTTCTTCTAATTTTTTAATTAATATTTATTCTAAATGACTGTGAAAAAGGCATTTATTTGGATTAGAAGGTACAATCTGGGAAATCAGACACTGAACACTGTCACAATATAATCCCTAATTCTCTACAATTAATAGATTTATGAAAATATGGTTATTTAGAACAAGCGTGAGGTGAGGGCGCTCCGGCCCGGTCACAAAATCAGCTCCAATGTAGAAGAGGGACAGCCGTCAATGGATACCCCATAATAACTATAGATAACTATAGATAACATCCCCACATAGGTATTGCAGGCGTTGTCAGCGATCGCTCCTCTACACAGAAGCCACTGAAGAGATCATGTGACCAGACCAGAGCGCTCTTGGAATAGGTCGTTTATATATATATATATATAAATAAATTAAGGCTGTTACTGATTAGAATTTTCGTGTTCGATTAATCGATTTTTTTTAAATCGACTAATTTCGATTAATTAAAACGCACAGTAAAGTCGGTTTATATAGTGAAATACAGTACTTACAACTCTGTCTGACTACTTAGATCTTGAATTTTAAAAGCAGCAGCAACCCTGCTCATCTCACAGGATTGCTAATCTGTCAGAAGTTCGCTGCTTTTCAAATTCAACATCTAAGCAGTCAGACGGAGTTCTAAGTACTGTATTTCACTATAGAAAGTGACTTTACTGCTATAAATACATCTAAAATGCATCTAAAATTGGTGTAACAACATGTGCGCTTTCCCCCTTCGCTTTCCCCCTTCTAAAGCCCCATACACACGGTAGGATTTTCCGATGGATTCTGTCCTATCTGACAATGTTGTCGGAAAATCAGACCATGTGTAGGCACCATCGGACAGTTTCCATCAGATTGTCTGACGGACAAAGTCCTATCTCCTGCTGGATAGATTTTCCGACAACACGGTCCGATCACACCAAATCCGATCGTGTGTAGCGAATTCCGACCGGACAAAGTGCTACGCATGCTCAGATCACATTACAAGACCAAAGCTATTGGCTACTAGCCTCTACGTAGTCCCGTCGTAGGCAACAAACGTCACCACGTTCAGAATGATCGGATTTTCCGACAACTTTGTCCGACCGTGTGTACGCAAAACCAACATCAGACAAAGTATGACGGACCTGGTCCTCGGATAATCCGCGCGTGTGTATGGGGCTTTAGTGTATCCTTACTGTGTGTGTGGGGTGTAGCAAGATGGCAGCGACAGAACGTCCCCGAATATGTCGTTACAGAGGCAATTGGGGAAGGGGGGGGAGGAGTCCGGTGACGTCGATGTCTCCGACAGAACTCCCTGGAAACCCGGAAGCCGGTGGAGAGGTGAGTACCAATCAAAAGAATTTTGATCGATCAAAGGAATTTTGATCGATCAAAAATAATTACGATTAATCGAGGAATTAATCTTTAAATTCCCCAGCCTTAATATATATATATATATATATATATATATATATATATATATATATATATATATATATATATATATATATATATATATATATATATATATATTTTATATATATATATATATATATATATATATATACACATATATTTATATATATATATAGTTAGTATAATAATTAGAATAGGGCTTAGAATTGGGATGGGAACAGGTTTACGTATACTAAGCACCAGTTGATCACACAGTATACCTCTTCACTTAATGGGATTTGAAAGGCAACCCAAACACAATTATAATGTATAAAAAAGTATTTTATTCTTTAAAAATACTAAAAAGAAATTTAATAAAAAAAAAATTCATTTTGTACAACCACGGTTTTACATATAAACATGAACAGTATACACCATAATAGTACAGGAAGTGGTATTCCCCAGCTACTTGCTGTTCAGTCCCATTACCATATGAAAACAGTAGATGGTTCCAAGAGTTGGGGATATCCAACGCGTTTGGAAATAAGGTACAAATAATTTCTTCTTCAGGGATTTTATACCACTATAGTATGCTATCTTGGGCTAGAGTGCTCTCGCAGATTGAAGTGTGAGAGCAAAGATAAGTGTGAGAGCCAAAGATAGCATACTATAGTGGTATGAAATCCCTGAAGAAGAAATTATTTGTACCTTATTTTGAAACGCATTGGAACCATCTACTGTTTTCATATGGTGATGGGACCAAACAGCGAGTAGCTGGGGAATACCACTTTCTGTACTCAGATGTGCCATTATGGTGTATACTGTTCATGTTTATATGTAAAACTGTGGTTGTACAAAAGATTTTTTTTTTATTACTTTTTAGTATTTTAAAGAATAATAATAAAGAATAAAATACCTTTTTATACATTATAATTGTGTTTGGGTTGTCTTTGAAATCCCATGAAGTGAGTAGATATACTGTGCTGACAAATAAGGGATGATGGCAATCACACCCTCAGTCATATGAACTCCCCAGTTGATCCTACCAGTATATCTGTTGTTTTTATATTTCTGTTAACAAGGTGACAAAGCTGTTAACCACTTGCCTACTGTGCACTTAAACACCCTTCCTGCCCAGACCAATTTTCAGCTTTCAGCGCTCGCGCACTTTCAGTGACAATTGCGCGGTCATGCAATGCTGTAACCAAATGAATTTTTTATCATTTTGTTCGCACAGTGGTGTAGTGGTTAGCACTTTCACCTAGCAGTAATAGGGTCGCTGGTTCAAATCCCGACCACGACACCTTCTGCCTGGAGTTTGCATGTTCTCCCTGTGCCTGCGTGGGTTTCCTCCGGGTACTCCGGTTTCCTCCCACACTCCAAAGACATGCTGGTAGGTTAATTAGATCCTGTCGATAAAATTGGCCAAATATGTGTATGTTGTATGTGTATGTGTTTGTAAGCGTGTCAGGACCCCACAGGGCAAGGACCGCACTATACCACAGATGGACACCAGTGGCAAAAAGCGCCCTGAGGCGATTCAGTTCGCATAGGTTGCGCTATACAAGTCATTCATTCATTCATTCATTCAGAGCTTTAGTTTGGTGGTATTTATTCGCGACTCCGTTTTTTATTTTTTGCGATATAAGCGAAAACATAGCGGAAATTTTGAAAAAAAACAATATTTTCTCCTTTCTTTTTTAAAAGAAATCCAATAAAATCAAATTTTGTCATAAATTTAAGCCAAAATGTATTCTGCTACATGTTTTTTGTAAAAAAAATTCCGTTAAGTGTATAATAATTGGTTCGCGTGATCACGGACATATGTACGCAAATGATCATGTAAAAGGGGTGTGCAGGTGATCACGGACATATGTGTGCAGATAATCATTGGCACATGTGATTTTAGTGGGACATATGTGAGGGACATGTGTTTTTATTATTTAGAGACATGTGTGTTTTGGGGACATGTGTGTTTTGGGGACATGTGTGTTTTACTGTGGGGACATGTGTGTCTTACTGTGGGGACATGTGTGTTTTACTGTGGGGACGTGTGTTTTACTATGGGGGACCCTAGACTGGTGATCAGTGAGTAAAAAAACATCTCATACTCACTGATCACCAGCCGGCTGCAGCGATCCGCTCTCCTCTCCTCACCGACGACTTCCGTGTGAGGAGAGGAGGGCCGATTGCCTAGCAACCGGCTGTTTGTTTACATCACATGACAGCCGTGATTCGTCACGGCCGTCATGTGATCAGGAGGGCCAATCACCGTGCCCTCCTGCCGATTCGAGATGCGCCATGTCCGGGTGACACGGGCGCATCGGGATCGCGCCGCTGCGCGGGCACGCGCGCGCGCGATCCCTCTACTTCTGAAGGACGTTCCTGAACGTCCTATCAGAAGTAGACGGCTCCCACCCGGCCGTATATCTACATTGGCCGGGTGGGAAGTGGTTAATTCTGCAGTGAAATAGCCCAGCAGTGGTGCCACCATGTGGAGAACATAGTCTCAGATGGACTTGTAGTTTTAAAAAGTTCAAGAAACTGTTCTTTACTTTTGGAAAATGAGGTTTAAGCCATATGACTATGTTCATATGACGCTGGATATCATATGACGCCCTCCCGCCACGAGAGCTGCGGTGCCTGGCCGTCAATTGACAGCCGGCGGTCGCTAAGCAATTAAAGTGATAGTAAACTCCCATGCAGAAATTTTACCTATAGGTAAGCCTATGATAAGTCTTACCTATAGGAACTGTAAATATCTCCTAAACGTGCACCGTTTATAAAATTTCTTTTTATTCTTTAAAAATACTAAAAAGAAATTTAATAAAAAAAAAATACATTTTGTACAACCACGGTTTTACATATAAACATGAACAGTATACACCATAATAGTACAGGAAGTGGTATTCCCCAGCTACTTGCTGTTCAGTCCCATTACCATATGAAAACAGTAGATGGTTCCAAGAGTTGGGGATATCCAACGCGTTTGGAAATAAGGTACAAATAATTTCTTCTTCAGGGATTTTATACCACTATAGTATGCTATCTTGGGCTAGAGTGCTCTCGCAGATTGAAGTGTGAGAGCAAAGATAAGTGTGAGAGCCAAAGATAGCATACTATAGTGGTATGAAATCCCTGAAGAAGAAATTATTTGTACCTTATTTTGAAACGCATTGGAACCATCTACTGTTTTCATATGGTGATGGGACCAAACAGCGAGTAGCTGGGGAATACCACTTTCTGTACTCAGATGTGCCATTATGGTGTATACTGTTCATGTTTATATGTAAAACTGTGGTTGTACAAAAGATTTTTTTTTTATTACTTTTTAGTATTTTAAAGAATAATAATAAAGAATAAAATACCTTTTTATACATTATAATTGTGTTTGGGTTGTCTTTGAAATCCCATGAAGTGAGTAGATATACTGTGCTGACAAATAAGGGATGATGGCAATCACACCCTCAGTCATATGAACTCCCCAGTTGATCCTACCAGTATATCTGTTGTTTTTATATTTCTGTTAACAAGGTGACAAAGCTGTTAACCACTTGCCTACTGTGCACTTAAACACCCTTCCTGCCCAGACCAATTTTCAGCTTTCAGCGCTCGCGCACTTTCAGTGACAATTGCGCGGTCATGCAATGCTGTAACCAAATGAATTTTTTATCATTTTGTTCGCACAGTGGTGTAGTGGTTAGCACTTTCACCTAGCAGTAATAGGGTCGCTGGTTCAAATCCCGACCACGACACCTTCTGCCTGGAGTTTGCATGTTCTCCCTGTGCCTGCGTGGGTTTCCTCCGGGTACTCCGGTTTCCTCCCACACTCCAAAGACATGCTGGTAGGTTAATTAGATCCTGTCGATAAAATTGGCCAAATATGTGTATGTTGTATGTGTATGTGTTTGTAAGCGTGTCAGGACCCCACAGGGCAAGGACCGCACTATACCACAGATGGACACCAGTGGCAAAAAGCGCCCTGAGGCGATTCAGTTCGCATAGGTTGCGCTATACAAGTCATTCATTCATTCATTCATTCAGAGCTTTAGTTTGGTGGTATTTATTCGCGACTCCGTTTTTTATTTTTTGCGATATAAGCGAAAACATAGCGGAAATTTTGAAAAAAAACAATATTTTCTCCTTTCTTTTTTAAAAGAAATCCAATAAAATCAAATTTTGTCATAAATTTAAGCCAAAATGTATTCTGCTACATGTTTTTTGTAAAAAAAATTCCGTTAAGTGTATAATAATTGGTTCGCGTGATCACGGACATATGTACGCAAATGATCATGTAAAAGGGGTGTGCAGGTGATCACGGACATATGTGTGCAGATAATCATTGGCACATGTGATTTTAGTGGGACATATGTGAGGGACATGTGTTTTTATTATTTAGAGACATGTGTGTTTTGGGGACATGTGTGTTTTGGGGACATGTGTGTTTTACTGTGGGGACATGTGTGTCTTACTGTGGGGACATGTGTGTTTTACTGTGGGGACGTGTGTTTTACTATGGGGGACCCTAGACTGGTGATCAGTGAGTAAAAAAACATCTCATACTCACTGATCACCAGCCGGCTGCAGCGATCCGCTCTCCTCTCCTCACCGACGACTTCCGTGTGAGGAGAGGAGGGCCGATTGCCTAGCAACCGGCTGTTTGTTTACATCACATGACAGCCGTGATTCGTCACGGCCGTCATGTGATCAGGAGGGCCAATCACCGTGCCCTCCTGCCGATTCGAGATGCGCCATGTCCGGGTGACACGGGCGCATCGGGATCGCGCCGCTGCGCGGGCACGCGCGCGCGCGATCCCTCTACTTCTGAAGGACGTTCCTGAACGTCCTATCAGAAGTAGACGGCTCCCACCCGGCCGTATATCTACATTGGCCGGGTGGGAAGTGGTTAATTCTGCAGTGAAATAGCCCAGCAGTGGTGCCACCATGTGGAGAACATAGTCTCAGATGGACTTGTAGTTTTAAAAAGTTCAAGAAACTGTTCTTTACTTTTGGAAAATGAGGTTTAAGCCATATGACTATGTTCATATGACGCTGGATATCATATGACGCCCTCCCGCCACGAGAGCTGCGGTGCCTGGCCGTCAATTGACAGCCGGCGGTCGCTAAGCAATTAAAGTGATAGTAAACTCCCATGCAGAAATTTTACCTATAGGTAAGCCTATGATAAGTCTTACCTATAGGAACTGTAAATATCTCCTAAACGTGCACCGTTTATAAAATTTCTTTTTATTCTTTAAAAATACTAAAAAGAAATTTAATAAAAAAAAAATACATTTTGTACAACCACGGTTTTACATATAAACATGAACAGTATACACCATAATAGTACAGGAAGTGGTATTCCCCAGCTACTTGCTGTTCAGTCCCATTACCATATGAAAACAGTAGATGGTTCCAAGAGTTGGGGATATCCAACGCGTTTGGAAATAAGGTACAAATAATTTCTTCTTCAGGGATTTTATACCACTATAGTATGCTATCTTGGGCTAGAGTGCTCTCGCAGATTGAAGTGTGAGAGCAAAGATAAGTGTGAGAGCCAAAGATAGCATACTATAGTGGTATGAAATCCCTGAAGAAGAAATTATTTGTACCTTATTTTGAAACGCATTGGAACCATCTACTGTTTTCATATGGTGATGGGACCAAACAGCGAGTAGCTGGGGAATACCACTTTCTGTACTCAGATGTGCCATTATGGTGTATACTGTTCATGTTTATATGTAAAACTGTGGTTGTACAAAAGATTTTTTTTTTATTACTTTTTAGTATTTTAAAGAATAATAATAAAGAATAAAATACCTTTTTATACATTATAATTGTGTTTGGGTTGTCTTTGAAATCCCATGAAGTGAGTAGATATACTGTGCTGACAAATAAGGGATGATGGCAATCACACCCTCAGTCATATGAACTCCCCAGTTGATCCTACCAGTATATCTGTTGTTTTTATATTTCTGTTAACAAGGTGACAAAGCTGTTAACCACTTGCCTACTGTGCACTTAAACACCCTTCCTGCCCAGACCAATTTTCAGCTTTCAGCGCTCGCGCACTTTCAGTGACAATTGCGCGGTCATGCAATGCTGTAACCAAATGAATTTTTTATCATTTTGTTCGCACAAATAGAGCTTTAGTTTGGTGGTATTTATTCGCGACTCCGTTTTTTATTTTTTGCGATATAAGCGAAAACATAGCGGAAATTTTGAAAAAAAACAATATTTTCTCCTTTCTTTTTAAAAAGAAATCCAATAAAATCAAATTTTGTCATAAATTTAAGCCAAAATGTATTCTGCTACATGTTTTTTGTAAAAAAAAATTCCGTTAAGTGTATAATAATTGGTTCGCGTGATCACGGACATATGTACGCAAATGATCATGTAAAAGGGGTGTGCAGGTGATCACGGACATATGTGTGCAGATAATCATTGGCACATGTGATTTTAGTGGGACATATGTGAGGGACATGTGTTTTTATTATTTAGAGACATGTGTGTTTTGGGGACATGTGTGTTTTGGGGACATGTGTGTTTTACTGTGGGGACATGTGTGTCTTACTGTGGGGACATGTGTGTTTTACTGTGGGGACGTGTGTTTTACTATGGGGGACCCTAGACTGGTGATCAGTGAGTAAAAAAACATCTCATACTCACTGATCACCAGCCGGCTGCAGCGATCCGCTCTCCTCTCCTCACCGACGACTTCCGTGTGAGGAGAGGAGGGCCGATTGCCTAGCAACCGGCTGTTTGTTTACATCACATGACAGCCGTGATTCGTCACGGCCGTCATGTGATCAGGAGGGCCAATCACCGTGCCCTCCTGCCGATTCGAGATGCGCCATGTCCGGGTGACACGGGCGCATCGGGATCGCGCCGCTGCGCGGGCACGCGCGCGCGCGATCCCTCTACTTCTGAAGGACGTTCCTGAACGTCCTATCAGAAGTAGACGGCTCCCACCCGGCCGTATATCTACATTGGCCGGGTGGGAAGTGGTTAATTCTGCAGTGAAATAGCCCAGCAGTGGTGCCACCATGTGGAGAACATAGTCTCAGATGGACTTGTAGTTTTAAAAAGTTCAAGAAACTGTTCTTTACTTTTGGAAAATGAGGTTTAAGCCATATGACTATGTTGGTAAAAACAGGCAGTTGAGCCTTGTTTTTACCATCCCCTTAAACTGCAAAGGCAGCCTTACGGAGGTATATACATGCAGTCCACCAAACATGACCCAAGTGTCTGAGGCCACACTGCAACCTTGTGCAATGCAGGCTGCTGCAGCACAGTGGTGCAAGCTTTTAGGGGTCACAACAACGGCAAGGAAGCAACATATTGCTTCCTCATCCCCTGTCAAACACCCTCTGAAAAGAGATCCACTGCGTATCGCTGACACTGCGGAACTAACCCTTTCTTTGCTGGACAGCTGTCCTGTCACAAAATGTGGAAAATAACAAAGCACTAGTCAATATTAACCGATAATAAAACTATGTTACAGGAGGGAACCAATGCCAAACTGTGGTGCTGCTCTGAGCTCCAATGTGTTCTTTTCTATAATATACTATACTGGGAGTGCAGGCGAGGACAGAGCTCGTCCCAGTGAAACAGCCGCTGCCCGGGCTCCAACCAGGACATCCCGCTACATGTTTCGCCCCACCCATGGGGCTTAATCATGGGTAGGGTGAAACACATTGGGGGTGGCGTGGTTGGAGTTTTGGCAGCGGCTGTTTTTACTTGTCACCTACAGATTTTTGTGATGATGTGTGGCTTAGGTTTCCTCTCTCTTTGCATTCATATGTTACAGGAGGGACTATAGTGTTAAAGTGTATGTAAACCCCAACAATGAACTTATTTACTCCCCTAAATATACCATTGAAAGTTTTTTTGTTATATCTGGGCAAAAATACCTGTTGATTTTGGCATAAATTGTGCACTGCCTGCACTTTCTGCCTGTCCGCAAGGAGAGTTTCGGAGATGAGGAATGGGGAGATGAGGGGAGGTCTGTGTTTTTTGTAATCCACCACAAATGAAGTAGGCAGGGCTGACACCGCATGCTTAGGAATTCAGAGCCAAATATACACTGGGTCGTCATATCAAAGAAGTAGGTAGGAGTACACTATAGTTCTGGTACATCAACAGTTAATGTCCTGTACTTATAACATGTCTAAAGGGATAGAAAAATAATGTGTATATAAAGCTTTAATGCTAGAGAAAGCTAGAGACAGACTGCATCATATACAGTATGTAACTGTTTTATACTGTTACCTTGAAGTACATCCCAGGACAGGGAAGTGAAAGGAATCTACACAATGAGGACACAGAAAGCAATAAAAACTTGACAGAGGTTCTACAACTACAACTCTACCATATGAAATAAAGTGTTTTTATTGCTATCTGTGTTCTTGGGAATGTCTCTCTCCACTTCCTGTGCCAGGTAAGTCAAAAGTGAACATTAGTCGGGCATAGACAATACATTTTCTTTTCTCTGCCAGAGGGCTGAATGCAAAAAAAACCTAAAAGATTCTTCCATCCACGCAAGCAGGTGGTATGGAGGAATCTGATCCACCCCCCACATGGACATTGTATTTTGACAGCGGATAAAGCCCTTATGGTGTAGTATTATAGAGAGCTGATGGGTTGTGGCGGGGGGGGGGGGGGGGGGGGGTTGGCGAGGCAGGCTTTAGTGTTTCAATCATCCTGACACCAAGGTTGTTATGGTGTCAGGATGATTGAAGAGCATTATTTCTATTATTACATTGTAATATATAATGAAATAGTTAAACTCACCATAATGCAGAATCAGGGGAGCCCTGAGCTTGTCACTTTCCACCGTAGCCTGGCACCAGATGCAGTGTGTCCCTTGCCACCAGATGCATTATGTCACTTGCCACCATTGCCCACCACCAGATGCAGAGTGTCCCTTGCCACCAGATGCATTATGTCACTTGCCACCATTGCCCGCCACCAGATGCAGCATGTCACTTGTCCCCATTACCTGCCACCAGCTGCAGCGTGTCACTTGCCACCAGATGCAGCGTGTTGCTTGCCACCGTAGCCTGCCACCAGATGTAGCATGTCACTTGCCACCAGATGCAGCATGTCACTTGCCATCGTAGCCTACCACCAGATGCAACTTCCCACTGAAGCTTGCCACCAGCAGATGCAGCTTGTTGACACTTTTTAAAAATGAAAGGACATTTTGAATGGATTTTCTGACAGCAGTGAAAAAACTTACAGTTGAAGCCTCTCCCCAGCGCTACACAGTCTGGCATTCAGGAGTGGAGAACCTGGCACATATCAACAGGGTTCTAGCCTATGAGATGTGAGAAGGTGGACCCAGCAGCGTGATGCGGGGCAGGTGGTGAGAGGTGATGACGCAATCTCTCTGCTTGGCCGCCACAGCTCCTTTAGTGCAGCCTATGCTGCCTGACTGCAAACAGGGCACGGACTGGCACTGGTCTGCGGCCCAGGGGTCGGGGACCCCTGCTGTATGCTACTAAAGTAGCAGATATTTATTATATCAATTGATGTTATAATAAATATCTCATTAAAAAAAAAAAAGAGGTCCACACTTACTGAAATGTTATATGTACTATAAATCTGCAGAGGTGGTTCTGGCCAGCTCAGTAGATTGCTTTAAGAAAGGCCTGGATTATTTCCTAAATGTACATAATATAACTGGGTACCAACATTTATAGGTAAAGTTGATCCGGGGAAAATCCGATTGCCTCTCGGGGATCAGGAAGGAATTTTTTTCCCCTGCTTTAGCAAATTGGAGTATGCTCTGCTGGGGTTTTTCGCCTTCCTCTCGATCAACTGTGGGTGTAGGATTGGGTATATGGGATTGTATGTAATTTTTTTTTGTGGTTGAACTGGATGGACTTGTGTCTTTTTTCAACCTGACTAACTATGTAAATGTAACTGCAAATGTAAATCCAGAGCCACTAGAGTTTCTGGTCCAACTCCACCATTGGGAAGTTCCGCAGCTTGGGTGAATCCAAGTCACCATAACAGGGAGACCATAGTTCAACTTTAAAGCTTAAAACAGGGCACAAAATCTAGCCACACAGGATATACTTTGTGTGCACCAAATGTCTTTGCAAACATAGTTATTACCTTACAAAAGTAGCATTGACATAATCACTGTGCTACACAGAGAACAGAGTTGTAGGAGATACCCAACTGGTCCACCCACTACAGGCTGCCTGCAGAAAACTACATACAGGAGTGGGTGAGGACAAGACCAGTGTCCCTGCACAAGGGAGGGAGCGCAGCAGTGGCCGGTCTTTATTACAGGAAGCTCCTGCAGAGAGGGAAATTCTCACACTGGAATACTGCACAGATCTTGAAATTAATACACAAAGCTCACCAAGATTCAAGTAATAACAATCATACATCTTGTATTTATCCCGGAGTTCAGCTTTAACTGTACAGAGGTGGGTGTCACTTTTCTATTTACATCCCCATAGGTCATATAATTCCTTAATCATCATTATTCCTCTTCATCTAAGCCAGAGAGTCGTAAAACACAAAACTCTTCTTGGCTTTACCATGGTAAAAAAAGCAAAACAGATGTTTCATTTACCAGCAAAGTTTGGCTAATCACTGAAGTTTTAAAAAGTTTAACATTTCAATGCAGTATGATTCTAAGCTTTAATGTGTTCTTTATATTACTACGTTTAGTTAACCTGGGTGTAGTAACAGTAACCATTTAGACTTGTAATATACTGTATATACTCGAGTATATGCCGAGTTTTTCAACACATTTTTTTGTGCTGAAAGTGCCCCCCCCCCCCCCCTCGGCTTATACTCGAGTCAAGCACTTTTCTGCAGCAAAAAGTGAAATTTTCCGACCTGACTTTGCGGCCCGTATCTCGGGGTCACTTGGTGCTAAGAACCCCAAATAGTGTGCAAACCAAGTGGAACCAACACTACAACATATCCAAATTTGGGGTTCCTAGCTCCAAGTGGCCCCGAGATACAGGGCCCCAAAGTCGGTCAATTGTGTCCATCTGCAGCAATATCATTTCGGGACCCTTTGGGTCCAGAGACCCCAAATTCTGGCTGCAGCTAGGAACCCTTAACTACCCTGTTTCCCCGAAAATAAGACCTAGTGTGATTGTCGGTGATGGCTGCACTATAAGCCCTACCCCCCAAATAAGCCCTAGTTAAAGTCCCTGTAGGTCTTATTTTCAGGGTAGAGCTTATTTTCAGGGAAACAGGGTAGGGCTTATTTTGGGGGGGGGGGTAGGGCTTATATTGCAGCCATCACCGACAATCACGCTAGGTCTTATTTTCGGGGAAACAGGGTACCAAGTTTGAAGTTCAGGGGACCTATGGCTGCAAATGGGAACAGTGAGGCTGCAAATGGGCATTGTTGACCCTCTTTTCCACTTACAGTAGCTGCGCATTTCTCACCCTAGGCTTATACAGGGGAGAATTGCCTCTCAATTCATTGGTATCCATGGCATAGTGGCCCCTAGCAGAAAATACCCCCCCCTCCCCCCAAATCAATGGTGTCATTGATAGACTGGTCACTAGGGAAGAATAGCTCCTCATATCATTGGTGTCAGTGGGAAAGTAAACCCCAGGGGAGAACAGTCCACCCAAATTAGAGGCAAAACCCTTTTTCTAGTTTTGGATAGAGTGGAGAGGGATTAGAACACCTGTCTGTTTTTTACTGCTAAAGGGTTACTAAACCCTTGTTTTTTTTAAAATAACAAACATATCATACTTACCTCCACTGTTCAGTTGGTTTTGCACAGAGTGGCCCCCGATCCTCCTCTTCTGGGGTCCCTCAGCAGCGCTGGTGGCTCCTCCTATTTTCAAGTGCTCCGTCAGGGAAGCGCTTTCCTTTGGGACACCCGTGCGGGCATGCTCCCCGACTCCTGCTGCTGCGTTTATTGACACAGACAGCAGGACTCGGCCCTGTGTCTTTGGATTTGATTGACAGCCGCACGAGCCAATGGCTGCGCTGCTATCAATCTATCCAATCAGGACACGAGACACCGGCCGGAGCTGGTGTGCTCGTTCCCATCGTGCTCAGGTAAGTAAAAGGGGGGCTCAGGGGGGGGGGGGGGCTGCTGCATGACAGGAGGTTTTTCTATGCATTAAGGTGAAAAATCGAGAGGGTTTACAACCCCTTTAAGGAGATTTGTCTTCTATATTTGTTCTGTTTACCGTTATCATTGAAAGTAAAAGAAAATCCCACATTTTGGATTGTCACCCGAAAAGTAATAGAGGGGAAATCTTCCAATGGGGACAATAATTATGGTGCCCTGGGGGTCCCCAAGAGTGTAATGGAAATTTGTAAGTTCTGTATATAATTGTGTTCTATTTTGTATGTATTGCACACTGCCCTCACTGTGCACACAGCACTAATAATGTTTTCAGTACATGTTTACATTCTTTCGAGTCCTGATTAGAATTACTCTGCCCCTTGTTACCATAAACGTACAATTGTAACAATTAATGTGATACCTACGTAATCATGTGTATAAAACCCTTCAATTGCGTCATATTAAAGGAGAACGGTTATTTGGAAAGATGCGGAGTGTATCTTTTGTGTCTGTTCCCTACTGCAGTAGTTATTAATAATTTGGAACCACTAATCAATATGAGGATAGGATTTGCCTATCTATAAATTTCCAGGACAAGAGATTCCCTTAATTTGAAGGGATTTCCTCTCACTGCCTGTTTGGCTATGGGACAGGAAGTGAAGGGAAATCTCCCAAAAATCTGACAGGGGTTATAACCCTCCCTTACTCTATCCACAATGAAAAAAGTTTTGCCTATAGTTCTACTACACCCCCCCCCCCCCCCCCCACAACCCACAACCCACAGATCAGTTGGGCGCAGATCGATCTGCCCAAGCAGTAATTTTAGGCAGGGCAATTTCATTCATAAAAGTAGTGTTAATTAGTAGTTCTATTCAGTAGCACAGTAGATATAGGCTCACCAGAGGATCCCTCAGTCCTCAGCGAGCCAGACTGAGCCTGGTGAGGCAGTAGTAGTTGTTGGAGCAGACAGGAAGCCAGGAGTAAGGGCCCATTCACACCAGAAACTGTGTGTTTTTGACTGCATGTTTACATGCATTCGAAGCAAACCCGAATGCGTTTTGCTCTGCGTTAAGCACTGTGTTTGCAGTGCATTTTTCTATACATTTTTGGGCTTGGCTTTCTTGGCTTGAAGGGGTGCAGTGCAGTGTGGGTGCAGTGCGTCTAAAGCACGTTTGTAGCGCATTCCCTGCATCTGCAGTGCGGAAAAATGCAGCATGCTCTACTTTTTTTATCAGCACTGAAATGAAGTGTACTGTGCCAAAGGTTGCAGCCCAGCAGTGGGCCATTACCTGGTGGTTGAGAACCACTGCTCTAACAGACAACTAAAGTTATATATCAAGTATAGTTGCACAAGCAGATATACAGCAAACGCCTACATGTTCCAACTACATGTTCCAACTGCCACAGCGGCTGATCCCTACGTTCCCTTCATGTGCAGTCACAAGACCTGCTGTCTACCTCCCTGTCTGCCCTCCCATCCTCATTGGTGTGCCTGGGGGAGGACTGCTGGGCACTGAAGTACTGTGACATCACACCAATTTGCAGTCCAGCCACATTTCCTCCAGCCCCATAACAGAAGGTCCATACCTCCATCCAGACCTGAGGTTGGGGAAAACACTGCAAGACCTTGTGCATTGCACCTGGGATACAGGTATAATGCTCTGCAAGCGTCTTTGCAAAATAAGAAGTAAATGCACAGTGGTACTTAGATTAATGTTGCTGCATTTACAAATTTTCTGCAAAAGCTGGACTAAAGCCCCATACACACGGTAGGATTTTCGCATGGATTCTGTCCGATCGGACAATGTTGTTGAAAAATCCGACCGTGTGTATGCACCATCGGACAGTGTACGTCGGATTGTCCGACGGACAAAGTCCTATCTCCTGCTGGATAGATTTTTTGACAACACGGTCCGATCACACCAAATCCGATCGTGTGTAGAGTTGTCCGACGGACAAAGTGCTACGCATGCTCAGATCACATTACAAGACCAAAGCTATTGGCTACTAGCCTCTACGTAGTCCCGTCGTAGGCAACAAACGTCACCACGTTCAGAATGATCGGATTTTCCGACAACTTTGTCCGACCGTGTGTACGCAAAACCAACATCGGACAAAGTACGACGGACATGATCCGACGGACCTGGTCCGCGGATAATCCGAGCGTGTGTATGGGGCTTAAGTCTTTCATGATGTTATTGGCCAGGTACCCAGCTCAGTCAATTCTTAAAAGAGAAGTAAAGGATTTTTTTCCCCCCACAGAAATGCCCCGTACACACGATCGGACTTTCCGACAACAAAGCCGTGAATTTTTGTTCGAAGGATGTTGGCTCCAACTTGTCTTGCATACACACGGTCACACAAATGTTGGCCAACAATTACGAACGTAGTGACATACAAGACTTACGTGATATCTCAATTACGAACGCTAGTTTTACAAGACTGAGCACTTTCCGGTTCGTACTTGATTCCGAGCATGCGTGGACTTTTGTCCGACGGACTTCCGTACACACGATCGGAAAGTCCAACAACAAACATTTGTTGGCGGAAAATTTGAGAACCTGCTAGCCAACATTTGTTGGCAGAAAGTCCGACAACAAATGTTCGATGGAGCATACACACGGTCAGACTTTCCGCCAACAAGCTCACATCCAACATTTGTTGTTGGAAAATCCGATCGTGTGTACGGGGCATTATACTTACCTAGGTGGATGCAGCATGGATCCGATGCTGCATCTGTCCCCTGGCACCTCTGCAATGGGAACCGAGTGATCGAACACCGCAGATCACTCGCTTTTCAGAGCTCCGTTAGCAGAGAGCTGTAGACTGTCAGTTCTCTGCTATGCTCCCTCCTCCCTCACTGAAGCTGTGGAGGGGGCAGAGCGGGTGTCAGTCCAGAGTGTCCAGGGTGTCCGTCCAGGCACCTGGTGGATCCAGACTCCCATTGTCGGGATGACATGGTGCCTGGACTGATTTCTGTGACGGCAGCAGAGAGCAGACTTCAGTCCACTCTCTGCTGAAAATGGGACACTGGAGTGAAAAACAAATTGTACTCCTGTGGTCCATAGGAGAAGTACAGACAAACGAACTTTGGCTGGATTTCTCCTTTAAATAAGATTGGTTGAGCCAGGTATTGCTTACCCACGGCTTGAATTTTTGCAGATTCCTGCTGAATCAAGACGTCTATGGCCAGGCTCAGTAAAAACACCTTCAGCAACGTCACCTTTATTTCAACACAACAGTGGACAATTCTGTCGCATGGTTAAGCAATGCTAAACAGTAGTAGTGAAGCAGATTTGTGGCAGAATTATGACATTCTGTATATAGGTTGTATTATACTACATTTATAAATCCCCCCTCAGTTGACATAAAATAGCAGTGAGACAGAATAAAATTTGCCCTGACCATTTCTTAATTGTACATCTGGTTTGAGTGAAAATCTCATCCTGATATATAAATATATAGTACAGCCCTCAAAAATTCCACTCGCCTGCTCGCACTTTGCGAGTGGAATTTAGGGCAGGGCGAGTGAGGAGCAGGGGTGGACAAGGCTGACAGCTTCCATGCGCCGTGGAACACAACCCGGCTCTGTAACACACAGCCTGCATCTCTGTGACACACAAGAGGAGGAGAGAGGGAGGGGAATGCAGCAGCCTCCGCTCAAAGTGGCCCCAGTTCAGTCCGGTCCTGCCGCTCTGTGTCCTCCAGCTGATCGCTTCTGGCAGAAGCGGTGCAGGCTTTTTTACAGGACATCAGAGCGGCGCGGGGGGGGGGGCAGAGAATCCCCCCTCCGTGCCGCTCTGATGTTCTGTAAAAAAACGGCTGCATCGCTGCCAGAAGCGATCAGCTGGAGGACAGCAGGACCGGACTGAACTGGGGCCGCTTTGAGCGGAGGCTGCTGCATTCCCCTCCCTCTCTCCTCCTCTTGTGTGTCACAGAGATGCAGGCTGTGTGTTACAGAGACAGGTCTGTGTTCCGCGGCGCCGTACCAAGGTCCCGCCCCCAGACCGGCTCGTGTGATAGTAGATTAAATCAGTAATCCGCCTATCACATGAGCTGGTCTAGGGGGGCGGGACCTTGCTACGGCGCCGCCGAACACAGACCTGGCTCCATGACACATACCATGGTGAGTCTGTATCGATGATGGGCACAGTGAGGCTACATTTAAGGGCACAGTGAGCAGTATTTGTGGGCACAGTGAGCAGTATTTGTGGGCACAGTGAGCAGTATTTGTGGGCACAGTGAGCAGTATTTGTGGGCACAGTGAGCTACATTTTTGGGCACAGTGAGCAGTATTTGTGGGCACAGTGAGCTACATTTTTGGGCACAGTGAGCAGTATTTATGGGCACAGTAAGCAGTATTTGTGGGCACAGTGAGCTACATTTTTGGGCACAGTGAGCAGTATTTGTGGGCACAGTGAGCTACATTTTTGGGCACAGTGAGCAGTATTTATGGGCACAGTGAGCAGTATTTGTGGGCACAATGAGCTACATTTATGGGCACAGTGAGATACATTTATGGGCACAGTGAGCAGTATTTGTGGGCACAGTAAGCAGTATTTATGGGCACAGTGAGCAGTATTTGTGGGCACAGTGAGCTACATTTTTGGGCACGGTGAGCAGTATTTGTGGGCACAGTGAGCAGTATTTGTGGGCACAGTGAGCTACATTTATGGGCACAGTGAGCAGTATTTGTGGGCACAGTGAGCAGTATTTGTGGGCAAAGTGAGCAGTATTTATGGGCACAGTGAGGCTACATTTATGGGCACAGTGAGGCTATATTTATGGGCACAGTGAGCTGCATTTATGGGCACAGTGAGCTGCATTTATGGGCACAGTGAGGCTACATTTATGGGCACAGTGAGCTGCATTTATGGGCACAGTGAGGCTATATTTATGGGCACAGTGAACTGCATTTATGGGCACAGTGAACTGCATTTATGGGCACAGTGAGCTGCATTTATGGGCACAGTGAGACGCATTTATGGGCACAGTGAGACGCATTTATGGGCACAGTGAGACGCATTTATGGGCACAGTGAGCTACATTTATGGGTACAATGAGGCTGCATTCATTGACACAGTAAAGCTGCATTGATGGGCACAGTGAGGCTGCATTTGATGGGCACAGTCAGGCTGCATTTGATGGGCACAGTCAGGCTGCATTTGATGGGCACAGTGAGGCTGCATTCATGGCACTGATGAGGCTGCACTGATGGGTACTGATATGCTTTATGTTAATATTGTTAAAGTTGTTGTTATTATTTATTATTTGGAACTTAATTCTGCATAAAACATTTAACAATGTCATTTTATGAGATAATTTATGAGGCCGTGTTTAGGGGCGGGGCAGGGAAGGGGTTGTGTGGGGCAACTGGTGGCGAGTAACTTTTAAGGCCTGGCTAGTGGCTCAGGACCTGAAATTTTGAGCCCTGATATAGTATATACAATCGATTAGCCATAACATCAGGATCACTGAAAGGTTAAGGTAATAACTTTGATTATCTCATTATAATGGCATAAGCAATTCAGTGGGATATATTAGGCAGCAGGTAAACATGTTAGTCCTGAAGCTGATGTGTTGAAAGCAGAAAAAATGAGCAGTTTGTTGTGTATGGGGATGTGTAGCTGCAGACCAGTCAGGGTGCCCATTCTGACCCGTGTCCACAGCCAACAACCAATGGGCTCGAGAGCATCAGAACTGGACTACAGAGCAATGGAAGAAGGTGGCCTGGTCTGAGAAATCACATTTTCTTTTACATCATGTGGATGGCCGAATGCATTAGTGTCGCTTACCTGGGGAGGAGATGGCACCAGGATGCAGTATGGGAAGAAGGCAAGTCAGCGGAGGCAGTGTGATGCTTTGGGCAATGTTCTGCTGGGAAACTTTGGTTCCTGCCATTCGTGTAGATGCTATTTTGACACATACCATCTACCTAAACATTGTTGCAGACCAAGTACACCCCTTCATGGATATGGTATTCCCTGATGGCAGTGGCCTTTTTAGCAGGATATTGTGCCCTGCCGCACTGCAAAAATGTTTTGAGGAAGCCAACAATGAGTTTGATGTGTTTACTTGGCCTCTGCATTCTCCATATTTCATTCAGATCGAGCATCTGTGCAACGTCCTGGAAAAACAAGTCTGAACTATGGAGGTCCCACCTCCCAACTTACAGGACTTAAAAGATAAGTTACTACTAAAGGATCAGATACTAAGGCATACATTCAGAGGTCTAATTTAATAATTTCAGTTTTGGGTGGAATGGAATCACTTGTTAATATTTAGTAGGGATGGGCTCAGGTGTGTTCAGATCCTAGTCCCAACCCACCTGAGCAATCCTGCAAGGAAGCCGTCACTGTACACAATCATGAGCAGCCTAGTCAGGGCGGTGTGTATGTGTAGCAGCGTGCCAGGAAATGCCTCACTGCCTATGATTGGAGGTGTGCAGTGAAAGCTTCCCGGCGGGATTGCTCAGGTGGGTTGGGACTAGGATCCGAACACGCCTGAGCCCATCCCTAGTGACTATATTTATGTAAGATCTGCACAGATTGATTTTTAGTTTTGTTTTCTCGTGTTTTGGTGGTAAAAGAGGGACCTATTCAATATTATGTAGGTCACCATAATGTTATGACTGAACAGTGTATAAACTGTTATACTGTAGTATAAATCAGCATAGTCCTTGTTCATATCATAAGACTTTTTCTACAATTTTGTCAATAAAAAAAACGTTGTCAGCTGGTATACAGACATTGCTCCATATGAATGTATGACTCCTATGTTATGTAAAGCCGGGACAATGGCAGTCTGAGCCACCCCTATTTTCCCGTAATGCAGACTTCTAATGTACACATATCACAATAACTTTTTGCAGCTCAAATGTAAATGTATGTAAATATATCCGCTATGCTATGGTCAAACAGGTACAAATTGTTCCAACAAAAAAAACTTACAGGGTAACTTCACTTTTATTGAGAAAAAACAATCACCTCTGGGTGATCTCTGTACATTGCAAGGATTTTAACAAACTTTGTAGCAGAGTCCTACCTGTTTCTTCTCTAAGAAAATACTGTTTGTCTATGTTCTTGGAAGTGTTTGTGTTCAATCTAATCAGCTAAAACACTTGCAGTCTTCTAATGAGGAAAGTTACAGTGTTTGCATCCCTTTAAAGGAGAAGTATAGCTAAAGCTCTTTTGGCCCTACCTCTCCTATGAATTACGTCTGCACTCCTGTAACCCTGTATCAGCCGACAGTGGGCTAAAGTCCACTGTTGGCCGACGTCACCCAGCCGGTCCAGGTTCAGGAAAGATCTCATCTTTACAGTAGGGATTCACAAAAGCTGCCAGGACTGGCAGCTGGCTCAGGCTCTCAGCGTGGTGCTGAGTGCCTGAGCCAGTTGCTCCCACCCTCCCCGTAGCCTAGCGCTCCACTGAGCGATGGCGGGGCAGAGCAAAGAGACGATGACTGATAGTCACTGGTTCTCTGCAGACTGAAGACTGAGAACTGAGCAATCAGCAGTCTTTGATCGCTCAGTTCTCGGTCTTAGAGGCGGCGGGGGACAGATGCAGCTGGGATCTGTGCTCCATCTAGGTGAGTATGATTTTTTTTTTTTCAAAGCCATACTTTGCTTTTAAAAGTAATTAACCTTGATGAGTGTCTTACCAAAGCATATAATTTCTTTGCTACCTGTAAATTAGTGCAGATTTCTGGGAAAATCAGTTTGCCAATCACACAACCAGGAAATTAAATTTCTGGGGAAGTTGTGTACAGAACACCTCCAGGTTGCCATGTTGCATTGATGCATTGATTTTTACAGAAATTGACAGTGGCTGTAGATTGAAAAGGACATGTACATTTTAGACCCCTTTCACACCAAGGGCGTTTTGCAGGTGCTATAGCGTTAGAAATAGCGCCTGCAATCCACCCTAAAACAGCTGCACCATTGTCTCCAGTGTAGTGTAGTGTAGTGTACACTGGAGCGGTGCGCTGACAGGGCGTCAGGAAAAGTCCTGCCAGCAGCTTCTTTGGAGCGGTGTGTTTACCGCTCCTCCACCGCTGCTCCCCATTGAAATCAATGGGGCAGCGCTGTAATATTACAATATGGCTTATGTGACCATTGTATACACTATATTATTTTTTTTATTGGCTATATGTTTTTCACAAAAGTGGAGTTATCCTTTAGGTCTACTGACAACAGCAGAAACTTTATTCTGATTGAACAGCAAAATTAAAAATCATAAAGGTCACATGCCAACACTTTCCTTTACACCTGTCCCAAAGAAACATCATTGACTTACCCCGACCTTCGCTTTCCTCCACGTCCTGACATTTGGCCCGCCATCCTCACCTGCCCTGTTGACATGGCAGCACCTGGTATAGTGACAGATCCTGGGATGTCTGTGGTCATCTCTGGGAACACAAACAACTCATCAAAATCATTGTTAATCTTCAACATCATAATTATCAATGTGTGGATTATACTGCAGGTTTATGCAACATGGCTTCATCCATTGAGAACCGCCTGTACTACAATATAAAATTACAAATTCAGCAACATATATTACTTTTTTGTGACGGTGAAAGCAGATCTTCCAACATAACCCAAAGAAAGTACAAATCTGCTCCTGGGCTACTTTACATTTTTGTTATACCTGACACAAGGAGTACTACTGTATTTCTTTGCAAGATGAATTACGGTAAGCCCTCTGAAGGTTACATGGAAGCTTAAATTGAGCAGAGATTTTTTTACCTTAAGGAGCGTTTCAATAGGATCTGTAATAGACTCCATACAAACATATAAATATATTTGAACTACATACATGTGAACTGTTTAAAAGACTTGCAATTCCATTAAAGAGCAAGTTCACCTTTACAGAAAAATCTGTAAGGTGAACTTACACTGGACCCCCTCCTTATCCCCCCCCCCCATGCGGTCCCGCTGACTTGCAGCCCGGCGATCACCCGCCAGGAGACCTCATATAGCCGCCTCACCGGTCTGGGGCTTAGAAATACCCTCGGCTTAATCTCCTAAACGGACCTCATCAGGGGGTCCGTTTAGGAGCATTCTAATTGTCGGTGAGAGAGAAAGCCGCAGGGATTTCAAATCCCCAGACTGGTAAATCGGCTATAAGATCTATCAGAACGGGTGATCGCCAGACTCCAGGTTAGCGGGATCGGATGCGATGGGAAGGGGGTCCAATGTAAGTTCACCTCACAGATTTTCTGTAAATTAGCAATTATTGCGATTATTACCCCCAACACCACCACGCTCCGAGACAGGAAAATGTCTCCATGTTTTCATATGTCACCTATCTTTTTTTTGGACAATGATGCTTATTCAGGAAATCAGATTGTCACCTGCCTGGCTGAGCAATGTGGAATAAAGCTGCCCAAACAATTCATCAAGCATTACCAATTAACCTTTTTATCAGTGTTTAATTAGAATATGCAGTATTTACAAACTAATTTCTCAACCCTTTCAGTTGCAGCACCTTGAGGCACTCAAGTCTAAAATGTAAAAACACATTTTGATAATCAGTGGGAAACTGGAGCCTGTAATCATGGAAACCTGAACCTGGAATGATGGAAACCTGAGCCTGGGATGATGGAAACCTGAGCCTGGGATGATGGAAACCTGAGCCTGGAATGATGGAAACCTGAGCCTGGTATGATGGAAACCTGAGCCTGGTATGATGGAAACCTGAGCCTGGTATGATGGAAACCTGAGCCTGGGATGATGGAAACCTGAACCTGGAATGATGGAAACCTGAGCCTGGGATGATGGAAACCTGAGCCTGGTATGATAAAAGCCTAAGACTGGGATGATGGAAACCTGAGTCTGGAATGATGGAAACCTGAGCCTGGAATGATGGAAACCTGAGCCTGGGATGATGGAAACCTGAGCCTGGTATGATAAAAGCCTAAGACTGGGATGATGGAAACCTGAGTCTGGAATGATGGAAGCCTGAGCCTGGAATGATGGAAACCTGAGCCTGGAATGATGGAAACCGGAGTCTGGAATGATGGAAACCTGAGCCTGGAATGATGGAAACCTGAGCCTGGGATGATGGAAACCTGAGCCTGGGATGATAAAAGCCTGAGCCTGGGATGATGGAAACCTGAACCTGGGATGATAGAAACCTGAGCCTGGTATGATGGAAACCTGAGCCTGGGATGATGGAAACCTGAGCCTGAAATGATGGAAGCCTGAGCCTGAAATGATGGAAGCCTGAGCCTGGAATGATGGAAGCCTGAGCGTGGGATGATGGAAACTTGAGCTTGGGATTATGAAAACTTGAGCCTGGGATGATGGAAACCTGAGCCTGGGATGATGGAAACCTGAGCCTGAAATGATGGAAGCCCGAGTCTGGAATGATAAAAGCCTGAGCCTGGGATGATAGAAATCTGAGCCTGGAATGATGGAAGCCTGAGCCTGGAATGATGGAAGCCTGAGCCTGGAATGATGGAAGCCTGAGCTTGGGATGATGGAAACTTGAGCTTGGGATGATGGAAACTTGAGCTTGGGATGATGGAAACATGAGCCTGGAATGATGGAAACCTGAGCCTGGGATGATGGAAACCTGAGCCTGGGATGATGGAAACCTGAGCCTGGAATGATGGAAACCTGAGCCTGGGATGATGGAAACCTGAGCCTGGGATGATGGCAACCTGAGTCTGGAATGATGGAAACCTGAGTCTGGAATGATGGAAACCTGAGCCTGGGATGATAAAAGCCTGAGACTGGGATGATGGAAACCTGAGTCTGGAATGATGGAAGCCTGAGCCTGGAATGATGGAAACCTGAGCCTGGAATGATGGAAACTTGAGCCTGGAATGATGGAAACCTGAGCCTGGAATAATGAAAGCCTGAGCCTGGAATGATGGAAACCTGAGCCTGAAATGATGGAAACCTGAGCCTGGAATGATTGAAACCTGAGCCTGGGATGATGGAAACCTGAGCCTGGAATGATGGAAACCTGAGCCTGAAATTATGGAAGCCTGAGTCTGGAATGATAAAAGCCTGAGCCTGGGATGATAGAATCTGAGCCTGGAATGATGGAAACCTGAGCCTGGAATGATGGAAACCTGAGCCTGGAATGATGGAAACCTGAGCCTGGAATGATGAAAGCCTGAGCCTGGAATGATGGAAACCTGAGCCTGGAATGATGGAAACTTGAGCCTGGAATGATGAAAGCCTGAGTCTGGAATGATAAAAGCCTGAGCCTGGGATGATAGAAATCTGAGCCTGGAATGATGGAAGCCTGAGCCTGGAATGATGGAAGCCTGAGCCTGGAATGATGGAAGCCTGAGCCTGGAATGATGGAAGCCTGAGCCTGGAATGATGGAAGCCTGAGCTTGGGATGATGGAAACTTAAGCTTGGGATGATGGAAACTTGAGCCTGGGATGATGGAAACATGAGCCTGGGATGATGGAAGCCTGAGTCTGGAATGATAAAAGCCTGAGCCTGGGATGATAGAAATCTGAGCCTGGAATGATGGAAGCCTGAGCCTAGAATGATGGAAGCCTGAGCCTGGAATGATGGAAGCCTGAGCTTGGGATGATGGAAACTTAAGCTTGGGATGATGGAGACTTGAGCCTGGAATGATGGAAGCCTAAGCCGGGAATGAAGGAAGCCTGAGCCTGGAATGATGGAAGCCTGAGCTTGGGATGATGGAAACTTGAGCTTGGGATGATGGAAACTTGAGCCTGGGATGATGGAAACCTGAGCCTGGGATGATGGAAACCTGAGCCTGAGATGATGCACACAACCGTCTCGATGTAATTAATTTCACATCAAAAGCCCCCTTCACATTAGAGATCTCCCAATCACATCAAAACCCACCCTTCACGTCAGAGCCCCCCATATCAGAGTCCCCCCTGTACATCGGAGGTCCCCCATCACATCAGAAGCACCTATCACATCACAGTACCCCCCATGACAAAGCCCTCCCAATCACACAGTCCTCGTATTGCAGAGGCTTCCACAGGCCCGGATCCAGGACAAAGTGGGTCCCATGCTCATGGCGCCCTGGGAAAATCAATACTGAACCCACATTGAGAAACATTGTACCAACTGATACTTCTGACACCATATATAATGCAAATCTTTAAAGCTGTACCTGTCTGTAAAATGACTGTTCACCAATCATTAGGCAGTTTGGAATGGTAGTCACATTGCTTTGCACAGAAGTCCCAAATTAGCTCTACGTAGTGACAAGAACATACACGCCAATCTTACTAATGAGTCCTCTTGTAATCCCAGAAGGAAATAAGAACTAAAATCCAACAGAAGGGGTGAATCTAACACCCGCTCTGCTTACACATGTGTCCTTTGTGGAAGAAGCTCTGTTATTACCACAATGAATTGTCTATAGTGCTGAAAGGCTTAATCCCGCTGCTGAAGCCAAGCTCAGATTGATCGCCATCAGTTGATGAGCCCCGAAGACAAAGACTGAGATCTAGCTATGACGAAGTGAAATGACATTTACAATAGTTTAAAATTGGCACATTTAACCTAAGAATACTTTCTTGATAAGAAAACCCTTCAAAACTTTTACCTCTAATAGAAAACGTAATAGAGCTGATGGTGTTTCTTCCTAGCAGGGGAACCTGGATGGAGACTGAAGCATCATCAGTATGCAAGAAATCTGGCAGCAATGGCTGAGATGGAGGAGGGGGAGAGAATTTGTATTCAGCTCAGAACAAGGCAACATCCCTATCTGCCTGTGTTCAGCGTGATCTGTGATTCAGCTGCCTGCAGGAGGAACAATCGCAGCAACAATTCCACACCAGGCACTTCCAACAGCTCTGGAATCAAACAGGTTGAACACAGATAGACGGCGTGCGTCACAGACAGAACATGCCGATTCAAAGGGAACACTTATATCCAGTACACTGACCATTCCACCCCCTGATAACAGAGGAGACCTTCATGACAAAGAAACACAGAGTAACTATGGCCCATTAGTAGTAATTGGTAAAAAAAAAAAGAAAAGAAAAGAATGTCCTTTCCCAGAGGAAAATACCAATGACAGAGAATGGTCCTCACATTCATGATCCATATTGGAGAGGTTCAGATGATTGTTGCATTTATTTTGTAATATTTTAATGTTTTTTTCTTGTATGTGTTTAATAAAAATGATATATTTTTTCTATAATTGGAGCCTGGAAAGTCCACTTTTCTATTTAATCAATAGCAGAGCATGTATGACCATATAAAAATATGATAACGTTCACTTAAAGGGTTAGTTCACCTTTACCAAAAGCTGCCTATGCAGGTAAGGGGCAGGCTTTAGATAAAAACAAACTTTGCAGCTCTGACTAAAGTTAAATAATGCCCTTGTATCATTGCTGTTTTTATTTTTTGTTAAACAAACAAACAAAAAGACAGAAAATGTTGAAAAAATTTATTTTCTTAGTTTTGCAAATAAGGCTGCACTGATGAAAAAAAAGTCCTGCTAGCAGCATCTTTGGAGCGGTATAGGGGCGGTGTATTCACCGCTCCTATACCGCTCCTTCCCATTGATTTGTATGGGACACCGCGGTAATACCGCGGCAATACCACCACAAAGCGCCGCTACGGCGGCACTCTGCTGGGAATTTTAACCCTTTTTCGGCCGCTCGCGGGGGGTAAAACCGCACCGCGAGCGGCCGAATCCCGCGGGCAAAACGACGGTAAAGCAGCGCTAAATATAGCGCTGCTTTACCGTCACCGCGGCTCCCGCCCCAGTGTGAAAGGGGCCTATAAGTGCACTGCAAGTGCACTTATAGTGCACTCACTGTAGATTGCTGTAAATCTGAGGGAAGCTCTGAAATGAGGGGAAGCTCTGCTGATTTTATCATCCAATCATGTGCAAGCAAAAATGCTGTTTTTTATTTTCCTTGCATGTCCCCCTCAGATCTACAGCGACTGCACTTCCATGTGCACTTGTAGTGCAAGGTGGATTTGCCTTTAGTAAATAACCCCCAGAGTGTGAGGAAAAGAATGCAGATTACCGGTAAGTTTACATGTGATCAGCTGTGATTGGACACAACTGATCACATGGTAAAGGGCCACTGTGACTGACCCTTTACCGCGATCTGTGATCAGCGATGCCCCTGGAAGCTGGAAATCACTGAAGTAGACACTGCTCCTCCAGTGATCTCCACTTGCTTCTTGGTTCAGTGCTAAGCAGCCAGCCTTATCCATTGTGAACACAGGAGGATGGACCCTTGGCACAAGAGCTATTCAGAGAATGCTTTGTGTTTTCTGAATGAATGCAAAGCAAGCTCTGATTAGACAAGGTGAAGAATGTGATGTCACCACCGTGTCTCCCCACCCCATCCAATCAGAAAACGCTTTGCATTCATTCAGTTTACTTTGTTCCTAGCCCTCCTGAGATCCACTTACTTGGCATAATAAGCACAAATGGCATAAACATGATTATAATTTACAGAACAATTCAAATAAATTGGGAAGATTCTGAGTCATCTGGGCTTGAAATGTATATGGACACAGTTCTCACGTAATACGAATTACCAGTTGAAGTAGAAGACATCCTAATGAATTCTAAAAACTATGGAATACTTGGTGTAAGTCAAACAGGTTGATGAGGGGGCGTGGCTTGGACTTCCATGTGAGCGGACGTGTCTCACATCAGCTCCTGCATCCTGAGCCGATCAATCCTGCCGTGAGCCCACACTACCGCCGCAATAGACAGGACACTACGCTCCCGGAGCGGAGCTACCCCTGCCGCCTCACCTGGCCGACGAACGGCGAAGAAAACCGGGATGTCTAAGCCCAAATCGGAGGCTCCTCGTGGAGGAGGCCCGAACCAAAATGGCGGCTCCCCGCTCCAACAACGCACAGGCCGCGAGTCATATGCCTCAGCAGCGGCGAAGCTAGCACAGTATACCCACGATCCGGGCAGCCCAAAGAGAGGACAGCCTAATGCAGCCCTGGATGCCGCTAAAACAAGCAAGACCAGCGCGCCTGTGAAACCACCCCAAGAGACCTACCATACACAGGAGGAAATGGCGCCGGAAGCCTCGTGGAGCACAGTGAGTACCTCTGCAGCCCCTCTCCCCCGCCATGATACAGCCAGCCCCACAACCGCAGATAACACTGAGCCCTCACTGCAGGATATCCTCACAGCAGTCCATTCTTATGGGAATTCATTAACTGAACTATCTGTGGAGGTCAGGAGCATGAAGGAGGGCTTGCTACATATAAGGCAGGATATGCAGAAGATCAGGGAGAGGGCGACTGCCATAGAGGGAAGGGTGAGCACCATTGAAGACGACCTGTCCCCCCTTATTCAGGAAATGCATGGCACCTCTGCTAAAGCAGATGAGACATTTGCAAGAGTCGAGGATATGGAAAACAGACTGAGAAGGTCTAACTTGCGTATAGTCGGTATGCCCGAAAAGTCTGAAGGAAAGAACCCCACTGATTTTATTGAGACATGGCTAACAGACACCTTTGGGAAGAATAATCTTACTCCATTTTTTTCAGTTGAAAGAGCCCATAGAGTGCCATCTAGACCACCGCCACCAGGGGGCCACGATAGACCATTTCTTTTGAAACTACTGCATTACAAAGATAGAGATATCATACTGCGCATGGCTAGACAAAAAGCTGACATGGAAATACAGGGGGCCAAGATATCGATATACCCTGATTTCTCAGCAGCGGTGCAAAAACAGCGTGCAAGGTTCACTGAGGTGAAAAAGAGGATGAGGGCCATCCCGCTGATATATTCTATGTTATACCCGGCCAAACTACGTGTGATTGCGGATGGCACGGCACACTTCTTTAAAAGTCCTAATATGGCTGCAAACTGGCTGGACCGACATGAAAGACAGCTAAGGGGAGCCGCACGGGAACAAGCATAAAGACACCAAAAGCCGAGATATGACAGTGCCTTTAAAAAAAAATATTTTCTTGCTCACAACACACTTGCAAGGAAAGGAGCCTTAGAAGAGACACCAAAACCTTAGTTATCTTTACTCTAATTTTTGGCTACCACCTGTGCCTCGAAGTTAGAGTCATAGGGCCCCAGCCCTCACAGTTTACCCCCAATTGGCCCAGAGGGGCAAGCATGGAAGACTGTCAACATGACCACCCGTGCTCAGGACTATTTTGCCTTCCTTGGTTGTTGGCAATCTGTTGTTGTTTTTTGTCTTTGTTTTTCTTTTTTTTCTTCTTTTTTTTTCTTGGCACAGACTCTGAATATTTTCAGCAACCGTTGGAAGTTCTACATTCCTGCAGGCAACTACCATACTTTGCGACATCCCGCCTCTGCATGCTTCGATTTGTAACTGACAGGACTCGCATGGGACTGCTCTTTCCACCCTCTAATGACTCAGGTACCGGGGGTATATGGGAGTGGTACACGCAAAACCAGAGAATGCCTAGACTGACGGATGTCAGTTCTGTATTACTCTACCACTGCTCCAATGAGCAATAGATGTGACACAATCTTGTCCTGGAACATCAGGGGATTACATGACCCTACAAAGAGAACTGCACTCTTTACTTTCTTATCACAGAAAAAACCCAGTGTGATATGTCTTCAGGAATCTCACCTAACTAGTGACACTACCCACCTGTTACACATGTCCAAATACCCGGTCCAATACCACTCGGTGCATACCAGATTTTCCAGAGGTGTCAGTACTCTTTTTGCTAGATCCACTGCATTTGTGGAACAGGATGTACAAATTGATAAGGAGGGGAGATTTATTTTTTTACTGGGCACTTGGGAAAAGTTAACATGTATTATTGCCAATGTGTATGTGCCCCCTCCTTTTACACTTGCAGTGTTACAATGCCTGGCGAGATTTATAGCTAAACACCCACAGGTGCCAATAATGGTCATGGGAGACTTTAATAGCCCTATGGATATCTCACTCGATGTGTTCAAAAAATTCTGCCCTCAGGGCCCTAGGGCACAGACTCCCTTAGCCAAGTTCCTATCAGAACTCGGACTAACGGACCTATGGAGATGCAAGGCCCCCCTTAAAGCACAGTTCTCGTGTCATTCTCTGACGCACTCCAGTTTATCCCGAATAGATCTGGCCCTGGGAAACGATTTGACCCACCCCTATGAACCGGAGGTAGAATATTTACCCAGGGGGTTGTCGGACCACTCACCGGTACAGCTAAGCCTGAATCTACACAAAACCTATTTGCCCATTCATTGGAAGCTCAATCCTTTTTGGATCCAATTATTTCCTGACTCAGAGAACATGCGTTCACAACTTCAATTCTTCCTAGAAACCAATAGGCACTCTGCTGCATCGGGGGTGGTCTGGGACACCCTCAAAGCTTTTGTTAGGGGGATGTGTATTAGGGAAGTGAGTGGCATCAAAACTAAAAATAAACAGTGGGCAGAAGACGCCGATAGGGCAGTAAAAAGGACAGAGGCACTGTATGTGGGCACGCCAACCCCGGAGAATGAGAGACAGTGGAGGGATGCACAAAAAGTATATCGCACAATACACCTACAACAAGCCGACAACAAAAGATTCTTCAGGTCTCAAACATACTTTGAAGAGGGTGAGAAGACAGGACACATGTTAGCCATGCTAGCCAGAGCACAACAACCCCCACAGTTGATTCACACCATCACCACGTCGGGAAAAGAGACTGTTACAGACACACCTTCTATTCTGGAGGAGTTCCGCTCCTTCTATAATGATCTATACTCATCTAAGGTGACTTATCCCACGGATGAGCTGACTCGGTTCCTGGAATCGGTAGCCTTACCCCAGCTCCAAGACACAGATAAAAGCCTTCTTAATAGCCCTATAACCTTAGAGGAATTGCAAATTGCCTTAGCCACCTTCCCAAATTCCAAAGCCCCGGGAAACGACGGTTTACCAATAGAACTGTACAAGCACTTTGGAGGAATACTCTTACCAGAGCTACTCCATACCCTTACGGAAGCTCTCAAAGCAGACTCCCTACCTAAATCCATGTATGAAGCAGTAGTCGTAGTAATCTTAAAACCAGGGAAAAAGCCAGACATGCCAGAATCGTATAGGCCCATATCCTTATTAAATACGGACCTGAAACTCCTTACTAAAACCATAGCGATGCGACTGGCTAAAGTGATATCCAAACTGGTACACCCGGACCAGTCCGGGTTCATACCTAATAGGTCAACAGCGAACAACCTGCGCCGCCTCTACCGCAATATGCAAGTCCCCACTGATAATCAGGGCCACAGAGCAATCCTATCACTAGACGCCGCCAAGGCGTTTGATAGCGTTGAATGGGATTACTTGTGGCGAGTGCTGGAAAAACTTAACTTGGGGGATTATATTATTTCCTGGATTAAGTTGCTATACAAGGAACCTAAGGCATGCATTAGGATTAACAACACGCTCTCCTCTTCCTTCCCCCTATATAGGGGTACTAGACAGGGCTGCCCCCTGTCACCACTATTGTTCGCCCTTGCCATCGAGCCTCTAGCTGCAGCCATCAGGGGGAACCCGGACATAACTGGTTTCAAACGAGGGGAGTCGGAAGACAAATTGGCACTATATGCCGATGATGCACTTCTGTTTTTGGGAGACACTTCTGCTTCCCTCGTTAACTTAATGAATCTGATACACACATTCGGAAAATTCTCCGGATTCACCATAAACTGGGACAAATCCACAATACTACCTCTGGACCCACTAAATGAACCTCTGCCTCAGGTGGCGGACCAAATTAAAATAGTAGAGAAGTTTAAATAACTGGGCATAAATATCCACCCTAACCTGAGCCAATATACAAAATTAAATATAGAACCACTACTGCTGGATTAGGCTGCCACTATCGGTAGTAGGCCGATGCAACCTAATAAAGATGGTCTGGAACCCACAGATACTATATGCTCTACATAACGCCCCTATCTGGATCCCCATTCATGTGTTTAAAAAATGTAACACCATATATCGCACTCTGATCTGGAGAAAACAAACTCCAAGAATCAAACTGGAAACGTTGCAAGAACCCAAGGACTCGGGAGGCCTAGCGGTGCCTAATCCATTCTACTATTTCATTGCGGCTCAGCTGCAACATTTAACTGGCTGGCTACGCCCTGAACCTATGGATCCCATTAGAAATATTATCTGTCTTGTGACGAGATAGTGGAATGCATAGAGGCGGGTGAACTGGGGATCCAGAGTCAATACTCCACATTTAAATTAATAGACAAAATATGGAACAAGGCCAAACAACACATGCAATACACAGGATATTCAAACTGGTCGCGTATATGGCACAACTGTGGCTTTCCAGAGCTGAATAAGCTACAGGTGTTTCATAACTGGACAAGAAATGGTGTCAGATACATTCCTCAATTGTACTGCGGTGGGGTACTTAGGGACTTCCAATCCCTGAGAACTGAATTTGATCTACAAAACACCTCCTTCTATCAATATCTCCAACTCAGACACGCAATAACAGCCCAAGCCGCGTCAGGGGACTGGAAACTGACTAAGATGGGTATACTCACCCAGCTGGTCACCTCCTCGTCCCGGAAGGGACAGATCTCTTCTATCTACAACTCCCTCTTGGGCCAGATATCCAAGGCAATGTCCCTAAAATGCAGGACTGACTGGGGTGAGGACTTAGGACATGTCACAGATGAGGAATGGAACACCATACTGGATAATATCCCCAAGGTGTCACTTTCCTCATCTCAAAAACTCACTCAACTGTTCATTACACATAGAACATACCGCACACCTGAGAAGCTTCATAAATGGAACAGGAGAGACTCCCCACTCTGCCCCCGCTGTCTTGTCAATACCGGTACACTAGTACACATGCTGTGGCGATGTCCGAAACTCCAGAGATACTGGGCGACAGTGGTTAGTACTATCAATAATATATGGAATCTTACGCTACAGGTTGACCCTAAACTATGTTTACTAGGTTGGATAGACGATGAACAATATATTCCTCACACATATGTAGCAATACTGAGAATGCTATTTCTGGCTAGAAAACTCATAGCTAGGAAGTGGCTATCGGCGACTGCACCTACTCTGGCTGAGTGGGTGAAGTCGGTGAATGATTCTCTTATTAGGGAACAACTCACATACAAACACAGAGGTAGCCCTAACAAGTTTGAAAGCATCTGGGACCCCTGGCTGGACACACCTGGACTGGCACCCTTGAGGCTGGTCCAAAATAGAATTCTAGGAGGGAGGACGACCACTAACAACATAATACCCTAGCGAGCTAGCGATACGCTACGAAATGATAGAAGAAGCCTGGGGGGAGGGAGAGAGTAAAAAGTATAAAATGATAGCCCTGCAGAGACTGAAGTAAATGGTGTTTTTTTTTTAAAAATGTACTTTATTTCAACGGTTTAGAGATATACTGCCGCACCCGATTCTCTATAGACCACGGTATAACTGAGGGAACACATCGGAACTGTGTTTATGATACTGTGCTGCACAATAGAAGATGTAATGGTATGTGTACCCCCGCTGCTCTATGTTTAAATAAGTGCACTTATTGAAATACCGATGAAGGGTCTGCGTACCCGATATAAAAAAGGTGCGGACTGGTACCCTCAAACAACTGTGCCTTTTCAGTTTAAGTTTTTGTCTTTGTTTTGTTGTTGTGTGTTTTTTCCTATGTTGTGTATGTTTTAAAACACAATAAAGAATTATCTGATTTAAAAAAAAACAGGTTGATGATCAAAGTTGGCCATAAATTTTAAAACGAACGTTCGTATGAACAGCTATACAAAAATTATCATTAGTACACTCGATGACATGACCAATGTCGTTGGAAAATACTTAAAAAAACACTTGCTTTAAACATCTGGCTTTCCAAAATGAAAAACATATTTACTGTTAAGCCTTGTATTTAAAATGGACCCCCTCCTCACCCCCCCCCCCCAGTCCCGCTGAGCTGCACCCGCGATCACCCGCCAGGAGACCTCGTATAGCCGCCTCACTGGTCTGGGGCTTAGAAATCCCACCCGGCTTAATCTCCTAAACGGACCTCATTTCCCGTCGGATTTTCCGATGGGAAATGTCTGATGTCAGGCTGTTGACGGAAAATCCGACTGTGTGTACGCTCCATCGGACAATTGTTGTTGGATTTTCCGCAGAAAAATTTTGGATTTGCAGGTTTTAAAATTTTCCGCGGACAAATGTCTGTTGTCAGATTTTCCGATCGTGTGTAAACAAGTCCGTCGGACAAAAGTCCAAAGTACAAACACGCATGCTTGGAAGCAAGGACGAGCCAGAAGCGGTTGGTCTTGTAAACTAGCTTTGTAATGGAGACCTAACATTCGTGACGCGGCAAATTATGAAATCTCGAAATGCAGCGCACAATTCTCTTCTTCTTTAATGGGATAATAATGAAGCTGCTTTGCTGGTGATACAGATGGAGTTATTGCAAATGAATTTCCAAAGGCTTTTTTTTCTAGTGATATCAAGAATAATATTATTATGCTTGTTTTTTTGGTGCAAGTTACCACAACACCATTATCCCGTAGTTTATAAGATCAAAGATACAACTATGTTGGTGTCCCTTGTCAATTTTACATTGTATTTTTTAAAAATGTAACTACCTACTCCCAAACTGTCATTTGAAGTAAAACACATAGCCAAGTATTATTCTCCACTATTTTTTTATTGTGCATTAAAAAAGAAAACTAATAAAATTAGACATGCTATCTGCCAATAGAACTTAACCAAAAAGTGCATTCTATGCATCCAAAAATATAGAAAATATACCAAATCAAATCATTATTCAACCAAAAAAATAATGTCAAAGCAATAATTGCAAGGCCAATAATAAATAACACGTTATCTACTCCGAATATGCAACATGTCTGGTTGACGAACGGCCGTTCAGAAACAAACTGAAAAGCACGAAATGAAAAGCGCGAACTGAAAAGTGGGAAATGAAAAGCGCGAAAAGAAAAGCGCAAATCAACACTCACCAAACTTCTACTAACACAAAATTAGCAGAAGGAGCCCATTGGGTGGCGCTAAAGAGCTGAAAAACATGTAGTACGTCACTACGTTCAGGATTGTTGGCCAACAATTGTGTGCCGTGTGTATGCAAGACAAGTTTGGGCCAACGTCCTTCGGGAAAAAGTCCAGGGTTTTGTTGGTCAACAATCCAATTGTGTGTATGAGGCTTAAGAATCGTTCGTTCGAGAAAAAAATTTCTATCTCGCTTCTTCTCAAATTTTCTTATCACTGCGATCGAAAACAATTGATGATTTGATCACACTAATGATTCAAAAATTGAACAAATGTTGTTAAAATGAAAATTTTCAAACAAAATTCTACTAATGTAAGGCCCCTTTCACACATTGATGTCCCATTTCACAGACTCACTTGCTCAGCAGGGATCGATTCATTGATTCCCGCTGAGCCAGCGGATGACAGGTCCATCTCTGCTCACTGTGCAGGGATGGACCTATCAGAGCCCCACTCTCCTCTATGGGGGATTGGATGAAAACGGACCACTTGTCCATTTTCATCCGATCTGTCAGACAGATGGAAAATAGAGTTTCCATCCATCTGCACTTAGAAGATCGGAGAGGATCGGATGTCAGTGGACATGTCACCGCTGACATCCGTCGCTCCATAGAGGTACATGGAGCATCCGTTCAGGTCTGCCTGAAAAACTGACAGGCGGCCCTGAACGGTGCACATGTGTAAAAGAGCCCTAAGGCCCAACTTTATTTAGCCATTAAAATACTTTTTACCCCAGAGGAACCCTTGAAACAATGTTTAGGTCTCAGCAAACCATTACTATAATCAATTCCCCGGTGACACTGGGAAGAATGCCCCTTTGGTTTGGTGGTCAGTGAGAAGAATGCCTTACAGTGGTGGTCACAACATAACCCTTACAGACAGCTAAAAAGATCATTGGTGCAATGCTGCTGGCTCTGCCAATTGGCATTGGTCAAGGAACTATGACTCAAGGAAGCCCTAACAACTCCACGGTACCCTGGTTGAGAATGGATGGTCTCACTTCTAATATGAAGCTGCTGTAGCTATATTTAAAGTGAAACTTTAGTCAGGAAATCCTGCTAGATCACTTTAGACTGGCCCTTTTGCAGGTATAGCTTTGTAAAACATTCAAAATCCAGTAGTACACTGTCTCACCCTGCAAATGCTCAGTTGCTCTCTATCTTTTGGCACTGTCCCAAAAATGTAGAGGCCGATCTCCAGACAGTCTAAAGATTTAATACTGCTCAGGGGCTCTGGGCTTCAGCAAAATGGCAGCCCCTGGGAAAAAGAAACAGGAGCAATGCTGGAGGCTATTTACAGCACACACTAATTTTGGTAGCATAATTATTGTGGGATGTATGTTCCTTGCTAAAAAGCATTACTTTTTATCGGGTAAAGTTCCACTGTAAATCTTAATCCTGAAGGTGGAATAACTGGTGTGAAATGTGAGTAAATGCAGTCATGTGTATAATTGATTCTTGTTGTTTCTGTGCATTACAGGCGGTCCCCCAGTTACAAACATCTGACTTACAAACGACCCCTACTTACAAATGGAGGCATCAGGAAATGAGAGGGAATCTACTCCTAGGAGGGAAAATTCACTCCTGTAATGCCCTGTACACACGATCGGAAATTCTGCCAGCAAAATTCCGATGAGAGCTTTTGGTCGGAAAATGCGACCGTGTGTATGCTCCATCAGACTTTTGCTGGTGGAATTCCTGCCAGCAAAAGATTGAGAGCAGGTTCTCAATTTTTCGGTCGGAAAAAGTTTTGATCAGAAATTCCGATCGTCTGTAGCAATTCTGACGTGCAAAATTCCTACGCATGCTCAGAAACAATTTGACGCATGCTCAGAAGCATTGCGCTTCATTTTCTCGGCTCGTCGTAGTGTTGTACGTCACCGCGTTCTTGACAGTCGAAAGTTCAACGAAATTTTGTGTGACCGCGTGTATGCAAGCCAAGCTTGACAACAAAGCTTGACAACAAAGCACTAATTCAGCGCCTTGAGGCGATTCGGTTCGCATTGTAGCGCTATACAAATTATTCATTCATTCATTCAAGCTTGAGTGGCATTCCAAGATTTTTCCGACGGAAAATCTGCCCGTGTGTATGCGGCATAAGAGTTATTTTGGGAAAAAGGTACCTCCACTGATGCTTTATCACCAAGGCTTGTTTCCACAACAACCCCACATTTTCAAAATCCAATTGTCATTGGAACAGAAAGTGAGGTAAAATCTTCTGAACAAGGGCACAGAAATCAAAACAAATGTTACAGGGGTGCTAACCCTTCCCTATGCTATCCAAAAAGCTTAAAAATCGTTTTTTTGGGCTGGAGCTACACTTAAAAAATGTACCTGTTCCGACTTACAAACAGATTCACCTTAAAGAGGAGTGCCCCTTTAAAAAAAAAAAATTTTTAAAGTCAGCAGCTACAAATACTGCAGCTGCTGACTTTTAATAATCGGACACTTACCTGTCCCAGGGTTCAGTGATGCGAGGGAGCGAAGCCCCGCTCGTTCCCTGCTCCGCTCGGCGGCGACGGCATTCTTGCTGTGGGCACCCGGCTGTGGCTTCACATCCGGGCACCCACTGCGCATGCCCAAGCGGCGATGCGCGCTGTGATTGGCCGCGCAGTCATCTGGGACCTGTCACGTGTCCCAGATGACTGACAGGAGGGAGGGAGCCCTTCCTGCGCCGAGGGGAAGTGATGTCACCAGCCCAGGCACTGAAGGAGGCAGACTACGAGGGACCCCCTAGCAACAGGCATTTAGAGGTGAGTTAAACAAAAAAAAAGGTTCCAAATGTTTTTATTTTTATTTTTTTAGGAATTTTAATCATCTTTTTGTTTTTGGGGGGGAAACACCACTTTAAGAACAAACCTACAGTCCCTATCTTGTTTGTAACCCGGGGACCGCCTGTATAATGTTTAAAACAGTAAAAAACAAATGTAATTAACAACGAAAAAAAATATCCTTAGACATTAAGGTGACGCTTTACATCTGGGCAGTCTCTACTTAAAGTGTTTGAGCTTCGAAGAATTCTAAATGATTGCATTTACTTTCCGTAATATTTAACCAGACACAATGGGACATCTGGCAGCCCAGCATACACAGTGGGGCACAAGCCCTTGTAGGACTGAACCTCCACATTGTGTAACCTTCACCATCACATCATGTCTCTGCTTTAGGCGCATCCAATATACGGTTCCCCCAACATGCATTTTCTTTCTTTATGTGACCAATATAATGAGCAGAAACCAGTGACACTCCTGTATAAGAACGGAGCGCCTCACTCCACTATTGAAACCGGCTAATTACTGGTGCACAGCACAAAATTGCCGCTTTTTATGTGAAATCAGAACACTGACAGAAATGGCAATCCGATAAGCTATTATGTAATAGGCTTAAGCTTCTGAGAATATATTTATGCATTTGGATCCCATACAAACGTAGACAACACTGTCAAAGAACGCACATATGTCATGTTCAATTATTTAATTTGCTCCGCTTTATTTGCCAGTTTCATGGAAGAGCGCTGCCAAAGAAAACTTTACACACATGATGTTGTTTCTGTTTGAATAAATCTGTTCCAGGGTTGACCTGTTATTGAGGATTTTACATATTTTTTTCATAAATTAAGGATTTATTTACATAATGCTGTCCCAATTTAGCAGGTGGGATTTAGAGCAATGTAATGGGGATATGCAATAAAAAAATCAATACACAGCTAAATCAGAATCTGGAAACATGAACTGCAAATAAAGTGACTTTATAATAATGGTAATGTACATTATAACGTGCGTTACAGTGTGTGTTTCCGCAATACACAGCAATGTACTGTATATGGGAGTTGCATGCAGTTGCACCTCATCACGCAAACACAGTGGGGTTTATTTACTAAAGGCAAATCCACTTTGCACTACAAGTGCACTTGGAAGTGCCGTCACTCTAAATCTAAGACCCCTTTCACACCACACCGCCCATAGCGTCGGCAGTAAAACGCTGATATTTTTAGCGGCGTTTTACCGTTGGATTTGCGGAGCCTTTCGGCCGCTAGCGGGGCGCTTTTACCCCCCGCAAGCGGGCGAGAAAGGGTTAAACCCCTGGCAAAAATTTTGCCGGCGGTATTACAGCACTGCCCCATTGATTTCAATGGGGAGCAGCGGTGGAGGAGTGGTGAGTTCACCGCTCCAAAGAAGCTGCTGGCAGGACTTTTCCTGACGTCCTTCCAGTGCACCGCTGCAGTGTGAAAGCCCTCGGGCTTTCACACTGCAGACAATGGAGCAGCAGTTTGAGGGCGGATTGCAGACGCAATTTCTAACGCTATAGCGCCTGCAAAACGCCCTCGGTGTGAAAGGGGTCTAAGGGGTAGATCTGAAATGAGGGGAAGCTCTACTGATATTTATCATCCAATCATGTACAAGCTACAATGCTGTTTTTTATTTTCCTTGCATGTCCCCCTCGGATCTACAGCAACTGCACTTCCAAGTGCACTTGCAGTGCAAAGTGGATTTGCCTTTAGTAAATAACCCCCATTGTGTTATAGCATACCACAGGGCACAGATGTAAATTATGTTATAACATGGTGTGCTGCACAGTAAAAATTAGTTCAGGAACTTGTTATTTCCCATTGAGACTTCAATGCATGAAAATAGAGGAGCACTACAGCACCCACTTGCTGTTTTTTTTTTTTTTTAAATCTTTATTTATACACAAAATTTCCATAACAAACAAACAAAAAAAAAGAAAGACAAAAGACAGATATAAACTTCTTTACCTTAACATCATATATCTTATCCATCCATACCCGTCCCTCCCCCCCCCCTCCCCCCCTTGCTTTCCGTATCTTAGATTGGGGTGCTCCCCACTTTTTTTTCCTTTTTCTGTCTATTTGTCCCTCGAAGTCCTGACACACATCGTGAGAGTTGCCCTATCCTGTGACCGCAATATAGTATTTCCAAGAGTTTTTAAATTCGTTCCATCCTGTCCACTTATCTTTTTGGGCCTGAATCCCCCCTCTGCCCTCCTCGTTTATTTCCAGGCTTTCCACAGCCTGTATTGCGTTTACCCCATGAATCCAATCGCGTATTGTCGGACTACCTCCTTCTCTCCAATGCCTCGGAATTAGATTCTTAGCCTCATTAAGTAGGGTGGGCGTTAGCGAAGATTTATAAAGTCTCGCGGGCATCTCTGTCCCATGAAACAGTACGGTCCAGGGGTCGTCCATAATAGCTACCAGTGTTATATTGTGGATTAACTCAAGTATGTCTCCCCAGAATTTCCTAATAACCGGGCAATCCCACCATATGTGGGCCATCGTCCCCTTACTTTTACATCCCCGCCAGCAGTCTGAGGAGGACCCCGCCTGGAACCTGCTCAGTCTATCGGGGGTGATGTACCACCTGGCAAGACACTTAAAATTTGTTTCCACTGTTTTAGAGGAGAAAGTCGAGCTATGAATAATCTTGAAAATTTTTCTTATTTTATTCTGGCTACAGAGCACTCCTAGCTCTTCCTCCCACTTTTTGACATATGGAGGTGCCTCTAGCGCCTCCTCGCCTAAAAGGAATTTATAAATCTGAGATATATTTTTTCTAGTTGACTCCCGCGTGCATAGTCTCTCGAAAGGGGTGAGTTCATCTTCACTACGAATGGGTTGGGGTAGGCTTTGGACAAAATGTTTTAGCTGCATGTACCTCCATATGTCTACCTCCATTAATGATGTGTTCAAAGATAACTCGTGAAATGTGCAAATTTTTCCTTTTTTCATTATATCTCTCAATTGTGCCCCTTCTGATTTTATCCAATTACCCCCCACCTCCCTTCTACCTGGGTGAAAAAAAATGTTCTCCTTTAAATAAATCAAAGGGGAGTTATATTTCCATTTGTATCGTCTGTGTAATCTATCCCAAGTATCTAATGTGACTCGTGTTATTTCGTGCGTGTTTTGTCCTAATGTCCTTGCTTTTGGTGGGTTCCAAATGTCGTGCCCCAAGTGACAATTACTTAACGTGCATTCTATACTTATCCACCTCTTGTCTCCTCCTTTCGCCCATTCAATGACCCTTGATAGTACAATTGCTGAATAGTAATTTTCAAAGTCTGGCACTGCCAGCCCCCCCTGGTCCTTTCCCCTATGCAGGATATTAGCTGCGATACGCGGTTTCCTACCAGACCAGATAAACCGTGATATAATTTGCCTCAGGGTTACGAAGAATACGTGTGGAATCTCCAATGGAAGCATCTGGAACTTGTAATTTATTTTAGGGGCCACTATCATTTTTACTGCATTGATCCGGCCAATCCAGGATAGAGGACGCATTCCCATGTTATGTAGTTCTTTTTTGATCTCATCTAATAGGGGGATGTAGTTTTTTAAGTACATTTTTTTACTAGAGTCCGATAACTGTACCCCTAAATATTTGATATTATCTCGCCATGGGAAGTTGAATTCTTTGGATAACATTGCTTCCTCCTCTTTTTTAATATTAATGTTTAGTATTTCAGACTTGTTGAGATTCACTTTTAGGTTTGAGGACCTCCCGTATGATTTCAAAACCTTTAGCAGGTTTGGCAGCGCGATCCTGGGATTCGAGATAAAGAAGAGGACGTCGTCCGCGAAAGCCGCTAGTTTGTGCTCCTCCTCTCCCACCCTAATCCCGGTAATATCGCCACTCTTCCGTACCATGGACTGCAAGGGTTCCAGGGAAAGAACAAACAATAAGGGCGACAACGGGCAGCCCTGGCGAGTCCCATTTTTCATTGTGAACATTTCTGAGGATATCCCATTTACCCTTACCGTGGCCTGCGGCTGCAAATACAACATTTCAATCCATTTCAACATTCTAGGGCCCAAGCCCATCTCCCTCAGTGTAGCCATCATATGTCCCCAGTCTACCCTGTCAAAGGCCTTTTCGGCATCAATTGACAGGAGTAGACTGGGGACCGTCCCCGACCTGGCCGCCTCCATCAGGAGCAGCGCCCGTACCCCGTTGTCCCTCCCCTCCCGGCCTGACACAAATCCAACCTGGTCCGAGTGTACTAGTTCCGTCATCTTCTCTTTTAATCTGTTCGCGAGGACCTTTGCGTAGAGTTTAGTATCTACATTTAATAGAGCAATCGGATGGTAGCTTGAACACAGGGTCCTATCTTTTCCTTCTTTTGCTATTAAGGTGATAGAAGCAACTAAGGCTTCTCTAGCCAAAGAGCAATCAGTTCCTAGTCTGTTACAATACTGGCACAATCTAGGAATCAATATCTCTTTGTACTTTTTGTAATATGCCAGCGTAAAGCCATCGGGGCCTGGGCACTTCCCCGGCGGAGTGGTGCGCAAAGATTCGTAAATTTCTTCGAGGGAGATCGGCCTGTCCATATTTAGTCTGTCAGCTTCTGAGAGGGACGGTAGGGAACTCCCTTTAATAAAATTCTGTTCTCTCTCCACCTCCTCTAGGTACTGTGATTCATTTTTCCTTACGTTATACAGTTCTTCATAATAGTTTTTGAATTCCTCTGCTATAGCTACCGTGGAGTGGACCATAGTCCCATGTTTATTTTGTATTTTTTCAATAAAATTCATCTCTCTCTTCTTTTTAAGTATCCTAGCCAGGTGGCGACCTGACCTATTCCCCCAGCGATATCTCTCCCTCGCTATCTTATGTAACCATTTCCTGGATTCCTCATCCAGGACTGTTTTTAGCTCTTCCCGCTTACTGTTTAGTTTCTGAAAAATCTCGTGGTTGTGGGGGGACTCACTTTTATGTATTCGTTCACGGGCCATCAACTCCTCTGTCAGTCCTTGTATCCTAGCCTGTCTTTCCCTTTTTTTTCTAGCTCCACAGGAGATGAGTATCCCTCGGATGTAGGCTTTATGCGCCTCCCATAGGACCGCTGGGGAAACCTCCCCGGTATCATTGTTCTGAAAAAAGAATTCAATTTCCCTCTTAACTAAGTCCGCTGAGTCCATCTCCAAGAGGAGTTGGTCATTGAGGCGCCAGGAAAACGGTTTTCTTCGGGGCTCCGGGATTCTAATCACCAATAAGACCGGAGCATGATCCGACAATGTCGTTGGCTCAATCCGCGTACCCGCTACTTGATCCAACGACCTGTGTTCTATAATAAAGTAATCCAGTCGAGAGTGTGTTCCATGGACCGGGGAAAAAAAAGTATAATCTTTCTCTTTCGCATGCGTCACACGCCAAACATCAATTAGTTGAGCTTGTGACATTTTTTCTTTGAATTTTTTCAATTGAATATTTCTATTGCCCTTTACCCTAGACGTACTGTCCCACATGGGGTCTAGGCAGAAATTTAGATCCCCGGCCAGGAACAACACCCCTGTCTTGAACTCCGTTAGTTTCCCCAGGACCCTCATCATGAATTTTATTGGGTTTTTATTAGGGCAGTACACGTTGGCAAGAGTAAAGTGGAACTCCCCCACACATCCCTTAAGGAAGAGAAACCGCCCATCAGGATCCACTAGTCTGTCTAGCAATTTAAATTTAACGTTTTTAGAGAAACCAATCGCGACTCCCTTGGAACCTTTAGTGAAAGAATCGCAGTAGTACCACACTGGGAACTCGGGAGAGAATATCTTAACATTGCCCTCATGGCTGAGATGCGTTTCCTGCAGAAACGCTATATCCACGCGTAGCCTCTGGAGTTCTTTCAGAATTTTGTGTCTCTTTACAGGCGAATTTAAGCCTCTCACGTTGTATGTCAGGAGCGTCAAATCATTATTTTCCATTTAACTGAGGAACTCTTCTAGAAACCTGTGTGGCGACCCCTCTCCTTTTATTAAGCAATTTTGCAAGGTATCTCCCCCTCCTCCCCTTCTGATTACGCGTTTCAAGTTAGTAAACATTTCAAGCATTTCTGCCTTTGTTGGAATTGATGAGGTACTTTTCTGATCCAGTGGGCGACTGGCTTCAAGCGGTGCCTCCGATTCCAACTCCAGCCTAGGCTGTACCATTTGTTCAACTTTCTGTCGTTCATTGTCCTGTCTCTTCTCTTTGGGTCCCTGGTGTTGTTTTTTGTCCATTTCTGGGCTTTTTATCCTTATGTCTTTTAAATATTTTTGTATTGTACTTGTGTTTGGGTTTTCTTTCGGTGTTTTGGGTTCTGAGCCTCTCAGGGTTCTGCCCTTCATTTTAAATATAATTAATCGGGGCTAGGAAGGCCCCCACCGGGCAAAGAGGGAGAGGGAGCGGGCGGACAAGGGGCCCAGAGCCGCCTACCACCCGCGAGATCCCCACGAATGAGGGAGCCGGGCAGGGAGGTGGGGGGGGGGGCACACACTCAAGGCACCCAAGGAGGGATTGAGGGGTCCCGAGTGGGCTTATATGACTTCCAGATTGTGTTTTTCCTCTTCACCTCTTTCCTTGCCCTTGTCCTTCAGCTAGCCCCTTTTCACTCTTCCTTTCTCAGTAACTTTTAAGGGAGCCTCCTGTATATGAAGATTCCGCTTTACCCCTCGGGACAGGGGTGCTGCTTCCTCACTCCTCCCTTGTCTTTATCTCCTGCTGCCAAAACTTTTAGGTCCCCCCTTTCTCTCCTTTTCTTTACTTTTCTTTACTTTTCTTCCTCCTTCCCTCCTTTCCTTTTTCCCATACACCTCTTCTCCCCGTGCAGGGGGGTTCCCCGGGATGTATACAGCAGTAGGTCTAGGGGGGGGTATTGAAGTAACAGCAAGGTCTCACACAGCAGGTGATTGCGTAGGCAGCACGTGCCTGGTACCTGAACCGACCTCCAGTGGTAAGGTGTGGGGGGGGGGGGGGGGGTTTATTGTAGCACACAGTCCTAATACAGGAGGTATTAACCCCCGCTCTCCCCCAACAGCCCCGGCCCCCGAGTGTCACTTTGATTTTAAAGTCCCGCACACTCAGAGAGGGTTAACTTAACTGCAACTGTATGTCTTTTGTGGCAGGGCTAATTACACTGAGTGAGCAACGCACAGGCAGATTATGATGGAAGTAAAATGTCCATACCTGGGGGGGCCCTCCAGGGCACCCCTCTTCCGCTGGTGTCGCTTAGGTGAGGGAGCGAGGATGAGGAATGGAGAGGTTCCGGCGGGGGGGACCCAGATCTAAGCTTGGGGATCGGGTGATGGCCGCGGCAGCGGGTCCGGCTGTCAAAAGGACCCGGATTCCTCCTCTAGCGGTGGTAACACCCCTCGCACGGCCAGGAACACAGGCCGAATTTCGGGAGCCGCGGTGTTGGCGGGGGAAGGTGCACGGGAGGTTTTCATGTGGTGGGGCGCGTGGGCTCACACCACCACGCTGCTTCCCGCTGTCTCGCTGGGCAGCGTCTCGGCATCCTCCGTAGCGCCGGCGTCAGGCCCCTCCCCTAGTGCTGGCGTATCACGTCAGCATTGCGCTCCGAACCTCTGCGATGCACCGGCCGCGCCCACCCACTTGCTGTTAACCAGCCCTAACTGTCCAGGTGTACAGACTACTAGTCTTTTGCAGTGAATTATAAGGTGTTGAATGAATACCAACAATGTCCAGCCAAATGGTACCTTCCCAAATAAAACCTTAGACAACCTAAAACTAATATTTTGCTGTTGGTACAATCTTCTGTCCTACGTTGCACACTGAATTCTTATGTTTAGCTCCAGCAGAGCGACCTCACCACCAGTGTACCTACTCCTTTACTATCTACCTGGTCTATGCAAATCCGCAGAGGTAGTGGGGTTTATTTACTAAAGGCAAATCCACTTTGCACTACAAGTGCACTTGGAAGTGCAGTCGCTGTAGATCTGAGGGGGACATGCAAGGAAAATAAAAAACAGCACTTTTGCTTGTACATGATTGGATGATAAAATCAGCAGAGCTTCCCCTCATTTCAGATCTTCCCCTCAGACCTAAAGCGACTGCACTTCCAAGTGCACTTGTAGTGCAAAGGGGATTTGTCTTTAGTAAATCAACCCCATTGTGAACTAGTTTAGCAGTTCGTTGATAAATATAATAAAATCAACACAGTATAAGTATTGTCCGTGTTTTTTTTATTTTATTTACACCAGCAGTTACATTTTCAGTACAAGCTTTATGGGGTCAGCTCCCTTCTTCTAGGGATCCAGCAGTACCTTGAAACTTACTCCAGAAAGCTTGTCCTGAAAATGTAACTGTTAGTACTAGGGCTGCGGAAATTAACGATCAATTCCTCGATTAATCGTTAATTTTTTTGATCGATCAAAATTCTTTTGATCGGTACTCTCCTCTCCGCCGGCTTTCGGGTCTTCAGGGAGTTCCGTCGGAGATCCGGTGACATCACGGACATCGACGTCACCGGACTCCTCCCCCCTTCCCCAAGTGCCTCCGTCTGCTAACGAAGGGTAGGGGGGAGGAGTCCGGTGACGTTGATGTCCGTGACGTCACCGGACAGCCTGGACAGTGATGGTAAATATGGATGTGGTTAACTGGGATCATTCAGTGAGCTAAGTGTAGGCAAATTTGATAACCTCCGTTTTTTAACATTGTTGTCCTTAACCTTCCTAGCGGTAATCCCGAGTCTGGCTCGGGTTCAGTTTTTTCTGCTGGGAGCGGTAACGCCGAGCCAGACTCGGGCTTGCGTGCAGGATACAGGGGGGGAGTTACTTACCTTTTCCCCTGGATCCTGCGATGTCTCCCCGCTGTGTGAGCGAGCCGTCCGCTCGCTCGATTCACACAGTGCCGAGTGCCGCCGATCTCCATTCCCTGCGACGTTCCGACGCACGGGAGCGGAGATCGGCGCCAAATTTAAAAAAGTTTAAAAACACACAACACATACAGTACTGTAATTTTACAGATTACAGTACTGTATACAAAAAATTCACATCCCCTTTGTCCCTAGTGGTCTGCCCAGTGCCCTGCATGTCATTTTATATAATAAAAAAAAATTTCTGCATGGAAACTGGAGATTGTCCATAGCAACCAAAAAGTGTCCCTTTATGTCAAAAGTGGTTTTAGACCAGCTAGAAAACACTGATAATAAATTAGAATCACAATTTATCATCAAACAATAAATTTAATGACAGCGACTATTCTGCAACTGAGCAAATTTCAGTGTTTTTGATTTGATTACATTATTGAATCATTTTTATATATATTTTTATTATATTATAATTTATTATTTTGTGTTTCAAACTTTATCATACCCGGGATGTCTACTAGACTCTGGTTCGGACAGATTTAAGTGAGTTATTCATAAGAATTGCATGCCTACAATATAAAAACGCCAAATTTCCATGCAAAATAATTGTACCGCTTTCAGCACAAAATTCCAGCCAGAATCATACCGCCAGGTTGCCTGCTGTTGCCATGATGGCGGCGCTTGCTTTTGATTGACGTGTGACGTCCTAGTTATGCCCCGCTATGTCCGGCTTCGGACGTTGTATATAGTGTATATCACATTTAACACTGACTAATGCAGAGTTGCAATGCAAGGAGATCAGCTAAAAGTAGTTGGATCTGTATGTGCGTTATAATTAATCGAAATTAGTCGATTAATCGATTTTAAAAAAAATTGAATATTCGAACAGAAAATTTTAATCAGTAACAGCCCTACTTAGTACAATTAAAACTGTATCATGGACAATACTCAACTGTGTTGTAAAAAGTGCACAAATACAGCTACAGTTACAGCTCAAGTCTAGGTTTGATCTTTATTTTGGTCCAGCTTGGACCAATGTAAGTGTGCAGATTTCATACCTGAGGCCTGACACCAGGGGCAAAGCTTGTACAAAAGGGCATCATAATAACACAGTAAAATGTCTAACACTCAAAGCACAACTTCGGGCAAATAAACTAAAAAAAATATCCCTGTCAGTGGGGCTGTGCCTGCACTGCAAGGGTTTATTGGTCATTTATGTCTAGGGGGATAATAAAAGGAAATATAAGCAGGCCATAGATGATAACATTTTCTTTCCTTCCACGGCGAAACGAAAGGAAATCTCTCAATTCCCCCATCAACACAGTCAGTGTTGATGAAGCAATGCCTCCCATGGAGCTATTTTGGGGAGCCTTCCCTGCCAGCAGAACACAATGATCACTTCTGTCGGCTAAAGTCACTGGCAGTGATCGCATACAGAAAATCCAGGCTGGTTGTACTGTAGCAGATCGATGGATCGACATTAATACAACCAGTCTGCCCACAGATGGAGCGAATCTCAGCCAGTCCTTGCTGAAACGACTGATTCGATACATCGATGGCCGGCTTTACATACCGGATCCTCTGCTGCTCCTACCTACAGCTAGAAAACGGTCCCCACAACTTCTGCACCCCCCACACTCTAGCGGTCTAGGGTCTTGTTTTCATGAAAACCAGAGTTGGGTCCATAGTACTGCACTGGATGTAAGGACGCCGACACACGGTCCACCACTAGATTGTGGGGAGTGCCACCTGCCGAGAGAGCGGAGTATCAGGTAAGTAAAGCTTTTTATCCTCTTCCCTCGACAAAATGACCTTATGGTCAGCCTCACTGCCATGGATAATCTTTTATTTTCCCAGAGTTGGGTTTTAACCACCTGAGATCCGCGCTATAGCCGAATGACGGCTACAGCGCGGATCTAATATGCCGGGACGACGTCTATTGACGTCGTCCCGGCCACGAGCTGCCTGCGCACCCCCTGAAGGACGCGCGCGGCGCGCTCTGTGATCCGCGAGTCTGTGAGACTCGCTGGATCACAGATCCGAGTAAGGGGTCGATCCCGACAGCGCGAGGAGAAAAAAAAAAAGCCAATCACCGGCGGCAGTGAGAGGGACATCAGTCCCTCTCACTGCAATATGCCCAGGGTCCATGGTGCCCACCTTTGGATAATAATAGTGCCGCCTACCAGTGCCCACTAGCTCCACCTGTCAGTGCCCACAGTGCCATCTGTCAGTGCCCACAGTGCCATCTGTCAGTGCCCATAGTGCCATATGTCAGTGCCCACAGTGCCATATGTCAGTGCCCACAGTGCCAGTGCTGCACATCAGTGTCACCTACTAGTGCTCATCAGTGTCCCCTACCAGTGCCGATCAGTGCCACCTACCAGTGCCCATCAGTGCCACCTATCAGTGCCCATCAGTGTCATCTATCAGTGTCACCTATCAGTGCCATCTATCAGTGCCCATCAGTGCCATCTATCAGTTCCATCTATCAGTGCCATCTATCAGTGCCCATCCGTGCCACCCATCCGTGCCCATCAGTGCCATCTTTGCTGTGCCCATCAGTACCGACTTATCTGTCCCCACCAGTGCAGCCTATCCAGGCCCACCAGTGCAGCCTATCAGTGCCCACCAGTGCAGCCTATCAGTGCCCACCAGTGCCGCCTCATCAGCGCATATCAATGAAGCAGAAAAATTACCTGTTTGCAAAATTTTATAACAAACTATTAAACATGATTTTTTTTTTTTTTTCATTTTCCATTTTTTTTGTTTGTTTAGCAAAAAATAAAAACCCCAGATGTGATTAAATACCACCAAAAGAAAGCTCTATTTGTGGGAAAAAAATGATAAAAATTTAATTTGGGTACAGTGTTGTATGACCGCGCAATTGTCATTCCAAGTGCATCAGTGCCGAAAGCTGAAAATTGGTCTGGTCACGAGGGGGGTTTAAGTGCCCAGTAATCAGGTGGTTAAAGAACTGTAAGTACCAGTCTCAGTGTGTGTACCCTGTAGTTCCATGCATAGCAGCACAGATGCTAGGAAAGGAAACTCTGTGTCTATTAAGACTTTCCTGTCAGTCACACTGTGAACATACTTACTTGAAGGTAGAGCAGAAGGATAACTTCATCAGCATGCTGATGTTCCTTCCCTCATTGCTTAGATGTGAATCCTGACTGGATAACAGTTGCCAAAGCTATGTGTATCATAAACTGTTCTCATGTTTTGTTTTCACCTATTTGCATCTCAGGAGCTGATCTCCTTTGGTCACTTTCAGACACTTCCTGTCTACATGCATTTGCTCCACTGTCCAGCTCCACATAAGTCTCCAGGATCGGCTTCCTGATAGTGACAACAATGTGCTATGCCCACGCAACTTAAAGTCTCTGCCAGGGGTGTGCGTGACAGGGTGACAAGAGCACATTTTGGAGACAGGTAAAGTCTGACAAAGACCTTGACGGCAGAATCAGCGGAGCGATCCCCGGCTGAGCAAAGCGGAGTCCGCCGGGCGGATTGAATAAACAAACTAGAACTCGCGCCAGCAGAACCAATACAATGAAATAACCCCTGTGTTGATAAACATATAAAACAAACCGCTGCTGCTGCTTACAAAGATATAGACCCTAAAATTGAAAAACATACAAAACAAATGTATAAATGCGCTAGCGGATAAAGTGATTACTATATAATTAAATCACCAAAAAGTGACCAGTGCAATTAATCAATTATGATGCCTCATAAAGTGACAAATATTATAAATCAAAAACCAATAAAGTGCTGAGTGCTGAGTGAGGTATAATATATAAGTGGATACATCACATAAGTGGATACATTGCACAAGTTGCTAAGATGCTATGAACCGTTCAGTTGCATGACAAGTAGGTGCTTAATATGTAAGAAGCAGGATCCTTACATATTAAGCACCTACTTGTCATGCAACTGAACGGTTCATAGCATCTTAGCAACTTGTGCAATGTATCCACTTATGTGATGTATCCACTTATATATTATACCTCACTCAGCACTTTATTGGTTTTTGATTTATAATATTTGTCACTTTATGAGGCATCATAATTGATTAATTGCACTGGTCACTTTTTGGTGATTTAATTATATAGTAATCTCTTTCCCCTAGCGCAGTTTATACATTTGTTTCGCCGGGCGGATTGCACACGTGTTGGAAGGAACCAAGGCCTGCAGTGGGGGACCAGCCATTCAACACACACGGAAGTGTATCAGATGTTAAAAGGCCATTGCTCTGCATCTGCTCTGCAAAAGAGTGAAGACCAGAGGAACTGACTGCAGTGCAATCCTCTACTTTGCAGTATTTATTTTATATTTTTAGGAGGGCGTAAAAACCAAAACACTAAAAATGTATAATTTTTTCACCAAGTGACAGTATTTCTCCAAGCACAGATCTCACAAATTTTGCTGCTGTGTTGTCACCCTCTCTGATACACAGACCAGAGAGGGTGACAACACAGAAGCAAAATTTGGATACAGGGACAGAACACTTGTTACCCAGTAACAGGAGGAACCTGAATAAGGACCTTTGTGGCAGTACCACCAGCTTTCTTTTTACTCTGAGCCACTCCAGAGAAATAGTCTGTCCATTTCATCGGAGGAGACTTAAAGAGACCAAGATGCAGTGGCGTTTTCCCCATCAGGAACATTAAAGATATACCAGCTAAAAGGCGCGAATAGACCCAGTGGAGTCGCTTCCTAAGGTGAGCAGGAAATTCACCTGGTGGTGGTATTTATCACTGCAGTTTACCGTGAGGAGGCACTTAACGAAGCACAACGTTTAAAGAAGGATTACAATTTATTATTATATTATTATCTGGGACAATGACATCTAATTATCCATTACTTATCACTGATCACTTTTTGTTTGTTCACGCATGCATTATTTATGTTATATATGATATATCTACTGTCACATTATTCATTTGTTTTATACTGGTGGAATGAGCGCACCATTCCCCTAAATTGATACACTTTAAATAATCCCACCTCTAGCGGTCAAATCACTGACTCACCAATATGGTGGGGTACCTCAAAAACTGGACATGTATATCCTGAAAACAACGGAGAGTCGTGGAGTTGTAAAAGAGAACCAGCCTCGCTATCATTGATTAGAAAAAACTTTATTGAAATACAATACATACACCCTCTAAACGCCAATATTAAAATCAAAGGGGACAGCGTTGTCACTCTATATAAAACACACAACAGGGCCCAGACTCATACACATGCATACCAGCAATGGCTCACTCAGCAAATTTGGAGCAAAGGGTGAGACAGGACTAGATCACACAGGCAGGATGAACTGGAACTGCTGATGGCCATTTACCATGCAATGCAGCAGGGCCAGTATTTGCTAAATTAGTCAGTGAGCAGGATGATCGTTCGTTCCTATGTTCACCAAGAGGAGTGCAATGCTAGTTCATGATCACACCAGTCCAGTCTCCAATTGTGTGGGAATTATGCAAGCACTTACTCACCTCTTGGCTACATACCCACATGCAGGTGGATCCATAGGACCATTTTGATCCTTACTCAGTGTCTGAGATGCCATTTAAATACGGTTTGGACATGAAGGCATCGATCCACCTGCCTGTATGATCTAGCCCTGTCTCACCCTTTGCTTTAAATTTGCTGAGTGAGCCATTGCTGGTATGCAACCAGTGACCATGTTGTCCACTTTTTTTAAGAGGATAAATTTAATTAACGATTTTAATATTGTTGTTTGGAGGGTGTATTGCCAACTTGGCCACTTTTTTGCTACGTATTGTATTTCATGAAAGTTTTTCCTAATCAATGATACCACGACTGGTTCTCTTTTACAACTACTTCATGACTCTCCATTGTTTTTAGGATACACTGATGAGGAGGCACTGATGAGGCTGCACTGATATGTGGCACTGTTAGGCGGTCCTGATGGGCCTGATGGGCTCTGATAGGCGGCACTAATAGGCATCACTGATGGGCACTAACAGGCATCACTGATGGGCACTAACAGGCATCACTGATGGGCACTAACAGGCATCACTGATGGGCACAGATTGGCAGCACTGGTGGGCACTATTGGGGCTGCACTGATAATCAGGACACTGATTATCAGTGCCCTGATTTTCAGTGAAGATGTTGAGGATTTGCTGTTTTTTGGCTCTCCTCTCCTCACGTGCTGTCAGAGTGAGGCGAGGATAGCCGATAACTGGGAAATCCTGTTTACATTGTGATCAGCTGTGATTGGCTCTTTCCCCCGATCTGTGATCAACTGTGTCCGAAGCACACAACGATCACAGACCAGTGCCGTTGCGTGCCGCAGGGGGCACATGGGAAGCGCAATCACAGGAGGACCTCCACAGACACCCTCCCAGAAATGTGAGCCCACGCTGTAGCCATCTTTCAGCTATAGCGTGGGGGCGGGAGGTGGTTAACAAAGTTGCTGGAACTTTACTAAAATCTTGTATACAAGCTGAAGTCCATGTGAAGAAGGTCTAACACCAGTTTAGTTAACAGACAGGAGCAAGACCTGGCTGTACCATCTGACAGGGATACCAAGTTTCTTAGGTAGCCTAAATAGAACAACAAATCCTTTGGTAGTTAAACGAGTTCACCTACCTGCATAAAGGTAAATTCCAGCTACAGCAGTTTTTAAACAGTTACATTGGTCCAGCTTTTACCAATGTAAATATGTATTTGTCATAACTGTGTGATCCCCAGGGAAGCTGGAGATCCCTGTAGTAGGCATTACTACTACAGTGATCATCGTTAGCTTCTGGGTCCCGAGCCGAGCGGATGCCCTCCTGAATTGTGAACATAGGAGGTCACTCTCTCTCAGCACGGGACCCATTTAGAGAACATTTTTCATTTTATCAATGAATGAAAGCATTCCTTGACTGGATTAGTTAGAGAGGCATGGCGGTGACATCAAGAGAGGTTACTTTGCATCCACTGAGAAGTGTTCTGTAAATGCAGGCTATGCTGAGCGATTGAACTCCTATGTGCCCTGTGCTGACTAAACGGCAAAAAAATAAAGTTGAATCATCTATGGCCAAATTTAACAGAACATGTGCACCCATTGGAAGATTTCCCCTTACCTTTTGTCGTAGTCATCAAAATAAGCACAGTGATGAATCTCCGAATTGGGAACACAGCAAAAAAAACACATTCGATGGAGGGTTCGCTTTCCTTTTCAAAAAAAGGTTTTAAGCCTGTCAAGTTTTTTTTCTCTGTAAACTTTACAAGAAAATTTGATCTACATGACCTGTATTGATATGGTTTATTATGGTCACACCACAGAATCATAGGAAATGCTACATCCCTGGAAAAACATTCATTTACTAAATCCCAGCATTGCTCGGCTCCGGTAAACCCTTCACTGCAAGAATCTCTACCACCCACAGTTTACCAAACCACAAGATTTACTAAACTATCACAAGTGTGATGACGAAGGCTCGCCATTACATTGTCAACATCTCTGGGCTGTTAAAAAACAACATTTATGTAAATGATAGCTTTGAAGGAAATGTTATATGTACTCACCGCTGGGGTTGACTGCTGCTGGCGTTGCCATTGTTCTAAGTCAGAGCGGCACAGAATTCACCTAGAAATAATTAACAAACATAAACATCAAGACGTAGCGGAACAGAGAGTTCCACATGAGTAGCTGAGAACTGGTCACTAAAGAAGTGCCAGACTTTTCTAGCAGAATGCAGTCATTAGAGATTCCACTAGAAAGGTGTAGAGGACACGGCAGAGGTCAGCAGGCTGTGTTCTTCATTGTGAAGATATAATAGAAGTCATATGCAAGCAGATACTTCATCTTACACTCTGATAATTGGGCAGATGAAGACGATCAGATTTATTTTGCTGATAATAACAGTGTGTAATGTGTATATACTTTACAGATAAGGGCTCATGCACACAGCTGTGGAAAAACTGCATTTTTATTAGTAAAATTTTCTTTATACAGGGCTGGACCCAGGTGTATTGTTTTTTATAGGCCCATGCACATAGCTGTCTAAAGATCGGTATTCTTGCTGCAGTATTCTTGCTGCATTCAGTTCTATAAAATAAAAATAAAAACCTGAAAAAATTGCAACTGAGGTCCTGCTGTATGAATTTGTGCTAATGTTTACCTGTGTACAGTGTACATGTACTGGAGTACAAGAGCCACCTGCATCTTAGCCACAGAAGGACACTAGGCGGGTTCCTTCAGAAGCCGCCTGCATCTTAGCAACAGTAGGAGACGAGGCGGGTTCCTTCAAAAGCTGAATGCATCCTAGCAACAGAGGATGCTAGGCAAGTTCCTTGAGAAATCGCCTCCATCCTAACAATGGACAATGCTGGAAAATTACATGAAAAGCTGCTTAAGTTCTAGCAAGGGAGAATGCTAGGCAAGTTTCTTGGGAAGCTGCCCGTGTCCTAGATATGGAGGATGTCGGGCAAGTTTCTTGTGATGCCACCTGCCTCCTAGCAACTGAGGATTCTAGGTAAGTTCCTTGAGAAGCTGCCTACAGCCCAGCAATGAAAAATGCTAGGCAGGTTCCTCTGGAAGCTGCCTGCACCCTAGCGATGAAGGATACCAGGCAAGTTTCTTGTGAAGCCGCCTGCAGCCTAGCAATGGAGGATGCTAGGCAAGTTCCTTAGGAAGCTGCCTGTGTCCTAGAAATGGAGGATGCTGAGCAAGTTTCTTGTAATGCCACCTGCATCCGAGCAAATGAGGATGCTAGGTAAGTTCCTTGAGGAGTTGCCTGGACCTTAGAAACAAAAAATGCTAGGCGGGTTCCTTGGGAAGCTTCCTGCACCCTAGCAATGAAGGATGCCAGGCAAGTTTCTTGCAAAGCCACCTGCATCCTAGCAACTGAGGATGCTAGGTAAGTTCCTTGAGAAGCTGCCTGGACCTCAGAAACAAAAAATGCTAGGCAGGTTCCTTGGGAAGCTGCCTGTGGCCTAGCAAAGAAGGATGTCAGGCAAGTTTCTTGTGAAGCCACCTGCGTCCTGGCAACTGAGGATGCCAGGCAAGTTCTTTGAAGTTGCCTGCACCCTAGCAACAGAAGATCCTAGGCAAGTTCCTTGAGAAGTTGCCTGTATCCTAGCATTGGAGGACTCTAGGAACATGTAAAGGTTGCTCAAACTTTGTATGGGTACCGTGTACAGGGCATTTTTTAAGCAGGATCTTGCTGCCAGCATGCCCAATATCGTATCAAGTTTCAATCAGTATCCAAATATTAGCTAGGTTTATAAATAACTGTTTTTTTTTTTTTGCTTTAATTTAAAGTGGAACTAAAGGGGTTAATACTTACCTTTCCAATGGTCCCATCTTCTTCTGTGCGCCGGTCATCAGCCATCTTCATTGGTCGATGCCCAATGACGTTTGTTCCTGTGCATGCGCAGGGGCACTGCTGGCACACAGAGATCAGCCCAGCACTAAAAGCGGAGTTGTGCATGCACATGTCCTTTCTGCTATAAAAGCCGCCTGCTCACTTTGATTTAATTTTTTGCTTTAGATATAGAGTGAAGAGGGTTTGGAACACTTGTCAGGCTTTTATTAGGGTCTGTGTCCCCATTCTCTATTTGTCCTGGTGACCGTTCTCTCCAAATTAAAATAAAATCCCAAGAACAGGAATAGAGGGAAAATCTCTCAACGGGGACACTAATTATGGTACCAAAAAGGGATTTCCTTAATTTTGGAGATATTTCCTCTCACTTCCAGTTGTGGGACAGGAAGTGATAGGAAATCTCTCTAATTGGACACACTACCAGAGGGTTATACCCTACCTTACTCTATCCAAAATTAAAAAAAAAAAACGATCAGCACAAGGGACTGCACTTACTGCACAAGGGACAGCACAAGAGAAGTGTCTCTTGTGCTGCTGGCTGTGGTTTTAGTTGAAATGCTCTGTTTTCTGACTCCTCTTCCCCCGTGCCCAAAGCTACAATCAATCTTCCAGTGCTGCTGGATTTAATAGGAGCCAAAGGATTTGTCATTTGGACTGCCAAGAGTGCTATGCCTGTCCCCTCCCACATTCATATAAGCTGAACTATGGCTTCCATGAATGAAAGACGATCTATGAATGGAGGACAGGCGGATGAATGAAAGGTCCGCCTCCAATAACATGTACATGTAACACATTTCAGGTTATGTTTTAGTGGTAACAATTATTAACCTGTTCTCACACTCCAAGAGAGCAGGATTCCTTCCAGTGACACCAACAATGAGGCTGTATTCCTTCAACTGACACCAAAAATGGGGCATATTTTCTGTTACTAACACCAACAATGGGACACTATTCCTCCTCATTTCCCTAATATGGGGTATTATCCCTCCCACTGACACCAACAATAGGATACTATTCTTACTAAAACCAACAGTGGGGCACTATTGTGCTCACTGACACCTACAATGAGGCATAATTCCTGCCACTAATACCAATGATGAGGCACTGTTTACTCCCACTGACCCAGAGCATTTTCTACTCCTACTGGCAGACCTGACACTATTCTTCCCACTGACACCAACAATAGGACACTATTCCTTCCACTGACACCAACAATAGGACACTATTTCTTCCACTGACACCAACAATAGGACACTATTTCTTCCACTGACACCAATGATAGGACACGACTCCTTCCACTGACACCAATGATAGGACACGACTTCTTCTACTGACACCAACAATAGGACACTATTTCTTCCACTGATACCAACAATAGGACACTATTTCTTCCACTGACACCAACAATAGGACACTATTTCTTCTACTGACACCAATGATAGGACACTACTCCTTCCACTGACACCAATGATAGGACACTATTTCTTCCACTGACACCAATGATAGGACACGACTCCTTCTACTGACACCAATGATAGGACACGACTCCTTCTACTGACACCAATGATAGGACACGACTCCTTCTACTGACACCAATGATAGGACACGACTCCTTCTACTGACACTAATGATAGGACACGACTCCTTCTACTGACACCAATGATAGGACACGACTCCTTCTACTGACACCAATGATAGGACACGACTCCTTCTACTGACACCAATGATAGGACACGACTCCTTCTACTGACACCAATGATAGGACACGACTCCTTCTACTGACACCAATGATAGGACACGACTCCTTCTACTGACACCAATAATAGGACACGACTCCTTCTACTGACACCAATGATAGGACACGACTCCTTCTACTGACACCAATGATAGGACACGACTCCTTCTACTGACACCAATGATAGGACACGACTCCTTCTACTGACACCAATGATAGGACACGACTCCTTCTACTGACACCAATGATAGGACACGACTTCTTCTACTGACACCAATGATAGGACACGACTCCTTCTACTGACACCAATAATAGGACACGACTCCTACTGACACCAATGATAGGACACGACTCCTTCTACTGACACCAATGATAGGACACGACTCCTTCTACTGACACCAATGATAGGACACGACTCCTTCTACTGACACCAATGATAGGACACGACTCCTTCTACTGACACCAATGATAGGACACGACTCCTTCTACTGACACCAATGATAGGACACGACTCCTTCTACTGACACTAATGATAGGACACGACTCCTTCTACTGACACCAATGATAGGACACGACTCCTTCTACTGACACCAATGATAGGACACGACTCCTTTTACTGACACCAATGATAGGACACGACTCCTTCTACTGACACCAATGATAGGACACGACTCCTTCTACTGACACCAATGATAGGACACGACTCCTTCCACTGACACCAATGATAGGACACGACTCCTTCTACTGACACCAATGATAGGACACGACTCCTTCTACTGACACCAATGATAGGACACAACTCCTTCTACTGACACCAATGATAGGGAATTATTCCTCCCAAAGAAAAGGCATTTTTTGCTCTCACTGCAACGAGGACAATGTCTACTTCAACTGGCCGCACTCAGCCCCCCTAAAGTCTGAAGTTCAGTAAACTGGCCCTTTGTTTAGAAGGTTTGGAGACCCCCCCTGGACTACATCATTATGTTACTGTGTAAAAAAAGAGCATCACCACCCATGTCCATCTTTTAGCATGTCAACAAAAAGCACATGTGTGGGCACTATGGGATCCTTCCATGACTTTTGGTTTCAGTTTCCAAATAAATTTCCTATTTTCTCCTCCTAAGGCTGGCTTTACATTATACAATTTTCTTAGGTCCCTTTCACACTGGGCCTTTTTCAGGTGCTACAGCGCTAAAAATAGCGACTGAAAAAAGCGGGTCCTTTCACTCCAGTGTGAAAGCTTTCACACTGGAGCGGTGCGCTGGCAGGACGGTTAAAAAAAGTCCTGCTAGCAACATCTTTGGAGCGGTGAAGGAGCGGTGTATTCACTGCTTCTATACCGCTCCTACCTATTGAAATCGATGGGACAGCGCGGCAATACCACCAGCGGCACTTTGCGGGCGGTTTTAATCCTTTTTCGGCCGCTAGCGGGGGTTAAAACCGCACTGCTAGCAGCCGAATACCGCTGCTAAAACAACGGTAAAGCAGTGCTAAATATATCGCTGCTTTACCGCCGACGCCGCTCCCGCCCCAGTGGCCTAATTCAATTTTCTTTAGATTTACCTTCAGCTGTGTAATGTAAGGGCCTGATTGCATGCAAATTGGAAGTGTTCAGCTCTGACCCCATATTATATGGTTTTGGTAAATCCAAAGGAAAATTGCACAAGAAAATTGTTTAATGTATGGCCAGCCTAAGTCCTTCTTACATACACACCAATCAACCGGCTTCTGGTGAGATTTGTAGTTCCCCATTGCCTGACAAGCCACAGGTTGTGTAAAGCAGACGCTGTTGGTTATAAATGCAGACCCGGTTTGGAGAATTATAATTATATATCATTATTTATTACGCTATATACACACCAGCTTTATATATATGTATATCTTACAGTGCTTCACACTATGAATATCATGTTATATATCTTTATATACTGCTGTCTGTTTACAGTTATTACATTTACTATTTGTTGCTGTTATTATATATTATTTATTGGTTACTGTCACTACATTCACAGCAGTATATATAATTACATATTAAAGAAATGAGATCAATATGTATCATTGTTTAGTACCTTACACACACCAACCAACCAGGGAATGCTGGGACTTCTAGTTCCCGACCAGTTGGCAAGCCACAGGTTGTGTAAGGCAAAGGATGTATGAATGTACACATGGCACGAAGAATGGGAATTGTTATAAATAGATCAAATGCACTGCTGTATATTTACTATTATTATTATATATACTGTGTTACTGATTTTATATACAGGAATTTTTTATTTGTTACTATTATGATTGACAGTATGTATTATTGGTTACTATATATCAGTGGTCTCCAAACTGCGGTATGAAGGGGTATTCAGCCCTCTGCTTGCTTTTATCTGGCCCTTGGGGCATTATACCCCCCTACTTTCAGCAACAGTGGGGCATAGTTCCTGCCACTTACACCGATAATGGGGCACTATTCCTCCCATGACACCAATGATGGGGCACTATTCATCCCACTGACACCAATGATAGGGCACTATTCCTCCCACTGACACCAATGATGGGGCACTATTCCTCCCACTGACACCAATGATGGGACACTATTCCTCCCACTGACACCAATGATGGGGCACTATTCCTCCCACTGACACCAATGATGGGGAACTATTCCTCCCACTGACACCAATGATGGGGCACTATTCCTCCCACTGACACCAATGATGGGAACTATTCCTCTCACTGACACCAATGATGGGGCACTATTCCTCCCACTGACACCAATGATGAGGACACTATTCCTCCCACTGACACCAATGATGAGGCACTATTCCTCCCACTGACACCAATGATGGGGCACTATTCCTCCCACTGACACCAATGATGAGGAACTATTCCTCCCACTGACACCAATGATGGGGCACTATTCCTCCCACTGACACCAATGATGGGGAACTATTCCTCCCACTGACACCAATGATGAGGAACTATTCCTCCCACTGACACCAATGATGGGGCACTATTCCTCCCACTGACACCAATGATGAGGAACTATTCCTCCCACTGACACCAATGATGGGGCACTATTCCTCCCACTGACACCAATGATGAGGAACTATTCCTCCCACTGACACCAATGATGGGGCACTATTCCTCCCACTGACACCAATGATGGGGAACTATTCCTCCCACTGACACCAATGATGAGGAACTATTCCTCCCACTGACACCAATGATGGGGCACTATTCCTCCCACTGACACCAATGATGAGGAACTATTCCTCCCACTGACACCAATGATGGGGCACTATTCCTCCCACTGACACCAATGATGGGACACTATTCCTCCCACTGACACCAATGATGAGGAACTATTCATCCCACTGACACCAATGATGGGGCACTATTCCTCCCACTGACACCAATGATGGGGAACTATTCCTCCCACTGACACCAATGATGGGGCACTATTCCTCCCACTGACACCAATGATGGGGCACTATTCATCCCACTGACACCAATGATGGGGCACTATTCCTCCCACTGACACCAGGACATTTTCTTCTCCAACTGGCCACAGTCCGACCCCCTAAAATTTAAAGTACAGTAAACTGGCCCTTTGTTTAGAGTGTGTGGAGACCCCTGATATATATTTATCATTTTTTGCTATTATTGTATATTTATTACTGGTTTCTATATATTTATTGTTACAATTATTATATATTTATTACTGGTTTCTATATATTTATTGTTACAATTATTATATATTTATTACTGTTGCTATATGTTTATTATTAGTTATAGCTATAATACATTTATTATTTGTTCCCATTACTATATAGTTATTATTGGTTACTATAAATGTATTTGTTCCCATTGCTATATATTTATTATTAGTTATCGCTATTATATATTTATTACTATTATTATATCATTTTTAATAGTTATTGTGATTATACATTTATTATTTATTAATGTATTATATATTTATTATCAGTTACTATATATTTATTATTGTTTACTATTACTATAAATTCATTTTAGTTATTGCTATTATATATTTATTATTTGTTACTATTACTATACATTTATTATTAGTTACTGATATTATACATATATATATATATATTATTATATTATTATATATATATATATATTATATATATATATATTATTAGTTATTGCTATTATACATTTATTACTTATTTTTATTGTTACTATTACTATATATTTTTTATTTATTGCTATTATAGATTTATTATTATTTATTGGTTATTATATATAAGTTGTTTGTAACTAATATTCTATATTTATTTTTGGTTACTATATATTTATTGTTAGTTACTATTATTCTATATTTATTGTTTGTTACTATTCTTATATATTTATTTTGGTTTCTATATATTTCGTTTTTGTCACTATTCGTATATATTTATTTTTTGTTATATTATATATATATTTTTTTGCTACTATTACTATATATTTATTATTTTTATTGCCATTGTATATTTATTGTTGGTTACTATATATTTGTTATTATAATTGTTTATTGCTCCATTATTCACTGGTGTATTTATGATGATATATAGAGTATAAGAGTTTATGATGAGGATGATGTATCATTATTTATTGATCTATACAGCTTGCAGTGAATGCTGGGACTTGTAGTCTCCCGTGACCCCAGGCTGTGTATTGCAGTGAATGCTGGGACTTGTGGTCCCCCTTGATCCCAGGCTGTGTATTGTGGTGAATGCTGGGACTTGTAGTCCCCCGTGACCCCAGGCTGTGTATTGTGGTGAATGCTGGGACTTGTAGTCCCCCATGACCCCAGGCTGTGTATTGTGGTGAATGCTGGGACTTGTAGTCCCCCTTGATCCCATGCTGTGTATTGTGGTGAATGCTGGGACTTGTAGTCCCCCATGACCCCAGGCTGTGTATTGCGGTGAATGCTGGGACTTGTAGTCCCCCTTGATCACAGGCTGTGTATTGCGGTGAATGCTGGGACTTGTAGTCCCCCATGATCCCAGGCTGTGTATTGCAGTGAATGCTGGGACTTGTAGTCCCCCTTGATCCCAGGCTGTGTATTGTGGTGAATGCTGGGACTTGTAGTCCCCCTTGATCCCAGGCTGTGTATTGTGGTGAATGCTGGGACTTGTAGTCCCCCTTGACCCCAGGCTGTGTATTGTGGTGAATGCTGGGACTTGTAGTCCCCCGTGACTCTCAGGCTGTGTATTGCGGTGAATGCTGGGACTTGTAGTCCCCCGTGATCCCAGGCTGTGTATTGCGGTGAATGCTGGGACTTGTAGTCCCCCTTGATCACAGGCTGTGTATTGCGGTGAATGCTGGGACTTGTAGTCCCCCTTGATCCCAGGCTGTGTATTGAATGAATGCTGGGACTTGAAGTCCCCCTTGATCCCAGGCTGTGTATTGTGGTGAATGCTGGGACTTGTAGTCCCCCTTGATCACAGGCTGTGTATTGTGGTGAATGCTGGGACTTGTAGTCCCCCTTGATCACAGGCTGTGTATTGTGGTGAATGCTGGGACTTGTAGTCCCCCTTGATCCCAGGCTGTGTATTGCGGTGAATGCTGGGACTTGTAGTCCCCCTTGATCACAGGCTGTGTATTGCGGTGAATGCTGGGACTTGTAGTCCCCCTTGATCCCAGGCTGTGTATTGAATGAATGCTGGGACTTGTAGTCCCCCTTGATCCCAGGCTGTGTATTGTGGTGAATGCTGGGACTTGTAGTCCCCCTTGATCCCAGGCTGTGTATTGAATGAATGCTGGGACTTGAAGTCCCCCTTGATCCCAGGCTGTGTATTGTGGTGAATGCTGGGACTTGTAGTCCCCCTTGATCACAGGCTGTGTATTGTGGTGAATGCTGGGACTTGTAGTCCCCCGTGATCCCAGGCTGTGTATTGCGGTGAATGCTGGGACTTGTAGTCCCCCTTGATCACAGGCTGTGTATTGCGGTGAATGCTGGGACTTGTAGTCCCCCTTGATCCCAGGCTGTGTATTGAATGAATGCTGGGACTTGTAGTCCCCCTTGATCCCAGGCTGTGTATTGTGGTGAATGCTGGGACTTGTAGTCCCCCTTGATCCCAGGCTGTGTATTGTGGTGAATGCTGGGACTTGTAGTCCCCCTTGATCCCAGGCTGTGTATTGCAGTAATGCTGGGACTTGTAGTCCCCCGTGACCCCAGGCTGTGTATTGCGGTGTATTGGATGTACACAGGGCTGGTATGGGGTTTCCTCTGATAATAATAATAATAGTGTGTCTGGTAATGGAGGGGGATGCAGGTCTGGGGTCGCTCCCATGCCTTGTATACAGAGCTGTGTACGGTGGAAGGTGTGAATGGTGTCATAGTGGTGTCGGGACTCCGGGGAGGGAAGTGTGGTGGTGTCGGTATACTCACAGTGTCAGTGCCTCCCCTCCAGTGTCCGGTCCCTTTGTGCGGCCGGTGTCCGGAGCTGGCGGGGGAGGTACCGCGAGAGCCGGGAATCTCTTCAGGGGGAGATCAGAGGGGGAGAATTGCGGTGTTTCCATAGCAACAAGTGAGGGGCTACTTTATGAGAGGGGGAAACTGTCACCATAGCAACCCCTGAGCGGTGGGCGGAGTGAAGGACGGAGAGTGATGGGTTCCTACACGATGTACATCACACAGAGACACGCCCACCACATCAATCCCATAATAGGAGTCATTACAGAGGATGGGGCCTCCGCTCTGCTGACATCTAGTGGTAAAAAAAAGGAACTGACACCAGGCAGCGCGCTGAGGGGAGATGATAATGACTGGAAATGGAGTTTATCATTTTCCCGCCTTTTTTTGTTGGTGGGGTGAGAAGGGTGTAAATGTGAAATAAAATGGGCACTGATAGACTTTCATCAAAACCACCAAGACTCTGAAAAGCTGACCGCTTTTCAAATGCATTTGACAGGCAGTGAGGAGGCAACATGGTGCCCCTTCTTCACTGCCTGTTTTAACACCATACTTCCAGCACCAACACATCACGTTTGCTCCACTTCTCCATTCACTTCAATGAGTCGCGTTTGGCTGGCTTAGCCCTGGTTTGCACAACTTCTCATGGGACTTGCTGCGATGTGCAACACAGAAAGTCGCATTACAAGTCAAAACATATTTATTTCTATGGGTGCCATCTTAATTGCTGCATCTCAAAAAAAATAAAAAATTCTACACTACTGAGTGCCATAGACTGAAATGTTAACCATTTGCCTAATGGGCACATTTACCCCTTCCTGCCAAGGCCAATTTTCAGCTTTCACACTTTGAATGACAATTGGGTGGAAGCGGAGGAAGAAGACTGGAGGAAGAAGACCGGGGGAAGAAGAACAAGAGGAAGAGGAAGCGGAGGAAGAAGACCGGGGGAAGAAGAACCAGAGGAAGAAGAAGCAGTGGAGGAAGAAGCGGAGGAAGAAGACCGGGGGAAGAAGAAGCTGAGGAAGAAGAACCAGAGGAAGAAGACACGGAGCTATGACGGGGCATTCTTTTTAGAATGTCCCGTCATAGCTCCGTGTCTTCTTCCTCTGGTTCTTCTTCCTCCGCTTCTTCTTCCACCGCTTCTTCTTCCTCCGCTTCTTCTTCCACCGCTTCTTCTTCCCCCGGTCTTCCTCCGCTTCTTCTTCCTTTGGTTCTTCTTCCTCCGTGTCTTCTTCCTCCGCTTCTTCTTCCACCGCTTCTTCTTCCCCCGGTCTTCCTCCGATTCTTCTTCCTCTGCTTCCGCCCAATTGTCATTCAAAGTGTGAAAGCTGAAAATTGGCCTGGGCAGGAAGGGGTAAATGTGCCCATTAGGCAAATGGTTAACATTGCAGTCTATGGCACTCAGTAGTGCAGAAACTTTTTTTTTTTTTCAGATGCAGCAATTAAGATGACACCCATAGAAATAAATGTGTTTTGACTTGTAATGCGACTTTCTGTGTTGCACATCGCAGCGAGTAGCGTGAGAAGTTGTGCGAACCAGGGCTAAGCCAGCCAAACACGACTCATTGAAGTGAATGGAGAAGTGGGGCAAACGTGATGTGTTGGTGCTGGATTTACGGGGTTAAAACAGGCGGTGAAGAAGGGGAACCATGTTGACTGATTATGTGACTGCTTTATCTCGAGACTTAACCCGTATCCCTTTTTTTTCCAAAACCGTCTCTTTTTACACTTTTTTTGGGTGAGTGGGTAGGGGCACAATGTACCCCATACTCTTTCACATGGGGGAGGGGGCCAGGATCTGGGGGACCCCTTCCAGAGTTTGATAAGCCCCCCCGCCTGCAGACCGCCACAACCACCGCCCATGGTTGTCGGGAAGAGGCCCTTGTCCCCATCAACATGGGGACAAGGTGCTTTGGGGTGGGGTGCACAGAGCCCCTCCATGCACCAAAATACCCACCTCCCAATATTGAGGGCATGTGGACTGGTATGGTCCAGAAGGGGAGAGCGCTCGCATGCTCCCCGCCCTTTTACTGACCATGCTCGGATAAGGGTCTGGTATGGATTTTGGGGGGGGCCCTTTGAGAGGCGGTCACACTCACCTTTCATGTGAAGTGGATGCAGAAGTGTGAACCCAGCCTGAATTGTGAATAATGGCTCTAGAATATTGCTCTCACTCCGACATTTGTGGTGATATCTCCCAATTGCTGTTTACATACATATACTTCTAGATTGTAAGCTCTAATGAGCAGGGCCCTCTGATCCCTCCTGTATTGATTTGTATTGTAATTGTACTGTCTGCCCTCATGTTGTAAAGCAGTGCGCCAACTGTTGGCCCTATATAAATCCTGTATAATAATAATATACATGTCGGACAAAGGGGTGCTTAGAAATGTAAAAGAAAAATCTTATTTATTTTATTTAAATGTATTTTACATTTTTTTTTAATTTAACCACTTGCTGACCGCGCTATAGCCGAATAATGGCTACAGCGTGGCCAGCTAGTCCCGTGATCGTGCCCGCCTTTCACCCGGTCTTGCATGGTGTGGGCGGTGGTGCGCTCTGTGATCACAGTATCTGGAGGGCATTGCTTATCACACATTGAGGTAAAGAGCCAAATCAGCGGCTCTTTACCATGTGGTCAGCTGTGTCCAATCACAGCTGATCACGGATGTAAATAGATGCCGGTTATTGGAAAAGAGAGCCGTTAACCGGCTTCTCTAAAAGGGACATGTATCAGTGTCCTGATTTTCAGTGCAGTCCCAATGGTGCTGCCAATCTGTACCCACCAGTGCCTCCTCATATCCCCTGATATCTCTCCTGCCCTCCAAAGCAACTAACCTAGTACAGCCATAGCTCCCAACTGTCCCTGATTTTGAGGGACTGCCCCTGATTTGGAGCAATGTCCCTCTGTACCTCATTCCTCCTCATCTGTCCCTCATTTTGGTCTGATCTATATAGATGTGTTAAAAAAATGCACTTTTTATCTATCAAAAAGTGTTTTCCAGCCCCCAAACCTTTCATCTGATTTCTAAATTGCTGCATTTTTAAATTCCAAAAGCCAATATAAAGGAATAGTAGTGGTAAAAAAAAGCACTTGTGGGTTTAACTAATCTTGTTTTCGTGTACAATTCTCCTTTAAGGGGGCGTGGCATGGGGTGTGTCCTATGCCTGCATACTTTTGCCGATAGGTGTCCCTCATTCCCATCTCAAAAAGTTGGGAGGTACGAGTACAGATTGTGCTTAGTTAGCTGCTTCCATGGCTGTTAGCCCCCGTATACACGGTCGGACATTCCGACCACAAAATCCGTCGGATTTTGTCCGAAACTGGTGTTGCCCACACACGGTCGGACAAAGTTGTCGGAAAATCCGATCGTTCTGAACGCGTTGACGTACAAAACGTAAAACGTGACTACGTAGAGGCCAGTAGCCAATAGCTTTCATCTCCAAATTTCTTCTGAGTATGCGTGGCACTTTGTGCGTCGGAATTCTCTACACACGATCGGAAAAAGTCTGATCAGATTTTGTTGTCGGAAAATTTAAGGTCCTGCTCTCAAATTTTTTAGTCGGAAATTCCGACGGAAAAAGTCCGCTAGAGCCCACACACGATCGGACTTTCCGACAACATAATCCAATCGGACTTTTTCCATCGGAATATCCGACCGTGTGTACGGGGCATAAGAGTCATGGAATGGCCGCTCTGAAACCCCTAAGCCCGCCCCTGTGTGTGTGGAGAAGGGCACACAGCACTATGATGCCGGGCTGGATAATGTTATTTCAGTATCCTGTCTCCCAACCATCAAAGGGAGGGGGGGATATTTGCATCTCATCTCGGTTTTAGCCAATAATTCAGTTCCAGGAAGAAGAAGCCACAATCAGTCCTCAGCTTGCGAACTCCCATGTGAGTTTTTTTTTCTTTATGTTTTCTTCAGGGAGGGACGGCCCTAGATTGGTACTTTTAGTGCAGGAGATGAAGGAAGAGAGGAACAAGACCAGCGTTCTCTTATCTATTCATGTCATGTACAGTATTTACTGACCTATGCTCTTCCTTCTGTATAGGAATTTACTAACGCTGCAAGGGTGCCCTTGGAAGTGCAGGCGCTGTAGATCTGAGGGGGACATGCAAGGAAAATAAAAAACAGCCCTTTAGCTTGCACATGATTGGATGATAAAATCATCAGAGCTTCCCCTTATTTCAGAGCTTCCCCCTCAGATCTACAGCGACTGCACTTACAGGTGCACTTTGTAGTGCAAAGTGGATTTGCCTTTAATAAATCAACCCCCATGTGATTGTTTTCATTGTTACCATAAATACAGTATTAGGAAGGCCATAGACAGTGCAAATTTCTTTCCTGCGACAACGGATCCCCATCAACACAGACAGTGCTGAGAGGGGAATCCCTCCTCCTGAGACATTGTATTCTCCCGGCGGGGGAAGCTCCAGGAGGAGACAGTGATTATTGCTAATGGCTATAGCAGCCGCTAGCAATAATTGCCGGTGAATCCGGCAGGCTGATTGTACCCAAGTTGGTTGATCAACTTTGTACAGTTCATTCAGCCTGTCCACACACACAGTTTGAATCTCAGCCTGTTCCTGCTGAACTGGCAGAGAGTCACCCATCAATGGCCAGTCTTAGACCCCTTTCACACGATCCGCCTATAGCGTTGGCGGTAAAACGCCGCTATTTTTAGCGGCATTTTAAAGTCAGATTTGCAGCGCATTTCGACCGCTAGCGGGGCGATTTAACCCCCAGCTGGCGGCCGAGAAAGGGTTAAAAAAGTGTATTTCAGCGCTGCCCCATTGATTTCAATGGGGAGCAGCGCTGGAGGAGTGTTGAGTTCACCGCTCCCAAGAAGCTGCTGGCAGGACTTTTTGTGACGTCCTGCCAGCGCACCGCTGCAGTGTGAAAGCCCTCGGACTTTCACACTGCAGACAATGAAGCAGCAGTTTGAGGGCGGATTGCAGGCCCTATTTCTAACGCTATAGCACCTAGACATGTGCAATTCGTTTCGTTTTTTTTCGTTTTTCGTTTTTTTTCGTTATTTTCGTTTGTTCCTTTTCGTACGAATGAACGAATCATTCGAATCGTACGAATCCGAATAACGAATCATAACGAATCGTTCGAATCCGATTAACGAATCATTCGAATCAAACGAATCCGAAAAACAACGAAAATCCGAAAAAAAATAATTAGAAACAACGAATGTACTAATGAAGAAAATCCGAAAAACGAAAATGAACGAAAAAATTTGTACATTCGTAACTTATTTTTTTTTTTTCGATTTGTAATTGTCCGTGTCTCTATTGAACCAAAAAATTTGTAACTTTTTTTTGATTCGTAACTTTTTTTTTTTTCAATTCGTAACTTTTTTTTTTTTTTTTTCGATTTGTAATTTTCCGTGTCTCTATTGAACCAAAAAATTCGTACATTCGGAACTTTTTTTTGGATTCGTAACTTTTTTTTTTCGATTCGTAAATTATTAAAATGTAATAATAGCATACACATTACATCAAATTATGAATTATGCTCCGATTACGAATCTACGAATGTTACGAATGTACGAATAAATACGAATGCGTCCGAAAATTAAACTAACGAAAAAACGAATCAACGAAAAAAATAACTCTTACGAATGTATGAATCGTTACGAATACGAACACCGACGACTTACGAATGTACGAATCGTTACGAATCAACGGAAACGAAAAAAAACGAAACGGAAAAAAAAACGATTTTTTTTTCGGAAACGAAAGAAACTAAACGAAGATAAACTAATTTTTTTGTTGTGCACATGTCTAATAGCACCTGCAATACGCCCTCTGTGTGAAAGGGGTCTTAGGCTTGATTCGCACCTATGCATTTTGCAGATTTGCACTACAGAACGTGTTCCATAGGAAACCATGTTAAATGAGCGTTATATGAACGTAGCGGCGCTTTGCGGCGGTATTGCAGCGGTATTACCGCAGTGTCACATTCAAATCAATGGGAAGGAGCGGTATAGGAGCGGTGAATACACCGCTCCTATCCCGCTCCACAGATGCTGCTAGCAGGACTTTTTTTGCCGTGTGCCGTTTTGCACACTGGAGTGAATGGGGCCGGTTTTTTCAGGCGGTGTACAGGCGCTATTTTTAGCGCTGTACCGCCTGAAAACCGCCCCAGTGTGAAAGGGGCCTTAGTGTCAGGATCCACTTATGCAGATCTTTTGTGTATTACCATAGGTGTGTGCAGCCTATTACATTAGGGTGGGCACCCCAAAGCTTAAACACACACGCCTTTCTTTGCAGCCTCAGCTGCACTGGGCAGTGAATGAATGGCAAGTGCTCTGTGCCGAGTGGCTTCCTGTTCATTCACAAACTGAAGCATAGTAAACACTGTTTACTATGCTTCAGTTAGGAATATTCACAGTGAGCACTGGATTCAATTAGAAAAGGAAGGGTCCAGTAAATTAAATATTCACTAGCCCCTTCCCCCACTCTCTATACTAAAACATCTCCCTCAGCAGCCAGAGGGAGAAGAGAGGAGGGAAGCCAACAGCACTGTGGGGCTAAGGGGCCAACACAGGAGGAAGCCCGGGCAGTAGCAGGAATTGTCATTGTAGTGATTAGGGTGTGCCCAGGCACACCCCCTGCGCACACCTATTACCACTTGCCGACCACCCTACATATGTAAGGATGTAGTGATTGCCTTAATTATTTTTGCTGTGTATTGTGATCTGTTAGTTTAGGGTTAGTAAGCTTAGCTGTGTGTTGGCTCTGCACTCTAATGCCTCCTACACACGATTGGATTTTCCGACGGGAAATGTGTGATAAGACTGCTGGCGGAAAATCCGACCGTGTGTACGCTCCATCGTACAATTGTTGTCAGATTATGCGTGGACAAATGTTGGATGGCAGGTTTTTAAATTTCCCCTAGACAAATGTGTGTTGTCGGATTTTCCGAGCGTGTGTACACAAGTCCATCGGACAAAAGTACAAACAGGCATGCTCGGAAGCAAGGACGAGCCAGAAACGGTCAGTCTTTTCAAAGGGCTCTTTCACACGGACGGACCGTATGTCCGTTTTCCATCCTTCCGTTTTCGGATGAAAAACGGACATACATGTATCCCTATGGGATAGCGGGTGTCAGTGGATGAGCATCCGCTGACACCCCATCTCGTCCGTGCCCGCTATGCTCCGTTTCTGCAGACGGAGGAAAAACCCATTGTTTCATCCGTCTGCGGATCGGATGACAACGGACTCTGCGGTCCATCGTCACCCGATCCCCCATAGGGGAGAGCGGCGCTCTGACAGGTCCGTCCCTGTGCAGTGTGCAGAGACGGACCTGTCATCTTCCTGCTTAGCGGAGATCGCTCCGGCGATCCCCACTGAGCAAGCGGCTATCCACGGGGCGGATCTGCACTGATCCGCCCCGTGTAAAAGAGCCCAAAGGCTTTTTTTTCCTAGTGATATCAAGAATAATATTATTATGCTTTTCTTTTTTTTTCTTTTTTTTTAATTTGGCAAGTTACCACAACACCATTATCCCGTAGTTTTTAAGATCAAAGATACAACTATGTTGGTGTCCCTTGTCAATTTTACATTGTATTTTTTTAAATGTAGCTGCCTACTCCCAAACTGTCATTTGAAGTAAAACACATAGCCAAGTATTATTCTCCACTATTATTTTATTGTGCATTAAAAAAAGAAAACAAATAAAATTAGACATGATATCTGCCAATAGAACTTAACAAAAAAGTGCATTCTATGCATCCAAAAATATAGAAAATACCAAATCAAATCATTATTTGAAATATATATTATAAATAATGTCAAAGCAATAACTCCAAGGCCAATAATAAATAACACGTTATCTCCTCCGATTCCGCAATATGGCTGGTTGACGACCGGACGTTCAGAAATGAAATGAAAAGCGTGAATCAACACTCACCAAACTTCTACTAACACAAAATTACAGAAGGAGCCCAAAGGGTGGCGCTAAAGAGCTGAAAAAAAACACACAGTACGTTACTACGTTCGTGTTTGTTGGCCGACAATTCTTTGCTGTTTGTATGCAAGACAAAATCCAGGCACACGCCTTCTGACAAAAGTCTGAGGTTTTGTCTGTGGAAAACTCGATCGTGTGTACGAGGCTTTAGGCCTGATTCACACCTATGCATTTTTTGTGCTTTTTGCATTTTGCAGATTTGCACTACAGGTCCATTTAACATGGTTTCCTATGGAACACGTTCTGTAGTGCAAATCTGCAAAATGCAAAAAGCATTAAAAATGTATAGGTGTGAATCAGGCCTTAGTAGCCAGTGATCAGTCACATGCTATGGGAGTGTTCTCCAGCAGGGTGTGCTGGAGATATTAATGTACATTATAGATATTTAATACCTGGCCAATCAGCAGGCCTGGAAATCTTGCTGTGCATGCTGGGAGAGCTAATAAACATCTGAGTCACTTCCTGCTCTTTCTCATCCATGGATTTCCCTTGAGAGGATGTCTGTGTGATCCACTTATCTAGGCCTCAGGACCTAAAAGGTATGGAGTGTGGAGTGTGGAGTGTGGAGTGTGGAGTGTGGAGTGTGGAGGGATCTCCTGTCATGGGAGGTGTTCCTAAGCTGCTGGCTGAGATGAAGGAAAGCTGCGGTTGTCCTTCCACAGGGATGGTAAGTGACCGTCCATGCTGGGAAACACCACATGACCCTTCCTACTGCCGTCCTGCCTTGTATCTGTGTATATGTGTGTGTGTGTGTGTGTGTGTGTGTGTGTGTGTCAGGTGTGTGTGTGTGTCAGGGCTTGACAAATTTGCTTAGAATCTAGGAGCCAGCTGAAAAAGTTAGGAGTCAGTTATTTAAATCCTATGCCCAGCTCCCAGAACTGCATGTCTGGGGCATCGGGCAATAAGAATTGCTCATGCCTGATGCCAAGCGAAAAAAGAACAATATTTAGCAAAAAAAACCTCAACTTTTTGTTTGTTATAAGACTGAATGTTTTTTTTTTTTCTCCTTCACTGATGTGCTCTGATAGGCTGCACTGATGGGGTGGCATTGAGGTTGGAACTGATGGGCACTGGCAAGTGGCAGAGGTTGGCACTGGCAGGTGGCACTAATTGGCACTGGCAGATGGAACTGGATTGCCCTGGCTGGTGGCACTGAATGGCACTAGATGGCACTGGCAGGTGGCAATGGTTGGCACTAACTGGCATTGGTTGGCACTGGCAGGTTTCAAAGCTGATAGTGTAACTGTGAAACTGCTCTCTGCAGCTCTGCGGTGTGTGAATGTACTGGGTACTTCTGACTCAAGAACTGGGTACAAAACTTAAAGCGGTTCTGCACTCTTTTTTTTTTGGGCTATATGCCAAGGGCATATAGCTCAATTGGGGGACTTACCTGTTCCATCTTCCATCTCGATCGCCGCCGGTTTTCATCTTCATCTTCTTCTTGTCTTCTTCTTGTCTGCTGGGATCCATCTTGCCTGTGGGCATGTGAAACCCCACAGGCACTTTAGATGGCCCAACATGCACCGCCGTTACTCGCGCTGCGCAGTAACGGCACATCTGCCGACATCTCACGAGATTTCGGAAGATGTGGCCGAAATCTCGCGAGATTTCGGAAGATGCCCGCACTGACTCTGGGATCAATGACACCAGATCCCAGGAGACAGTGCGGCGTGACGACGATCGACGCAGAGACCCCGCCCGCCGCCGAAGAGAGAGAAGACCGGAAGTCATCAATTACAAGGTAAGTAAAAAAAAAAAAAAAAAAAAAAAAAAAAACTTTTCATTTAGTACTCTTTGCCTGATTTGGAAGGCAAAGAGATTTACTAAATGAAATGGGTGCAGAACCGCTTTAAAGCGGTTCTGCACACAATAATTTTAATTATTTTTTTTTCTTGTCATGTTAAAAGTATTATGAGTCTAACAATAAACTCACTTGTTAGGTGTCCGTCCGTTATCCATGTCCGTTTTTTCAGAAAAATCTGCACTTTTAAAATAAAAAGAACAGCATTGTCATTTTGCTTGTGGGCATTTGAAGCCCACAAGCAGTCACTTCCTTTGTTCCCTTTCATTATGGGAACCAGCATTCCTCATGACCTTAAAATCTCGCGGGATTTCGAGTCGGATGTCCGCAAATCTTGCGGGATTTCGAGTCGGATGTCCGCAAATCTTGCGGGATTTCGAGTCGGATGTCCGCAAATCTTGCGGGATTTCGAGTCGGATGTCCGCAAATCTTGCGGGATTTCGAGTCGGATGTCCGCAAATCTTGCGGGATTTCGAGTCGGATGTCCGCAAATCTCGCGGGATTTCGAGTCGGATGTCCGCAAATCTCGCGGGATTTCGAGTCGGATGTCTGCAAATCTTGCGAGATTTCAGGTCGGATGTCCGCACTGACTCCTGTTCACTGTAATAATGTCAGTGGTCTCAAAAAGTGTCAGTGTCCAAATTGTCCGCCGCAATATCGCAGTCCCGCTATAAGTCGCCAATCGACCCTTACCACGTGATTAGCTGTCAGCCAATGACAGCTGATCATGTGATGTAAACAAATCCGGTAATCGGCTATTTTTCCTCCTCGCGCTGATAGCGTGAGGAAGAAAAAAAAGCCGGTCACTGGCAGATGCGATAGGGACATCGTTCCAGATCCTGAAGGCACATATCAGTGCCACCCATCAGTGCCGCCTATAAATGAATCCATGTGTCATTACCAGTGTTGCTTATCAATACCACCTATCAGTGCCACTCATCAGTGCCGCCTTATCAGTGCCCTTCAGAGCAGCCTCATCAGCGAATATCAATGGAGAAAAATTACCCGTTTGCAAAATTTTATAACAAACTATGAAACATGGGTTTATTTTAATTTTTTTTCAAAAAAATCTGTCTTTTTGTTTGTTTAACAAAAAATAAAAACCCAAATGGTGATTAAATACCACCAAAAGAAAGCTCCATTTGTGTGAAAAAAATGATAAAAATGTCATTTGGGTACAGCGTTGTATGACCGCACAATTGTCATTCAAAATGTGACAGCGCTGAAAGCTGAGAATTGGTCTGGGCAGGAGGAGGGGGGGGGGGGGTTAAGTGCCCAGTAAGCAAGTGGTTAACCACTTTCAGACCGGACCATTTTGCTGGCTTAAGACCAGAACACTTTTTGCGATTCGGCACTGCGTCGCTTTAACTGACAATTGCGCAGTCATGCGACATGGCTCCCAAACAATATAGACGTCCTTTTTTTTCCCACAAATAGAGCTTTCTTCTGGTGGCATTTGAACACCTCTGCGTTTTTTATTTTTTGCGCTATAAACAAAAAGAGCGACAATTTTGAAAAGAAATCATTGTTTTATACTTTTTGCTATAATAAATATCCCCCAAAAATATAAAAAAAAAATAACATTTCTCTAGTCATCTTCCAGGACGGCACACCTGAGAGATGAGAGGCTCCTCCCTACAGGAAACACAATCAAGCGACAGCTGTTTTAAGTCCCCACCCTTCCCCTTGATCCTCAGTTTTTGATTGTGTTTCTCCCTACACAGCGAAACTGTTTGTTTTTTTCCAAATGACCTGAAGCCTAGGGCTGGTGGTCTCCCCCTGGGAGCCGGACCACAAGCTTTTGAAGCCTCTGGGTCTGGTAGGATATTATTATCCTTCCTGGGGGGTTCCCCTATCTTTTCCTCAGGGGGGCAGCAGAAATTGGAAGAGCCCCCCTGAGAGCTGAAGGACCCTGGATACAGTGGTGTACCCAGAACTTCAGGGGCCATTATCCTGTCTCCCCTCCTTACCTGTCCAGGCGTCCGTTCAGACGGGGGGCTGGCCATCGGTTCTTTCCAGGGGGGAAGCATGTCCCCCGACTCCTGGGCCCCCGGTAGCTCGCGTGGGCTGCTGGGGAGGGCACGGCGACAAGCACCCGTGTCATTTTCAAATTTTGGGAAAATGGCGGTGGCGTTCTCACCCAGGAGGGAAGGCTGAGAGTCAGCAGGAGCAGGCGCCCACATCCTCCTTTCGCTAGAGCGAGGAGGCACAAGTTCACTATGGTGGATGTCTGCCTAAACCACCTCGGATGGGAATGAGGAACGTAAGGCATTGCTCCCCCCCCCCCATGTGTATATACTGACTGGTACACTGCAGGACACAGCCTAACCTTGCAGCTCCCTATGGGGACAGCAGTTGGGGGGGGGGGCACTTTGGCGGCTATCCTCCTTGCGTATGGACCATATGGATGGAAAAGCAAGCCCGTGGCTGTGAAAAAAAGGGGAAAACGACAACGGTGAGTACTTTCCTTTGCTTTGGGAATTTATCTGCAAAATCCCCAATTCCATTCAGATTTCTGGGCAGTTGAAATGATCTCCCCTGGGGTCTGGATTCATATAGCCCAGAAGCTTCTGCTAAAGACACCAGCCACAGCTCCCTCTTACATCAGAGACGCTGTATGGTGGACAAGTGGTGCAGTGGAACGAGTGCGCCTAAACCACCTTAGATGGGAGAGAAGTAGGTAAGGCATTGCTCCCCCTTCCCCGTGTATATACTGACTGGTGCAGTGCAGAACCTGGGGTCGGGATACAAATAGCCCAGAAGCTACTGCTAAAACCACCAGCCACAGCTCCCTTTGTTGCTGAGACACTGTGGTTATCGCAACAGTAGGTTTCCAGCCTCTCCCTACATGCCCAGTTGTGGTACATTAGTAGGGGTGAATATAGCGAACAGGGGGGGACCTGGTAGATGCAAAAAGTTACTTACAGGCCAGGTATACCACTAAACTAGTTATTGTGCAGTGGTTGGTGGATTCAGAAGCTCACCTGCTCAGCCAGTGCACTAATTTACCGGCCCTATTAGCCCAGCTGCTAGAAGTTTCAATGATGGGCAGGGACCAAGTTTCTGTATGGCACAGTAGGGGGTTCCCTTGTGACAAATCCTCCTTTTTAGGGGTTGCTTGCTATAGGTAATTTTTTTCATAAGATCCAACCTCCCACTCAACCTTTACACTGTGGTTATAATATAGTGCAGGAGGTAAGAAAAACCTTTTTTTGTTGGTTTGGGCTACAGTCCACTCAGTGGCAGATCTAAAGGCGATTTACCATAAATCGCTTCCTACATCCTTTTAATTGAGGATTTTCTGTGCAAACCTATGTAAGAGCTACATGATTGCTTGTTTAAAGCCTGCAGGTAGCTATTTACCTCCAGAACAGCCCGCAGCAGAGAACAGAGGAATATAGGCGCAGGGCTGGCATGAGTAGAGTTAACATGCCATTTAGGTATGCCCCTTTAAGAGTTAGGAGAGGAGGGGGTGGGGTGGAGCTGGCAACAGGAAGAGGAGGGGCAACGGCCAGGGAAGGAGCCATTCCAGATAGGAAAAAGTTCAGAGCAGGTCGCCATGGAAGAGCTCCTTGAAAGAATCAAAGCAGCGGCTGCTGCTAAAGGAGAGGACTGGATCAGGGCTCAGATTGAACAGGCCATAGAGGGTGAGAGCGCAGGGTCCGGTGGGGGGGTGGAACACGTGGCAGGGCCGCGGCGATCTCGGCCGCCGGCCAGATACTCCCCAGAGGGCCGCAAGTCTGATAGGATGGCAGGCAGTAGAAGGGGAAAAAATACCGCCGAACCGCCGGCAAAGCGGTCGGCCAGGGGTGATTTTAAAACCAAAAATGACACTTTTAGTGCGGAGGGGGGGGCGGGGGGCCCAGCAACACGCGGCAGGGAGCGCCCTCCATGCGGTCTCCACACAAGGCCTCAGGCCTTGTTAGACACGCGGCGGCGGGGGGAGGGGCGGCCCAGCACCTCATCAGAAAAGGCAATTACAGCAGTTCAGCGGTGCATGCAACAGGAGGTACCAGGGAGGAAAATGGCATTTATATTTTAAAAAGACCTGCTAGAGGAAAAAAGCAAGGAAAAGTAGTTTTACCCCCATCCAGGACAGAGGGCATTGAGATTAAGAAAAGGACAGCCGCCTACTCATATAACAGTACGGACGGCACTTACTTTGATGAGGCTCATGTTCAGCAAGAAGGGGGAAGGGGACATTCGAAAGCAGGTGGCGGTCGGCCCAGCTTGAGTGCTAGTGTGCGGAGGGGACACAGCAGAGGATGTCTGCGGGACGGAGGCGATCCGCCTGGGTCTCGCAACACACTTAAAAAGACCAGCAAGTCAGCAGTGGGGACAAGAAGAAAAGTGAGAGCACGCAGTTCGTCTGCATCTGAGGCTGAAGACCTTGGAGGGCAGGCTATTTCAACTACAGACAAGATGGTGGAGCTGTCAGAGGGCGAGTTGCCTGAATCGGAGGACGAGGTCTCAGGAGGACGCACTGCAACGAAGGACGCAGGATGTTCGGCTGGTGGAAGATTGTCCATGCAGCCCGGTAAGTCCTGTTTTTGCTCGGGGTCTTGCGGGGAAAAAATGCTTTTGGGGGGGGATATGGGGGAGGGGGCCGGGAGGCATGGTGATCAGTTACTGAGGGGTGGGGGCTTTACGGGCGAGTCCGTCCCTGAAACAGGTATTTTGGGGGGGGGGTTTACAGGGTTTTTTCGCAGGCCTCAAAGAGCTGGTGGGCAGGTTTGAGCCTACACCTGCGCAACAGGGGCCGGCAGGGGCATGGGTTTCTGCAGGGAGGGTGTTGGCTGAGGGGGGGCAGGGGGGAGGGGAGGACGGAATGACGGTACAAGCTGAGAGAATGGTGTTGGCGAGTCCGCCCGCGTTTTCGCTTGTGGGGAGGGATGCAGGTATCGTGGAAGCGGCAGAGCCGTCTCATGTCACGCCAGGAGAGGGGGAAACGGGGGGTGACAGAACCAAAAAACAGGACATAGTGCGTTTAGCTGATTCAGCACGTTGCGAGGTTTATGTCTGTTTTGAAGGGCCATTGGGGGCCCATTTGAAACAGGAGGTGAGAGAGAAAATTTGGAGAGGGGAGTACGTGGAGATATTTTCTCTCCTTCCCCTTGAGAAATTTAACTTGGATAGGGTGAAACCCGAGGATAGTAAAAAAGAAGAGGAGGAGAAGAGAAGGTACAGACTAATACCCCGGACTTTCCAGAATTGGCTGCAAGCGTTTGGGGTATTGGCAAGCGTGATAGGCGAAAAGGAGCCAGAACACTGCTCGGCCCTGTTCTGTTATTTGGATGCTATTGGCGAGGCTCACCGGACTTACGGGGGTCTAGCATGGCTGCGATACGACGAACAGTTCCGCCAGAGAAGGGCAGTGAGACCGGCTTTAAGGTGGGATCACAAAGACATCAGTCTTTGGATGCGCCTGATGTCTTCAGCCAAGCCTGTGAGTCAGTTTTTTCAGGGGGGGGCCGGGGGATCAGGGACTTCGGGTCAATCGGCCACAAGGAAAAAAGGAGTCTGCTGGCAGTACAACGAGGGAAGTTGTAAATTTGGACATGGATGTAAGTATAAACACGAGTGTTCAGGGTGCGGTGGATCACATCCCTCATCAAGGTGTTTTAAGCAGGGTAAGGGAAAGGCCAGCGATTTTGCGGGAAAGGGGGAGGACGCCAGTGAAGGTGGAAAAAATGCGCCCTTTTCTAGATAGATATCCAGATAAGGCAATGGCTCATCTACTTTTGTTGGGATTTTCTGAAGGTTTCATGATTCCTGCCGTTTTGAATTTAACTCCTCCCATTCCGGAAAATTTGCGGTCCGCTTTAAAACATCATGATGTAGTGTCCGAAAAACTGAATAAAGAGGTAGCTTTGGGGAGGATGGCGGGCCCCTTCGCCATAAAACCCATGCAGAACCTGGTAATTTCTCCTTTGGGGGTGGTTCCCAAAAAGGAGCACAACAAATTTCGCCTCATTCACCACTTGTCTTACCCACAAGGAGAGTCGGTGAACGACGCTATTGATCCTGAAATTTGCACTGTATCATATACATCCTTTGATGCAGCAGTACGTTGGGTAAGGAAGTATGGTAGGGGCGCCCTGATGGCAAAGACAGACATTGAAGCGGCTTTTCGTTTGCTGCCTGTTCATCCCGATAGCTTTCATTTATTGGGTTGCAAGTGGCAAGAGGAATATTACGTGGATATGTGTCTGCCAATGGGTTGTTCTATATCGTGCGCATTCTTTGAGTGTTTCAGCACATTTGTGGAATGGGTTGTGAGGGACGTGTCAGGTTTGAATTCGGTGATCCATTATTTGTACGATTTTCTTTGTATAGGGCCGCCCGCATCTAACGTTTGCGCGATGCTCTTAACAACCGTTGAAAGGATTTCAGGGGAATTCGGCATTCCGCTTGCGCCCGACAAGACGGAAGGGCCCACAACAGTGATCAGTTTTCTCGGGATTGTAATCGATTCCATGGCCATGGAATGCAGGTTACCTGAGGCAAAATTGGTGGCATTACAGGAGGAGGTGAAGGGGATGGTGGGCCGGCGCAAGGTTCAATTGAGGGCATTGCAATCGGTGCTTGGCAAGCTCAATTTTGCGTGCAGGATCATTCCGATGGGCAGGGTTTTTGGGAGAAGATTAGCGGCGAGTACGGGTGGCATGGAGTCGCCCAGACATTATGTGACACTATCACGGGAACATAAGGATGACCTGAGAATGTGGCACATGTTTCTGGACAATTTTAATGGTAGAGCGTTGTGGATGATTGGCCCGGTGAATAATTTTGACCTTGAATTGTTTACAGATGCAGCGGGATATGGGGCATTTTTCCAGGGGCATTGGAGTGCCGGCCCTTGGCCGGACAGCTGGAACAAAGCAGGGATGCTCAAGAATATGTTGTTGCTTGAGTTATTTCCAGTGGTATTGGCGGTAGAATTGTGGGGCGAATTCTTCCGGGATCGGAAGGTGCGCTTCCACATCGACAATTTGGGGGTGGTACAGGTGATTAATAAGGTATCGGCGGCGTCACCGCCGGTGATACGTTTGTTGAGACACTTGGTGCTTCGGTGTATGCAGATGAACATTTTCATTCAGGCAGTACACTTAACAGGAGTGGACAATGTGATTGCTGACGCTCTTTCTCGGTTTCAGTGGGAGAAATTTTGGGAGCTGGTACCAGGGGCAGAGCGTCACGGCGTCCCGTGTCCTTTGGAACTATGGAAGATTGCCCTGGAAGGATAGGTGAGTGGATCAGGCGGTCATTGAGCGAGGGAACATGGAAAACATACAAAAAAGTATGGGACGAATGGTTTGCTTTCCATGAACGGGCAGCGGTGGCGGTTAAAGGAGAGACTAGATTGCGATTTATATATTTTGTCGCCAGACACATGGAACAGGGAGTTTCCGTGTCGAGGCTAGGGAAGGTTATGGCGGCCATGGCATTTTTGTTCAAGCTTGAAGGGGGGAGAGATTGGACAAAAGAGTTTTGGGCACGTCAGGCATTGAAGGGTTATCGCCGGGGGAAGAGGGTCCGGGATGAGAGGCGACCAGTTACGTTCGCACTGTTGGGTAGAATGGTGGACATTTTGCCTAGAGTTTGTAGATCCGTTTATGAGGTGGGGCTTTTCTGCACAGCTTTTGTGTTGGCCTTTTTCGGCGCTTTTCGAATAGGGGAGCTGGTGAGTTCCTCCAAGAAAACAAGGGATGGATTAGCGGTGGGGGACGTTCGGTACATGGAAGATAGACTTGTGATGCGTTTGCGTAGATCTAAAACGGATCAGGAGGGCCGAGGCAAGGATGTGGTGGTGTTCGCTATTCCTGACGCCAAACTCTGCCCCGTTTTAGTTACAAAGGTTTATTTGACACAGAGGCCAGCGGGGGATGGCCCTCTTTTAGTACATCAGGATGGGGTGGCGCTGTCGCGTTTCCAATTTATTTCTATCTTTCGAAAATCCTTAGTCATCCTGGGTATGGGGGATCAGAAATTTTCCACGCATTCATTTAGAATTGGTGCAGCAACGGAAGCAGTTAGGTGGGGCCTAACGGAAGAAGCTATAAAACGGATTGGAAGATGGGAATCGAGGCGATTTCGGTCTTATGTCAGACTTGATTTAGTTATTTGACATTTTATTGAGTGGTGTGCGTTATGTGCCGGCATGGTTTCGTGTGGTACATTGTGATGAGTTTTCACCGGAATTTTCTTATTGCTTTCTTTTCAGATACCTCGCCGAGTCTCGTGTGGATCATGGGACATTCCTATGTTTGCTGGGGTGCTAGGAGGGGGGATGCCAGGCCAGACGGGAGACAGCTGGGGTTTTCCAGGGGGGATGCTTACATTAAATGGTTGGGGTTCCCCGGGATGCTTTGGAGCCGTCTGGTCCCGGAGGCGCACAAATTTGCACAACGGGACAGGCCGCCCGAGGTTTTGGTGATTCATGTGGGGGGGAATGATTTGGGTTTGAGGACAAAATTAGACATCACCAGGGACATCAAGCATGACTTCTGCCTACTACAGGCGGCATTCCCAAAAACTGTCCTTGTATGGTCGGACATGATAGCCAGGTCTTCATGGCGGCAAGCGAGGTCAGTGGAACTGATTAACAGGGCCAGAAGTAAGATTAATCAGGAGGTGAGCAGGTTTTTCATTAAAAACGGTGGCTTAGCGATCAGACATAGAGAGCTAGAGACCGAGACGTGGCGATATTTGAGGGCTGACGGGGTTCATCTGAACCCAGTGGGCATTGATATGTGGACCATGGGTATACAAGACGGAATTGAAAGAGCACTTAGGGTGTGGAGGCGCGCTCAAGGTTAAGGTTTTAACCTTGTTTGCGGTGGCGGATGTTGGCTGACGTAGGTATAGAGAAGAAACCCCCTCCCCACAGAGAAGTTGATGCGGGACCCATTGGAGATATGGGCCCGTTTGTTAATATTCCTTATAACTGATGTAAGGAATATGGTGGATGACTGCACTGCGGGAATATTGTTGTCTCTGAGCTAGCATGTCAGCTTGAGGCCTAGTTATAGTTTATATGACCGCAGTGCACGAGTTTTGATTACGTTAAAACGGGTGGGGGGGGGTAAAGTCCTACAGTCCTACGTCAGAGTTTTCTTCATTGGTATACAGTTATTGGTTATTTATTGGTTATTTATTTGTTTATAATAAAGTTCAGTTATATTTTGATATTTAATAAAGGAGGCTGCTACGGCCTAATTTACACTCCAGTTATGTGTGGTTTCCGTTAATGGGAATGGTAAGGGTGGGAGTGTACATATGGGTAGCACAAAATGAGTTATGTTGTACTTAGTCAAGAACAGCCCGCAGCAGAGAACAGAGGAATATAGGCGCAGGGCTGGCATGAGTAGAGTTAACATGCCATTTAGGTATGCCCCTTTAAGAGTTAGGAGAGGAGGGGGTGGGGTGGAGCTGGCAACAGGAAGAGGAGGGGCAACGGCCAGGGAAGGAGCCATTCCAGATAGGAAAAAGTTCCCGCCCTCCCTCCCTATTTTCTTGCAGGTGTTTGATAAAAAATATTTTTTACAGGTTGGCTTGGACGTCGTAGCATTGGCGGATGTTGGCTGACGTAGGTATAGAGAAGAAACCCCCTCCCCACAGAGAAGTTGATGCGGGACCCATTGGAGATATGGGCCCGTTTGTTAATATTCCTTATAACTGATGTAAGGAATATGGTGGATGACTGCACTGCGGGAATATTGTTGTCTCTGAGCTAGCATGTCAGCTTGAGGCCTAGTTATAGTTTATATGACCGCAGTGCACGAGTTTTGATTACGTTAAAACGGGTGGGGGGGGGTAAAGTCCTACAGTCCTACGTCAGAGTTTTCTTCATTGGTATACAGTTATTGGTTATTTATTGGTTATTTATTTGTTTATAATAAAGTTCAGTTATATTTTGATATTTAATAAAGGAGGCTGCTACGGCCTAATTTACACTCCAGTTATGTGTGGTTTCCGTTAATGGGAATGGTAAGGGTGGGAGTGTACATATGGGTAGCACAAAATGAGTTATGTTGTACTTAGTCAAGGGTAAATTGGTAACCTAGGGCTGGGCTCATTGAGACTTTAGTTGCTGATCAGCCCCACCTGGGTATGAGCTGGCTAGCATTTGCTCAGTCTATGGAGGTAAGGTAGGACAACAACTACTATAGTAAGGTGTCCAACCATTTTTAGGATTTGTTCCTTCACTGGTGAAGGCTTAGTATCTACAGCCCAGGCTATGCCTATGAAATAAAATTGCCCCTGTTGGTTATTTCATAAAGGGATACCCCATGACTCCTTCTTGGCTGCACACCAGTAGACCTCAGTAGTGAAGGTTTGTCCTTGCTGGGATGTTTTGTGGCACAGCAGAAATACACATTGAGATTTGTGACATCTCTGTTCATAAGGGGTATATTGTTGTACATCAGAAATGCACTGCACTGAAGCTTGTTTGGTGTCCTTTATAACCTAAAGGTACTGCTTTGTTTGGCTGCAGATCAGAAAAATTAAACGGTGAAGGTGGTCTGTACTTTCTGGTTTTGTGCTGCACAGCAGAAATGCACATTATTGAGTCTGGTGACATCTCTGCTCATTATTATATTGCTGCACATCAGACATACACAAGATTGAGGTCTGTCTGTGGGGCTCTGTCTTGTATTACTGCCTTATTGGTTACTTATCAGAAAGGCAGCAGTGAAGATTGATGGTCCTGATTTGTTGGGCTGCATAGCAGAAAAACAGATTGAACCTGGGCTAGGGGTAGTACATGCGTGCCGATTTTAGGCATGCGATTTGACTTGTTGAGTCGCATGTCAAATGACTTCAATATGGATGTGCTATCTCTATTTCAGAATTGTTTTATTTTTTTGCACATCAGACATATACAAGTTTGAAGGTTGTTTGTCCTTTATGTCTTGCATATACTGCCTTATGGGCTGCATATCAGAAAGGACACAGCAGTGAAGGTTGCTTGTCTTTTTCTGATTTTTTGTTTTTGCTGCTCAGCTTAGACACATTGAGGATGATGGCATTTCTGTTCAGTATTGGTATATTGCTACACATCAGACATACACAAGGATTGTTTGTAATGTATGTCCTATATTTACTGCCTTATCGTCTGTATATCAGGCACAGCAGTGAGCAGTGTTTCTCATCTACCTTAATGCTTCTCTAGAGATACACAGCAGGGGGTTGTTGCTGCACTCATCCAGGGAGTCACAGCATTGGGGACCCCTCACTTGTTCGACCTGAAAATTGCTATTTTGTTTCCCTGCGACCTGTGGATCCAGGAATCGGGAACTGCTGGAGTCGCACACACGAATGGTACCCATTGGAAGCCATAGTGTATAACTTCTCTTGCGTCTTGCAATCGCAGTTTGGGTCGCACAGGTGTGGGAGCCCTAAGCTTATCTGTCCCTTCTGGTAGAGGTTAAACTACGCAGCTGGAATACTCATCATGGAGTCTTAATTTGAAGCAGACCAGAAAGATTGCAGCTGTAAAGGCTGTCTGTTTTTTTCTTAGTGTCTCTGTTTTTATGTTGCACAGCAGAAATACTCAAGATTGAAGCTTGTTGGTGCTTTCTGTTTCATATTGCCTTACTGCTCTTCAGAAAGACACAATGCTGCAGGTTGCTTGTGTCTTTTCTCAGTGTTGGTTCTATTTGACTACAGAACTGAATAACAGAAAAGAATTGTCTTGTGTGCCATATTATTTTACCCTGTGGCACAGCAGAAATGCACAACACGGGAGTTGGTGTTCATATTGATATAACTGTATTTGGTGGTTCGTCAGAAATACGCAACATAGAAGTTTGGGTCTTTCTGTCTTACATTTATAGCCTTGTTTTGCTGTACATCAGTAAAACACCTCCAGTAAAAAGGGGGTTCCCGTCCTTTCTGTATATATATATATATATATATATATATATATATAATCTATCTATCTCAGTTATGACTTGGCTAGCTGCACTTCAGAAATACGCAGCCTTTAGGGTTTGCTTGTGTCTTAATGGTTTTACATCTTGGCAGCACATTAGAAAACCAGACTGTGAGGACTGTCTACATTGAGGTTCAGATTTGGGTCTCTTCCCATATTTGATATATCGGTTTAGCTAGTCACACTCAGATACACAACATTGTTGTCTATGCTTGTGTCCTTTTCTGTCTAAATCTATTGTGCCATGCCCACAATCTATGATCTTTTTATTTGTGATATCAATAATACATGTATCACCTTTTTGTATTTCAGCCTTCTTTTCCGTGGAGGGGCCAGGAGTTCTGGCTGCAGATGTCATATGTCAGAAAGCCTTGACCCCTTACATTCTGGGATGCCAGTACCATTTCACTGGAGGAAGGGGATAATGAATCGCCTTGTTTAGTAAGAACTTGGGAAGTTCTGTTCAAAGGAGTATTCTGGCCTGAAGATGAAATATAAAGATGTATACCCGACCGAATAGGTTACGGCTCGGTGCTTGGCCTTCATTTCGCCCTTCTAGCAAAACTAGATGTAGCAATATGGGTGTTCTACTCCTGCTATGGACTTTAATCTCCTGAAGTAGGATCTCAGGCGTAAGTAAAGCCATAGATTGGGCATGCCTTAAACCCAGGGATCAAGCTTCTGTTAATCTTTTACCCTTAAGTAGGCTTCCCTTTAGTCTTTGCTGACGTAAAGATAAAAAGGAACAAAAAAGGTTGTCTGGCAGGGGCCCCCCATTTTTTTGCAGTTTTATTTTCCTGAATAGGGTAGTGTTAAGACAGGCCCTCTTATTGATCAATGTAGTGTCCTTGTCTTGCAACACAGGTATCTGATTAATCTTTTTAGTGGTTCTAAGTAGCACCTACAGGTACAGTAGGCCATGTTTAGATGTGTGAGACAGGCAACATTGCTAACCTACAAGTTTAACATGTTTTCTGATTCTATCTTTAAGAGCCCACTCCACCTAGATCCTGCATCCGAAGCAGGAAAGGCAGGGACATCTGTGGAGCAGACCTGCAGATCAGCAGCATGATCCAGCTAAGATACCTTCATCAAGCATATGGAGTGGAGGTAAAGCTCACTGCAGAACCAAGGTTCGCCAAGAGGGTCTTGCAGTGGTCCCACCCTAAGGTAGGCCTGAGGTACTTGTTTATCCTCTCAGGTTTGCCGTCCTGGAAGATGACTAGAGAAAATTGACAGTTACTTACCGGTAACTGCTTTTCTAGGAAATCTTCCAGGACGGCAGGCCTACTTCCCGTTGGAGGAGGGAAAATGGTAGAACACTAGAAGGTGAGTATCTATGAGGAATGATTTCCCTTGTGAACCGGGCTCCTAAAAAGCTCACGAAAACTTATTTCCATTAAAATCAATGAACACTTTCACACTGGGGCAGTGTGCTGGCAGGGCTGTGAAAAACTCCCCTCCCCATTGAAATGAATGGAAAGCTCTTCAAAAGCGCCTGGAAAGCTCTTCAAAAGCGCTTAGTGTTTTCACTGGCAGTTTAGAAGCGCCTCAGTGTGAAAGTGGCCTTAAGCCTGGTACAAATGGGCCGAATATCGATCGCTTTAACAGAAACCATCTGACATTCGGCCCATGTGTACAGCAGCCTGTCTGACAGAAGCTGGCCAAATGTCTGGCTTCTGTCAAAGGGGCATGCCCAAAAAACATTGGCCGATCGGTATCAGATCAGCACTCTGAGGAGGGGGGCAGTCCCTCTGTCAGAACACAATAGCCCAGTGGGGAGATCGCTGTACTAACATTGGATTGTTAGTACAACGGCTCCTCTTGAGCTCAACTTTTTTTTTTGGTTCAGCCCACTGGGTTGAAAAAAAAAAAACCTGATAGTATGGACGAGGCATTAGACATATCGAAATCGTTTAATAGGAAAATTAAAACAAACTCAGGAGACCGACAAAAGAACCTTGGGTGGATGTTTGTTTAGAAGGTTAAACTCAGTGGTGACTGGTGCTCAGTTTTCTTGGGGGGTGACAACCAGCCAACCAATAATAATAATAAACATAAACCCCCATTGGAATCCATGCGTTCGGTGCCCTGCATGTAGATTAGGGGGGCCGGGTGCATGAATGGGGGGGGGGGGTGGCTTATGGCTGAACTCGCATTAGATTCGCAGGAAAAAACGTGCAGGGACTTTTTTACCCTGCACTGACATCGGAACACCCATGCGATCTGGTTCCTGTGCAAGTTCACAGGTCGCACTGCACTAGTGAGAGTAATTTTTACAAAAAAATAATATGCACTTCCATATAAAATGGCTTGGGAGAGGGATCTGGGCATTGATCTGGAGGTGAGGACTGGCGATCCTGGACTGTACACATTCATAAGGGTATAATGAACATTGCCCAAATTGAAGCAGGCTATAAGGTGATTGCGCGATGGTACCTTGTACCAAAACGCTACTCAAATGTATATGGATTTGTCCCCTCCTGCTTTCGGGGCTGTGGACAGGTTGGCTCTGCCCTTCATTAATGGTGGACTTGTCCTATAAGGTCCGTTGTTTCTGGATATGGGTTCATTCCTTAATTCATTCAGTTACTATGGTTAACATTACTAAAGACCCTTGCTTACCCACTTAACGACCGCACCCTAGCCGAATGACGGCTACAGTGCAGCTCGATAACTCTGGGAGTATCCGGGAATATCTGTGACCGGACTCGGCAAATCACGGATCAGAGTAAATGGCCGCTGACATCGGCTATTCACGACGGAGGGATCACTTGTAAACCGGCGTCATGTCCGGTTTCTCTCTCCCCTCTCTGTACCGATCGGTGCTGCAGTGCTGTGGGCTGGATGTGTAGTGCCCACAGCGCTGATATGTGCCCATTCCAGCACTCATCCATACATATTCAGCCATCCATCCATCCATACTCTGCAATACTCCTCCAGCCATCCCATCCATCCCCAGCCATCCCATCCACACTCAGTCGTACCCGGCTATACTCATTCATGCTCAGTCATCCCATCCATCCCCATGTTCATACGTTACTATGCTATGAGAGATTCTTTTTCATCCCCTACATATATATATATATATATATATATATATATATACCCGCTGTGTGTGAACATCCATGCCACTATGAGAGGCACCATTCACCATAATTGAACCCTGAGAGGTCCCCCAGTCGAATTAACCCTAAAGCCATATACCGTCTGTATTGAGGTAAGAGTGTAGAGAGCACTGTGTGTTTATACACGAAGATCCCACATTGGAGGCTATTCACTGAAGACATCGATTGAAGCACTTTATGCACGTTTTCACTTCTTTTTCATGGATTAGTTGATCACAATCCTATCCATCCTGATAGCTTTGATTTTGATCATCTGGGACTGAATTGACTATCCATCTGTTATTGAGTTACTCACACAGACCATTCAGCATTAGTGGATATGTGCACTGTATCATTGGATCATTGAATTAGATTTTTGCTCAGGATCATTGGACACTGTTACACATGATTATATAGTCACTATATTATATTGTTTACAAGCATCATTTGCACAGTGATTATATGTATATATACCTCATTATTGTAGTTTAGTTTCGTTTAATTAGTTGCGCTGATCACTTATATTTTTTTTTTTTGGCCTGATATAAGGCCCACGGGTTGTTTGACCTATTAGTGACATATAAACAAATATGTTTCTCAAAATTAGCTTTCTTATAAGTTGACCACTGTGTCAGTCTCTGATGCATCTCATAACATGCACATTGTCATCAAAGGCATGATTTATATAGGAATTCGATTTTTAGTGCCGAAGGTGAACTTACACTTTAACTTAAACATTTATATGAGTGAGCTGCAGTTATAGTGCAAAATAAATACAACACTAACCAGAACAGTAAGCATGGAAACACTGATCCCAAGGTTTTACCACTTTAATAACTCCCACCGTACTTTTCCTGTGGGTGGCACAGGCAGACTCACCGCCCCCCTGTAGGTGGACATGGGGGATTACGGTACGTAATGATCACAATGTGTACACAACTGTTATCAATGCTTTCTGTAGATTGGTGCACAGCTATTACAATAACAGCAATCTAAAAAAAAAATGTAATTCTATATTTTAAACAAAAAGTGTGGGGTACCGGCGCTGGTTATTTCTGTGTGATATTGTTACAACCATGTATTAGTTTTCTATTTTTTATTATTATTGGTAAGCTGCAGTTTTATACACTATAGTCACCATCTGGTGATTATTTAGAATGAAAAGGAATGAAAGAAAACCGCGCTACCCTTGGTTATATAATTATGTTACTACACAGGTATGGCCCCACTGTGCTGTGTTTTGGACCCCAGGAGAAGCTGGGTCTCCAAGTTACAGTTGTTGTCTTAATTATGCTGTGCCGTGTTAAAACTAATTAAAGTGCTCTGTGCTATATTTCATATATCACTATTACGTGATGATAGAACGTGATTATAATTTCAGGGTGTGGTGCAGCTGCATCTACTAGTGCTTTTAGAATGTCTTCATCATTACCACCAGCAATCACAGTTAAAAAATATACAATGAAATGTTGCAATAAACAAAAATACTGAATAAAAACTTGTAGCCACTAAAGTAATTTTTTCCAATAATGTGACAAAAAGAAAAAGTCCATGACAACACCACTTGTGCTTGTTGTAATCTTAAACTTTAACTTTAAATTTTCATAGTGCAAATTGTTTCCATTGTGACCGTCACCAGCTATGCAATGGGTCACTTACCAAACCGTGGTAAGTTTGAAGCGTGCGGTTTGTTTTTGGATAACCAGTCCTATCTGTGGTCTCCCTCTTGCTCTCAAATCCTGGTATGGGTGGTTAAGATGGGCTCCACAGGTTCCCCAAAATGAGATAATAAAATGGGCCTCTAATGGTGAAGTACGTTTTTTCAAAACTTTTATTAAAATTATATGGCATAAAAACTCACATGGTCCGGTGCCTGTGGCTGGCACTGAGCATATCCAGCCTTGTGTAAAAATAATGGTATCACTATTATCCTCCTGTTTGCTTGCGTGCGTCCCGAGTCCCCTTCCTGGTCTGAGATGCCTCTCCCGGAAGTGACGCGATCGCGTGTATTACCCAGCAGCCTCTTAGCGTTTCGCAAATACCTTTTGCGTCATCAGGAAGCTGCTGGATGTGTGGGTTGCTGTGTATTTATGGTCCCAGTACCTGTCTATTTGTCTTTTGATTGGTTTATTTCTTTCCCCCCTCCCGGAAGTGTCATATCCGCCATTTTTACTATGGGATTCTCGCTTGTCTGGTGCCCGGAAGTTGTTGTTCCGCCATATTGGTTAAGGTATTACCCTTTTTATTCGGGTGGTATTTACCATCCTGTGTTTCCGAATGATTGTCCCCATTTTATTAATGTTGATCATTCCCTAAATGATGTGTTGGGAGTTATAATACACCCATGTGTGTGTAATTTGATCCGGTATTGTACCTAATGTTACCTCCGCTACCGGAAGTGCACCTTGTACTACGTTAGTTCAGATGGCCCCTTTTGTGGTGTCTCTATATGAAGGATCCCTATTTGGGTGTCCCCGCCCACAAGGCTGGATTGCTCTCACAATCTTATACATGATCTACATATGGTTGGCCCCTGTTGTAATTTCTCCCCCCGGGTCGCTGTACTGTATTAATCAACTTGGATGTTCATCAAGTCCATAGTGACATGAGGGCTTGATTCGGGTTCCATCAAAAGTTTCCAAAAAGATGTATCCCCAAAAATATATATATTAATCTTCAACTCCTTTATTTGATTACCATATCCCCTTGTTCCCATTTTAACATCTGTGTGTGAAGTGTTCATAAGTTCAAAAAAAGGGGGAAAGATATGTGGGTGAATTGTGCAAAAAGTGTAGGGTGAGGGTTTACATGTGATCTATACAAATATATGTAGTGAATAAATAAAGGAAGGAGTGTTAAATACAAAAATTCTATCTTGTATTAGATGGAAAAATGTAAATTATATTTATAAAAATAGAGATAAAAATAAAAAAATGAAGGATTGAAAATGAAAATAAAAATAGAAATAGATATGAATATAAAAATAAAATTTAAATTTTAAATAAAAATAAAAATGTAAATATAAAAAAATATAAAAAAATATAAAAATAAAAATAAATATAAATATAAAAATTAAAATAAAAATAACCAATAAAAATGAAAAAATATATATATAATAAAAAATATATAATAAAAATAAAAAATAAAATAAAAAAAAAAATGAAATAAAAAAAAAAAAAAAAAAAAGGCATAAATAGTGTGATGTAGGTGTGATTTTAAATATAAATGTAAATGGGAACCTGAGGTCATGCTAATAGTCCTCTATATAACAGTTGACATCGAGCTCTACATTCAACCCTTTTTTCTTCATTGTGTCTAACTTGTATATCCAGTAGGTCTCATTCTTAGATATTTCTCTTTTTAGGTGTATATTTCTCCAATTTTGTTCTATTCTGTCAATCCCAAAGAATTTTAGATGTTTTGGGTCCCTATTGTGAACATCCCTAAAGTGTTTAGATAGACTGTGATATTTGTAACCCTTTTTTTTATGTTTCTTATATGTTCTCCTATTCTTGTAAGTGCTCTGGTAGTTCTGCCTACATACTGCAGTCCACATTCACATTCTATTACGTACGTGACGTGGGTGCTTTGGCATGTGATCAATTTATCTATTTTGAATAGGCTTGAAATTCCAATGTTCTCCTTGTTTTCCCATTTGATGTTCTGCATGGTTTACATTTTCCGCATCTGTAAAATCCCTTTTGGTCAAAGAAAGTAGTCATTTTTTTTTTTTTATATATTTTCATTTTTATTTTTATTTAAAATTTAAATTTTATTTTTATATTCATATCTATTTCTATTTTTATTTTCATTTTTAATCCTTCATTTTTTTATTTTTATCTCTATTTTTATACATATAATATACATTTTTCCATCTAATACAAGATAGAATTTTTGTACACTCCTTCCTTTATTTATTCACTACATATATTTGTATAGATCACATGTAAACCCTCACCCTACACTTTTTGCACAATTCACTCACATATCTTTCCCCCTTTTTTTGAACTTATGAACACTTCACACACAGATGTTAAAATGGGAACAAGGGGATATGGTAATCAAATAAAGGAGTTGAAGATTAATATATATATTTTTGGGGATACATCTTTTTGGAAACTTTTGATGGAACCCGAATCAAGCCCTCACGTCACTATGGACTTGATGAACATCCAAGTTGATTAATACAGTACAGCGACCCGGGGGGAGAAATTACAACAGGGGCCAACCATATGTAGATCATGTATAAGATTGTGAGAGCAATCCAGCCTTGTGGGCGGGGACACCCAAATAGGGATCCTTCATATAGAGACACCACAAAAGGGGCCATCTGAACTAACGTAGTACAAAGTGCACTTACGGTAGTGGAGGTAACATTAGGTACAATACCGGATCAAATTACACACACATGGGTGTATTATAACTCCCAACACATCATTTAGGGAATGATCAACATTAATAAAATGGGGACAATCATTCGGAAACACAGGATGGTAAATACCACCCGAATAAAAAGGGTAATACCTTAACCAATATGGCGGAACAACAACTTCCGGGCACCAGACAAGCGAGAATCCCATAGTAAAAATGGCGGATATGACACTTCCGGGAGGGGGGAAAGAAAGAAACCAATCAAAAGACAAATAGACAGGTACTGGGACCATAAATACACAGCAACCCACACATCCAGCAGCTTCCTGATGACGCAAAAGGTATTTGCGAAATGCTAAGAGGCTGCTGGGTAATACACGCGATCGCGTCACTTCCGGGAGAGGCATCTCAGACCAGGAAGGGGACGCACGCAAGCGAACAGGAGGATAATAGTGATACCATTATTTTTACACAAGGCTGGATATTCTCAGTGCCAGCCACAGGCACCGGACCATGTGAGTTTTTATGCCATATAATTTTAATAAAAGTTTTGAAAAACGTACTTCACCATTAGAGGCCCATTTTATTATCTCATTTTGGGGAACCTGTGGAGCCCATCTTAACCACCCATACCAGGATTTGAGAGCAAGAGGGAGACCACAGATAGGACTGGTTATCCAAAAACAAACCGCACGCTTCAAACTTACCACGGTTTGGTAAGTGACCCATTGCATAGCTGGTGACGGTCACAATGGAAACAATTTGCACTATGAAAATTTAAAGTTAAAGTTTAAGATTACAACAAGCACAAGTGGTGTTGTCATGGACTTTTTCTTTTTGTCACATTATTGGAAAAAATTACTTTAGTGGCTACAAGTTTTTATTCAGTATTTTTGTTTATTGCAACATTTCATTGTATATTTTTTAACTGTGATTGCTGGTGGTAATGATGAAGACATTCTAAAAGCACTAGTAGATGCAGCTGCACCACACCCTGAAATTATAATCACGTTCTATCATCACGTAATAGTGATATATGAAATATAGCACAGAGCACTTTAATTAGTTTTAACACGGCACAGCATAATTAAGACAACAACTGTAACTTGGAGACCCAGCTTCTCCTGGGGTCCAAAACACAGCACAGTGGGGCCATACCTGTGTAGTAACATAATTATATAACCAAGGGTAGCGCGGTTTTCTTTCATTCCTTTTTAATTCTATATTTTATTTAGTCTTTCTTTTGGTGGTATTTGATCACCCCTGCAGTTTTTTTTATTTTTTGCGCTATAAACAAAAATAGAGCGACAATTTTGAAAAAAACACATTATTTTTTACTTTTTGCTATAATAAATATCGCCAAAAGATATATTATTTTCCTCAGTTTAGGCAGATACGTATTCTACATATTTTTGGTAAAAAAAAAAAAAAAATCGCAATAAGCGGTTGGTTTGGGCAAAAGTTATAGCGTCTACAAAATAGGGGATAGATTTGACATTTTTATAATTTTTTATTTATTTTTTTTTACTAGTAATGGTGGCGATCTGCGACTTTTATCGTGACTGCGACATTATGGTGGACACATCGGACATTTTCACACATTTTTGGGACTATTGTCATTTTTACAGCGATCAGTGCTGTGGCTAGGAAGGGATTAAGTGTGTCCTAGGGAGTGATTCTAACTGTTAGGGGGCGTGGCTATGTGTGACACATCACTGATCATAGCTCCCAATCACAGGGAGCTATTAATAGTGACAGTGTCACTAGGCAGAACAGGGAGATGTTTACATTAGCATCTCCCCGTTCATCAGCTCCGTGAGATGATCGCGGGTATCCCCGCTGACATCGAGTCCATGGGACCCGCAATCCTACTCACGGAGCTTGCGGCAGGGTCACGGCGGCAAATTCAAAGGGACATACCTGTACGCCCATTTGCCCAGCCGTGCCATTCTGCCAACTTAAACGTACATGCGGCGGTCGGCAAGTGGTTAAAGCTAAACTCTGCACAAGCAGTGTAATATGCGGCTGAGGCACGTGTATGTCTCGCCTGTCAATAGTTTTCTCAATTTCTTCAGCCAGCCTTGTGATCAAGCAGCCCTGCCAGACAATGTTTCTGGGTCAGTGACCTGACTTTTTACTGCTACTGTATAGTGAAATAATTGAGCTTGGTCACCGCCCCACCCCCAGCCTTCTGGTAAGACAGTTTCACCACACTGATAACTGTCACAGCGCATTGAGCAGCGCTATACAATGCCATGTAGTCTGACTGGCTCACACTGATACCTGTTCCTCTCCTAATATAAAACCTGCCACGAGGAAGAGGAAGCCAACATAAAAACAGCTTTTGCTATTTTTACTGACTCTATTTAACAAATAGGTGGTGATCCCATAGAGTATAAGATATACCTACTGCTGTTTGCTTGTCTGTTGTTTAACTGTATTGTTGGAAAATGAAAAATAAACACCTTTTAAGAAATGGGTGCAATGAATACAGCATTGGAGTCCAGCGATGTTTAATATTTACCAGGAGTTCATATATTATTAGATTAGTCATATGTAAAGGAAAACACCAGAAACACGATACCAAAAGAATGTACAGTACTTCTAAGTTTAGTATATGTGTCTTTTCCACATGGAACCCTCCAGTATTTGCAGCGACTACCTAAAAGGTGAGACCCTACAGCAAATAGTGGAGTGGTGTCACTTATATCTGTACATGGAGTAAAGATGAATAGATGGGAGGTCCTGCACTGTGTTTTGGTAGAGAATTATAATGTTTGATTCAGAGCCTCTAACTGAAATTCATTCATTGACCTGTCTGTATTTCCTTCTTCAGGGCCACCTATTCTTCGTTATGGATTATCTATGCGGCAGACATCTATTTAATGTGATATAAAGCCATCCGCATCATCAGGATCCTGGCAGCAGAAATGCTTTGTGGTCTGGAGTAGTGCACAGGTAATGATCTTTACACTTCAATCATTTTACAATCCTCCCCCCCACTGCCTTAACACTTAATGTCGTAAGCTGGCCATACATTGTCAGTTTTTTTGCATTCAGCAAAAATAGTGAGGTGGATGGAGGAATCCCCCTTGCCAGGACATTGTATTGTGACAGTGGCACCAGCTGCTATCAGAATACACTGACATGTGGCTGCTGATTGAGAAAAGTATTTCTCTTTGACAGAAGTTGATGAAGTGATCAAATTCTGTTGAGTAGGGAAATACACTCATTGAAATTTGCCCAATCCCTACTGAACCGGATGTTTTTTATCAAGTCTATGGTGAGCTTTAGTAAATTCATTAGTGACAATGGCGAGCGCGCACTTATCTGATCATCCTTTCCCATCCAATGTCTGCCCTTCTGCTGGCTGTACACATGAGGATAGGAGGAAGGTTGAACGTACATTGCATCATTGGCTCTATTTCACTTACAAGGTAAAGAAAAACGTCCATTTAATTGAATTCTCCACCAGGACAGATTGTTCAATTCTGACTAAAACAATTTTCAGGATCATACAGCTCATGTACTGCAATCAGTTCATGAAAGATACGATTGTTTCCTGAATCATGTCATTCTGTGTTAGGACAGCGCTAGGAAGAGGGAGCTTTGTGAATGTTATAAGGATTGTATGAGCTGCAGAGCTGACATTCTTTTTCTTCAACCTGAAGCCTGATAATATTCTTCTAGATTCCCACAGTCATGTAAGAATTGCAGACTTTGGTCTGGCATTGACAAATATGTTTGGATCGCGGACAGAGACGGAGGCACCCGGAACATTTGTCTACAGGGCCCTGGAAGGTAAGTAAAACCAATTTTCGACTTGTCCAGTGTGACCACGATTATGGCATTTAACCACCATATTATGCCTGGATTCAAGAGAACCTGCATATATAGGGTAATGAGAAACTGGATTAGTTCTGACCAGGATTAAAGAGAACCTGTATAGACAGGGCAAATATAGACAAAATTACACCTAAATTTAAGAGAATCCATATATAAAGAGCAGAACAATGGCATCCTTCAATACTACAAGGAAGTTTTAGCAGTGACTGGTTTGAGCCATGGTGACTGGTTCCCTTTAAAATGACAATAATTGGGTGACATGAAAACAAGACAGAAATCTTCCCTGATCTGACTTTAGTTACGGACTGATCCTGGAGGCCGGCTATTGTCTGCCTCTGGGGGTCCAGTTCAGCTACCATATGACCCTGGGGATCCCATCCCTCTGCTCAGGATAGTTTGAAATTTTATATAGTATGTATTCCTGACATCCGTCTTTTTATTGAATCTGGCAAGTAAAAAATGCTTTTGTCGATTGTTTTTTGTCTTTGTTATTGTGCCTGTCAGTGCAAGAGAATTACTCCTACAGATGTGTGTGGGGATAAAACTGGACAGTGTGTAATGACTAGTCTGTATTCACTACACATAGATTGTACTAAATGCTGATGTTAGTTTACAGTCTGACTTGTCATCCTAATTCATCTCTCACTCCGATTTTCCTACAGATGATTGAGTCTATGCCGTATGACCGAATGGCAGATTACTTCTCCTTTGGAATCGCACTCTTTGAGACGGCCTTGCTATTTCATCCATATTATGATGGCGATGACCAAAAAGCAATAGACGCCCATACGTGACGATGAACAGGATCAGCATCTTCTGGATAATCCGGAACTCCTGGACTTACTACCCAAAGTACATATGCAGTGACACCACAAGAAAAGTAGCCAATCAGCCAGAATGCTTTATAAAGTTTATATTTGCTGAAGTCACACTCCTCCCAATGATTGTTAAAAAAAGTGTGCTAGAAACAAGTCATGTGACAGCACTCTTCTCCTATAAGGAAATATTATTTGCAGCATTATGCAGAGAACACAATGCAGACTCCACACTGTGCTCTACATTTTATTATTAGGATGTAAATTGGCAGCGCTGTGTGGAGTATTTCCTGCTGAGTGTGGAGACTGCAGGTCTTTATAAATAGACCTTTAGCATTTTTGTGCCATTACTGTCCTCTTATGTTTTTTTTTTTTTCCTATAGCCATTGTGCAAAAACCACCACATGCGCAAATGGATCATTATCAACATAAGAGAGCACCCATTTTTCCAAGTGTGGACTGGGAGGAGGTGAAGAAGAATTCCCAACATGTATGGACTACAAAAGGTAAGTAGAAATGTCAGCCGTGTGTGGGGTGTGCTTGGCCTGTCTCTTTACACTTGGCTGTGACCAATCATTACACTTTGGGGGTGTTTTGATTTAAAGAGAAGCCATCAAGGCCAGATTAACCGCTTCCCGACCGCCCACTGCATATATACGTCAGCAGAATGGCACTGGCAGGCAAAACCACGTACCTGTACGTGGCCCTTTAAATGCCTGCCCGTGGGTCGTGCGCACGCCGCCAGCGGCGCGCTCGCGACCCGGTCGGGAGCTCCGTGACCCCGGCCGCGGGACCAGCGGACCCGATCGCCGCTGGTGTCCCACGATCGGGTTACAGAGCTGAAGAACGGGGAGAGGTTTGTGTAAACAAACCTCTCCCCGCGCTTCCTACTCTGCCTGTCATTGATTGGCTGTTCCCGGTCATCGGGAAAGCCAATCAATGACGTCAGACGTCAGCCCCGCCCCCTAATGTAAAAAAACACACACGTCAGAGCCCATAACCCCGCCCCCTAGTGGTTAACTTTCACTACAACTGTCATTTATACAGGAATCAATGCATTTAAATAGCATTGATTGCTGTATAAATGACAATGGTCCCAAAAATGTGTCAAAAATGTCCGATGTGTCCGCCATAATGTCGCAGTCACAATACAAAATCGATGATCGCCGCCATTACTAGTAAAAAAAAAATATTAATAAAAATGCTATAAAACTATCCCCTATTTTGTAAACGCTATAACTTTTGCGCAAACCAATCAATAATCGCTAATTGCGATTTTTTTTCTACCAAAAATATGTTGAAGAATACGTATCGGCCTAAACTGAGGAAAAAAAATTTTTTTTTATATATTTTTTGGGGATATTTATTATAGCAAAAAGCAAAAAATATTGCATTTTTTTCAAAATTGTCGCTCTATTTTTGTTTATAGCGCAAAAAATTAAAACCGCAGGGGCGATCAAATACCACCAAAAGAAAGCTCTATTTGTGGGAAAAAAAGGACGCCAATTTTGTTTTGGAGCCACGTCGCACGACCGCGCAATTGTCAGTTAAAACGACGCAGTGCCGAATCGCAAAAAGGGGCCTGGTCCTTTGGCTGCCAATTGGTCCGGGGCTGAAGTGGTTAATTAAATAATCTGAATATTGTGAATTGCGCAGCATTTTTATTTTCTGCTTTACTTTACATCTGACTCATCAGTTTTATGTCTGGGAGAGCAGTTACATTTGTTAGCTATTGGGCTCTGTTAGTTGAGGCTGTTGTGCACTCAGGAGCTGGGAGACAGTGTATTTGAAGCTGTCAACTTGATAGGACAGCAACTAGCATACCTCAGCTGAGCTCTCACCCCGACTCTCTATCTGATGAATTAGGAGATCTGAGTAAGATGAAATAAGGGGACAAATATAAACCTTTCAGAAATAAATCTGCACAACTCTAATAGTGAACATCCATATCCCTGTTTGTGAGCAGTCATGACTGGTATCTTATGTCTCAGTCATGTGGACTTGGATGGTCCATATAGGGGTAACAGCCACCAGAGGTCATAGAGGCTTTTCTTCGAATCATTCATTGATTTAATTGCGCTCTCTTTTTTCTTTTTTAGAGCCTAAGGATAATGGCACAGCACAAAATAGAACTTGAAAGCTTCATGGACCAAGAAGAGGCCATCTCACCTGAGGAGCAGAGGCTGTTTGATGGTTTTGAGTTTCTCTGTGATGACTGGACATCCTTTCATTAATAAATATGCAGCCAAAACATACCAGGTTGCACAGCTTATAGGAAATGGACATAAACTAGTGAAAGACATTTTTTTTTAAACACAAATCTTTTTTTATTAAAATATAGCACATACAATAATGTGTATTAAATCTGACAAATGTGTTGCATATTTTCTTAATGAAATTATTCAGTGACATTTTCAAAGATATACATATAGATGAGATATATCATGATTGGTACTATATATATATATTATATACTATATATATATATATATATATATATATATATATATATAAATAGGGGTGCAAAGGATCGTCGCTGATCCATGATCTGAAAGGGTCACCCTGTTCGGATCGGCATACCCCACGATCCGCGGAGCGCTGCGCGGCCTCGGCCTTAGGAAAGGCCGCGGCTTCGGCCTAGCTCCGGAGCGGCGGCCATCTTGGTACACCCGGCGGCCGTTTACAATGTGATCGCTCTGTCAAATGAAGGAGCGATCACTTGTAAACATACTCTGCATTACACCCTGTCCTGCCAATACTCTGCATTACACCCTGCCCTGCCAATACTCTGCATTACACCCTGCCCTGCCAATACTCTGCATTACACCCTGCCCTGCCAATACTCTGCATTACACCCTGCCCTGCCAATACTCTGCATTACACTCTGCCCTGCCAATACTCTGCATTACACTGCCAATACTCTGCATTACACCCTGCCAATACTCTGCATTACACCCGGCGATACCCAGCCAATACCCGGCGATACCCAGCCAATATTACAGTGGGGGAGATGGCGTGGATATTACAGTGGGGGAGATGGCGTGGATATTACAGTGGGTGAGATGACGTGGATATTAGAGTGGGGACTATATGGTGGTGGAATTTTCACAGGTTTTTGCAAATTAAATTATTATTTGCTGATCCGAAAAATGATTCGATCCGTGACTCTGATCTGAGGATCGTTCCGATCCGTGAGTTTTTTGATCCGTTGAACCCCTAATATATAATAAACATTTCCAAATGATAACATGTTGTGCCGCTTAGGGTCTTTTTTCTACTCATCTCCCTCCAGGCCCACCTAAGACACAGTAAGGTGTCCACCAAGAGCCTGTCTGACTATATACATGTTGCAGAGTTCTTAAGCCATCTGTCCCAAATTTTTTCATATTTGGAGGGGCATCCTCTATGGGTGTATATGAGTTTCTTTTAGGGCAGTGTGGCATTAACCTCCGTGATCCAGTGTGAGAAATTTGGGGGTTCGGGTCTCATCCACACTCTAGCAATAACTTTCCGCGCAGAGAACAGCGCTTCGTGTAGGAATAATTTGTTAAATTTATTGGAGTCTGGGTCAGGAAAGATTCCCAAAAGGCATGGTTTTGGCTGAAGTGTTATGGGGAGCCAATCGTGTCGTGTAGGAATCTTACCACTTGTGACCAAAACATCTGGATTTTGGGACATTTCCACGAGATGAAAAAAGGTACCAGTTTCTTGGGTACACATAGGGCAGGCATTGGAGTAATTGTTTTTATATTTTGAGATTCTAAGTGGTGTGAGATATGCCCTGTGTGTTATAAAGATTTGAGTCAATCGGTCAGAAAGTTTGGGAGATACCATTTTACATGTGTCTAGGGCATCACTCCACTCGTCTTCGATGGTGCCTATCTCCCCCTCCCACCTATTCTTCAGTGCGTAGGCCGCCACGGTCATTGGAGGAAGTGATGGCATATAGTATAGAATTGAGAGATGAGTTTTTTGGGGTCAGGGTTTTTTATGGCTTCCATCAATGGGTTGTTACTTATAGAAAGGTCATCTCTGGGAAATTGTGCACGAAAGGCATGGCGAAGGTGTAAGTATCTAAAGTACTGACTATTGGGGAGTGCAAACTCAGATTGCAAGCTATGGAAAGACTTTAGTTTTCCATTAGAGGTAATATGGGATAAGTAGAAAATGCCCCTTTTGCTCCATACTCCACTGTCCGGGATCTGTTGAAATTCAGGGAGGGTCCTGTTATGCCACAAGGGAGTGTATTCATGTAGGAGCGGGAGGTGCAGTTTTTCAGAGGCTATATTCCATAGTTTCCTATTGTGGTAAATGAGAGTCTTGTGGTCTGCTGTTCTACCCTCGTTCTCCGTTCCCCCAGGATTCTGGTGGTCTGAATGCCTAGGTATTTAATACGGTCTACCCTCTGTAAATGAAGTAGGGCTCTTTCTCTGGGTGGTGGGGAGCTGTCCAAAGGCAGTATCTGGGACTTGTCCTAGTTAATCTTTAGGCCAGAAAATGTGCCAAATCTTTCTATTAGGGCTAGGGGTAGTGAGTTGTCTAAGTACAAAAGGGTTTCATCTGCATATGTGCTGATCTTTTCTACGACCCCCTCCCCTGCACAGACCCACTATCCGCATGTGTATGGATCGCTATGAGTGGCTCTGCCGCCAATGCATAAAGCAGCGGCGACAGGGCACCCTTGTCTAGTACACCTAGAAAGGGGAAATTGCTCTGAGGACCAGCCATTTGCCAGCACTCTAGCCACTGGATTCTGATAAAGTAGCTGGATCCATTTTGTAAATCTTGGCCCCAATCCAAACTTGGTCCAACAGGTCCATAGATATGTGAATGGGTATGTCCCTCGCGCTACTGTGAGTAACTAAATGGTCAGTATTAAAAGAATACTAGTGTGGTTTGCAGCAAAATGTGGAGTGTTCACAAATGCACAAAAAGCAAAATATAGAATAAATGAATGATAAAATTTCAATACTGAAAGTGTCCAGCAGGTGGTGCTGACACTAAAAAAAATTGGAAATAGTAAATAAATGACACACAATAAAAAGTGACTAGCAATAAATAAATAATGACAGAGGGTCTAGTATTAAAGTGCCAAGTGTGTGTACAAAACGATAAACCGTGTATAGAATAAATAGTAAAATTCATATAAAACGCATGTGGTGAATCCGTGAATGAGTGAAACAATATATAGTAGATATCCAGTGATAAATAAATATAATTATATATATATATATATATATATATATATATATATATATATATATATATATACACACACACACACATATACATACACAGTGAAAAATATATATAAAAAAGTGGAATATTAAATTGAGGTAGTCCCAGATTGGATAAATAAATGAAAAAGTAGTCCGAGTTTATACACCTAATAATACCGGTGTATTAGCATGGAAGTAAATCAATGATCTCTATAAGATCCTACAGACACAAGTTCTCCAAAAAAATTGTTGCAAAATTCATCCAATTGGTGTTCGGTATATTATGGATAATTCTGATTGCCTAAATGTTGACCCTGGTTTTTCATCTATTTTTCATCCAGTTTCTGGTCTCGCAGAACTCTCACCTTAGGGACAAATATATATCGCCTTTCAGGGGTGTCCTATAGCCAACGGTTTTAGATGACAGGGGTCAGCAAAGTCTTGCAAGAGTGCCAGTAAAATCCTTCTCCTTTAAGGGATTTTAAAATACCAGCAAAATACTTCTCCTTTAAGGGATTTTAAAATACCAGTAAAATACTTTTTACTATCAACTTATTTATAGATTTATTGCACCTAAAGAAGTTGTTGATTTCATCTATGCATGATATGCACTTTATTTTGCGTTTACATTCATATGCGTTTTTTCACTAAAAGAAGTTGCCTATTTCATTTATGCACGGTATGCACTTTACTTTATGCTTACATTTTATGCGTTACCGTTGTCTCTTGTCAGTGTGATTTAAGTGATTTCTCCACAGAGCACTTTTGCAATTTAGTTTTAATTTATTGTACAGTGCAGCACTACCTTCAATTTATCTATCTGGGTTCTGACATTTCCTCCAGTGTTCGCCGAAGGTACTTGGTTACTTTCTATTCATTTGGCTGGCGCAGGGATATATATTTTATATTTAAAAGGCTTTGATTGCTCTTAAAAAGAACCATGATATAATTATCAAGCCAACAGATAAAGGTGGGAATATAGTGGTCATAGATTTAGACAAGTAACAAAAAATAGTAATGGATATCTTAAATCGTGAATGGTATATAACAATACCGTTTTTTCAGGTGGAACGGGTGAAAACTATGCTAATTTGATTGCTCAGGTATTTCATAAGGGCATTATAGACAAAAGGACCTGGGAATTTCTCTCAGTAAGAGCACCCAGAATGCCAACCCAATGCGCATTGCCAAAAGTACATAAAAGTATGGACCGTCCTCTGGGAGGCCCTATTGTGTTAGGGAATGGTTGTCAGCGATGGAATCAGAGACGTTTTTTATGTATTTAATTTGTATTCAAATTGGATTTGTATATTTCACATGATTTATTTTTAATTCATGATTGTTTTACTATACAAAATAAACTTTATACTTTTTACATACTCCATTGTTTTCAGTCACTTTCAAAATCCCATTCCCTAGGGGGACTTTTTTTCTTCTCTTGATGACTACTTAAGACCCCATATGACGGCCTTAATCTCCTATATTCAGAATACCGCTGATCTTTTGAGAGCTCTTGCTGGATGCAGCGATGCACAAACTAACAACTACGGTCTCCTTCTGCTGTTTGTATAGGTTTCAATTGTGCCCATGAAATGGTATCTCCCATCGAAAGATACCTCCTACGATGTGCACATGCGCCACGATTATGTCAGGCTAGCTGAACGGCAAATCAGCTGTTGTGCTGTGCCGTATGGCGCATGCGCCGTACATCCCGGGCACTTTTCGAGGGTGGGCACTATCCGATAGAACACCATTATGATGTCTTTTTTGCTATTTGAATAATAGTTTTTAAACTTTGGATTTACTGGTAGGTTTAACTTATTGGCCATTCCATACATATGTTTTTAATATATATTGTTTGGTAGCCTTTGAAAATATCCTCCTACCACCTATTGTCATTGGAGTTCCTATATTCCCCTCTGTGGTGCACAAAATATCTCCCATTGTCAATATCCTCCTGACATCTGAACCGCCAATTTGATGTTCATAAGAATACATATCGGCCTAAACTGAGAAAAAAAAAGTGTGTTTTTATATATTTTTTGGGGATATTTATTATAGCAAAAAAGTAAAAAATATAGCTTTTTTTTTTTTTCAAAATTGACGCTCTTTTGTTTATAGCGCAACAAATAAAAACCACAGAGGTGATAAATTACCACCAAAAGGTGGGTGCAACATCGCATGACCGCGCAATTGTCAGTTAAAGCGACGCAGTGCCGTATCGCAAAAAGAGCTCTGGTCAGGAAGGGGGAAAATCCTTCAGGGGATGAAGTGGTTAATGAAGGGAAAACTAACCTGGATTATGCTCCAAGAAAAATTGGTCAGCGTCCTATGGGACAAACAACCCCTGTTTCTTACCTGCAGGCACCGAACACTTGGGAATAACAATGTATCGGTGCTGGACTGGACTCCTGGACGGTTGTGGTCTCACCTCTTTGTTCTCTTTTCTGACTCACTTCCTTCTCTTTTTGTCTGGTCGGACCCGCTGTCTCAACTTTGGGGCTCCCGTCTAGGTTTTGTATGTAATGATGTCCCTCAAAGGATATGTCCCTGCTACTTGATTTTTCTACATATACAATACTTTATATATTTTTTTGGGGGTACAATAATTAAGTTCAGTGTTGGATGACATAATGGTCACTATGGTTGTAATCATTTTGTTATTATGCTTTTAGGTTGCCTAGGTAGATGGGTGGGTGCTGTTCTGCCGAATGCACAAAGTTTTCCTGATGTGAGGCCCACGGGATGTTTGACCTATTATTGACATATAAACGAATATTTAGAAGAGAAGAAAAAAAATCCTAGAGGGCCGCACTCCGCTGAAGGCATCTTTATTGAAAAAATGTAAAATCCAATACAGCCACTTAAACAAAAAGGACAGGGAGAAGCAGCTAACACGTTTCACACCATGTGTCTGTGCGTAATCATAGCTAAATGATTAAAGTCTAAGTGTGTGTGTGTGTGTGTATATATATATATATATATATATATATATATAATATATAAAAAAAAAAATAACAACCTATCAAAGGTAGAATTATCCTAAAAGGAACCTCCCCGCACAATCAGACCAAGAATATATTTCTCAATAATAGTTTTCTTATAAATTGACCACTGTGAATGAATGAATGATTTGTATAGCGCTACAATGCAAACTGAATCGCCTCAAGGCGCTGTATTCGTGCTTTGTTGTCAAGCTTCTTAGAAGAGGTAGGTTGGTGTCACAGTCTCTGATACCCATTGGTGGATCTCCATGGATTCAGGTCTTAATCCCTTAGCTTTAAAACATGCTATCGATGACTTATTGTTTGACTGTTCATGTCATCAGAGCCATTTTACACTCTCTTTTGTATTAAATGACAACTTTTACCTGCAGCTCTGAAAATGTAATAAACAGATTGAAAACAGAAAATAACTTGCACATTAAGATTGTCATCAAAGGCATGATTTATATAGGAATTTTACGGTGAACTTACACTTTTTTTTTTTCTTTTTTTTTTTTCAGTGCCACATCAGCGAACATTTAAGAGATTGTTATTCAACTTAACGTTCATTTATATCTCTCATAACACATCACATCATTGTGGAATTTGTCTTAATTTTTATATTTAAACATTACGGTTTTGATTTTCTCTACGTGTGTTTTATTTTTTTCCACTTTATTGTTGAGAACATTCTCATCTAATACAAATCTTTATCTCCCCCCCTAAGCCACCCCACCCGCCCACCCGAAATACCTCTCAACTTCTAACTTCCAAAAAGGCTAAAATTTAGCCTCTCCGTTGTTCTAAATAATAATTTCAGCGTAGCTCCACATCTGCTTGAATCTCTGCCAACAGTCCCATTTACCTATGTCTCCTGCATCCCCTTCATCTCCCGTCGATCTTAGTTTTTTGAGCTGATACATTTCTTCTATCCTCAAGACCCATTCAATTTTGGTAGGTGCTTCTTCGTGATACCATTTCTTCGGGATTAATCCTTTTGCAGCATTCAACATCTGAGGGGTCAGTGTTTTAACGTATTGTTTTGTTGGCTCCCCTGTTCCGTGGAATAGGCATACCCACGGATCTTCTTGCACGGTCGCACCATTTATTTCTTTTATAGTATCCAAAATCTCTCTCCAAAATTTCTTGATTTTTGGGCAATCCCACCAAAGGAGTGCCATTGTACCCCATACATGGCACCCTCTCCAGCAGTCTCGTGATCTATCTACCTGAAATTTATTTAATTTATCCGGTGTCATGTATCATCTGGAAAGTCATTTATAGTTAATTTCTGCGGTCGGAATGTCAATTGCTGAGTTGTGGGTTCATTTTAAAATTTTATTAATCCTGTGCTTGTAATCTTGTGAACCTAATTCGTTCCCCCATTTTTTAAAGAAGGGCGGCACTTCCAGGTGTTCTTCTGCCAGAAAAGCCTTATATAATCTGGATATAACTTTTTTTTTTTCCGGTTTCCTCACATATTTTTTCTAATGCTGTGTATTCATTTTTTGTTCTAATTGGTTGGGGCAATTTTCTGACAAAGTGTGTCAGCTGTAGGTACCGCCATTCATTTATTTTTATTTGTGTCATATTTTGTTGTATTTTCATCCGTGTTTTAATATTACCTCTATTCGTGATATCCTTCATTGTGTGTTTTGCCCTACCCACTCCCTACCCCCCGTGTGTGTTTTCCCTGGTGGAAAGTAATCACTATCTCTTAACATCATTAAAGGTGAATTATAATTCCAACCGTAGCGTTTGTGCAATAGATCCCAAATTTTTTTTAAAGATTTTTATTGTGCACATAGGTATTTGTACAAACACTGTATCTGACAAGGGTTACATCCAAAACAGTGAAGGATAACATTCTCTAAGAATAGTCACATTATACATATCAATGGTTACTTGTCTGAACCAAACACATTTCCAACCCTGTCCTTCCCACACATTTCTGGGCTTTTTTTTAAACTAAAACCAGTTGAATAACCCTAGGAACAAAAACTCCCACCCCAAGGGATGTCTGCATTCAGTGTCATTTTTCAGTAGAATAAAATACAGCCCACCTCTGTTCATATAAAAGAATATCACTTTCGTCCCTCTGTCATAGTTATAAAAAGGGAGTAAACCTACTCAATCAACTGTTCTATTCTTTCTCTTCCTCCAAGATATCTTCCGAATCCACCCATCTAAACCATACTTTTCTAAACTTTATTGAGGGCTCCTCTAGCCTCATAGGTCATTTTGTACATTAATACATTGCCATTTATTATTTTTATCCACATTCCTAGTGTCAGCTGTTGATCATGTATCCATCGTCTGGCAATGAGTTTGGTGAACTTACACTTTAACTTAACTTAATTAAACATATATAAGTGAGCTGCAGTTATAGGGCAAAATAACTACAACACTAACCAGAACAGTAAGCATGGAAACACTGATCCCAAGGCTTTACCACTTTAATAACTCCCACAATACTTCTCCTATGGGTGGCACAGGCAGGCTCACCGCCCCCTGTAGGTGGACACGGGATTACGGTTCCCAGTACACTATGAGATCACATGATCACAATGTGTACACAACTGTTATCAATGAGTTTCATTCATAACAGCTGTGCTTTTTGTAGAGGTGCTGTGATTGGTGCACAGCTATTACAATAACAGCAATCTGAATAAGATGATTAGCTGTAGCCAATAACAGCATGTCAACAAAAAAGCTGACATGAATAAAAACCCATTCATGACAGTTCAAACAATTGTTGTTACCATAACCGCAATCACAGTGTAAAAAATATCCCTGATCACAACCCCCCCAGGGTAGTACATTGGGTTTTTGGGGATTTGTACTGTCCTGATATTTTATGGGCCTCAAGAAATGAGGTCTAGTAATGATGTTATAGGTAGAGCATATAGAAAAGTTAATGTACTAACCATCCCTCTCTTACAGGTAGTAGCGGCAGCCCACCGATACAGCTAAACACTGGTGGCCATAAAAATGGTCAGCAAGAGCTCAATGATAAGTGATGACCCGAACTCCGCCATCATTGAAGCCAAATTTTGGAGATGGCGGGGGCAGCCCTTTCTGTACCCGCACCTATGCAATGTTTCAAACGGGGGTAAGTCTATTTCTGGAAAAGTTAAAGCCAAAAATATCAAATGAATGGCATACTGTATATAAAGTGTAATATACAACAGCACAAACATTGCTCCATGACATCTGCATAGCTGCCTTTTAAAGCTGAACTCTGCACAGTGTAATATGTATGTCTCGCCTGTCAATAGTTTTCTCAATTTCTTCAGCCAGTCTTGTGATCAAGCAGTCTTGTGCCAGACAATGTTTCCGGGTCAGTGACCTGACTTTTTACTGCTGTAGTGAAATAATTGAGCTTGGTCACCCCCCGCCTTCTGGTAAGACAGTTTCACCACACTGATAACTGTCACAGCACATTGGGCAGCGCTATACAATGCCATGTAGTCTGACTGGCTCACACTGATACCTGTTCCTCTCCTAATATAAAACCTGCCACGAGGAAGAGGAAGCCAACATAAAAACAGCTTTTGGTATTTTTACTGACTCTATTTAAGAAATAGGTGTAATGAATACAGCATTGGAGTCCAGCGATGTTTAATATTTACCAGGAGTTCATATATTATTAGATTAGTCATATGTAAGGGAAAACACCAGAAACACGATATCAAAAGAATGTACAGTACTTCTAAGTTTAGTATATGTGTCTTTTCCACATGGAACCCTCCAGTATTTGCAGCGACTACCTAAAAGCGAGACCCTACAGAAAATAGTGGAGTGGTGTCACTTATATCTGTACATAGAATTAAGATGACTTAGATAGATAGATAGGGGGGGCATGGACTGTGTTTTGGTAGAGAATTATGATGTTTGTTTGATTCAGAGCTTCTAACTGAAATTCATTCAATGACCTGTCTGTATTTCCTTCTTCAGGGCCACCTATTCTTCGTTATGGATTATCTATGTGGCGGAGATCTATTTAATGTGATATACACCCATCCATCACTTGACATCAGCAGCATCAGGATCCTGGCAGCAGAAATGCTTTGTGGTCTACAGTATCTGCACTCCAGAGGAGTAGTGCACAGGTAATGATCTTTACTTTTTAATCACTGCCCCCCACTGCCTTAACACTTAATGTCGTAAGCTGGCCATACATTGTCAGTTTTTTTGCATTCAGCAAAAATAGTGAGGTGGATGGAGGAATCCCCCTTGCCAGGAAATTGTATTGTGACAGTGGCACCAGCTGCTATCAGAATACACTGACCAGTGGCTGCTGATTGAGAAAAGTATTTCTCTTTGACAGAAGTTGATGAAGTGATCAAATTCTGTTGCGTAGGGACTGCAATACACTCATTGAAATTTGGCCAATCCCTACTGAACCAGATGATTTTTATCAAGTTTATGGCGAGCTTTAGTAAATTTCATTAGTGACAATGGCAAGCGCGCACTTATCTGATCATCCTTCCCCATCCAATGTTTGCTCTTCTGCTGGCTGTACACATGAGGATAGGAGGAAGGTTGAACGTACATTGCATCATTGGCTCTATTTCTCTTACAAGGTAAAGAAAAAGTCCATTTAATTGAATTCTCCACCAGGACGGATTGTTCAATTCTGACTAAAACAATTCTTTCAGGATCATACAGCTCATGCACTGCAATCAGTTCATGAAAGATATGATTGTTTCCTGAATCATGTCATTCTGTGTTAGGACAGCGCTAGGAAGAGGGAGCTTTGTGAATGTTATAAGGATTGTATGAGCTGCAGAGCTGACATTCTTTTTCTTCAAAGGAACCTGAAGCCTGATAATATTCTTCTAGGTTCCCACGGTCATATAAGAATTGCAGACTTTGGTCTGGCATTGACAAATATGTTTGGATCGCGGACAGAGACTGAGGCACCCAGAACATTTGTCTACAGGGCCACTGAAGGTAAGTAAAACCATTTATCTATTTGTCCAGTGTGACCACGATTATGGCATTTAATCACCATATTATGCCCGGATTCAAGAGAGCCTGCATATATAGGGTAACGAGAAACTGGATTAGTTCTGACCAGTATTAAAGAGAACCTGTATAGACTGGAAGATGATATACCTGTATAATACTGGAAGATGAATGGGCTAGGCCAGAAAGGAGGTTTAACGTTGGCAACAGATATCCAAAGTTGTACCCATTCGATTTAAAGGATGCGGAATTATGGGACACTACTTCCAGGGTGGATGCCTCCCTGCCACGTTTGGCTCGCCATATTACGCTTCCACTAGAAGATTCAGTCTCTTTCAGAGATCCCATGGATCGGAGAGCAGACTTGGATCTGAAGAGATTATACTCAGTGGCGGGGGCGGCATGCAGGCCGGCGTTGGCCCTCACCTCTGTGGCAGCAGCGCTCAAAATTTGGGTCTCGGAGTTGGATGGTTGTTCTGGGGAGGAGCTTGGAGCTGGCGGTCCCTCGCCTCTTCAATTCGTCAAAACAGCTGTCGAGTTTCTGGCGGAAGCAGCCGTTGACCAGGTCAGGATGATGGAAAAAATCATGGCCCACTCCGTGACAGCCCGAAGAGCGTTGTGGTTAAAGCACTGGGCGGCAGATAACCCCTCAAAACAGAGCCTACAGAGTTCAGTGCCGTTCGATGGTAAATTACTTTTCGGAAAACCCTTGGAGTCAGCGATCCAGCGTGTGTCTGGTGGCAAATCAGGGTTAATCCCACAAGAAAGGAGGAGGCAGCGGCAGCCCTTTCGCCCGGCAAGAAGGTCCAGGGAAAGTTTCAAGGAGGCAAGTTCCTACAAGCCGGGCAGATCATTCTCCAGGCAGTGGAGGCCAGCCGGGTCTTCCTTTACGAAGGCCTCCAGGTCCAAGCAGGGCCAAGCCCCCAAGTCCTCTGATAGGACCTTTTGAAGGTTTCTCCACCCAGAACCCTCAGGTGGGCGCAAGGTTCGCTCAGTTCGAGAGGGTTTGGGCGGACGAAATTCAGGACGCGTGGGTGTTGTCCATAATTCGAGACGGCTATCGTCTTGAGTTTGGGACAAGACCTCCGCAGTCCCCGTTTATGGAAACCAAAGTTCCAGCCTCTTCGGAGAAGAGGCAGTGTTTACAAGCTTATATAGGCGGTTTGCTGACAGCAGGGGCCATCATTCCGGTGCCAAGACGAGAACGAGGTCTGGGTGTCTATTCCCCATTGTTCCTGGTGACGAAAGCCTCAGGAGGTTTCAGACCAGTCTTAGATCTGAAGGCCCTAAATTCGTATATGAGGGTCCCACCCTTCAAGATGGAATCGCTGGAGACAATCATATCCGTGGTGAAAGAAGGAGACTGGATGGCCTCCATCGATTTGGCGGATGCTTATTTACATGTTCCCATCCATCCGACTCATCACCGTCTCCTCAGGTTCGCGGTGGAAGGCACTCATTACCAGTTCCGATGCCTCCCGTTTGGCCTTTGCACGGCACCCAGAACATTTTCGAAGGTGCTCTCAGCCGTCATCGCGACCTTCAGGGTCAAAGACGTTCAAGTTTTTCATTATCTGGACGATCTGTTGCTACTAGCCTCTTCAGAGCATCTTCTCCTTCACCACGTGTCTCTCACTGCGAAACACTGGCTCGGTTCGGGTGGCTAGTCAACCTTCGAAAGAGCCAATTACAACCAACCAAGGTTTTAGAATACCTAGGGGTAAAGTTCGACACAATACGGGGTCGAGTCTTTCTTCCTCAGATGAAAATTCGGGACATTCAAACTCAAACCAGGAGCGTAATGACCTGTTCATCCCTTGCAGCGAGAGAATGCATGCGCTATCCCGGAGTGTTATCGGCCACGATCCCGGTAGTCCCATGGGCCAGATGGAGAAGAGGGACTTTTCAATGCAATTTCCTTCTCCAATGGGATCGGCATTCCCTAATACAAAGGATACGCATTCCGAGGTCAATAAGTCAATCCCTGCTTTGGTGGACAGTCTCACGGAACCTTGCCCGGGGGGTATCCCTTCGGCCTCCGGAACCTGTAATCCTTACTACAGATGCCAGTCTCCTGGGTTGGGGAGCCCACTGCCTGGGTCAGCAGGCTCAAGGTCGGTGGCTCCCCGACGTCCCGCAAACATCCAATTTTCTGGAGCTGGAGGCCGTCCGGCGCACTCTTCTAGCCTTCCGGCCGCTCTTAAAAAGGTCAAGATGTCAAGATATTGTCCGACAACAAGACCGCTGTTGCGTATGTGTCCCGCCAGGGGGGCACCAGGAGCCGAGTCCTGCTCCAAGTCGCATACCGGATATTCGAGTGGGCCGAGAAGAATCTTATCTCTCTGGCGGCAGCCTATCTTCCAGGGCCCGAAAATACCTTGGCAGACCATCTGAGTCGGAGCTTTTTGGATCCCAACGAATGGGCCTTGAATCCGGCCCTCCTGCAGTAGATCTTTGGGGGTTGCCTGTAATAGATCTCATGGCATCAGGGGAGAACGCCCAGTTTCAATGCTTCTTCTCCAGGGCATACCATCCACTAGCTCACGGCCAAGATGCTCTGTCCAGACCATGGGACTTCCACCTGGTGTATGTGTTCCCTCCGCTTCCTTTAATCCTCAAGACCCTGTTGAAGATTCGCAGGGAGAGGGTCACAGCCATAGCAATTCTACCATTTTGGCCCAGAAGGCCATGGTTCCCGCTGGTATGGAAAATGAAGACGTGTCAACCAATCCCGCTGCCGTGTTCTCAGGATCTCCTGCTCCAGAACGGAATATGTCATCCAAACCCCAGGAGCCTGAGGCTAATGGCATGGAAGTTGAGAGATCTCTGAAGAATTTGGGCCTCTCAGAGCGAGTGCTGAGCACCTTGTTACGATCTCGCAAGAATTCTACTAACTCGACCTATCACCGAGTGTGGAAGGCTTTTCGACGCACTGCTGCGGAAAAGGGCTGGGAGCCAGAATCTCCGTCAGTCTTAAACATCTTGGAGTTTCTCCAGCAGGGACTGGATGAAGGGCTGGCTTATAACTCCCTGAGGGTCCAGGTCTCTGCCCTCTCTGCAATGACAAATTCAGGGGGGCGCTAAATCCAGTCGTGGTCTGGTTCCTGAAGGCGGCCAATAAAATTAGGCATCCCCTAAAGTCCTTCTTTCCGAAATGGGACCTGACTCTGGTCTTAAAAGCCTTGTTGGCTCCTCCTTTTGACCCAGCATCATCCTGTTCCTTATTCCATTTAACATTGAGGACAGTGTTCCTGACAGCCATAGCATCCGCTAGGAGAGTCTCCGAATTATGTGCGTTTTCATCCAAGGAGCCCTTTTGTATGGTTCTTCCCGACAAGATCATTCTCAGGCCGGTCCCTAGCTTTCTACCAAAAGTCTCTATGGCTTTTCACATGAATTGGGAGTCTGTCTTCCCAGCCTTTACCGACGATCAGTCTCAGGAGGATTGGAAGAAACTGGACTTGGTCTCCTCTATTTCAGTCTACTTGGAGCGAACTAGGAAGTTTCGTAAGCAAGATCAGCTGTTCGTCTTTCCTATGGGGTCTAAAAAGGGCATGGAGGCCCCCCTAGGGTTGTCTCATCCTGGATGTGAAGACCATCCAGATCGCTTACAAATCCTTGGGCCTTCCCTCTCCGGCAGAGATCAAGGCGCATTCAACTAGGGGTATGGCAGCATCATGGGCAGCTTATGCTAAGGTGGCACCCGAGGTAGTGTGCAGGGCAGCAAGTTGGAGCGCACCCAACACCTTCATCCAGCATTATAGGCTAAATGTAGCCTTCTCCCCTACGGAAATGTTTGGTTCTTCTATTATTTCTGCAGCTGTCGGCCATTAAAATTGTTAAGCAGCAGTTCTCTGTTTTTTATTCTCCCCTCCCTTATTGAAGGTTGCTTGGTACATCCCATAGTAGGCTGACATGGGGAGGTCCAGGAATAAGGAAAATTGTTGCCCATACTTACCGTAATGTCACTCCTCCCCATGTCAGCCGGGGATTCCCACCCTATCTTCCGTCGCGAGGAAGGATGTTAGAACGTCGAGCTGGTCCGACAGCCGCCCTTTATGGGCTAGGAAAAAGGTGGTCCTGGAGGGGTCAGAGGGGGCGGAGCTGACCCATAGTAGGCTGACATGGGGAGGATCCAGGAAAGGAAAATTACGGTAAGTATGGGCAACAATTTTCCTTAATAAATATATATATATATATAAATAAATGCATTTATCCAATACAATGTAACAATTAATTGTTTTAGAACCATTATACTTATGTACTTCTTTACCCATGCCACACCTGTATATTATGTGTGGGTGGACTTCATATAAATTTATATACCCATTGTTTATGTGGTTTTAATATTGCCTTGTTTCTATATATTGTTCTTGATCAATAAAATTGCATTGTTTTTCAATCCACCTCCACAACGTCAGCAACCTCATTTAAAAGTCCCACCTTTCCCTTTCTTTTTTCAATACATGTACTAGGGATGGAGGCACACTACATATGTGCCTCATCTAAAGTCCCAACACCCCCCCCTCCATTTGATACTCCTACAGCTCTGTGTGAACAGGGGATAAAACTGGACAGTGTGTCATGACTAGTCTGTATTCACTACACATAGACATAGATTGTACTAAATGCTGATGTAGGTTAACAGTCTGACAGTCTGACTTGTCATCCTAATGCAATCCGATTTTCCTACAGATGATTGAGTCTATGCCGCATAACCGAACGGCAGGTTACTTCTCCTTTGGAATCATACTCTTTGAGACGGCCTTTCAATTTCACCCATTTTATGATTATGACGATGATGACAAAAAGGCAATGGATTCAATATGCTATGATGAGCCGGATTATACAGAAGATGCCGATCCTGACCTCCTGGACTTACTATGCAAACTACGTATGCAGTGACACCACAAGAAAAGTAGCCAATCAGCCAGAATGCTTTATAAAGTTTATATTTTGCTTGCTTCAGAACTCTAAAACAAGTGAAGTCACACTCCTCCCAATGATTGTTAAAAAAATGTGCTAGAAACAAGTCATGTGACAGCACTCTTCTCCTATGAGGAAATATTATTTGCAGTATTATGCAGAGAACACATTGCCGGTGATGCCGACGTGACGTAGAAGCGTTGGGGAGGAGCCCAATGGCGGCGCCTGTGAGGGCGCACGGAGAGGCAGCTGACTGTGGTGGTGGAGCTAATGCCGGGCGGGTGTGAGAGGAACGCCGGGCTTGGTGTTCGCTTGCCCCCGCCGACACACACGCCCTACACCTTATGAGCCAGTGGAAAGGGGCAGAAAGCGACCGATCGAGTGACACTGGAGACTCTGGGGAACGACCGGGGAGAGGTGAGAGCAAGCCCTGTGAAGCTTCCTGGCTGGCTGGAGGATCGCTCGGACCCGATGCCTGTGTCCCCTCCCTCCTCTCCTCCTTTCTCTCTCCGGAGCAACCAGCCCCCTAATGTCCCTTACCTGAGTGCAGTGAAGTGGATTCACAGGAGGAAGCAGTGGGGAGTCTGGCTACCGGTCTGAACAGCACAGAGAGTGTTCTCCTGCTTTCCTCACAGGTAACCTTATGCACTGCTTGAACTGTTCGGGAGTTTTTGCTGTTTAAAAGGACTTATGGGTCTGGGCTATCCTGCTATCAATTGCTCCTACTACTCTCCTCATAAGTGGCCTTCTGAATTGTCTGGACTGTTCAGTAGATATGGGTGCTTAAAAGGTTCATCCTTTTTCTTTTTTTCTCTCTTCTCTTTTGGTCCTGAGCTGTATTGTTATCAAGTGCCTTATGGGGGAAAAAAAAATAAAAAATTCTTCTCTTTCCCCCCAAAAAAAACTTTCAAATGTTTGGAGAGATGGGGGTTTAAATGGAATTTGCTACCAATGGCTATATCAGTAAAACAACTAAAAGATTTGATTAATATAAAAGAGGAAGGTGTATGTGGAACTTTTGTATAATCTCTATTACCGTAATGAATGGTCATAAACTTTAGCCTCTTTTTGCAAGCAAAATACATCTCCCAAATTTAGTGAATGGTATGCCGGGAATTGCAAGAGTTGCCCCTCTAATTAAAGGGATCCTGTTACTGAGATATGGCTTCTTCATAGGCTGAATGAAAAACAATCATTAATGGTCTCAAAGAGTAAACTAGCCTCTTGAAGGAGGAGTGTATTGTCGGTGTAAGAACGAATCAGTCCCCTTTACTCAGTTCCTGGAAAAAGGCAACTAATAAATCTTTCTTTCCAGAAAAAAAAAAAATCTTCCCTTGGTCAAAAAGCAGGTTATTTTAGAAGAAAAATAATATCCGACGGTTAAAGTCCTTCTCTTTTCCCTTGAGGGTAAACTATTAAGGGCTTCAAACTAGGGCTGAAACAACTAATCGATTAATGAAATTAATCGATTACTATTTTCATAATCGATTAATCGGCCAGTAACATAATGGGGTTAACAAAAACTAAAATAAGCCCTTTACAGTACAAAAAGAGCAAATCGCTACTGTAAATATTACTTTCACAGTTCTACAGTAAAAAAATGAACTCCTTACAGTAGTGATCATCAGATTTTTTTTTTTTTTTTGTACAATAAAGGGCTGATTTTAGTTTTTTTAACCCCCATTATGTTACTAAACGTCTCAGGCCTGGTTTACACCTATGTGTTTTTTTGGTGCTTTTTGCAGAAACGCACTACAGTTCATTTACATGGTTTCCTATGGGACACGTTCCCATCTTTGCTTTTTTTTCAGCCGCTGCTGTTTGGAAAGGGTCAGGGACTTTTTTTTTTAACGCAAAACAGTGCTTTTTTGGTTCAATATACTTCAATGGAGATGCTGCAGAAAAGCATGCGATACGTTTTTGCAGCAATTTGTGTTTTTTAATCTGCCCACAACTAATTGGCCAAAAAAAGTATAACTCTTCTGTCTGTTATTCTCAGAGTGGATTAAATATTTTGCTCCCTAACCATATAGTTGGTTATTTATATTTACCACTACATATACAGATATTTAAATTGCCTTTTTTTTAAACTTCACAAATCAATTAGAGGTTGAATAAGCAAAATATGAGAGGCCGATCCCAAAAAACGACAGAACCCAAAACTCCAAGGGAGAACCTAAATACAAGTGTAAACGCGAGTTCAATACAGAAATATCTAACAACTAAAGAGGGGAACCCCAAAAGCCCAGGGATGGAAAAAAAGCCAACACAAACAACAAAAAGTACTAAGAAAGAGATCACTGAACTAAAAATACAAGTGAAAGAATTACAAATGAACCAGAGAGACGTCCTCTATAAAATGGAAGAGCAAGAAAATCAAAATAGATGTCAAAACTTAAGAATAAGAGCTCTACCAGAACAAAATGGAGAAAATCTAGAGGAAAAGATGAAAAAGATATTTAACCCCTTACTGGGACGAGGAGAAGGAGCGGAACTAAAGATCGATAGAGTACATAGGATAAGGAAACCACCTGGTCTGAAGGAAGAAGTCCCCCGAAATGTTATCGTGAAATTCCATCAGTACACAGACAAACAAAGAATATGGAGTAACCTTAGAGGGAGACCCCCTCTGCAATATGACCAAGTGGCACTTCAGGTGTTCGCGGACTTATCGGCTGGAACACTAACAAGAAGAAGACTGCTTAAACCTCTATTGGAAAAATGAAGGGAGTCCAACATTAAATATAGCTGGGGGTTTCCAGCAGCTTTAATAGTGCATAGGGAAGGGAGGATGGTGAGATTAAAATTTTTGGAGGAAGTACAGGACTTTTGTAAAAAATTACAGATTCCAGTTCCAAACTTCCCAGTGAGACAAGAAAGAGAAGGAATGCCTAGGGAAGAAGGTAGATGGCAGAGAGTATGAAATTTAAATGAAGGGGGCGGGGACTGGAGATGGGGGGGGGATTGGGGAGGGGGGGACATGGGTACTGAGTATGTGGAGAAATTTTGGTTGATATATTAAAATATGAATGAGAAGGTGGGGCGTGTTATGGGGTGGGGGTGTGCCTCTATCGGGGCACCCACTCCCGCCTCCACCCCCCTCTGGTTTTCCATGTTTGGGGGGGTTGGAGGCGGGACACGGGTGGCCAGGATCGGAGCTCCACCTCAAGGGGTGAGGTCCACACGCTGGGATAGGGTTGTATCCTAGATGGTAGTACAATGGCGAAGTAGGGCCAGGGGGGGTTGGGGGAGAGGAGAGGGGGGTGGGGGGAAAAAAAGAGCCTACAGCCTAGAGCCTCGTTAAGTGGGACCTTCAATTTGGGATTGCGTAGAGATGAAAGAAAAAAGAGAGTGTATTGGCTATAATTTATGTCTATAGTTAACTGTCTGACTTATAATGTTAGAGGTTTAAACATATCAGCAAAACGATTTAAAGTCCAGAAAGAGATTGAACAGTATGATGCAGGGATTGTTTTCTTGCAGGAAACCCATCTATCCTATGAAAGAAAAGTTAGATTGTATTCCTCAAGGCACCCGGTGTGGTATTATGGCGATTCAATGTCAAGTAAATCAAAGAGCGTGGCTATTGGTATAGGACGGAAGGTACGCTTCACTCTGGAGGACAGGCTCTGTGATCCGGAGGGAAGATTACTCTTCCTAAAAGGGAAAACTATGGGGAATAAACTATACTTTAGTTAATATATACTGTCCCAACAGAGGTCCAACAATCTTTTTGAAGGAAACTTTATAAAAATGATGGGAGTTTAAGAGTGGGATGACGATTATTGCTGGGGATCTAAATTTTGGTATGAACCTGGAACTAGATAGTACGTCTCATGCACAGGGGATAGGAAACGTACAGTTGAGAGCAATAAAGTATCGGCTGTATCAGCTACAGCTGATTGATGTGTGGAGAGTACAGCACCCGAAAACACAAGACTTCTCGTTCTACTCCCCTGTGCATGGGACGTATACTAGGATTGATTATTGGTTGGTGGAACAGATATCACAGATGATGTAAAATCTAAAAACATAGAAATTAGAACATTGTCAGACCACTCCCCAATACGTATGAAAATTAAAATCCCTGGGCTGCAGAAACGTCAATTTTCCTGGAAACTTAATAAGGAATTATTGGATGAAGGAAATAAAATAATAAGAAAGGAGTTGGAGTTCTTCTTTTCCATTAAGAGAGAGAATGCAGAGAATATTATATGGGAGGCTCATAAGGCCTATATCAGAGGGATGTATATTTCATTAGGAGCAAAGAGAAAGAAATAAAAAGAGTAGAGTATTAAGGGAGGAAATTTATAGATTAGAACAAACCCATAAAAAAGAGAACAGTAAGAAAAGGAGACAGGATTTGGATTTACAGCATAAACTAGTAACTAAAAGAGAGGAGTTAAAGGAATTAATGGAAGAAGAAATGAGGAAGACATAATAGGATCGCAAAAGAAAGATACCAATGGGGGAATAAAAACAGCAAGTGCTTAGCTAGGATATTTTATCGAGAAAATATTAAATAAGAACGGAGAGCCGGTACACAATACTAAGGACATAGCAGAAGTTTTTAGTGAGTACTATAAGCAATTATACAATCCAATATCAGTACAAGAAATATATCAGGTAATAAAAGAGACCGTAGGAGGAAAAAGTCCAGGCTCCGACGGCTTTACTATAGAATATTTAAAAACTACTAAAATACTAGCTCCAAAACTGCACATATAATAACGGGTTGGGAACTAAATACGGACTGAGTAAAGAAGCCTCTACTGCTACAATTACCACCGTATTGAAAGAGGGGAAAGAGAATACAATATGCTCAAACTATAGACCGATCTCATTATTGAATACAGAAACTAAATTGTTTGCTAAAGTATTGGCCTCCAGGATAAAAAAAAAAACTGATGCCGAGTTTGGTCCATGCAGATCAGGTGGGATTTGTGGTGGGGAGGGAAGGAAAAGACAATGGGGTGAGGACACTGTTACTGCTCCAGAAAATGCAGGAGAGTGGATTCCCCAGTCTACTCTTATCGATTGATGCTGAAAAGGCTTTCGACCAAGTAGACTGGGGATTCATGATAGGTACCCTGGAGGGAATGGGGTTCGGCCCTAGAATTTTGAGTTGGATAGAAGTACTCTACAACAGCCCAATGGCAGCTGTAAGAGTAAATGGAATATTATCATCCCCCTTCAGGATGTACAACGGGACCAGGCAGGGGTGCCCGTTGTCACCTCTATTATTTGTACTGGCATTGGAACCATTCCTGGAGACAGTAAGGGGAAATCCAGATATAGGAGGGGTAGAGGTCAGTGAAGAGACACATAATTTAGCAGCGTTTGCGGACGATGTTTTGTTTTATGCGTCTAATCCACGAATTTCCATGCCAAATCTGGTAAAGGCTTTCAAGGAATTTGGGGAGTTATCCAACTGTAAAGTCAATTCAGGGAAATCAGAAGTGCTAAATGTAAATGTTAATCAAAAAGAAGAGCAGAGTATCCAGAAAGAATTTCCCTTCTTATGGAAGGAAGTTAAATATTTAGGGATAAAACTGACATCATCAATTGGGAAAATCTATCAAGCTAATTATATCCCTTTTCTGGATGAGCTAAGAGAAGAAATAAGGAGAATTACAATAAAACCCCTGTCCTGGATGGGAAGGATAAATGCTTTAAAAATGATTATACAGCCCAATATATTGTATAAATTCCAGATGCTCCCGATCGATATCCCTCCCATGTACTTTAGGATTATTAAAGGGGTATGCCCATCAAAAAAAATTAAATTAAAAGTCAGCAGCTACAAATACTGCAGCTGCTGACTTTTAAGAATCGGACACTTACCTGTCCCAGGGTCCAGCGATGCGGGGGAACGATGCCCCCCCTCGTCCCCCACTCCGCTCGCCGCACCGGCATCCTTACTGTGGGAACCCGGCTGTGGCTTCACAGCCGGGCACCCACTGCGCATGCGCGAGCGGCGCCGCAGATCGTGATACGCCGCACAGTCATCTGGGACCTGTCACGTGTCCCAGATGACTGACTGCCGAGGGGAAGTGACGATTCTAGCCCGGGCTGAGGAAGAGGCAGATTTCGTGGGACCACCTAGCAACAGGGAGAAATAGGTAAGTGATTTTTTTTTTATCCATTTTTTTTTTTTTTGTCATATTTGATGTCATTTTTAATAATGTTGTGATTTTGGTGGAAACACCACTTTAAGTCCTTAACCACAAAACTCATCTGGCAAAATAAGAAACCCAGAATATCCTTAAAGATCCTGCAATTAGAAAAAGATCAGGGAGGACTCAGTGAAGGGGGCCCACAGGGCAAGGACCGCACTATACCACAGATGGACACCAGTGGAAAAAGCGCCCTGAGGCGATTCAGTTCGCATAGGTTGCGCTATACAAGTCATTCATTCATTCAGTGTACCGGATTTTAAAAAATACTATGAAGCTGCAACTAACACAGGTAGTAGAATGGCCAAAATTAGAGAGTAAAAAAGATGGGTAGAGATGGAGCACAGATTAGCAGACACAAATTTAGGTAAGGCTATTTGGACACCACCACAATACAGATCACTAGCGGGACAACACTGATACTTACAAAGAACGTGATTAGAGTTTGGGAGGGAGTACACAAACACAACAAATGGAAATATAATTCTCCACTGATGTATTTTAAGGAAAATTACTTTTTCCCACCAGGTAAAAGTACTTTGGGAGGGAAGTGGATAAAAAAAAAGAAAATATCCAACTGAAACACATAATAAAAGAAGGAAAAATAAAAACACTAGAAACACTACAGAGAGAAAAAGAATGGTTCGATTTAAATGGGTGGCGGTACCTCCAGCTCAGACATTTCGTCTCAGTGTTACCACAACCACTGAGAGATGGAGAAAAACTGACAACCTTTGAGAGGATATGTGAGGGAAAAACAACTGGGTCAGGAATCTCCCAGATATATAAGATACTGGGACGGACTGTTGAGGTGGAGGTGCCGACATACATAAAAAAAAAAATGGGAAAAAGAAATAGGATCACGGGATGAGAAGCAGAATATAGAGAAAATTTTGAAGTTGGTACATGGATCTACAATAAACATCAGGATGATAGAAACAAACTATAAATGCTTAGCAAGGTGGTATAGGACACCAGATATAGTTGCTAAATATCAAACAGGACAATCCGGGGAATGCTGGAGGGGTTGTGGACAACTGGGGAATATGGCACACATATGGTGGACTTGCCCAAAGATTAAAGAGTATTGGAGAGAAATACTAGGGTATATAAAGGTAATAACCAAAACCCAGATACCAGAAAATCTTTGGGCATTCCTTTTCCATGCCATGGACACTCCAATAAAAGAGTCTAGAAACTCCCTCACAAGTTGCCTGATAAATGCGGCAAAGAGCCTGATCTCTATAAAATGGAAGAAAACGGAAGCGCCCAAAGTAATATAATATAATATAATGGTGAGTGGGTGGGAGGGGGGTTGGGTAGAGGGAGGAAAGGGGAAAAAGAGAAAGTATGAAGGGTAAAGAATTTAGGACGATGGGGCTCTCTCTCAATATGAGAATAGCAGGAATGAGAAAGAACCCATCGAAGTATAAAGATTGTGTTTTTTTGTATTTTTGATATTGTGGTTTCCTTTTTTCCTGCCTGTAAAAAAAGATTATGAAAATAAAATAAAGAAAGATTTAAAAAAAAAATAAAAATAAAAAAAAATTATTTCAGGATCATGCAGCTCATGTACTGCAATCAGTTCATGAAAGATATTATTGTTTCCTGAATCATGTCATTCTGTGTTAGGACAGCGCTAGGAAGAGGGAGCGTTGTGAATGTTATAATAATGTAAGGATTGTATGAGCTGCAGAGCTGACATTCTTTTTCTTCAAAGGAACCTGAAGCCTGATAATATTCTTCTAGATTCCCACGGTCATGTAAGAATTGCAGACTTTGGTCTGGCATTGACAAATATGTTTGGATCGCGGACAGAGACGGAGGCACCCAGAACATTTGTCTACAGGGCCCTGGAAGGTAAGTAAAAACAATTTTCTACTTGTCCAGTGTGACCACAATTATGGCATTTAATCACCATATTATGCCCGGATTCATGAGAACCTGCATATATATAGGGTAACGAGAAACTAGATCTAGTTCTGACCAGGATTAAAGAGAACCTGTATAGACAGGGCAAATATAGACAAAATTACACCTAAATTTAAGAGAATCCATATAAAAAGAGCAGAACAATGGCATCCTTCAACGCTACAAGGAAGTTATAGCGGTGACTGGTTTGAGCCATGGTGACTGGTTCTCTTTAAAATTACAATAATGGGGTGACATGAAAACAAGACAGAAATCTTCCCTGATCTGACTTTAGCTACGGACTGGAGGCCGGCTATTGTCTGCCTCTGGGGGTCCAGTTCAGCTACCATATGACCCTGGGGATCCCATCCCTCTGCTCAGGATAGTTTGAAATGTATATAGTAGGTATCCCTGACATCGGTCTTTTTATCGAATCTGTCAAGTAAAAAATGCTTTTGCCGATGTTTTTTGTTTTGTAGTGCAAGATAATTACTCCTACAGCTCTGTGTGAACAGGGGATAAAACTGGACAGTGTGTAATGACTAGTCTGTATTCACTACACATAGACATAGATTGTACGAAATGCTGATGTTGGTTTACAGTCTGATTTGTCATCCTAATGCATCTCTCACTCAGATTTTCCTACAGATGATTGAGTCTATGCCGTATGACCGAACGGCAGATTACTTCTCCTTTGGAATCATACTCTTTTGAGACGGCCTTTAAATTTCACCCATTTTATGATTATGATGGATATGACGAAAAGGCAATGGATTCAATACACGACGGTGAGCCGGATTATTCAAAAGATGTTTTTACACGAAACGCGCGGGGAGTTTGTGACGCTGACTCATCCCTGTAATGGGCATTCATAATGCTGATCCTTGTCTGTAATAGACCATTATTTTTGATTCTGATGTATTTATCAATTACGGCCTTATTGTTCTATACACTCTTACCCTTGCTGCTAGTGCTGCTTATACGATAGATATATATATATATATATTAATTTATCCGATGCTATGTAACAATTAATTGTTTTAGAACCATTATACTTATGTACTTTACCCATGCTACACCTGTATATTATGTGTGGGTGGACTTCATATAATTTTATATACCCATTGTTTATGTGGTTTTAACCACTTTCAGACCGGACCAATTTGCAGCCAAAGGACCAGGCCCCTTTTTGCGATTCGGCACTGTGTCGTTTTAACTGACAATTGCGCGGTCATGCGACGTGGCTCCGAAACAAAATTGACGTCCTTTTTTTCCCACAAAAGAGCTTTCTTTTGGTGATATTTGATCGCCCCTGCGGTTTTTATTTTTTGCCCTATAGACCAAAAAGGGCGACAATTTTGAAAAAAACTTTTTTTTCTTTTTTACATTTTGCTATAATAAATATCCCCCAAAAATATATAAAAAAAAAAACTTTTTTTTCCTCAGTTTAGGCCGATACGTATTCTTTTACATATTTTTGGTAAAAAAAAAAATGCAATAAGCGATTATTGATTGGTGTACGCAGAAGTTATAGCGTTTACAAAATAGGGGATAGTATTATAGTATTTTTATAAATAATTTTTTTTTTACTAGTAATGGCGGCGATCAGCGATTTTTATTGTTACTGTGACATTATGGCGGACACATCGGACATTTGACACATTTTTGGGACCATTGTCATTTATACAGCAATCAATGCTATTTAAATGCATTGATTCCTGTGTAAATGACACTGGCTAACCACTAGGTGGCAGTGTAGTGGTTACATGTTCCTAGAGGCGTGTTTCTAACTGTGGGGGGTGTGGCTGTCAGCTAGTGAAAGGAAATTCAAATACCTAGAATTTAATAGTTAGTTATTCTTTCAAATTTTCTGATTTTCTTTCTTATTTTAGAATTTATGAATTTACGAATTTTAGAATTTTCAAATTAACGAATTTACGAATTTATGTATGGCGTTAATAACGAATGACCTAAAAAACTAATGAAACAAATGACTTTATTATTAGTTACGAATGGAATGTAATGAATTAATAATAATAATAATAAATAATAATAAAAACGTCTTCTTCTTATTATTTATTATTAATTAGTTACGTTCCATTTGTTTAGATGTGGCATTCATTATTTCGGATAATTCGTAACTTTGGATAAATACGTATTCCGTACATTCACTAACAGACAAATTTGATAGGAAATTCAAATACCTATTAATTAATAGTTGGTTGTTAGTAGTTAGTTATTCTTTCGGATTTTCAGATTTTCTTCCTTATTTTAGAATTTATCAATTTACGAAATTCCTAATTTACAAATTTTCGAATTTACGAATTTTTGAATTTACGTATGGCGTTAATAACGAATGACCTAAAGAACGAATGAAACAAATTATTTATTTATTATTATTATCTATTATTAGTTACGTTCCATTTGTTTAGATGCGGCATTCGTTATTTTGGAAATTCAAATACCTAGAATTTAATAGTTAGTTGTTGTTAGTTAGTTTATTCTTTCGAATTATCAGATTTTTTCTTATTTTGGAATTTATGAATTTACGAAATTCAGAATTTTCAAATTAACGAATTTACGAATTTTTGAATTTACAAATTTACGTATGGTGTTAATAATGAATGACCTAAAAGATGAATGAAACAAATGACTTATTTATTATTATTTATTATTAATTCCATTTGTTTAGATGCGGCATTCGTTATTTCGGATAATTCGTAACTTTGGATAAATTCGTATTCCGTACGTCCACTAACAGACAAATTTGATAGGAAATTCAAATACCTATAACTTAATAGTTATTATTAGTTATAATAATTTCAGATTTTCGTTCTTTCAAATTTTCTGATTATTTTTTCTTTTTTTCGAATTTACCAATTTTTGAATTTTAGTTATTCTTTAGAATTTTCCTTCTTTTTCGGATTTATTTTTTTTGAATTTACGAATTTTTGAATTTACCAATGTTTGAATTTTTGAATTTATGAATTTACGTATGGTGTTAATAACGAATGACCTAAAAAACGAATGAAACGAGAACGGCAGTGCACATGTCTAATAATAATAATAATAGTAACAATAATAGTAACAATAATAATAATAATAATAGGGTTTTATTAAACCTTTCGCTAGTTTTAGCTTTACATACACTTTACAAACAGAACATAGACACTGATTTTAAAAACCGGCAGCCAGACACTTATTTCTGGTCAGCCAGTCTAGTGATTTATTTAAATAATTTTGTATTAGTTGATATCCTAGAAAAACAAATATATATGAAAGAAAGTTAATCATTTTTTTTTTTTCTTCTCCAGAAATAACTGTGATCCCTCCTGAGATGACCAACCACGAAGACAACGTGCCCACCCCAGAAGGGGAGACTCAGACCAAAAGCAGCTCAGACAGGATCCGTGTTCTAGCAGAGGAGTCTGAGTTCACCCCTTCTGTAGAGACTGTGGCTGCACCACGAGATGTGATACACATCAGCATCCCTTCAGAGACCGTGGCAATCCCAGAGAGCGGGATTGAGACCACCACCACTACTACGGACAATGTGTCTGACTCAGAAGACACGATCCAAACTAATGACCCCACAGACGTTGAGGAGACTCTGTTCACAATCCTCAAGTCTGTGGGCGTGCAAAAAGTAGAGATCTCTACAAAGACTGTGCCTGTTGGAGGGCGCCCAAATTTTATTCTTGGACTATTGTCTTAACAAGCAAGACTGAGACCACAGGCAGGTCAGACGAGGCTATGCCCACCACAGCAGGTGGGATTGAATCCACAATTGAAGAGACCGTGGCTGAGCTAGAAGATTGGAAAAAGATCAGCACCCCTACAGAGACCGTGTCAATCCCAGAGAGTGGGATTGAGACCCCCACCACCACTACTACGGACAATGAGTCGGACCAAAAAGGCATCATAGACATTGTGGAAACTGTGCCTACCCCGGCAGAATCCACAACCACAACAGAGAGCGACCTCAGCTCAGACAGTACCTCTGTGTCAGCAGATGACCTGGAGCTCACCGGGGTTGTGGAGACTGTGGCTGAGCCAAAGGACAGGATAGAGACCAGCACCTCCACAGAGACTGTGTCAATCCCGGAAAGCGGGATTGAGATCACCGCTACTGCAGACCATGAGTCTGACTTGGAAGACACCATCCAAACCAATGACGCCACAGACAATGAGAAGAATGCGTCCACCCCAACTGATGGGATTTTACTTAAAATCTTCAAGTTTGTGGGTGACCTAAAAGATGAACTAGAGATGAGGATCTCTCCAAAGACTGGGCCTGTTGCTGGGTGCCCAAAATATTCTTGGACTATATGCTTAACAAGCAAGACTGAGACCACAGACAGCTCAGATGGGGCAACAACCATTCCCGAGGGTAGCGGCTCCTCAGAAGAGGACATCAATTCCACCACCATTGTAAGGACTGTGCCTGCGTTAATAGAAAGTACAGGGTCCACCACCACTGACGAGTGTGAGTCTACAAGCAGCTCAGACAGTATCTACTATTCAGCAGAAGAGGAGTTCACCACGTCTATAGATGCTGTGGATGCCCTTATTGATGGGCTAGAGATCAGCATCCTGACAGAGACCGTGTCAATCCCAGGAAGTGGGATTCAGATCACAGATACTGCAGAAAATGTGTCTGACTCAGAATACACAATCCAAACCACCAACGCCATAGACATTCTGGAGACTTTACCAACCACAGCAGGTGGATTGAATCCATGATTGAGCTAGAAGATTGGAAAAAGGTCAGAATCCCTACGGAGACTTTTTCCAGCCCAGAAAGCCTCATTGAGATCACCGCTACTTCTGACAATGTGTTTGACCCAGAAGACACCATCCAACCCACCACGGAGGCACACTACTTATGTGCCTCATCTAAATCCCAACCCCCCCCCCCCCCCCCCCTCCATTTGATACTCCTACAGCTCTGTGTGAACATGGGATAATACTGGACAGTGTGTAATGACTAGTCTGTATTCACTACACATAGACATAGATTGTACTAAATGCTGATGTTGGTTTACAGTCTGACTTGTCATCCTAATTCATCTCTCACTCCGATTTTCCTACAGATGATTGAGTCTATGCCGTATGACCGAACGACAGATTACTTCTCCTTTGGAATCTTACTCTTTGAGACGGCCTTTAAATTTCACCCATTTTATGATTATGACAACGTTGATGAAAAGGGAATGGATTCAATACGCGACGATCAGCCGGATTATACAGAAGATACTGATCCTGACCTCCTGGACTTACTACCCAAAGTACGTATGCAGTGACACCACAAGAAATGTAGCCAATCAGCCAGAATGCTTTATAAAGTTTATATTTTGCTTGCTTTAGAACTCTGAAACAAGTGAAGTCACACTCCTCCCAATGATTGTTAAAAAAAAGTGTGCTAGAAACAAGTCATGTGACAGCACTCTTCTCCTATGAGGAAATATTATTTGCAACATTATGCAAAGAACACACTGCAGACTCCACATTGTGCTCTACATTTTATTATTAGGATGTAAATTGGCAGCGCTGTGTGGAGTATTTCCTGCTGAGTGTGGAGACCGCAGGTCTTTATAAATAGACATTTTAGCATTTTTGTGCCATTACTGTCTTCTTATGTTTTTTCCCCACACAGCTATTGTGCAAAAACCACCACATGCGCAAATGGGTCATTATCAACATAAGAGAGCACCCATTTTTCCAAGGTGTGGACTGGGAGGAGGTGAAGAAGAATTCTGATGACCCCAAAATGTATGGACTACGAAAGGTAGGTAGAAATGTCAGCCATGTGTGGGGTGTGCTTGGCCTGTTTCTGTACATTTGGCTGTGACCAATCATTACACTTTGGGGGTGTTTTGCTTAAAGAGAAGCCATCAAAGCCAGATTAATGAAAGAATCTGAATATTCCCAATTGTGCAGCATTTTTATTTCCTACCTTAGCTTTAGTTTACATCTGACTCATCAGTTTTATGTCTGGGAGAGCAGTTACATTTGTTAGCTATTTGGCTCTGTTAGTTGAGGCTGCTGTGCACTCAGGAGCCGGGAGACAGTTTATGTGAAGCTGTCAACTTGATAGGACAGCAACTAGCATACCTCAGCTGAGCTCTCACCCGACTCTCAATCTCATGAATTAGGAGATGTGAGTAAGATGAAATAAGGGGACAAATATAAACCTTTCAGAAATAAATCTGCACAACTCTAATAGTGAACATCCATATCCCTGTTTGTGAGCAGTCATGACTGGTATCTTATGTCTCACAGTCATATGGACTTGGATGGCCCATACAGGGGTAACAGCCACCAGAGGTCATAGAGGCTTTTCTTCCAATCATTTATGGATTTAATTGCGCTCTCTTTTTCTTTTTCAGAGCCTAAGGATAATGGCACAGCACAAAATAGAACACGAAAGCTTCATGGACCAAGAAGAGGCCATCTCACCTGAGGAGCAGAGGCTGTTTGATGGTTTTGAGTTTCTCTGCTATGAATGGAGAGCCTTTCATTAATAAATATGCAGCCAAAACATACCAGGTTGCACAGCTTATGGGAAATGGACATAAACTAATGGAAGGCATTTAAGACCTAGTGTTCTTTCCCAAGTATCTACCACCATTTCCCAAGTAGAGTCCATTAACAGTAAGCTGATTAAAAAAATAAGTTAGCTAGGCATGTTTCTGATCCATCTGCTGTAGAGAGATGTTTTCCGCCCCCTCAAATGTATAAACCGTCCAGTTCTTTTACCATTCTTCAGGAAAACCCTAATACTTGGGCAGTTACTCAACACGTTACAAAGGAAATAAAATCTAACATATGGTATAGTAACTATAGATCATCCAACCTTAGTCCTTCTCAAGGAAAGGCTTTGATTGCCCTTAAAAAGAGCCATGGTATAATTATCAAGCCAGCAGATAAAGGTGGGAATATAGTGGTCATAGATTTAGACAAGTAACAAAAAATGGTAATGGAGATCTTAAAAAATCGCGAATGGTATATAACAATACCGGGTTTTCAGGTGGAACGGGTAAAAACTATGCTAATTTGATTGCTCAGGCATTTCATAAGGGCATTATAGACAAAAAGACCTGGGAATTTCTCTCAGTAAGAGCACCTAGAATGCCAACCCTATACGCATTGCCAAAAGTACACAAAAGTATGGACCGTCTTTTGGGAGGCCCTATTGTGTCAGGGAATGGATGTCTAACGGAATCAGCAAGTCAACTCGTTGATGACTACTTAAGACCCCATATGATGGCCTTAAGCTCCTGTATTCAGGATACCGCTGATCTTTTGAGAGCTCTTGATGGAGTTGTGGTGCCTGAGGGAGCATGGCTGGTGGCGATTAAAGTGGAGGCCCTCTACAACTCGATCCCCCATGACTTGGGCGTTAAGAGTTGTGGAGGGCTTCATTTTGTTGAGAGGCAGCGATAATGCCACTTATAGTGTGTTCATTCTGGGTTTACTGCATTTTATTCTGACTAACATTTTTTTGTTCAACCGCTCCCACTACCTCCAGGTGCAGGGATAGCCTCAGTAAGGTACTTATATGATATAGATTAAATGACAACATTTTTTTGATACGGACAGGATCCAGGGAAGAATTACTTTCTTTCTTGGAAGTCCTGAAGTTGAATGGTTTCAACTTAAAATTTACGATGAACTATGACCAAAGGACAATCAGTTTTCTTGATATCCAGATTTTCATCAATGATGGTGGGAGTATGGGTTCATCTTTATTTCGTAAGCCTTCAGCAGGCAACGCGGTTCTTCACGCTACGAGTTCCCACCCTAGGCCCTTATTTACGAGCATACCGTACAGCCAGAACCTTAGGCTAAAAAAGAAATTGTAGCCGACAGGAAGACTATGAGACAGAGGATAAGGCCTTACAAAATCGTCTTTTAGCAAGAGGCTATAGTTGATCATGTCTTAAAAAAAGCTTACCATAGGGCCAATTTGAGGGATAGACACATTTACATTTTTGCCAAAAAAAACAATAAAAACAGATAAAGTTTGATTAATAAATCTCTTCTCAGGACAGCATTGGCAGGTCCGAGATATTATTCATTACATCGTCAGCTACTAATAGATGCCAATATTTGTTTCTAAATATGTGAGTCCCTACCCCCAAATTACATACAGGTTTCAATCCTCAAGGGACCAACTTGTCCATAGTCATTTAACAACAAAATCTAAACATTATGTTCAGGGGCTAGGTTGTGTGGAAAATGCAATTTTTGTAGATGCATGATGAATGTTAGTCAGATAATGCTCTCAAATGGAGAAACTTACAAGCCCAATTTTTATGCCGATTGTCAAACTATAGGTGTAGTCTATATATTATATGGACATATGGGGCTTTACCATAGCTTCAAGTTATGCAAGATGAGATTTTTTGCCCTTGAACATATACCTGTACATGAGAGAGGGGGTGATGCTGACAAACTACTCCTACAGCGTGAAACTAAATGGGTTCACACCTTATCAGACATGAAACATCCAGGACTGAATGAGTAAAAACTTTTAAACTATTTGGATTTACTGGTAGGTTTAACTTATTGGCCATTGCATACATATATTTTTTTTCATATATATTGTTTGGTAGCCTTTTAAAATATGCTCCTACTCCACAGGCCTATTGCCAATGGAGTTCCTATATCCCCCCTGTGGTGCACCAAATATCTCCTATTGTCAATATCCTCCTGACATCTGAGCCGCCAATTTGATATTTATAGAATATACATTGTTATCACAAGGGGATTTTTTTAATTCAGCTATTTCGACCTATGATTTTTTGAGAGTTCTTTTGATGTTTATATTTTTCATTATGATGTTACATCTTGTAACGATTTTTGTATGATTCTTATATATTGCTCTCAACTTGTAGTAGTGACCATACATGCAGTACTCATCTCCTGAGGAAGCCATCGTATGGCGAAACATGTAGAGCAAGAAAATACATTATATTGGTTTTGATTTGTTTATGGCATCCTAAAAATCCCACTATCTCTTTCCTATCACAATATATGGATGTGGTGCCCTTGATTATTCAACATCCAGCAATTATTATAGCTAGGCATTTAGTTATAGTAAGATAGCTAAAGCTAAGCTAGGTAGTTAGAGTAAGGTAGGGAAGTAAAAATAAAATTAAAATTATCTATATAGTTAGGTAGTTACAGTACATATAATGAGAGTTCCGAAGGTAGAGATTAACCCTAGGTTTTACACCATACAGCAAAAATCATTTACCACCATAGATGCAAAAGAGAAGTATGCCATCCACTCATATTTACCAAACCCCATTTGTACATGTACATAATATAACTGGGTACTGACATTTATAGGTAAAGTTGATCCAGGGAAAATCCGATTGCCTTTTGGGGGATCAGGAAGGATTTTTTTCCCCTGCTGTAGCAAATTGGATCATGCTTTGCTGTTTTTTTTTTGCCTTCCTCTGGATCAACAGTGGGTGAAGGATTGTGCATATGGGATTGTATTTTTTTTTTTTTTTTTATTGATTAAACTAGATGGACTTATGTATTTTTATAACCTAACTATGTAACTATTTGTAGATAACATAGGTCAGATATCTAAAGGGATTTGGGTTAGGAAAAGGGAGGCAGAGGGGGAGGTGGGGGGTAGGTAGCTAGTTATAGAGTAGGCTTTTGGCACAGTTAGAATGTATTGCAATACTTGTTCAAGCTGGCCAACTAAGAATCCCCATTTTATTTCACACAACTGTTTGATGGTTTTAAGAGTTTTCCAAAGGCTTAAAGTTTAAATATTAAAAAATAATATTTTTTTTATATTTTTATGTCATAATGTAGAGAATACAATTTCCTTTCATTTGAGCCCAGTCTTGCCACACAGATTTACTCCAGCCCTGAGAAATCCTCTTTTATTGTTCAGTTATGCCCCGTACACATGGTCGGATTTTCCGACGGAAAATGTCCTATCGGACCATGTTGTCGGTCCTATCAGACTTTTTCCGATCGTGTGTAGCGAATTCCGACGGACAAAGTGCCACGCAGGCTCAGATCACATTACAAGACCAAAGCTATTGGCTACTAGCCTCTACGTAGTCCCGTCGTATGCAACGAACGTCACCACGTTCAGGATGATCGGATTTTCCGACAACTTTGTCCGACCGTATGTATGCAACACCAGTGTCGGACAAAATCCATCGAAAAAAATCCGACGGATTTTGTGTTCGGAATTTCCGACCGTGTGTACGGGGCATTAGAAACATCTTGACAAAGTGCTGAAAACTTTGGCAAAAACGCCCCCTTGCTGTGAGTGACAGGTAATTTACATATCTCATGCACTAGCCTGAGACAGGCACATCCTGTGTAAAAAGTTCACAATTCACATCCCCTCCCCTCCAGCTCTCCCAGGATTGGCTTTCTTTGCTGTGTTTTGACTGGTCTGTGGATCATATCCCATGATGAGAAACAGCCAGAGTAAAAGGAAATGTATTCTCAAGTGAACAGCAAGAAGAATATAGGGGAGATGTATGTAGTCAGAGTAGAACATCCAGTGATCTGATGATTGTTATAGTGCAGTGTGTCTGAGGTCACCTGATCACAGATAACAATTCCTGGTGCTGGAAAGGAATGTTATGTGGGGGGGGGGGGGGGGGATTTCTCACTTTTTTATAATTACACAGGATGTGCCTGTCTCAGGCTAGTGCATGAGATATGTAAATCACCTGTCACTCACAGCAAGGGGGCGTTTTTGACAAAGTTTTCAGCTGTCAAGATGTTTCTAACTAAACAATAAAAGAGGATTTCTCAGGGCTGGAGTAAATCTGTGTGGTAAGACTGGGCTCAAATGAAAGGAATTCTTATTCTCTACATTATGACATCCACTTTAAGGAAAGCAGCAATAAAAGGGAAAAATAATTCATAAAAATAAAGTGTAGAGCAGCAAAATTGATTAAAACCTGTGATCACATACAAACCAACACAATGTGAATAATCAATATACAAAATGAATATAAAGAAATACAAAAAGACCTCTATGAATCAATATAGTTCTCCTTCAATACATCCCGTCCCTGATCTTAAAACACTGTGATAATCCTTCACCAAGAAAAGTGCCTGCTCCACTCCTCCTCAATAGGAAAATGGGATCCCGTCCTCACAGGTCTCCTCGGATTCAACTACAATCAACAGGTGGCCTGGAGCATGACCAAAAAGAAGGGAAAAATAATTCACGCACAAATTATCCCATACTGTAGTAGAAGGGCAGCTAATAAAAGTCACAGAAAAATCGATGGGCCATATAACAAAATACATTTCAGTTGTAAAACATTAAGGTAATTGTGAAAAAAGTTTACACCAGTTGGGGATGGGCTTTAATGTAAAAGAGATTCTAGCAGATAATTAGCTGCTGAATCGCTTTTACAGATGGCAGACTAGATACAGTATCAAAAATAAAAAAAATGCAAATAAAATAAATGATAAATATTTTTTTTTAAAGCTCCCCGCCCCCCTGTTCTCATGCGCAAAGGTGAATGCATACAGGTCATGCACGCATACAGCGTTAAACAACTAACTTATATCCTTACAGTATTTACCATATACATGTGTAAACAGGCTGAAAAGTATACATAGTGAGTTTACAGACAAGTATATTTTGGTACGGAGTGTATGCTTCAGGGTTCCAACATGCGTTGGCTATGTGGTGAAAAACGTTTTTTTTTAAATCTAAGTGACCACTGCTGGGGATTTAGAATGATTATAAAAGAAAACAATTTTTATAATTTTTTTTTAAAAAAACATGTTCTACTTACCTGCTCAGCGCAATGGTTTTCTTCTTCACTGGTACTGGTGCTTGGTGGGCTCCCCCCCACCCCCCAGCACCAGTAGGAGCTGCATTTAGAAGTTTTTTTTAGCCTTAATGCATAGAAAGCATTAAGGTAAAATACCCTCAGCATATAACCACTTCTGGACCAAGCCTATTTCTGACACTTGTTGCTTACAAGGTAAAATCCATATTTTTTTGCTAGAAATTTACTTAGAACCCCCAAACATTATATATTTTTTTTAGCAAAGACCCTAGAGAATAACACGGCGGTCGTTGCAATATTTTATGTCACACGGTATTTGCGCAGCGGTCTTTCAAACTTATTTTTTGGGGGAAAAATTGCGCACACTCGTGGAATGACGACAAACGACGGTACTTAAAAATCTCCATAGGAGATGTTTAAAATTTTAGAGTTACAGAGGAGGTCTTTTTCTAGAATTATTGCCCTCGCTTTGACGATCGCAGAGATACCACATGTGTGATTTGAACACCGTTTACATTTGCAGGCGTGATTTACGTAGGTGTTTTATTTGGTGCGCGAGCTCGCAGGGACAGGGGGCACTTTAACCACTTCAGACCCGGAAGATTTGACCAGGTCACTTTTTGCGATACGGTTTTAACTGACAATTGCGCGCTCGTGCTCCTCTCAGTGCTCCTCTCAAGAGCACTCATTTGTGCCAGCAGAGGACTGGCTATTGGGAGGAGTTATGCAAATGTCTCAGATTGAAGGAATAGACATTCCGTGGCAGGATGCATTTGCAGCTCATGAAAGAATTGAAATCCAATTCAAGTTGTTGGCCAGAGGCAGTTAGGCTGGAGAGAGAAAGTTTAGATGATGCTGGATGTCCTCTTAGCAGGAAATGAGGTGAGCTCTGACTTTCTGCAGCCTCTAATACACAGTACGAGATGCTCACAGTGTGCAGTTGGACCCCTTTCACACTGAAAGCGCCCAGACGGCAGCGGTAAAGCAGCGCTATTTTGTAGTGCCGCTTTACTGTCGTTTTAGCGGCGCTATTCGCCCGCTAGCGGGGCAGTTTTAACCCCCGCTAGTGCCCGAAAAGGGTTAAATACACCCACAAAATGGTGCTGCAGCAGCGCTTTGGCGGCGATTCGGCATCGCTGTCCATTGATTTTAATGGGCAGGAGCGGTATATTCACCACTCCTCCACCGCTGCAAAGAAGGACTTTTTGTGACGCCCTGCCAGTGCAGCGCCCCTGTGTGAAAGCACTCGGGCTTTCACACTGGCTTTGCAGCTGAGGCTTTTTTCAGGCGCTATGCAGGAGCTATTTTTAGCGCTGTAGCACCTAAAAAAAACGCCTCCAGTGTGAAAGGTGTCTCAAGATAAAGTAAACCCTGATGGGTTTTTACTTAGTTTTTCCCCCCCTGTAAAGTAAAAGCATAATTCACATTATGTGACACTTACCTGCAAATGAAGACCACAATGTCACCGCTGCAGGCTGCATCCATGTTCACCCCTCTTCCTTGCGGAGCCGCGGACTCCAACTCTGTGACTGGCCGGAGTCACGTGATGTCACTCCCATGCATGTGCGCAGGAGCCGCCAGTCGCAGCACACGCCATTGAAAAAACAGCACGGGCGGCCGCTTCTTCACAATGCATGTACCAATGACATCATCAGCGCAGTGTACAACAAATTTCTCCTAAACGGCGCACGTTTAGGAGATATTTACAGTACCTATAGGTGAGCCTTATTATAGGCTTACCTATAGGTACAACTTACCAATGGAGGTTTACAACCTCTTTGAAACAGAGTAAGTTGTTTCAGTACAGGAGAGGATGTTGTACATCTCTGCAAGACTGAAGTGGAAGGTGAGAGTTCAGCTGTAAATACAGTTCTGTATTTTGTCAACAGCTCAGTAAGTTCCCACATATCTCATACAGATAAAATATTTCTAGAAAAAGAAGACCTCTCAATTTTTTACATTGTAGATCAGTAATGGTGAGCAAAGCTGACACTCTTCCACATAGCAATAGTGCAGTAAGTGGGGATCGTTGTTAGGGTTGACATCATAGGTGTGCGCAGCCTATTGCATTAGGGTGTACACCCCAAAGCTCAAACACACATGCTTTTCTCTGGAGCCTCAGCTATATGGGACAGTGAATGAATGGGAAGTTCTCTGTGCTCAGTGGCTTCCTATTCATTCACAAACTGAAGCACAGTTTACTATGCTTCAGTTATGAATGAACACAGTGAGTGAGTGTGTTCATTTAGAAAAAGATTGCGCTGGTAAATGACATATTTACTAGTCCCTCCATCCTGAAACATCCCCCACAGCAGCTGGGGTAGAGAAGAGGAGGGAAGCCAGAAGCACTGCAGGGCAGGGGGCCAACACGGGGGGAAGCCCGGGCAGTAGGGGGAATCGGCACTGCACGTAGCGATCAGGGTGTACCCAGGCACACCTGGCACACCCCATGCGCACGCCTATGGTTGACATATATTTTAAGTGAAAATGAGCCTAAGAATATTGACTAAAGGGGGAGGGGGTGTAAATCAAAATAGAAATTATGACAGAATGAACACTGGTGATAAAAACATGGTGACAGGTTCCACCCCTTACAAGTTAGCTTGTAGTTAATCTGGGTATTGAAGGGTCTCTGTGTAATGGTTAAACTAAGCTAAACAATAAAAATGTTATCTATTGCAGCTTACCAGTCTCTAGATGAAGTGGATGTGTTGTTTTTTTTTCTTTTCTTTTCACCTGGTGATCCTGCCAGTAACAGACTTCCTTCCCTGGGTGGCTACACTCACTCCTGCAATATATGATATCAATGGAGGGAGCCATGGTTGCAAACATGTCTGCCTTTCTATATCTCCATTATGTGGGGATGAGGAGATTAGTAGTATACAAAACAATAGTTTTATTCTTCCTATTTAACTCACAGGAAGTGACAAGGACTCTGCATTTCTGGCAAGATCAAACATACAGTGTAATTGATATGAGCCTTATAAATATTAATCCAACACTCCAATTAATAAAAATAATCAAATAAACATATGATTATGCAGTATTATTTAAAAGTCCAAAAGACAAAGCCGTGGATCAAATAATGAAAAATGTTCATATAAAAACTTCTGATGCAGCGCCTTGATATCTGCAATAGAGAGGAAAAAGGGAAGTCTGGATGGCCGCACTTCAGCAAAAACTTCTTTATTAGGCAAAAGATAAAATCCAAAGTAGTGACATCTCATGCGATACAGCAAAACAGCAACAGTAGCTTACGCGTTTCACGCCTCAAAGGCGCTTAGTCATAGCTAAAGATAGAATGCAAAAAACAAAACATATATAGCTAAAGTCAGGTGACCAACATTGACTAAACAGCCAATCAGGGCACTACAGCTTGATCATTCTGGTGATTGCATTCAAAAGATCTCACCTGGCTGCAGCAGCCCACACCCAAATCCCAAAAGAAAAAAACATTGGAATAAAGGTATGGGTGGGACAGCCAGGATAAAGACCAACAACAAATTACATGCCAATAAAATGTATATAAATGTGTGGTTAGTACAAAAATACAGAAAAAATACATACAAAGAGAATAAGTATGTGTACAAAAACGTAGGTGTCAACATTGTGGTCCACTGTATAAAGGCTGCAAAAACAAGGGTATATGCACAATTCAAAAAAAAGAAAAACATAATTAAATCTGAAGAATATGTACATAACATCCAAGATGGGAATGGGTAAAAGATGATACAAAAGAGACCGGCACAAACTTCCAATATGAAAAAACGGGATACCGTATACAATGAAGAACAACCCACGTAGATGTTTGAGGTAAAACCAAAAATGGCAAAATTCCAAAATGCAGCACAACACAAAATCGCATTAGGAGTGTAAAAAAAGAACCCACATCTGTCACCGCAATAAGATTTAAAATGGCGGTAGATGAGGATCTATATAACCATTCAGGCTGTGCTGTGGCATATGGAACCTTTCTAATTGCAAAGAATATATCTCCATTATGTATAAGCTACTCACGATCTCATGGTTATCTCCCAAGGATGAGGAGATTAGACAATAAAACTCTGTATACAAAACAAATAGTTTTCACAAGTAATCCAGCTGTAACCCTCTCCCCAAAGCCATGCCATCAAGTTCCTATTTAACTCACAGGTAAGTGACATTGCGATAAGAGGTGGACACGATCAGCCCGTCTGTTTTTACCTCGAGATTTCACCATCCTCCAAAACTGGCAAGTAATGTCATCAAAATAGATGAAACAACATACAACATCGGTAAAAAAAGTTGATATGAGCCTCCAAAATAGTATAAAACAAATTGAAATGAATCCAACACTCCGCAAGATAATCAAATAATAATCATATAAAAAATAAATCATATGCAGCTAATGGATTTTGTTTTTTTATTATCCCAGCGGAGAAATATAAAGCCAGATGGCCTCTATCCCAAAAACACTTTGATCTCCTTTGCCATCAAACTCTCAAGTTTTCTAAAAGTCTTTTTTAGGAATGGATGTTTTTTTATTATCCCCAGATTATAAGGGTCAGACATGCCTGATATACACAGTGATCACCTGTAGTATTCCACTCGGTTTGCTCCAAACATTAGCCACTCTCCTCTGCCACAGACAGAAAGGATGATTAAAAGATTCCAAAGCTCCCAATCGTTGAGTCTTGTGATTCTTCAGTATATGTAAAAGGTTTAGAAAAGAGGAAACTTCATAGTGCAGTACAAATGGTTGCTTTATTCCAAGTTTTGCACAAAAACAGCAAAGAAATCGATACAGACACAGCCGCAAGCTTTCAGACTGCCAGCTGATGCGTGGTGACGTCACAAAAAGTCTCTCCGAACCTTTTTGTGACGTCACCACGTATCAGCTGGCAGTCTGAAAGCTTGCGGCTGTGTCTGTATCGATTTTCTTTGCTGTTTTTGTGCGGTAAAAGGCCATCTGGCTTTATATTTCTCCGCTGGGATAATAAAAAACATCCATTAGCTGATATTGCAGATATCAAGGCGCTGCATCAGAAGTTTTTATATGAACATTTTCCATTATTTGATCCACGGCTTTGTTTTGAGACCTTCAAATAATACAGCATAATCATATGTTTATTTGATTATTTTTATTAATTGATTAGTGTTGGATTAATATTATAAGGTTCATATCAATTACACCGTATGTTGTTTGGGTTTGCGCCAATCCCTCTTTATATATATATATATATATATATATATATATATATATATATATGCGCGCGCGCGCGCGCGTGTGAATTGAGTATTTAATTCTTGGGAGTAGCGGCACCCACGCACACTCATTTTTCACATATTTTTTTTGTGTGTATATGTATATATATATATATATATATATATATATATATATATATATATATATATATATATATATATATATATATATATATATATATATATATATACATACACATATATATATACATATACACACACCTCTTTATATATACAGTACATATATAACCCTATTGGAAAATATATATATATATATATATATATATATATATATATATATATATATATATATATATATATATATATATATATATATATATATGTTTTCACATTATATAATTTTTCACAAATTTATAAAAAAAAATTTACATATTCACATACTAGATTTTTTTAATAAGTATAATCACATTATATATATTTTCACAAATTTACCAATGTTTTATATTGGTAAAACACACAAATCCCTGTGCTGTCAGCAGAGAGAAGACAGATCGTGTTTTTCTACAAAGTAGGGACAGCGATCTGTCATCTCTTCTAGTTAGTCCCATCCCCCCACAGTTAGAACACAGTGAGAGAACACACAGTTAACCCCTTGACCGCCCCCTAGTGTTAACCCCTTCCCTGCCAGTGACATTTATAGAGTAATCAGTTTTTATAGCACAGATCGCTCTATAAGTGTCAATGGCCCCAAAAATGTGTCAAAAGTGTCCGACCTGTCCGCGCAATGTCGCAATACCGCTAAAAATTGCAGATCACCGCCATTACTAGTAAAAAATAAATAAATAATAAAAACGCCATAAAAATGCTATAAATCTTTCCCATTTTCCCCAGTTTGTAGACGCTATAACGTTTGTGCAAACCAATCAATATACGCCTTTTTCCTTTTACCAAAAATATGTAGAAGAATACATTTTGGCCTAAAAACTGATGAAGACATTTTACGTTTTTTTTTTAAATTGGGGGATATTTATTACAGCAAAAAGTGAAAAATATTGTTTTTTTTTTTTTCAAAATTGTCGCCCATTTTTGTTTATAGCGCAAAAAAAAAAAAAAAAAACTGCAGAGGTGATCAAATACCACCAAAAGAGGACGCAAATTTAGTTTGGGTACAGCATTGTATGACCGCGCAATTGTCAGTTAAAGCAACCCAGTGTCAAATTGTAAAATGTGCTCTGGTCAGGAAGGGGGTAAAATCTTCCGGGGCTGAAGTGGTTAAGCATCCCACCTGTTTCCAAGCTCCAATGTATTCATCTTTCCATCATTCTGTCACACGGCCTTCACTCCTTGTCCCGTCGCTTGTCTTATGTCTTCTACATGTTCATTTCTCTCACATCTCTCAGTTTCTTGTCATTATTTTGATTGTAGTCTTTATCCATGATTCCATACTTTTTTCCATGATGACTAGAGGGCCACTGCCATTCATAACTGTCATAATCAAATACAAAACATCAAATCGGTCTATATGTAGCTGCAGAGGAAGAACAGCTTTTACTAACATGGGGGAACCCCTGAAATAACTTTTAGATCCCAGGGACCCCTAATAATGACTTTGTTTGTTTTAACACTAAGCTGTGATAAAAGAATAAATAGTAGAATGGAATGTGGCATACACAGTGTATAGGAAACCCAGGGCAGTTCTATTCAGCAATTAAAGAAATTATAGTAATAATAATATTGACCAGATAATAAATGCAGACAATAAAAACTGTATCTGCTCACATTGTTAGTGCTGAAATTTCAACTTACTATGACGGTCAATGAAACAGTGATTCAAAAATTGGCACACTATCCCTTTAACCAGGGCTTGACAAATTTGCTTGGAATCTAGGAGCCAGCTAAAAAAGTTAGGAGCCAGGTTTTTTTTTTTTTTAACGACGACGACTGACAGGTGGCACTGGGCACCGTAGGACGTCCTCCCAGAACCTTGCTCCTGCACGTCCCCTGGGGCGCGCACTCGGGAACATCCGTGACCGCCAGGTCCTAAGGACCCGGCGCATCGTGGTAAACAGACGCCGATAGCGCCCGTTTACCACGTGATCGCTCTGTCAAATGACGGTGCGATTACATGTACACAAACCGGCGTCACGTCATGACGCCGGTTCCTCCCTCCCCTCTCTGTATCGATCGGTACAATGAGAGGGGAGAAGATGAGAGGGGGAGAGATGGGACCAGCGCTGTGGGATGGATGTGTAGTGCCCACAGCGCTGGTCAGTGACAGCTGCACTGCCAGCACTGTGCAATACTCTGCCAATACATTTTAATAGAAACAAAGAATTTTTTTTTTTTTTTTTACTGAATTGTCAGTATTTTTTGATTTATAGCGCAAAAAATAAAAAACCCAGCGGTGATTAAATACCAGCAAAAGAAAGCTCTATTTGTGTGAAAAAAAGGACAAAAAATTCATTTGGGTACAGTGTTGCATGACTGAGAAATTGGCATTCAAAGTGTGAGAGCACTGAAAGCTGAAAAGTGCCCAGTGGTTAACATTGCATTAGCATTGTTAAAGGTGTTGCAACACCAACGGCCACCACAAGATGGCGCCATAGAAGGATTTCAGAAGGCCGCAAAGCCGCGGCCTAAATTTCTGGCCGGCGCGGCCCGATGCAATCGCGCGGCGGGGGTCGGTGTCAATAGGTTGACGGGGTACCGCAGCTGTGTCGCCCCAGGCGCCAGGACCCCAATTCTAGGCGCAATTGCGCCCGGGCGACCAGGGTTTGTCGAGGCCTGCCTTTAACCACTTGCCCATTGTCAAATGATGGCGGAGCTCTCGTTCTGGGTGGATGTCATATGACGGTGCACCCCAACGGCCGATCAGTCCTTCCTTCTCAGAGCTTTGTGCTCAGCTGTCGGTTAATTGCCAGTACTCTTCATTCCAGTGACTCACCTTGGCTTCATTTCCTGCTCGTCAGCTAGCCCTGCTGGCTATTTAAACTGCCTGGATCAGATCTCCTGTGCCTTCGCCTGGTCAACAAATCCGGACACTCTCTGATGTGTTTTCCTGTTTAAAGTGGTTGTAAAACCTTATAAACCACGTTGACCTACAGGTGAGCCTAGATTAAGGCTTACCTGTAGGTCGAAGAAATATCTCCTAAACCTACACGGTTTAGGAGATATTTGCCAAAAGACAGGCACCGCTGTCTACGGCGCATGCGCCATAGGCAGCGGCGCGCAGACGCACTGAGCGCGCCGCTGTTAACGATGATATGCGAGTGGCGGCTCCCGTGCGCATTTTGCAGGAGTGACGTCATTGCGGCTCCTTCGAATGACAGCGGCGGATGGAGGCTCCGTACACAAGGGGATAGCGGTGACTTCGCTGGCTCCTGTGTCAGGTAAGTGACACATAATGGCTCATTACTCAAATCTCTAACAACCTCTGGAGAACCCCAGTTGAGAAAGACTAAAACCGCGAGTGCCAGCATACTGCTCCCCTGCCTCACCTACAGCAGTGTAGCAGCGATGTGGGCGGGCGGGCAGTGAGAGATGATCTCATCTCTCTGCTCCCCCCACCTCACCTCTAGCATTATAGCAGCCCCGCTGTGAGCATGGAAGAGCGGCGATACGGGTGGTGAGAGATGATCTCATCTCTGTTCGCTTGCCTCAGTGTAGCAGCCCCGCTGTGAGCACGGAACAGCGGTGATGCGGGCGGTGAGAAATTTTGTGCAAACCAATCAATATACACCTTTTCCTTTTACCAAAAATATGTAAAAGAATACATTTTGGCCTAAACTGATGAAGAATTTTTTTTAAATTGGGGGATATTATAGCAAAAAGTAAAAAATATTGTTTTTTTTGAAAATTTCGCCCTTTTTTGTTTATAGCGCAAAAAATAAACTGCAGAGGTGATCAAATACCACCAAAAGAGGACGCAAATTTCGTTTGGGTACAGCATTGTATGACCGCGCAATTGTCAGTTAAAGCAACCCAGTGTCAAATTGTAAAAAGTGCTCTGGTCAGGAAGGGGGTAAAATCTTCCGGGGCTGAAGTAGTTAAGCATCCCACCTGTTTCCAAGCTCCAATGTATTCATATTTCCATCATTCTGTCACACGGCCTTCACTCCTTGTCCCGTCGCTTGTCTTATGTCTTCTACATGTTAATTTCTCTCACATCTCTCAGTTTCTTGTCATTAATATTGATTGTAGTCTTTATCCATGATTCCATACTTTTTTCCATGATGACTAGAGGGCCACTGCCGTTCATAACTGTCATAATCAAATACAAAACATTAAATCAGTCTATATGTAGCTGCAGAGGAAGAACAGCTTTTACTAACATGGGGGAACCCCTGAAATAACTTTTAGATCCCAGGGACCCCTAATAGATACTTTGTTTGTTTTAACACCAAGCTGTGATAAAAGAATAAATAGTAGAATGGAATGTGGCATACACAGCGTATAGGAAACCCAGGGCAGTTCTATTCTCAGCAATTAAAGAAATTATAGTAATAATAATATTGACCAGATAATAAATGCAGACAATAAAAACTGTATCTGCTCACATTGTTAGTGCTGAAATTTCAACTTACTATGACGGTCAATGAAACAGTGATTCAAAAATTGGCACACTATCCCTTTAACCACTTGCCCATTGTCAAATGATGGCGGATGTCATATGACGGTGCACCCCAACGGCCGATCAGTCCTTCCTTCTCAGAGCTTTGTGCTCAGCTGTCGGTTAATTGCCAGTACTCTTCATTCCAGTGACTCACCTTGGCTTAATTTCCTGCTCGTCAGCTAGCCCTGCTGGCTATTTAAACTGCCTGGATCAGATCTCCTGTGCCTTCGCCTGGTCAACATATCCGGACACTCACTGATGTGTTTTCCTGTTTAACTGCCTGAGATCCGCGCCATAGCCAAATGACGGCTACAGCGCGGATCTGTTGTGCCGGGAGTACGTCATATGACGTCCTCCCCTTCTGTGCACTCCAGGGAGCGCGCTCGCGCGCTCTCGCCGTCTCACTGGGCACTCGATGCGCGTGCCCAGCGGCCGCGATGTCCGCTGGGCACCCGCGATTGCCCGGTAACACAGCAGGACCGTGGATCTGTGTGTGTAAACACACAGATCAACGATCCTGTCAGAGGAGAGGAGCCGATGGTGTGTTCTCTGTACAGAGAAACACCGATCGGTCTCCTCCCCTTGTGAGTCCCCTCCCCCCACAGTAAGAAACACTCCCAGGGAACATAATTAACCCCTCCCCGCCCCCTAGTGGTTAACCCCTTCACTGCCAGTGTCATTTATACAGGAATCAAAGCATTTAAATAGCATTGATTGCTGTATAAATGACAATGGTGCCAAAAATGTGTCAAAAATGTCCGATGTGTCCGCCATAATGTCGCAGTCACAATAAAAATCGCTGATCACCGCCATTACTAGTAAAAAAAAAAAATATTAATAAAAATGCTATAAAACTATCCCCTATTTTGTAAACGCTATAACTTTTGCGCAAACTAATCAATAATCGCTAATTGCGATTTTTTTTTACCAAAAATATGTAGAAGAATACGTTTCGGCCTAAACTGAGGAAAAAAAAATGTTTTTTTATATATTTTTTGGGGATATTTATTATAGCAAAAAGTAAAAAATATTGTTTTTTTTTTAAATTTGTCGCTCTTCTTTTGTTTATTGCGCAAAAAATAAAAAACGCAGAGGTGATCAAATACCACCAAAAGAAAGCTCTATTTGTGGGGAAAAAATGATAACAATTTCATTTGGGTACAGTGTCGTATGACCGTGCAATTGTCATTCCAAGTGCATCAGCGCCGAAAGCTGAAAATTGGTCTGGTCACGAGGGGGGTTTAAGTGCCCAGTAATCAGGTGGTTAAAGTGGTTGTAAAACCTTACAAACCACGTTGACCTACAGCGTGCCGCTGTTAACGGTGATATGCGAGTGGTGGCTCCCGTGCGCATTTTGCAGGAGTGACGTCATTGCGGCTCCTTCGAATGACAGCAGCAGATGGAGGCTCCGTACACAAGGGGACAGCGGTGACTTTGCTGGCTCCTGTGTCAGGTAAGTGACACATAATGGCTCATTACTCAAATCTCTAACAACCTCTGGAGAACCCCAGTTGAGAAAGGCTAAAACCGCGAGTGCCAGCATACTGCTCCCCTGCCTCACCTACAGCAGTGTAGCAGTGATGTGGGCGGGCAGTGAGAGATGATCTCATCTCTCTGCTCCCCCCACCTCACCTCTAGCATTATAGCAGCCCCGCTGTGAGCATGGAAGAGCGGCGATACGGGTGGTGAGAGATGATCTCATCTCTGTTCGCTTGCCTCAGTGTAGCAGCCCCGCTGTGAGCACGGAACAGCGGTGATGCGGGCGGTGAGAGATTTTGTGCAAACCAATCAATATACACCTTTTCCTTTTACCAAAAATATGTAAAAGAATACATTTTGGCCTAAACTGATGAAGAATTTTTTTATTTTTTTTAAATTGGGGGATATTTATTATAGCAAAAAGTAAAAAATATTGTTTTTTTTTGAAAATTTCGCCCTTTTTTGTTTATAGCGCAAAAAATAAACTGCAGAGGTGATCAAATACCACCAAAAGAGGACGCAAATTTCGTTTGGGTACAGCATTGTATGACCGCGCAATTGTCAGTTAAAGCAACCCAGTGTCAAATTGTAAAAAGTGCTCTGGTCAGGAAGGGGGTAAAATCTTCCGGGGCTGAAGTAGTTAAGCATCCCACCTGTTTCCAAGCTCCAATGTATTCATATTTCCATCATTCTGTCACACGGCCTTCACTCCTTGTCCCGTCGCTTGTCTTATGTCTTCTACATGTTAATTTCTCTCACATCTCTCAGTTTCTTGTCATTAATATTGATTGTAGTCTTTATCCATGATTCCATACTTTTTTCCATGATGACTAGAGGGCCACTGCCGTTCATAACTGTCATAATCAAATACAAAACATTAAATCAGTCTATACAGGGGGTCGTTAGGGACTGCCCGCCTGTACGGAAGTCGGAAATGTTCGTAAGTCGGCCGCGCATGCGCAGACCGACAAATACGGAGATTTCCGGACATTTCCGGCATTTTCCGAAGCTCCGTATGGCCGCGCATGCGCAGAACGGCCGAAAGAAGCCGAAAAAGACTGAAAAATGGCGGAGGGTCCCCGCAGCACCCCGTTCGTAAGTAGGGGTTGTTCTTAGGTCGGGTGTTCGTAAGTCGGGGACCCCCTGTATGTAGCTGCAGAGGAAGAACAGCTTTTACTAACATGGGGGAACCCCTGAAATAACTTTTAGATCCCAGGGACCCCTAATAATGACTTTGTTTGTTTTAACACCAAGCTGTGATAAAAGAATAAATAGTAGAATGGAATGTGGCATACACAGTGTATAGGAAACCCAGGGCAGTTCTATTCAGCAATTAAAGAAATTATAGTAATAATAATATTGACCAGATAATAAATGCAGACAATAAAAACTGTATCTGCTCACATTGTTAGTGCTGAAATTTCAACTTACTATGACGGTCAATGAAACAGTGATTCAAAAATTGGCACACTATCCCTTTAACCACTACTACGCTGATCTCTGGATTCCTGTTTCACTGGCTTGTTCCCACTACCCGCTCTGGTTACCAAATCCTGGCTGTGTTTTGGACTACGTTTGCTCTGTTTGTACCATTTTATAATTTTATTAAAAAGTGTGATTTTTATGCACTTGCATCTCAGTCTGATTCATGGTTCATGGCAGCGCGGCGATCGTGGCCGCGTCGTGTTGCTAGGACATGGCATAACCCAGATCTCTATAAAAAGCCACTTTAACCATATGATCGGCTGTGTCCAATCACAGTCGGTCACATGTAAATACAAGAAGTTCCGGTAATCTTCTCTCATCGCCTCACACTGACAGAGTGTGTGGCGAGGAGAGCCGATCAGCGGCATCGCCTCACAGGGGAGACCAGGGCATGTAATACAGTAAGGCCCTAGAAGTGCCACCAATCAATGCCCATGAGTGCCACCAATCAATGCCCATGAGTGCCCATCAATGACACAAATCAGTGCCCAATACTGGTGCCAGTCAGTGCTGCCTTTTAGTGCCCATCAGTGCCTGCTCATTAGCGCTGCCCATAAATTCCCACCAGTGCCGCTCATTAGTGCCCATCAGTGCCGCCTATCAGTGTGGCATAATAGTGCCTCCTCAGCGCACATCAGTGAAGGAGAGAAATTACTTATTTACAAAATTTACTGGCAGAACCTAAGAAATACATTTTTTTTTTTTTTTCAAACCCAGCAGTGATTAAATCCCACCAAACAAAGAAGCTCTGTTTGTGTGAAGTAAATGTTTAAAAATGAATTTGGGTACAGTGTTGCATGAACACGCAATTGTCATTCAAAGTGCTACAGCGCTGAAAACTAAAAAATGGCCTGGGCAGGAAGAGGGCAAAAGTGCCCTGTATTGAGGTGGTTAAATCATATAATATTATAAAAGTAGAAAAATATACGTCATGCAATTACATAATCACTGTGAAAAAATCAATACAAATTGAGCATGATTTCCAAAGGTTTGATAAATGAATGAGAGTGAACCATAAGAAATATCATCATTGCCAGTTTGCTCTTGATATTTCTTCCCATGACTTCCACTCCACCACCGTGATCAGTGTGAACTCTGACCATATAAAGTGAACCCCAAAATAAAAATCAGGTCACTTGAATAGAATGCATCAGCCAGCCCAACATTATGACCTCTCAGATTATCTGCATCACCAAAAAGCAAACGTTCCACATAGCGCAGATAAATTAAGCCATTTATTTGTTATATAAAAAGCAGGATTAAAACTAATAAATGTGTAAAAACTAAAACAAATGATCATCTCCTCACCGCTCAGGTGCAGTGCCCCCTTACACTGGTTATCAGCAAACTGTTACTTTAAATGAGTGTAGTACATTGGTGGTCAATGGAGAAGGTCTTTGCTCCGCTGGTGGTCAGTGGTAAGAATGCACCTAACATTGGTGGTAAGTAGTGAATTATGTGAGCGTCAGAAATGGCTCATTACTCAAATCTCTAACAACCTCTGGAGAACCCCAGTTGAGAAAGGCTAAAACTGCGAGTGCCAGCATACTGCTCCCCTGCCTCACCTACAGCAGTGTAGCAGTGATGTGGGCGGGCGGGCAGTGAGAGACAATCTCATCTCTCTGCTCCCCCCACCTCACCTCTAGCATTATAGCAGCCCCGCTGTGAGCATGGAAGAGCGGCGATACGGGCGGTGAGAGATGATCTCATCTCTGTTCGCGTGCCTCAGTGTAGCAGCCCCGCTGTGAGCACGGAACATCGGTGATGCGGGCGGGGAGAGATTTTGTAAAAACCAATCAATATACGCCTTTTCCTTTTACCAAAAATATGTAGAAGAATACATTTTGGCCTAAACTGATGAAGAAATTATTACATTTTTTTAAATTGGGGGATATTTATTATAGCAAAAAGTAAAAAATAGTTTTTTTTTTCAAAATGTCGCCCTTTTTTGTTTATAGCGCAAAAAATAAAAAATGCAGAGGTGATCAAATACCACCAAAAGAGGACGCAAATTTAGTTTGGGTACAGCATTGTATGACCGCTCAATTGTCAGTTAAAGCAACCCAGTGTCAAATTGTAAAAAGTGCTCTGGTCAGGAATGGGGTAAAATCTTCCGGGGCTGAAGTGGTTAAGCATCCCACCTGTTTCCAAGCTCCAGTGTATTCATATTTCCATCATTCTGTCACACGGCCTTCACTCCTTGTCCCGTCGCTTGTCTTATGTCTTCTACATGTTCATTTCTCTCACATCTCTCAGTTTCTTGTCATTAATATTGATTGTAGTCTTTATCCATGATTCCATCCTTTTTTCCATGATGACTAGAGGGTCACTGCCGTTCATAACTGTCATAATCAAATACAAAACATTAAATCAGTCTATATGTAGCTGCAGAGGAAGAAGAAGAACAGCTTTTACTAACATGGGGGAACCCCTGAAATAACTTTTAGATCCCAGGGACCCCTAATAATGACTTTGTTTGTTTTAACACTAAGCTGTGATAAAAGAATAAATAGTAGAATGGAATGTGGCATACACCACTTGCCACCTGCCCATTGTCAAATGATGGCGGAGCTCTCGTTCTGGGTGGATGTCATATGACGGCGCACCCCAACAGCCGATATGGCGCTGACAGGGCTGGGCTCAGTCCTTCCCTCAGGCATCATTCAGATATACCCCCGGGAAGTAGAGGACGTCATATGACGTATAGTGGGTGCAAAGTGGTTAATATCACAGGTCATACACCATGACAAGACTGAGCACAGGAACAAGACACAAGGGAGTTATACTGCATCAGCAAAGTCTCTCCCAAGCAAAGATATCAAAGCAGACTGGGGGGGTCAAGATGTGCTTTTCAAGCTCTTTTGAAGAAGTACAAAGAAATGGGCAATCTTGAGAATCAAAAACAAAGTGGTCGGCAAAGGAAACATAAAGTGATTCTAAAGGTTCCTGTTTTTAAAAAAAATTAAATAACAAACATGTTATATTAACCTGCTCTGTGCAATGGGTTTTGCACAGAGCAGCCCGGATCCTCCTCTTCTGCGGTGCACTGGCAGCGCTCCTGGCTCGTCCCCTCCATAGGGTGCCCCCTTGGAGAGCCGCTCTCTCTGGAGGCACCTGTGCGGGCGAGCTCCTGAGTCCCACTGCTGCGTCCACTGACACAGACAGCGGGACTCGGCCCTGTCCCCCGTGTCACTGGATTTGATTGACAGCAGTGGGAGCCAATGGCCCCCACTGCTTTCAATCTATCCAATGAGGACAGAGACAGCGGCTGGAGCCACTAGGGGCTCATGCTTGGCCTGGAACAGATCGGGCGCAGGTAAGTAAAAGGGGGCTGCAAAACAGGTTTTCACCTTAATGCAAAGAATGCATTAAGGTGAAAAACTGTGAGCTTTACAACCCCTCCGTGAGTCCGATCGTGGGTCCCGCGGACTTGGATCGCCGCGGGGATACCTGTGATCATCTCACGGGGAGGAAGAACGGGGAGATGCTGAAGTAAACAAGCATCTCCCCATTCTGCCAAGCAACAGTGACACTGATCTCTGCTCCCTGTGATTGGAGCAGAGATCAGTGATGTGCCACACCCCCCACAGTTAGCAACACGCCCCTAGGACACACTTAACCCCTACACTGCCACTTCCTGGTTAACCCCTTCACTGCCATTTACACAGGAATCAGAGCATTTGTATAGCATTGATTGCTGTATAAATGACAATGGTCCCAAAAATGTGTCCGATGTGTCCGCCATAATGTCGCAATCACAATACCAAATCGCTGATCGCCGCCATTACTAGTAAAAAAAAAATATTAATAAAAATGCCATAAAACTATTTTGTAAACGCTATAACTTTTGCGCAAACCAATCAATAATCGCTTATTGCGATTTTTTTTACCAAAAATATGTAGAAGAATAAGTATCGGCCTAAACTGAGGAAAATAAGCGTTTTTTTTATATATTTTTTGGGGCTATTTTTTGAAAATTGACTCTCTTTTTTTCTTTATAGCACAAAAAATAAAAACTGATCAAATACCACCAAAAGAAAGCTCTATTTGTGGCAAAAAAAAGACGTCAATTTTGTTTGGGAGTCACGTTGCATGACCGCGCAATTGTCAGTTAAAGCGACGCAGTGCCAAATCGTAAAAAGTGGTCTGATCTTAAGCCAGCAAAATGGTCCGGTCTGAAAGTGGTTAAAAAAAAATACACCCTACAAGACAAAGGCATAATGAGCTAGTATGCATAGCATACTAGCTCATTATGAATTACTTACCTGAGATCGAAGCCCCCGCATCAGCCCTCGTTCGCCTCCTCTGACGCCGCCATCTATCCCGGAGTGACTTCCGGGTATTACGGCTCTGGCGATGTGACTGGCCGGAGCTGCGATGATGTCACTCCAGTGCGCTGGTGCCGCCATTAACGGCATGCTCAGTGCGCTTGCGCCCGATGTCTGTGGTGCATGCGCCGTAGACATCGGTGCCGCTATTCCTGCAAATATCTGCTAAACCTTTTAGGTTTGGGAGATATTTCTTGCACCTGCAGGTAATCCTTAATCTAGGCTTACCTGTAGGTTAAAGTGGTTGTGATGGGTTTACAACCACTTTAATGCAGCAGATGAAAGACACATCATGCTTACATCCCGTAGACATCGGAAGATGTCCAGAAGTGCCATCAGCACAGAACTGTCTGAAACCAGTGGGACCCGGGTACACCCAACTACTGTCCAGAGAAATATGCCCAGAAGGGGTCTTCCTGGAAGATTCCCAGCCAATAAGCCATACCTCCGACGTGGGAACAAGGCTAAGCGACTCAACTATGCATGAATATGGATGTAGAAAAATGGCAGCAGGTGCTCTGGACTGATGAGTCAAAATGCTAAATATGTGTCCGTAGCAGAAGGCAGATTGTTCATGAAGGGCTGGAGAGCGGTACAATAATGAGTGTCTGCGGGCAACTGTGAAGCATAGTGGAGGTTCCTTGCAAGTTTGAGGCTGCATTTCTGCAAACTGGACTTGGTCAGGATCAGTTATGTCCTCAATTCTGAGAAATACAGACAGGTATTGTTTTGGCCCCAAATTTATTCTGCAGCCGGACAATGACCCCAAATATACAGCCAATGTCATTAAGACCTATGTTCAGTGAAAAGCAGAAAAAGGAGTCCTGAAAATGATGGTTTGGCCCCCAAAGAGCCCTGATCTCATTATCATGGAGTCTGTCTAGGATTACATGAAGAGACAGAAGGATTTGAGGCAGCCGACATCCACAGAAGATCTGAGGTTAGTTTCCCAAGATGTTTAGAACAACCTACCTGCCGAGTTCCTTCAAAAACTATGTGCAAGTGTATAAAGAAGAATTGATGCTGATTTGAAGATAAAGGGAGGTCACAGCAAATATTGGTTTGATTTGTATTTCTCTTCTGTTCATTTACTTTCTATTTTGTTAATTGATAAAAAAAATAAACTAATAACATTTCTATTTCTCTAATCATTCTTCATGAACATCATTTTTCACACCTGCCTTAAACTTTTGCACAGTACTCTATATAGTAGAGCCCAGTCATGTGAGAGGGTGTATGTATCTAGCATAGCCCAGTCATATCACTCTGTGTATATAGTAGAGCCCAGTGATATCACTCTGTGTATATAGTAGAGCCCAGTCATATCACTCTGTGTATATAGTAGAGCCCAGTCATATCACTCTGTGTATATAGTAGAGCCCAGTCATATCACTCTGTGTATATAGTAGAGCCCAGTGATATCACTCTGTGTATATAGTAGAGCCCAGTCATATCACTCTGTGTATATAGTAGAGCCCAGTCATATCACTCTGTGTATATAGTAGAGCCCAGTCATATCACTCTGTGTTAGAGCTGCACGATTCTGGGCAAAATGAGAATCGTGATTCTTTTGCTTAGACTAAAGATCACGATTCTTTAAAATGGCAATTTTAAAAAGAAAAATCAGCTGAAGACGGCGCATGCGCAATCAACACACCGCTCAAGGTGTATATAGGACTGGGTGTACATGGGATATGAGGTGTATATAGGACTGGGTGTACCTGGTCATAGGGCTCTTTCTCCAGGATGCGGCCACACAGCTGGGAGCATTGCTCAAACTTCCTCCGCCGGAAGTAGCTCCAGGCCTGCAGCAGAGGCTCCATCTCCAGCCCCATCCCGGCACTCAGCGCAGGACAGTCCGGGGATCTATGGAAACGGCTTTACCTCGCTGTGTTCGTTTCCCAGATGACATATCCAGCGGCGCAGCGCATCACCCGCTCCGATGACTGACGTCAGTTCCGATATCCGCCATTTGCGTTCCACGCTGGTTACGTGGAACCGGTGGTAGAAAAGAAAATCGCGTCATCGTGTCATCCAAAAAGGAGATTGTATGGGGGGGGGGTGAATCGAAATCGCAATCTTTTCGTGATTAATCGTGCACCTCTACTCTGTGTATGTATACAGTACAGCCCGGTGCTGTCAGTGTATGGATATAGTAATGTTCTGGGCCAATCATAAGAGGCAGAGACACTCCTCCATATACTTTCCCATTGTATAGGTGTGGCTGTGGGGGAGGGGAAATGCCTTGGAGGGTTTGGATTGGCCCAGCACAGGTGACACCTTCCTGGTGGGGTCCCTCAGGTGGGTTTGAAGAAGGACGTGAACTCTCCTGAGCTCATTCCTGGTGTTTAACCACTTCCCTACCCGCGTATTGTCATATGACGCCCACAAGGTGGATCTCCCATCCTTGGTGGGCGTCATATGACGTCCTCCCATTCCCGGTCGCCTGGGGGGGGGGGGGCGCTCGCGGCGTCGCTCGGGACCCTGTGCGAGTGCCCGGCGGCCACGATGTCCGCCTGGCACCCGCGATTGCCCGTTAAAACAACGGGACCGTGGAGCTGTGTGTGTAAACACACAGCCCCACGTCCTGTCAGCGGAGAGGAGACCGATCATGTGATCCCAGTACGGAGGAACACATGATCGGTCTCCTCCCCTTGAGTCCCCTCCCTCCACAGTTAGAATCACTCCTATAGGGACACACATTAACCCCTGCAGCGCCCCCTAGTGTTAACCCCTTCCCTGCCAGTCACATTTACACAGTAATCAATGCAATTTTATAGCAACGATCGCTGTGTAAATGTGAATGGTTCCAAAAATGTGTCAAAAGTGTCCGAAGTGTCCGCCGCAATGTCGCAGTCACGGAAAAAAAAAAAAAAAAAAAAAAAAAAAAAAAAAAAAAAAAAAAAAATCGCAGATCGCCGCCATTACTAGTAAAAAAAAAAAAAATAAATGCAATAAACCTATCCCCTATTTTGTAGACGCTATAACTTTTGCGCAAACCGATCAATATACGCTTATTGCGATTTTTTTACCAAAAATATGTAGAAGAATACGTATCGGCCTAAACTGAGTAAAAAAATATTTTTTTTTAAAAAAAATGGGATATTTATTATAGCAAAAAGTAAAAAATATTGTGTTTTTTTTTTAAATTGTCCCTCTTCTTTTGTTTATAGCGCAAAAAAATAAAAACCGCAGAGGTGATCAAATACCACCAAAAGAAAGCTCTATTTGTGGGAAAAAAAGGACGCCAATTTTGTTTGGGTGTAATGTTGCACGACCGCGCAATTGTTAGTTAAAGCGACGCAGTGCCGAATCGCAAAAAGTGCTCTGGTAAGGAAGGGTGTAAAATGGCCCGGTGCTGAAGCGGTTAATCTCAGAGTCGGAGGATGGGGGATGGTAATAAGACGTGAAAGTGGCCTGAGGTGATTTGAGGTGATTTCTATCATTGCACTGCGGTGACGTGCCGCCATTCACACTACAATATACACCAGTGGTCTCCGAACTGCGGCCCGGGGGCCGAATGTGGCCTGTTGCTTGCCTTCATCCGGGCCTGGGTACATTAGTTCTCCCACTTATATGAGGAACTATTCCTCCCACTGACACCAATGATGGGGAACTATTCCTCCCACTGACACCAATTATGGGGAACTATTCCTCCCACTGACACCAATGATGAGGAACTATTCCTCCCTCTGACACCAATGATGAGGAACTATTCCTCCCTCTGACACCAATGATGAGGAACTATTCCTCCCAATGACACCAATGATGAGGAACTATTCCTCCCACTGACACCAATGATGAGGAACTATTCCTCCCGCTGACACCAATGATGAGGAACTATTCCTCCCACTGACACCAATGATGAGGAACTATTCCTCCCTCTAACACCAATGATGAGGAACTATTCCTCCCACTGACACCAATGATGAGGAACTATTCCTCCGGCTGACACCAATGATGAGGAACTATTCCTCCCACTGACACCAATGATGAGGAACTATTCCTCCGGCTGACACCAATGATGAGGAACTATTCCTCCCACTGACACCAATGATGAGGAACTATTCCTCCCTCTGACACCAATGATGAGGAACTATTCCTCCCACTGACACCAATGATGAGGAACTATTCCTCCCTCTAACACCAATGATGAGGAACTATTCCTCCCACTGACACCAATGATGAGGAACTATTCCTCCGGCTGACACCAATGATGAGGAACTATTCCTCCCTCTGACACCAATGATGAGGAACTATTCCTCCCGCTGACACCAATGATGGGACATTATTCTATATTCCATATTATACTCACACAGGTCACATTCCGGCCCCCCTAAGGTGTAAAGTGCAGTAAACTGGCCCTTTGTGTAGAATGTTTGGGGGTCCCTGATATACACGGTGCTGTGCGTTCATATTGAATGTCCCCCATTTCATGAAGGCGGCTCCCCTGAGTGAGGTGACAATAGAAGGTCATGTCTCCTGTGAGGGACATTAGGGTGTGGTCGGGCCTTCATATAACGCACGTTTATACACCATAAACATGGAAAAGGCTCCGAACATTTCCACAGGACATTCCCAGAGTGTCATTCAGAAACTGCAGACTGCCTGGCTGACTTTCTGCCTTCATCTCTCTCACTGAGAATTGCTGTCAGCGGGGATCTCCAGGCTTGTCCCGCCTCAGAGGATCTGCAATCACACAGCTAAGGAGCGGCCTCATTATATCTCTATGGAGGGGTGTGAGGAGAACACAGGTCGGTGTCTCCAGGCTGAGAAGACATGGTATAGCGCTGCCATAGGCCGATGAGAGGATAGAGAGCAGAGCGGACAGAACTCTGATACCTGATCATCGTCCGACATCATCCGAGTCCGACCGCCACTGACAGGTGTTTCGTCAGATTAGGCGACCCGTCAGAATGTGTAACGGAAGTGAGGTTTCGTCGCCGCCATCTTGCTACACCCCGCCCTCCTCCACAGTAAGGATACAACATCGGCGGAGGAAGTTGTTTGGCTGAAGGAGCCGAGATTTCCCCGGAAGTAATATCAGCCGCAGAGGGGGGAAAGGATTGTGTGTTGCACCGGAAGTTGATGACTCGGTGGAGGAAGTGGTCTGCCTGATAGAAGGGAAGATGATTAAAGCGATTCTGGTGTTCAATAATCATGGCAAGCCGCGCTTTATGCGTTTCTACCAACACTTCGTGAGTTCTGTCTGTGTGTGTATATAATACAATATATTCCAGTCCTATGTGTGGGATTTGTGTCTATATATATATATATATTAGTGCAGTCCTGGATTTGTGCTGAACAGTCCTGGTCCTGTGGATTTGTGTACAATAAATGGGATTGCTATAACACTCTCACCGTGTACAGTGCTGTGTATGAGCCCTCTCCTGTGTACACAATCTCAGCATCATGCAGAAAATCTCCAACAAATGTGTGTAGGTAGTAGAGGCCGGCCCCTGCTCTCGACGTGGCGGGAGTAGAGGCCGGCCCCTGCTCTCGACGTGGCGGGAGTAGAGGCCGCCCCCTTCTCTCTGCGCGTGGCGGGAGTAGAGGCCGCCCCCCTTCTCTCTGCGCGTGGCGGGAGTAGAGGCCGCCCCCCTTCTCTCTGCGCGTGGCGGGAGTAGAGGCCGCCCCCCTTCTCTCTGCGCGTGGCGGGAGTAGAGGCCGCCCCCCTTCTCTCTGCGCGTGGCGGGAGTAGAGGCCGCCCCCCTTCTCTCTGCGCGTGGCGGGAGTAGAGGCCGCCCCCCTTCTCTCTGCGCGTGGCGGGAGTAGAGGCCGCCCCCCTTCTCTCTGCGCGTGGCGGGAGTAGAGGCCGTCCCCCTTCTCTCTGCGCGTGGCGGGAGTAGAGGCCGTCCCCTTCTCTCTGCGCGTGGCGGGAGTAGAGGCCGCCCCCTTCTCTCTGCGCGTGGCGGGAGTAGAGGCCGCCCCCCTGCTCTCTGCGCGTGGCCGGAGTAGAGGCCGGTGTTGGATCATTATCCGTCCCCCATCACGAAGTGTCCGAGGTGTACTGCGCATGTGCAGTACACAGGACACCCTGATTCCGAAAATTGCCTGCGCCGTGAGTCCACTTTCAAGCCCCACCATCCAAGTGGACATAGAGTTAGAATATAAAAGAGCCGAGCGCAGCGAGGCCGTGCCCGAAGCGTGGCGAGCGAAGCGAGCGAAGCGAGCCCGCGAGGGGCCCTCTAAGTTTGACTAACCTTATGTCCGCTTGGATGGTGGGGGCTTCACCTCGACTCACGGTGCAGGCGCCGTTCATCTTCCGACAATTTCCGAAGATCTTCATGCTCTGTACTGCGCATGCGCAGTACACTTCGGACACCTAGTGACAGCCGGACACTTGGTGATAGAACACCGGCCCCCTTCTCTCTGCGCGTGGCGGGAGTAGAGGCCGGCCCCTTTATTCTGCTCTGTTTGTTCATTCATATTGTGTCTTTGTGTCTTGCAGCCAGAAGACATGCAGCAGCAGATTATCCGGGAGACCTTTCATCTGGTCTCCAAGCGGGATGACAATGTCTGTAATTTCCTGGAAGGAGGAAGGTAACATCTCTATACATGACAGCTTTGTTCATTCCCCTTCTCTGTGGCTTATCATGCTTGTGTACAGAGACCATCCAGAGTCCACATTGATGGCAGCAGTAAAAGGAGGTACTGTGCAGGCATCTGTCATGTACCTTGTAAATGATGGATTGGATTCAATGTGCTGAGCTGAATGGTCTCCTACAAGTAGGGATGCACCGATACTGGTAACAGCACGGAGACTAGTCATCTTTGCGAGTTTCGGTACTCGCGAAAATGCTCCAATACCGGAAGTGACGTAGATTGGGAGCGGCCAACCTCCTCCTCCCAGTGGCATCGCTAGGTGCAGGCCCACCCATCATAACAGCCTATAAGCCTTGTCTCCTCGCTGCACACCTCCCTCCTCCAGCCACACAAAGCAGTGGATCCGGTCTCTCCCTGGCTGGATGCTGAGGCAGAGAACAGGGGGGCTCTGTATGAAGACATTGTACGGGCAGTACCCTGTTGTACGTAGCAGCGTGGCTCTCTCCCTGTACCATGCCTGCAGTCTCTTGCTGTCTGCTGTACCATGCCTGCAGTCACTTCTGCCTGTTGCCTCCTCCTTCTCTCTACCAGCTGTCACCTCTGCCCCCATGTCTCTCAATAACCCTCCTATGCCCAGCGATCACAGCCTTTTCCATCTAAACTCTCCCACCCCACAATCCCTATTTCACCCCACCCTCAACTACCTTTCCCTCACCCCTCCTACCCTGCCGTCACCCAATTCCTAAACAACAACCCCCTGCCACCTCCCAAACCACCCCTCTTCCTAGGTGATGGGTATCGGTACTGTACTCTGTGTTTAAAAAAATGGTATCGGTGCATCCCTACCTACAAGTGTCAGTGTGATTGGCTGGGAAGTTGTGTGATCACCCAAATATATTTGTGGCAATAAGAGAAAACCAAATAGTGTTGGATGTGACTGATATACAAAGTATGAGCAGGAACAGATATAGTGTCCACAGGGAACCCCTGGAATGGAACTCTAGTCAAGGCATTTTATTGATTTATTTCTCTGCAGTCTTTGCCCCCGTTAAAAGATTTCCTTGTATTCTGTCCTAATTGCACAATAATGCTGAAATGTCCCTAAAGCCAGGACGCAATCCACCTAGACAGTTGTCCAGTGGCGGTGCGTCCATATAGGGCACAGGAGCACCGCCCTCTCTCTCTCTCCTGTCACCTCTCTCACCATAGATAGATTCATGCTTTGCATGAATCTATCTATGGTCGCCACTGCCGCCCCCGCCCCCTAGTCAGGTGTCGGGCCCCTTGCCGGGCACCTGAATTACAGCAGCAGCAATTTTTTGGAAGCTCCTGATTTGAGCCGTGGGCTCTAATAGGCTTCCAAAATGGTAAACAGCGGGCGCAAAGCTGTGCGTTCGCTTTTGACTCAGTGTTGTGTTAGGAACATTGACCCGCCTCTCAGCCAATCAGGTGCTGGGGTCTGGTTACCTGTCACCTGATTGGCTGAAACAGGCGCTGTGATTGGATGCCTGATTAGAGAGGAACGGAGACATTGAGGCATGTGGACTTGGAAGACGCCACCGTGACCAGCTGCGAGACAGGTAAGTCCTGACTCCCAGGCAATGCACAGTGGCTGCGCTTGATGGGCACACATTTTCCTAACTTTTTGCGCCCACACCAAAAATTTTGAGCACCAGCCGCCACTGAAGTTGTCACTGAGGCAAGTGACCTCGTCGGACGATTTCCCCTCATTTCTTTTCCTAACTGCTTGCTAACCGCCCACTGCCTTTTTTTTATCTGCAGCAGGGCATCACCTGCTGCACTGAATCATGTACATGTTAGTGATCCAGCATTTCCAGGTATGGGGCACACGCGCCTGGCACCTTTTCTTTGCTGTCATTCGCTATAGCACAAGTTGATTAGCAGGTCCCGGTCAATGATTTATGGCCGAGACCTGCTGATCAGTTTAGCAAATGACAGTACAGAGCCCTGTGTTTACTGAAAATACAGGGCCACATCTATTAGTAAAAGCAGCACACATACAGATTGGTAGGCACACAGTTAACCCTTTGATTGCCCTATACATGTTAACCCCCTTCCCAGCCAGTGTCATTAGTACAGTGACAGTGTATAGTATCAGCACTGGTCACTGTATTAGTGTCACTGGAGATGTCAGATTCTCAGTTCCCACCCAGTTTCAGATTGCCCGCCTTGCTATTGCAGTCCCACTATAATTCACTTATTTCTGCCATTGGTAGAATAAAAAAAAAAAAAAAAAATTCCAGTGTATATACCATTGTTTGTACACGCTATAACCTTCACACAAACCAATCAATATGGGCTTGTTAGGATGTTTTTTTTTATTTTCTTATTTTTTTTTAGCAGAGATGGAGCAGAATGCATTTTGGCCACAATTCATGAAGACATTTTATTTTTTTTATTGGATATTTTTTATGTTTTTGTTTTTTTTTTTCTCTAAATTTTTATTCTTTTTTCATGTATATAATAAAAAATAAAAAACTCAGTGATGATCAAATCCCACCTAAAGAAAGCTCTGTTTGTGTGAAAAATGATATAAATGTAATTTGTGTACAGTGTTGCATAAACATGCAGTTTTCAGTTAAAGTAGTGTAGTGCCCTGGTCATTATGGGGGGTTAACCCTCCGGAGATTAAGTGGTTCATTTTCATCGAGCTTCTAAGTGAGGGTAAAGCCTTGTACACATGATCAGATTGTTGGCCAACAAAACTGTGGACTTTTGTCCGAAGGGCATTGGCCCAAACTTGTCTTCCATACACACAATTGTTGGCCAACAATCAGGAACATAGTGACGTACTACGTGTTTTTTCAGCTCTTTAGCGACACCCTTTGGGCCCCTTCTACTAATTTCGTGTTAGTAGAAGTTTGGTGAGTGATTTGCGCTTTTCAGTTTGTTTCTGAACGGCTGTTCGTCAACAAGCCATATTGCGGAATCGGAGGAGATAACGTGTTATTTATTATTGGCCTTGGAGTTATTGCTTTGACATTACTTTTTTGGTTGAATAATAATGATTTGATTTGGTATATTTTCTATATTTTTGGATGCATAGAATGCACTTTTTGGTTAAGTTCTATTGGCAGATATCATGTCTAATTTTATTTGTTTTCTTTTTTTAATGCACAATAAAAAAACATCGTGTAGCATAATACTTGGCTATGTGTTTTACTTCAAATGACAGTTTGGGAGTCGGCAGTTACATTTAAAAAAATACAATGTAAAATTGACAAGGGACACCAACATAGTTGTAGCTTTGATCTTAAAAACTACGGGATAATGGTGTTGTGGTAACTTGCCCAAATAAAAAAATAAAAAAAGCATAATAATAATCTTGATATCACTAGAAAAAAAAGCCTTTGAAAATTTGTTTGCAATAACTCCATCAGTATCACCAGCAAAGCAGCTTCATTATTATGCCATTAAAGAAGAAGAGAATTGTGCGCTGCATTTTGAGATTTCATAATTTGCCGCGTCACAAATGTTAATTCTCCATTACGCGCGCTAGTTTACAAGATCAACCGCTTCTGGCTCGTCCTTGCTTCCGAGCATGCGTGTTTGTACTTTGGACTTTTGTCTGACGGACTTGTGTACACACGCTCGGAAAATCCGACAACAGACATTTGTCTGCGGAAACATTTTAAAACCTGCGATCCAAAATTTGTTCGCAGAAAATCCGACAACAATTGTCCGATGGAGTGTACACACGGTGGGATTTTCCGCCAGCAGCCTGACATCCAACATTTCCCATCGGAAAATCCGATCGTGTGTACGAGGCTTAAGTCTCCCCACTTTGGACACAGACAACCAGGACAACATGACAGGAGTTGTAATTCTTTTACACTGTAGCTAAAGTTGTGGTTCGGTTTCAATTTTACTTTTGCCCGTACCATGTGTCATAGTGCCACATTGACCTTTATATGACCGTAGAGCTCCCAGAAAGAGTGCAGCACCCAGGGGGGAGTACTGTAGGTACTTATTCAGGTAATGTAATTAGACTGGGGCTAAAGCATCCTGCAATCATAAAGGTTTTAGGGCAGAGGAAGGCCACACCCAAGGCCCCCCCTATGTCATCGTTGGGGCTGCATATAGTATTCAGTTAATGTAATGCTACAAACAGCTGACAGAGGCCACTGTAAACTATCAGAGACTGCAAATATGCTATAGGAGTTGTTGGTGTATGGTTACATGCTTCATCAAAGCAGAACTTTATACTAAAGGGGAAGTTCTGCTTTATAGAAAAGAAAGAAATGTACTTCTGCGCTACTAATACAATAAAGACAGTGCTGTATATTTTAAATATAAGAGGTTGCTGCTTAACACGAACTGTTATTAGAAGACCAGAATAAAAAGAGAATATGTGATGTGCTACCTCCTTATGGAAATTAAAAATAAAATGCTATATACTATAATCACAAATTACATTGACCCCTAGTGGGAGTATTAAATAAAACACAAATGTATATTGCATGAATCACAAATAATAAAATAAAAAGGTGCAACCAGTGACCTCTAGTGGATAAAAGAAATATAACATATATCAGATAAAGTCCATCAATCCAGTGAGATCTTCTGTAAACAAATGCTGTCTACACACAATACAATGGTGAATACTAGCAAATGAGTGACTTTTCACCCAGTGGACCCTCCACCAGTCACACTATGCGCTCACCTGCCAAAGTAGCCCCCAATTAGGCCAAGTAGCACTTTTCCCCTTTTGGGGTCTCAATCCAGTATTAAATGACGGCAGGGCGGTGCGGCTCTCGTTCTGGGTGGACATCGTATGGTGGCTTTCCAGAACAGCCACTCTCGCGTGCCCGCAGCGTGTCGTTTGCTGCTGCGCTGTGTTGCTAGTAAAGAGCCGCGGCTCTTGAACCATGTGATTGGCTGTGCTCAATAACAGGCGGTCACATGTAAACACAGAGATTCCGGTAATGGGGCACTCCTTGCCTCACACTGACAGTGTGAGGAGAGGAGAGCCGATCAGCAGCATCTCCTCACAGAGGACACCTAGGAAGGTAATTGGGGCACTGATAATCAGTGCCCTGATTGCTGGCACTGTGGGTGCTTTATTGTAATCAGTGGCCATTAGTGATGCCAGTCAATACTGGCTATCAGTGCTACCTATCAGCACCACATATCAGTGCCAATCAGTGGGGCATTTTTGTGCCGCCTCTTTATTGCCCACAAGTGCCACCTTATCAGTGCTGCTTCATCAGTGCCCATCAGTAAAGGAGAAAAATTGCTTATTTACAAAATTTACTGACAAAAACTTTATTTTCTAAATTTTAATTTATTTAATAAAATTTTTTAGCAAAAAAAAAAATAAAACCCCACAAGTGATTAAATACCACCAAAAGAAAGTTCTATTTGTGTGAAGAAAATGATAAAAATTTCACATGGTTACAGTGTAGCATGACCGCACAACTGTCATTGAAAGTGCGAGAGCGCTGAAAAATGGCCTGGGCAGGAAGGGGGTGTAAGTGCCCTGTATTGAGGTGGTTAAAGCTCCAAATAATGGACTCCTGCAAGCGTGGTCTCTCATATATGATGGCAACATAAGGGTAAAAAAGGAACTGGCATAGTGTAATACTGTAAAACTAAATTTATTTAAAACGCAAGCAACTATTCCGCTCACATTTAAGAATGCACTAGCCCTGGTGCATACAGGTGATGATCTTACACAGATCAGATGGACTTTATCTGATTAGATATAGATATATATTATATAGATATGTGTGTTTTCTTTTATCCACTAGAGGTCACTGGTTGCACACGTTTTTTTATTTGTGATTCATGCAATATAATTTTGTGTTATATTCAATACTCCCACTAGGGGTCACCATTTTCAATATAATTTGTGATTGTAGTATATAGCATTTTATTTTGAATTTCCGTAACAAGTTCTGCTTTATGCCGTCCTCCTTTTTCTACTTTTGGCCTTTTTTGGTGGGGGACCAGGTACCTGGTTTTGACAGGTACCCTCTCCCACTTCTGGTCAGATATCTGGACGATTCCACTAGAAGTTCTCTGCCCACCTGCGACCTTCTGGGACATTTCATAGGTCCCAGAAGGCTGTGGGTCCATTCGCAAAGTGCAGCGGGAAGACAGCTGTGAAGGCAGGAATCAGTCAACTTCCCACGGTAAACCTGCCGGGGACCTGAAGACTGGTGAAGAACTGGCCCAGGTGAGGATAGTGCTTTATCCCTGGACAGGTAAGTGTCCTTTTTTTTTTTTTTAATTTTAAAAGTCAGCAGCAACAGTAATTGTAACTGCTGACTTTAAATCTTCTCAAACAAACTGAAGCTACCCGCACAATAAATGGCAAAGGGCCGCATGCTTCCCTAAAGTCCCAGTTTGGACACTAAGGCTTTAGGGACCTGCAGACTTGACCTTTGGAAGATTCACCCCTCTTAATAATCGGGCCATTTTTTACGATATGGGACTGCGATATTTTGTCAATTGCGCAGTCATGGAACAATGTACTCATACAATTTTTGTCATCCCCCCCCCCCCACAAATGCAGTTTTCTTTTGGTGGTATTTGATCACCTTCTTTCTTTCTTTTATTTTTTATTTTTTTGTGCTCTAAAACAAAAATAAGACAATTTTTAAGGGAGAAAAAAAACTTTCTGCTACAAGGCATACAGTGCATGAAAAAGTATTCATACCCCTTGAAATTTTCCGCATTTTGTCATCTTACAACCAAAAACATAAATGTATTTTATTGGGATTTTATGTGATAGACCAACACAACGTGGCACATAATTGTGAAGTGGAAGGAAAATGATAAATGGTTTCCATTTTTTTTTCTTTTACAAATAAATATGTGAAAAGTGTGGGGTGCATTTGTATTCAGCCCCCCTCAGTCAATACTTTGTAGAACCTCCTTTCACTGCAATTACAGCTACAAGTCTTTTTGGGGATGTCTCTACCAGTTTTACACATCTAGAGAGTGACATTTTTGTCCATTCTTCTTTGCAAAATAGCTCAAGCTCTGTCAGATTGTATGAAGAGTGTCTGTGAACAGCAATTTTCAAGTCTTGCCACAGATTCTCAAGTTGATTTAGGTCTGGGCTTTGACCGGGTCATTCTAACACATGAATATGCTTTGATCCAAACCATTCCATTGCTGTATGTTTAGGGTGATTGTCCTGCTGGAAGGTGAACCTCCTGCAGCTCCTCCAGAGTTACCATGGGCCTCTTGGCTGCTTCTCTGATTAATGCTCTTCTTGCCCGGCCTGTCAGTTTAGGTGGACGGCCGTGTCTTGGTAGGTTTGCAGTTGTACCATACTCTTTTCCATTTTGGATGATGGATTGAACAGTGCTCCGTGAGATGTTCAAAGCTTGACATTTTTTTTATAACCTAACCCTGCTTTAAACTTCACCACAACTTTATCCCTGACCTGTCTGGTGTGTTCCTTGGCCTTCATGATGCTTTTTGTTCACTAAGGTTCTCCTAACAAACCTCCTGAGGGCTTCACAGAACAGCTGTATTTATATTGAGCTTCAATTACACACAGGTGTACTCTAATTACTAATTGGGTTACTTTTGAAGGCAATGGTTCCACTAGATTTTAGTTGGGGATATCAGACTAAAGGGGGCTGAATACAAATGCACACCACACTTTTCAGATATTTATTTGTAAAAAAAAAATGTTGAAAACCATTTATCATTTTCCTGCCACTTTGTGTTGGTCTATCACATAAAATCCCAATAAAATAAATCTATGTTTTTGGTTGTAACATGACAAAATTTGGAAAATTTCTAGGGATATGAATACTTTTTCTTCTTTTTTTTTTTTTTTTTTTTTAAGTAGTTGTAAACCCTAGAAACAAAACAAACAAGCAAAAAAAGCATGCGATTTGGAAGCAAAAAAAGAGCATCAAATAATATGGATTTATTAGCCGTATACTAGGTACATTGCATAGGGCGCAGGGATGCACACTCTATAGTCCATAATCCATCATAAATCATATATAAAAATATTGCACATCAAAAACATCAAACCCATAGTTTATACATCAAAGAAATGGAATTCATATACAAGTATATTGCACATATTCAAGATTAATAGAATTAATTAGGTAAAATCATCATAGAGTATAGTAAAACTGCATAATTGGATGTAATTTGTAACATCTAAATCTCTACGCGTTTCGTGGCTGTCTTGCCACTCATCAGGAGCTGATATATGATGGATATCTATGGGGCAAGAAATGGCGTGCCAAAAAATTTGTCAAATTTAGTATGTTGAGGGAAAAGAAAAAAAGAAGAAATGCATCAAGACCGGACGCCCATACTCACGGGTCAAGTAATGATAGGAGGCGCAGCAATGGACACTGGGGTAGTCGGGAACATCATTTGGTACGGGAGCTGAGGCAGGCAGAGCATGCGGTACTGCAGTGAGGCATTGTGCCATGAATGTGAGCCAAAAAATATCCTCACCCTAGGATAAATAATTGCACATGTGACTGTCAACTTGGGACATCTAGAATGACTGTGAATACAATGTGAATTGGATGGGGAAATTACTGAGGGTGTGACTGGTTGGGAAATGTAGTTTACAATGGTCAAAATCAATTAAAAGTATTGTGCCACAGATAAAGTGATGTATGATGGTGGGACCAAGTTAAGAGCAATAGAGATGCTCCAACAACGGTAGACGCCATCGTGTAAGAATAAAACAAAAACAAAAACAGATGGGTGAAAAACAGAAAAACAAAAAGGAAAAATGTGCTGTGAAACAATACCTTGATGTGTTGAACAATATGTTCATTTCATCTGAGTGCGCTGTGCTATCAGGGGTGGCAGTCGCCGTGCTGATAGTGCCTGTTGACCTAGTGCCGAAAGTTGTGTGTGCTTCACTGCAGCCGCATGATGCCGCCAACGTCACGCTGGCAGCTAAATAGGAGGGGGCGGCATCAGCGCCCGGGGGACGACCCCCCGGCGCGTGGCGCCAAACACTCGCTCCCTCCCAGCATAGCGCCAGAGATTTGGATGAGGACAAGGGCCTCTTCCCGACAACCCTGGCCTTTGGTTGTCCGGGTCTGCAGGTGGGGGGCTTATCGGAATATGGGAGCACCCTTTAATAAGTGGACCCCTAGATCCCAGCTCCCCACCTTATGTGAATAGGTCCGCCGGACAGTCCGGCCGAAAAGTCAGATCGTGTGTACGTGGCTTTAGGAGCTGGGGTTAGTGCAGTTTGTATACTTTGACTCCTTTTGACTGCAATCTGATCTTTCTGAAGAGTTTAAACAGAGTGTAAACAAACAGGAACTGCCCCAACCTATAACTGCCCTTAATAGCAAGGCACAAATGGAAGAGCGGCAACCATGTCAAACGAAAAAAAATTCCCAGCTCAACTTACCAACCAGCCTGCAACAAACCAAATTTTCCTGTGTAACAGTTCACATTAACAACAGGAGTTTAGTTTGCACAGATTTGCAAATACACGCATAAGCTGCAGAGGCCGTAACAAGGCACCCCAATATTATCTGCAGTCCTAACTATATACATTTTGAGAGCCTCCATAGTAGGAGCACATATAGAATAATGGATTGATTTGAGGGCAGGACACCTTTTGTCTCCATTGTGCTATTTGCTGGGTGTGCAATGCGCCCCTGTGCCTTTAACCACCTAAGTACAGGGCATTTTCAACCCCTTCCTGACCAAGCCATTTGTCAGCTTTCAGCGCTGTCACACTTTGACAATTGCGCGGTCATACAACACTGTACAGAAATGAAATTATCATTTTGTCCCCACAAATAGAGCTTTCTTTTGGTGGTATTTGATCACCTCTGCGGTTTTTATTTTTTGCGCTATAAACAAAAGAAGAGGGACAAGTTTTAAAAAAAAAACAATGTTTTTTACTTTTTGCTATACTAAATATCCCCAAAAAATATATAAAAAAAAAAAAAAGATTTTTTCTCAGTTTAGGCCGATACGTATTCTTCTACATATTTTTGGTAAAAAAAATCGCAATAAGCGTATATATTGATTGGTTTGCGCAAAAGTTATAGCGTCTACAATATAGGGGATAGATTTATAGCATTTTTATTTTTTTTAACTAGTAATGGCGGCGATCTGCGATTTTTATCTTGACTGCGATATTGCGGCGGACATATCGGACACTTTTGACACATTTTTGGGATCATTCACATTTATACAGCGATCCGTGCTATAAAAATACATTGATTACTGTATAAATGTGAATGGTAGGGAAGGGGCTAACCACTAGGGGGCGCTGAAGGGGTTAATATGTTCCCTGGGAGTGATTCTTACTGTGGGGGGAGGGGACTCACAAGGGGAGGAGACCGATCGGTGTTTCTCTGTACAGAGAACACACCATCGGCTCCTCTCCTCTGACAGGACCGTGGATCTGTGTGTTTACACACACAGATCCACGGTCCCGCTGTGTTACCAGGCAATCGCGGGTGCCCGGTGGACATTCGCGGCCGCTGGGCATGCGCATCGGGTGCCCAGTGACACGGCGGGTCGCGCGCGCACTCCCTGGAGGGCCGGGAAGGGGAGGACGTCATATGACGCCCTCCCGTCCTGAGAGCTGCGCCGCCTGGCCGTCAATAGACAGCCGGCGGTCAGCTACTGGTTAAGGAGGGTGGGCTCCCTCCAGACGTACCTGCCCTCAATCTATCCAATATTATATATTTGCTACTGTGCAGGCTTTCAAAATTTATAGTTAGGACTGCAGATAATACTGGGATGCTTAAGCATGTATTTGCAAATGTATGCACATTAAACCCCTGTTTTTAAAGCAGAGTTCCGCTTAAAAAAGAAAAATTTGAAGTCAGCAGCTACGAATACTGCAGCTGATGACTTTTAATATTTGGACACTTACCTGTCCCAGGGTCCAGCGATGCGGGGGATCGAAGCCCCACTCATCTCCCCCTCCTCTCCTGTGGCGCCGGCATTGTTACTGTGGGTGCCCGGCTGTGGCTTCACAGCCGGGCAGGCACTGCGCATGCCCGAGCCGTGCTGTGACTGGCTGGACAATCATCTGGGACCTGTGACATGTCCCAGATGATTGCCGAGAGGGAGGGGGGGGGGGGGAGGTGATCTCCCTTCCGGTGCCACGGTGCGGTGGGAGGAATTGGGAGCTGGATCCCTCTAAAACGAGGGTACCGACTCCCCTCCAAAAAAAGACATGGGATGTCAGGGGGTCACCTTCCCTTAAAGCGGAAGTTCCATTTTTCTGTGGAACTCCGCTTTAACTGTTAGACAGGACAATTCAGTTTGTTGCAGGCTTACTGGTAAGTTGAGCTGGGATTTTTTCCTTGTTTGTCCTGAAGAGTGGCATAGAAGATTCTTAATGGACCTGCAAGGTTCAAATGTGCTATTGTCACGTACCTGGTTGGAGGCCAGTGCTCGTTAGTGCTGAAAGGGCTTCCCTTGAGGGTGAGTGCAGAGCACCCCTGAAGGTGGTAACAGGGAGTGCTATGCTCAAAAAAGCAGGGGTTGTCAGCTGCGACAGGCTAAAGGGATGAGGAGTTGTCCGCTGGATGTTGGCTGGGAGAGCCAGGAGCAGAGCCAGGCCAGTAGTCATGCACAGAATATCAGCCAGGAGTAAGGTAGCAAGCAGAGTCAGGAGTCAGCCAGCATCATACACTGGTAATCAGGCAGCAGCAGAGTCAGAAGAACAAGCACATTCATGGTAATTGCATTATTGCGTAATAGTAATCCATCTTGTTAGTGTAATCAAGATGTGGAGCTCGTTCACACTGGTGTGCTGCAGCCATGCACTCTAAAATGCTAGTGTTGACACATGGCAGAACACCCACCCACTAGAACACCTTTCACATACTGGCACTAATTTTAGCCTTCATTGTGAATGGCACCCCAACACATTGTACACTAGAGCACAACTTACTGCAGCGCATCCAACACACATAGCATACATTGTGGTGTGCTGTGTTGCTAAAAAAAAAAAAGGGCTGTGTGGGGTTTTTTTATTTTTTTTTTATAATTTTTTTTTTTTTTTCTATCTTTGCCTGCCTATTCATACTTAAAGTGGGGTTGCAGCCAAAAAACAAAAAGGGGCTTAAAAATCATAAAAAAAATTAAAAAAAAATAATTGGAAAAAAAAAAATTTTTTACTCACCTCTAAATGCCTGTTGCTAGGGGGTCCCTCGAAGTCTGCCACCTTCATTGCCCGGGCTAAAAGTCACTTCCTGTAGGCAACGCACAGTCATCTGGGACATGTCATGTGTCCCAGATGAGTGAGCGTCGAATCACGGCGCACGGCGCCGCTCGCGCATGCGCAGTGGGTGCCCGGCTGTGAAGCCCAGCCGGGTTCCCACATTAAGAATGCCGGCGTCGTGAGCGGAGCGGGGAACGAGGGGGGGGTCTCGTTCCCCCGCATCGCTGGACCCCGGGACAGGTAAGTGTCCGATTATTAAAAGTCAGCAGCTGCAGTATTTGTAGCTGCTGACTTTTAATTTTTTTTTTTTGCCCGGCCCTCCTCTTTAATAGGCTTCTTTAATGAACTGAGAACTCTATGCTCAGGGAGCTGTGGGAACCGAGCGATCGGCTGTGTTAGATCGCTCGGTTCCCACAGCTCCCTGAGCATAGAGCTGCTGACTGTGCTCCCCCTCCATGCACACTGGAGTGCTGGGCTGTGGAGGGGGTGGGAGCAGCGACTCGGGCTCTCAGCGGCTCGATGGTCCAGGCATGTGGGCGAATCCCGACTCCAGTGTCACAATCTTGTCCGAGCCTGGACCAGCTCTGTGACATCAGCAGGCAGCAGACTTCAGTCCGCTGTCTGAAAACGGTTCACAGGGGAGCAAAACAAACTGCACTCCCAAGATCCATAGGAGAAGTACATTCAAACAAGCTTTGGCTGTGCTTCTCCTTTTTAATTAAACTTTAACCAGCAAGGTTATGCTTCCGCTGCTTTCTGCTCCAGGTGTGGCTCCACTGAAGCCGGATACATGCATATGTTTTGGTCCTGTCTGGCCTTGTCAACATTCTGGAAAGACTTGTTCTTGTTTTTTGAAGACAACTTACATTTACCAGTACCTCGCACTCCAGAAGTCGGACTGTTGGGATTGCTAAACGACTTCCTACACAGGACCCATACTCAAACTCTTGTCCGCATAGTATTGTTTTATGCTAGAAAACTAATTTTGTTGCAATGGAAGAATGCATCTGCTCCAAATATTCAAATGTTGTACCGTATGGTAAATCAGGTTATACCCAACTTTAAACTCATTTATAATGGCAGTGCCTGTCCAACAAAGTTTACCAAGATTTGGCAACCTTGGCTTGATATTGCTGATTCCTTCTGGAACGACACTCCGCTCTCTCAACAATAGTGGGCTTTTGCCCCCCTGATGGGATTCCGGTGTCTGTAGGCTGTTGAGAGCCCTAATGTTAGCTGTGTGGTCCTATAGCAGTGATGGCGAACCTTGGCACCCCAGATGTTTTGGAACTACATTTCCCATGATGCTTAACTACACTGCAGAGTGCATAAGCATCATGGGAAATGTAGTTCCAAAACATCTGGGGTGCCAAGGTTTGCCATCACTGTCCTATAGCCTGTCGGAGGTGAGGGGGGCGGTGAGGTTGGTATGTTTTTTTCCACTAGAAGTGATTAGGTGTGTGTGTGGTTGTATTGCAAATTGAATGCATTTCTACTGTTTATTGCACTATGACTTACTTAGTTGGGCCCTATGTGGTCCACATGCTATACCTATTGTTTAATACATTTTTTATTTTTCCCTCTGTTGAGAAACCAGGATTTACAATATTTAGTCATTACTAGCTAGCGCCGTTCGGCTATTGTTTTTCGTTTATATGTGCCTGTATTTATTTATTTATTTATTTTATTTTTTACCAAAAACTCAAATATGTTTAAAAAAAAAAAAAACTTTAAACAGCAGGACTTGAGGATTATAAAATCAGTGCTGCACTTCCTTTCTTTAACCGTTTTCAACTTTTTTTTAGTGAAACTGTAATTTGCACAGTTGTTATGATGTATTTTTTTTTTAAACTATTTTTATTATTTTTCTATAGTTTAATTGGTGGGTCTGACTACAAGCTGATTTATCGCCATTACGCCACGCTGTACTTTGTGTTCTGTGTGGATTCCTCTGAAAGTGAACTGGGCATTCTTGACCTCATTCAGGTAACTAACACCAAATTTTTTTTTTTTTTTTTTTTTTTCAAAAAAGATTTTATTGAGATATATCAAAATAACATACAGGTGATGAGCAGCGTTAGTAAAGAAATTACTGAAGTACAATAACATTCAAAGTAATGGATACATGTCTATTCAGGAATACAGTCATACTGTGAAAACTTAGTGGAGGAAAATGCATATACCATTGCTTGTAACCGTGGGTCACGTGACAAAAAGTTCAGGGCCCTTGATAGCATCTCGATCCCCCCAGACACCCCAGAGGGAGCAGACTGTGTCTTGGGGGAGGCGAGACAACACCAAATTTTTATGTGTAACGGAAGCTTACATCAGCTTCTGTTTATGGACTATCTATTCTTATCGCAGTAAGCGCTGTAAGTTGTGGTTTTGTGGAAAATTTCCATTGAGAACATACCGTATTGGCGTATAACAGGCACTCCCCCCCCCTAATAAAAGAGGGTAAACAGTGTGCGCGTGTTATACGCCAATATTATTATTATTTATTTTTACCAGCGGGGGGTGGGGTTTGGGGGGGGGGGTGTCAGGCCGGCCACCCCGCCTTTCCTGGCCCATCGACAGCACTGCCAGCATGGTCTGAAGTTAGGAAAAAAAATCACTTGCCAGCCCCTTCTCATACACTGCTCCTCCCTGTGTCACCTATCATTGTAAATGGAAGCCTCTAAATTCCTCATTAACTCAGTTTTCCTCCTCCGAGTGTAGCTTTAGATTGGAGGAGGAGAGCGGTTATGTGACCGTCCATGAAAATCAGAGGAGAGCAGTCACATTACCAGATCCATGAAAGAATGGAGCTAATGAGGTATTTAGAGGTTTCGATTTACAAGAGTGACACACAGGAGGAGCAGTGTATGAGAAGGGGCTGGCAGTGATTTTAACGTAAAGGGGTCTGCATATTGTGCAGGGGGCTGTGGAAAGCTTTTTTCCTCTTAAAATTAGGGTGCGTGTTATACGCCGATAAATTTGGTACCTATCAGGATTGCCCATGTAAACAGTAATCTGGTGTTCAGCCAGTGGAAAAAGTTTCATAACTGCTCTAGTTAACCACCTGAGACCCAGGCCAATTCTGACATTTCTCTCCTACATGTAAAATTCCAAATTTTTTTGCTAGAAAATTACATAGAACCCCCAAACATTATATATGTTTTTTTAGCAAAGACCCTAAAGAATACAATGGCGGTCGTTGAAACTTTTTATCTCGCACGGTATTTGCGCAGCAATTTTTCGAACGCGTTTTTTTCAGAAAAAAAACAGTTTCCTGCTTTAAAAAAAAACAAAACAGTAAAGTTAGCCCAATTTTTTTGCATAATGTGAAAGATGAAGATACGCCAAGTAAATAGATACCCAACATGTCACGCTTCAAAATTGCATGCGCTTGTGGAATGGCGCCAAACTTTGGTATTTAAAAATCCCCATAGTCGACGCTTTAACATTTTTTACTGGTTACATATTTTAAGTTACAGAGGAGGTCTAGGGCTAGAATTATTGCTCTCGCTCTAACGTTCGCGGCGATACCTCACATGTGTGGTTTGAACACCGTTTTCATATGTGGGCGGGACTTACGTATGCGTTCGCTTCTGCGTACGAGCTCGCGGGGACAGGGCGCTTTAAATTTTTTTTTTTTTTCTTTTTATTGTTCATTTTACTTTATTTTTTTAGTTCAACAACTTTAAAAAAAAAAAAAAAAAAATTTGATTACTTTTATTCCTATTACAAGGAATGTAAACATCCCTTGTAATAGGAATATTACATGATCGGACCTATTTACAGTGAGATATGGGGTCAATAAGACCCCACATCTCACCTCTAGGCTGGGAAGCCTAAAATCAAAAAAAAAAAAGAAAAAAGGATCACAGCTTCCCAGCGGAGGCGGCGCCGTTTTTTGAATGCAGAGGCCGGGCGTGACGTCATAACATCGCGCCCGGCCTCCGAACGATCATAGAGACTCCGGCGACCATCTGGTCCGCCGGAAATCTCTATGTGCATCATCCGGTGCCGGCGGATCCCGAGTCCGACTCACCGATGGAAGCGGTGAGTCGGTAGAAGCACCGGAGGGCGGCGGGAGGGGGGGGGCGTCCCCTCCCGCCGCCCGTAAGAACGATCAAGTGGCGGAACAGCCGCTATGATCGTTCTTATGGTGCAGGGAATCGCCGGCTGAAACCGGCAATATCTGAATGATGTCTGTAGCTACAGGCATCATTCAGATATATCCCTGAGACCAAAAAGACGTCATATGACGTATAATGGGTCTCAGGTGGTTAAGGAAGATCAAAGCTCCAATCTATAATAGGGATTGTATTGACAAAGCCCCAAAAGAACTCCTCAAAATTCAAACTACATATAAACGGCCGGGTGGGCATTTCACCCTTCTGAGTAGACGTTCCTAAATGTCCCTCAGAAGGAGTGTCACATCTCCGATCGGCAGGTGGGCTCTGTGATTGGCCCTCTTGATCACATGATGGCTGTGGCCAATCAGAGCCATCATCTAATGTAAACTGAGAGTCATTGCCAGGTGACATGGAGAAGGAAGACGGGGGTCTCCTGCAGACCTGTCTGTGTATATGCTTGCTTGTTCCTCGTAGTGCCATGGTAGTTCATTGAAAACTACAAGCTGACAGCTGCAAAGGCTGCTGGACCTCGCCTTTTTTCTATTGACAGAGTGCTGTGAATAAGTGATGTGACTGGGTTGGTGGAGCCCCGCATGCCCAGGTGTTTTTAATTTTTATTTTTTTATACATTTTGACTGCTAGTGGTTGGAGAAAATCCCCTGCTTGCTGGCACAGCGGGGATCGAGGCGGTGCGGGAGGCCGGTGCATTCATAACATGTTACATCTCGAATATGTTTTTTTCCAACATGGGAAGCTATATATAACCACAATCTTGACAAGGGTCAACAAGTGTTAATCCTGAAAAATATTCACCAGCAACCAGACCCAAAAGTAGATGCCAAGCCTTGCTCCATAGTTGCGGTGATGCCACTCCACATAATCTCTTTATTGGGGTCTTCGTTATCGAGATCCCCGTGATAAAACAGTACATCCTCGCTCTGGCCATGGCTGGTTGTCCACCATCCAGCGGCTGGTTTCAGGCTCTTACTACTTGCCAATATGTAAGTGAAACTTTTGACTTTATTAGAAATAGCACCTTCTAATTAAATACCCTTTTGTGGTCTTTGATGTTCCTTAACTAGGCCAACTGTGAAGATTTTACCACTGGCTAAACCCCAGATTGCTGTTTCCCTCTACAACATTAATTTGCATGTTTTCAATGGAATTTTTGTGAGTGCAATTATTATCACACATTTCAAGGTGTCACGCTTAATGCACTAGGGGTGTCTTTTTTTATTTTATTTTTTTCTTGCAGTGTACAGAATAGTTTGACACCCCTTCATGGAATTTTTATCTAATAAATTTAGGAGACCCACTTTAAGCCAGCCATACATGGATCGAAAATTCAGCAGGGGCCGGCCAACTTTTGATCAATGTATCGGCAGGCTGATTGTACCCAGATTAATCCATCAATCAGATTTTTCTACATGCGATTACTCACCTGTGGTGGAAGGAAAAAAAATCAATGAATCTATGGCTCTCCTTCGACTACTGTAGATCAATATCAATGACCCGGGTTCTGCATGGAATTGTGGCTTGACTATATTTGTTAGACAATAGAGGAGTGAGAGAGATCTTCTCAATTTATATTATCAATGTAAACCTGAGGGAAGTGTTTGTGACTGGAATTTATATAAGCATTTAAAGTGCTATGTGGTGGACTGGGGTAGATAAGACCCCTTTCACACTGGGGCGCTTAAAATAAAAATAGCGCCTGCAAAGCGCCCTAAAACAGCCGATGCAGTCTCTCCAATGTGAAAGCCCAGAGGGCTTTCACACTGGAGCAGTGCGCTGGCAGGACTCTAAAAAAAAGTCCTGCTAGCATCATCTTTGGAGCGGTATATATCCCCCCCCTTTTTTAAATTGTACACGGCTCCTTCACCTCTCCTGCCCATTGAAATCAGTGGGGCAGCGTGGCTATACCACCGGCAAAGCGCTGCTGCAACGGTGCTTTGCAAAACGACGGTAAAGCAGCGCTAAATATAGCGCTGCTTTACTGCCAACACCCCCACCGCCCCAGTGTGAAAGGGGCCTTAGGGGCATGTGGCCAGGATAGGACCACTGTATTAGGCCCATTTCACATGACTGTTCCAATCTGGTCCGGCTGTCAGTTTTTCAGGCAGACCTGATCGGACGGTACATTCATCTCTATGGACCATTTTATAAACCGATAGAGCTGCGATAAAACATCCATCTAATGTGTGAAAGGTTAATATATATGTGCAATAAATATCTTTAAATAGTCCGTAGTAGGCATTGACACCACCATTTGTGGAAAGGCGTGAACAAGATGTATTTCACTTTGTAAAGTTCTCTTGTGATGTAAGCTGTTCACACCACACCATAAGGCTATCCCTCCACCACATAAAATGCACGCTTAACCATATAGCAAGCATTAAACCACTTGTAGCATAATGCCCTTCCAGGGTCTTTATCATCATGGGAGAAGACTGATAGCAACTCGTATCCAGGCACGCTGCTCAGAGGTAAAGCAAGGATTAGATAGTCTCAGCTCTTTCCAGGATCCAAGGAACCCAAATCTCTTTGGGGGATGACCCAAAATAGAAGAACTCGCCATAGTATAAAACTAACAGTATATTTATTATATAAAAATAATGCACTTGCATCTAGGAGCATGTAAAAGAGCAGCTAATGCAAATGGCCGCCCTTCCTGGATCGTGACAGCGCAATGACGTCAGCACATCCTGCCACTGACGCGTTTCATCACATCTGACATTGTCCTGGGGTTGACCTCCGGTCTGCTAAAAACAAAAGGAAGAGGATTTGTCCTCTTCTGTGTAGGCGAATCAGATTGGAGGTAGTCGGGTGCAAATAGACAGCTGGTTTGTTTACACCCGGCCGCCCATAGAGCAGAGCAGACTGGTGTGTGTCCCCTGTGCATAAACAAAGCTGACAAGGACCTGTCATCCGCTCTGCTCAGTAGGGGAACAACGGACAGATCCCCGCTGAGCAAAGCAGATATGTCCCATGTGACAGGGGCCTTGCTGCAAAGTTGTTGTTTCGACAGAAGGAAAGGGAGTCCTAATGAGCAAAATAGAAGAGAATCTCTGCCAGGAGCAGTGATCAGGACATGAAAGTCTTGTATTGCTGGGAATATACTATTGACCTGCTTTCTGGCCTGAGACGTAGTTTAGAAAGGGATTCACACTATTCTCCTGACAGTAGAAAACCCCTTTGTGGAAAAACCTGCTGTAAAGTTTATTTTATTCTAAAGTCAATAAAACACTTTGAGAGATCACTGAACATAACAGAGTAGCTATCTTTTGTAGTATTTGATTTTATCAACAAAAGCAGCAATAAGGACATTAATAGTACTCGATATCCTGACCTTTAAAGCAGTATTAAGCCCAAAAGCAAACATTTATTACATTGCAGCCTACCAATTCTTAGATGTGATGGCTGCATTTGTTTTCTTTTTTAGGTGTTTTGTTGCTGCTGTCCAAAGGTGCCACTGTGCTTCTTCATCCTAAGTTTTAGGCACTCTAATACAGGAGGAGCGTTACTAGGCAGATCACCAGGTGAAAATGGGGGGGGGAGCTCTGTAATATAACTCCAGTGTAAATAGTAAATGCAGGAATAGACCAAAGCTGGCCATAAATTATACATCAATAATGAACAGAATCGCTGACTGCTGTCACCTGACATCCCATACAAATCTATATATATCAGATAAGAGCCCTGGATGTAATAGTTGCGTGAAAAGGACAAAGAATTCCATGCAAAATTTTCACTGCTGGGTGGAATTGGCCTTTAAATGTGTTTTGTTTATTGTTCAGTCTATCAAGTGTAAATGTTTAATAAATAGTAAGCCTCGGCTCACACTAGGAACCCCATTTCAATTTCACAGGAACCACACCCCATTCCTGTTCAATTCACAGCATTGCATCGCACCAAAGACATGCATCACAGCAATTTTGGAACCACACTGCAACCGTATCGTACCATGCGATCCATTGCTGGCAAAAGCACTGCGTTTGTGACCTGGGTTTGGGGTGTCCTTAAGATTGCACTGACACCCACAGCGGATCACAAAGGTAGTGTGGGGAACACACAAGGATCCCTGTGTTTCCCATACAGCATCAGTGTGAACCTAAGCTTAATGTGTAAACCCTCACCTTGTAAAATAACCCATTTTATCTTAAAATAGAAATGAAAGGCAATCATTTTTGTATACATATAAACACTCCTCCCTCCCCCTTTTTTTATAACTGATCACATTTCCTCTGTTCTCAGCTGCGGAAAGAGAAACCACATAGTACTGATCTTCCCAGTGAATGGCTGTGCAGGTTTGGGGGTGGTGTGAGTACAAGTCTGATCTTTGGAGCAGAGCACACTGATTTCCTAGCACAGCTAGAGAACTAACCACGCTGTGCTCTCCTGCTTAGTGTGGTTATTTTTTATGGCTGTTACTGATTAAAATTTTCATGTTTGATTAATCGATTTTATTTTAAATTGATCGACTAATTTCGATTAACACCCATACAGATCCAACTACTTTTAGCTGATCTCCTTGCATTGCAACTCTGCATTAGTCAGTGGTAAATGTGGTATACACTATATACAATCACCCGACACTAGTTAGTTTCCACAATCCATGACTTAACTTCACAGTTCACACAAATACGTTTTAAATTCAAACTGTAGCACTGACGTAAGAATTTTTTTTTCCCACAGTAGCGTGACAATCCCTCCACCTCCGGTCTAACTAATCACTCTCACCTTATGGCATGGACCCCTGTGCAAACTGGTGGTCATGCAAGCGGGTATCAAAAGGGTTAACACGGACCATAAACTTCTCTCTCGTCTCCTTAGATCTCAGCAAGGATGCCAGGTCATGGGTAGAAAGAAAAGATCTAAGTTTTTGTGTTCAAACACAAACTACTCACATAAAGATGATAAAAACACAGCATGTAAAGCCGACAATCGTGTTAGTTCTGTAGGGCAGCAGCGGGTGACGCCATGCATAGCTCCTCCCCCGTAAGCGTTACGTTCAATCAGAACGTCAACGGACCCCCCCCCCCCTCACTTCATTAGCAGACGTAGGCACTTGGGGAAGGGGGAGGAGTCCGGTGACGTTGATGTCCGTGACGTCACCGGTTCTCCGACAGAACTCCCTGAAGAACCGGAAGCTGGCAGAGAAGTGAGTACCGATCAAAAGAATTTTGATCGATCAAAAAAATTAACGATTAATCGAGGAATTAATCTTTAATTTCCACAGCCCTATTATTTTTTTAATAGGAAAGCAGAGGGACTGGCAGGAACACCAGGGATTTCACACAAAGGAAGCAATACAAAGAGAATGGGATACATTCTCATACAAGTACATGGTACAGCAGGCACATATCAGGAATATGAAGTGTTGGGGTAACATATTCTTTAAGTATCTCAAAAGAACAGTACAAGTTATCCCTAGAAAACCTGCACTGTTCATTATGTGTAATGACCAGCAGGGGGAGTGCGTGTACAAGGTAACAACTCCAATTGAGAAGCTAGAACTACTCCTGATTAGAGTTGAGCGGACACCTGGATGTTCGGGTTCGGCCGAACTTCAGAAAAAAGTTTGGTTTCGGGACCGAACTTGACCCCGAACACCCAACCCCATTGAAGTCAATGGTGACCCGAACGGCTATAATAAAGTGTCGGCTCCCGTCCCCCTTAATACAGAGAACAGTCATTGAAGTCATTTATTTTTAAAAAGTTAGTCCTAAAAAGTGTTTGGGGACCTGGGTCCTGCCCCAGGGGACATGTATCAATGCAAAAAAACTTTTAAAAACGGACGTTTTTTCGGGAGCAGTGATTTTAATAATGATTAAAGTGAAACAATAAAAGTGTAATATTCCTTTAAATTTCGTACCTGGGGGGTGTCTATAGTATGCCTGTAAAGGGGCGCATGTTTCCCGTGTTTAGAACTGTCTCTGCAAAAAGTGTTTGCAGAAAAGAAAGCTATTTAAAATCACTCGCGGCTATATGAATTGTCGGCTCCCGTAATACAGAGAACAGTCATTCATTGAAAGTCATTCATAAAAAAAAAAGTCATTGATAAAAAAATAAAAAAAACAAAAATAAAAAAGCGTAGGGGTCCCCCCAAATTCAATAACCAGGCCCTACAGGTCTGGGATGGATATTAAGGGGGATCCCAGCCAAAAAAAAAAATGGCGTAGGGTCCCCCTCAAAATCCATACCAGAACCTTGAGGTCTGGGATGGATTTTAAGGAGAACCCCAGCCAAAAAAAATGGCGTGAGGTCCCCCTCAAAATCCATACCAGACCCTTATCCGAGCACGCAACCTGGCAGGCCGCAGGAAAAGAGGGGGGGCGAGAGCAGCCCCCCCTCCCGCCTGAACCGTACCAGGCCACATGCCCTCAATATTGGGAGGATGCTTTGGGGGTCTAAGACCCCCAAAGCATCTTGTCCCCATGTTGATGAGGACAAGGGCCTCATCCCCACAACCATGCCCGGTGGTTGTGGGGGTCTGCGGGCGGGGGGCTTATCGGAATCTGGAAGCCCCCTTTAACAAGGGGACCCCCAAATCGTGATCAGGAGTATACATGACCCCCAGATTGTGGGGATCCCGGCCCCCCCCCCCACGTCACGGGGAAAGCCGTAGGGAAGTCCCCATGACGTTCCCATGCGTCAGAGGGGGGCGGGGTTACCAAGTGGCCCCGCCCTCCGTTATAAAAGAACTGCCAGCCCAAGCGAAGCCTCACACACCAGGAGCCTCCCATTGCGAGGAGTGGCCCAAGAATAGACCGACGCCCTGGAAGAAGATACCGGAGAGAAGCCTCAGAGACCGACGCCGTGGAAGAAGATACCGAAGAGAAGCCTCACCCAGCGGGAGCCTCCCATTGCGTGGAGCGGCCCAGAAGAGACACCGATGCTGGACGAGAAGGCCAAGAAGAAGCGGATCGGAGGAAGAAGAAGATGGAAGAAGAAGATGCCGGAAGGAGAAGATGAAGAAAGGAAGACCAGAAGAAAGAAGAAAGAAGATTTTAATAAAGGAATTGTCAAAGACCGTCTCCTGTCATTTTTACCATTTTTGACACTTTTTTGGTGAAATGGTAGGGGTACTTTTTCATTTCACACAGGGGGGGGGCGGGATCTGGGGGTCCCCTTGTTAAAGGGGGCTTCCAGATTCCGATAAGCCCCCCGCCCGCAGACCCCCACAACCACCGGGCACGGTTGTGGGGATGAGGCCCTTGTCCTCATCAACATGGGGACAAGATGCTTTGGGGGTCTTAGACCCCCAAAGCATCCTCCCAATGTTGAGGGCATGTGGCCTGGTACGGTTCAGGCGGGAGGGGGGGCCGCTCTCGTCCCCCCCTCTTTTCCTGCGGCCTGCCAGGTTGCGTGCTCGGATAAGGGTCTGGTATGGATTTTGAGGGGGGCCTCACGCCATATTTTTTGGCTGGGTTTCCCCTTAAAATCCATCCCAGACCTCAAGGGTCTGGTATGGATTTTGAGGGAGACCCTACGCCATTTTTTTTTTTTTGGCTGGGATCCCCCTTAATATCCATCCCAGACCTGAAGGGCCTGGTTATTGAATTTTGGGGGACCCCTACGCTTTTTTTTTATTTTTTATCAATGACTTTTTTTTTTTATGAATGACTTTCAATGAATGACTGTTCTCTGTATTACGGGAGCCGACAATTCATATAGCCGCGAGTGATTTTAAATAGCTTTCTTTTCTGCAAAAATGACACTTTTTGCAGAGACAGTTCTAAGCACTGGAAACATGCGCCCCTTTACATGCATACTATAGACACCCCTCAGGTACGAAATTTAAAGGAATATTACACTTTTATTGTTTCAATTTAATCATTATTAAAATCACTGCTCCCGAAAAAACGGCCGTTTTTAAAAGTTTTTTTTGCATTGATACATGTCCCCTGGGGCAGGACCCAGGTCCCCAAACACTTTTTATGACTAACTTTTTAAAAATAAATGACTTCAATGACTGTTCTCTGTATTAAAAGCACTCGTGGCTATATGAATATCAATTCATATAGCCGCGAGTGCTTTTAAAAGACATTTTAAAAAGTCAATTGTTCGGGTTCGGGTCCGGGACCTGAACACCCTAAAGTCCGGTACGGACCCGAACTTTACAGTTCGGGTTCGCTCAACCCTACTCCTGATAAACTGACATAGTGAAGCCTTTCACTGACATTATCTATAATTGGATCATTAAGGTTGGGTTCACACCTAAATCGGATGCGGCTCACAGCTGGGGTCCGGTGCATCCTTGTTCTCTGTTTCAGGGACGAATCAGGCCCGAATTCTTGCGGGAATTCAGACCTGAAACTGAGCAAAAGACACACAGGACCCCTGTGCAATGCGCTCCACATTTCCAAATTGGAAATAAGTGGAAATAAAGTTAGCCATACACCTCTCACATTTCGGCCAGTTCCAATCCCCTAAACCACCCCCCTTTTTTTTTTTTTGACAGTCTCCTTCACTATTACCAGCAAGTAATCTACTCCTGTTAGGGAATTTACTCCATATATTCTGACACATTCATATATTGATACACATCTGACATAAGATTTTACATATATGCTTTAGTATATAATGTTGTCTCAAGGATCGATCTGGTGTTCTGCGAGACAATTTCTTAATGCAGAACTTTACCCATAACAACTTGAACAAAAATAATGTACATTCCACATTAATAATTATACTACCAATATTAGTGTGTGCTGTAAATTGCCTCCAGCTTTGTTCCCGTTTTTCTTCTTGCTGGAAGCTGCCATTTCCTGAGGCCCAGAGCCCCTGAGCAGCAGTAAATGTTTAGGCTGATAGCAGATTGGCCTCTACATTTTTGGCACAGTGTCAAAAAATAGAAAGCAACCGAGCATGTGCAGAGAAAGGTGAGACAGTGAATTACTGGATTTTAACCAGTATATACACTTATTGTTAATGTTTTTATCTATACCTGCAAAAGGGGCCAACCTGAAGTGATCTATCAGGACTTCATTTTTTTGGCTAAAGTTCCACTTTAGGACGAGTATTGTTTTGATTTAAATGCTAAATTTGCTGGAAATTTTCAATGTGAATGGGACTGGCTCTGCTATCTATTACTATTTTATGCTGCCTGTTCCACTTTATTTTGTGGTAATTTTTTTAAATCCAGGGCCATATGGCCTAGTGTGTCTTATTAAATAAAAAAATTATATATATATATATATATATATATATATATATATATATATATATATATATTATATATATATATATATATATATATATATATATATATATATATAACTTTTTTTTGACCGTATGTCCGTTTTTTGATTTTAACATATAGGGCTCTTTCACACGGACGGACCGTATGTCCGTTTTTCATCCATCCGTTTTCGGATAGCGGGATATGGGATGGCGGGTGTCAGCGGATGAGCATCCGCTGACACCCGCTCTCGTCCGTGCCCGCTATGCTCCGTTTCTGCAGACGGAGGAAAACCCAATTTTTTCATCCGTCTGCAGAGCGGATCGGGTGACGACGGACTCTACGGTCCGTCGTCACCCGATCCCCCATAGGGGAGAGCGGCGCTCTGACAGGTCCATCCCTGCACGGAGTGCAGAGACGGACCTGTCATCTTCCTGCTCAGCGGAGATCGCTCCGGCGATCCCCACTGAGCAAGCGGCTATCCACGGGGCGGATCTGCACTGATCCGCCCAGTGTGAAAGAGCCCATAGTCCTCATGTATACTACAGTTCTCCTAAACGTCTTAAAAATGCACCTAAAGCCATGTTTTTTTGTTTTTTTTCCAAATGCGTTTAGATGCATTGCCGAGCATCAAATGTTTTGGCATTTATTATTTTCATTGGCCATTAATTCCATCTGTCCTTTAAAATGAGCTCAGCGTGCCTAACGCTTAAAGTGTTACTAAACCCAGAACCTGCATTAGTTATATCTTACAAGTACACAGAAAATGGAAATGCAATTCTTTTAGTAAATATAAACTGCTAAATACCTTTTTCTCTTCAGCAGTATATAGCAGTCTTGTGACTTCAGTGTCTGGCCAAGCACTGGTAAAAGTTCATAGGAGTTTTCATTCTCCTCCGATGGTCTTCTGAGGCTGCAGGACCCCTGACTCTCTGTCTGGACATTCCTGATTGGCCCTGTGCTGATCACATGCACCATCCCAAAAAACAAAACAAAAAAACTCTAGCAATGCACACCAAACTGAGCATGTGCAGAGCGACTCCAAGGCTCTGTACTATCAGGAAATGGATTGGAAACTGTGGAAGAAGGGGAGAATCAGAGAAGACAGGATCAAACAGCCTTTTTACACCATGCAGAGGATTAACCCCTTACGTTCCACAGTGAGTATACCAAAACTGCTTTACTGCATATACAGACTGATTTTACTGTTGTGGGTTTAGTAGCAATTTTAGGCGTGTTTAGACTTGTGGGGATTTTTTTGTGGCAACATTCTCCTCCTCTGAGTGCAATGGCTCTGGGTTTTCTTTTTCTACCCCTGCCACTAAACGCCTATAAATGCCTATTTGTGCATGGACACCTAGGCTAACATAAAGGATGATTTAGAGGAAAAAAAAAAAAAAAAGTCAAACGTGCTTAAATCAGCTTTTTTGATGCCTGATGTGCATGAAGCCAGAAGGCCCGTTTCACGCTGACTGATCGGACATCCATAGCCCCCCCGCGCGCCATAACACACCGGTCAGTTCTTACAGTGATTGGCTCCCAGTGCTGATTGGATGGAGATCAGCTGCTGGTTTTACAGCATGCTTGTTCGACAGAAGATAGACATTGGGCCAGCTACTGACACCAGCGTCAGTTTACATGCCTCCATCACCCGTAGCCTTGCTCTGTCCTCCTCTCCCCCCCCCCCCCCCCCCCCTCCCTGCCTGTCTGCTCTGTCAGTGCCTGCCCCCTCCCCTCCTGCTGCTATTATAACTACAATAAAATGATCCCATCTTCTCTGCAAACGTAAAAATATGTGTTGTATATAAAAGCTGCTGATCTGTACCTATAGCAGAGCGTCTCCCGGCGCTCACGTGACTCCTCGGCTCTCTCTGATCTCCTTCTCTCCTCCTCCCCGAGTGAGGTCAGCGGGAGTGCATAGCCCCGCCCGCTATAGCTGTCAGCCAGGCAGAGTTGAGAGCCGAGGAGTCACGTGAGCGTGGGGCAAACGCTTGGATATAAGGTACAGATCAGCATATTTTTTTTATGTAACGCAGGCACAGGGACACAACGTTATGTTACAGATGGGGTGGTATGTTTTTATTGTGTTGGCTACTTTAAAGCGGTTGTTAAGCCAATAGAAATGCTGACAATAAAATTGAAAATAAGTGGAAATAAAATTAGCCATACACCTCTCACATTTCGGCCAGTTCCAATCCCCTAAACCACCCCCTTTTTTTTTTTTTTTTTTTTAATTCGCTCATCTCCTCTCTTTTTGTTATCAAACACTTTTTATCGTATTGGCAGGTAAAGGGATCTGTCATTACAATGACTGCTGGGAATTAGACATTTCAGATTGTAGTCTCGGTAGCACGTTTTAATCTGTATGTTGACTTGAACATAAAGGGCACAGAATGTATCCTTTACATGTTATAATTTCCTATGAATTCGAAACTTCATACCAGGAAATGATGGATAATTATAGAAGTGTCTTTAAAGTATAATGTTATCATTTTGATAAGCGGCCTTTTTGCTGATAAAAGGCACTGAATCTAACAAGCTCCCTGGTATCGGCGGCACAGCACCTCCTTCCTGCGGGTAAAATAAGAAGACATTGTAATTCGTTGCCAACATTGTGCTATCTGAATATACAATAAGCCCTTTGTTTGGAGGACAGGAGTTTTAATCTAAACCTATTTAGAAACTTTTTAACATTTTGTTTCTATCTTACTTCTCAAGTGGCCAATACTGAAAATTATAAATTTGGCCAGAAAAGCTTTTTCTGCATAATTGTTCAATGTTCGGATGTAAATGAGTGCATAAACCTTGACTTTGAGCCTTTTTATTGTGCTTATGCTATTAACTGTGTCCGGTGATTAGAGTTAAATGGGATTAGACTATGACCCCCTGCCCTAACATAGAGATCAGAGATTAGGTTGGTGTAAACGACAGTGAATGTGTATAGATTATATAACGGTAACGGGGTTAATATTTGTAAAGGCCCTGCAACACCCCACCCACTTTTTTTCTCTCTCGTTTCTCCTATGACTCTCGATTTCCTGAGTGATTAAATATCAGCAAGGTTACAAGCAAGGTAATCCTATAAATACAAATACCATTTGGTGCCACGCACCAATGTGCAAACCACAAATATGAGTGTACCAATGTAAATACATGTGAATCACAAAATATCAAGCAAGATAGGGGGATGGCCCCCCTGCCAGATCACTCGGATCAGCGGTTTCTGCCTTTTGGCTCAGAGCGTTGATCGGGAGTCGGTCGGCTTCTGTTTTTTCAGCATGCAAGCTCAACAGAATGGCCTGCTTTGTGTAGTGGATTTGCACAGAGCAGCCCTGATCCGCCTCTTCTCAGGCCCCTCTTCTGTGATCTTGGCCCCTCCCTCCTGTTGAGTGTCCCCACAGCAAGCCGCTTGCTATGGGGACACCCGAGCTGAGTCACAGCTCCGTGTGTCCATTCAGACACAGTCGTGACCTGGCCCGCCCCCCTCCCTCTCCCCTGATTGACTAGCTGACTTTGACAGCAGCAGAAGCCAATGGTGCAACTGCTTTTGTCTCAGCCAATCAAGAAAGAGAATCTCTGATGGCTGAAACGCTCGTGGACAGAGTAGGACCTTAGGTAAGTGTGAGGGGGTAGGGGTAAATGGTAATGACTAAGCGCTAACATTTGCGTGAAACGCGTCTGCATTTTTGTCCCCTACTCCTGCCAAGCTTTTAGAAGAGCCCCAGTGTGCATTAAACCTAAACAGGTCTGAAGCTTGCTAGCAGAATTTATTATTTATTTAAAGGGATTGTAAAGCCGAAGGTTTTCATTTCACTTAAGATAATAATGAAAACCTGTGTGCAGCAGCCCCCCCTCCCCCCAATACTTTCCTGCAACATCGCTGGATAGAGCTGGGCTCAGGTGTGTCTCAGCTTCCCGGGAGAAGGAAGTGTCCCCAGCACACCAGGATCTCCAAAACTGGGTCCAAAACTTTAATTGCATAGTATCAAAAATGAAAACCTTTATATTTTTGATACTATGTGATTAAAGTTTTGGACCCAGTTTTGGAGATCCTGGTGTGCTGGGGACACTTCCTTCTCATGATTTCAGTCGGTTACAGCCGTTGGTCATTTCGGCACCCAATTTTAAAATACAGCCGTTTGTGCAGGAACGTGTGTGTTGAGAGTATTGCATTGGAGGTTCAGCTGCCCAGGACTCCCCTCCTTATTGGCTGAGAAAGCAGTGCGATTCTCTCCCGCTGCTGTCAATCAACCTCAGTCAGCCAATCGGGAGAGAGATGGGCAGGGCTGTGTCACTTCTCCGCGTCTGCGTAGACACAGGGAGCTGTGACTCGGCTTGGGTGACCCCATAGCAAGCTGCTTGCTGTGGGGGCACTCAACAGGAGGGAGGGGCCAGGAGCACAGAAGAGGGACCTGAGAAGAGGAGGATCCGGCTGCTCTGTGCAAAACCAACTACACAGAGCAGGTAAGTATGACACATTTGTTCAAAAAAATAATTAAAACAAGACTTTACAATCACTTTAACAATAGCGTTTTATTGAATTAGTACAACAGTACACAAAAACAGAGGTACAGTACAAGCCAAACAAGTGATCAAAGGCTGAGAAGTCAGTGTAACAAACATATGCATGGTTCATGTCAAAAACATTACATTAAAATCTAAGGTACAGCATGCAGATTATAAAAGGATGTGCCACGGGGGGAGGGATCGGGAGGGAGGAAGAAAGGAAGAGGATGGGGGGGCATAAAATCAATAACAAAAATTTAGGGTTAGGAGAACTAAGATATAAAAGAGACTGTACCTTTCACTAGATGCCTTTTTAAAGTGACAATCAGCCCTAAATCTGCGTGCAAAGCTGAATTCCAGACAAAATGTTTAACATCTATGATGGTGCTTTCTTACCATAATGATCATGAGAGATCCATTTTTATTCTCCATATCTGCAGGCCTGATTCACCTGGACCTCCGCTTTGTTAGATCGGTGGCCACTTCCCTGCAGTAGTTCTGTTGCAGCGAGCGGTGAAGTGATTACATCGCCCCTCGCTATAGTGGGCGGACCTGGGAGTCCCATACTCCCGATCTGATCCTTCATTACACATTCATCATCCTTCCGCTCCCTACTCTGACTTCAGCCCCAACAAGCTCCTCCCACACACCCAGGTCGTTGCTTTTGCATTTTTCATTTCATCATGGGAAATATAGTGCAGTTTCCCTGCATAGATGATGTGCAAGATGGGAAAAAAAAGAAAAAGGAGCACACTGCCTGCTCCCGGGCATGTTCTCTCACCAACAGAAACTAGCCACATACCTATTTATCGCAGCCAAACGAACAATAGCGAGGGCTTGGAAATAACCTTCTGTCTCATTTGCAGAGGTAAAGAATACCCTGACGACCCTTATGATCCACAAAAAAATGTCCAGCATCTTCCACGACTCCCATACAAAATTTCTTAAGGTATGGGCCCCGTGGTGATCCTTTGAATTCTCTAATCTAAATTCGACTAGTCTAGGTCTCTAGATTCAAATTGACCCGCCTCCAGCCAGGGGGACCCCCCTTTCTCTTCCCCACTCTCTCTCTGGGCCTCTTGCTCGCTGCTCTGTTCTATACCTACCATCCCCCTTTTTTACCAGTTTTTTTCTGTTTTTAGTTTTGTTTTTTGTTTATTTTTCATTGTTTTTCTCTTTCGTTGTGCGGCCAACCCCGCATCCCCTTACCCACCTTTAGCCCCTGGGTCTCATGCCTTGGGCATAACGCACTGGCCCCCAGCTCCAGCTGGTGGGCCGGTGTCATTCTATAATCTATACCCTCATAATATATGTTCTATTTTGTACTTTTAAGTGAACCTTTTTCTTATGTTTTATGTTCATATCCCCTGCGCAGGAATTTGTCCCCTGGTTCTCCCTTTTTTTTATATTACAATAAAAACAGTGTACCAGAAAAAAAAAAGCACTACTCCCAACGCACGGAAGTATGCATTTTTGAGACAGGCGTGATTTGGTCAATGGGATTGTGAAAAGTAAGCCATTCTGATTTACAATTTTTGGTGGGGGCGCAAACCAACTCAAAAATTCAAAAAAAAAAACATCAATCGCCGCCTCACTGTGCCCATCAATCGCCACCTCACTATGCCCATCAATCGCCACTGTGCCATATAAAATGCTGCCAGTGTGCCCCCCGCTGGCCCTCCGCCTGCACTTATTTGTCTCGCCTAGCATGGCGTTCGCAGGTCACCTTTTTTGACTCCTATTGGAGCCTAGTTGCTTCAAAACCACTCCCCACTGCTGTAATTCCTGCGCCTGAAAAGGTGCCAGGTGCCTGAATAGGGGGTGGCAGCGGTGGCCATAGATAGATTCATGCAATGCATGAATCTATCTATTGGTGCTAGAGGGGGGAGGCACCTGTGCACCCTTATGGATGCACCACCACTGGTTTTAATAAACTCTGGGGAGAGCAATCACAAGTGCAAACTTGGCAGGATCCAGGAGTTGTTCTTTAATGTGGAACTCAGTCTGCAATACTTATTGCTCCTTCAGCGCTTCAACGGCCTTCACCGGCATTTTCTACTTGGCTTCTTCAGGCTGCCGGTCTTTGATCCTCTTCATTGGCTGGCATGGGATGACATCGCTCCTGCACAGGAGGTCAAAGTGAAGAAATGTCGGCACACCCAGGATTCCTGGAAATTGTCCAAAGCTTTATTTTCATGGTCACATGGTAAACATAAGGCAACATTTCGGAGCCTGCGTGGCTCAGAAACTTTGACCACGGAAATAAAGCTTTGGACCCTTTTCAAGTAATCCTTGGTGTGCTGATGATATTTCTTCACTTTGATCGTCCATGGTTTCCAGCCTATGGTCATTGCAGCCATTGAACAGCCATTGAGTGTGTGTGTGGGGGGAATATTGTGTTTTGTGCAGGAGGTCAGTCATCACAGCACTTTAGGATCAGTGTATATTCTTAAAAAAAACTGCAAGCAGGTAGGTTTAGTTTATTGCAGAGGGGGCATTGCATGTCTCTCCTGCAATAAAGAGCCTCCCTGCTCCCAGTTTTTAAAAAGGAGACTTTAGTTCCATTTTAACATAAAACCTAAAGGGGCATTATAGGAGTCAATAAAGTATCACAAAGTTGCTAAAAGTTCTGAAAATGATGTGTAAACCTTGCGGCACGCATTACTCTTATACAACCCAAAGCCCGTGTGTGTGTACGAGGTTTTGGTTTACATTCCTAGAAATCGAAAGACAATTATTGGTATCTTTTTCCACATGTCAGAGGGGCCATGTGATTGTTGCCCTTGCCCTGTGATTTATATTTTTCGGTGCTATTTGAGTGCACTGCAGATATTTATTGATCATAAAACAATATAACTTTTACTGCTAGTTATGTCCTGTTAATAGCAAAGCCAGCTATTCAGTTCCATTAAAGCTCATATCCAGACAAATATTAACTCCCCTCTTCCAGTCTCCTGTAACCTATCCTGCATGATTTATTTTTTACATTTTTTGTCTTTACCTAGTGGAGCAAGGTAAACTTGCCCAAATTTGCCATTCCGGTCCCTTGCCAGTGCGGTTTGCAGATGTCGGGAACTGTTAATCCCGTAATGCAGTTGTGCCTCCACTAGCTATTACCCCCAAAGTTGCCTTGCACTGACGTCACTGTTGCAGTTCTTCCTCTAGATCTTGAGAGAACCCCGGGACAGCAAATAAGAAGTGTTCACATCATACAAGTAGTGACATGGAGCCCCCCGAAGAAGGACCTAGCCTCCTGTAAACAGAAAAGACCCAGGACTGTCACATGACCGCAGTTTAGAGTGAAAAAAAGGGCTTTTTTCCATTTTTGTTTTTGGTAATGCCAACAATCACTTATAAGCAGGATGGGGGAAGTAGGGGTAGCCTTCAGTTAAGGATGAGGTTTGTAGTCCATTCTGCTCAAATTAAAGCGGTATACCCGCTGAAACTTTTATTTTTTATACACCTGTAAGGGAAAAGGCATAATGAGCTAGTATGCACCGCATACTAGCTCATTATGAAATACTTACCTTAGAACGAGGCGTCGGTAACTCACCTGGTCCACGCCGACGGAGCTGACATGTTGCCTCGGCATGTCTTCCGGGGTATCGCGACTCCAGCGCTATGAGTGGCTGGAGCTGCGATGTCGTCGCTCCCGCGCATGTGCATGGGAGACTTCTTCCCGGCAAGGTTCGGATTCTGCTGGCCTTTCAGCCGAGAATCCCCCGTGCGCATGTGCCGCTGCAGTCAGTGCAGGTTTAGGAGATATTTTTTTTACCTACAGGTAAGCCTCATTATAGGCTTACCTGTAGGTAAAAGTACATTTTATGACTATACAACCACTTTAAGGTTTGATGAGCACAAATAAATCTATGTGTCAGATTGAGTGGATACAAATCTGCTGCAATAAAGTGATCACTTTACGTGGGGGTTATTTACGAAAGGAAAATTCACTTTGCACTACAAGTGAAAGTGCAATCGCTGTAAATCTGAGGGGTAGATCTGAAATGAGTGGAAGCTCTGCTGATTTTATCATCCAATCTTGTGCAAGCTAAAATGCTGTTTTTTTTTCCTTGCATGTCCCCCTCGGATCTACAGCGACTGCACTTGAAAGTTCCCTTTCAGTGCATTTTGTAGTGCAAAGTGGATTTGCCTTTAGTAAATAACCCCCCCATGTCTGTGTTATTCCAGAAACATATGACAGCAGCTTGTTACTTAACAGTATAGTAATAATTGCAAATTGTTATCCTAGTTACCTACCTAACACATTCAGCTGCACGATTATATCAGGAAATGTAGATTTTTAGCAACTGGAGATCATCGTGAAGCTTCAATCAGATTCAATTCTTTGTCCTTTATGACCCTCAGAAAGTTAAAGGAGAAACGCCAGTAACCCTGCTCAGATTAAAATAAAATTAACAAAAGGCCAATCCACAATCAGCAGAGATTCCCCTTATTTCAGATCTTCCCCTCAGATCTACAGCGACTGCACTTCTAAGTGCACTTGTAGTGCAAAGTGGATTTGCCTTTCGTAAATAACCCCCTTGGTATTATACATGACCCTCCAGAGGGCCGTGTTTTTCACCTTCCCTCTCACCAAAACTACAGCTAGCAAATAGTGGCCACCATTATTTCAAAGCTGAACTGCTATAGTTTAGTGGCATGTTTTTTTTTTTTTCAATAACTGTCATGTTTTTTTGGTCCGGCAACGCACTTTGAAGCCATTGTGCTATATGCTGGGTGTTCAGTGTGCCCCTGTACCTTTTTAAGAAGGGGTGGGCTCCCCTTCAGTCCACCTGCTCTCACCTATCCATCAGAATGCATGTGCCTCCACTGTGGGGGGACTTATAAGTTAGTGTTAGGTACCACAGATAACAGGGTGCCTTGACGAGGCTCTGTGGCTTACGCATGCATTTTCAAATGTGTTTAGACTAAGCCCCTGCATACTGTTAGACAGGTTATTTGGTTGTTTGTGGGCTGGTCAGTAAGTTTTAAAGCAGAGTTTCCACAAAAAAAAAATTAAAGTCAGCAGCTACAAATACTGCAGCTGCTGACTTTTAATAATCGGACACTTACCTGTCCCCGGGTCCAGCGATGTGGGGGATCGAAGCCCCGCTAGTTTCCCCCTCCGCTCGGCGGCACCAGCATTTTAACTGTGGGCACCCACTGCGCATGCGTGAGCCGCACCGCGACTGGACGCGCAATCATCTGGGACCTACCGCGTGCCACAGATGATTGCCTAGAGGGAGGGGGGGAGAGGCGATCTCCCTTCCTCCGCCGAGGGACATGACGTCAGGAGCCCAGGCGCTGAAGGAGGCAGATTTCGATGGACCACATAGCAACAAGCATAATAAAGTAAGTAAAAAAAAAAAAAAAAAACTTTAAGCTTGGTTTTTCCCTTGGATTTATCCTTGGCCTTGTTTGTACCTGCTATATATTCTTCTATTTATTTAGTTATTTATTTCATTTTTATTTTTTTAACCCGTAAAGTTGATCTGTAGTTGTCCCAGTAAAGATATATTAGATAAATACAAAAAATGTATGTATGTTTAATGTTGTGAAATGCATTTATTAGCTGGGAATTCTAAGACTTTGGATTTGAAATAACTAGTAGTATCCCCCAATTACAGCCTGTGCAAAGCAGTCAGGAAATGTCAGTGGGCATTTCATGCAGAAGCCCTATGGGTTAGAACAGCACAGCCACAGACACCCCCCCCCCCCCCCCCAAGGTCACACCCACAGCAGTATTACATTTACAGACCATGCAGCGTTGGGTGTTAAGTGGGTGGAGCATTTTTTAAAAAAATTTCCTCCCCCGGGCCATGTATATATTATCACTCTGCACTCAGTCTGGAGCCATTTTTAAACCCAAAAGAAAGCAAAGTAGAAGGGGAAAGCATAAAACATGGGAATGATATTTTCTGAAAAAAAAAAAAAAAAGCTAGTCCAGTTAAATTATTTAAAGCATTACAGGCCAGTGACTAAGCTTACGTGTGGGGAAAAGTGAAGCTACTGGTTTGGCTATGTGCCTTTGCAAAGCCTGCCATACATGGATCAACATTTCTGCCAGTTTGGTTGGGATCCGACAAATTTCGATCCATGTACGGTCAGGCTGATTGTACCCAAATCGATCCATCAATCAACTTGGGAACAACGCTCTGTCTGATTTTTCTTTAAGGCCCCTTTCACACTTATACGACTTGTCCCACAATTTGGGACCGGAAAGTAACATGACAAGTCGTTCTCCATGATTTCCAATGACAGCCATTCATATTAGTACGACTTCAAGTCATTCCGACTTCAAAGTAGTCCCTGCACTACTTGGGTCCAATTTTGATGCCACTTACACAGGCATTCCTCGAAATTGCGGCGAAAAGGGGCCAAAGCAATTACTGCAAGCGGCTATAGCTGCTCGCAGTAATCGTTGTTTTCTGCCGGCCAGGAAGGCTTCCTGCGCCCCCCTCTGGCTGAATACATTAATGCTGTGGGAGGCATTCCCCCATCAAGACTGAATGTGTTGATGGGGGGAATGAAGCGACTTTTCTTTCCTTCCACCCACGATGGCCTGCTTATGGGTGCCTGATCATAAGACTGTTAACAGGATTATAAATACTTTGGCAAGAAAGAACACGCCACATACATGTTCTTCAACTGTGCACTTAGGTGTTTGCCTGGAATTCTTTTCTGGCAATATAATGAACTCTACAAAGCCAAAGTACTTGGAGTCTTCAAGTATTTAAAGCTCCAGTTCTCACCTCTTCTAAGTAGGAGCCCATTCATCGGGTTCTTGTAGGTCCTCTAAAAGAGCAAATATAGTTACAGTATGTTATTAAGTAAACTCCTTCAGGAGTTCATTAATGACGCACGTGAACACTTTAACACTGTTATACTCCTTCTTATTATATTTAATCAATAGTACAGAATGTACCTAATGGGGTGTGTCTACTAACCACAATTGTTATTCTTAGTTGTAGTGCTGGACGATGGGTCCTTAGAAAATTTCTTTAGCCATCTAAGAGTTTCATGGATTATATTGTATAGATTTTGGAGTATCATGCATGACCATGCTTTTTGCACCAAACATTAAAAAATAAAAAATAAACTGTTAAACATGAACCTTTGCTCTGGCCATTCACATGCACACAGTATTTAAATCGGCATGGATAAAAAAATCAATGATTTAAAAAAAAAAAAATTATTTTAGTAAAAATGCTTTTGGAGTAAAAATCTATCTAAAGATAGTTTTCTATTTAAGAAATATTAATAATTTCGTTTATTCAGCATGAAATTGAGCTTAGTTATGTAGAATGAGGCATTTTTGGTAAACTCCTTTAACCACTTACCCACTGGGCACTTAAACCCCCTTCCTAACCAGACCAATTTTCAGCTTTCGGTGCTCTCACACTTTGAATGACAATTACTCAGTCATGCAACACTGTACCCAAATAGATTTTTTGTCCTTTTTTTCACACAAATAGAGCTTTCTTTTGGTGATATTTAATCACCGCTGGGTTTTTTATTTTTTGCACTATAAATGAAAAAATACAGAAAACTTATTTAAGAAAATTTAGATTATTGCACAGTGGTGGCAGAGTAGCTGTCCCTGACCAGCGCTGTGGGCACTACACATCCAGCCCACAGCGCTGGTCCCATCTCTCCCCCTCTCCGCTTCTCCCCTCTCACTGTACCGATCGGTACAGAGAGGGGGGGGAGGAACCCGCGTCATGACGTGACGCCGGTTTGTGACGGTCACGGATGTTCCCGAGTGCGCACCCCAGGGGGCGCGCGGGAGCAAGGTTCTGGGAGGACGTCCACCCAGAATAAGCCGACCGCGCTGTAACCGTCTTTCAGCTATGGCCCTGTCGGCATGTGGTTAATGAATGCAAGCTGAGATAACATGCACTGCATTGATGCATTCACACAATTTCAAAGTAACTATGAGATAAAACAAAGTTCAGGAATATTCCTTTTATCCCATGTTTTGCAAATCTATGTACACTACAAACTGTATGATTGAATCGATTCTGATATCGCTGTTTTACTAACCTGACAGCTTTTAATTCTAAATGGGAAACCTTCATTTTATTTGCAAATATTAAAGATTCAAACTACCAGCAAGACTAAGTCCTTACATTTAAAGAGCACCTGTAATTTCAGATCCATCATGGCCGCACCTGTTAGCGGACATCCATTCATCTGCTGCCGCCACGTCCTTCACCTTGTTGTCACGACCGCATCACCAGCTGTCCCATTAAAGCGAATGGGACTGTCGGCGAGTCAACAGCGTGTCAGAGGAGGAGCTCCTGTGGGACAGAGATGACAGTTGTTCTTTAAAAATTATGATTTAAATCGAGTTGATTTTAAAGCGGACTCACAGGTGCTGCCACCGCCAGGGACCAGGCAGTGAAGACTTTTGGCATCACTCCTGGTTCCCTACTGCACATGCTCAAGTCCCGATGCTCGTTCTGAATGGGCTCTGCTGTCTTCTGGGACCTGTGTGTCTCCCAGAAGACAGCGGGGGGGGGGGGGGGGGGGGGGGGAGAGAAGGGGCCGGACATAGCGTAGTTCACCGCTCTTTCGCTCTAAGTGGGAGCAAATACCTGGATCTGCTCCCCCCAGAAAGGTGCCAAATGTAACACCGGATGGGGGGGGGGGCGATCCGATCAGTGCAAGTTCCATTTCTGGGTGGAACTCCACTTTACATCAAGCCTTTTTATTAGTGATTTAAATCAAATCCACCCTGGGCAGAGATGATTGAAGTTTTCTCATTCACAGATTCTTAAGGGCTCTTTCACACGGGGCGGATCAGTGCAGATCCGCCCCATGGATAGCCGCTTGCTCAGCGGGGATCGCCGGAGCGTTCTCCGCTGAGCAGGAAGATGACAGGTCCGTCTCTGCACACAGCGCAGGGACGGACCTGTCAGAGCGCCGCTCTCCCCTATGGGAGATCGGGTGACGACGGACCATAGCGTCCGTCGTCATCCGATCCGCTCTGCAGACGGATGAAAAAATTGGGTTTTCCTCCGTCTGCAGAAACGGAGCATAGCGGGCACGGACGAGAGCGTGTGTCATCGGATGCTCATCCGCTGACACCCGCTATCCCATAGGGATACATGTATGTCCGTTTTTCATCCGAAAACGGAAGGATGAAAAACGGACATACGGTCTGTCCGTGTGAAAGAGCCCTAAGTATGACACAGCTGTGTGGGCAGAGCCCCACCCAACCACGCTTATTTTCAGTTGTGACGAGTGGCTGTGGGGAAAAGAAACCTCATCCACTGTCACAATAGCGGGTTGGGGGTTGAGTGGGAGGGGGTTCTGACTAAGTAACATGTTTCACCCTATTATACCCTAATAGGGTTGTAATATGTAACATGTTACTAAAGGTGAACTTCTGCTTTAATTCCTAGTCTTTTTTTTTTTATTTATGAGAGATCTTATAGCAGCTTGGAAACCACTGGCGCTCTTCAGTAGGCATTGGAAGCAATCAAACACATGACCCAGGCCTGGAGCCGTTATTATACAGAGCAAAAAAGATACTTTTATTACTCAAGACATTATCAGAATGAAGTAACGCTGATGTAATCTGTGTGAATTTTAAAATTTTACTGAAAGGTCCACTTTAAATAAGTAAAGAGTTCTGAGTTTTCAGGTAAGCGAGTCTTCACAGATGAATTGTGTCTGATATCACAGTGATAAGTAATTTCTAATCTTTAACCGTGAAATATTGATCGAAACCAATGTATTAAAGTATATCTCCCTTCAGTTCCCACAAAATATCTTCGGCTTATCAGACGGCAGTTAAGTATCTCACTAAAAACATTATTATTATTTCCTTCACAGTATCACGAGGTTCATGCCAGAATCCTGACCTTTTTCCTTCTTGACGAGTAGTTTCAATTTTTAGGTGTTACTTGGGAAGTGTCAGGTGGTTGGGTGGTTACATTGATGAGATTACTTTTGACAGTCTAGTGATTTAGAAAAATGTTTTCTTAATTTGTTGCTGAGATTACGAAAGGCACATGTTTAAAGTGGTTGTATACCCATTCTGACGACTTTTATGTAAATGGACAATTGCAGGTTTTAAAACGAGTTGCGCTACATGAAAGTCTCCTTACCTTGTTGCCTTTCCTGTATTCTGTATATTTTTCACTTCTGACGTCACCTGCGCATGCGCCTTATTTCCCATTTTTCTGGCAAGCAGAGACCCTGCCGGAAAAATGCAGAGTCTATCCCGGGGTGGCATCATTTCTGAGTGTCGACGTCAGCCCCGACATCACGCGAGACTTGGTTGTACTTCTGCAATATGAAGAGGATTGTGGATAGCGCTATTACTGCGCATGCGCAGGGTTAGGGACAATAATGGCTACTGCGGGCGAAAGTAAAATAGAATGCAGAACCCGAAAGACCACAGTTCCTATGGCGGCGGCAAATATTGATGATGAGCGTTTAGAATATAAAAGAAAAAGAACAGAATGATTTTTGGGCATACTCTTAGTGCCCATTTGATTGAAAATTGATATTTACATTAGAATGGTATCTTTTAGAGAGTTTACTACCGCTTTAAGTGTGCCAAACCAAACAATATTTTAGTAACCAGTCAAACCTCTCCCTCTACTTTTCTGTACAGGAAACCAATTCTTTCAGACTTTATTTTAGCAACCAACCAAAAAAATAGAAACTTCTTTTCTCTTATATTCACCGACCGACACAGCTCCTCTCTTAGCCATTGGGTTGTTATGCCACCTTTAGGAGAATACTAGGCATTACTTGTTATGTAACACACAGAACTTTCCAGTTCCGCCCAGGGGGCGGTCCCTTGGGTAACAACCCCCCAGCCTGCCCTGCAGCCATCAGTTTTTTTTTGCCTAGTGAAGGAGAAAGACCTAGGAACCCTGATGGGCCCATCGGTCTGTCTTTTTTCTGCAGAAGCTTGGTTTTTGCGCAAGATGATAGATCCTGTGATCTGCTATCAACAGCCGGCTGGGTGACAGGCTGGATACCCTTATCCTTGTAGTCTCCCCAGTCCGGCCATCGAGCGTGTGCAAGTCGCAGCTACGGCTCGGCAGGCCACGACGAAACCTCAGCTCCAGAGGTGGTCGGTGAGCTTTTATGCTCCGGGGCGTACATATGACCGGGCTACTGATGTCTGAGTCACAGTATGCCGAGGCCTAGCAACTACCCTATACTGATTAGGAGTAGTCCTGCTGTGGAATGTCTCCCAGCTCTTCAGGATTGGTAAGTACAGCTCTCCCTGCCTCGGTGGGGCTGAGCAGCTGGGCATTCCCTGGGAGGTCGATTCGGGGGTCCCTCACCTCCCTCTCTTCTCTCCCTGTTCCCTCTCCCTCCCTGTATGCTGCTATGGGGTGTGTGTGTCTGTGCAGGGCTCTCACCTGGGGTTTTTTAGCGCTGGTTGTGTCCTGGGCCCTGTTTTCTATGTCCCTGGAGGTGCCTGTGAAGTGTTTGTCTCCTCATGGTTTTCACATTCGGCGGCCATCTTAAGTGTGGGCATAGCTTCGGCGGCCATTTTCCCTGTGTTTTTTGTCAGCGGTCATTTTCCAGAAGCCTGAAACACGTTTTTCACTGGTGCTCTAGCAGCAGCATGTGCTCCTGTGTTCTGGCGGCCATTTTCCCTGGGATTTCTTTGAGCCTGAGCACACTACAGGACGGTTTCAGTGCCATTAGCAGCTGCTTCACCGACACAGGGCCGTTTTTTTTCTCTGCACCTGGGAGCTAACAGGGACTACAGGCACTACCTGCTGAACAGCGCAGAACTCTTCAGGGTGGTGAGTCTTGCGGGAAAGGGCCCCTCAGCCGGCAGCAGTAAGGAGGGTGGGACTGTCACTGTCCTAAGTCCCCTTTGGGTGGCAGACAGGGTAGGGTCAGCATGGCTTCAGAAACTGGTGTTTCTTCCCCCGAAATCCAGGCAATTGCAACCGGGTCGCCTGCAGACGGTGCAGTACCCTTGGACACCTTGTCGGCAGTCCTCAATTCGTTCGTTGCCAAGATGGAGGCGGTGCGTGGGCGCAAAGGTGCTAAAAAGCGGCCCATGCCCCCCCCGTCCTCTGGGGAGAGTTCTGACGCAGACTCGGGACCCGCTGAGGCAGGTGGCCCCTGCTCTGTCATGTCGGAAGACGCTGACCAGGACCTTTCGGACAGTGAGGATGAGTCCCCGTCCGGGTCCGTGCGCGACAAAGCGATTGTTGGAGCTCTTATAACGGCTGTGCGTGATACCCTGAAGATTCAGGAGCCAGCAGATTCCTCTGCTGAGGTAGCGGTCCCTTTTGGATCCCGTAAGCCAGCCCGTTCTCCTAGGGTGTTCCCGTATCTGACTTATTTTGACAAGTTTATTTACAAGGAATGGGGTCGACCGCAACGGACCTTTTCGGTCCCCAAATACATGGCGGTGCGTTACCCTTTCGAGGAGAGCCTTCTCAAAAAATGGTCGGCTCCTCTGGTCGTGGACCCCCCAGTATCCAGGTTAAACAAAGTAACCACGATCCCTGTAGAAGGGACTCCTGCCTTTAAGGATCCCACGGACAGGAAGGCCGAGGCAGTAGCTCGTTCCTTGTTTAGGGTGGTGGGGTCAGCCGTGCGACCAGTACTGGCATCCGCACTGGTGTCGCAGACACTAACTGAGTGGGCGAAACTGTTGCACCGCGAATTGGGTGAACAACAGGCCTCCGCGGTCTGCGTGGAACTAGCAGACCAATTAGTGCAAGGCCTTAAATACGTTTGTGACGCGGCCCTGGATACGCTTCCCCTGTTATCCAGGGCTTCAGTGTCAGCAGTGGTGCTGAGGCGCTTGATTTGGTTAAAATGCTGGTCGGCTGACCAGGCATCCAAGAAAGCCCTGACGGATCTTCCCTTCCTTGGCGATCGGCTCTTTGGAGCCTCTTTAGATGACATTATTAAGAATGCCACAGGTGGTAAGAGTACGCTACTCCCACAGGCCAGGAAGGCTAAGGAGCCACGCCGTAGGCAGGGACCCTCTTTTTCCGCTCATAAACGGCTTTTTCGTCCGCCCGGAGCTTCGGCAAAACGTCCCCAGTCCGACAGGACGACCACGGAAGGACAGAAACGTCCCTGGAACCGCAAGCCTAACAAGCCTGCAAACAAAGGTGCTACCGCATGAAGGTTTTCAGCAGGTCTCTTACTGCCCCCAAGAGACATGGGTGGGGGGACGCCTTCGGGAATTTGCAGCCCGGTGGTCCGCCCGACTATCCGATCAATGGGTCTGCGACCTGATTTCCTGCGGCTACAAAATAGAGTTCCTCTCCTGGCCGCAGAACAGGGTCTTCCCCTCCAGCATACCCGTTTCCCCGGTTCGCCGGGAGGCCCTCTTGGGGGGCAGTAAGAGACCTGCTGGATCGCGGGGTGATTGTGCCTGTTCCGAAATTGGAACATTTCCAAGGGTTCTACTCGAATCTGTTTGTAGTTCCCAAGAAGGGAGTGGTACGTCCAATACTGGACTTGAAAGCTCTCAACCACTTTGTGAAGGTGCAGAGGTTCAGAATGGAATCAGTTTGCTCGGTAGCCGCGGCACTCCATCAAGGGGACTTTCTGGCGTCCTTGGACATTCAGGATGCGTACCTGCACATACCCATATGCCTCCGGCAGCAAAGGTTTCTGCGGTTTGCAGTCGGGGAAGCCCACTATCAGTTCGTGGCTCTCCCTTTTGGTTTAGCTTCAGCCCCCAGAGTCTTTACCAAAGTATTGGCTCCAGTTTTGGCATTGCTGCGGCAACGTGGGATCGCGATCGTGGGATACTTGGACAATCTCCTCCTGAGAGCATCTTCCGCCTCAGAGTTAGAGGAGGATGTTGCGATCACCGTACAGACCCTGCAAGAGTTTGGGTGGCTGTTAAACCTAAAGAAGTCGGTGGTAGTACCGACCCAGCGTTTGGAGTACCTAGGCTTGATACTGGACTCCAGGGAAGCAAGAGTTTTTTTCTCCCTTCAGACAAGCTGCAGACTCTCAGAGTTGCAGTAAAACGGCTGATGGACCGCAAGCGGTCGTCACTTCGCTTCTGTATGCGAGTTCTGGGTCTCATGGTGGCTGCCTTCGAGGCAGTGCCGTATGCCCAGTTCCACACCAGAGTCCTACAGAAGGAGATTTTATCACAATGGGACAAATCTCAATTGACCCTGGATCGACTGATCCAGGTGAGCCAGCCAGTCAGAAATTCGCTGGTCTGGTGGCTGAGGTCCCCGGTGCTTCAATCCGGGAAGTCTTCCTTCCTCTGAAATGGACAGTGATCACTACGGATGCCAGTCTATCCGGATGGGGTGGAGTGATGGGGGTTCAGTCGGCTCAGGGCCTCTGGTCGTCAGAGGAATCCAAATTGCCGATCAATCTGCTGGAGCTGAGGGCGATCAGGCTATGCCTCTCCACATGGTCAGTAAGACTGCAGGGGCGTCCGATCAGAATCCAGTCAGACAACGCCACTGCGGTGGCGTATGTGAATCACCAAGGAGGAACAAGAAGCGCAGCCGCCGCACAGGAGGTTGCTCACATACTTCGGTGGGCAGAGCGACATGTACCGGCCCTGTCGGCCATTTACATCCCAGGAGTGGAGAACTGGCAGGCGGACTTTCTGAGTCGCCAAATGCTGGACCCAGGAGAATGGGCGTTACATCCGGAGGTGTTCAGGCTACTGTGCCTGCGGTGGGGCACACCAGACGTGGATCTTCTGGCCTCCCGTCTCAATCGGAAGGTGCTAAGATTCATGTCCAGGACAAGAGATCCTTGGGCAGACGCGTCAGACGCACTGGTAGCTCCGTGGGGTCAGTATCAGCTGATCTATGCTTTTCCTCCGTTGAAGCTGCTACCACGTCTGCTCCGCAGAGTAGGAGTCGAGGGGATTCCAGTGTTTCTGGTCGCTCCAGATTGGCCTCAGCGACCTTGGTACGCAGACCTAGTGCGCCTGGTGGCAGACGCCCCGTGGCGACTGCCATTAAGGGAGGACCTTCTGTCTCAAGGCCCGATTCTCCATCCTGCTTTACCATCGCTGGCTTTAACGGCATGGCTGTTGAGAGCCAGGTACTGAGGGACCGGGGACTGTCGGACTCGGTGATCCCCACTATGTTGGGAGCACGAAAATCTTCTTCTCGGAAGATATATCATCGCACCTGGAAGGCTTACATCTCCATGTGTGAAGAGAAAGGGTGGCATCCGCGCTCTTTTTCTATATCCAGAATCCTGCTTTTTCTTCAGCAAGGAGTAGACCAGGGGTTGGCATTAAGCACCATTAAAGGACAAATATCAGCCCTGGCTGTTTTTTTCCAGCGACCCCTGGCGTCTCACTCGTTAGTGAGTACCTTTGTTCAGGGGGTGCGACATGTGGTCCCTCCGGTGCGTCCACCGTTGCCTCCGTGGGATCTGAACCTGGTGTTATCGGCGCTTCAAAAACCGCCGTTTGAAAATATCAGGCAGATTCCTCTGTTGATTCTTTCCCAGAAAGTGTTTTTTCTAGTGGCTATCACATCAGCCAGGAGGGTTTCGGAGCTGGCGGCCTTGTCCTGCGAGTCTCCCCATATGGTTATCCACAAGGATAAGGTGGTGTTGCGTCCGAAACCATCTTTTCTGCCGAAGGTGGTCTCGGCGTTTCACATCAATGAGGACATTGTGTTGCCATCCCTGTGTCCTAAGCCGACACATCCTAAGGAGGTGGCCCTTCATGCGTTGGATGTGGTTCGGGCTCTGAAGGTGTATTTGTCTGCCACAGCTCCCTTCCGGAAGTCAGACTCACTGTTTGTTTCGGTGGCTGGTCCAAAGAAAGGCATGGCGGTCTCGTCGGCCACCATTTCTAGGTGGATCAGACAGATCGTAGTACAAGCCTACGCCTTGAAGGGGCAGGTGCCCCCCTTTCCGGTCACGGCCCACTCCACGAGGGCAATCGGAACGTCTTGGGCTTTCCGACACCAAGCGTCTGTCGCTCAAGTGTGTAAAGCGGCGACCTGGTCGTCTGTCCACACGTTTACTAAGTTCTACAAGGTAGACGTCAGTGCATTGGCTGATGCCTGTTTTGGGCGCAAAGTTTTGCAGGCGGCCGTATAGTTGCAATGAGTATGCAATACTTTTATTTTCCTGGTTTTCTGATGAAATACACAGTACCGTTAAGTTAATGCACTGTTGCATTACATTCCGCAGTTTGGTGCGGTTGTGGGTAGTCACTCCTGTTGAGGGTACCCTGTTTTTGTGGTGGTTATCCACGCACTGTGGTTTTTTTTTTGGTGGGTGAAGTTTCACTAGTTCCCACTGGCCTGGTGGATGAAGGTTTTATGCTGTGTTTCCCACCCCTCGTTTGGCACTGCTTGGGGACGTCCCAATGGCTAAGAGAGGAGCTGTGTCAGTCGGTGAATATAAGAGAAAATAGGATTTTTTGTACTCACCGTAAAATCCTTTTCTCTGTAATTCACCGACCGACACAGCACCCGCCCCTCCTATTTTTTCTTTACGTTATACTTCTTGTTGACGTACTGGTGGCTGCAGGGCAGGCTGGGGGGTTGTTACCCAAGGGACCGCCCCCTGGGCGGAACTGGAAAGTTCTGTGTGTTGCATAACAAGTAATGCCTAGTATTCTCCTAAAGGTGGCATAACAACCCAATGGCTAAGAGAGGAGCTGTGTCGGTCGGTGAATTACAGAGAAAAGGATTTTACGCTGAGTACAAAAAATCCTATTTTTTTTTTTTTTCTTTTGCTTCTACTGCAATTAACACAATACTGAGAAACTGTTAAATAATAGTAATTCCATATATTCTGTTTGTATAAATTTTTGAACACATAATCAGTGTCTAGATTCCTTTTTTAAGCTAAAACATATACAGTGTGTGTGTGTATGTATAATATTTTGTTTTTTATATGTATGTATGTGTATATATGTGTTTGTGTGCACACACACACACACACACACACAAAACATAATATTATACATACACGCACACACACACACACACAAAACATAATATTATACATACACGCACACACACTCTATGTTTGTTTTAGCTTAAAAAAGGAATCTAGACACCGATTATGTGTTCAAAAATGTATACAAACAGAATATATGGAATTACTATTATTTAACAGTTTCTCAGTATTGTGTTAATTGCAGTAGGAGCAAAAGAAAAAAAAAGAAAATGGTATAAATATATATATATATATATATATATATATATATATATATATATATATATATATATATATATATATATATATATATATATATATATATATATATATATATATATATATATATATTTATAATAATAATAATATTATACCATTTTTTTATTTTTTTTTTATGCTTCTTCTCTGGACTATTTTCCCCCACCCATACATTTTTTTTATGCTGTAAAGTATCGTAGGAAAGTTGCCATGAATGACATAAACAGGATCTCCGATTACCTGTATAAAGAAATGGCATTTTTCGATATACCGTCTTAAGATGATTACAATTGAATGTTAACCACTTGACCGCCAGAAGATTTACGCTCCATTCATGACCAGGTCTTTTTGCTATACGATAATACGACACTGCGTTACTTTAACTCGCAACTGCGTGGTCAAGCAAACCCTTTACCCAAATAAAATTTTGTCATTTTTTTCCCCACAAATAAAAAAAAACTTTCATTTGGTGGTATTTGATCATGTATGCTTTTTTTTTCACGCTATAAACAAAAAAAAAAAACCTGACAATTTTTGAAAAAAACATATTTTTTTTTTTTTACTTTCTGCTATAAAATATATACAATAAAAAATGTAATTTCATGATAAATTTAGGCAAATATGTATTTTGCTACATTTTTTTATTTTTTTTTTTTAAATCAATAAAAAAAAAATCCCATTAAGCGTATATTGATTGGTTTGCACAAAAGTTATAGCGTCTACAAACTTTGGGATATATACTGGAATTTTAATTTATTTACTAGTAATGGCGGTGATATTGCGGCAGACATTCAGACACTAACTGGCACTTTTTGGGAACCAGTGACTACAGTAATGCAGTGCTAAAAATTTGCACTGTCAGTGTACTAATGACACTGGCTGGGAAGGGGTTAGACAGATGGGGTGCCACCAACCTCGGACGCCTATTTTTAAATATACAAACACCGGCAGACAATGTGGGCAATAGGGCTCCTCTTTCCCTCTAGGCCAATAAGGTAAGGTGTATGTATGTATGTAATAGATATATATCTATAAGGTGTGTGTGTATCCATCTACACATACATACACACTGTGTATATGTATATATACAGTGCCTTGCGAAAGTATTCGGCCCCCTTGAACTTTTCAACCTTTTGCCACATTTCAGGCTTCAAAAATAAACATATATAACATTTTAATTTTTTGTGAAGAATCACCAACAAGTGGGACACAATTGTGAAGTGGAACGAAATCTATTGGATATTTTAAAAAATTTTAGCAAATAAAAAACTGAAAAATGGTGCGTGCAAAATTATTCGGCCCCTTTACTTTCAGTGCAGCAAACTCACTCCAGAAGTTCAGCGAGGATCTCTGAATGATCCATTGTTGTCCTAAATGACTGATGGTGATAAATAGAATCCACCTGTGTGTAATCAAGTCTCTGTATAAATGTACCTGCTCTGTGATAGTCTCAGGGTTCTGTTGAAAGCGCAGAGAGCATCATGAAGACCAAGGAACACACCAGGCAGGTCCGTAATACTGTTGTGGAGAAGTTTAAAGCCAGATTTGGATACAAAAAGATTTCCCAAGCTTTAAACACCCCAAGGAGCACTGTGCAAGCGATCATTTTGAAATGGAAGGAGTATCAGACCACTGCAAATCTACCAAGACCTGGCTGTCCCTCTAAACTTTCAGCTCAGACAAGAAGAAGACTGATCAGAGATGTAGCCAAGAGGCCCATGATCACTCTGGATGAACTGCAGAGAACTACAGCTGAGGTGGGAGAGTCTGTCCATAGGACAACAATCAGTCGTACACTGCACAAATCTGGCCTTTATGATACGGACAGCTAATTAACCAACACCCATGAACTTCCTGACGGGGGTGTAGGTGTCTGGCCGGGGAGACGTACTTTTTTTTTTTTTTTACTTCCCTCTCTTCTCCTATGCTTCCTTCACATCTAATATTTGTCTATTTCCCACATTCTTAATGTTTCCCTCTTCTATCCCTTTCCTTCTCTGTTTCCATTCCTAATCATATCCAATAGGACTTGGACTCTTGAAGGTCGGTATAATCCGGCCCCAAGTCCACACCTCAAAACACGGCGTTAGCCGGAAAAAATTGCAGGGGTCAGGACGGATGCGGAGGTCCCCTATTCGAATGACATACACTGTGCATTGATCCTGAGAAGGTAATCCAAGTGAGATACCCCTATGAGACTGTGTAATAGGGGTGAAGAGTCATACAAACTGTACTATTCTTGTAACATACTTTACTGTACCTTCTGTATCTTTGCCTGATTTACCCTGTTAAATAAATAAAGAATTTACAAAAAAAAAATCTGGCCTTTATGAAAGAATGGCAAGAAGAAAGCCATTTCTCAAAGATATCCATAAAAAGTCTTGTCTAAAGTTTGCCACAAGCCACCTGGGAGACACACCAAACATGTGGAAGAAGGTGCTCTGGTCCGATGAAACCAAAATCGAACTTTTTGGCCACAATGCAAAACGATATGTTTGGCGTAAAAGCAACACAGCTCATCACCCTCAACACACCATCCCCACTGTCAAACATGGTGGTGGCAGCATCATGGTTTGGGCCTGCTTTTCTTCAGCAGGGACAGGGAAGATGGTTAAAATTGAGGGGAAGATGGATGCAGCCAAATACAGGACCATTCTGGATGAAAACCTGTTGGAGTCTGCAAAAGACCTGAAACTGGGACAGAGATTTATCTTCCAACAAGACAATGATCCCAAACATACTGCAAAATCTACAAAGGAATGGTTCACAAATAAACGTATCCAGATGTTAGAATGGCCAAGTCAAAGTCCAGACCTGAATTCAATCGAGAATCTGTGGAAAGAGCTGAAAACTGCTGTTCACAAACGCTCTCCATCCAACCTCACTGAGCTCGAGCTGTTTTGCAAGGAAGAATGGGCAAGAATTTCAGTCTCTCGATGTGCAAAACTGATAGAGACATACCCCAAGCGACTTGCAGCTGAAATCGCAGCAAAAGGTGGCTCTACAAAGTATTAACGCAAGGGGGCCGAATAATTTTGCACGCCCCACTTTTCCATTTTTTTATTAGTTAAAAAAGTTTCAAAAATCCAATAGATTTCGTTCTACTTCACAATTGTGTCCCACTTGTTGGTGATTCTTCACAAAAAATATAAATTTTATATATTTATGTTTGAAGCCTGAAATGTGGCAAAAGGTTGAAAAGTTCAAGGGGGCCGAATACTTTCGCAAGGCACTGTGTACACACACACACACACACACACACACACACACACACTTTGTGTATATATATATATAATCTTGTGTTAGTACTGTTTGCATCCCAGAGAGAAAACTTTTTACTTACAGGTTGTGTCAAAAGCCATAAGGACACCTCTGAAGGTTGGAAGGAAAGTGGCTTAATCATTACATCAACATCAGTGTTGCCCGATGTTTTAGAGCAGGGGGTTGTAAAGTGAATATTGCTGGGCATGGAGATTTACATTCTTGAATTTGAAAAACAAGTTTTGAATGTGCTTTATTAACTTATTACAAAGGTCTTTCTTGCGCACTTCATAATATAATATTCCAAACCAAAGATATGTAGATAGAACTTTAAATGTACATTCTAGGGTATATTCAACACCGACTCATGAAGTATAAAAGGACAACAAACTGTATTCAATATCTTATTGGTTAAGACACATTTTTGAAAACGTATTCCCAAAAGAGGCAGCCGCATAGATGTCTGTCTTGGCTTTGGGATCCAGGTGTTTTGGTCAATGTGTTTCATGAGTCGGTGTTGAAAATACCCTAAGTCCCCTTTCACACTTGTGCTACTTCAAAGTCGCGCGATTTTACCGCGATTTCAAGGAATGCCTGTGTACAGCCCCTTTCACACTTATACGACTTGTCCCACGATTTGGGACTGTAAAGTAGCATGACAAGTCGCTCCCCATGATTTCCAATGAAAGCCATTCATATTAGTACGACTTCAAGTCGTTCCGACTTCAAAGTAGTCCCTGCACTACTTTGGCCTGATTTTGATGGCACTTACACAGGCATTCCTTGAAATCGTGGCCGCGAATCACGATAAAATCGCGCGACTTTGAAGTCGCACAAGTGTGAAAGGGGCCTAAGTGGCATCAAAATCGGACCAAAGTAGTGCAGGGGCTACTTTGAAGTCGGAATGACTTGAAGTCGCACTAATATGAATGGCTGTCATTTGGAAATCATGGGGAACGACTTGTCATGCTACTTTGCAGTCCCAAATCGTGGGACAAGTTGTATAAGTGTGAAAGGGGCTTAAAATGTACATTTAAAGTCCTATCTACATATCTTTGGTTTGGAATACTTGATTCTGGGGTCTGTACTTTCTAAGGGTAGATCACACATATTGTACTCCATCCCCACACCCTTCATGCCTTCATAATATAGTATTTTTTTTATAGCCCTCTTAGGAGCTCTGTTCTTTGTATTCCCTACATCTACACAAGTTGTAGATGCAGAAGCACATCCAATATTCATGTTGCCTTTGGTGGTATTCATTGTGTCCTGTAGCTGCTCTGGCAGGGCCTCTTAAGGGACATAATGACAATTCAAGAAGTCGTTTGGTCTCCACTAGGGCTGAAACAACTAATCGATTATGAAATTAATTGATTACTATTTTCATAATCGATTAATCGGCCAGTAATATAATGGGGTTAAAAAAAACTAAAATAAGCCCTTTATAGTACAAAAAGAGCAAATAATTGCTACTGTAAATATTACTTTCACGGTTCTACAGTAAAAAAAATGAACCCCTTACAGTAGTGATTATTTGCTCTTTTTTGTACTATAAAGGGCTCATTTTAGTTTTTTTAACCCCATTATGTTACTAAACGTCTTAGACCTGGTTCACATCTATGTGTTTTTTGGTGCTTTTTGCAGAAACGCACTACAGTTCATTTACATGGTTTCCTATGGGACACGTTCACATCTATGCTTTTTTCAGCCTCTGCTGTCTGGAAAGGGTCAGGGACTTTTTTTTTAACGCAAAGCTGTGCTTTTTTGGTTCAATGGAGAATCTGCAGAAAAGCATGTACCGTATATACTCAAAGTATAAGCCGAGTTTTTCAGCACGTTTTATTGTGCTGAAAGTGCCCCCCTTGGCTTATACTCGAGTCAAGCACTTTTCTGCAACAGAAAATGACATTTTCCGACCGACTTTGGGGCCCTGTATCTCGGGGCCAATTGGTGCTAGGAACCAACACTACAACATATCCAAAGATGGAGTTCCTAGCACTAAGTGGCCCTGAGCTATGGGGCCCCAAAGTCGGTTTGGAAAAATGTAATTTTCTGCTGCAGAAAAGTGCTTGACATTTTCCAAACCGATTTTGGGGCCCCGTATCTCGGGGCCACTTGGTAATAGGAACCCCATCTTTGGATATGTTGTAGTGCTAGTTCGACTGAGTTTGCATACCAATAGGGTTCCTAGCACCAGGTGGCCCCAAGATTCTGGGCCCCAAAGTCGGTCAACTGTGTCCATCTGCAGCAATGTTATTTCAGGACCCTTTTGGTCCAGAGACCCCAAATTTTGGCTGCAGCTAGGGGGCATCTAGGAACCCTTAACTACCAAGTTTGAAGTTTGGGAACCTATGGCTGCAAATGGGCACAGTGAGGCTGCAAATGGGCATTGTTGACCCTCTTTTCCACTTACAGTAGCTGCACATTTCTCACCCTAGGCTTATACTTGAGTCAATAAGTTTTTCCATTTTTTTTTTGTGGTAAAATTAGGTGCCTCGGCTTATATTCGGGTCGGCCTATACTCGAGTATATATACGGTAATGCGTTTTTGCAGCAATTTGTGTTTTTTAATCCGCCCAACAACTAATTGGCCAAAAAAAGTATATCTCTTCTGTCTGTTATTCTCAGAGTGGATTAAATATTTATTTTTAACCATATAGTTGGTTATTTATATTTACCACTGTATATAGAAATTTAAGAATACATTTTTTTAAAAACTTTACATATTAACTAAATTATACACCACACTTTCTTTTTTTTAAGGTTATTAATCGATTATTTGAAACAACAATGGGCCAACTAATCGATTATGAACATAATCGTTAGTTGCAGCCCTAGTCTCCACTGTCAGTGTTCTGGCCAACACTACGTAAGGCATGCAGGTAGGTGTGTACTGACCCATCTGTCTCAGTGCACCTTTTTAGGTGCAGCACGTGGGGCTGAAAGACACCAATTTTATCTCTAAATGTGAAATGAATTCTTTATCCCAAGGGCAAGACTTTATGCCAAGGGCATGGTCAGACAAAGCCATTTCCTTTTGCTTATGCAAAGGAAAGAAAATGGCTTTGTCTGACCATGCCCTTGGCTAATGACATTTGCTTCTAGCCTTGACCCTTTGAAATGCAGGAAGGGTGGAGCATATTTAAGGAAGGGTGGAGCGTATTTGAGGAAGGGTGGAGCATATTTGAGGAAGGGTGGAGTAAAATTGAATTCAGTAGTATAAAACAAAGCTTAGCAACAAACTGATGACCACTCCATGTATGTTCATTGCGCCTACTTGGCAAATGGACACGGTCCTTGTATGTGGGCCACAGGCAGTGACTGTCTAACAGCCACATTGGTGCCATAAACATACATGGAGTGAAGTCATCAGTTTGATGTCTGGCTTTGTTTGTGATCAGTGACTGTGAATTCAGTAGCAATACTCCTCTTTAGTTATTTTTATTTATTGCAGGTGCTTACTGTATATAGTGCCATCAATTTACACAGCGCTTTACATATACACCCACGACCACTTCATTGGGTACACCTGTTCAATTCCTTGATGACACAAATTGCTAACACATGGCAGCAACTCAATGCATTTAGGCGTCTAGACGTGGTGAAGACGATTTGCTGAAGTTTTGAAACCGAGCATCAGAATGGGGAAGAAAGGGGATTAGGTGACTTTGAATGTTGCATGGTTGTTGGTGTCAGACGGGCTGGTCTGACGATTTCAAAAACTGCTGATCTACTGGGATTTTCAAGCACAACCATCCCTAGGGTTTACAGAGAATGGTCCAAAAAAGAGAAAATATCCAGTGAGCGGCAGTTGTGTGAACGAAAATGCCTTGATAAGAGCGAAGAATGGGCAGACTGGTTCAAGATGATAGAAAGGCAACAGTAACACAAATAAATAACCACTCGTTACAACCTAGATATGCAGAACACCATCTCTGAATGCACAACACATCGAACCTTGAAGCAGATGGGCTACAGCAGCAGAAGACCACACCGGGTGCCACTCCTGTCAGCTAAGAACAGGAAACTGAGGCTACAATTTGCACAGGTCACCAAAATTGGACAATAGAAGATTGGAAAAACATTGCCTGGTCTGATGAGTCTCGATGAGACATTCAGATGGTGGGGTCAGAATTTGGTGTAAACCACATGAAAGCATGGATCCATCCTGCCTTGTATCAATGGTTCAGACTGGTGGTGGTGTAATGGTGTGGGGGGGGGGGATATTTTCTTGGCACACTTTGGGCCCCTTAGTACCAATTGAGCATCGTTTAACCACTTAAGCCCCGGACCAATTTGCAGCCAAAGGACCAGGCCCCTTTTTGCGATTCGGCACTGCGTCGCTTTAACTGACAATTGCGTGGTCGTGCGACGTGGCTCCCAAACAAAATTGGCGTCCTTTATTTCCCACAAATAGAGCTTTCTTTTGGTGGTATTTGATCGCCCCTGCGGTTTTTATTTTTTGCGCTATAAAACAAAAATACAGCGACAATTTTGAAAAAAATGCAATATTTTTAACTTTTTGCTATAATAAATATCCACAAAAAAAATATATAAATTTTTTTTTTCTTCAGTTTAGGCCGATACGTATTCTTCTACATATTTTTGGTAAAAAAAATCGCAATTAGCGATTATTGATTGGTTTGCGCAAAAGTTATAGCGTTTACAAAATAGGGGATAGTTTTTATAGCATTTTTATTAATATTTTTTTTTACTAGTAATGGCGATCAGCGTTTTTTTTTTTTTTTTTTTTTTTTTTATATTGTGACTTCGACATTATGGCGGACACATCGGACATTTTTGACACATTTTTGGGACCATTGTCATTTATACAGAAATCAGTGCTATTTACATGCACTGGTTCCTATGTAAATGACACTGGCAGTGAAGGAGTTAACCACTAGGGGAGGGGTTAGTGTGACGTGTGTTTTTTTTACAGTAGGGGGCGTGGCTGACATCTGACGTCACTGATCGGCTTTCCCGATGACAGGGAACAGACGATCAGTGACAGGCAGTGTAGGAAGCCCAGGGAGAGGTTTGTTTACACAGACCTTTCCCTGTTCTTCAGCTCTGTGACCCGATCGCGGGACGTTAGCAGCGATCGGGTCCGCTGGTCCGCAGCCGCGGTCACGGAGCTCAGGACCGGCGGCGCGACCCACCAGCCGTGCCATTCTGCCGACGTATATATGTGCAGGAGGCGGTCCTTAAGCGGTTAAACACCACGGCCTACCTGAGTATTGTTGCTGACCATGTCCATCCCTTTATGACTACAGTGTACCCATCTTCTGATGGCTCCTTCCAGCAGGATAATGTACCATGTCACAAAGCTCCAATCATCTCACCACTGGACAATGAGGTCACTGTACTTCAATGGCCTCCACAGTCACCAGATCTCAATCCAATAGAGCACCTTTGGAATGTGGTGGAATGGGAGATTTGCATCATGGATGTGCAGCCAACAAATCTGCAGCAACTGCATGATGATATCGTGTCAATATGGACCAAAATCTCTGAGGAATGTTTCCAACACCTTGTTGAATCTATGTCACAAAGAATGAAGACAGTTCTGAAGGCAAAAGGGGGTCCAACCCGGTACTAGCAAGGTGTACCTAATAATAAAATGGCCGATGAGTGTAAATTGTGCATTCCTATCAGTCTCTGCTCCCAAGGAGCTTACAATCTAAGGTTACTAGGGTCAATTTAGACAGAAGCCAATTCTACCAGCATGGAGTGTGGGAGGAAACCGGAGTACCTGTAGAAAACCCGCACAGGGAGAACATGCAAACTCCAGGCAGGTTGTGCCGTAGTTGGGATTTGACCCGATGACCACCAGGTGGAAGTACTAACCACTTAACCACTGTGCTGCCCGTGTTATAACAAATAAGCAAATAAGTCAACATTTTGTTCTGCCTGCCCAGAATGATTGACCGTATGGGCTTTTCCATGGATGGCTAGGTAATGATGGCTTCCAAAAAATAGATGGGGCTTGAGTGGGTGGATAGAGGAGCATCCTCTAATTATTACAAAAACAAATTCATACTTGATGGAGTTCCAGTCTAAAATGTACAATTTCTAGTAGGTCATAACAACAGATTCACTTTAGTGGTGGCCCCACTAGCTGCACTTTACCTTCTCTTCATCCTCTTTGAGTAGCGAGAGGGATGCTTATTTTACTCTAGCCGTGGTGGCACAGAAGTAGTTAAATTTGCTGATATTTTTAACCACTTAAAGAGGAGTTTCCATTATAATAAAAAATTAAAAGTCAGCAGCTACAAATACTGCAGCTGCTGACTTTTAATAATCGGACACTTACCTGTTCCAGGATCACCGCTCGCCCCCCCCCCCCCCCTCCGCTCGGCGGCGCCGGCATTGCAACTGTGGGCACCCGGCTGTGGCTTCACAGCCGGGCACCCACTGCGCATGCTCGAGCGGCGCCGCGTCCTGTGATTGGCCGCGCAGTCATTTAAGACCTGTCAGGTGTCCCAGATGATTGACAGGAGGGAGGGGGCAGAGCTGAGCCCTTCCTGCGCCGAGGGGAAGTGATGTCACCAGCCCAGGCACTGAAGGAGGCAGTCTACGAGGGACCCCCTAGCAACAGGCATTTAAAGTTAAAAAATTTATTTTTCCAAATGTTTTTTTTTTTTAATTGTGTGCAACACCACTTTGAGGACCGAGCCGCTTTCTG